>CM060412.1:17463697-18841197 GCA_030545235.1 Helianthus tuberosus | reverse complement strand
GTAATTAAATTTTAAAAATACATTGTATTTGAACCTACTCCGTTTTTAATGAAACTTGGTTCAAAATGTAGATAAAATTATTCTCGTTCTAATGACATATTTATTATTTTATAAAACATCATATTTTAGAAATTATACGCGCCAAATAAGTGAAGCAGTTAAATTAATTATAATATAAATAATAATAAAATAATTAAATAAATTAACAAACCACTTATGGTTATTTACGTAAGAATAAAATATTAAAATTAAAAACTAAACAAAATAATAAAAAGAAAAACTAACACCTCATAAGAGGGTGTACGTGTGGAAGGGTAAAAGCAAAGCACATCAAAGTTTTAATTATATACATGTCTTCATGCATGAGCTTCAAGCTTACCCAACTTTATTATAAATAGAGAAAGTAACTTACAAATTGCTGAAACTATTTTTCTTTTGGTCTCTTGATCGCCCCCTCTTTCTTTCCATATATATTAATTTAATTCATTTTTATAGTAATAATAATAATAATAATAATAATAATAATAATAATAAGGTTCTGTCCCGTTTTAAGTGTTTTAACTCCCGATCACCGCTACCCTTTCCAATTGATCTGAGCCCATAACACAGGTCAAGGCTCTGCCTGACTAAGTTCGTTGGGGTTCTGTCTCGTGATATAGGGACAAGGTTGAATTAGGGGTACTATACTTAACACGAGTACAAATATATAAATCTATATATATTTTTAATAGCTCAAAAATTATACCCAAAATTTATACCAGGAGGCTTTCTAGTTGAACCCTAAAGTTACAAATTGGGTCCATTCTCTTTTCTCACTATTTTATTCCCTTTTTCTTTATGATATAATTATATTAAAAAATGTCCCAAATTTATCTGAAACCCCAATCCATATCAAGAATCAAGAAAATCAGATATTTAGTCTTCTCGCGGGCCGCGTAAAGAAAAGGTGGGAGTTCACGCGGGCCGCGACAGCTTGTAGGTCTCCGGATATGCATGAAGGCCACGTGTCGCAACCACCGGTGACTCAGCAACCTCCGATCTGATCCACACTCCCACGCGGGCTGCGTAAATGTTGACCGGGAGTTCATACGGGCCGCGACAAGTCTGAATTTCAGCTATAAATAGCCTAGCTCAGGGGCTTTCATTCTGTGTCGACAAAACTTTCAAATTCATTCTCACTCTGCTCGAATTTCACTTTCAAAGTAGTGGGGTACTGCTACGATACCGGGTATTAACTCGATCGCTGCTACGATTCAATATCCGATCGATTGAAACTATCCGACAGGATGTTTAAATGCTATACTTTGTCATTAATCGTGATTCCGACAGGATGTTTGAGTGCCACCCGAACTCGGGGAGTACTCTGTCATTCGTTGCGAATCCGATGGATGTTTAAGTGTTGCACTTTGTCATTCGTTGTGAGGGTATTAATCTCGTGAGTTATCCTAAATGCTGTATTAGTTACTGACATAGTTCGTGTGCATTATTATCTAATTAGGATACAAGGCTAATCAGTAGGATAAGCTCTGCCCGTATAAATCTGCAATGTGAGTCATTCTATTTTTATCAAATTAGATTTCAAAATCATGTTTATTTTCAAGGTTATAATTACACGGATTAAGTCTTTGTAGTCACCAAATTACAACCGGTATGTGGGGTTTTGTATACATTACTTGATAACCGTCACCATTGGACAACGAGTTAGCCAAGGGGTGATATGACCATAGTCACAGACACCATTGGACAATGAGGTTACCAATGGATGGTCGAGTGACAAATACCGTGGGTAGTTGGTTGATATATGGAAACATTGTAATCGCTCTTAATACTGTAGATTATAACAAATGCGTCGTTTTAAGCAAAATGAATGAACTCACCAGTATTTCCTGCTGACAAAACCTTTTTAAAACACGTTTCAGGTAATTACAGTAGATTGGAGCAAGAGTTGGATATGGCACTGAAAGGCTTCAAGAAGTGGCTTATTTTATTAATTAAATCAAATTAAGAAATATTGTTTTATGTAATTGGATTATCCCTTATTAAAGCTACCTTTGTAAAACATGGATTTATTCCATCTATTTAATAAATAAAATCCGGTGTTTCTAAACTCTGATATTTTTCCTAACTCACGGTCCTGATGAAATTTCCGCTGCAATATTTTTCAAAATAATCACCGGTACCACTTGGCTGTTCGCGGCTCCCGATTCCGTCCAGGGTGGGTCGGGGGTTGTGACAGAAGGTGGTATCAGAGCCACTGATTTAAGCCTATAGGTGTTGTGATAATCATACCTAAGCTTATATAAAAGAGTTAGGAGATTGCTATTAACTAGTAGCACACAGGATAGTATTTAGACTTGAACTTAAGAAAAGATGCCTTAGTATAAGCTTCAAGATAAGCTAAGTACTTATGTAAATAAAGTATGATGGGTTTTGGTATGCCATAAGAATGGTAATTAGAATATTGCAAGATATGATAAATAAGCAATAACACTTAATTACTATTAATTTTTGCTTATTGATATTACTTGGTTTAGAATAAAGATATGTTATGGAAATACAAATTTCCTTGATTCTGGATAAAAGCCCTAATAAAAGAGGCACTTTTAAAAATCTTGAAAAGATACTATTTATGGGAAATAGAAAATTTTCTCCGGCAAGACTGGGTATGGTGTAGCAGACTCTCCAGCTTGTCCGGATATACTGAGGTTACCTCTCCGGCGCAAACCGGATAAGACGGGGTATATAATATGTCAAACAAGTGATAAGTTTTCCCTAAATAGTATCATGATCTGATATCTGACTTGTTTTTGGAAAAAAAAAATCTGTTAAATACATTGACCTTATAAAGGGTATGTATATTACAGCATGTGAAATATGTGATTATATAGATATATATATCTATAAGGTATAAGGATTGACAATTTGGAATAAAGTACAAGTATATGTGTCAATAATAAATCTAGATTCCTTTATAAAGAATCTCTTACATATATCAATATCAAACATTATTTCGTTTGATCATCTACCTCGTAACTCGAGCGACAATAATAATAATAGAAACCCATTAAGTTGGGATACCATCAAAAGTGTAAAAATTTCCAAATGCGTTATCATAGACTATTAACGCAAGTAAGAAGCATGTAAAGTTGTGCTAGTGCACAAGAAAACACATGAAACTTAAATTATACGTCCACAAACGTCGAAGTATATCACACACGACTTCCAAGGCAAGACCTTTGGAAAATATAAATTGGGCACGATGCCACCAATGCTAATTCCGTCAGTAGAAGAACTACTAAAAAAACATTATATAAATTTAATTGATTATATATGGAAACTTACATAAGTAAATTTACAATATAATATTACTATATTTAAAAAAATTCTTGTTAAACCATTGAGGTGAAGAATTTATATTTTTATATATATGTATAGAATTATGTTTGAGGTATACTCTCATTTAAGTTTATGTTTAGTTATTTATTATTGGTAATTAACATTAGTTTTATTATTAGTAATAATATATTAATAGTAGTAGTGTTAGTATTATTTTTAGGTACTAGGGTTATTGTCAGGGGCATGTATTGGGTTGCCTAGCCTTAGTTAGGCATGGACTGATCACCCATGCTTAAACAAGGCAGCACTAACCAATATCCAACCATGATAATGACTAGTTAATGTATATAAATTAAGTTATCATACTTATTTAGTAAATTTTAATTATATGTAAAAAAATATTTTTATATATATATAAAAATATATATACTTTGTACTATAAGGAGAAGACATATTTTCATAAAACAATACAAGAATTAGAGGGACGAATAAAATTATCTAAATAACTGTCTAAGTAATCATGGACAAAACATTTTATACTTATAAGTAATTGTTCATCTTGTTTAATATTCCACAACTATTAAATACTTATAGAAGTATTATGTATCAAGATCGACAAAAGAGTTATGCAGATCAGAGACGTAAACCCCTAGAGTTTTTATTAAAAGCTTTCAGTTGATTAGTTGATTACACGGTGAATTTGTTCGATCACCATAATTATTGAACTATTTCCATCATTACGACACCTTACGATATCGGTATAAACTTATAGCTTGGGCTAATCACAATCATTTGAATCATTCAAAACCACATCTGTCTTTCAACTCATCATTTAAAAAAAAAATCGTCTTAATGCAATTATGTATTAAGACAATAATACACTAACTCTATTGTCTTTTCGTGTATCATTGCAATTCACTCATCTCAGCACATTGATTTTCTCATATCATAATTCAATATTTGACAAATTGTTTTCATGCTTTTATTTCATTTTGAACCTGTCAATTCTAAGTCTTCCTCAGTTGCCAATCAAAGTAAGTTTTCTTTTGACAAAGAATTTTATTAATTCTAAAAAGTCCTTCACATTCATTTTAAATATCTATTGATCATATATCTTTTGGCTTGAACCTAGTCACCTTGGAAATTATATCATTTCATCTCATTCGTTTGTCATCGATTTCTTGAACTAATTCAGTTGAACCATTGAATCCTACTTATTGTACAACTTGTATTCACAAAATTTGATATTTTAATTCTGTGTCATCTACCTTAATATTGTTTTTATTGACTAAAATATGACATAAGTCTAAAAGAAATATCGTTACCCAAATCTCGAGGACGATATTTAAAACAAGGTGGGGAGGATGTAACATTCCTATTTTTATATAAGAATTATAGGTTTGGTTAAATTTATTAACCACTAGTAACTAGTTTATTTTTAATATAAATATTCAACCCCAAATAGTTTTAAACACTATTTTATATAGTTGGTTGAAATATTATATTAATTAATTGGCCTGTATATAGGTGACCTTTCTAAATAAAGTAAAAGTATATAAAAACTTATATTATTAGACGGGTAGATTACGGGTAAGTTGAATGTTTGAAATATAAAGTACCTAGACGGACATAGGAACCGTATAGTAATTAAATTATAAAAATACATTGTATTTGAACCTACTCCGTTTTTAATGAAACTTGGTTCAAAATGTAGATAAAATTATTCTCGTTCTAATGACATATTTATTATTTTATAAAACATCATATGTTAGAAGTTATACGCGCCAAATAAGTGAAGCAGTTAAATTAATTATAATATAAATAATAATAAAATAATTAAATAAATTAACAAACCACTTATGGTTATTTACGTAAGAATAAAATATTAAAATTAAAAACTAAACAAAATAATAAAAAGAAAAACTAACACCTCATAAGAGGGTGTACGTATGGAAGGGTAAAAGCGAAGCACATCAAAGTTTTAATTATATACGTGTCTTCATGCATGAGCTTCAAGCTTACCCAACTTTATTATAAATAGAGAAAGTAACTTACAAATTGCTGAAACTATATTTCATTTGGTCTCTTGATCGCCCCCTCTTTCTTTCCATATATATTTATTTAATTCATTTTATAATAATAATAATAATAATATAAATAGTAATAATAATAATAATAAGGCTCTGTCCCGTTTTAAGTGTTTTAACTCTCGATCACCGCTACCCTTTCCGATTGATCTGAGCCCATAACACAGGTCAAGGCTCTGCCTGACTAAATTCGTTGGGGTTCTGTCTTGTGATATAGGGAAAATGTTGAATTAGGGGTACTATACTTAACACGAGTACAAATATATAAATATATATATTTTTAATAGCTCAGAAATTATACCCAAAATTTATACCAGGAGGCTTTCTAGTTGAACCCTAAAGTTACAAAGTGGGTCCATTCTCTTTTCTCACTATTTTATTCCCTTTTTCTTTATGATATAATTATATTAAAAAATGTCCCAAATTGATCCGTTAGTAAAACCCGGACCCTTTAGACCCCAATCCATATCAAGAATCAAGAAAATCAGATATTTAGTCTTCTCGCGGGCCGCGTAAAGGAAAGGCGGGAGGTCACGCGGGCCGCGACAGCTTGTAGGTCTCCGGATATGCATGAAGGCCTCGTGTCGCGACCACCAGTGACTCAGCAACCTCCGATCTGATCCACACTCCCAAGCGGGCCGCGTAAATGTTGACCGGGAGTTCATGCGGGCCGCGACAAGTCTGAATTTCAGCTATAAATAGCCTAGCTCAGGGGCTTTCATTCTGTGTCGACAAAACTTTCAAATTCATTCTCACTCTTCTCGAATTTCACTTTCAAAGTAGTGGGGTACTGCTAAGATACCGGGTATTAACTCGATCGCTGCTACGATTCAATATCCGATCGATTAAAACTATCCGACAGGATGTTTAAATGCTATACTTTGTCATTAATCATGATTCCGATAGGATGTTTGAGTGCCACCCGAACTCGGGGTGTACTCTGTCATTCATTGCGAATCCGATGGATGTTTAAGTGTTGCAATTTGTCATTCGTTGTGAGGGTATTAATCTCGTGAGTTATCGTAAATGCTGTATTAGTTACTGACATAGTTCGTGTGCATTATTATCTAATTAGGATACAAGGCTAATCAGTAGGATAAGCTCTGCCCGTATAAATCTGCAATGTGAGTCATTCTATTTTTATAAAATTAGATTTCAAAATCATGCTTATTTTCAAGGTTATAATTACAGGGATTAAGTCTTTGTAGTCACCAAATTACAGCCGGTATGTGGGGTTTTGTATACATTACTTGATAACCATCACCATTGGACAACGAGTTAGCCAAGGGGTGATATGACCATAGTCACAGACACCATTGGACAATGAGGTTACCAATGGATGGTCGAGTGACAAATACCGTGGGTAGTTGGTTGATATATGGAAACATTGTAATCGCTCTTAATACTGTAGATTATAACAAATGCGTCGTTTTAAGCAAAATGAATGAACTCACCATTATTTCCTGCTTACAAAACCTTTTTAAAACACGTTTCAGGTAATTACAGTAGATTGGAGTAAGAGTTGGATACGGCACTGAAAGGCTTCAAGAAGTGGCTTATTTTATTAATTAAATCAAATTAAGAAATATTGTTTTATGTAATTGGGTTATCCCTGATTAAAGCTACCTTTGTAAAACATGGATTTATTCCATCTATTTAATAAATAAAATCCGGTGTTTCTAAACTCTGATATTTTTCCTAACTCACGGTCCTGATGAAATTTCCGCTGCAATATTTTTCAAAATAATCACCGGTACCACTTGGCTGTTCGCGGCTCCCGATTCCGTCCAGGGTGGGTCGGGGGTCGTGACAAAACTAGATTAGCTAATTTAACTAAACACGAACTTGGAACGAAGACTTTGACCAGTGGCGATGAAGACTACCTAGGCTAGACGCAAGCTTAACTTGGAATGGATTTCTATTCGAAGGTAATGTGGTATGGAACCGGGATCTTTGGATACTAAACCTATTAAGACACCAACTAAGCCCCTCAACCCTTCTCGAGGCGATTCTTGTGGCACTACCTAGGCTGTTACGATTACCGGTTGTTAGATTTCCTTACCGTCACGACCCCCGACCCGGTTTGACCCGTTTGTTATAATTTACAGTATTAAGAGCGATTACAATGTTTCCTGATATCAACTAACTACCCACGATATTTGTCACTCGACCAACCATCGGTAGCGTCATTGTCCAATGGTGTATGTGACTATGGTCATATCACTCATTGGCTAACCCGTTGTCCAATAGTGATGGTTATCAAGTAATGTATACAAAACCCCACATACCGGCTGTAATTTGGTGACTACAAAGACTTAATCCCTATAATTATAACCTTGAAAATAAACATGATTTTGAAAGTAATTTGATAAAAAGAGAATGACTCACATTGCAGATTTAACACGGGTAGAGTCTAGCTTATTGATTAGTCTTGTTAACCTAGTTTAAATAACAATGCACACAAAACTAGGTTAGTAACTAATACAACATTTACGATAACTCACGAGATTAAACCCTCACAACGAATGACAAAGTGCGATACTTAAACATCCATCGATTTAACGACGAATGACAAAGCATAAACCCTAATGTGGGCAGCACTTAAACATCCATTGGATCGTTTAATCGATCGGACATTGAATCGTAGTAGCGATCGAGTTATTACCTTGTTATTGCGGCAGCACTTCGTGAATTGTGTGTGTTTTTGGACTGTTTCTACTATATCTCAACGTATATTTTGAATTTCTACGTCGAATCAATGCAGCATGTCAAGTCCCAAGCCCCTGTATTTATACTGAAATTTTGTCCCTCTCGCGTGTCGCGAGAGGTCCTCTTGTGCGCGTCGCGTGGCGCGTGGGGTACCAATCTACCCTAGGGTAGCCCCATGTCCAGGTAGCTTGGGTGAGTTGGTCATGCATGAAATTTCATTTTACACGTTAAACTGTCGAGATAATACTAACTAGGGTTTACCCCCCCCCCCCCCTGAGTTTTAGGGGCCCTGATCCTGATTCCGATTGTTCTGAAAATTTTAGGGTTTATGCAGAATCACTTGGGTGTCTTAATTAGGGTTTCCTATTGGACAAATTAAAATAATAAATAGGACTTTTGATGAGAGTTGTTACATCCTCCCCACCTTAATAAAAATCTCGTCCTCGAGATTTACTGGAACAAGTACGGGTATTTTTGCTTCATTTCTGATTCCAGCTCCCAAGTGTATTCAGGTCCTCTCTTTGAATCTCACTTGACTTTGACTAGAACTAGTCGTTTGTGCTTGAGAAACTTGATCTTTCGATCTTCGATTTGAAGAGGTTTTTCAACAAATTTCAATTTCTCATTTACCTTTATATCTTGGAGAGGTACTACCAAAGATTCGTCTGATAGGCATTTCTTGAGGTTGGATACATGAAATACATCATGTACTCCAGCTAACTCCTCTGGTAGTTGTAATCGATAAGCAACTAGCCCTATACGTTGGATCACTGGAAATGGTCCTACGTATCTTGGACTTAGCTGTCCTTTCTTACCAAATCGAACTACTCCTTTCCACGGTGAAACTTTCAATAGTACTTTGTCTCCAACTTGGAACTCTAGTGGTTTGCGTCGATTGTCGGCATAGCTCTTTTGACGATCCCGAGCAGTCTTTAATCTTTCCTTGATTTGAGTGATCTTGTCAGTAGTTTCTTGTACAATCTCTGGACCTGATAATTGACTTTCTCCTATTTCTGCCCAACAAACTGGAGTTCTGCACTTTCTTCCATATAGTGCTTCGAATGGGGCAGTTTCAATGCTTGCATGATAACTATTGTTATAGGAGAATTCAATTAATGGTAAGTGATCATCCCAGTTTCCACCAAAATCTATCACACATGCCCTAAGCATGTCTTCCAGAGTTTGGATTGTCCTTTCACTTTGCCCGTCGGTTTGTGGATGATATGCAGTACTTAGATTTAGTCGGGTTCCCTTAGCTTCTTGGAAACTTTTCCAGAAGTGGGAAGTGAAACGAATATCCCTATTTGATACAATGGAGAGTGGAACTCCATGTAAGGATACAACTTCATCTACACACAACTTTGCCAATCTTTCCATGCTAAAGGTTTCTTTCATAGGTAGAAAATGAGCTGATTTGGTTAATCGATCCACACTTACCCAAATCGTGTCATTACCCTTTCTGGTTTTGGGTAACTTAGTAACAAAATCCATTGTTATGAGTTCCCATTTCCATACAGGCATTTCTAATTGTTGTAATAGACCTGAGGGTTTCTGGTGTTCTGCCTTAACTTGTGAACAAGTAAGACACTTAGAAACATATCTAGCTATATCCTTTTTCATTCCTATCCACCAGAAATTATTTCTTAAATCTTGGTACATTTTATTGTTTCCAGGGTGCATGGTATACCTAGATTTATGGGCCTCTTCTAAAATCTTATTTCTTAATTCTCCCTGTTTAGGTACCCAAATTCTTCTTTTATGAAATCTCCAAATTCCATCCTTTCCTTGCTCTAATTCTTTTATTCGTCCTTTCATTCCTTCAGCAGCATCCTCTATGCTGTCTCTTGAACATTCTTCAGTTGCTCCATTAAATCTAATTGTAGATTTAATCTGAGAGCACGAACTCGTCTTTGGTTTTCATGATACTTATGACTTAAGGCATCTGCAACTACATTTGCTTTTCCTTCGTGATAATGAATATCACAGTCGTAGGCACTTAGGATTTCCATCCATCTCCTTTGCCTCATGTTCAACTCTTTTTGCCCAAATATGTACCTTAAACTTTTATGATCTGTATAGATAGTAAATTTACTTCCATACAGATAATGTCTCCAAATTTTAAGGGCAAAAATTATGGCTCCTAGTTCTAAATCATGAGTCTTATAGTTCTCTTCGTGCTTTTTCAATTGTCTTGATGCATACGCAATTACCTTCTTGCGTTGCATTAGCACACATCCAAATCCTAGTTTTGAAGCATCACAATATACTTCAAAATCTTCAGTCCCTTCTGGTAATGCTAAAATTGGGGCATTTGTTAACTTATGCTTTAGAATCTTAAAAGCTTCTTCTTGCTTAGGTCCCCATTCAAACTTAATTGCTTTACAGGTTAGCTTAGTTAATGGTACAGCTATCTTGGAAAAATCCTTAATAAACCGTCTATAATATCCGGCTAAACCTAAAAACTTCTAATTTCCATTGCGGATTGCGGAACCTTCCATTTGGTAATTGCCTCTATCTTAGCAGGATCTACATGAATACCTTCATGATTCACCATGTGTCCTAGGAATTGCACTTCCTTTAGCCAAAATTTCACATTTCGAGAATTTGGCATAAAGTTTCTCTTTTCTTAACAAAGTTAAGAGTGCATGCAGGTGCTGAAAGTGTTCTTCCTGACTTTTGGAATAAATGAGTGTAACACCCGTCTTAATTACTACTTGAAATTAGGAATAATTCACAAGAGTTAATATAAAAGATGTCTAGGTTAAAACATAAGTTCCAAAAACAAAGTTCTAAGATAACAAACATTTGTCAACTACTAACTAATTTAAGCATTTAAAGTTATTTAGCAAACTGATTTCATCATAAGATTGTCTAAACAGAATTAATCAACGCGGAAGCTTCAAAAGTTTGTGTTCGGTTCTTTAAAAGCTTGCTTGACCGTCATCCGTAATCCTTGAATACCGAGAAACTGAAATGTTTACATTAAACATTAGTATTAGAATACTAGAAATAATACATAATCGAAACTACGTTTAAAACGGATTCGATTTAACGAAGAAATACAAAATTTATCATAAATTCCAAAGCTCTACCGTAACTTACGGTAGTTACCGTAAGTTACGGTAGCTTCTGGAAAATTTTGGTTCCACCGTAACACAGGAGGAATCCGCCGTAACCTTTTGGCCTCTACCGTAAATTACGGTAATTACGGTATATACCGTAATTTACGGTAGACTCTGGAATGTTATGTTTTGTTTGATTTGTTTGTTTACTTGAGTCAAGTTCTCGGATTTCAATCCTACAAACCAACATGTTTAATCCTCGTATTTCTAATATGTCATTTGTCGATGATAATAAAAGACCAATCAATCATATTACGAAGCAATATCCATGCTTTAATTGATTATTCGACCCGTTTGGCTCATCTACGGAATCTTCCAATATGATGACTACCAACGAGATCTTATTCATCCTTGATCCATTATTCAATTTAGCGAATATCATCGCTTTTAAATTTACACAACTTCTTTTCTACAATACGACTATACGTAATTTAACAAAATTTCACTTAAGTAACGGTCAAGTTACATACCTTCAAAGTAAGCCCTTTAAACGCGATTCGCCACCTGCTTGCCCGCTTGACGCTCCTGCGTCCTTTCCTATAGAGTCCATTTATATCATGTTTAGAACTCCCTTTAAACCATATATGGTGTAATTCACTGAAACATCAAAATTATGCGTTTCAACTTTGAAATTTCAGTTTTAAGCCTTCTTTGAGGCATTTCCACAAACACTATAAGGGCAGAATTTTATATCATTCATATTCAAGTTCATAGCTTGCTATTTAGCTAAACTTAACATCAATAAGGCTTTCATATAGCATTTAAACATCATACTTTTCTGAAATCACTTTCTATGATCAAATTACACTAGAATAATCATTCTAAACCCTAGTGTTCATCATTATCTTGTAAAACCCATAACCCACCTTCAATGTGTTCATGGAGTTTCCTGGATTTGGACATGATTTCACATGTAGTTGTCTAGGTTTTACTTCTAGACACTATATCATCCCTAATCTAACCAAATCACAAACATGCATCATCAAATTTTGAATCTCCCAAATTCATAAGTATTTCAAACAGAGAATTTTCATAGAATTTTACATACCTGACAACCCCTTGTGATGGGGATCATGAATCTATGCTCGATTTTCGTTTTGGACTGAGTTTGATCCTTCAATTTAGGGATTTTGTGAAACTTAGGGTTTTGGAGAAGCTTGGTCCCCCCCTGTTCCTGGTCGATCACCGTACTCAATTTTGAGTAGGTGTTTTAATGAAAATGTTTTTATTAAAATTATTTTCAAGTTTAACACTTTTGGTCCCTCTAGTTTCTTTTACTTTCTTTCTATGTCTTAAACTATTCATAAGTAATAAACTAACTAGGTTAGTGTCATTACTAATTAGTCTATTTTACTAATTTATTCACAACTTAATTGCAAATTTAAAAATTTGTATTTTTGGGATGTTACAAGTCCACCCCCCTTAAAAAGGGTTTCGTCCCCAAAACCAAAGCACGTACCGAATAGTGTAGGGTAGAGACGTCGCATCTCTTCTTCGGACTCCCATGTAGTGTCCGAGCCCTTCCTGTGCTCCCACTTGATCTTGACTTGATCGATTTGTTTGTTTCGTAAGTGCTTAGTCTTTCGATCTAAAACTTCTATGGGCCTTACGATATAATTTAAGCGATCATCCACTTCGATATCATTATAGTGAATATAAGTTGTCTCATCCGCTAGAAACTTCCGAAGATGTGACACATGAAATGTGCTATGAATTCCGCTGAGTTCCTCCTGTAGTTCAAGGTGGTAAGCTACCTTTCCTACCCGTTCTATGATCGCAAACGGCCCTATAAACGTAGGGCTTAATTTTCCTCTTTTTTCTAAACCTGATAACCCCCTTCCATGGGGATACTTTGAGCATGACCTTGTCGCCAACCTGGAATTCGATTGGCCTATTTCTTTTGTCGGCATACGCCTTTTGTCTATCTTGAGCTGCTTTCAAGTGTGCCCGAACCACATCAATCTTTTCATTAGTGGCTCGTACTATATCTTGGTGGGCGAGTTCACGTGGACCCACTTCACCCCAACATACCGGGGTTCGGCATTTCCTACCATAGAGCATTTCGTACGGTGCCATCTTAATACTAGCATGGTAGCTGTTGTTATATGAAAACTCGACCAATGGTAGATAAACATCCCAACTTCCTCCAAAGTCGATTACACACGCCCGTAGCATGTTCTCCAATGTTTGTATTGTTCTTTCACTCTGTCCATCTGTTTGAGGATGGTACGCAGTGCTAATGAACAATTTGGTTTCCATCTGCTCTTGGAAATCTCGCCAGAAATTTGAAGTGAACCGAGGATCCCTATCAGACACGATGGATACCGGTACTCCATGACGTGCTATTATCTCATTAGTGTAAACTTCTGACATCTTTTCTGACGTATAAGTCTCACGAATCGGAATGAAGTGAGCACTTTTCGTCAATCTATCCACCACTACCCATATGGCATCGAAACCGCGGTTTGTCTTTGGTAGTTTGGTTAATAGGTCCATCGTAATATGTTCCCATTTCCAAACCGGAATTTCCAACGGTTGAAGTTTACCGTATGGTTTTTGGTGTTCTGCCTTGACTTGTAAACATGTCAAGCATTTTTCCACGTACTTCACCACATCTCTTTTCATTCCGGGCCACCAATAGTTTTGCTTTAAGTCGTTATACATTTTGGTCGCTCCCGGATGGATAGAATAACAAGACTTATGAGCTTCATCGAGTAGAAGATTTTTAACTCCACATGTGTTAGGAACCCAAATTCTGTTGAAACGTCTTTTCAAACCGTGGTTGCCTACTTCAAGATCTTTAACTTGGCCAACAATCCTTTCTTTTCTACAGTTTTCCTTCTTTACTGCTTCATCTTGTGCTTCTCGGATTCGTTCGAGTAAGCCTGAGGTCACAATGAGTTGTAATGATCGTACTCGTATCGGGACATAATCTGCCTTTCTGCTTAGGGCATCTGCCACCACGTTTGCCCTTCCGGGGTGATAGTGTATTTCACAGTCGAAATCTTTCACCGCTTCTAACCATCGCCTTTGTCGCATATTTAACTCCTTCTGATCGAAGAAGTATTTTAAGATTTTGTGATCGGTGAATATGGTGCACTTTACTCCATATAAATAGTGCCTCCATATTTTTAATGCAAATACCACCGCAGCCAACTTGAGATCGTGCGTGGGATATTTCTTCTCGTGTATCTTCAATTGCCTCGAGGCATAAGCTATAACTTTGCCCCGTTGCATCAAAACGCATCCGAGCCCCGATAGTGAAGCATCCGAATAAACCACCAAGTCTTCGACCCCGTCCGATAACGTCAATACCAGAGCTTGAGTTAACTTTTATTTTAGCGTCTGAAATGCCCTTTCTTGTTCGGCACCCCAAATGAACTTTTCCTCTTTCCGAGTTAGCTTTGTTAGTGGCGACGCAATCTTGGAGAAATCTTGAATGAATCTCCTATAATACCCCGCAAGCCCCAAAAAGCTTATAATTTCCGAAGGGTTTTTTGGGGGATTCCATTTTGACACGACCTCGATCTTTGACGGGTCTACTAATACTCCATCGGTACTTATGATGTGGCCAAGAAATTGCACCTCTCGTAACCAAAAGGCACACTTAGAGAATTTCGCATACAACCTCTCTCGTCTAAGTGTCTCTAACACCTCTTGTAAGTGGTGAGCATGTTCAGCTTCACTTTTTGAGTACACCAAAATATCATCGATAAACACGATGACTGACTTATCCAACATCGGTTTGCAAACCCGGTTCATGAGGTCCATGAAAGCCACGGGTGCATTGTTAGCCCAAATGACATCACGAGGAATTCGTAATGTCCGTATTGCGTACGGAAAGCCGTCTTCGGCACATCTTCCTCCTTTACCTTTAATTGGTGGTATCCCGATCTAAGGTCAATTTTTGAAAACCAGTTCGCACCTTGTAGTTGGTCGAATAGATCATCTATCCTGGGAAGCGGGTATCGGTTCTTTATCGTGAGTTTGTTTAACTCCCGGTAATCGATACGCATGCGCATGCTTCCGTCTTTCTTTTTCACGAACAGTACCGGTGCGCCCCAAGGAGACACACTCGGCCTTATGAATCCCTTGTCAAGCAGATCTTGAATTTGGGACATCAACTCTTGTAACTCCGACGGTGCGAGTCGGTACGGTGCTTTAGCTACGGGTTTTGCGCCCGGAATCAATTCGATCCCGAACTCTACTTCCCGTTCAGGCGGTATCCCTAGTAAATCTTCTGGAAACACATCTTTGTAGTCCCGTACTACCGGTACATCTTCAATTTTCAGTGATTCTTTCTCGGGCTCATTTGCGTATATCATAAACGCCTTGCATCCTCGCTTCATAAGCTTGTGAGCTTTCAACATTGAGCATATTATGGGGTTACCTCCCTTTTCGCCATAGATAGTGACGTGTTTCCCGCTCGGAGATATTAGCTTTATCTCCTTACGAAAACAGACGACCTTCGCGTGGTGCTGAGATAGCTAATCCATCCCAACGACTACTTGAAATTCCCCCATTGACATCGGGATTAGGTCTATCAAGTATTCCTCATCGTCGATGCTTAATTTGCAGCCTCGACAAACATCACAAACTATAAAACTTTGTTGTCCCCTATTTCAACTTCCAAGGGCACAGATAATTTCGTCAATACAAATGAAGGATGTCGAATAAATCCATGTGAAATGAAGGA
Source organism: Helianthus tuberosus (assembly GCA_030545235.1). Taxonomy (NCBI): domain Eukaryota; kingdom Viridiplantae; phylum Streptophyta; class Magnoliopsida; order Asterales; family Asteraceae; genus Helianthus; species Helianthus tuberosus. The sequence goes on along the minus strand of CM060412.1, from coordinate 18,825,247 downwards.
TTTATTCGCACCCGTATCAAATAATACACGTGCTGGAATTGAGTTAATTGTGAATATACCTGAGACCACATCGGGTTCTGTTTTTGCTTCAGCCGCGGTAAGTTGGAAGGACCTAGCCTTCGCTTTTGGAGCTTCCGTTGGAGACTCTTTTATGTCTCTCTTTCCAACCAACTCGGGACATTCAGACTTTTTATGGCCGGGTTGATAACATTTGTAACAAACGGAAACTTTTCCGGGACATAGCGATGCGGTGTGCCCTGTCTTCCCACATACCGGACATGGCTTGTCTTTGAAGCGGCACTCACCTTTGTGCCCCTTTCCACATACTTTGCAACTTGGCGACCCGCCTTTAGCCTCCACTTTCTTCCCTGATTCAGCAGTTCTAGCTTTCTTTATAGGGCTTGGATTCACATCTTGTGCCCTTCGCTCACCCCTTTCAACTTGTTTCTTTAGTTCGATTTCCCGCTCCCGGGCAGTGTTGATGATTTCTGTGAGAGTTTCATATTTTGAGGGAGTCATAAACTCCCGGTATTCAGCACTCAGCATGTTGTAATAGTAGTATATCTTTTGCTCTTCAGTGGTGACTAACTCGTCATAAAATCTCAGCTTATCCATGAAGATGCCCGTGATCTTATCAATTGTTTCACCCTTTTGCCTTAACTGGATGAATTCTTCCTTAATCCTGTTGATAACCGCTTTGGGACTATGGTGTTTAAGGAACGGCACCTTAAACTCATCCCAAGTCATAACCCTCGCTGCTTCGGCTCCTATTTCCTTCTTTTTATTGTCCCACCAATCCTTGGCTTGACCCCTCAATTGACCCGTTTCGTAAGCAACAAAGTCACCTACGTCACAATGGGTCCGTTCAAACACTCCTTCGACGTCACTTATCCATCTTTGGCAGATTATCGGGTCAACTTCCCCGTTATAGATTGGCGGTTTACACGCCATAAGGTTGACACTATCCTCCAACCTTTTAACTCGCTCTTCAACAAGCGACAACACCGTGCTTTGAATTTTGTCTATAAACCCGGATAGACTACCTTCAATTGCCTTCCCTACTTCTTCGGAAATTATTTCTTTCATTTGTTCGGTGCCTGTTTGCACCGGATTATCATCGTTTCCATCAGACATCTTGAAACTGAAATGTTTACATTTAAACGTTAAACATTTCATTTATAACATTACTTCATTTGTTTCGGTTTAGCCAAGTTCCCAACTTGCTTTAACCGTTCACATTCAGTGCGCTTTCCGGGTTTGAGTGTGTTAACACGCTCTTCCCACGCACATCACTTTATTTCTCATTTCTTACATAAATATAATCTGTTAAAATAATAAGTTAATTCTTACCGGACGATCGATCAAGCTTGAACCGAACACTTGTTGACAACCTTAAGCTCTGATTACCAACTTGTAACACCCGTCTTAATTACTACTTGAAATTAGGAATAATTCACAAGAGTTTATATAAAAGATGTCCAGGTTAAAACATAAGTTTGAAAAACAAAGTTCTAAGATAACAAACATTTGTCAACTACTAACTAATTTAAGCATTTAAAGTTATTTAGCAAACTGATTTCATCATAAGATTGTCTAAACAGAATTAATCAATGCGGAAGCTTCAAAAGTTTGTGTTCGGTTCTTTAAAAGCTTGCTTGACCGTCATCCGTAATCCTTGAATACCTAGAAACTGAAATGTTTACATTAAACATTAGTATTAGAATACTTAGAAATAATACATAACCGAAACTACGTTTAAAACGGATTCGATGTAACGAAGAAATACAAAATTTATCATAAATTCCAAAGCTCTACCGTAACTTACGGTAGTTACCATAAGTTATGGTAGCTTCTGGAAAATTTTGGTTCCACCGCAACACAGGAGGAATCCGCCGTAACCTTTTGGCCTCTACCGTAAATTACGGTATATACCGTAATTTACGGTAGACTCTGGAATGTTATGTTTTGTTTGATTTGTTTGTTTACTTGAGTCAAGTTCTCGGGTTTCAATCCTACAAACCAACATGTTTAATCCTTGTATTTCTAATATGTCATTTGTCGATGATAACAAAAGACCAATCAATCATATTACGAAGCAATATCCATGCTTTAATTGATTATTCGACCCGTTTGGCTCATCTACGGAATCTTCCAATATGATGACTACCAACGAGATCTTATTCATCCTTGATCCATTATTCAATTTAGCGAATATCATCGCTTTTAAATTTACACAACTTCTTTTCTACAATACGACTATACGTAATTTAACAAAATTTCACTTAAGTAACGGTCAAGTTACATACCTTCAAAGTAAGCCCTTCAAACGCGATTCGCCACCTGCTTGCCCGCTTGACGCTCCTGCGTCCTTTCCTATAGAGTCCATTTATATCATGTTTAGAACTCCCTTTAAACCATATATCGTGTAATTCACTGAAACATTAAAATTATGCGTTTCAACTTTGAAATTTCAGTTTTAAGCCTTCTTTGAGGCATTTCCACAAACACTATAAGGTCATAATTTTGTATCATTCATATTCAAGTTCATAGCTTGCTATTTAGCTAAACTTAACATCAATAAGGCTTTCATATAGCATTTAAACATCATACTTTTCTGAAATCACTTTCTATGATCAAATTACCCTAGAATAATCATTCTAAACCCTAGTGTTCATCATTATCTTGAAAAAACCCATAACCCACCTTCAATGTGTTCATGGAGTTTCCTGGATTTGGACATGATTTCATATGTAGTTGTCTAGGTTTTACTTCTCGACACTATATCATCCCTAATCTAACCAAATCACAAACATGCATCATCAAATTTTGAATCTCCCAAATTCATAAGAATTTCAAACAGAGAATTTTCATAGAATTTTACATACCTTACAACCCCCTTGTGATGGGGATCATGAATCTATGCTCGATTTTCGTTTTGGACTGAGTTTGATCCTTCAATTTAGGGATTTTGTGAAACTTAGGGTTTTGGAGAAGCTTGGTCGCCCCCCCCCCCTTCTTCCTGGTAGATCACCGTACTCAATTTTGAGTAGGTGTTTTAATGAAAATGTTTTTATTAAAATTATTTTCAAGTTTAACACTTTTGGTCCCTCTAGTTTCTTTTACTTTCTTTCTATGTCTTAAACTATTCATAAGTAATAAACTAACTAGGTTAGTGTCATTACTAATTAGATTATTTTACTAATTTATTCAAAACTTAATTGCAAATTTAAAAATTTGTATTTTCGGGATGTTACAATGAGTATATCGTCTATGAAGACAATCACAAATTTATCCAAATACGGTTTACAGATCCGATTCATCATGTCCATGAATGCAGCAGGTGCATTTGTTAACCCAAAGGGTATGACTGTAAACTCGTAATGACCATACCTAGTTCTGAAAGCAGTTTTAGGTATGTCTTCTTCTTGTACATTCAATTGATGGTATCCGGAGCGTAAGTCAATCTTAAAAAAATATTTAGCTCCTTGACGTTGATCGAAAAGATCATCAATCCTAGGTAATGGGTATCGATTCTTAATTGTAACCTTATTCAATTCTCTATAATCAATACACATTCTCATCGAACCATCCTTTTTCTTCACAATTAATACTGGTGCTCCCCACGGGGATGAACTAGGTTGTATGAAACCTTTACTTAGTAATTCATCTAATTGCTTTTTCAATTCTAACATTTCTGTGGGTGCTAACCAATAAGGTGCCTTGGCTATCGGTGTAGTTCCGGGAATTAGATGAATTCTAAATTCTACTTCCCTATCTGGTGGTAATCCTGATAATTCTTCTGGGAATACATCTAGGTATTCTGAGACTACAGGAATCTCCTTAAGTTCTTTACCCTTAGTCCTAATGATTACTGAAATCATATATACTATTACTTGCTTTCGTTCATAACTAGCAACTTTCATTACTGGTATGAACTTCATGGGTTTACGTGGTTTATCTCCTGTAATCATGATTACTTCCCCAGTAGGTGCCCGAATTTCTATAGAGTTTTTATCACAAAGCATTCGAGCATGGTTGGCTATTAACCAATCCATTCCTAACACAATATCGAATTCAGCTAAATTCATTGGTAATAGGTTTGCATGAAATTTATGACCTGAAAGTTCTATGTTTTCTTTTTGCAAAACCTTATTTATGTTAACTGAGTTCCCATCTGCGGTTTCGACTGTAAAAATCTGCCTAAGGTTGGTTAAAGGTAAGTTAAGAGCTTGGCAGAATGAAGTATTTATAAAACTTTGGTTTGCACTAGAGTCAAATAATACTTTTGCATATACGTTATGAACTAAGAATGTACCAACTATCGCGTCAGGGATTAGCTCGGCTTCTTGAGTAGTCAACTGGAAGGCTCGAACATTCTTCTTGGTAGCTCCGTCGGCTGGCCTGGCTTTATTGTCTGCTGATTTAACCACTTTAGGACATTCTATTTTGAAATGCCCAGCTTCTCCACAGTTATAGCAGATCCTGGTTTTCTTTCTGCAGTCTTCTTCACGATGTCCTACAACTTTGCAAAAGTTACAGGTTACATTGCATCTTCCATAATGTTTCTTTCTGCAATTCTTGCAGAATGGCGAAGCTGAAAATTGCCCTGTTCCTCTTCTCTTGAAGCTGCTATTATTACCCGTACGAAATCCTTGGGTAATTTTCTGAGCCAGTTCCTTTTTCCTGTTATCATATCTTGTGCGTACCAGTTCGTCAGTTAGGGTGTTGGCTAATTCTACCGCATCATCAATAGTGCGAGGTCTCGCAGCTTTAACGATATTGCGGATTTCGCCAATCAATCCCCAAATATAGCGAGAAATGAGTATCGGTTCTGGCGAAGCCAGCGTTGGTACCACTCTAGCATATTCAAAGAATGTCGAAGTATACCCGCGACAATCTACACCCATCATTCAATGATTTAGGAACTTATTTGCCATTTGATCTTTTTCATATTCGGGACAGAATTTTCTTTCTACAAGACTCTTAAATTCTTCCCAGTTCATGGCATAGGCCATATTTCTTCCTTTGGCTTGCAGTACTGTATTCCACCATTCTAGCGCCCCTTCTTTGAAAAGATTTGACGCGTACATGACCTTATTATCATTGGTACATTTACTTATTGTAATCACTGCCTCGGTTTTTTCTAACCAACGCAATGCCGCGGTTGCTCCTTCATTGCCTGCAAATTCCACGGGTTTACAAGCAAGAAATTCTTTGAAAGTGCAACCAGGCGTTGCAACTTTCATTTTCTTAGGAAGCGGAGCCTGTCGTGGATCATTATTGTGATTAGTATGATTACCGCCTCCGTTTACGCTATTACTGAAGTTATCTTCAGAAATACATTTACTAGGAATGATTTGTTGAGGTTCAACAGGTTTCTGGGCAGCAGCAAGGATTGCTGGAATAGCATTGGCTATCCCTTGAGCAACGATATTTTCTATATCTTGCCTAGTCATAAATTGATCTTCCGGATGTTGCTCAGGTTGGTTAACCTCGTTTACTGGTTCATTATTAGCGTTTTCCATATGTTAATTAATTTATATAAATTATTAGTATCGAATAAATAACAATCATACACAAAACAATCATACAAATTTCACAACACATATATAATCAAAACTATCAATTTCTCGATTCCATTTTTATATTTATATTTATATTTATATATATGTGTCAATACACACCATTATCTTACAAAGTTTTATTTGTAGTTATGTTACAGACTGATTTTATTACTATTACTATTATTACACAACCATAGTTTTACCACCATCCTATCTCTGGGTACTTTTAGAAGCGACGTTCCCTCTCGTCGTACTTCCAGGAGATCTGTTCTCCTACTTCCCTGATCCTATTTCCTGCATCCACCAGCTCATCGCCAAAGTGGCGGAGTTCAGCTAAATTTTCATTGCTCATTGGTGGGTTTGGTATAGGTTCCGGGTCGAATTGAGGGAGAAAAGTATAAGGATTATTAAGCAGATTTTGAAACTGCCAGTCATTAGTCCACCACTCGTCCATTCCTAGTGGTTGGGTGTGGATTATAGGTTCTGGGTGTAACACCTCGGAAATTCATGTCCAATAAAATAAAGACACGTGTCATGTTATGCAAACGTGTTATAAATACGGATCCAGATAAAGATGTACGGTAGGATTTAAAACTGTCGACATGTTAAATTATACCTCTGAGCGACCTATTAATAAATCCCTAACCAAGATATATTTGATCAACATCTGAATTATGTTTATAAATCTGGCCATCCTAAATATTAAATTGGTTACAACCTTAGAGATGGACCCAATGTGAAATTCTTGGTATTTCCGTCAACTTAAACCTCCCACAAGGTGCCAAAATGGTAAGTGCATGCCTAGACATGCAATGGCTGAAAACATGGTCCCTATTCTGATTAAAATGCATGAGATTCGGAGATGTAAGTGTTACATGGTCACAGCCTGAATTAAAACAAACTTTTGTCCTCTGGCGAAGGCTTACGCACCTCAACACCCAGAATGTTACGGTGCGCAAGAAGGCTTACGCACCTCAACACCCAGAATGTTACGGTGCGCAAGCTATGCATCTGGGCGTTTTTCAGGACAGCTGCCTGTATAACCGGTTGCACCGCCTCATTTAAGTGGAATTCGAAAATCAGGGACTCTCTAGGTGGTTTTTAGCATCTTAGGTACACCTGGGATGATCTTACAACACCTGTAGACTATTTTGGCAAGATCTAAAGCTTTTGGGTTCACTATATAAGAAAACTAGTTCTTGTGTTTTGACACACATTTGCAACAATCACTTGTGGGACTTTCTCTGGAGCTTCCATCAGTAAGAAGAGGATAATCAAGTGTAGAAAAGTTTGCTAGGACCTTAAGTAAGCCTCTAATTACTTGTTTAGTCATTTAAATTAGCTTAATTACTCTAAAGTCAAACTTATCGTAAAATTAGTTTGACTTTCGTTTTAATTACATGTGGCTTAACCACTGATCAAATTGAAAGTGGTTATAAGACCACATTAGTGTAGGTGATTAACCCTTAAAAGGGCACCTCCTAATTATCTCGTTTGACTGGTCAATTGTCGGGTCAAAGTAGTTTGACAAAAAGTCAAACTGGACAGAATTTACAAAAATGATTTTAATTAATAATTCAAAGGTTCTAAATTATATTCTAACATTCTAATGACTTGGTAATCAATATTAAAACATGTTTTATCAGTCCTAACCCGACAATTTATAGTCTAAGGTCAGTGTATAACCGAAAGTCGCAAAAGCTTGACTTTTGCTTTGACTTTCAGTTCTGACCCGTTTAAGCTTAATTCTCCCATGTTTTAAGCTTCCATTAGGATCACATTACTTAGTGGTATAACCCCCTGGAGTTATATTGCATAGTGACTAGTGGTTTGAATTTTATGCACTTAATCGTAATTATGCTTCATAATGCCATAAACGCCCTTTTTACATTCAACCGAGATTTTTAACAATGTGATTGAACTAAAACCTTTGCAACTAATATTTAGACATGTCCCGAAAATTTTACTTCATTTTGTGGTCCAGAATAGGAGTTATGCTCAATAGCGTAATTAAGGAACTTTTTAGTAATTAAATAGCTCAATTAGCATGAAGCCTATCTAAACCCGATTTTTGACACCAAAATTCTTACCTACTGATGTAAAATAATATTTTGGGATTTTTAAAGATTTTTAATTATATTTAGGCTGAGCATAACATAGGATTATGGCTTGATTTCGGTAATTGTCGATTTTGCCCTTTTCATACATAAAATGAGTTTTACATAACTATTTAGTGTCAAACCTTTTGCTACTGATTCCTTATGATAAATAAAGTATTTTGAACTTTATAAACTGATCAAAAACTCAGATTTACTATTTTAACCCAAATAACCCTTTAAACCGACTTTTAAGCATTATTAGCACCTAGTACGGGTTAAAACTATATTTGACATATAAAACTTATTACCCACTGATGTTTTAAGTTAATTTATATAATTATACAGTAAACTAAAGTTTGTAAACTCAGAAGTCTATTTTGACCTTTAAGGCCTAAGTAAAATTACCAAAATGCCCCTACGGGACATAGTTTGACTATATAAGATAATTTTCACATATATAAAGTGTCCTACTATTATAACTTATAAAAATACATATTGTTACTGATTTAACCAGACCTGAAACTCAGTTGTACAATTAAACTCTTTTATGGACAATAAAATTACCAAAATGCCCTTATGGGACTTATTTTGGTTTAAATTACTTTGTGGGCATATATGTTAACATCTTACTGATGTATTAACATATTTTGAGCATAATAATGATTAAGACCTGTATATAATTTATTTGGTTACCCGTTACGCGATTACGCATTCGGATCGGCTTATGTGACTAGATTACATAAAATAGCCGAAACGGGTCAAACCTTATCCTTAAATCCTCAAATTCCAGAATGTGTTTAGTTTACCCATATTATACAAGTATCCAAGCTTGTCGGGTCTAAACCACATCCTGTTCCGGTCTCCGCTTAATCTAGCGTTTAGAACCGTAAGGTTTCTTTCTAGCTAGCCGGTCTAAGTCCTTGACTTAATTAAAGACCCGTAAGCATCCTAATAGGTTAATAAACCTTCTATACAGATTAAATAGCTTCCGGTAGAAGGTGCCTTTGAAAATTTTTAAGATTATACTGCTAGCATCAGGTAAATACCTTTAACTTATTTTCCCTATACGGGTTTGGGATATGGTATTATAATAATACCACTTGGTCGGGTATGAAATCATTTAATCGGATTGTGATTAATAAATTGAATAACCCGTTTTTATCTGTCTTGTTTGATAACATAAGCATTGGGGGTTAACGACTGTGTCCTAGATATCCTCGGCTCATTTATTTAAAAATGGCCACGACCTATGCACGAGGTGTAGGCATACACCTGACAGATGCAAATGCTAAATATAAACCCACATGTTGGGGATAACTCCTTTGTGGGTTCTATAAGTGGTGAGTCGGTTAATCACAACCGGCTTCCAACCGGCCCCAATTGTAAGACAAACATGTAAATTTGTAAACAAGATTATATTTAAATAATTGTCCCAAGTTATAAAAGATTTATGCCATGTGCACCTAAATCAATTTTCTTAAACATTTTCAAAAGAGTCAGTTAATTGTATTTACCAGTGTAAACTGACGTATTTTCTTAAAGACTGATTGACAGGTACCTCTCGAAATAGGCTGGAGCTATAGGGTGTCTTTAGAGGATCTTGCAAGTCCATAAGATGCCTGCAGTCTGTTATTTTGTTTCTATGTATTTATTTATGATCCGCCTGTGGATCTTATTACATTCCAGTCTGTACATTCATGAACTCGAACACTCAGACAATATGGTTTGTAATAGTTTATTCACCCAGACTTCTGCTGTGCTATTATATTGTGTGTGTTGACTATGATGATATCAACTACGTCACGATACTCCCCGCCGGGCCCACCGGAAATATGTGGAAATATTGGGGTGTGACAGGTTGGTATCAGAGCCAACATTGAGTGAATTAAACACTAACCTTTTGTGTTTGATCTCAATGACACAATAAGCACATTCCTTAGACTCTCGAGTCTAGGCAAATGACCTAGGATTTTACTCTTAACCTTCCTTTTATTGTTTTATTATATTTACTTGTTTTGACAGGAAAATGCCACCATGACAAAGAGGACGAGGCAAGGGACCCATGCGTGGAGGACCCTCTAGTAGCTCCGGACCCTCTCACAGGCGTACACCATCTGACTCGCTTTCCGGCTCCGACTCCAAGGATTTGAGTCATAGCTTTCAACCAGCAAGACATTCTGTCTCGCTGGGGTCCTCACCATCAGACCCTCCTTATTTTGGGATGCCCATTCCGAACGAACCCCATCATTCTCCCCTTTTGTTGGGAACTCTTCAATACAACCAATCATACCATTCTTACCAATATCATCCTTTTCACCAATCAGATTCCACTTACTCACCTTCACAATTCAATCCCAACGCTTATGTTAACGACTTTTTGGGCTACAACCCTTTGGGACCTGAGGATCACTTTTCTCAGGAAATGGAGATGGATGACGACCCAGACCCGTATTTGCAAACAGGAACACCAGGCCACCCGATCAGTATCTCTAGCGGTTCCCCATTTATGGGATCACCGTACAATGGGCCCGACTCATTCCAAGAGAAGATGGGTCAGTATGACTGGTTCTTTACACCATCATACCATAACTCCCCTATCCAACCTCCCTTGGATGAACCACATCTTAGGGCTGTTACCCCACCACCCTTGCCAGTTGAGGATCCACCTCAACAACCTCCCGAGCCGCCAAGGCGAAGGAGAAATGCTAGGATATCGGTACGTGGGGGACCACAGTTTGCATCTCCTTGTGGCTCAAGTTCGTATCCTCCTATCCCAGAAGATCCTCAGTTGGGTGAATCATCACGCACGGTAACGGAAGCTAACCTTCCGCCGATTTCACACGCACCACTACAGCCACCGTTGGGTTTTGACAACCCGATCCCATCATACCCAGGATCATCCGGGGATAACCCATCTGGTTATCCATCTGATTATGGAGCTCATGACCCGTATCTTACAGCTGCCCAATACCATCATCTTTACCCTTCTTCTTACCCTCCATTGTATCCCACTGGATACCCAGCGCAGGATTCGCAATACCCGCCATACCAACAACCTCCTCCGTATCAGCAGCAACAAACTCAAGAGATTCTAGAGAGGTTGGACAGGGTTGAGCATGTGGCTAATGAAAACAAGAAGAAACACAATGGTTTTGTCAAAGGCCTTATGAGCTTTCTCAAGGGCAAGAAGAAGGGTGATGTTGGGTTGTTTTTGTTGGTTATGTAATAAAGTCCCTACGAGGACGTTTATTTTGTTTTCATGTATCAAGTCCCTGCGCGGACTTATTTCAGTTTCAGTATGCCCCTGCGTGGGCAATGTTTTTCAGTAACCCCTGCGTGGGTAGTTTGTGATGTTTTTCCTAAGTCCTTTTACGGACAACGTTGTAATCATTTCGTAGTTTTAATGAAGTTATTTTGTTTTTAAATGTGTATTTTACTGTATCATGCTACTTCATTTCAAATTTTATTAAATCCGCCTAAGAAACTCTTAGAGGTATAACCTAGCCAAAATATTAAATGGATATGATGGTATAACCTTTTTAAGATAATAACTCTCTGTTAACATCTGAAAATATGTTAACAATCCTGAATTGTGCGGTAAGAAGAATCACACAATCTTCCTAATGTACTTGGATTTTTCCAAGCCACTATTTTTAGCCTATATGATCAATACGAATCATGGCTAGTAAACATCAATATGATGTATACACCACAACATCCATTAGTGATGTATGCTTATAAGCAAAGGTGTAATAAAGACAATGAAAGTTCTATTTATAAACTTCTTGTCAAAAAAGCCAGTGAACTTTGTTCGACCCTTAAATGACCACTGATCCAAAGGATCGTGGGTTATATTTTAATCGTCCATGTGACAAGCTTCTGAGCTATTTAAATGTCCTTCGAGACGAACTTAGTATAATATAATTATCTCTTTGAGTATTATTTTGATGGTCCATATGGTTTAATAATACTATGACCATCCACTCATCAATACGATGATCAAATATGTGAATTAAATATATCCTTTATGTTTGATATAGTATTCAGAAATGGCTGGATCAGATGAAGCAAACAGTCATCCTACAGAAGGCAACAACACCAGAATTAATATCACTGGTGTCGAGCTGCAGGAAATGATATCCGCAGCAGTTGCTCAAGCTATAGATGCTAAATTTAAAGAGCCTAGTATTATTAGGTCTCAAACTCATTCGAGATCCCATTCTCAAACCCATTCTCATAAGAAAAGTGAGTCCCAACACTCGTCTAATCAGGGTAGTGAGCCAAAGAGGCAGGTTGTTCTTGAACCGACTCCCCGGTACAACAAGGGTTGTACCTACAAGTACTTTATTTCCTGTAAACCGAGGGATTTTACAGGAGAAAAAGATGCAATCGATTGCATGAAATGGTTAGATGAGATGGAGACCGTAATAGACATCAGCGAATGTGCTAAGGAGGATATAGTAAAGTTTGTATCACAATCCTTCAAGTGCGATGCCCTTACTTGGTGGAAAGCCTTAGTTCAAGCCACGGGGAAGGTTCCTTTGTACAATATGTCATGGAACAAGTTTGTTAATTTGGTTAAGGAAATTTATTGCCCCCAACATGAAGTCGAGCGGATAGAGACTGATTTCCTTACCCTAGTAATGAAGGATCTAGATTGCAAATCCTATGTGACTAACTTTAACTCGATGTCTAGGTTGGTACCATACTTAGTCACTCCTGAACCCAAACGCATTGCGCGTTTCATTGGTGGTTTGGCTCCCGAAGTAAAAGGGAATGTTAAGGCTTCAAAGCCAGCTACTTATAGGTCTGCTGTGGACCTATCTTTGTCCCTCACTCTTGATGTTGTGAGGAGTCGGGCAAAGAAAACCACTGATGAGGGGAAGAGGAAAAGGGAGGAGGATAAGTCTCCTCAGTCAAACAAAAGGGGTAAAGGGAACTCTGGTTCCAAAAAGGGGCAGTCGAGCGACAAACCCAGGTGTAAGACTTGTAACAAAAGGCATTTTGGGAAATGCAACCAAGACCCACATGCTAAACCATGTGGGATCTGTAAAAAGAAAGGGCACAAGTCTGTTGAGTGCCGAAATATTAAGGATGCAACTTGCTATGGTTGCAATGAAAAGGGGCACATTAAAACCAATTGCCCCAAGAATGCTAAGAAGCCTGAAGAGGCAAAGAAGAACAACGCAAGAGTTTTCCAGATGCAAGCGAGGGAAGTGGTGAATGACGAGAACGTCATAACAGGTACCTTCCTCGTTAATAATAATTTTGCTAGAGTCTTATTTGATTCCGGTGCGGATAAGTCTTTTTTAGACCATAAGTTCTGTAAGTTATTGAATCTGCCTATTAAGACTCTAGACATAAAATACGAGGTAGAACTAGCTGATGGTACCTTAGAAACAGCTTCAACTCTTCTTGATGGATGTTCTATATCCATCAAGAATCATTCTATCCCGCTTTCCCTCTTGCCAATGAAATTGGCTGGGTTTGATATAGTTTTGGGCATGGATTGGTTATCGCATAACCAAGCCCAAATTGCCTGCGATAGAAAGCTAGTTATTATCAAAACCCCTTCTGGTGAATCAGTCACCATTCAAGGAGATACACATTACGGATTGCCTAAAAATGTGTCTATTCTCAAACTAGCGCAGTGTATGAAAAGTGGATGTGTCATTTACATGGCACAAGTAACTGTGAATGATCCTAAGCCTAAAATTGAAGATATTCCGATTATCTCGGAATATCCTGATGTCTTTCCTGATGAGTTACCTGGATTACCTCCGGAGAGGCAAGTAGAATTCAGGATAGACATTCTCCCAGGATCAGCGCCTATAGCATGAGCTCCGTATCGTCTAGCACCTATAGAAATGAAAGAGCTCAGAACTCAATTGGATGAACTATTGGAGAAAGGTTTCATACAACCTAGTTCTTCCCCCTGGGGAGCACCAATACTATTCGTGAAAAAGAAGGATGGATCAATGCGGTTATGCATTGATTATCGGGAATTGAATAAGGTAACGATCAAGAATCGTTATCCCTTGCCCAGGATCGACGACTTGTTCGATCAACTCCAAGGGGCAAGCTACTTCTCGAAAATTGACTTAAGATCTGGGTATCATCAACTCAAAGTTAGAACTGAAGATGTACCAAAAACGACCTTCAGAACAAGATATGGACATTTCGAGTTCTTAGTGATGCCTTTTGGGCTCACTAATGCGCCAGCAACATTCATGGACCTCATGAATAGAGTTTGCAAGCCATATTTAGATAAGTTTGTCATTGTCTTCATAGATGACATACTTATCTACTCTCGTAATCAAATAGATCACGAGAAGCATCTTCGATGCATTCTAGGATTACTTCGACAGGAGAAACTATATGCAAAATTCTCCAAATGCGAGTGTTGGCTTCGCGAAGTCCAATTTCTTGGACATGTCGTCAATGAGCGAGGTATCCAAGTAGATCCCGCTAAGATAGAAGCCGTAATGAATTGGGAAGCACCCAAGACTCCAACCGAAATACGTAGCTTTCTGGGTTTAGCTGGGTATTATAGAAAATTCATTGAGAACTTCTCAAGAATAGCAGCACCATTAATTTCTTTGACCCGTAAGAAAGTTAAGTTTGATTGGGGTCTAAAACAACAAGAATCCTTTGAGATTCTTAAGGAGAAATTGAGCAATGCTCCGGTGCTAACTCTACCTGGTGGAATTGAAGAGTTTGTTGTATACTGTGATGCTTCACACACCGGTATGGGTTGTGTGCTCATGCAGCGAGGCAAAGTGATTGCCTATGCATCACGACAACTAAAAGTGCATGAGAAAAATTACACCACCCATGATTGGGAGTTGGGTGCCGTTGTATTCGCACTTAAGTTATGGAGACATTACTTGTATGGAACTAAATCTGTGATCTATTCAGATCACAAAAGTCTCCAACATTTGTTTAATCAAAAGGAGCTTAATATGAGACAACGCCGTTGGATGGAAACCTTAAATGACTATGATTGCGAGATTCGCTACCATCCTGGTAAAGCGAATGTGGTCGCAGATGCTCTAAGCCGAAAGGAAAAATTTAACCAATTAGGATCAATGCCAAGAGCATTGAGTTGAGGAATAATCTGAATGAAAGAATATTAGCTGCACAAAAGGATGCTGTTTTGGAGGATAATCTTCCAAATGAAAAGTTAGGTATAACTATTGAACAATTAACACCTGGGAAGGATGGAATTCTCAGGATGAACGAAAGAATTTGGGTTCCTATTCATGGAGGACTTCGAGATGTAATCCTCCAGGAAGCTCACAACTCCAAATACTCAGTTCACCCGGGAGGTGATAAAATGTATCATGATTTGAAAGCTAACTATTGGTGGATAGGTATGAAGAAATCTATTGCCACCCATGTAGCTAAGTGCCTGACTTGTGCTCAGATCAAAGCGGAACATCAGAAGCCATCAGGTCTGCTTCAACAACCAGAACTTCCCACATGGAAGTGGGAGATGGTGACCATGGATTTCATAACCAAGTTACCTAAAACCAGGAATGGAAACGATACAATATTGGTTATTGTTGATAGACTGACTAAGTCAGCACATTTCTTACCCATCAAGGAGACTCATAGCTCCGATAAATTAGCCCAATTGTATGTAGATAAGATTGTAGCTCTACATGGAGTACCAGTGGCTATTATCTCGGATAGAGATACTAGATACACCTCACATTTTTGGAAAAGTTTCTAACAATCTTTGGGCACGTGTTTGAATTTTAGTACTGCTTACCATCCACAGACGGATGGACAGAGTAAGCGTACAATTCAAACATTGGAAGACATGCTGCGAGCATGTGTTATTGATTTAGGTGGTAGTTGGGATGACCACCTGCCATTAATAGAATTCTCCTATAATAATAGCTACCATACAAGCATTCAGGCTGCGCCTTTTGAGGCATTGTATGGTAGGAAATGCAGAACGCCTGTCTGTTGGGCAGAAGTAGGAGAAGCTCAGTTGTCAGGACCTGATATAGTCCCTGAAACAACGGACAAAATTGTCCAGATTCGTGATCGCTTAAAAGATGCCAGGGATAGGCAGAAAAGCTATGCTAATGGGAAACGAAGGTCTTTAAAATTTGAAATAGGCGATAAAGTTCTACTAAACGTATCACCCTGGAAAGGCGTGATGCGTTTTGGTAAGAAGGGTAAGTTGAGCCCTAGGTATATTGGAGCATTCGAGATTATCGAATGTGTCGGCAGTGTAGCTTATAAGCTGAACTTGCCTGAAGAGCTGAGTGGGATTCATAATGTGTTTCACATTTGTAATCTTAAGAAATGCTTAGCCGATGAATCTCTAGCAATGTCTCATAAGGACGTGCAAATTGATGAAAGTTTGAGGTTTGTTGAAAGACCTATAGCGATTGAGGATCAACAGGTTAAAAAGCTCCGAAGAAAGCATGTACCTATAGTAAAGGTCAAATGGGAAGCCCGTAGAGGTCCTGAGTATACGTGGGAAGTCGAATCCACTATGCGACAAAAGTACCCTCACTTATTCCAGTAAATCTCGAGGTCGAGATTTCTTTTAAGGGGGTGAGGATGTAACACCTCGGAAATTCATGTCCAATAAAATAAAGACACGTGTCATGTTATGCAAACGTGTTATAAATACGGATCCAGATAAAGATGTACGGTAGGATTTAAAAATGTCGACATGTTAAATTATACCTCTGAGCGACCTATTAATAAATCCCTAACCAAGATATATTTGATCAACATCTGAATTATGTTTATAAATCTGGCCATCCTAAATATTAAATTGGTTACAACCTTAGACATGGACCCAATGTGAAATTCTTGGTATTTCCGTCAACTTAAACCTCCCACAAGGTGCCAAAATGGTAAGTGCATGCCTAGACATGCAATGGCTGAAAACATGGTCCCTATTCTGATTAAAATGCATGAGATTCGGAGATGTAAGTGTTGCATGGTCACAGCCTGAATTAAAACAAACTTTTGTCCTCTGGCGAAGGCTTACACACCTCAACACCCAGAATGTTACGGTGCGCAAGAAGGCTTACGCACCTCAACACCCAGAATGTTACGGTGCGCAAGCTACGCATCTGGGCGTTTTTCAGGACAACTGCCTGTATAACCGGTTGCACCGCCTCATTTAAGTGGTATTCGAAAATCAGGGACTCTCTAGGTGGTTTTTAGCATCTTAGGTACACCTGGGATGATCTTACAACACCTGTAGAATATTTTGGCAAGATCTAAAGCTTTTGGGTTCACTATATAAGAAAACTAGTTCTTGTGTTTTGACACACATTTGCAACAATCACTTGTGGGACTTGCTCTGGAGCTTCCATCAGTAAGAAGAGGATAATCAAGTGTAGAAAAGTTTGCTAGGACCTTAAGTAAGCCTCTAATTACTTGTTTAGTCATTTAAATTAGCTTAATTACTCTAAAGTCAAACTTATCGTAAAATTAGTTTGACTTTCGTTTTAATTACATGTGGCTTAACCACTGATCAAATTGAAAGTGGTTATAAGACCACATTAGTGTAGGTGATTAACCCTTAAAAGGGCACCTCCTAATTATCTCGTTTGACTGGTCAATTGTCGGGTCAAAGTAGTTTGACAAAAAGTCAAACTGGACAAAATTTACAAAAATGATTTTAATTAATAATTCAAAGGTTCTAAATTATATTCTAACATTCTAATGACTTGGTAATCAATATTAAAACATGTTTTATCAGTCCTAACCCGACAATTTATAGTCTAAGGTCAGTGTATAACCGAAAGTCGCAAAAGCTTGACTTTTGCTTTGACTTTCAGTTCTGACCCGTTTAAGCTTAATTCTCCCCTGTTTTAAGCTTCCATTAGGACCACATTACTTAGTGGCATAACCCCCTGGAGTTATATTGCATAGTGACTAGTGGTTTGAATTATATGCACTTAATCGTAATTATGCTTCATAATGCCATAAACACCCTTTTTATATTCAACCGAGATTTTTAACAATGTGATTGAACTAAAACCTTTGCTACTAATATTTAGACATGTCCCGAAAATTTGACTTCAGTTTGTGGTCCAGAATAGGAGTTAGGCTCAATAGCGTAATTAAGGAACTTTTTAGTAATTAAATAGCTCAATTAGCATGAAGCCTATCTAAACCCGATTTTTGACACCAAAAATCTTACCTACTGATGTAAAATAATATTTTGGGATTTTTAAAGATTTTTAATTATTTTTAGGCTGAGCATACCATAGGATTATGGCTTGATTTCGGTAATTGTCGGTTTTACCCTTTTCATACATAAAATGAGTTTTACATAACTATTTAGTGTCAAACCTTTTGCTACTGATTCCTTATGATAAATAAAGTATTTTGAACTTTATAAACTGATCAAAAACTCAGATTTACTATTTTAACACAAATAACCCTTTAAACCGACTTTTAAGCATTATTAGCACCTAGTACGGGTTAAAACTATATTTGACATATAAAACTTATTACCCACTGATGTTTTAAGTTAATTTATATAATTATACAGTAAACTAAAGTTTGTAAACTCAGAAGTCTATTTTGACCTTTAAGGCCTAAGTAAAATTACCAAAATGCCCCTACGGGACATAGTTTGGCTATATAAGATAATTTTCACATATATAAAGTGTCCTACTGTTATAACTTATAAAAATACATATTGTTACTGATTTAACCAGACCTGAAACTCAGTTGTACAATTAAACTCTTTTATGGACATTAAAGTTACCAAAATGCCCTTATGGGACTTATTTTGGTTTAAATTACTTTGTGGGCATATATGTTAACATCTTACTGATGTATTAACATATTTTGAGCATAATAATGATTAAGACCTGTATATAATTTATTTGGTTACCCGTTACGCGTTTACGCATTCGGATCGGCTTACGTGACTAGATTACATAAAATAGCCAAAACGGGTCAAACCTTATCGTTAAATCCTCAAATTCCAGAATGTGTTTAGTTTACCCATATTATACAAGTATCCAAGCTTGTCGGGTCTAAACCACATCATGTTCCGGTCTCCGCTTAATCTAGCGTTTAGAACCGTAAGGTTTCTTTCTAGCTAGCCGGTTTAAGTCATTGACTTAATTAAAGACCCGTTAGCATCCTAATAGGTTAATAAACCTTCTATACAGATTAAATAGCATCCGGTAGAAGGTGCCTTTGAAAAGCTTTAAGATTATACTGCTAGCATCAGGTAAATACCTTTAACTTATTTTCCCTATACGGGCTTGGGATATGGTATTATAATAATACCACTTGGTCGGGTATGAAATCATTTAATCGGATTGTGATTAATAAATTGAATAACCCGTTTTAATCTGTCTTGTTTGATAACATAAGCATTGGGGGTTAACGACCGTGTCCTGGATATCATCGGCTCATTTATTTAAAAATGGCCACGACCTATGCATGGGGTGTAGTCATACACCTGACAGATGCAAATGCTAAATATAAACCCACATGTTGGGGATAACTCCTTTGTGGGTTCTATAAGTGGTGAGTCGGTTAATCACGACCGGCTTCCAACCGGCCCCAAATGTAAGACAAACATGTAAATCTGTAAACAAGATTATATTTAAATAATTGTCCCAAGTTATAAAAGATTTATGCCATGTGCACCTAAATCAATTTTCTTAAACATTTTCAAAAGAGTCAGTTAATTATATTTACCAGTGTAAACTGACGTATTTTCTTAAAGACTGATTGACAGGTACCTCTCGAAATAGGCTGGAGCTATATGGTGTCTTTAGAGGATCTTGCAAGTCCATAAGATGCCTGCAGTCTGTTATTTTGTTTCTTTGTATTTATTTATGATCCGCCTGTGGATCTTATTACATTCCAGTCTGTACATTCATGAACTCGAACACTCAGACAATATGGTTTGTAATAGTTTATTCACCCAGACTTCCGCTGTGCTATTATATTGTGTGTATTGACTATGATGATATCAACTACGTCACGATACTCCCCGCCGGGCCCACCAGAAATATGTGGAAATATCGGGGTGTGACACTGGGATAGTTGGTTCCATGTTCATTGGAAGTTGATTTTCAGCAGGATATGAGTAAAGATTATTATTGATAGGCCTGACTATATCACAGCTCGCCAATGCGCGATCCAATTCATCCTGAAATCGCAACTCCTCAATTTGCCTAGAGCTTTCCCCAACTTCTATCTCTGTTTGCCTAGAACCTTCCCCAGTCTCCATTTCCATCTGCCTAACACTTTCCCCGACTTCAATCCCCTTTCTTTATCTAAGGGATTTTCAATTTTAGGGATCTTCCTAGTTGCGGGTTTCCTCCTGCGTACACGCCTCCATCCTACAAATCTTCTCCTTTTCTTAGGCTTGGGTTTCTCCGGAGGTGGAGCGTTAAATTCCATGGGTTCCTCTACATCGGGTATATAACCAGTAAAATATCTAGAAACCTCTATTTTCACCGGATAAAGGTTGAGATTCTGAAGGGCTTCAGATAAGTCATTCATGCTGTTTAGCAGATATGCAAAAATATACACAAAAAGCTAAGTTAAAATTTTATAACAAAATTTCATAGATAATCTTTAAATATTATTGCATACCGTGTAACTAATACAAAAGACCACTGACAATTAACACATTTTAGGGTTTACTGTAAACTTATTTTTTTACTGGATAAGATTTCTGGTTTGTAGATGATAAGGGTGCTAAAACTTGAGTCAGAATATTTAAAGATTTGTATTTACTGCTACAGTGGCTAGCATATAGAGATCTGCCCATTTTTCATCTAACTTGTCTTCCCATGGTGGGTTACTATCTAGTTCTTGGTTTTATAGATTAACTCTCTTCTCTTTTGGTTGTGATTTCTTTATTTTCTCCTGATTTTTTTTTAATAATCAAGCTTCTTTTATTAGGAGAAAGTGGTTCCTCATATTGTGCCTTTCGAACAAATATTCCCTCCTCAGTATCTACTGAGTATCTTGAGGATTTTGTTTGGGATGAACTTCCCTTCTCTTTTGGTGAATTATCTAATTTAAGGTAGATGTTCGAAAGCTTTTCCTTACCCATACTGTAATTAACAAATAATCAGTTAATAAACACATAATCAAAAAAAAAAAAAATAGTAATCAGGCAAATTAAGTATTTCTCAAATACTTAATTGGCTTAACTCAGTGGCTCTGATACCACCTTTTTCTGTCACGACCCCCGACCCGGTTTGACCCGTTTGTTATAATTTACAGTATTAAGAGCGATTACAATGTTTCCTGATATCAACCAACTACCCACGATATTTGTCACTCGACCAACCATCGGTAACCTCATTGTCCAATGGTGTCTGTGACTATGGTCATATCACTCATTGGCTAACCTGTTGTCCAATAGTGACGGTTATCAAGTAATGTATACAAAACCCCACATACCGGCTGTAATTTGGTGACTACAAAGACTTAATCCCTGTAATTATAACCTTGAAAATAAACATGATTTTGAAAGTAATTTGATAAAAAGAGAATGACTCACATTGCAGATTTAACACGGGTAGAGTCTAGCTTATTGATTAGTCTTGTTAACCTAGTTTAAATAACAATGCACACAAAACTAGGTTAGTAACTAATACAGCATTTACGATAACTCACGAGATTAAACCCTCACAACGAATGACAAAGTGCGATACTTAAACATCCATCGATTCAACGACGAATGACAAAGCATAAACCCTAATGTGGGCAGCACTTAAACATCCATTGGATAGTTCCAGCTATCTAAGGTGAGATCCGTAATTTTTCTCCTTTTAACCATCCACCAGTATGATTTCATTCTGCCTTAATACTTTCCACGAGCATGGTTGTATCCGTATACTTTAGTTCAAAAACCCTCTCTTCTCGGTTCTTCCAATAAAGGTCTAAAAACATTTCATAAATTCAGCCAATTTCACTACATACGAATAGAAAAAAACATAAATGGAAAGAACTACATTGATATGAAACCACCAAATCACTAAACCACTTTATTACCCTTCGCTTCCACACTTCCACACAAGCCAAAGTGCCTGGCACACTCCAGCAGCACCGCTTTAACCTGATCAAGAATCACAGTACTATGAAACAGATTAACAATCTTTGTTCAAAATAAGTGGGAAAAAACAACATTTTGGGAAAAAACAACAAGAACAATGGATGGATCATGGATGAATCGATATTGACCTAAAATCAAGATTGAACACCAAGTACAAAAGCATAATGAACATCAATAAAGATATTTGTATTTTAAAAAATAGAAAAAACAAAAACCACCCAAAACCTAAAATCGAACTTGAATAATGTCGCGAAAAGATTATCCCCGTCCAAGATAGCTTGCCGATCTTGATTTCCCTCTTGAAACAATACAACAATCAAATCCATAACACCTACCAAAAAACAATGAGCCTGATTGTTAGAAAAATAAAACAATATAATCAACCTTACAACAATGTTCTATCATAAAAAAGAAAATAATCAGGTAACAAAACAAAGCCTCATCAACATCAGGTAACGCTAAATCAGTGTAGTGAAAATGAAAAGGAAATAATACCTGATGAAGGAACTGGACGGTCCGATTATAAACCACTGATCAACCTAAACATAAACCACATACCAACAAACAATCACAAAACAAAACAAACCAAATTCAATAATTAACTCTGTAAATATAATCATGTAGTAGTATGGATTTTACCTGGCTAAACAGTGTATCATAAAGTGCCATAAGACCGTTTTGTCGAACAGCCGCACATGCCTTACCGTCAAGCTCGGCTTGTGGTTTTTGATGATCCACAAAGCTTTAAGAAAAGAATAACTATAAGTCATTGATATAATAACAATCTCACCACAAATAATTATTGAAAATGTAAATTACAATACTTGTGAATAGTCTCCTCTAGAAGCATGATGGTGTTACCAAGTTCTCGCTCGGTTTGGCCTTTCTTTACCACAACCATTTTTCACGCTCTTGGGCTTCAATGCTTTGCAAACACAACAGTTGAAGGCTCATCAACCTTTCTTCTATACACTTCGACTCACTCTCTTTCTAATTCCATTAACATATTGTCTTTCTCTGCTTTATTTTCACATATGTCCATCCATATTTGCTGCACACATGCCAGAATCCAAAAGGAAGAAAACATCAAGAAAAATAGCAAAGCTTGTCAAAGATTTTGGTTCTCAACTCGGCTTATTGAATGGGGAAAATGAAACCAAATGTTCATTTCAATTGAATGACTGTGATTTGATAACTATATAGCAGTTAAAATAATTAAATGTTTATGAACAACTTGAGTAAAAAATATAAAATTTGTTAATAAATAATCTTCAAATTTCAATCCATTGAATTGAAGTTCATGTACTGCTTGTGTGCTCCTGGCATAAAAAAACCTGCAATTTTTTGCAATTTGATTCTCAAATCTCAGTGAAGTAACTCAAACTTACTGATAATTACACATTCAAATCATGGACTGCAAAACAATATCACTACTATAAAATAATGTCGAACCTGCATAAGAGTTGTTCAAGAACTCGACAGCTCAGCTGGATGGATCAACAGTGTAGGTTCTAGAAAATTTACATAACCAAATCAGAAACTACCATTTATTTAAAACTACAATATTCCAACAAAAGCACAAATATTCCAACAAAAGCACAAACAAAACTATTGAACCAAAAATTACATACCCTAGGCTGTATAAAATGGATAAGAAACCAAAAATTACATACCACACAGTCATCATCATCCAACTCCACTCTCGACGACTTCAATCCACCGTTAGTCTCCTTCTCATCATCATCCGAACTTATTTCCAGCACCACTGCTTTCAGATCCATCGCAAAAGTTCATCAAATTAGGGCTAAATGTGTCAATTGATGTTTAAATTGTTGGTCAGTTGTTACTCACTCTGTTGTGGAATTCCTTTCTTTCTTCAATCGACACATTGTTTAGGAAGATTCTAGAGGAAGAAATGAAGAGGAGATAAGACGATTGTGAGGATGATGGAAGAGAAACTTGGTTTTAGAAAGAGAATGATGGAAGAGAGAGCTGATGTTTATCTGAGATGTGGTTTTAGGTATATGTTTAGGGCTTTCAAATTTGAAATCTTTTAAATTATCCCGCCTAAATAAAAATACCACTAATTAATTCTATTAAAAATCAATGACATCTTTTATAGATTATATTATAAACCGGAATTATGACATCATCATTGACATGTGACATACCTTAGAATTTGACACTTAGGCAGTTTTACATCAGCTCATCTTCTTTTATTATAGATAGTATAGATTATAATTTTGAAAATCCAATATAATGTTTTTTTTTTGTTTTAACTTTTTTCCCCACTTTTACTAGGATTTTAAGGTTTTATACCTTTTTTAATTAATTAAAATAATAATAAGATTTATATAATATTTTATTAAAAAGTAACTATTAAAGAATGATTATGGTGTTTAGTAATGATTTTAACAAGGTTTTGAAGTATATTTGCATCTAATTTAAAAAAAAAAAAAATTGTTAAGCTTTCTTAACAAACTGTTTCATCGGAATAAAAAAAATGCATGTAATTTAAAACTTTTTGAAGAGATATCACTCTCATACACATAAATTGGAAGATACGGATTTGATTGTGTCCGCACACTGCTTCATCGGAATGATAACGAGAGGGACAGGACAGGAGACTTTTCACTTTTGAAGTCTCCCAATGGACTTATCAACTTCATCACTGGGTTTCATCAGCATCCCTATTTTCTCCCATGGATTCGTTTGGAATTCTTTGAGGTGACATATAATAATCCATAGGTTTTCTATATATCCTTCTATATATAGGGTATGATTCATGCGAGAACTACCTTTATTGCGAGAACCACGATAACCAATATGAACACAACAAAATAAACCCACTACACCACCAAATACTTAAAAAAACCCCAAAAAAAAAACCTAACCCCCCACCCCCATACCCCACCTAAGCTAAATGCTAAAAACTAAACCCCCAACAAAATAAAAAATAATTTTTTTTTTAAATCGCTACTTTTAGTAGCCAATTTTTTATATTTTTTATTAACGAAAAGTAGGGAATTTTGCATAAAAATATTAAAAAAAATTGTTTCTTAGATATTTTTAGGTATTTTTTGTTGTTTTACATTGGTTCTCGCGATTCTCGCAATAAATGGTGGTTCCTAAATGATCCTTCTCCTATATATATATATATATATATATATATATATATATATATATAGGGGAAGGTTCATTTGAGAAGAAATTTAATGTGAGAAGAAAAAGAAGAAAGGGCATAAAAGTTAATATTTTATAGTTTATAACTCCTCCCATTAATTATGTTATCTTTCATTAATAAAGCAAAACACATTTTATCCTACACATTTCAAAATTTATCCTACATATATCTTACACTTACCGAAATTTAGCCTACGCATATCTAAATTTATCATACACATTTAAGAATTTATCCTACACTTACTAAAATTTATCCTACACATGTCGAAAATTGTCCTTCACCTTAATTTATTTTATCTTGAAAGAGTATATTTAAAAGTGAGTTATAAATTTAATTAGTTAGCTAATTAATTACAAATAGAAATTTACCTATATGCCCTTATTAATAACATTAAATACACATATTAAATGAAGTAAAATGGAGCATTTCTATTGGTTTAAAACTTATTTTTTTTATTCTTACAAAATTTTTCTTCTCATTTGAACCCTCCACTATATATATATATATATATATATATATATATATATAGGCTAATTATAAGGAGAAAACCCACTCCAGTTGACTAAACCCTGAAAACTCATTTGTGTGGATAGGAGAACGCCACATCAATTCAATGATCAGTTAAAAAAGGTGTGAAGTAAGGGTAGTATTGGAAATTCACAGTGGACAATTTAAGAGTGATAAGGTGGTTACTGCAAAAGTCTTTTGCATCTATCCATATCCATTTAATGCATTTTGTCCTTATTTCTTTAAACATATGATCCAAGCTTTTATTTGAATCTTTTTCTTCTTCAATACACCATTCTTTCTTTCTCTATTAACCAGATCTCTATTCTTCAACACACCTTCAACATTTTTTTTGAAAAACAATTTCTGCAACAAAGAATCAGAGTTGAAGATCCAGATCCACGATGTCTTTCTCTCTCTCTCTCTCTCTCTCTCTTCACAAGATACAGATTCAGCAGCTTGAAGAAAATCGCACATGAATATGAATATGAATATGAAGATGATGATGATGATGATGAATAAGATACGAAGATGACGATGAATCAGATATGAATCTTGTTACTTTTTTTAAATTCTCTTTATGTTTTTTTTTATCTAAAATTGCACATTTTTTGCAAGTGTTTTTAGTTGAATCAGGCATTTAAGGTATGAAATGTGTAAAAATGTGTTATTTATGACTTTTCCCCCTCTCTCTCATTTTTTGCAAGTGTTTTTAGTTGAATCAGGCATTTAAGGTATGAAATGTGTAAAAATGTGTTATTTATGACTTTTCCCCCTCTCTCTCTCTCTCTTTATATCTTTATCTTCTAATTCATTTCCAGTTCTTAAAGATCTTCATCCAAATCTAAAAGTGATCTGAATCCAAAAGATGATCCAGTTACACTTTTTTAGATTATTGTAAAAATAAAGTGTGTTGTTACATGCAACTTTTTTCTGGATATGTTTTTTTGTTCAAGAAGATGAATGTTTTTAATTTCTTGATTTATCATTTTTTTGTGTAAAATTTGTTCAAGAAAAAATGCATGTTATATTTTTCCGTGTCACATAAATAATGTACGTTTACATAAAATAAAGTGAATTGTTACATTTTTTTAGATTATTGTAAAAATAAAGTGTGTTGTTACATGAAACTTTTTTCTGGATATTTTGTTTTTTTTTTGTTTGTTCAAGAAGATGAATGTTTTTAATTTCTTGATTTATCAATTTTTTGTGTAAAATTTGTTCAAGAAAAAATGCATGTTACATTTTTCCGTGTCACATAAATAATGTACGTTTACATAAAATAAAGTGAATTGTTACACTTTTTTAGATTATTGTAAAAATAAGTGTGTTGTTACATTTTTTTATGTTACAAAATGATAATCAGTTTCAGAGTTAACTAGGATCATACCAGGTCTTTTGAGGAACATCAACAACCTGCAAGCTGAACTGTTTACCCGTGAGCAAGAAATTCAGAAGGAGAAGAGGGTTATATGGTTACTGATATTAGCGTTAGTGATTGGCAGCTTACTTGTTAGCATTGTTTGTTGTGATTAAGAAATAGGTGGTACTTATTTGGATTATCCTTGTTAGTATGTTAATGACATTTTCAGTAGTATGTACTTGTTGATGTTTGGTTGAATATGAGAATTTTCTATGTTATGGATTTTTTGGTTTTGTTTTTAACATGTTACATTTTTTTTCCCTGAGATTTATGTAGACTTTTGCTGTGTTGAATCTGAGAATTTTATATGTTATGGATTTTTTGGTTTTGTTTTTACCATGTTACATTTTATTTTTGCCTCAGATTTTTGTACATTTTTTGTTGTATCCGTGTTACATTTTTTTTTTCACTGAGATTTTTGTACATTTTTGCTCTATGTGTGTTTGATCATGTGCTTTTGTTGATGGTTGCTTGAATATCTTTTTTTTTTCATGACAACGTTGTATGTTTTTTTAGATTTGATCACGTGACTCTTTTTTATTTTTTATTTTTTCCTAAAGTGTGTAACTTATGTAAGGTTTTTTTAAGATATCAACTTTTTTTTTAGTTTTTCGTTATGTTAGAAGTCAGTATTTGTTTAAATCATATAATAACGACACGTTTTTTTTAATAACATTGATTGAGAAAACATAGATTTAACACAATAGTTGAGTACATAATAACTTTAACACTAGATATGGCACATTTTTTGAAGAACATAGATTTAACGACACGATAAATGACTGTTATTAATGACAATAAATGTGGTGATTGTAGTTAGCAAGATTGAGTTAATAAAACATAATCACAACATAAAAAGAGGAATTGAACCCAGCCCTCATGCACAATAAACAAGCGCAATAACCAGTAAGCCAAACAAAATGGGTATAAAGGAAAGATGAATTTGTACTTTTTACTTTTTTTTTATAGGATACATACAACAAGATGTATCTTTTTGTTACTTTCTCCTTTTTATCTGGTGATGCATTTAATTTGTCATTTACTTTCATATCTAATCACCACCATCCACCCCCAAAGTTTATTTTTTCATTAGAAATAGTTTCAGCATACATAATGTGTATATCCACAAAGCATTGTTAATTACTCATCACACACAAAGCATAACAATGCACAAGAGGCCATGCTCGGTTTCCAAAGTTCCGGATGTTGAGGCGATCGATCTCATGCCTGGAAAAAATGAGTTCATTAATGTCGGGAAGAGACTTCGAAAGTATGCATCGACTCCAGTGAGCGTTGGCGATACTCCTGAAATGTTTTTACAAAGTTCATGTACATAAATATTAGATATAAAAAAAAATGTAACGAAGAAACGTCTATAGAATAAAAAAAACATACCTTTTTTTATTTTCTTCATGTTTTCCTCGAGGGTGTCCAAATCACTGTCTGGTGAAACTGAGACACCAACTTTGTTTTATTATTTATATAAAACATAATTATAAGACAAGCTAAAGAAAAAAAAAACGCTTGTACGTACTTATTAGCTTTCTTTTTTGCAACTTCTTATCCCGATGCGCTTGCTTACCTACATTTGTACGAGTTTTATATAAATCGCAAACTATTAACAACCTTTACAAAACATATGTCTTAACAATAAAAAGAAAAAAAAGACTAATTTTAAAACTTTTTTACCTCCTCTTGTTTGCGTTGCTGGACCGCCCGTGTTAGCATCCGGTGTCACTATTTAGAAAGCTTAATAATTAGCATTAAGGTATCGAAACATATATTAATTTAGATTCCTAAAGATCACATCTAAAACAGTTTTGTACGTCCCGTAGTACGTGTTGCTGGCCCACCCTCATCGCCGTCAACTTAGAATGTTTTTACAAAGTGCATGTACATAAATATTAGATTTTAAAACAATGTAACCAAGAAACTTTTATACATAAAAAAACATAACTTTTTTTATATTCTCCATGTTTTTTCCGGGTGTGTCCAAATCACTGTTTGGTGAAACTGAGACAACAAGTTTGTTTTATTATTTATTGAAAACATAATTGTAAGACAAGTGAAAGAAAAAAAAATGCTTGTACGTACTTATTAGCTTCCTTTTTTGCAACTTCTTATCATGATGCGCTTGCTTACCTACATTTATACAAGTTTTATATAAATCACAAACTATTAACAACCTTTACAAAATATATTTCTTAAGAATAAAAAAAGACTAATTTGAAATCCTTTTTACCTCCTCTTGTTCGCGTTGCTGGACTGCCCGTGTTAGCATCCGCTGTCACTATTTAGGAAGGTTATGTACATTAGACATATACATGACAAGAAACATGTTTTCAATATTAGTTGTCTGTTTATGCGCTTATCGACAACCGGCGTACGGCGAGTCTTTTTAGCTGCGTTTTGTTAATTGTAAACAACATTAATAAACTAACATCTAATTTAATGCGTAAGCATAATTTATCACAGGTTTTGTAATTATAAACACCTGGGCTAATTTTTTCCTTGGATTTTTAGTTGTAACAACGGATGACTGCAAATTATCACGTAATCCAACCAAGCATCAGTTTAAGAGGCTAACTATTTATACTCTAGTTCACTTTTATAACCCAGACAAATGTCCAATAGGTAATAAATACACAAACAACAAATCTATAGTTTTATCTACAACCGTATGTAATTTTTTTTACCTCCTCTTGTTCGTGTTGCTGGACCGCCCGTGTTAGCATTCGCTGTCACTATTTAGAAAGCTTATATACATTAGACATAAACATGACAACAAACATGTAATGAATTCAAAGTATTTACGTACATATTAGTTGCCTGTTTACGCGTTTCTCGATAACCGGGGTATGGCGAGCCTTTTTAGCTGCATTTTTTAATGGTGAACAGCATTAATAAAAGAATGTATAAGAATGTATAAACATAATTAATAACAGTTTTTGTAATTATAAACACCTGGGCTCATTTTTTCCTCGGATGTGTTTTGTTATACTTAGCTGTAACAGCCAATTACTGCAAAGTACCACGTAATCCAACAAAGCATCAGATTAAGAGGCAGTCAATTTATGGTCTAGATCATTTTATAGCTCAGATAAATGACTAGTAGATAACAAATGCAGGACCACAATCACCAGTAGATCACTATGGACCAGTTCAATTTATAGCAAACATAGATTATTTTCTCAGACGAACATTCTTCCCACCCTTTTTATCCTTTTATTTTTCATTATCCCCCAAAAACCTTAATATTATTTTCCACTTTTCATTATGTATTGATATACCCTAAATAGCCTTTTTTTCCTAATAACAGAGTATTACTTTAATTTATTTTCTCAAATCAACATTAACACACAAATTAGACCCCCCCCCCTAAATGATCACGTATTCACCCAAAAACCCTTTTAACTAAGCGTCTAAAACGTGAGATGATCCAAAAAAAGAAAAAAACACTAATCGTACACAGTCATTAAGAAAACCCAGATGGGTTTATAAAGGAACCGAGAAATCTCTTGTTAAGACACACCAAAACTCTTTAAAACCATAAAAATACTCCATTTAACACAACCCAAATCTGTATAGTTAAAACAAAGTTCATAATTATAGTTAAGAAAGACCGACGCACCTGAAATTCCGACTTTTTTGTTGAATATCTCCAGCGAATTTTGCTCTGGACGGAAATATCCGTCAGGATTTTGGTCTGGATTCTCTTTCTTGATGAAAATCTCTGGCGATTTTGTTGGGTATGGATGAAGAGGGATGAAGATTCTGAAAGAGAGAGAGTGTGTGTCTTCTGTTTTGGTTTTTGAATTAATGAATGATAACAACATAGGTAGGTTTGTAGGGTGATGATTAAGAAAGTGTATTATAGTTCCCATTTTACCCTTTATGTACATCTTATATATTTAAAAATTGAGAGACAAGGATAGAAAAAGCAACAGATGCCAAAAGTTAATCCTAGCCATCCATCAGCTCTAATCAATGGTTATTATTGAGTTTTCAGGGTTTATTCAACTCAAGGAGGTTTTCAATTTATCCTTGCCATATATATATATATATATATATATACACGGTGAGTTTCTTGATTGAACACTATTGTATTTATGAACTGAGTGAACAAATTCTGGTAATTGATTACATTATCAAATCGTAAAATACACTAGTATCTAAATATTTTGTCTAAATATTTATACAATATATAAATTGTGTCCTATGAGTCTCCACCCCCAAAACTTTTGGTTAAGCTAGCCACATGTAATTCTTCAACTTCATTTGTTTGAGCGTGAGCCCTCTTTTCCTCCTTGGAATTAATTAAGGTAGCCTATCAAAAAAGCCCACCTCACCCTCAAGATTCCGTTTCAACCAATCAAAAAATCTAATATAATACCATATTACAATTTTGAAAATCCAATATAATGATTTTTTTTGTTTTAACTTTTTTTTCCCACTTTTACTAGGATTTTAAGGTTTTATACCTTTTTTAATTAATTAAAATAATAATAAGATTTATATAATATTTTATTAAAAAGTAACTATTAAAGAATGATTAGGGTGTTTAGTAATAATTTTAACAAGGTTTTGAAGTATGTTTGCATCTAATTTAAAAAAATGATTTGTTAAGCTTTCTTAACAAACTGTTTTATCGGAATAAAAAAAAATGCATGTAATTTAAAACTTTTTGAAGAGATATCACTCTCATACACATAAATTGGAAGATACGGATTTGATTGTGTCCGCAAACTGCTTCATCGGAATGATAACGAGAGGGACAGGACAGGAGACTTTTGACTTTTGAAGTCTCCCAATGGACTTATCAACTTCATCACTGGGTTTCATCAGCATCCCCGTTTTCTCCCATGGATTCGTTTGGAATTCTTTGAGGTGACATATAATAATCCACATGTTTTCTATATATCCTTCTATATATAGGGTATGATTCATGCGAGAACTACCTTTATTGCGAGAACCATGATAACCAATATGAACACAACAAAATAAACTCACTACACCGCCCAAAAACTTAAAAAAAACCCAAAAAAACCTAACCCCCCCCCCCCCCCCATACCCCACCTAAGCTAAATGCTAAAAACTAAACCCAAAAAAAAAACAAAAAAAATCTTAAAAAATCTAAGAAAACATAAAATTTTTTTTTTTTAAATCGCTACTTTTAGTAGCCAATTTTTTATTTTTTATTTTTTATTAACGAAAAGTAGGGAATTTTGCATAAAAAATATTTAAAAATTTGTTTTTTCTAGATTTTTTTAGGTATTTTTTGTTGTTTTCACATTGGTTCTCGCGGTTCTTGCAATAAACGGTGGTTCCTAAACGATCCTTCTCCTATATATATATATACACGGTGAGAGTCTTGAGTGAACACTATTGTATTTATGAACTGAGTGAACAAATTCTGGTCATTGATTACATTATCAAATCGTAAAATACACTAGTGTCTAAATATTTATACAATATATAAATTATGTCCCATGAGTCTCCACCCCCAAAACTTTTGGTTAAGCTTGTCACATGTAATTCTTCAACTTCATTTGTTTGAGCGTGAGCTCTCTTTTCCTCCTTGGGAATTAATTAAGGTAGCCTACCAAAAAAGCCCACCTCACCCTCAAGATTCCGTTTCAACCAATTAAAAAAATCTAATATAATACCATAGTATAATTTTGAAAATCCAATATAATTTTTTTTTAACTTTTTTTCCACTTTTACTAGGATTTTAAGGTTTTATACCTTTTTTAATTAATTAAAATAATAATAAGATTTATATAATATTTTATTAAAAAGTAACTATTAAAGAATGATTAGGGTGTTTATTAATGATTTTAACAAGGTTTTGAAGTATGTTTGCATCTAATTTAAAAAAAAATGATTTGTTAAGCTTTCTTAACAAACTGTTTCATTGGAATAAAAAAAATGCATGCAATTTAAAACTTTTTGAAGAGATATCACTCTCATACACATAAATTGGAAGATACGGAATTGATTGTGTTCGCAAACTGCTTCATCGGAATGATAACGAGAGGGACAGGACAGGAGACTTTTGAATTTTGAAGTCTCCCCATGGACTTATCAACTTCATCACTGGGTTTCATCAGCATCCCCGTTTTCTCCCATGGATTCGTTTGGAATTCTTTGAGGTGACATATAATAATCTACAAGGGCAGCTTCCAATTCCTCCGCATACAATAGTTGCATATGAAGCCATAAACAATAATCTGACAGGAGAAATACCACCATTGATATGTGAACTAAAATCCCTTCAACTCCTGGATTTATCTTCTAACTTGATGACCGGAACCCTTCCTTTGTGTTTAGGCAACTTGAGCAATTCGTTGTTGTCTTTAGATCTGAAACAAAATAATTTTCATGGGCCAATGTTGAATGCATATACACATGGATGCCTTTTAAAGAAGATTGATTTGAGCGAAAATGGATTTAGTGGTCAGGTGTCAGAATCTTTGGCTAATTGGCTAATTGTATCAATTTAGAGTTTCTCTCTCTTGCAGCTAATTCTTTTGAAGATGTTTTTCCGCTTTGGTTGGGAACTCATCCCAAGCTACAAGTGCTCATTTTGAGATCTAATAAGTTTTATGGAGCAATTCAAGGTCTATCTAGCTCACAGTTTCTTCAGCTAAGGATCATAGACATTTCCAACAATGGCTTTAGTGGTCAACTGCCTCACAAGTCATTCCAAAATTGGAATGCAATGAAACCTGTTAATCTTAGCAAATCATTTGTATTGGAAGACTCGGTTCCTTTCAATGCATATCTAATGTTTACGTTTCGATACTCGATGACGCTAACAAATAAAGGTGTCAAGAGAGAGTCCACGAAAATTCTAAACATTTTCACAGCCATCGATCTCTCATGTAACAACTTTAAAAGGCAGATCCCACAATCACTCCAAGATCTTCATGGGCTTGAGTCTCTTAATTTGTCCAACAACCATTTTACCAGCCATATTTTGCCATCTTTTGGAAACCTAAAGAATCTTGAATCTATTGATCTTTCCCAAAACGAGCTATCAGGATAGATCCCTCAACAACTGTTGCAACTTGGCTTCCTGGCCTTTTTCAACGTGTCATTCAACCACCTTGATGGGCACATACCTCAAGGGAAACAGTTCAATACATTTGAGAACAATTCCAACTTGGGAAATCGCAAACTGTGTGGAAAACCGTTATCTAAGGAATGTGAAAATTTAAAGGTACCAACGGTACTTCCACTAACAAGCAGGAATGAGTATGTGTCTCTTCTGCCTGGTGACATAATTGATTGGATATATTACTAGGAGTCGGAATACTATATTCAAGGTATCGTGATTGGTTCCTTGAACGACTAGGGATGAGAAAGGACAGATGGGTAAGGCCATTAAGGGACACGAGGAAAAACTAATGTACTTCATTGTTTTACTTTGAAGATGAATAATAGCATGTTATGCCTCTTTATAATTTTATATTTTAAATCATGTAATACGAATATAAGTGTACTCTATGTTATAGCAAATATTTGCAATAATTTTTCCTTACAACAATGGTTCAGATATTTGATGCCTTTTACTTTTCTGCAAATCAATATTAATGAAATGGATACAAATGTAGGAGCACAAGTAGTTCGTCCTAGCTGTTACTTAATTACCAGAGAATATTTTACAATATGAGAAACATGGACCACATTGTTTATTTGTCATGAAAAGGACTTAAACTAAATTCTATAACTTCTTAGATGAAAGTTTGGTTTTTGCAAAATTATACATACTCAAACGCAATCTCCACTCTAATTTTCTCACTCAGAGCATGTTTTTGATTTTCTCTTATAACTTTTATAGTTACAAGATATGTTGTTTTAGGCTCAGGATTTAGGGAAAATGGTGAAAAATGTGAGAACAGTGAGAACACTTATAGATCGCCTGATCAAAACAATCTATGGAATAGATTGGCGCGGTGGTGTTTTCTTAAATAACTTCAATTTTATTAAGTGGACTCGCTTCATTAAGGGTAAAGGGTCTTTTACTGCTCAAATTCAAAACGCCAAACTAAAAAGAGAACACGCCATTCAAAACGAATAAAACATCATTAATACAAAACGTCAAAGCTTAATGATAAAACGCGTTGCAGACTTACAGGTAGAAGAAACAAACAGTAACTAACTTAAAGTCAATTATTAACATTTATTAAAAGAAATTCCCTCCTAAATTACGCGCTAAAAACACCATTATATAAACGACGTTAACATCGCTTCCATAATCACTTCCATCAATCATTCTAAAAAGATCTTTTACCAAAACGCCAAATTTAATCAAAACGCCAAAAATAACAACCATCGTTTCATGGTGATACACCCTGAGAATCAAAAGATTCGTCATACATTTTGACAACAGAAGAAGGGTGTTTGTTAAAACAATCAAAGTAATTTTGAAAATGGAAGAAGAGGTACAAAAGGGTATCCTATCGCTTGGCATCCCTCTTGATAACGAATGTGATGAAACAAATAAGCTTATGAGAAGATTAACTAGGAAATTTGGACCAAGCAAAGCAAATGCAAAAATGAAACCAGTCATCACATCATGGCGTTTTGATGAAAAAACAGACATGCTAATAAGAAGGGATATTCTGACCCTTGGGATTCAGTAGCCTACGATTGTGAAAGGACTCGAACGGTAATAAGAAGATTAAATAGAAAATTTCCAGAAGAAGATGATGATGATGATGATGTTGACGATACTGATCTACCAAAAGTTACCAATTGGAGTCTGGATGAACAATCAAGAATGGTGAACGTGAGCTATCAACACGGGGTGGATTATTCATTGACAATGGACGAAGTGCTGAACATAGATATACTACATCTTCTTGAACAACTTTGTGATTTAGCACCTTCGAACGATGCAAGATCCAACTTTGTGATGATATTTAAGTATAGGATGCAACAAAGACCAGACGAGATTATGGTGTTATACGCCAATGCACAAGATGATGATGATAAGTCTGATGAGAGTGATGAACAAAGTGATGGTTACATCTCTGATGTAATACCATCCACAGAAGACTATTAGTTTTTGTTTGATTTCGTCTTATTTGTACTCTTTTAAATTACTAATGAATTTAAAAACGCCATGAACGCCAAGAAATTTTCCTTTATAACATATATGAACTGTTGAAATCTACAAAAACGCCTTATGAATTTGGGAACGCCATGGACGAAAAGCAGTTATAATTACTAATTGATTTTAATGAACTTGGGGACGCCATAAACGCCAAAATATTTGCTATGCACGTGATCTAAAAAAATAATAAAACGCCAGGTAGTTATTGAATCTAACTAAATGCCAAAAAATCTTACATGCCAAAAAATCTTACATGCCAAAAAATGAAGCGGTGTTGTGAGACGCATTGAAAAAAAGAATATAAAAGGACAAAAAAGCCCCTCCGCCCTTCATTATATCGCGTGCCACGTTTTGCGTCAGGATCCGTTCTCGCACTTTAGGGCGTTTTCTCCTGATCCCGTACCTGTTGTTTTATATAATTATGAACCATTGTGCCGTGCCTATTTTTATCTAAACCACAACATATAAACAAAATGCCGTTGGTCCAAATTTAATAACGTTCTTGACAGTTCTTTCCGTTTGTCACAATCTTGAAGATATGAAACAAGGCCACTAGGGATTCTCTTGCTATGGCTTTTTATTTATAAGTACAAAAGGTTCAGTTGAACAATCTGCATTTGAGAAGGTTGAGTTACCAGTAATTCATGGAGATTGATCAATTGAATCAATGATAAAGATTAAGCGCAGTGAAAGGTTGAAAAGTGAATGATCTGTATTGACGAAATGAGGCAAAATATATACACAAACAAGTTACGCTTAAGTACCCTACAATAAATAAAGAGATACAATTTACAACAAATATATATTATCTATCACCCCCCAAGTGAAACGATGGCAGACCAATGCGGAGCATCTGAGAAGGG
This sequence comes from Helianthus tuberosus, assembly GCA_030545235.1. Taxonomy (NCBI): domain Eukaryota; kingdom Viridiplantae; phylum Streptophyta; class Magnoliopsida; order Asterales; family Asteraceae; genus Helianthus; species Helianthus tuberosus. The sequence continues at coordinate 18,788,400 of CM060412.1, read as the reverse complement.
TATTAAACTGCGGACTTGGAAGACTTTTAGTGAAAATGTCTACCACTTGAAGCTTGGTTGGAATAAATTTAGTGATTAGTTTCCCAGAGGAGATAAGTTGTCGCAGAAAATGGTATTCAAGATCAATATGTTTGGCACGTTTATGCGAGATGGGGTTTTGCATGAGAAAAATTGCACGTTAGTTGTCAGATAAGATGGCGGGTCGATCTGGAGATAACGCATGAAGTTCTTGAAGTAAGTACGTGAGCCAAACAATTTCTGCAGAGGTGCTAGCCATGGCTCTATATTCAAATTCACAAGTGATCGAGCTAATGTTGGTTGCTTTTTAGCACTCCATGATTTAAGATTCCCGTCCGCCTAAAAATATGGAATATCCATAGGTGGAACGAAGAGTTTCTAAGCATCTTGCCCCATTAGCATCAGAGTAACCAAGCAAAGATGTGTAAGATGGACGACTGAAGTGGAGTCCAAATGCAGGAGTTCCTTTAAGATAAACAAAGAATGTGTTTGACTTCCTAATAATGAGCGACAATCGGAGTATGTAAAAATTGACTGACTTGGTTGACAGCATATGAGATGTCAGGTCTCGTGATCGTCAAATACGAGAGAGCACCTTCAATGGATCGATATTGAGTGGCATCTGAAAGGGGTCACCTACAGAGACAAAAGGAACATTTGTGCTTAAATGTGTTGGAGCAGGTTTTGCATCCAACGTCTTTGCACGAGTTAATATATAAACTGCATTTAGACAAATTCAAGAAAAGTCCATTTTCTATGTAGGTAACTTCCGGTCCTTAGAAATAGTTGAGTTCTCCCAGATCTTTGATGGCAAATTTGTTTTGAAGAGAAGTAATAAAGGACGTGAGTGTATTAGGTTGGTTACCGGTCAAAATGAGATCATCAACATACACAAGTAAATACATGACGCATGAGTCCCGTTTAAAGATAAAAAACGACGGATCAACGCGACTACATAAAAAACCAATTTTGGTAAGGAACATACTTAAGCAATGACACCATGCCCTAGAAACTTGCTTAAGACCATAGATAGCTTTGTTTAATTTGCACACATGAGTGGGATACCGAGGATCTATAAAGCCCTAAGGTTGCTCCATAAACACACATTCATCAAGATTACAATGCAAAAATGTATAGTTAACATCCAACTGATGTAGGGGCCATTTGTTTATAATCGCTACGGCGAGAACGGTACGAACAGTGGCGGCTTTAACAACAGGACTAAAAGTATATGAGTAGTCAAGACCAGGAACTTGACTATAGCCTTGGGCCACAAGACGGGCTTTGTGGTGTTCAATAGTCCCATCAGAGTAAAATTTTGTCCCAAAGAGCCACTTAGAGCCAACAATATTAGAGTTTGGTGGACGTGGCACAAGAGTACATATTTGATTTTTATGAAGAGCATCGAGCTCCATTTGCATAGCACGAACCCATTTAATATCTTTGGATTCAGTGCGATATGTTTTAGGATTGGCAGTCGTAAATGACGCCTAATGAAGGGGAATGGCATGTGTGTGACAACTCGTGTAAATTCCTGAACGTTTCGTTTTACTATGTAATTTCATGTACGTTAAACGAATTGAATTTGGTGATTTATTTTATTTGAACGATGGTGTGCTTGGTAATGTGTAATGTGAATTATGTGAAACCGAAACCCGAAACTGAAATATGGGAATACGTTATTTTGTGAATTGAAGCGTTGTATTATATTGCTTTGTGATGCGAAACGTTTTAATTAGTTATTGTGTGAAACTTGCAAAACCGTCACTTAGCAAATCCAACCCAAGCCCACCCCCCTCTACTCTTGCGCCACCAACCGGCTCAAACCCCCACCCCATACCCTTGTTCGAAAATTTAAGCCCAAACCCACACCCTTTTATTTCTTGTAGCCCATTAGCCCAACTTCCTTGTGTTATAATTATATGCATCTAACCCTAAACTCCCTCTTGTGTGCATCGACCAGAAGACCCCCCCCCCTGCGAAAATCAACTTCCAGTCCAACTTCTTGATTCGCCTTTCACTTCCTCGTAATCCCTTCTCTTGCTCCAAGGTTAGTATTCTTGATTTGGATTGTGATTCTTGGCGTGATTTTTTAGAAACATGGCTATGATTTTTAGTTAACATGCTATGGTTTTGATGTTGCATGTCACACCCCGACCACGTAAAACAACGAAACGTGGCGGAAACGTCAGGGAGTGTTGTAACAGAATTAATTGTTTCACAACCATGGAAATTAAAGTTTCGTTTTATTCATCAAACAAGCGAGTTACATTGTCTTTAAACAAGAAATAAAGAGTACATAACATAAATTAACTAGTTCTTGTCTCGTTTTAAGTCACTAAGGCACAGGTCCGCCTAAGTATATCTCGATAAGTCCTATCCATCAACTCCTGAAAACACATGTGAAAATAGGTACGTCAGCATAAAAATGCCTGTGAGATACAAAGGTTTTGTGAAAATAGGTTTCATGACTTGTAAGTTTAGAAAGAGTTGTTTAATAAAGTTTAGTCATGAACCTTGTAAATTGATTTGTTTTGTAAATCATTTGAAAAACAATAAGTTCAGATGATATGTATAAATAAGATAATAATGTATGGTTAAATGAATAACCATGTAAAATGAGTTTGTATAAGATAAGTTGTTTGTAAAACAATGTCTTGTGAAAAGTATATTATTTGTATAAAATGTTATATGTCTTAAATTGAAATGATTCAAATAACGCAACGATATGTAATACCATACAAGCACTTATATATAGGAAGTACCAGCGGCGTATCCACCATGCTTGTATCATATTACACACGCCTCGTTACTTAAATCACTTACTCAAACCAAACCATCAGGATGTAACGTTTAACAATTGTAGATTTGTTTAGGTATAGTCAAAATGTCTATTGTCAAATGGTTCACATGGTTTCAATAGATACAAATGGTTCACATAATGTAATATAATGTGTTCATATGCTGGATGAGCATATGCAACAAAATGTAATGTAAAACAATGTACTAAGTATGCACACAATGGACATACATAGCATGAAATGTAATGTAAAACAATGTACTAAGTATGCACACAATGGACATACATAGCATGAAATGTAATGTAAAACGATGTACTAAGTATGCACACAATGGACATACATAGCATGAAATGTAATGTAAAACGATGTACTAAGTATGCACACAATGGACATACATAGCATGAAATGTAATGTAAAACGATGTACTAAGTATGCACACAATGGACATACATAGCATGAAATGTAATGTAAAACGATGTACTAAGTATGCACACAATGGACATACATAGCATGAAATGTAATGTAAAACGATGTACTAAGTATGCACACAATGGACATACATACCATGAAATGTAATGTAAAACGATGTACTAAGTATGCACACAATGGACATACATAGCATGAAATGTAATGTAAAACAATGTACTAAGTATGCACACAATGGACATACATAGCATGAAATGTAATGTAAAACAATGTACTAATGAACATAGCAAGCATATGATATGAAAACATGAAAGTAACAAGTAGGCACATGTGTTTCACCCCAAAATGTTTGAAAAACAGTAAAAGAGGGGTCTATGTACGCACTTGAGATTGCTTAGTAGTCCTTGAGTAACAACCAAACAATGCTAGAGATCACGGATATCAAACGGCACCTAATATAAGTAACTATGTTAATATACCGGACCTAGATCGGAGGATTGGATAGAATGAGGGCTCGTAAACCAAATGAGTAGGGGAACTCATGTAATATGGTTTAACAAGGCCTACATACTAAAATGAAACCTAACCTAAGTGCTTACGACCCATTACGACCCGTTTAGGTAGCTTACGCTACTTTAACGCGTCGTTCGCGTAAAACCCGTTCGGAATGCCTAACTAGTCCTATGATAAGTAAAATATGCCTTAACATGTCTAATATTGTTACCAAATCAGTTTAGATACCAAAAGTTATGTTACATATGCTTAAAATGAATTTTGGCGTTAAAAGGGCATTTTGGTAATTTACCTAAGGCATATAAACTACCTATCATACAACTAACTAAACGTCGTGACCATAAGGTATAACCTCGGAAGGTTATTCCCTATACAACTATGGTCACCTAATGTGTTTGGTCAGATCCTAATGATCGACCAAACGGGTCGGGTTCGAAGGTATAAGCGATTGATTAGATCGCTTACCCTTACGACCCTAGACAAGCACAAAACTAAAAGTGATGAGCTATGCATGTTGAAACATGCTTAACTAAGTTAGAAAACAAGTTTGGTATCAAAACTAACGATTTTGATACCTAAGAGTAGTTTGGTTACAAAATACGCAATAACACGCATTTTGGCCGAAACTACGACTCGCCACTGAGCCTAGATAACGTGGTAATCAGTTGGTATAGTCACTAGGGACTATAACCATCGTGATTACGCTACCGTTATGAAGTTCAAATGAACTTCGCATTGACCTTAAACTGGTCAATGCAGAAAGTCAAACAAAGTTTGACTTTAACGCTAAAACAGTAAAAGAACGAAGGAACACTTACAAAGGGTCCCCGAAAGGTTTGATTTCCAAATATTTCTCAGGTATGAAGCGTTCTTACACCTCAACTTAGAGAAGTTTTCAGAAATTAAGTGGGTTTTGAGTTGTGATGGGTTGGGTATTTATAGGATTTGGACCACCGTTAGGATCGTTTCTCGAATACCGTGCTTTGATCTCACCCGTACACTTGTTGAAATGTTATGGAACCCAAATTGGCCCCCCACCACCAGAGATCAACATGTGGAATTGAGATTGGGAGTGGGTAACAGCTGTAAACAGCTGGCTAGAAGATTCTGACGTGCTGGGGACCCCTTACGGACCGTAAGGGTCATGGCTTACGGTCCGTAAGCCAACAACTACGCAGAATTGGCAGATTTGGTCCCTGCACCTTGTTTCATTGCGTAACGCACTTCTAACACCCGTCAAACCCAATTTCAAGCTCCACAATGATGTTAATACATAGGGAACATGAAATATGCTTGAAAACATCTCGGATGTCAGTTCGTTTGGCCGTACGGTTGCGATGTTCGGTTAATTACGACAGAATGCGCATAAGCGCGAAAAACGATCCAAATTGCGTGACGAATGGATTTTTCTAATGCCAAACACTAAAATAAAATATTTTAGTGCTTACATAAATTTTTGGATGTCCAGATGTATTCAGAACGTAAGTTATGCGCGAAAATGCAAACTTATGCACTTTTTGACGCTTTTAGTCCCTTAATGACCCAAAAGTTTATTTTAGCACACCGAACCCCTCAAAGCCTATTACTAAGCTATGTAAAGGATATTTAGGGTATGTTTAACTTATGGTCATGTTCCGGAATGTCTGTTACAGTTCAAATTGGCGTACTTTTGCAGTTTGTCAAATTTAGTCCCTGTAAGCGAATTAACTTGTTTTTGCCATACCAAAGCCTTCAAAACTTATTTCTAAGTTATGTAAAGGTTATTTAAGGTTTGTTAAGTATATGTTGATGTTCCGGAGTATTTTTTGCGTTAAACTGGTTATATTTACGCATCGGTGCGCGTATAACCTTCCAGAAAGCGATTTAGAGCCCGAAATCGAACAAGAATTGATATGTGCAAACGATACACATATTTATACAAATCCCAAGTATGAAATACAATATTTCATTGGGTTGGTATTTGTTTGATGGTTGAAGTGACACAGGTGTCACATTGCATGATTTATTTCGGTTGAGTATGCGATTTGTTGAATTAATCGATGATACGTATGCATAAATGATCGTTGGCTGCGTTTTTGGCGAAAATCATGATGTTTTATATTTAGGGTTTTGTGATTATTGATATGGTTAGATGGTAATTGATGATTAGCCTGCCGTTGGTTGTTATTAGGAAGAGTCGGGGTCGTTTACACACGTTTTGGTGTCGTTTAAATGTAAAACAGCATGTTGATTGACGAAAACAGCCAACTTCAGTTGGCTGTAAATGGACCGTTATAAATCAAAAAATTGATTTTATGAAGTCTAAATTATATTTTTTCAAAAAATATTTCAAATGGCAATGGAATCATATTTTTTTGAGGTCGTTTGCTATTTTTAAAGGTCCGTTTTGTACAGCAGCAAAAGCTGCGTTTTTTCTACAGAAAATGTGTGTTATGTTTGTCATCATAACTTTAAATCTGGATAGAGTTAGGTTATGAAATTCGTACAGCAGATGGACATGGGTGTCGTTGTAATTCTCCAACTGGAATCTCGTCAATCGGACTTACAATGAATTTTAAATGAATTTTTCCGTGAACTGTAGTCAGAAAGTGACGAATCTGAGTACAGCCAAGTAAATGATTTTTATAAAATAATTGGTAATGAATTGGACCCCGAGATTTTTACAAAATGATACGTGGACCGTTCAAAACATTCTTTAAAATTGTGGGAATTTTTGGAGGAATTTAACTATTTTATTAAAATACCCGAAACAGCCTAGTTTTGGATGTTAAAGCTGAAACAATATAAGTAGTGATTTGCGTGTCTAAATGCCGGTTATGTTATCTGATAATGATCCAACTTGTTATATGTCAACGAAAGTACTATGTGAAGTATTGTGTGCTTGCTCTTCGGTAGTTATAGGTGAAATGTGTATATGGGCATGAACTGTCAAAGTGAGCGAATGTTATGTGGTAGGTGCGTGTAGGAGCTTCATGCTTCATTTGAAATCACTAATGAACTAAGTGGTAATCATAATAGGACATGATTGACCAACCTTGATTGTTAGCTACTTTTAAGAGTCCAACCGAGCTACCAAAGGTGAGTTCACACTTTTGTCAAAGCATGGGATTCCCGGTGGTTTGGGAATGGGTTAAATAACAACTATCCCCCTTAGGTTGGATATAATCTGTGTATTCTCCTTGGGTAGAATACGTACCTCCGTCCTCCTTGGGTAGGACAACAACCTTAAACTTACTTGACAACAACTGTATCATGAAGTCCCTCATTTTTATATCGACTTAATCGTTGGGCTATTGGCGAACGGGTCATTAGTTAAATAGCGCTATTAGGTCTGACAAGCCTCACATCGTGCCGCAGAGGACGGGAGTGGACTAATGTACTTGGGCACTTAGTCAATGATGATAGACATTGATGCAGGGCACTCAAACATGACTTAAGTCAGTAGTCGATATGGTAACGAGTCTAGTGGTTTACAACATGGGGTAGCCCCCACGGTATATGGTTATGGGAACATAGAACTGGATACTTTTGTTTTTCGAAACAACTTATGGTTTTTGGAATAACTTTAAAACAAACAACCAACTGTGAACTCGCCAACCTTTTTATTGACACGTTACCACATGCTTTGCAGGTCGTTAGGTACAGGGATGGAGCTTGCGCGCGGGGTGAGTGTTGTGGCTAGGAATCCACAGTTGGATCCCAACTAATGAACTTTATGCTTTATAAACTGTTTTATGGGTTTTGATACTTATGCTTTCGCTAACTTTTAAATTTGGTTTTGGACTTTAGTTTGGGGAACACTAAATGTTTGGTTTTACTTTACTTTAAACATATGTTCGGTATGATTGGTGGTATGATCCTGGTCAGTCACATGCCTCGCGGTATTACTCCGCTTGTGGATTTTTGAGGGTGTGACAGATTGGTATCAGAGCCATTGATTATAGTGAACTTGGTTTTAAAAAGGGAAAATCTTTTTGACAAAAACCAGACTATAACCTGTTCAGTGCTCAACGATCCACAACGACACTTCGCTCCACGTGCAAGGCTCAACACTTTAGGTGGTATGATTTCTGACTTTTATTGAAACACAATTGTATTTGACTACGTTGATTTTTTCACAAAACTTTTATTGAAACGTAGATAAAAATAAAGTAAATAGAACAAAAAAACCAATTGTATTTGACTAATTTGATTTTTTCAAATAACCTTTAATGAAACGTAGATAAAAATAAATATTTCACAAGAGTATATTCACAATTTTATAAAGCTTTGTATTATATTATTGAAATAACAAAATGTGTAAACGTCATCACTTTATAAAAAAAGTAAAATTGAGGTACATTTAAACTTGTCTAATAAACAAGTCTTGTTCAGGTTGTATAAAACTAAATAAGTGGATCTCTTATGATGTTTTAGATATTTGTGTTTAAAATTTTTTTTTTAAATTAGTTATTTAATTTTTTTTCTTCACTTTTTTGTAAAAAAAATAGAGAAATGTTATTGTACAAGACAGTGATATCATGCAAAGTGTAGAAGAGAACATGGGTCTTTCATTAAATAATCTAATGGTTGAGATTAAATGGTCTCCAAATTTAGAATTCACGTAAATAAAAATAAGGAAAACAAGTCAGGAAAAGGACAAAATAGGAAAATCCAAATATTGTGTAAATGCACTTTGTGTTATAAGTAGAGGCTCTCAAATCTTCAAGGGTCTTTTATGTAAACTGTTAAAAGTCAATGTATGGTCCGAATTTAGATGTTCAAATAGTCAGGACTTAGTCATTTGTTCCATTAGTAGGGGTGAGCAAGTTTAGGTCCGGACCGAACATAACCGAGAACCGAACCGAAAAAACCGAGAACCGAACCGAACCCAAGTACTTAGGTATTTAGATCGGTTCCAATTTTTCATATAAAATAGGGTCGGGTCGGTTCTCGGTTCTTTTCATGGTGAAACCCGACTTGGACCTATGGACCGGAACCGACCCTATATTTAGGGTAGTGAATCGGTTCTGTATTTTATGTTTAATCGGTTCTCGGGTCGGGTCGGGTCGGGTCGGGTTTGTCCTTTTGCTCACCCCTATCCATTAGTCCGAATTTAGGGTTTTGTTTAGTCAGGATTTGTATGTATTGGGGTTTGGGCCGTTTTATGTCCTGACTTATGTAGTCAGGACTTCTCCTTGTACATATACTCATTAGTGAAATGAATTATGTGGAGATTTATTTTGTGGAAAGATTGTTCCTCAAGCAAACCCTAATCATTACCATTGTCTGTGCATTGACGGCTACTCTGTGTGACGTCATTCATCATCTTCATCATTCTCATTCTATTGTTTCTTGATCTAATATCCTATGGTAGTGATTGCTAGGTGGATTATGCACACCTGGTGATTGTTCGTTGAGTGAGATCCTTGGGTAGGAAACCTTACAAGTGGTATCAGAGCAGTGTTCTCATACTACTGTAGGTTTGGGTTTAGAGGTTTAGTTGAGAAAGATCACATTTTGATTGGGTGTTTGGTGTTGTTTGCTGGGTTTTAAGTGTTTTTCATTAATCATTCATGTGTTTACTCATTCTAGATGATGGATTGGGATTAGAAAAGAGCTTTTTAGGATAAACATTCATCTGGGTTTTTATAGAGCTTGAAGATCTTCATCAGGGGTTTTTGAAGGTTAGTAAGGATTCCCTGTTTGATCCATTTTAATTTTGTTCTAAGTTTTCCTTTAGTGTTTTCCTTCAGTGTTTGGCTTCCGGATTATTGATGAACTAGTGTGAAGTCACACTTGTGAGATATTCTGAGGTTTTCTCTTGTCCGGACTAACTTAGAAGTCAGGATTTACTTCTTTGAAAGTTAAGGATTTACAGGGCAGGGTTTATTTTTCAAAGGTCAGGGTTTACATTTTCAGGGTTTACATTAGAAAGGTCAGGATTTATCTTTGATGGGTCATGGTTTACAAGGTATGAATAGTGTCCGAGTTTATCCCTTGTTAATCTCGAGAGTCCGAATTTAATTTCAAGAGATCTGAGTTTAAGCAATTAAAGGAGTCTTAATTTACTTTAGGTTCCGAGTTAATGTTTTAAAGTAATCCGAGGTTACTGTGCATTCAGGGTTTTAAACTGTTCTTAATATATCCGAGGTTTCCATAAGCGTTTGTGTTTTTGTATCTATTTACTTCCGAGTTTGTTGTTTTAAAAGAAAAGTTCCGAGTTTACGGGTACACTCATATAGATCTGAGTTTGTACTTAGAGTTTAGTTTTAGAAAATCATATATCCTTATTTAGGGTTTAGAAAATCAAACTTCAGAGTTTAGTTTCAAAATTCCTTATTCCGAGTTTAGAAAATCACATTCGAATTTATTTTTAAGAATCCATTCAAAGTTTAGTGTTTTAAAAGTTCAGAATTTAGTTCTTAAAGCTTTCTGAGTTTACTAAGTCTTCATAGAGTCCAAGTTTAAAGTGTTGCCAGAGTTTGTGTTTCATTCAGGTTGTGATCCGGGTTATAATACTCTGATACTCTCTGAATATTCACTCTGTATTTCCAAGTTTCACTTGTGTCTCCGGATTTTGTGAACTTAGAAACTTTTTCAAAACAAACCTTCTGTTTAAACTCACTGTTTTCTTTCACAAATACTCTATGTTTCTTTCTCAATTCATTGAAATAACAAACAACAATATGACCACAATGGTGCAAAACCTCAAGCACAATGCTGAGGTAGGGAGTAACGACAAACCTCCTATGTTGATTAACAAGCTTGATTTTCCTGAGTGGAAGGAGCGTTTCGAAAGGTATGTAAGAGCTAAAGACATCAAGATCTGGTTGTGTATTGTTAAAAGATGTGGAGCCACACCAGTAAGAACCTTAGCGATTGATACTTATTTAGCGCTCACCGACGACTAAAGAAAGTTTTATGATTGTGAAGAGAAAGAAATGTCGATGATTACGATGATGATGATGCAATCTATGCTCCATACTTTCCATAAGAGAAGTAATTCGAAGGAGTTGTGGGATAGCATGACTGAACGCTACGAGGGAAATGCAATGTACAAGAAACGCCGTCTTGAACGACTGAAGACTCAATTCGTTGTGTCTAAAGCATTAAGGAATGAATCATTTGATGACACGGTGAATCGATTTTATCATTTGTTGAGCAAACTTGATCGTAGTCAAGAAGGTATCTACACTGAATTTGAGAAAGTTGAGAAGTTTCTAAATTGCCTTCCCAGAGAATGGAATATGTACATCGCATTGATTAGAGAAGGTGTTCTCTATGAGGAGCTCTCATTGGAAGAAGCTGTACAAAAAATGAAGGGTTATGCTTGGAATATGGAAGATCAAGCATCTGATTTTGAGAAGATCCAAGTTCCTCGGTTATATAAAGCCTCAAAACCGATGGATAAGGGTAATAATGGAGGAGTCGGTGTTGCCCTATATTCAGATAATGAAGTTCCTACAAGTGAACACGCCTTTATAAGCAACAATGTCAGTTCAAGTGGAACAACAAATTCCAATCAAGGAATGTACTCTTCTAGTGGAGCTCAGAAATCTCAAGCGACAAACTTGAACATTCCAAAGTTAGATGCAAGCTACTTATAGTTGATAGAAGAAAACATGAGCCTTTTGGCGTCCTTCATGACTGCCTACGATAACTTTTGTCTTGGAAAACTCGTTGAACCGTCAAGTCTCGATGAGGACTTTGACCAGATAGACCAAGACGAAATGGAAGAACTTGATCTACAACTCAATATAGCACTCTTAGTCCGAAGAGCAAAGAAATTTCTGTTGAGAACGGGTAGGAAGTTCATAGGAGGTTAGAAGAAGACTCGAATGGGAGTCGACATGTCAAAGGTGAAATGTTACAACTGCGGCATCTACGGGCATTTCGCACGTGATTGTCGGAAGCCGAAGATGGAAAGATCTAAAAAAGAATCTTACACCTCACAACAATGCAGCAACTACTTCAAACATAAGTGCTAGTCCAAGTGGTTCTGAAAATCTTACACCTTTGACAAACAATTATTGGTGGCTCAACCTCTACAAAATGTAACTGAGCCTTACGATTGGGGTTGTGCATTGGAAGAAATTTCAGGAGCTATTGTTTCACAAGCCTTTAAGGCTGAAATTGTCAATGAAGAAGTGTGTGAAGAGGTAATTAAAGAGGCTAGCATTGAGGAACTTGCAGTTGTAGTCGAGGTTTTTGGGGAAGAGTTGGATTCGAGTAATGTTGCTGAGAATAAAGAAAACCTGAATAAAGAGTCTGCTGAAAAGTTGAACAATACAGAAGATGGAGAAAAAGGAGAATGCTTTGAGCTCAAGATCTCCACAGCCGAAATGCAGGAATTTGCAGATACAAAAGCTAAAAGGTTGGAAGAACACTCCGTAGAAAATGCAGCATGTGCATTCATGGCTGGCATTGAGGTAAAATCAAATTCTATAGATAAGCAGTGTGCACAATGTGTATCACCAAGATTGACAGATATGCACTTCACAACATAAATTTGATTGCAGATTTAGAAAAATCCAGAGAACTAATTGATGTTTTGTTTAATTCGGATAAAGAACAACAAATTAAGATAAAATCGCTGAAAATGATATCTCGGAATTTGAGAGACTTGTGGCACAGGCAACTCTTAAAAATCAGGAATTAAAATCTGAACTTGAATTGAACCAAAATTGTGTTTTAGAATAGAACAAAATCATTTTGGAAAAAGATAATCTGATTCTAGATTTGCAACGAAAAATTGAAAAGTTTGGGGATTCATCTGAAGTGATGAATTTCTACATTAACAGCCAACGTCTTAAAGAATCTGAGGAAGAAATGTTCGGCATCGGTTATAAGAAAGTGCCTCCACTAAAAAACCATAATTATACATTGATGCCAAGCATTGATCCTAAATTGGCTAATTTTGTGCCAAAGACCTCTCTAACGGTTGAACCGCAAAGTGAGTCAGAATTTGAGCCTGATGAGGCTTCTGACTCAGAATAGTCGAAGATGAGCGAAGCCAACAAGAAAAGTGAGCTCAATTTTGATAACATTGAGAATTTGATAAGCAATAAAATTTTGGAAATTTTCAATCAAGTTCAAAATGCAAAGTCAAAACCAAAATCGTGTGGGAAACCTAAAAAGAATTTGAAAAATATCCCTAAAACTGAGTTTATTAAAGGGGAGGATTTTGTCAAAGAGGAAGAGAAAATCGAAACAGGTTTAAAGTCTGAGTTTGTTAACCAGATTTTGAAAAATCCCACGAATGCTTCATTATCTTTGACCAGTCAAGTGAAGCGTCCAAAGAATGCTGCGAAAGTTCGCAAATGTTATAAGTGTCGTGGGAAAGGACAGTTGGCAGCAGATTGTCTAGATGACAAGGGTAAATCCCATGTTGATCCTGATCAAAAGAAACCTTTTGTTGAAAAACCGCAAAATGAAACAGTTAATGTTGAAAAGAGAAACAATAAAAATCAAAAGTTTGAGAAAAACAAAGTGATTAAACAAGAAGTAAAACCAGTTGTCAAAACAAATGTTAAATCACAACAAAATCAGGATCATGCGGAGAAACAAATTGTTATGAATCGTGGTGAAGGATCTGAAAGTTCATCTCAAAGACATGATACTCGTGAGAAAACCCCTCACAGACGACAAAATCATGTTACTTTCCAAACACATGAGAATGACCAACGTTCTGGAGGTTCGAACAACAACTATGTTAGACCTCATGCATAGAACAGGTTCGTGAATAACCGAAATGCGTCACCCCCCCCCCCCGATTTCCAAATCAAAGACAACATTCGGATAATCATCCACGATCATTCTCAAGACACGATGATGCTCCTAGATTTGGTAGGAAATTGAGCCTCCAAGGAATCAAAATTACGGTTAGAACTATGGAAGCGGAGGTTATTGAAACTCTGGTTATACCAACAGATCGTCAACTCCGTATAATCCACGATTTGCGGGGAATCATTCCAATAATTTCCGAAATGGAAATGGAGGACATATAGGCGATGATGGTTATTTCAAAGAGTTTTCTTATGTTGACGAATCGGGACGACCCAAGACCATCATGGCTTGGGTCCCACATTCTAACTAAATTTTCTTTTGGGGAGGGTAGGAGCAGCTGAAGAGGGATATGTATATTTTATATATCGATAGTGGTTGTTCCAGACAAATGACAGGAAATAAAGAGTTATTGTGTAATTTCAAACAAATTCATGGTGATTATGTTAACTTTGCCGGTGAGAAGGGTGGTTACATCACCGGTGAAGGTTCTGTGTAAATGGAAAAATTATGCTGCGTTAAGTGAACTACCTTGAAGAACAGAAGCATAACTTGATGTCTGTTTCTCAAATCTGCGATAACAAGTACATGATGTTGTTCACTGATAAAGCTTGTTTCATTTTGCGTCCGAGATTTGCTGTTCCCGAAGATTGGATCGTAATGAGGGCTCCAAGGGTGAATAACACATATGTCATGGACATGCGCCCGTTGGTTAACTCATCTACTCCAATGACATATTTACTTTCGAAGGCGACTGAAGAACAATCGTATCTCTGGCATAGAAGAATGGGCCATGTGCATCTACGAAAAATGAACCACCTAGTGAAAAACAACTTAGTGTTGGGGGTTCCTTTACGTAGTTTCAATATGCACAACAAATGTGAATCATGCGAAAAAGGAAAGATCAAACGAAAGCCTCACAAACCAAAAACTGTTAACTCAATCCAAAAACCGCTTGAATTGCTTCACATGGATCTTTTCGGCCCAATCCATGTTGCTAGCATTGGTGGGATGTCCTATTGCCTAGTTGTTACTGACGATTTCTCACGCTACTCGTGGGTATTTTTCTTAAAAACAAAGGACCAAACTGCTGGTATTTTAAGAAACTTATTCAAACAACTTGAGAAAAATTATTCACTTCCTATTAAGAAAATCCGAGGTGACAATGGCGCTGAGTTTAAAAATCATTATATGGATTACTTATGTCGGGAAATAGGAATCGTTCATCAGTTCAACGCTTCATATGTTCCTCAACAGAACGGAGTTGTAGAACGGAAGAATCGTACCCTAACTAAGGCGGCCCGAACTATGCTTTCTGAATCAAAATTACCAATTTTCTTTTGGGCTGAGGCGGTAAACACTGCATGCTATGTGCTTAACCATGTGCTTCGGTCAAAAGAGAAGATAAACCGTGTTATGAATTGCTTGAAAACAAGAAACCGAACTTATCGGGTTTTCAACCTTTTGGGATCAAGTGTGTTATCAAACGCACCAAGGATACTCCTAAAATGGGGGAAATTAGAGAAGTTTGGTTCTTTTTAGATTATGCCAATGGAACTCCAAACAAACGTGTTTATAACATTAAGAAGCGTACAGTGGAGATCGTGTTTGATATAACGCCTTTGAGTTAAGATCCTCCAACGTCGGAATTTGGTCCTAAAAGCGGATACGATTATGATAAATTATTTGATTCATTTGATCTTCCTGATGTTTCAGAAGAAGATTCAGAGGTTGTCTACACACATCTTGTGAACAAAGATAAAGTGGATGCTAGCTAGAGAGCAAGTATTCCTACTAATGTGACTCCGAATGTTCCAGTCCATGATTCATCGATCGTGAACGAAGTTGTTGCTGTGCAGATCCCCAATGCAGCTGCTCAAACTACAAGTGGTGATCTTTATGTTGATTTTTCAACATATCCAAATGTTAATACGTCTTCTGGAAATGTTCAAGCTTCTAGTAGTAATGCAAATGCTGAGGAGGAGATTCAAACTACAAGTGGCAATCCTAGTTCCAAGAACAAATATTTATCATCTTGTTGATATTATTATAGGGAATTCGAATGCGGGAGTGCAAACGCGAAGGAGTATTTCAGAGATGCAGTGTCTGTTCTCTGCTATCAAGAAGGAAGAAATCTACAATCTTAGCCTACATGAATGTTTTATCTCTCAGATAGATCCGAAGAACTATCAGATGGCTCTGAAGGATAATTCTTGGTGTGAGGCGAAGCAAGAAGAGTTTGCTCAGTTTGACAAGTTAAAGGTGTGGAATTTGGTTGATCTTCCAAAGGGCTAACATGCAATTAACACGAAGTGGGTTTTCAAGTGTAATGAGGACGATAAGGGTGTTGTCGTTAGAAACAAAGCACGGTTGGTCGAACAAGGCTTCAATCAAGAGGAAGGGACTTATCATACAGAAGTTTATGCACCATTTGGAAGCCATTTGTTTGTTTCTAGCCTTTGCTGCACACATGCATTTCAAGGTCTATCAGTTGGATGTGAAAAGCACGTTCCTGTACGGGAAATTGCATGAAACTGTGTATGTATCCCAACCACCGGGTTTCGAAGCTACAGGGTCTGAGAACAAAGTCTATCCATTGGACAAAGCTCTCTATGGTCTCCATCAGGCTCCTCGGGCGTGGTACGAGACTTTATCAAGACATCTATTAGAGCACGGGGGCGCGATCGACTCTACACTATTCATATTGAAGAAAGGGGGAGATTTTCTGATCGTGCAAATTTACGTTGATGACATAATTTTTGGTTCTTCAAATGAATAATTGTGTCATGAGTTTGAGGCGGTGATGAAGTCAAAATTTGAAATGAGCGCGATGGGCGAGTTATCGTTCTTTCTAGGTCTTCAAGTGAGTCAAGAAAAAGTCGGGACGTACATGCATCAGACAAAGTATGTCCACAGGATTCTCAAAAGATTTAGATTGGAAGATAGCTTACCTTATGACACGCCTCTGCCGACAAATCACAAGCTTACAACCGATAAGGAGAAAGATCCTGAAGTGGATTCGACTCTATATCGAGCAATGATAGGTTCGCTAATGTATCTTACTGCTTCACGACCAGATATTATGTTTTCCGTTTATTTGTGTGCTAGGTACCAATCTACTCCGAAAGAGTCCCACATGAAAGCGGTCAAGCGTATCTTCAGATATCTAAAAGGGACGCCTAAGCTTGGATTGTGGTATCTAGCTGAAGGTGGTCTGGATTTGATGGCGTATGCTGACGCTGACTTCGGAGGATGTCTGGTGAATAGAAAGTCAACCTCTGGCGGCGCATAACTACTTGGGAACCGTCTCGTCTCTTGGAAATGCAAAAAGCAAGATGCCGTTTCTTTATCTGTGTGCGAGGCCGAGTACATTGCTGCTACGAGTTGTTGTGCTCAGATCTTGTGGATTCAGCAGCAAATGAGGGACTACAGTTTGAATTTTACCCGAACACCTATTCTTGTTGATAACAACTCTACCATTTCCATACCTAACAATCCAGTAAATCACTCACGCACTAAGCACATATATGTTAGGCATCATTTTATTCGCTATTGTGCTGAGAAGGGTTTAATAGAAGTGGTTAGGGTAGACACCTTGGATAATCTTGCTGACCTGTTTACGAAGACATTCGATCGGGCTAGATTTGAAAATTTGGTCCCAATGATCGTCATGATCAACCCTGAGTAAAATGCTTTTCAAAACTCGCATATAAACTTTATTTGGTGTTTAATGTACAGTTCTTACCGCTTTTCAAAAAAAGAAAGACTCCAAAAATATTTTATTTAGTTGTAGGATAAATTTTAAAAAACATTTAAAAATGTAAAATGAAGTCGTGTTGAGATATAGGGGAAATGATAGTACATCGGTTAGTCGTATCTGATGCGGGATTATAGTAATATATAAAATTAACCATTAACTGTAACAACTTCATTATACGTTGCTTCGGTAGGTTTTACTCGTAAATAAGAACCTGTTTTTGGTATATAAACATAATGAACTGTGTAACTTGTGTGGTACATCTCTCGAATATATGGTCTTGGTACCAAAGTTTCGTTTAACAAGTTGCCAAACTTCTGAGATACTAGGTCGTTATGTTTGTTAAATCTCTGGGGTATTATACTTGGTCTTCTGATATTGCGTGAGCAATGGCCTAGACCTCGTATAATGCTTTGCTAAGCGCTTCGTTTGTGCGCAAACACCCTTGGTGGATTTCTTTTCTGCCACAACAATCATCATCGGATGATCTGTTCAAAATTGTCATCACCGGATGTACAAATAGCATCTCTATGTTACCACCGGGTACATAGCAAAAACTATGAAATTATGTAGAAAAATATACCAAACGATGGTACACCACCTTTAAGTCGAGCCTTCATCTCTCTGTCAGTGCGGTGGCACTAACTTGCTCTCAAGGCATCGCATTTAGCCGAATACAGAGATTTTTCAGATATACTCGCCTGTAAGATGCAATGTTTGGTAGTCTTGATACGGGAGTATATTCTGAGGTGGGTGAACATAGTTACAATCAGTTATTAATACACTTAATCGCATATCTCGAAACAGTGTTCGAAAGCGCGCTAAAGCTTAAGTGGACCACAATATCGTTGAACGTCTTGAACTGTTAATATCATTATAAAAGTTTAAACTGATAAAATATGTTCTTGTGTTGGATATTGACAGAAAAACCGATATGATCCCTTTGCTCCGATTTCACAAAAAGATAATTAGTGTAAATACGTTCTTAGGTTTAATTTCTTTATGTAGTCAAAAATTGAAACACAACAAAAAGATTTTGCCTTCTTGTTTGTATATGCGAGTTATCATTCTGGAAATACTCTAAGGTTCGTGAATATTCTTTAATAAGGTGTTAAACATCAAGTTTGGTAATTTTAAAATAAGTCTTTTCATAAAAATCGGTCGTGCAAGTTTCATCAATGGTTGTGGGTTATTTTCGTCATTTTTTAAAGGTGTTTGGTAATTTTGATTCCAAGTTGTGATATTTTTCCAAAAATATAAGTTTTGAAGTAACTTGTTCTGATTGTTCGGGATTTGAAATACAAATTCTTAAATGTTGGTTGTTTAATATTTCAATTTTTTGATTCCGGGGTATTTGACTTTATTTTTTATGATCCGGGGTTGGGCCGAGTGTCTCCGGGGTTAAGATTCTTAATCCGGTGTTAAGTGTTTCAGGTCTGGATCGTTCATCTCAAAATGGAAGATTTGAATAAGCTGTGTAGGTCTGGATCGTTCATCTGAAGATGGAAGATTTGATGAAGCTGTGTGGGTCTAGATCGTTTATCTCGAGATAGAAGATTTGAAGAAGCTGTGAGGGTCTGGATCGTTCATCTCAAGATGGAAGATTTGAAGAAGCGAACACGTCTGCCGTTGCATTCCTTTGAAGAAGATCAACTGTTAGCTGATCAATACATCAAGGTTGTGTAGTTCTGTGTGAAAAACCAGGCAGCAAGTACTCAAGTGTTAACGAAGAGAATATTTCAAGTTTTGCATTGAAGATCCCGCACTGGTCAAGGAGGAGTCTGTAAATGCACTTTGTGTGATAAGTGAAGGCTCTCAAATCTTCAAGGGTCTTTTATGTAAACTGTTAAAAGTCAATGTATGGTCCGAATTTAGATGTTGAAATAGTCAGGACTTAGTCATTTGTTCCTTTAGTCCGAATTTAGGGTTTTGTTTAGTCAGGATTTGTATGTATTGGGCTTTTGGCCCTTTTCTGTCCTGACTTATGTAGTCAGGACTTCTCCTTGTACATATACTCATTAGTGAAATGAATTGTGTGGAGATTTCTTTTGTGGAAAGATTGTTCCTCAAGCAAATCATAATCATTACCACTGTGTGTGCATTGACGGCTACTGTGTGTGACGTCATTCAGCATCTTCATCATTCTCATTCTATTGTTTCTTGATCCAATATCCTACGGTAGTGATTGCTAGGTGGATTCCGCACATCTAGTGATTGTTCGTTGAGTGAGATCCTTAGGTAGGAGACCTTACATATTGTTGACTCATAAACTTTTTCATATCATAATATTTAAAAAAAAATCGTATTAACGAGCATTTAAATATCTTTAATTTGAGTATATTATTGCTATAATTTTCTTAATTTTTAAAATCACTTTGTTTTACAACATATAAAGGTACGTAATTGTGTAATGTTACCTAATTACATACTAGAACATAATTATTGAACACTTAAATCACGTACCATATATGTAAGTAGTAACAAATTCTCAATTAACATTGCATCTATAATCACGTACCAAAATAATCAATAAATACATAAATCGTGTATCAGATACTCAAATGTATACCTAAATATAGAATGACATACAATGTGCGTAAACGCAGTAACAAACACTCGATGTAATAATCACGTACCATGTGTGTGCAAAGTAGTAACAAACGCTCAAAGTAATAAGCATGTACCATGTGTGCAAAGCAGTATCAAATGTTCAATGTAACACTACATCTATAATCACGACTTATATTACAGATCTAATCATGTAATAGCATTAAAAACATTTAAATTCTCATTATATTGAATGTATAATCATGTAATAAGCATAACTTTAGGGGAAAACATTATACAATAAGAAAAACTATAACAACGTAATTACGTAGATACATAATCATGTGACATTACACTTGTTACATTTAGTACGTGATTATAGAAGTTGGGTCACATTAAGCATTTGTTACTGTTTGCACATATAGTGTACATAATTACATAGTGGAACATAATGACGTAACGTTACACAAATCACGTAACTTTATAGCTTGTAAAATAAAAATTTTCAAAATTATGAAAACTATAGCGATAATCTACTCAAATTAAAGAAAATGAAATGCTCGTTAATACGGTATAATTTAAAAAAAAAAGATTATGGTGTGGAATAGTTATAGCCATTTGAAAATAGAGGGTGAAGTAGGTTCAAGGGGCAATGACCATAATACCTTTCCCTCCTAAAATACATGAATTGACGCATTAAAAAATGAAAAGTATTGGGTAAGTTCAATTTAAAGTAAAAAATTTCGTTAAGAATTATACTTGCATCTAATACTCATTGTTGTAAAAATCCCGACTAGTATTCGATTAGTCTTTAATTAATCACGAATCGGTGGTTCACCGATTAGTAATACTATTTTCTTGTATAGATACAACTCTAGTAGACATAAATTAAAGACATAATTGCATAAAACAACCTTTATGTTTGCCTCAAACTACACTTTATACCTTTCACTATGAAATCGGTAAAAACCAACCTTTATGTTCATGTTTTATTACACCCTATAACCTTTAGCACTAACCACGTCAAAAAATTCAGTTAAATGGACTCACATGCCTTGCACGTGAGGGCATTTCAGTCTTTTACTTTTAAATTAAAACAATACTTTTTTTATTAATAAAAACTCACTTCTTCATCAGTCTAACCTGCATAAAAACTCCACCACCATGTTCAGAAACCACCGCCGCCACCACTGCATCCCCACCCTCAACCACCTCCGTTGTAAACCATACAATCTGGCCACCCTCTGCTTCTCTCTCCTCCCAGACCGTCAAAGAATTGATCATGTCTGCAGGTCAACCGACACCACCAAAGAGACAAGATAGTCCACCAAGACCGTTGTAGCAAGCAAGAAGCATACAATTAACGCAACTGTAGCAATTGATGTTTGTAAAAAGAATGAAATTGATTGGGGAACCGAAGAAACCATCTCTTTAAAGGTCTGATTCCTCTGTTTTTTCTACTTTTTTCATTAAATACTCTGTTTTCTTTTGATCATTTTGTTGTGTTTATTTTTGTGACTTTGCAGTGTTCATTTATTCTCAATTTGTTGTGAGTTGTGATTGTTATTGATTATAAAGATGGATACCAGAGTGAAGAAGAATTTAAGCTCCATGAAAACTTCATTCAGACATCCAAAGGTAATATTTTTTCAATTCAATTGTTTTTTATTAATTTATTTATTTTTATTTCAAATTGGTGATTGTTCATGTGTTCTGTTTCAAATTTGGATCAAATTCAATTTGATTTTTGATTCTTAAAAGTGGTTTTTGTATAAATTAAAGAGGTGGGTCAGTTAAATTTTTTCCGAAACAGGTGTTTTGAAATGCCTGAGTGACTTTCTTTATTGCATTTTGATACTTTTCTTGTGGAAGATGATTGTGAGGTTCATTATTTACTTTATTTATTTATTTTTAAATATGAAAAAAGATTGGGTTGCAAATGCAAACGGAGGCTTAGAAAACAAGCACAAGTACTAGCACTAGCACTTGCAGAAGAGTCCCAAGCCGACTAGAAGAGCAGCGGTGGTGGGTGAGGGTGGGGATGCAATGGTGGCGGCGGTGGTTTCTGAACATGGTGGTGGTGGAGTTTTTATGCATGTTAGAGTGAAGAAGAAGTGGGTTTTTATTAATAAAAAATAGAGTAAATTGCCATTTTAGTCCTTGAGTTTTTGTCCAAATTGCCAGTTTAGTCCAAATAGTTTTTTTTCTCCTTTTGGTCCCTGACTTTTCCTTTTTCTTGCCATTTTGATCACATTGCCTAACTTAGTCTAAAAACTAGGTTCTAATCAGGGGTATTTTTGGCATTAAATTATTATGAGGTTTATAAATTATGTTGTAAACTACCACTGGTTATCACTACACAACAGTTATGCCAAAAATACCTCTGGTTATAACCAGATATTTAGACTAAGTTAGACAATGTGATCAAAATGGCAAGAAAATGAAAAAGTCAGGGACCCAGAGGAGAAAAAAAAAACTATTTGGACAAAAATGACAATTTGGACCAAACCTCAGGGACTAAAATGACAATTTACTCTAAAAAATATATGGTTTTACTTTAAAAGTAAAAGACTTAAATGCCCTCATGTGCAAGGCATGTGAGTCCATTTAACTGAATTTTTTGACGTGGTTAGTGCTAAAGGTTCTAGGGTGTAATAAAATATGAACATAAAGGTTGATTTTTGCCGATTTCATAGTCAAAGGTATAAAGTGTAGTTTGAGGCAAACATAAAAGTTGTTTTTTGCAATTTTGTCTAAAGTAAAAGACAATGATTTGATGGTGTTCCCTATAACGACTCATCAGAGAAATGACTAGGGGTGAGTAGAAAACCGAAATGATCGAACTGTAACCGAAATAACCGACAAAACCGAACCGAAACAAAAACTGACGGTTCGGTTTTCGGATTTTAATAACCGAAAATTTCGGTTCGGTTTTTGGATAACCATTTTCAATAACCGAAAAAACCGAACCGATATACATATATTTTTATGTTTAAATTTAAGTTGTTTAAGTATTGAGTTAATTACTGTTTTCATCCCTGTGGTTTGTCAAAAATCACCATTTCAGTCCATTAGTTTAACCCAAAGCTAGTAGATATTATTAATTTTATTCTTAAATGTTAAGTCTTTATAATAAAAACATTATATGTTTATTTCTAATTGAAATGATTTATTTATTACGTACAAGAAATAACAAATATTAATATAAAAATTAAATGATCTTCAGTTATTATAAAAAAATGTCTTAATAAAAACTTTGAAGAAATATAAAAATAGATTAGAAGGTTAGATTTATGTAAGTAATATTAATTAAAGAGGTTAACTATTATATCTTAAATGTAAACATATAAGAACGATTCTTATATTTTAAATTATACTTTTTATTTTTTGAATCTTACATAATTTTGTTTCAAAAAATCGAAATAACCGAAAAACCGAACCGACATAAAAACCGAAAAAACCGAAACCGAACGGTTTTAAAAAACCAAAAACCAACATTTCGGTTTCGGTTTTAGTTTTGCCCAAAAACCAAACCAAACCGTACACACCCTAGAAATGACCACGGCTCCATCGGAGTAATAAGGATAGGGACGGGACAGAAGACTTTTTGACTTTGAAGTCTCTGCACACTTGTTAACTGCAGTAGTACCCACCCTACTATGGGGTTTATATAAAGCTTTTCTATTAATCAGATTTCTTAAACTAAACTACTTCTTTTCATGGCTTCCATCCACTTACAAGCCTTCTCCCTCGTATACTTATTACTCTTCTCACATGCACTACATCTTTCTTAAACCATGATGAAGAAGAGTGCTTAGCCTTGTTTCAATTTAAGCAAACCATTCTTCGTCAGAACTATGATGCTGCTGCTGGGTTTCTAAATGGTTCTGGTTCTGATTGTTGTTTGTGGGAAGGTGTGTTATGTAGCAGCAATAAGGGCCATGTGATTGAGCTTGACTGGAGCGAAAGCTCTCTCAGTGGAGTTATCAACTCCAACAGTACCCTCTTCAAGCTTGTTCACCTTCAGGTACTTAATCTCTCCATGAACAACTTTGTTGAATCTCAAATCCCCCATGAGATTGCTGCTCTTAAGCAATTAAGAAGCCTCGATCTCTCTAATTCTGGATTTTATGGCCGAATCCCAAATGAAATCTCACAGTTAACACAACTCATTTCGTTAGATATATCAGGGAATCCCTTAAAGCTTCATAGTTCTGGCCTTGAATATTTGTTGAAAAACATGACTAGACTCGAATACCTCGATCTCTCTGAGGTTGACCTGAATTCATCCGTACCTCGTTTCCTGGCCAATTTTTCTTCCTTGAGGTCTATCGCACTCACAGATTGTCAGCTTCAAGATGAATTTCCTTCAGCAATATTTCACGTACAGAAGTTGAAACATCTTAGCCTGGGAAACAATTCCAACCTCACTGGTTCCTTGCCTGAATTTCATAACAATACCTTACTTGAGTTTCTAAATCTGTCTCAAACAGGTTTTTCTGGGGTTATACCAGAATCCATAGGAAACCTAAACCTTTTGTACTTCTTGTCATTTGGAAACTGTAATTTCTCAGGGCATATACCAGCTTCACTACCAAACTTGACACAACTAACTCACTTGAATCTTTACGATAATGAACTCACCGGACATGTCCCTTCCTTGGCAAGTCTTTAGAAACTCACTTATTTGGTTCTTGGTTCTAGCAATTTCGTGATAGAGCCTTTCAAAAAAAACAGCAATGTCGTGATAGAAGGCGTGTACGATTGGGTTAATAAACTCACTAAGCTTAATACACTGGTTCTAGAGAGTATGAACATACAAGGTGAAATCCTACCTCATCTTGCAAACCTAACCAAACTTAGTGTTGTCATAATGGAGGACAATTCTATTTTTGGTCGTATCCCATCTTCATTTATGAACCTCACCCAACTAACAGTGTTCGCCTTTAGCAGAAATCAACTGCAAGGGAAAATTTCAAACTCGTTTTTGAATTTTAAAAGCCTCGAATATCTTGCCGTAAGTGACAATAATTTTAGCAGCACAGTGGGCGTAGACTCATTTTTAGGACTCAACAAACTCGAATATATTGGTTTAAGTTATAATAGCTTGTCATTTGTAACCATCACCAACTACACCAATGCTACCCTACCAGCATTGAAAACTGTAGGACTGGAATCTTGCAACTTGAAGGAATTCCCAGCTTTTTTACGGTTCCAAATGAAATTGACAGGCTTAAGTCTTTCGCACAATGAAATTGAGGGCCTCGTACCAGATTGGATTTGGAATAATAGCCAAGAAACATTACGGATGTTTTCCATGGAACACAACTTCATCACTGGGTTTCATCAGCATCCCCGTTTTCTCCCATGGATTCGTTTGGAAATTTTTGCGGTGACATATAATGAGCTACGAGGGCGGCTTCCAATTCCTCCGCCTACAGTAGTTGTTTATGACGTCGCAAACAATAATCTGACAGGAGAAATACCACCATTGATATGTGAAGTAAAATCCCTTCAAGTCCTAGATATATCTTCCAACATGATGACTGGAACCCTTCCTCTATGTTTAGGTAACTTAAGCAATTCGTTGTCGTATTTAGATCTGAAACAAAATAATTTTCATGGGCCGATGTTGAATACATCACATGGATGCCTTTTAAAGAACATTGATTTGAGCGAAAATCGATTTAGTGGTAAGGTGTCAAGGTCTTTGGCTAATTGTATCAATTTAGAGTTTCTCTCTCTTGCAGCTAATTCTTTTGAAGATGTTTTCCCGCTTTGGTTGGGAACTCATCCCAAGCTACAAGTGCTCATTTTGAGATCTAATAAGTTTTATGGTACAATTCAAGGTCTATCTAGCTCACAGTTTCTTCAGCTAAGGATCATAGACATTTCCAACAATGGCTTTAGTGGTCAATTGCCTCACAAGTCATTCCAAAATTGGAATGCAATGAAATCTGTTAATCTTAGCAGATCATTTCCTATGGAAGACTTGATTCCTTTCAGTACATTTCCAATGTTTAGGTTTATGTTTACGTTTCAATACTTGATGACGTTAACAAATAAAGGTGTCAAGAGAGAGTACACGAAAATTCTAAACATTCTCACAACCATCGATCTCTCATGTAACAACTTTAAAGGGCAGATCCCACAATCACTCCAAGATCTTCATGGACTTGAATCTCTTAATCTTTCCAACAACCATTTTACTGGACATATCTTGACATCTTTAGGAAACCTAAAGAATCTTGAATCTTTGGATCTTTTCCAAAATGAGTTATCAGGACAAATCCCTCAACAATTGTTGCAACTTGGCTTCCTTGCTTTTCTTAATGTGTCCTACAACCACCTTGATGGGCGCATACCACAAGGGAAACAGTTCAATACATTTGAAAACAATTCTTAC
Source organism: Helianthus tuberosus (assembly GCA_030545235.1). Taxonomy (NCBI): domain Eukaryota; kingdom Viridiplantae; phylum Streptophyta; class Magnoliopsida; order Asterales; family Asteraceae; genus Helianthus; species Helianthus tuberosus. The sequence continues at coordinate 18,762,167 of CM060412.1, read as the reverse complement.
TTGGGAAATCCCGGACTGTGTGGAAAACCGTTATCCAAGGAATGTGAAAATTCAAGGGTACCAACGGTACTTCCACCAACAAGCAGGAATGAGTATGAGTCTCTCCTGCCAGGTGACATAACTGATTGGATGGTGATATTATTGGGTGTCGGAAGTGGTCTGATTATTGGAATCGTTATCGGGAACCTTCTATATGCAAGGTATGGTGATTGGTTCCTTGAACGACTTGGGATGAGAAAGAACAGATGGGTAAGGCCATTGAGGAACACAAGGAGAAACTAATGTACTTCATGGTTTTACTTTCAAAATGAATAATAGCGCGTTATGCTTCTTATAATTATATATTTTAAATCATGTAATACGAATATAAGCGTACTCTATGTTATAAATGTACTTTGTGTTATAGCAAATATTTGCAATAATTTTTCCTTACACCAATGTTTCAGATATTTGATGCCTTTACTTTTCTGCAAATCAATACTAATGAAATAAAGAAATGGGTACAAATGTAGGAACACAAGTAGTTCCTCCTAGCTCTTCCTTAATTACCGGAGAATATTTACAATATGAGAAACATGGAACACATTGTTTATTTGACATGAAAAGGACTGAAATTAAATTCTACAGCTTCTTAGATGAAAGTTTGGTTTTTGCATAAATTATACGTACTCAAACGCATCTCCACTCTAATTTTCTCTATATATGTCGTGGCGACATGCCTATTTTTATCTATATCTTAATATAAAATATGTCGGTGTTCCAATTGTTCCAAATCTGATAACGTTCTTGAGAGTTCTATCCGTGCGTCAGAATCTTGAAGATATAAAACAAGGCCACCAGGGATTCACTTGCTATTCGTTTTTTATTTACAAGTACAAAAGGTTAACTATGTAAATTTGCAAAAACATAAAACTACCAAAAAGTATAATTATAACTTGAACACCACTAAAATTATCTGGTACACCACCAAGAACGTTTTATATATGTTGTACAGTGTGTAGTATAAACCATACCCAATGGTGTACAAAGTAATTTTAACGGTGTACAAACTACTTCACCTAACTTGAACAAAAGACTTTGTTACTAAAAACATGAAAAGTGCAAGTAAAGCATAGATATAGTATTCAAAACCATATATGACCTCATCCACATTAAGTTTAACTTTTATTAATAAATAATAATTTCACATTTCACAGCGCGACATGCTTCCTCTTTGGTACCATAACGCATAGTTCTGTAACAAGATACTCTAAGGTACCTGACAGTCGAATCTTCACTTATGGCCATCAAGATTTTTGTATCTTCTAAATTATGCTGCCGGAAGGAATCAATGCGTCTTTGATAACTGTCACGATCCCGCTTTTTATGAAGTACCCTTCTGTTTCTCTTGCTGCTTCTTGAATGTTATCACTGTTTATAATCTGCCATCACAAAATAAGATGCACAAAATGAAATCATAGTAACAATTTTGAATGTTATCACTGTTTTTAATCTGCCATCACTGTTTAAAACTTAAAAGTATGTTACTATATGTTACCTTCACGTTGTCTCCAATGCGTGCATTCTTATCAATGATCGCTCTTTTGATATGAGTGTTCTTTCCGATACCAATTGGAACACTACCTTTTGCAGCAAGAAGCCTTCTGTCAGCATCAGTCTGAACCACAAAACCAACAGATACAAATTTGATTTATAACTTTGAATATAAATTGCACTTTAAGGGATCACACATAGTAAAAAATGTTAAAAAAATTTCATGATGTATTTATTAGTATTACCTCGTAATAATCTGCTCCCATAAGCAATGAATCTTCAATTACCGCACCTTCAGCTATGCAAGATTGAAGCCCAACAACAGAATGATGAATCTTGCAGTTCTGCATAACCATTATGTGGAGTAGGATCAAATACAAACCACATTTCGTATACAAACTGTAAGAACCATTTAAAAGTGTCATGTGACATCCAACCAATTATAGAGAAATGGTAAAATGATAACCTAAATAATATCAATTAACTTGAATTCCTTATAATTATGCTAACAAGCAATTAATTCTTTATTTGGATCTTTCTTTGTTTTCAATGTGCTGATAAAGAAAAGTGCTGATATCATTTCACATATGTACTAAAATCAATTATCAAGATTAATCTTCATGTGCTAATATAATTCAAAAGTGCTACTTTTATGTATGTATTGTTTTAGTATGTGCTAATTTAACTTTTTTTAAGTGCTAGGATCTGTTCTTACGGTTAGTAGGATAAATATGGTTTGTACTGGAACCAACCCCACCATTATATATACTATAAATATGCTATTTTGACACATCAATCAACTTTGGCCCCTCAATTTTGGCATTAACCAACTTTAGCCCCTCAACTTTAATAATAAACGTCTTTAACCTCTCAACTTTAATAATGGCATGTTTAACCCCTCAGCTTTAATAATGACATGTTTAGCACCTTAACTACATCAAAACAAGTTTAGCCTCTCAACTTTAATAATAAGCAATTTTAGCCCCTCAACTTTAATAATGACATGTTTAGCCCCACAACTTTAATAATGACATGTTTAGCCCCTTAACTAAAACAACTTTAGCCCCTTAACTTTAACAAACAACTTAGCCCCTTAACTTTAATAATGACATGTTTAGCCCCTCAACTTTAATATTGACATGTTTAGCCCCTCAACTTGAATACTGACATGTTTAGCTGGTCAACTTTAAAAATGACATGTTTAGCCCCTTAACTAAAACATAAAACAACTTTAACACTCGCGATTTGCTTATTTTTATCTACTTTTCGAATCCGCTGCGGAGCGCAGGTGGTAACCCACTAGTTATTGTTAAAATACATCATTTCAATCAAATTTAATTTGGTTATTTATAAATCTCAAGAAAAATAGACAAAATTGTTTGTGGGTCAGCCTGACCCGTTTTAACCCAAACCTGTTACCTCCATACCAATTTTCCACCTTTAAATGTCAAACACCTTAAGAAGTCAATTGACAGACAAGAACCATGATTGCTAACCTTAATCACACACCCTTCACCAATGACACTATCGGTGACATCAGCATCGAGCATCTTGGAAGGAGGCAAGTATCGAGGTTGGGTGTAAATAGGGGCCGAACGATCATAGAAGCTGCATCAAACATTCACGAACATAAGAGGTCGATAGAGTGAAAAAGAAACATCAATATTGTGCAAAAATAAAATTACCTGAAATCCGGCACCGGCTTTTTTGTGATCCCCAAATTGGCATTGTAGAAAGCCTCAATTGTACCAATATCTTCCCAGTATCCATCATAAAGATAAGCATGTACCTACGTACATATAAAGTTTTAGTTCACAGGCTTTTGCAAATAAAAAAAAAGAAAGAAAATCATCCAAAACAATAGAGACTTGCTGCTATGAATTTCTGCAATCTGATAACAATATAATATAAGTAAAATCTGACAACAATAAAATATGTCACTTGCAATTTTTAAATTAAAAAAGCATTCTTAGTAACATATATATTCTCTGACACATAAGTTTAATGTAATAGATACTGTTGTTTAATACAGATTTTAGATTTTTAGATAGTTGTAATTTTTAATGAGTTATTCACGTTCTGGTTTGGCAAGCTTTGACGAAAATATTAGACATATTTATATTTTTTTTCTAAAAGTTTTTACCGGAATATCTAAAAAGATAAAGATTGTTCATCTTTATAATACATAACTACATGCTCACAACGATTTTTAAAAACTTGTAAATGATAACAAAAAATATAAAAACCGAACCATTAAAGCAACAAACCACCAAAACCAAACCGTTTGGATCTCAAACCGGCTGACTTTCTTCGGTTTGGGCGGTTCGGTCGCTTTCAACGGTTTATGAACCCCCATTTATTAATAAATAATAATTCGAACAATGAAACATACTCTTAGCCCAATAGAAGTTGCACCAGGAATCACTTCGCTTCCAAAATCATTTGCTCCAGGATATTGATCTTTTAGCAAATTTAACATCACATCTTTACTAACAACATAAATACCCATACTAGCAATATAAGGCATTTCTTTAGCTCTCTCTTCATCAAGTCCCAAAATTGTGGTATCAACTTTCATAGCTTTCAGTTGTTCTCCTTTCGGTTTCTCAGCAAATTCAATTATACGCCCTTCTTCATCAATCTTCATCAAGCCAAATGCAGTAGCGCGTTTTTCATCCATCGGCAGAGCTGCTACAGTGATGTCAGCATCGGTTTCTCTGTGAGCTTGAATAAATCTCTCGTAATCCATACGGTATAAATGATCTCCCGCAAGGATGAGAAACTCTAGAACATTGTGCTCTTCAAACAGCCACAAGTACTGTCTTACAGCATCAGCCGTACCCTGCAACCGATTAAACATATTATGACATAACCAAGATTAATATGGGAAAACACATTGGATTTATAATTAATTACCTGAAACCAGTTTGGGTTTTCTGGACTCTGTTGAGCAGCAAGGACTTCAACAAACCCTTCATTCTTGTAACCGCCCATGTTACTTGCATAAGCGCGTGACAGGTGGCAATTGAGTGATGCAGAGTTAAACTGTGTAAGAACATAAATCTTTGATATGTTGCTGTTAAGGCAGTTGCTGACAGGAATGTCAATAAGCCTGTAATTTGCTCCTAAAGGAACAGCAGGCTTTGCCCTCTTCTTTGTTAAAGGATAAAGGCGGGTACCCGCTCCACCTCCAAGTATTATCCCCAAGACACTCTAAAGAAAATACACACACAATTAAACAATAATTTCATATCTTGAACACAAATGAAACCTCATTGTGATACTATCTTATTAATGCAATATATAAACAAACATCTTGCAAAGAATCACAATTCAATGTTTGACTACATCTATTATTGTATTAACTAGATTATCATAAAACATCTGCTATATTGATGACATAAATTAAGTGACAAATAACCACCTATTTTCTTTATTTTTTTTCCCGTCCACCAACCAGTATTGTCCGCTTTGTCCATTTAGGAATTACCTAGACATGAGCACGTGTAATAGTGAAGTCATCCTCTCATCCATAGCGAATGCACTCAAAACTTACTAGCGCTATCTAAAATAGGCAATTATTATGAATGCAACATCTCTCCTGTTCAGTGTTCACACAACCAATGTCGGATTTACCTAGGGTATTAAATCATGATCACCTTTCGTAAATAAAAAATATTAATCCAAATATCCTCCAAAACCGCCGTTCCTCGACTTCTAGTGAATTTCAAGTAAACTGAATCCGTACAATTTTTTAGAACCTTCATAATACACTATCGGAACAAAATAACATAACGCACTAGTTATATATTAAACCGGCATTTATTACGAACTCAACATCTCTCATGTTCTTATGACTGATATCGGATTTACCTAAGGTTATCATGATCACCTTTTGTAAATCAATAATATCAATCCTAATTTCCTCCACTACCTACGTTCCTCTACTTCTAGTGAATTTCAAGATCCTTCATAATACACTCTCCAAACAAAATAACAGAACTCACTAGTAATATGTTAAAGCAGCACATATTATGAACTTAGCATCTCTCCTGTTCACAACCAATGATGTACAATTTGCCTAAAGTGTTAAATCATGATAACAATTTCTGAATCAATAATATTAAATCCTAATTTCCTCCACTACCTCCGATCCTCTATTATTAGTAATTTCAAGTAAATTGAATTCGTACAACTTTCTAGAACCTTCACAATAGAATATAACAGAACATATCTTATATATATATTTTTATACTCCTGTTAACAACGTGTAACTACTTTGCTAGATCTAAACAGAATTAGGCTCAAATTACCTAAAATTATATAAAAATGTCAACAACGATGTATAACAACATACAAGCATATAACGATCAAACTGAAAACTGAAAACGAAATAGAGTAAATTCGGATCATACTTGACTAGCGTCAGGATCAAGGCATGTCTGCGAATTTTTAGAATCCGAAACAGATTTCGGAGAAACAGTGACCGGAACTCTACTTCCAGTACGACGTCGTGTGACGAACGATGCGGAAGGTAATTTATCGCCGGAGAGGCGAGAGGAGGAGAATGATAAGGTCCGGCAGGATGACGGTGACCGGAGGGAGCTCCGGTCGGCAGCAATGGCGGTAGAGGAGAAGACATGTAGCGGATTTAGCGCCTGAATGGATTGGATTTATAATTAATTACCTAAAATCAGTTTGGATTTTCTTGTAAGGTTGGAGGGTGTGGGATGGAGCCCCTAGGGGCTTTATCAAGACACGTAAACGCCACGTAGGATTCACGTCAGTCATAACACCCCCTTTAATTTGCACGGTGTGGGATTGAGCCCCCTATTAATCAAAATTAAAAAAAAAAATTTGATTGGTGCAAAACAAATGGGCCCCACCTGAACACCTCCTTCCTCCCGTTAACATGATGGCGGACACCTCCATGGCGCCCCAACTTAAATTGTTGGGTGTGGGTCGATGGCGCCGGCGGCGCTATAGGAGCTGAGGTGGCCTTGGTGGCGCCTTCCACACCCTCCGGCCTAACCGCCCATGTTACTTGCATAAGCATGTGACAGGTGGCGATTGAGTGATGCAGAGTTAAACAGATTAAGTTGAAGTTCAAAATATTTTTTAATAAGGAAAAATTACAAGTTTTGTCCTTTATCTTTATACCACTTTTCAGGTGGTGTCCTTTACTCGGTATTTTGTTGCAAGTTTAGTTCTTTACACCCAACCCAGTTAAAAAACCCTGTTAATTGTTGACTGGCGGTGTCCTTTACTAGGTATTTTGTTGCAAGTTTAGTCCTTTACCTAGGTATTTTGTTGCAAATTTAGTCCTTTACACCCAACAATTAACAGGGTTTTTTAACTGGGTTGGGTGTAAAGGACTAAACTTGCAACAAAATACCTAGTAAAGGACACCGCCAGTTAACATTCGTTAAAAAGGACACCGCCTGAAAAGTGGTATAAAGATAAAGGACAAAACTTGTAATTTTTCCTTTTAATAATGACTTTAACATGTTATATGTTGGATTTAGGTTTTTATTGTAGTTTTTTCTTATGTAAATAACAAATTAGGTTCTGGATAATTTGGTTTGTAAAAGTGCGCCTTAGATGTGTGAGACGATTGAAAAAATGCATAAGGCCAATATTTTAAGACATTTTTACTCCAACTTAAGAAAAAAAATGTGAAGGTGTTTGTAAATTTAATGTAATATGCAATTCCATTCATATTCTCAGTTTTAAAAAAAGCCACTGAGACGCGCTCAAGCACGAGGTGTTCTTAGGCCAGAGGGTCATCACTTCTGACTGGTGATTGCATTAGGCATTGCTCAAAATGGCGTGAGACACGCAGATGGCAATGCCTCTTGCATATAGCTTTGTAGGTTGTATATAGAGGTTATTATATTTAATCGTATATAGAGGTTTTAGTATCTAAATTATATGCATGTGATGATAGCACCGACCAGAAATTTAAATTTTTTTTATATAAATACCTTGCGCCTCGCATATGTGATGTGTGCATGTTCACATCTGGTTTCGTGCCACGGCTCCGGAGACCCTGTTTGGCGTCTTTGCGGTTTAAATAACCAAGTTCTTATTATAGTACATGTTCATAAACCAAGCCCTGCATCATGGGTAACTAAAAGAAAATACATATTCGGGTTGAAAATAAAGGTTTAGCGTTGCTAACAACAAGTTTGTTGAGAGAAGTTGTTCCCATGTATGCTAGAATACTCATGCGCACCTCTTTAGGAAAGAAGCATTTGGTTCATACTTCGCACAGAAATTTCAGGTTGTTAACTAGCGGTCATGGTATGATGCCACCAAGCTCACAATGGATATGTGTTAAGCCTGTACAAGGTATCTACATTAGTATTTTGTTTTTTTTTATAATATTTTCACATTATTGAAATGAAAGTGATTATATCTGTCACAATCTCAATTTCCACATGCGGAGTACTACCGCGAGGTATGTGACTGACCAGGATTAAGCCACCAATCATATTGAACAACATATCACTAAAACAGGTCTCATCATTATCAATACGATTGGTGACTATTAATGTCTAAGTCCAAAGTTTAAGTCTAAAACAACGTTTAAAAATAACAACGGAAGCATAAGTTAAATAGTGCAAACACAGTTTCAAAGTTCATAATTATTATTGAAGAAAACCCAACACGGGTTAACGCGACCACTACACTCCCCGCTGCAAGCTCCTGCTATCACTGAGTACCTGCAAAGCATGCAGTAGGGTATCAACATAAAGTTGGTGAGTTCATGAGTTGTCCAGTTTTAATTCCAAAAAAACTTGTGTTAGTTGTTAAGTTACTCATTTATATCATGCCATGGGGAGCTACCCCATATGTAAGCTACTAAACTGTGTAATACCGAATACTTTGCGACCTATTGTTTCGTTGTTGCCCTGTTTGCAATGTCTATCATCATTGACGGTTTGCCAAGGTCTATTAGTTCACGACCGATCATCTTCAAGCACGGTGTGAGGTTGGTGAAACCTAAATAGTGATATCAACTAATAACCCGTTCGCCAGGCACCAGCGACTAATCGGTATAGAATGTAAGGACTTTGTGATAGAGTTTCGTTTAGTACACTTGTTACATCTAATATAAATAGTAATTAACCGTATTCCAAACAAGGAATAGTAAGCAATCCCAAACATAGGAAAGTGTCGTTTGTTCCGTTTCCCAACCACCGGAAACACATGCTTTCAGTAAAGTGTGTGAACTCACATTGGTTTGCTCGACAGATAGTTTACTTGTTTTAATAGTTGGTCAACCATGTCCTATTATGGTTTTTGGTTATGCAAGTAGTTCACGTAGTTGTACACATAACTAACAAGTAGCACACAAGGTATCACATAACACAAGCCCAATCATACAGATAGTAATACATTAGTGTGAGAAATGTGACAAATATATATATATAGGGTAAAGTTATTGTAAAAAAGGTTAAAAGTGTGAGAAATGTGACAAATATTGTGGAGATGACATGTGTCATCAATCTAAATTAATTCAAAAGGGTAAACAAGTAATTTTATCATTGATTCAATTAATTCAAAACCTTCCATAACCGCCACCTTATTTATAGGAACATGATTTTTTTAAAAGATCTTTATAAAAACACTACGAATAAAACTGCAACCACCACTCAGCACGTATATAACACCATTCAATAATTATATAACACCATTCAATAAGTATATAACACCATTTTAAAGATCTCTATAAAAACACTACGAATAACACTGCAAAATCACCATTCAGCACATATATAACACCATTCAATAATTATATAACACCATTCAGTAAGTATATAACACCATTCAATAATTATATAACACCATTCAATAAGTATATAACACCATTCAATAAGTATATAACACTGTTAAAGACACTACCTCCATTTTCAGAATGTGTTCTTAGTATAATGTTCATAGTATGGTTATTGTACATGGTGTTTTAAACCTGCATGCATGGTATTTTACATCTGCATGCAAGTAGATGTTCCAGATTCCATATGTTAAAACACCATGGTATTTTAAACCTACATTCTAGTAGATGTTCTTCGCATGTTCACCGTATAGTGTTTTACACATGCATTCCAGTATGTGTTTAAAATACCACGCTTTGAATCACAATACAATTAAAACACCACTGTATGAACATAGACAAAACATCTGATCGAAACATATTTTTTTCTCTATATAAGTATAGCAATATGGTACTCATATTAAAGATAAAAAAACGCTCATTATTATGGTGTAATTTTTTTTAAAGTTACGTATAAAAAGTTATTGACGTTTAAAAAAGACAGGGGGAAGTTGCATGTGCATTAATGTTAGTTTCTTAATTTAAAAATGTTAAATTTACTTGTGTACCCTTAATCTAGAAAATTAATATGTTTAATAGTAAACATTATTTACAATTTTGCCATTATGATCTCAACCATTAGATCAAAGATCTAATGGGGTAGATTCTTTCTTATGGCAGTGGGGGTGGTCCGTGATGGGCCATCCTTCCCGCGTTATTTTTTATGGAACACCGCCGCCACCTCAATGATCACACGTTATATAATTAACGCGTTGAAACAATCACACGTAGAAGTTTCCAAATTTAGAACGTTGGGCAACGGTAAAGCTTGTATTTTCGACCGTTATTCAACGGTAAACTAAAATAAAAAAAAATTAGCCTTTAAACCTTTTATATATACTTCTTCATTTTTAACATTTCACCCACACCAAAACACAAACACATTTCACACAATCTACATCTTTCTCAAATGGAGTTCCCTACGGATTCGACGTTTCCGATGTCTAGCTATAGCGATACCGAGTCATCTTCCGACAATGAGACGCTAAAATATTTTGTGTCGGTGTATAACGAACTTGATACTAGTTCGTCTCGCCCAAAGAAGAAGATGGTAGACCGTGATCATATACGTGCCAACAAAGTGTTAATGAACGATTATTTTGTGGAGAATCCGCTCTACAATGCCGAAACGTTTAGAGATCGGTTTTGTTTACCAAAAGAATTATTTTTAAAGATTGTTGGAGACATCGAAGCAAGCGAGGAATGGTTTCAAGAAGGTTACGATGCGAGGGGCAAACCAAGTTTCACGGCGATACAAAAATGCAGGTCCGCCATTCGCCAACTAGCGACAGGTAACCCTCCCGATCAATATGATGAATACCTAGCTATGGCGTCCAGAACTTTCCGTGAATGTCTTCAATTTTTTGCAACGTGGTCATTAAGTTGTATGGTAAAGAGTTTTTACGTAAACCGACGAGCCACGACATCTCACGTATTTACGCCGCAGATGAGGCTAGATGGCATTTTCCAGGGATGCTCGGTAGCATCGATTGTACACATATCGAGTGGAAAAATTGTCCAAGAGAGTTGCGAGGGGCGTATGTTAGGGGTGACATCAAAAGACCAACCATCATACTAGAAGCGGTGGCGTCGAATGATTTATGGATTTGGCATTCATATTTCGGTGTTCCAAGTTCAAACAACGACATCAATGTGTTGCACACGTCGCCGTTGTTTCAAACCGTAACGGATGGTACCGCACCTTCCTCTCCATTCTATGTTAACGGACGATATTACAGACGAGGCTTTTTTCTTGTGGATGGTATCTACCCGTTATGGTCTGTTTTTGTGAAAGCTCCCTCATTTCCTGTCGAGGCTAAAGAAATTATGTTCAAAAAATTGCAAGAATCGGCAAGAAAAAATGTTGAGAGGGCTTTTGGTGTTTTAAATGGTAGATGGGGTATACTACACCTACCGGTTCGTGCGATGAACAAGAAAGCAATACAAAGCATAGTATATGCATGTATCATATTGCACAATATGCTAATCAAAGAAGACGGACGTGCAATATCTCCGGATTGGGTGCCGGATCCTCCTACACTAGTTCATGTTCCACAAAATATCCAACAAGAATTGCGTAATGAAGAAACTCACTTTCGGTTGAGATACGATTTAATCGAACTAGTAGGTTCTTTAGGTTTGGAGTTTCATGAGTCGGACGAGGAGTAGAGTTTTTTTAGTATTTTTTTTAGTTTGTAGCCTAAAATATTTCTAGTGTGTTAAATTGAACTAGTATGTTTTAATTTTAATGAAATTTATAATTTAGTGTTTTATTGTTAATTTCTAATTTTAAAATAAAAAATTAAAAAAATTTGTGAGTGATGAAATTCTATCACTAGTGACCATCGCCACTACAAAATGTTTGTGAGTGATAGAATAGTGGCTGATGACATGGCAGGAGTTGATTGGATACTTGTGAGTGATGGAATTCTATCACTAGTGACCACCCCCACTCCCCTTACCTTTCTCACAAAAAAACCCCTTTTTTACATGAACCTATATATATATAGGGAGAAGATCATACGAGAACCACCTCTTATTGGGAGAACCGCGAGAACCAATGTGAACACAACCAAAAATGCCTAAAAATAGATAAAAATACACAATTTTTTTTAATATTTTTATATAAAAATCGCTACTTTTCGAAGCCAAAAATAAAAAAAAAAAAAAATTTGCCACTAAAAGTAGCGATTTGAGCATAAAAAATATTAAAAAAAATAATTTAGATTTTTTTTTGATTTTTTTAGATTTTTTAGGTTTTTTGGGGGTTTAGTTTTTAGCATTTTAGCTTGGGGGGGAGGGTTTAGGTTTTTTGGGGGGGGGGGGGGGGGTGGGGGAGGGGTTAGGTTTTTATTTTTTATTTTTGGGGGTTTTAGTTTTTAGCATTTAGCTTGGGGGGGGGTGTTTAGGTTTGGGGGGGGGGGGGGTGGGGGAGGGGTTAGGTTTTTTTTTTTGATTTTTGGGGGTTTTAGTTTTTAGCATTTAGCTTGGGGGGGGGGGTTAGGTTTTTTTTTTTTTTGGGGGGGGGGGGGTGGGGTTAGGTTTTAGGTTTTTTTAGCTATTTTAGGTTGTGTTCACATTGGTTCTCGCGGTTCTCGCAATAAATGGAGTTCTCGCATGAGCCCCTCCCTATATATATATATATATTCTAGTTGTTCGGCCCAATAGGTTGTCGCACATTTAAGTATGCACCCCACAAGTGTGCGGCCTTTTAGGGTTTTCATGGGCTGTTGTTGGGTATAAAAACCCTCGAAAACGACCCTAAACGCTCTTAAATATACCCCGTATGAGATAATAGGACCCGTATAACATTCATTTTCATAAATAACAATTAAAACAAAGAGAACCTGTCGCTCGCGTGCCGCGAAGGAATCAACAGGGCTTGTCGCGGGCCGTGACAGCCTGTTGCTTTCCGGACACCCAACAAACCATGTGTCCTGACACGTGTCAACCCTACCCGCTGACTCACCAACCCTATGGCCGACTTTAGAACCCTCGCGGGCCGCGAAGGAAGTAGAAGGGGCTCTCGCGGGGCGCGAGAGACCTATGTCTGAGCTATAAAATGGGATCGAAGCGGCATTTGTTCGAGGTTCAGAATTTCTTTTCTCTCTCAATTCTCTAATAGTCAAATCTCTGGAATAATACCCCCTATTAGCGAAGCTCTGCCTCGTTGTAAGTATTATAACCCTCGATCACGTATTCGTTACCCTGCTCGATTGATCTAGAATGTCACAACCCGACCCGCAGTGAAAAGGTACGGGGCATGATGATTGCCTATAGCTCATGACAACTAATTATTGTTTCAATATTTAAAGCATAACCATTTAAATAGTCACATAACATATAATAGTCAAAATTGTTCATACATTGTTCAAAACAAACATATCAAGATTTCAATTTAATTTCCTAAGGCCCATGCTATGTATCCACATCACTTGATCATCAACTTTGAAAACCTACACTACGTTAGAAAAATATATTTTTGGGTCAACTAATATGTTGGTGAATAATTTCCTCTGTTTTATAGAAAAACAATTTTATATTTATTTCTTTAAAAAAAAATATTTTTAACATGCACCTCAAGGTTAGTTTGTAAATGGTCTCACATCCTCAACATATCCATAAATCCAAATTTACCTAACAAGAATACACAATCAAATAACAACACAAACAACCAAAATAAATAGACTCCTGATAATAGCGTGCATTAGGCTCAAGCCCCGAGGAGCGAGTCTAATACCGTTGGCGATACTAGGCTACAACCCATGGCCGTGGGGAACCTGGTCAGCCATGGATCCACTAGACACAATAGCATGCAATAGACTTGACTTCAGATAGCATATAGAATAATAAAATACACATAAGACATTCACATAATAACACTTGATCATAATATGTTAAGTAAATCAAAAAGTGTAACATGATGCACCCCAAAATTTTTAAAAGATTAAAAAGGGGAAAGTGGAAGAGATTACTCACAGGTTGCGAAGAGTTAATCCACGAGAATTACCGCACGAGTACACGAGGTATAACAATTGACTAAATCACCCTAGAATAAATATAACCAAGATTCTAAATAAAGGAAATACTAAACGAAAGGACAATTTATAAATTTTTAGGAATTTGGGTTCTCCTATTTGGAGCTTAAATGATTATTCAATATAATATATAAATCGATACTTATATAAAAAGTCACGATTAATTATGTAGTAATAGTCAATTTAGTATGTTATCATAATCGTTAAATGCTACCAGTTTTGATTAATTAATAGAATTTATCTAACAAAATCATACCTTAGATTTCATGGTTATCACATGTTTTAATTTAAAATAATAAATTTTATAAAGAAATTTTATTTACTTAAATGAAGATTCATTAATCCATTAATAAGATAATTATCTAAAATTATAGAAAATTTGTATAAGAGTATCAAAACAATTATAGAATCTATAAAAAAATCAGTAATAATATTTATAGAATTTATTTGTGATAAACTAGTATTTTTAAATAATTAAAACATGTATAAATCCAAATTAAATTCATGAATTCCCAAAAAATACGGAAAAATTAAATAGAAATTCCATATTGTTGATATAACCTGAAACAATAAATCAAAATATTTATTGAATTTATTTAAGACCATCTTGTATTTTTATTTGATTTAAATGGCGATTAAAATATATATAATTCACCAAAATTCCAATTTGATATCTAAAAATTCCCAAAGTTTACACATAACATGCTAATCTATACTATATAATAAAAGAAACCATTTTTGGGACACTTGTCACCATATTAGGCCATGTTTTATAGATAAGTATTAATTTAGTTTAATCTTTTCTAATTAATTATATATAATCCTCCTACTAAATATTATTTAGTTTAATTTCTTATGGATAATTATTATTTAGTTTAATCTTCTTCTCATTTATAATATTATTTATTTAAGTAATAGAGTAAATTATGATTTTGGCCTTTGTGTTTATATCACTTTTACTCTTTTAGTCCAAAAAGAATTTTTAACATCTGAACCTCCAACATTTTTTTTCTAATCTTTTTGGCCCCTAAGGTCTTTTTTCTAACCCTTTTGGCTCCTAACATTTAATGGATGAGGTTAGTGTTAGGGGCCAAAAGGGTTAGAAAAAAAGACGTTAGGGGCTCAGATGTTAAAAAAATATTTTTTGGGCTAAAATGGTAAAAGTGATATAACCACAGGGGCCAAAATCATAATTTACTCTAATTAATATTATTTATCATTTATACATTTACAGAGTTTTGAATAATGGGTTAAATTTATTGAGACTTCGTTAACAAATTTTGCTACAACAAAATAATCTATTTATATCTATCTAAATTTTTATCTATACTATACTATATAATAAAACATTAATGTGTGACATATGTCGTTCATTGTAGATATTTATTTTATGATTTTCTCGCCTCACCTCCAAACTAATCTTATATTAATTAAATAAATAAATGAATGATGAGGTAATATTAAATTTTATCCTACTTTAAATTTCGAATACCATTCTTCTATTTTTCTAATAACCGAAATTGTAAATTATTAATTTAAAACATTTTAAATAAAACAAATTATTTATCACGAAAACCAAACTTTGTATTAATATATTAAATATTTTTATTTTCACTATACAAAATTACATTTACTAGCTTTTTATTACTTGGTATATAAAATTACATTTTTAACTCGTGTAATAAATGAGGTTTTTTAAAGATGTATTATTTTATTATTTGGTAAACAATATTACATTTATTCAATCCGTGTAATATATGTGGTTTTAACGATATAATTTTTTTATTTGGTATATAAAATTACATTAAGTCAACCCGTACAATATGGTTCTTATATATATAACTTTTTATTATTTAATATATAAAATTATATTTATTCAACCCGTGCAATAAAGGAAGTTTTTAAAGGGATAATGTTTTATTATTTAGTATATAAAATTATTTACTCAACCCGTGTAATACACGAGTTTATAACCTAGTATGATATATAACAACATTATACTTTCAATTTCATCAAAACATAGGTCTAAATTTAAAAGCCCCAAATTCTAAGAGCGAAGAACCTTAATTTCAACTAAAATTAAATTCGAATAATTCATCCTCTCATCACTGAAATTGATACAGGGCTTTTGTAGAGGATAAAAAACAAAGAACAATAGGGTTTGGAATTACCTGAAAAGTTTGAGAATTGAAGGAGATATCGTCTGCACAATTTACAAGCCCTAGAATGTTCTTCGATTAATTTCGTGATATACAGGTGATGAATGGAGAATTTTCAGTGGGGTTTTGCATGGTTTGATCTAGAGAAAAAATGATATCAGTTTTGTATGTTAATTTTACGAAAAAGGTGAAAACCCAATTATATTCTTAAGGAGCTTTAATGGTGAATGAATTCTAAACTAAATTGATCGGTTAGGATATTGATTCGAATGATTTAGTGTTAATGATAATCACTCGCCATCAATACGAGTTATATGGAATTAAAAGGAAGTCAAAACGTTAACTGAAACGTGTAAATACACCGGGTCGGGTTATAGATAGGAACCGGGTCGCGTTTGGGTAAAGAAGATGAAGAGTTTCAGGTTTTAAGTAAAGTTTTTAGATAAAACACGTAGATACAGAGCACAAGAAGCAAGCTGGACCCGATCGTCATTCGCCTCTTTGTAAAACGTGGTGGCCTGGGTTCGAAACCCATCCCACACCGGTACACATTTTATTTATTGGCCTCTTTGTAATACAGAGCACAAGAAGCAAACTCAACACTTAATGGTTTAGACTGTTTGTTTCATAAGCAGATGTATTAATGATTCAGACATTTGCCTCTGAATGGTTAAGTATTATACCGAGTCTGAATGGTTAAGATCTCTAATCTGAATTGGTCAGATTGCCTCTAAACGGTTATACAATATATTGTCTCTTAATGGTTCAGACATATTACTGATTCAACACTTAACCATTCAGAAGTTGCCAAACAGCCCCTAAGTTTTAATTGTTAATTGTTAGTGTTAAATGTTAGTGTTTTATGTCTTAATGATTTCCTACTTGCTACAATTGTTAGTGTTTTGCAAATTGCAAAAGGTTAATTTGTTAATGGTAGGAGAGTATACTGAATTGCTAGTGTTAAATTGCTATATGCTTTATAATATAGTATATATATATATATAGTGAAAGTGTAAAATACAATATCCCTTAACGTACAATATAGTGAAATCGCATGTTATAAAAAAAACATGTTGGAAATCGCATGTTGGTTTGTTTGTTTTTTTATTTTTTATTTTTTTATTTTTTTTTTTTTTTGTGAAATCGCATGTTGGTAAATATGATGAAATCGCATGTTGGTTTTTCAGCATAAATCTCATGTTCAAAATTGAATTCGCACAAGATCGGACGGCTGAGACGAGCGCGTACATATTGTACGATAAGAGCAATTGTACGTTAACCAAACCCTATATATATATATATATATATATATATATATATATATATATATAGGGGAGGGTTTAAATGAGAACACTAAATATTGTGAGAACCGTGAGAACAAATGAAAAAAACGCGAGAACTTGGTCAAAAACGAATCAAATTCAAAAAAATTTCTACATTTATTATTATTATTCGAATACAATGTTAGAAATTTTATTTACACGTTTAAATTTAGGTGAATTCGTAAATAAAGAAAATTTACACATGTGTAAATTAGCCATTTACACATGTGTAAATCTTTTATATTTACACATGTGTAAAAAATCTAAAAAGAGTGATTTTGAAAGGAGAAATGAATTATTTGATGTTGTAAATTCTTTTTTTGATGTTGTATTTTAATTACAATGAGATTTGTATTAAAAAAATTGGTTTTGATTGGTTTTTTCATTCGTTCTCACGGTTCTCGCAATATTTAGCGTTCTCAAGATAACTCTCCCATATATATATATATATATATATATATATATATATATATAGGGGAGGGTTTAAATGAGAACGCTAAATATTGTGAGAACCGTGAGAACAAATGAAAAAACCGCAAGAACTTGGGCAAAAACGAATCAAATTCAAAATTTTTTTCTACACTTATCATTATTATTCGAATACAATATTAGAAATTTAATTTACACGTTTAAATTTAGGTGAATTCGTAAATAAAGAAAATTTACACATGTGTAAGTTTGCCATTTACACATGTGTAAATCTGCTATATTTACACATGTGTAAATTATCTAAAAAGAGTTATTTTGAAAGGAGAAATGAATTATTTGATGTTGTAAATTCTTTTTTTGATGTTGTATCTTAATTACAATGAGGTTTGTATTAAAAAAAATTGGTTTTGATTGGTTTTTTCATTCGTTCTCACGGTTCTCACAATATTTAGCGTTCTCAAGATAACCCTCCCCTATATATATATTGGTTGAGTTCATTTCAGAACTCTAAACAACTACAGAACTTTCAGAACCCCTAATAAACAATCATTTTATATATAAGTTTTTGTATTTAAGATCTTTTTATTATCTATTATATGTATTTCTTTGATTACATACATGTTAAAAGTAGTTTACATATGTTTAATTGCCAAAATTATATATATGTGTCATAACTAATTACATATGTGTAAAAAAATGTTACATAGCGGTTTCTCATCTCAAGTGGGTTTCCTAATACTAATTATCTTTCCACTATATACACACACAAATAATATAGATATATATGTGTGTGTATGTATATGTATATACACGCACGCACTCAAGTGGGTTTCCTAATTATCTTTCCACTATACACACAAATAATATATATATACACACGCGCACGTACGCACGGACGCACACATATTTATAGTTAGTTTTTTAAAACCAAAAATTGTACTTCTGCTTTGTATCACGAGGATCAGCCAGTGCATCAGTGATACGATAGTCGATGGTAGGCAAACCAGTGGTATTCGGGTACCCAATCCAAGTCACCTATTATATGAAACCAAACACTGTAAGCAACATGTAAAATTTATAGTATTTACTTCAACCATGTATTATTAATATAATTTTACCACACGGAAAAAGTTCAGAAAATCGTAACATGCCTTGACAAATTTGGTGATACAAATGAACAGGAGTTTAATTATCACAGATATAACATTTACAAAATGAGTTCACGAGAATTAAATTAAGAGTGTAAATAAAAAAATAAAATTATTAATAACCTGTAGAGGTGCAGGGCGGCAAGCCATCATTCCCAACTTATTATTAGGCTACACGGTATGGGGTTCGGCCCCGGTTCGTCTTGGGTCGGTGACGGGCGGAACACCGTGCCGCCCCCCCACGTCGCGTCCTATCCGTCGAGTTCTCGCCGTTTGTGACGGTCCAAAAGGTGTGGGCCCCCTGCCAAAAGTTACCGTTTGAAAAAAAAAATTTCCAATTCAAACAAACAAACAAACGGTAATATTAATAAACTTTATATATTTCCATTTCATTTTCACTTTCATTCACCAATTTAACCCCAAAATTTCATCTCTCTCTCACATAATTTTTATAAATCTTCTTCCACTTTTATAAACCTTATACTCTATCATGGATCCCTTCAACAACCCGAGCGACCCGAACAACCCGAACAATCCGTATAACCCGACGACTCCCATCAACCCGACCCAACCTAATGTTTTCTCGGGTCCGGGATATTATCCGACGCTAGAACCGAACCAATTCTCGCAATATTCATCAAATGCGTTTGCATCATTCCAACACTCGCCAAACCAATTCGCTCAATTCTCTCAAAATCAAGCCCTTCAACAAATGATGATGCGGGGTGCTTATAATTTCCCACCGAACCCGACACCACCCGTTCAACCCCAACCGATCCCGACGCAACCCTTTCAACAATCCGAACCCGATGACGATGTGGAGGTTGTTCCCGAAACCCAACCGCCTAAAGGAAAAGGAAAACGAAACAAAGGCAAGAAAGTGGTGGGTGATCAACCGTCCAAACCAAAGGGGACTAAGTGGACGCCAATCGAAGAAGAAGCCTTAGCCAAGGCTTACATTGGCACGTCTGACCACCCGATAAAAGGTTCGTATTTTTTTTAAGGTTTAATTTGTTTTTTTGTTTATTTTTATTTTTTTAAAGGTTTAACAGTTTGTTTGTTTTTTAAGTTTAATTTGTTTTTTGTTATTTACTTAACAGTTTGTTTTTTTAATTTGTTTTTTTTTTGTTTTTTATTTTGTTAACACTTTATATATTTTGTTTGTTTTTTATAGGTAATAACCAACCGGGTGACGGGTTTTGGGCAAAGATTTTGGCGAAGTTTCTCGACTATATGGGCCAAGGCGCGTATCGAGATGTCGATTCGGTCTCATCAAAGTGGCGGAAAATGAACGCGCTCATCAATAGGTTTTGCGAGGAATATAATAAATTATATACAAGTAACCGTCGTAGCGGCATGAGCGACGACGATGCGTTCAGAATGGCATTTGACAAGTATAAGGCGAACAATGGTAATACCAATTTTGCTCACGTTCGCGCGTGGATGGTTGTAAAAGACGAACCAAAGTGGAAGCCGATTCCCAACGAGGTGGCGATGGTGAAACGCCAAAAAACATCGGAAACGAGTAGTTTTAGCGCCGGTGGATCGGACGCGAGGTGTAACTTAAACTTAAATGATGACGCCGACTTTGACAAAGAGGAGTACGCCGTACATGAACCGGAGCGTCCACCGGGCCGAGACAAATCAAAGAAGGAGCGGGCAAAGGGGAAAGAAAAGGAAAAGGTGGACCCGAACATGGTTGAGTTTATGGAACACTTAAAAATGTACAATGACGTCACGGCCCAAAAGACGAAGGCGAAGGACCGGGCCGCCGAAGAAAAAGCTCGTGTAGAGGAAGAAAAGTTACGCGAGAAGGTGCAGTTGTCGAATGAGAAAATCCGAATTTCCGATGAAAAAATTCGGCTAAAGGAATGGGAAATAATGATGATGAATGTCGAGGACGAACCCGAGCCGAAACGTTCGATGTTGAAAAAACTTCAAAACGACATCATGAAGAAGCATAATATTATTTATGTCTATGTTTTTTTTGAAGTCTTTGGTTTTTTTTTATTAAGTTTATGTTTTTTTTTTATTAAGTTTATGTTTTTTTTATGTTTATGTAATGTTGTTTTAATATTAATGAAAATATTTTGTTAGTATATTTGTTAAATGTTAAAAAAAAATAGAAGACTAAAAAAAATAAAAAAACATAAAAGTGGTGGAGGATGATGACTAGGACCATCTTACCATGCCCTCTAGTTTTGGAGGATGGACCATCATTTGGAGGAGTATGATGTGCCGCCTACGTGGCGGATCATCCTCCAAGGATGATCCATCACCATACCCACTAGCCTTAGCAGTATGACCCGTAAGTTCCACCAAAATATCAACTTTATCTTCTCTAACCATGGCTGCAACCTTTTTCTCGTCAATTCCATAAATATCTCTCCATACGCCACCTCCTTTTAACACTCTATCTCTGAACTTATTAGTTTTCGCATCTGCCTGCAACACTTATTCAATCAATGTATAATTGTAGTTATAGTTACAGATACCTTTAAAAAAAATATAAGCCACGTATAAGTTATAAGTTTATAACTGCATGTGGCACATAAACAAACACATACCTTAACAACCGCTGAGTAAACGACAACCTTATAGTTAACATAGTCGTGATAGATAAGTGGTGCTTCAATGAAATAAGATACCGAATGCGTAAAATAATCTGGAGACACGTATCCAATAACAAGCGGTCTTTCTGGATCTTTTGAATTGTCCCATGAAGTATATTGAGGAAATAATCTCATGAAGCGCCGACCCCAGTCCCTTCAAGAAATCATAGAAGTGTTTTTTTTAGTTTACTCGTTTTGTCTATCGACATACAGAGATTACGTATTTGACATATGTGGTACTTAAAAGAACCTGTGAGCTTCAAATAATTTATCATCAGTTCCCTCATTAATGTAGTTCATCGCAAGTAATCGGTTCTGCAAATAATAGTCAAGTTCAGCAATAAAAACAATGTTAACTGAAGCTTTTTTTGACCGTCTTCATTTATTGATTAAGTCTGCATTATATTATTAAGACATCATTAACGTAATACCAAATTACAAGCTCCTACTTTATAGCAAGTGAAAATGATCAAATAAACTGACTTTAAAATGTAAATATAATCATGCAAGCCAATACACCAGCATTAATTTATAGATTTATATTATGTTCATCAATAAATAAACTCAGAAAAATCAAACTGGAATCATTAAAGAGTAGTACTAGTAGGAATGATTAACTGTCTATTTGAGTATGGTCTGATTCAAAATTTAGGATATATTATCAGCAGAATATTTCATCAGAATTACCACCACTCACATCAGCAACTCTTTTTGTAGAAAAAAAAAAACATGTGAGCTGATGTTGTCTCTCTTCGTAATTACATCGTCTTCACAAAAACTAAATATGACTTCACAATTCATATCATGTGTACCGGTTTCCTTCGCATGAGGCAAAGTGGTGGAGTGGTGCGCTGATTGCTTTTAGATGCTGGGGTTTCGTGTTCGAGTCCCTTCCATTCATTTCTTTTCTTATTTTTAAGTTTCAGTTATTACATAATCAGCCCCGGTTCTTTAACTAACTTGATTAACTTACATAACTAACTTAGTATGTATCCTTTATAACGAACTAACCAAGTTTAATTATATTATTACATAATCAATACTAACTAACTTAACTAGGTTTACTAACCTAGTTAGTTAACTTGTTTTCAATCTATAGTTTCCATTAATTACAATGTAACCCCTTAACTTATAGTTTTTTTATAACTAATTACTTTAACTCCGTTAAAGCTTACCTTACAATAATCTAACCAAACTAACTACAAGCCTTTGTACTGTTTAACGCTTTTAATCCGTTTTCATCCCAATGTGATGGCGTATATAAGATAATAGATTATAAACAAAATAACTAGAATTTAATATATTTCCCATTTTTATTTTATCCAAAGAAGGTCCGGTTTTACAATCCGGGTCGGATTTCGGAGACCCGTTTTTGGCGGATGTTACATAGAATTTCAATAACGCATGTCAAGGCTCTGCCTGACTCAGTCGTTGGAGTTCTGTCCCGTGTTACACCCGATTGATCTAGGACTCCGTAATGCATGTCAAGGTTCTGCCTGACTTAGTCATTGGAGTTCTGTCTCGAGTCTACGGTTAATGTGACTTGGGTTATCTTACTAACACGCGTGCATTGTTTAATTTTAATAGATAATAACCAGGAGAATCACTAGGAAACTACTATAGTATCACCTAAGTAACAAATTGAGTCCATTCTTTTTTCTCACAGTTTGTGAACCCTTATTTCAAATATTTTCCAAACTATAAATATTTATCAGTTATAACTACAGTGATTAAGTCTTTGTAATTCTACAATTGCTGCCAGTATTATGGGGTATGTATGCAGTACTTGATAACCTTCACAATTGGGCACATGTATCCAATGTGTGATATGACCATAGTCACAGATCTGTCGAGTGACATGTACTAAACGAGTAATTGTGTAGATATAAACATTGTAATCGCCCTTAATACTGTAATGTTATAACAACTGATGTTTTATAAATTGGGATGTACTCACCAGTATTTCTTGCTGATAAAACCTTTTTAAAACGCGTTTCAGTTAACTTAGTGTGAAGCTAATAGAAGCTAGCTGGAGAGCACTGAAGGCTTAGAAAAGTGGCTATAAAAGTTACCTAAATAAAAAGAAGACTTCTTCAATAATTAGAGTTTATCCCTATAAATGTATTGCAAATGAAACTCGGGTTTTATCCCAGTTGTTTATTATAAAATATGGTGTTTTGAACTCTGATAAATATTTCCTAACTACGGTCCTGATGTAAGTTTTCGCTGCCTAATTAATAAACACCGATACCATCTGACTGGCTCACGGCTCCTGCTCCCAGGTGGGGTCAGAGCCTGTGACATTGGGCCTGAAGCAATGTGGTGTGCGGTGGCCCAAGACAAAACAATGTACGAGATTTAAGGGTGTGCGCTGCACCATCAGGTCGCACACATCAGTTTAATTGTGTGGTTAGATTTGTTTTAATCACTTCGCTTACTCATTGTTCACAAATCATTCATACATATATATAAATATCAAACCAAACATACTAATTTAATCACAATAACAATTTAATTGAATAACAGAGTACACGGGAAACCCTAAGTATCACATTATCACCAAGTTCAAAGAAATTCCGTCCCTAAATTTAGCGTGCAGCCACTGACAAGCTAGTGTGTTTAAGCGATTTCACGGGGTGTCACATCATCCCCCTGTTAGTTTGGAATTTCATCCCGAAATTCAGTAGTAGCCTCAGTGCTGGAAGTATTGTTAAACAACTGGGGATACTTACGCATCATATGGTCTTCTCGTTCCCAGGAAAACTCTGGGCCACAGCGCGAGTTCCAATGAACTCGGACTATTGGTATCTTGCTACACTTGAGGGTTTTGATTTCTCGATCCATGATCTCAACCGGTTCCTCAACAAAGCGTAGTTGATCATCGATCGTGAGTTCCTTAAAAGGAACGATTAGTATTTCATCTGACAGACACTTCTTCAGATTCGACACGTGAAAAACGTTGTGTACCACACTCAGCTCTTCAGGCAGATTCAGTCTATAAGCTACCTTACCGATTCTCTTGGTAATTTCGAAAGGTCTGACATAACGTGGATTAAGCTTGCCCATGTTGCCAAAACGTGCCACACCTTTCCAAGGTGAGACTTTTAGTAGAACCCGGTCCCCGACTTGGAATTCTAAAGGTTTCCTACGCTTGTCAGCATAGCTTTTCTGATGGTCTCGAGCCACCGCCATGCGTTGCCTAATCTATGCAATCTTTTCCGTGGTGTCAAGTACAAGTTCTGGGCCGGTGATTTGGTTTTCGCCAACTTTCGCCCAACACAAAGGTGACTGTCATTTACTTCTGTACAATGCCTCAAAAGGTGCTGCCTGAATGCTAGTGTGGTAACTATTGTTGTAAGAAAATTCTACAAGTGGTAAGTGTTATTCTCAACCGTTACCAAAGTCGGTGACACATGCTCTCAGCATGTCTTTAAGAGTTTGGATGGTACGTTCAGTTTGACCATCAGTCTACGGGTGATAAGCGGTGCTCATATCTAAACGTGAGCCAAAAGGATTTGTGCATAGCCTGCCACAAATCAGATGCAAAACGTGGGTCACAATCAGAAATAATAGAAGTTGGCACTCTGTGGCTAGCAACTACTTCTTTCAAGTAGATGGTTGCAAGTTTTGAAAACTTGTCGGTGTCACACCCTGTCTTTTGCGGAAGCGTGATTATGTGTGACTTGCTTAATATAATTGCATTCAATCATAACAACAACTATATGATAAAACCGAAGACGTTCATCCATTAAATAAGTTTTAAAAACATAATAACAACATTGTTTTAAAACATAAAAGTCAAACTCGAGTACAAACCATGCAACTTGTTTAAGAGTTCACAAAGACTTGACAAAAGACATTAAATAAAACCAGGATTTGGAAGACGTGTCTCGTCCAGGATAAGACACATTGACCAAACCCTAAGATCATGGATGACATCTTTTATTCTTAAACCACACTTGGAACTTCCGAACGCCCGCCAGATCCACATCTAATTCCCTGAAATACATGTAGTTAGAAAACATCAACAAAAGTTGAGCGAGTTCATGTGTTTGTTTGTGTGTATGAATAACCTTTGTAATCATTGAAAGTATGTATGTAAGTATGTATGTAAGTTTGTAAACTCCTGGTATGAAAGCAACAAGGAAAAACAGATCACCAATGGTTTGCAAGGCCATTGATATGTGTGAATTGATGCAGAAAAACTCAAACCTAGCAAATTTGTCTCCGGGAATAAGACATAGTCACCTCATGGGCCACCCTGGTCCACATGGGTGTGGGCTCGCTACACCGAAATAGATCTATCACTCATGTCCCTCGGTCCTACAACGAGGATTAATGGCCTTAAGTGTTATACCCACCACTCACATGATCAAGCAGTACCCTTCCTTAGCTAACCATACCAAATCAAAATGTTTGTAAACAGTTGTAACATGTATTTCACCCCCGAAGTTATAAAACCGAAAACAGTTAGAGAAAAAGGGGTCATAAACTCACAGTCTTGCGTCTTCAATCACCGTAACTCAAGCTTCTTCGAATAAACATGACTACCTACAACGTACTATGATCTATTAGACGAGCGGGTCGTGCCTTGACTTAGTATTAATGTCTTTGAGTTACGTTTCTTCATGTCTTCGATATTATTCCAAGTTATATAATTATTTGTTAAAATAATTAATATTTTAACTTAAATTATATTTATTAAATTTTGGAATAATTGTTAAAACAATATATATTAACTTAATACTTTCGAATTATTTATACTTGTATATCCTTCCCAAGGATGGGTGTATTTGTATTCGTATTCTTATACTTGTATATTTTTGCCATGTATTGAGGTCGTATTCCAGTGTATATTTATACGTACGAGAATACGTATTTTTATTGTATTCATTCAGTATCCATATACTTAATTTCGTGTTAATTTTTCCGAAATAATATCCTTAATAAAAGTCCACTAATATATATATTTTCAAAATATATATTGTATTAAATATTATTTAGAAAAATTATTTATAATTTTTCTTTTGGCAAAAATATTTGTATTTTCTCATAAGTTTCAAAATTAATATATTTTCAAGTCCAATTTAGAAAATATATATAAACTTATTTTTCTTCAAAAATGGTATATTTCATATTTATTTGAGAAAATATATCTCACTCCAAAAATATTGTATTTCATGTTTGTTTAAGGAAATATATATTTCTTAAAAATAATATATCTTCTAAAAATTTCAAGAAAAATATATATATTCATACTTGAAGGGGTATGGTCCCAAATATCGCGTCAGCACGACCGCGAATGACCATTACCCTCATCAAAAACCTCCAACAGCAATAAACTCTCCAGTGTCCGCGTGGGCACACGCGAACACTGCGGTCCAATTTGTCCATCGATGAGAAGACTTACCTTAAGGACGGAAACTAATGTTACGCATAGCGATGCGGCCTCGCACCGCATCCTATGAACATTTTCGTCACGACAAGGGATCTGGACAACAGTAACAATCACTAAGCAGCGATGCGGCCTGGCACCGCATCCCGCGTAAATCATGGATGGAACAACCAATGCGGGAACAACATCAAATGACCGCAAGCAGCGATGCGGCCTGGCACCGCATCCTGCCTTCAAAGCAAGTAAGCCTGACACCACAGTACAAGTGGCACTGGGAACAGTCGCCTACTGGCACACGTATGTACAACAGTCTGACACCACAGCAGGACGTGGCATTACCACAGTATCCGACAGGTCTGACACACCTGCAAATAGCTGTGCGATGTCAGGCTAGCTACTCAACTACCCTCCTTCACTCCTCGGCTATAAATACTCACCCCAAACCAGGTTTGAGGTATCACTTCTCAACTCTCTCAATACTACTACTATCATACTTTGCTTCCCAAGCAATTACTGATTCTCACGCCGGAGAGTGGTAACAAGGAGCACCCCCCACCCCCATCCTCTTTGTTACGAGTCACGGTTTGTTTCCTTGTGCAGGAAACCCACCACCAGACGATCCAGCCAGCGATCCTCGGAAAGAAGGGATTAACCCTCTTGACGAGACCAGTGAGTTAACCCTACCCGGTTAACCATTGTTTCATCATTGGCGCCCACCGCTATTCTTAGCACTTTTTTCCAATCATCCTTTTCTTTCGAAAGATGTCTGATCGTCAAAACAACACTACCGGGGATAACCTAAACCCCGCTTCCCCTAGCCCCAAATGCCCAACACATTCGCACATCAACGCAAGGGGGCGCATCCCTTACGTTTGGACACGATCTGTCACAATACGCTGCTGTCATACCTCCAGGCATGAACCCTCATACCTGGTATGACCAACAAGCGGCCCTTCTGGCCGCAACGTACAACAGAGCTTGCGCAGACGAACAAGGAGGTATCGGACCTACCCCGATACCGCGTACACCTGCCGGTCGTATTTTACGATACGACGACAGGGCCCCCACACATCCAGCCTCCAGAAGCAGGCAGGAGGACCGCGGCTCCTCTTATTGTGAAGTCCGCACACTCAATGAGGACGATTCCTCGTACGGGTCCCGCCGCAGGGACTCCGTACATAGCCGTTTAGGCACCCACGAAGAAAGAAGGCGGCAATCTACAACTCGTCGCGACACAAACATTCACAGTCGTTTGGGACCACAGTCCCACCGTGAAGGGTATGGCCATACCGATCCAGATGACAGTACATACCGCGGGGAGTCCCATTCCACTAACAGCAGACCGGGAGGACGCAACTATGTTCCTCCCACTCAACCCCGCAACACATACCTCCGCGCTGCAAAGCGCCACCAGGGCAAACCTTATAGGCCGAAATCTGCGGCCGAAAATTCTAAGTTTGTCCCAGAGATCGCCAACGCCGATGTCACCACCACAAAATTCCCATTGAACATTGGGAAATACAACGGCTCGACCGACCCAGATGATCACAACTACATCTTCGTCGGCGCTGGGTGCAACGGTAAGTGGGACGAACCTACCTGGTGCCATTTTTTCCCACAGACCCTAACAGGTCTGGCCAGGGCATGGTTCGATTCTCTGCCACCAGGGTCACTGACCTCATTCGAGGACTTGCAACAAAAGTTCCTCGCGCACTTTAGCCAGCAACGACGCCATGAACGAGATTCAATGGACGTCATGAACATCTGGCGCAGAGACAACGAATCGCTTGATGCATTCGTTGTCCGTTACAATAAAGAGATCCTAGAGATAAGCGACGTTGCCGACCAGATGGCACGTAACCATTTCATTGTTGCAGTCAAAGACGAACAAATGGTTATGAATATTTCCGGCGGTAACGGCTTGCCTAAGAAGTGGGAAGACGTCATGGCTAAGGTCAAAACATATGCCCAAACTCAGCGGTCTCTCAGACCGCACATGTCAAAGGCACAACCCCAAGCGGAAGGCCAGTCTTCCCGCCAAGAGCCCAAGCGCAGCAATAAGCGCAACAGGGACACATGGAATCGCGGCAACGATCCCAGGCCATATGTCCCCCGGAACAACCAGCCCGACGCAAGGGCTACAATCAACGCCCAACGAGAAAACCGGGCGTCAAAGAAAGAGTCTCGGGACCGCAGCTGGACCGAGATCAACCAGTCGCCAAGCGACGTTCTCCTCACGGATGCGCAATTCCTGAGACCGGCCCAACCAATGAAGTCCAAAAAGAATCAAGATCCCGCACTCTACTGCGAGTATCACAAGGACTCGGGCCACACCACGAACAACTGCATCAGTCTCCGACTGGAGATTGAGCCAGCCCTAAAAGAGGGGAAACTGCAACACCTGTTGACAGGCGCACAAAAAGCTACCAAGCGCATCACTCCCCACAACGAGGGCACCTCCACGGGTAAGAGGGCCATGTACGTTGCCTCTACCCACATGATCAATGGAGGAAAAGGAAGACCGCGTAAGGCGGCGAGAAGACCGGACAATGACTGGAAGGACGAGCAAGTCGTCTTTCCAAAAGTCCGAGGCGGACCGCGCGATAGGCGCGCCGTGGTTATCACAGGGCACCTAGCTCACTACTGCACCGAGCGATTGTTCATCAACCCGGGCAGTACGTCCGATATTATATACGAGCAATGCTTCAACCAGTTCGACCAAGAAGACAAAGATCGACTGCAGCCAGCGGACTACCCGTTGGCCGGGTTTTCAGGGGAAACCGTATTCCCCCTGGGACAAATTACTTTCCCTGTGCGCCTCACCAACGGAAGGCACAGAAGGACGGAGGAGGTGAACTTCATGGTTTTACCTCACACCTCAAAATATGACGTAATTCTCGGGAGGGAGTCCCAAGGCGACTTCAACATGATAACATCCGTCCCCCACTCTGCCATCGGTTTTCCAACCGAAACGGGGATCGCGATAATATACACCCAAAGAGAAGTCATGTCTACGGACGAACTGCGTCCGACGAAGGTAGCAAGGCCCACCCCTAAAACGCAACCAGAAAAATGGGTGCTTAATGCAAGGCACCCAGAACAAACGGTTACGTTAGGCCACGCCTTGACACCTACCATCAGAGCGCGCCTGAAGCAACTACTCTTCAGGAACCAAGATATTTTCGCGTGGACACCCGCAGATATGACAGGGGTACCACGCGAAATTGCGCAACACTTCTTGAATACCATGCCGGGTATCAAGCCCGTGATCCAAGGCCAACGCCACCTTGGATCAGCAAAAAACGCGGCGATGGAAGAGCAGGTACAGGAACTGCTCTCCGCAGGCATCCTGCGGGAGGTGAAATACCAGACTTGGCTGTCCAACCCAGTCATGGTAGAAAAACCAAGCGGGGGCTGGCGCATGTGTGTCGATTACAAAGACCTCAATAAGGCCTGCCCCAAGGAT
The DNA here is from genome assembly GCA_030545235.1 of Helianthus tuberosus. NCBI lineage: Eukaryota > Viridiplantae > Streptophyta > Magnoliopsida > Asterales > Asteraceae > Helianthus > Helianthus tuberosus. The sequence goes on along the minus strand of CM060412.1, from coordinate 18,731,686 downwards.
TGTTACGCACTTCCAGAGATCGACGAGAAGGTCGATAACCTCGCACCATTCCGATGGAAGTGCTTCCTCGATTGTTACAAAGGCTATCACCAAGTACAAATGGCAATCGACGATGAAGATAAAACGGCATTCCGCACTGCTACCGGGAATTACTGCTACACCAAAATGCCGTTCGGGCTGCGCAACGCGGGCGCAACCTATCAAAAGTTGATGAACGACACCTTTCGCGGTCAAATCAGCAAAAGTGTCGAAATCTATATGGACGACCTGGTCGTCATGAGCATGGAGGAAAACACCATGCTCGACGATATCGAAAGAACATTCCAAACTCTGCGAAGCGTCAACATGAAGCTCAACCCAGGGAAATGCTCGTTTGGAATGGAAGAAGGCAAATTCCTTGGATTCATTGTAACCAAAGATGGATTCAAGGTGAACCCGGAGAAAGTTCAGGCGATCGAGCGACTAGCCGGCAGGCTAGCTGCACTGAATAGATTCTTAGCCAACCATGCAGCTAAGTCTTACCCTTTCATCAAGACCCTGCGGAGCTGTATAAAAAAGGAACAATTCCAATGGACCGCAGAGGCCGAAAAAGCTTTCCGGGAAATGAAAGAGTGTTTGATCCAACTCCCAACTTTAACCGCACCACGAAAAGATGAGCCACTTATCTTATACCTGTCTGCCGCAGACAACGCGGTAGGCGTGGTGCTTATAGTGGAGCGGGAAGGAGTCCAAACACCCATCTACTACATCAGCAAAATACTCAACGACCCAGAGACAAGGTACTCCATCATGGAGAAATTGGTACTGGCACTAGTGCACGCATCGAGACGTTTACGACGTTACTTTGCAAACCACGTCATCACAGTGTTAACCAACTATAGGATCGGCCGGATCCTATCCAAACCCGACATCTCTGGGTGGTTAGCAAAATGGGCAATTGAACTAGGCGCGCTTTCACTGAACTATAAGCCGCGCCCCGCAATCAAAGGCCAGGTCTTGGCTGACTTCGTTGCTGAAGTACCAGCAAACCGCATTCAAGAATGCGAAGAAGAACAAAACCCTGTATCACAACCATCCTCCGCAGAAACCTGGACACTATTTACAGATGGTGCATCCAACGAAGACGGCTCTGGCGCAGGTTTGCGACTTGTTAGCCCCGATGGCCAAGAGCTAACCTACGCAATACGCCTCGATTTCAAAAGCACGAATAATGAAGCGGAGTATGAGGCTCCACTGGCAGGGTTGCGTTTAGCAATTAAACTCGACGTCAAACATTTGGAAGCACACGTCGATTCACTACTAGTTGCAGGGCAGATACGCGGTGACTATGCCGCAAGAGGGGATATCATGATCCTCTACCTCGAACAAGCCTTGCAACTGAAGTCAAAGTTTACCTCCTTCAATATTCGCCACATCAACAGGAGTGATAATAAACCTGCGGATGCACTATCAAAACTCGCATCCACCAGCTTCCAACACTTGGCAAAAGAGGTACGCATCGAAATTCTGCAAAATCCCTCGGTACCCCTGCGCCAAGTCAATGTCATCCAGTACGGTACAACATCCTGGATGACACCGCTCATTGCATACTTACAATCAGGTGTTACTCCCGAAAACAAAGCAGAGGCACGCAAATTGCAATACAAAGCGTGTCATTACCAAATGGGAGACGATATCTTATACCGTAAATCATACCTGGGGCCACTTCTACGATGCGTCAACCCCCAAGATGCCACATACCTTATCAAATAAATTCACGAAGGGATATGTGGCATACACGCAGGACCACGCATGGTGGTGGCCAAAATCATGAACGCCGGATATTATTGGCCGGGCATGCACCTGGACGCAGTCAAAGTCTTGCGCAAGTGTTTCAATTGTCAGCGACATGCTCCCAAGACCTTGCGTCCCAAGAACAACCTGATCCCCGTCACCACCGCATGGCCATTCCAAAAATGGGCAATTGATGTGGTGGGACCATTTCCAGACGCACCAGGAGCAGTGAAATTTATCATAGTAGCTGTTGATTACTTTACAAAATGGGTAGAGGCAAAGCCACTTGCATCAACCACCGCTATGATAACAAGGAAATTCGTGTGGGAACATATCATCTGCCGTTTCGGTCTACCAATGTGCATTGTCACCGATAACGGTACCAACTTCGCTGCCGATGACTTTCAAAAATGGCTAAAAGAGCTAAACATTGAACACATATTCTCCTCAGTGGCGCATCCGCAAGGGAACGGCCAAGTCGAGAGTATCAATAAAAGCTTAGTCGAAGGCATCCCAAGTATTTTATGGGCTCACAGGACCAGCCCAAAAACAAGCAACGGCGAGACCCCCTTCAGCCTGGTCTATGGCACTGAAGCGGTGATCCCCGCGGAAGTAGGCCTCCCCTCACCTAGAATGTTGGCCATCAACAAGATAGACAACAATGAGGAACGCAGGGTTGACTTGGACCTCTTGGAAGAAAGGCGCGAAAACGCTGCCATCAACGAGGCCAAGTACAAAACCAAACTGGAAAAGTACTACAATGCACGCGTTCGCATTTGTACTTTCAACCCGGGAGACTACGTCCTTCGTGACAACGAAGCATCCAACGCGGAACGCCCAGGGAAACTTGCCCCCAAGTGGGAAGGACCGTACCTCATCCAAGAGGTCCTGGGCAAAGGCGCGTATAAACTACAAACATTAGAAAGCGAAACTATCGCACGCACATGGAACGCACAGCAACTTCGACGTTGTTATATGTAAGCCATGTTTTCTGCATGTAATCTATTGGGCCGCAGGCCATTTGCAAATAAATAAATAGACGATTCAATGCAATATTGTTTATTTATTTCTATTACAAATGCGTGTTCCACTCTGAGGTATACACAAAAACAGATTAGCAAAATCTTCATTCGTGATACCCACACAGAGTGGTAACCACACGTAACTATTGTAATAGGCCAGCAATGGCAATACTGTTTGTCTAACCAGAGACAAATCTTCATACTTGCATATCACCTAGATATGCAAAAGGCAATTACAGATTTAGTATTACTCACAGTAACACTAAACGCGTATAAATTCAAACATGCAAGTAGTACAAACACTTGTAAAAATTGAAACAACAATTCTTTATATTCAAAAAATTTCCTACACCTGCGCGGTGCACAAGGAATTTACATAAAGTTTTGAAACAGTTGCATAAGAAAACAAAAAAGGCACGCAGGCCAATCTAATCTTCCTTTGTGCCACTGGGGCCCGCACCATCCTTGCCCTCAACAAATGGTTTTTCTTCGTCCTCTTCATCAGCGTATAAGACTCGCAAGCGGTCCACATAATCCTCCGCTTCTAGACACTTTTCAAGTTCTTCAAGACCTGAGAGGGTTGTATCATTAAACTCCTCAACCGCAGCATCAAGAAGCGCTTCAGTGTCCACGCCATGGAACCCGGACCGCTCATCAGTATGCCCGCCACGCGCTGCAACGTTCAAATGACTAATACAGCGGTTGTAGCCAGCTTTAAAACCAGCATCCCGGGCACGCTCCTTGATCTCGTTAACACCTGCTACGGTCTCAGGTGCGTCAAGGATGGCAGTAACAATCTGCGAAACATGAATACAATGGTTATCAAAGGCAAACCTACAACAAAAATAACAAGGCGACGGATACTTACATGCCCGATCCCGTGCATACGCATCCATTCATGATCAGCCTTGAGCAACTCAAGTGAAGAAGCGTGGCTATCTCTAGCCTCTTCAGCCTCTCTTGCCCGCACTTCAGCTTCAGCAGCACGGGCAGAGGTTTCCTCAATAGCGACCCCCCGGGTCCGCACTTCAGCCTTTTAACAAGAAATCAGAAGTATACAAAAATAATCAACAAACTTGTGAGACGCAATTTCAAAGTTAGGATAAACTTATACCTGAAGGTCCAAGATAGTTTTGCTCAACCTGGTGCGGTCAACATTTGCCCCTTCAAGAGCCTTTGCAGCACGAGCCTCCGCCTCCTTGGCCTCTTCCAGAGCCTTGGCAAGACGAACCTCTGCTTCCTTGGCCTCTCGGGCAGCCACAACGGCCTCAGCTTTCTCTTTAGCCAACGCAGAAATTGCTGCCTTGGCATTTATAAGCTCCTGACGAACATGAAAGAGAGTTTCATTCTGTTTACCCCAAGAATCTTTCCAAGTCTTGCGCTCATCAGATAGCGTCTTGTGCTCATTAGAAAGGGTTTCTTTTCAACGGTTACGCTCATCAGAGAGCAGTTTTGCAAGGGTACGAACCTGTTTAAGCTCAGCAGTTGCAGCCCACTCTTCAGTCTGCTTATGCTTCTCAAACGCAGCTCTATCCCTCTCAAGCTGCTCTGCACCCTCACGTGCAGCCTTCACCAACTCCTCGGCCTCGGCCCGTAAACGCGCATTCTCCTCCTCCTTGCGCCCCAGCACCTTGTACTTTTCCATAATGTCATTTGCCATTATGGAGCTCCCCACAAGCATGGAGGAGAGTTGGTTCATCTGGACCTCAGTCGGTAAAGAATGGGCCCGGTTTACCTCAAAAGGAGTGCCCAAACCACTCAAAACCTCCCTACAAGCGGAGGGGTCAACGGTAATGTCATCCCCTTGCAATACAGTCCACGGGGGGCGGTGATAAGCCGTAGCCCGATCTTGAGTATAGGTGCGGTAATAATATTCCAATTCAGACTCTTCAGGCTGAATGGAAGTCTCTACAAAACCCGCACCACCAGAAACAGAACCGGAAGCCTTCTCGGCAGCCGGAGACTTTGGCTTTCCGGTGTAACCAAACTTCAAGTCAAGATCACCGGTATCCTCTGGGGTGATAACATTATCACCCGAATCAACTGTGTCGTAGATTTGGGCCGCGGGACCCTTCCCAGTGTCCATCTCCCGCACAGAGGCTTCAGGAGTAACAACCTTATGAACCCCCACACCAGCAGCAGTGTCATGCGGAGGAGGGGGAGGAGGAGCATCAAAGATGGAGAACCCTTCATCTTGCGGTTCTGAAATCAAAACAAAAATACTTTAAAGTATAAGTATAAGCACAAAATACTTGTTAAAGTCATGCATCACATACCAGAAACAACCGCAGGCTTCCTTGGTCCAACAAAAGCCTTGCGCCTGGTCTGAATTTTCGGCTTCTTTCCCTCACCAGCATCACCAGCTTCCTCCGCTTTCCTCTTCTTCCCATCACCAGGTTTGGAACCCGCAATAGTTCCACCTGTGGCCGCACCAGCACCTGGAACACCCAAGCCCTCAAGGGTGTCAGATACTACCACGTAATCGGTATATCTGCGGAAATGAGAACGAGAGATACCTGCTGCATGCGGCACCAAAGGCGGAACAACATGAGCCTCAGGGTTTTTCTTACCGCGACCCCGCACGGCTTTATCCACGTGTTTCTTCTCAGCATGTTTTTTGGGAGCACCCCTTGACTCAAATTTGCCAAGGTTCCCAAGTGTACCTGCGTATAGAATATCAGCAACAAACCTTGTAAAGCAATAAGAAGGTTATGGATAATACCTTTGCCCTGCGGCAGGGGTGCAGTCATTTCATCGCGTGAAGCAACGCGGAAGTAATTGACAATAACCAAATTAAAACCTTTACCTTCCGTAGTTTTAACAATATCAACCTTTCCAGTAAAGGTTGGATCAAATATCTTCCACACTTCCGCAATTACTGATAATACATATACAAATCAATAACGAACACGGGGATCAAGAAACAGAACAAGGGTGATAACACTTACCACCAGTTTTGTCCCGCACAACAGGCATGAAATTCCTATTAGGCCGGGTCAACATCATCCGCAACACCCACAACTCATCGTTGGTCAGCTGCCTATGCTCAATGGTTTTCAGCCTTGAGAACCACTCCGCATTCTCCGCGGTAGGTATAGCAATATCCTCCGCAGGGATAGGCTCATTGACATTCCGCATGGTCATATTGACAACAACTGCGGCAGCTTTAACGTAGAAGAACTTGCACTTCCACTTGGTAATACCCTTCGGAGGGGTCATCAACTTGGTACTTCCGTACCGTTCCCTGAAAGAAAAGAAACCGGTGTTCACCGTCAACTGATAAAATCCCCGGAAATTATCAACGGTAACCGGCAGACCAAGAGCACGAAAAGTCGATTCAAAATGCCTAATACGGATCATCCCAAAAGGACTCATCTGAGAGATATGGACCCTGTAGTACTCTAAGACCTCAGCAACAAAAACGGTCAATGGTAAACGAAGGTTACCATCGGTAAAAGAATCAGCCCACATGGTGATATAACCGGCCGGAGCACAGGCACCGGTGTCACCAGTTTGGGGATAAAAAGCCCTATACTCATGGGGCATCTGGATATTGGCCATCAGTTGGTCGAATGAAATTCTCGTCCACTTCAATGGTGGTAGGCCACCACCAGGAACACTGCCACCATCATCTTCTTCTTCCCCGGCCACCGGAGAAGAGGTTTCAGGGTTTTCACCCTCCACATTATGTGGGTTAGATGGATCAGCCATCAGAAATATGAAGAAGAGAAGTTTCGAGTTACACAAAAACTCAGAAAACTCAGAAGATCACCCGAATAAAAGACAGATTGATCGGAGAAGATAAAGGGAATGCTCTCTCTCTCAACAGAAAATTTTCGAAGAATCTGAACAGTAGGGGAAACCACAAAAACGGTTGCCCTTTATATACTCATCGCAATAAATGCGATACAGTAAACCGCCTCAACACGTTCAAAATAGGCGAGTTACAAGGCGACACGTGTTCAGCGACCTTTCCGCTGACGGTTATCATGCGCGCGTGGCCGCCCACGCGCCTGACAGAGAAGACCTTTCCACTCCCTGCTACAGTGCAGTTATGACCTCGGTCAGTGCAAACGTCTTTTCAAATCAGCACATGTCAGAGTCCTACCAACTTCAACAACCAACACGTGCAATCGTGACCTAGGCAACAGAAAGCGACAACCTTATCCAAACACAAGCGGCATGCGGTTTCTCTGGTTTACCGCACCATAACCCATACCGCATGTCGTTTTTTACATACCCCTCAAAAAAGGCAAAAATATATATCTTTAAATTATATAAAGGGGTATAAGTCATAACCGCACATATCCACGAGCACACGTGGAATATGCGGAGATGACGCACACCAACCCGCACAGGTGTGTCAGATACTCAGAACCAGCACGGTTCTTTGGACTGCGAAAACCGCTTCTCAGGATGCGGTAAACCGCACTCCATGAAAGCTTCTTCAAGCTTCAAAACCCTCGTTTCCGGTTCACAACCACAGAGGGAACGCAAACAGCTTCTCCTTAAGGAAAAGGACAAGTATGCTGAGCGACCGCACATCAGCAACCCTGTTCCCTGAACCTTCAAGAGCTACATCTAGGCTACAAGGCTTCTAGAAGCGAGTTCTTTGCTGCAAACCGCAACCATTCGTGCGTAGTTACTGCAAACCGCAACTATGCGAACGGTAGCTACGGAAGAGCCACAACTAAGCCACCACGCAGAGGAGCAAAACTACTTCAAGGAAAACCGCTTTCCAACTAAGCGTGAAGGAAAGTGGTTACAAAACGAATGCGGAAGAGTTTCAACCAACTTCCCAAGTATCTAAGGAGATCTCTTCCGGCAACGCTACTTACAGGAAAACTACTTTCCAACAAAGCGTGAAGGAAAGTAGCTCCAGAACAGCGGTAACAAGTCTGCCTATGACTAGTTACCCACTTATGGACCACATAGAATAAACAATGGTGGGCACAAACCTGCCTATGACCATGTTTATCTGCCCAAAGTCCAGATTCACATTGTTCGACCAAACACGGCCAACAATAACGCAACTACCCCACGATCCTCAAAGAAACATGGCAAACAAGGTTCGGCAACGAGGTAACCGCAAAGAACGCGCGGTTACTAGAGAGCTAAACCTCTGAGGACGTGCGGTTACTTGAGGGATAAACCGCAGAGTACGTGCGGTTACTAGGAAGCTAACTAGAGCTTGAGCAAAGTACTTATAACTTTGCACTAGACGACGCAGAAGTTCCAACTAGACTGAAGAAGACATCTTCAGTCACGATCTCAAAGGTTGGTTCGAACCCTGCTAACACCTTCAGTCACCATCTCAAAGGTTGGTTCGAAACACCAACAGGTGGCTGATGACATCAACAAAAGGTAGACTAGGAGTCAAGTCCTCGACTGAGAATTCCGCATCAAACGGAACTTACTCAACATGGACCCTTCTCAAAAGGAAGAAACAATCCACTAGAAAGGACTACTTACTTAAAGAAGGTGCCATCTGCATGGCCCATACTTAACCTTTTTAGACAACATAGTCCAGTATCCCTCCCACATGCAACTCGCATACGGAAGGAACACTAGACTGGGGGGACTTGAAGGGGTATGGTCCTAAATATCGCGTCAGCACGACCGCGAATGACCATTACCCTCATCAAAAACCTCCAACAACAATAAACTCTCCAGTGTCCGCGTGGGCACACGCGAACACTGCGGTCCAATTTGTCCATCGATGAGAAGACTTACCTTAAGGACGGAAACTAATGTTACGCATAGCGATGCGGCCTCGCACCGCATCCTATGAACATTTTCGTCACGACAAGGGATCTAGACAACAGTAACAGTCACTAAGCAGCGATGCGGCCTGGCACCGCATCCCGCGTAAATCATGGATATAATAACCAATGCGGGAACAACATCAAATGACCGCAAGCAGTGATGCAGCCTGGCACCGCATCCTGCCTTCAAAGCAAGTAGGCCTGACACCACAGTACAAGTGGCACTGGGAACAGTCGCCTACTGGCACACGTATGTACAACAGTCTGACACCACAGCAGGACGTGGCATTACCACAGTATCCGACAGGTCTGACACACCTGCAAATAGCTGTGCGATGTCAGGCTAGCTACTCAACTACCCTCCTTCACTCCTCGGCTATAAATACTCACCCCAAACCAGGTTTGAGGTATCACTTCTCAACTCTCTCAATACTACTACTATCATACTTTGCTTCCCAAGCAATTACTGATTCTCACGCCGGAGAGTGGTAACAAGGAGCACCCCCCACCCCATCCTCCTTGTTACGAGTCACGGTTTGTTTCCTTGTGCAGGAAACCCACCACCAGACGATCCAGCCAGCGATCCTCGGAAAGAAGGGATTAACCCTCTTGACGAGACCAGTGAGTTAACCCTACCCGGTTAACCATTGTTTCATCAATACTTGACAAAAATAACATATTTTTCCTTAGTAAAAAATATGATTTATTCTTGTAGTAATTGTAAAAATCATATTTTTCGTTTCCTTGGTGTCCAAAATATTATTTACCAAAATATACTTTGTGAATAGATTTTCCGGAATATTTTGTAACTCTTATTCCATAGTTTGGTTTCACCAATATTTTGTGTTTAACTTGTATATTTATTCCTTAGAATTTTGGTAATATTTTGGATTGTAATTTTTGGTGTTTTGATGTGTTATATTATTTCATGTCCTAAAATAATATAACTAATACACAAAATATACAAATAATCACACACATGGTGTCATCTAAATATATATTTTCCTAAATACATATTTAGTCACTTTTATTTATAAAAACCAACCTCCAATAATTATAATTTTTGTAACAAAATTTATGGCAAAGTTTTTGTAATAATTTATGGTTTAAAATACACTTGTAAATATTTGTTTAGAAATATTTTTCTAAGTGTTAAATTTTTAGAAAATTTTTGCCATAGTTTCCCCTAAAAATGAAGATTTCGATGCTTTCAAGCATATCATTTTCTTTTGTAAAATCAACACAATCAATCCACAATCAACAATAAACAACCTTTACTTACCAACTTTGCCAAAAACAAGTAATAACTACTACTTCATGAACTTGAATATTTGTAAAAATTTGTAGTAACTTACTAGTGTTCCTAATAAGCCTTGTTATCCTTTAAAGTGTGATTGATTCTTTAAAAACTTCATTTTTGAAGAAGATAGATCTTTACAACTTCAAATCATATTTTTCAAGAATGTTTCTTCTTAAACTTTTCTTGTTACATAAGTGTTTCTACACTTGTTTAACTACCAAAAATAAGGTTTGTTTATGTAAGAACCAAGATTTAGTAAAAGTTATTTTTTTAACTTGGTTTCTTCAGAAATCATCCATGAAATTTTTAGATCTACATGATTAACAACTTACTTTGATCATTTCTTAACAAGAAACAACTTTATTCTTTCAAGTTCATGATCTTTGTGTGGATGATCCATTAATCTCTAACATGTTCATCCTCTCATCTTGCTAGATTATGTTTTTAATCATGATCTAGCAAGATCATATGATGATCAAAATCATTTTCACAAACAATCGACAATCATCAAGCATAACAACTCAAATTCATCAAGATTTCTTCATATTTTAAGCTTATGTTCAAGTTTACGTCTTGTGATTCTTAGTGTTCTTCAAGATTATGATTATGATTATTCTTTTAACCACTTAAAATGGAAGTAAAATGGCAAGATCAATGTTCTTACCACTAGCACAAGGCTAGGGATGATCAAGTGAAGAAAACAAGTGGGTAAAAGCAAATAAGAGAGGTCCTTGAACTTTCGAAAGCTCCTAGCTCCTTTATGTTACCTCTAACACCTTTTTATAAGCTTGGATTATATGAGAATGGATGAATGATGGTGGATGTGTGGGTGTTGATGTTCGGCCGAGAACACCAAGGGGAGAAGGAGAAACTTGTGTGTGTTTTAGTGCAGGGACTTAAAATGCAAAAAAAATCAAGTTTTACAAGTGCAGGGACCATTTTTGAAATTTCTAGCAGATACATTGAACTTGGTCCATTTTTGAGATTTTGATGGTTTTAACCCATGGTTTTACACCCTATGGGCTGGTATTTGATGGGTTTACATGTTCCCATGGTATTCTAAAACCTTGGGACCAAGTGTAAGGCCATGATGAAAGCACGGTTCTCGATAAACGATCTTAACGGTGGACCGAATCCTATATATACCCACCTCATTTTCATTCTTTCCTCACACATGATCTAATTTTCTCTAAGTTGAAGATCAAATGCTTCATACTTGAGAATTTATAGATCATATCTTCCTAGCTTGGACCCTTTGTAAGCTTCTTTCGTTCTTTTATGCGTTTTTAAGTGTAAAAGTCAAACAATGTTTGACTTTCTGCATTGACCACGTTGGTCAACAAGAAGTTCGTTTGAACTTCGCAATGTGAGCATAATCACGATGGTTATAGTCCCGTGTGACTATACCTACTGATTACCACGTTGACTAGGCGTAGTGACGAGTCGTAGTTTCGGCCAAAATGCGTATTCATGCGTATTTTGTAACCAAACTACTCTTGGGTATCAAAACCGTTTGTTTTGATATCAAAACCTGTTTTCTAACTTAACTAAACATGTTCTAACATGTTTAGCTCGTCACTTTTAGTTTAGTGCTTGTATAGAATCGTAAGTCAAGCGGTCTAAACAACCGCTTAGACTTTCGAACTAGACCCGTTTGGTCGATCATTGGGATCCGACCAAACATGTTTAGTGACCATAGTTGTATTGGGAATAACCTTCCGAGGTTATACCTTATGGTCACTTCGTTTAAGTAGTTGTATGATAGGTAGTTTATATGCCTTAGGAAAATGACCAAAATGCCCTTTTTATGCATAATTGATATCTAAGCATATGTAACCCAAACTTTTGTCACTTAACTGATTATGCAACATAATTAAACATGTTTAGGCATATAATACTTGTCATAGGACTAGTTAGGCATTCCGAACACGTTTTACACGAACGACGCGTTAAAGTAGCGTAAGCTACCTAAACGGGTCGTAATGGGTCGTAAGCACTTAGGTTAGGTTTCGTTTTAGTATGTAGGCTTTGTTAAACCATATCATATGAGTTCCAATACTCATTTGGTTTACGAAACCTCATCCTATCCGATCTCCCGATTTAGGTCCGGTTTATTAATGTAGTTACCTATATTAGGTGTTGTTTGATTCCGTGATCCCTCTAGCTTGCTTGGTAGTTGTTCAAGACTTCTAAGCACTCTCAAGTGAGTACATAGTCCCCTCTTTTAATGTTTTCAATGTTTTGGGGTGAAGCATGTGTACCTATTTGTTATGTTCATGATTTCAAAGTATAATTGATTATACATATTAGTACTTATCTTTTGACAAACTGAATGATTATTTATGGTTTAAACACTGATTTTTCAAAGATTATAAAAATTAATTGTTGAATTGTACTTATTTTATGTTCACCAGACCGATTGGTAGTATGATATAGCGCTATAGGATTTGACACCCCATTCCTGTTGTTTATGGAATGTCAGAAACCAATATTTTATCCAAATAGGGATTGCCTTCGTGGTATTTCTACAGTCTCAAAGGTGTATTTTGATACACTAGGTCTGAATGAATTCCAAATCACATTATTATTGTATATTTAGTTATACTCCCAAAAGTATAGTTTGATATGCTCTCATATGTGATATTGTACAAAACCAACATATATTTTGATAATTATTAAAACATAGTTTGATATGTTATTTCTAAAACCAAAACATATTTTAATATGTTATTTATAAAACCAAAACATAGTTTAATATGTTATTCATAAAACCAAAGCATATTTTGATATGTTAGTTATAAAACCAAAACATAGTTTAATATGTTGATTATAAAACCAAAAGATAGTTTAATATGTTATTAATAAAACCAAAGTATACTTTTGATATACTACCGAAAATTATTATTTTGACGACTAAAGTATATTTAATATACTATCTGTTCAATTCTTTTGGAACTGAAATATATTTTAATATATTACTTATTCGACTTTCTTAAAACCAAAGTATATTTTTATATATATACTATAAACCCTTTTATCAAAATATTGTTTTACAAACAATATATTTTATTCAAACTCATTTTACTTAATTATTTATTTATGCATTATTCTGTTATATTATCTGATTTCTTATAAATTTTAAAATGATTTATAAAAGAAAATATTTTTAAGGTTCATGACTATTTTTTATTAAACACATTTTCCTTAAACTTACAAGTCATGAATCCTATTAAAATAAAACCTATGTAACTCATAGACATTTTTATGCTGACGTACCTATTTTTACACATGTTTCAGGTGCTGTTATGTGATGATTGATGATGTATGCTACACATAGGAATGACTCGTGCCTTAGCGACTTTAAAACTTGAAAGATAATATTTGTATTATTCTGATTTGTAATAAAACAATGAGTTCAATAATTCAATAAAACGAAATTATTTAATCCATGGTTGTGAAACAATGATTCTGTTACAACACTCCCCGACGTTTCCGCCACGTTTTGTTGTTTTACGTGGTCGGGGTGTGACAGAAAAGTTGGTATCAGAGCCAATGGTTATAGGGAATTAGGTTATTAGTAATGCTTTGACCTAGACTATAACCTTCCTAGGACCCTAACACAATTTATCTTGTGTTTAGTTTTAAAACAATACTGTCGCCTATCCTTAGGTGACAACCACAATAAGAACACAAATTTTGAATCCGCTTTGAAAACCAATCATCTGTTTTAGGATGATTTATTATATGGTTTTGAACCCTCTAAATTTTCAAAATCTCGTCAAAGTTTGGTCTAAATAATGTGAACACGTGCAAACTGGAAGGGTGGGTGCCTGTACCCTAGATCTTCTGTCTAAGGCTAGAGTGTTCGTACAAATCTCCAGTATCGGACCAGTCACTCTTACCTGGGAACTCTTGGGGTGAGTGTCCACTTATAGGAAAGCATGTCTTCGCGATACATTATATAGACCCATTTACTTTGATTAGCCACCGTCTCATTTGTTTGTCTTAGGTAACAAATAAATGATCGCAATTTCTATGCGTTGTCATTCTGTTTTGATTATCCGATATCATTTCACTTGTTTCCTTCCATATCTTTCATTATCTTCATGATGCCTCTTCATCGCAACAACAATGTCTGAACTAGGTGCTACAATTGCCCAACAAATAGGCGTCGTACTTCAGAGGACCGTTGATTTAGCTATCACTATGACTCGCTTCAGGGATGAAGCCGTACAAGGGAACTGCTTCTTGGTGCAATCAATGTAACCGTCATCATCCGAATCAAATACCCTGTTTTAAATGTACCCACGGTGGACGATGGAGACATTTGGTTAACATGTGTCGCTTTGCTATCCAAAATAAAGCTGTTGCAAATCCTGCCACCGCACAAACTCCAAATTTTACTTCATATGTCGCCTTGGCATATCTAGTACCTCAACCTCATAAATTTTCTACCTTGTGTATCGACTTAAGCACGTCTAGTGCAGGGTGTCGAAACACCTCTCGTTACACAATTCCAAAATCCAAAATAGGATCTTTTTATCTTCACAATTAGATCTTTGTGGATGATTATCGCTCAAATCAGAGCCCTTAATTGAATTATTCGTATGCCTTAATACGTACATTACGATTCAATAAGGACAAAGCCGAATTCTTATTAAGATCTTCTTATCTTTATGGTTAGATTCTTGAAAATATTTAAAGTACCAAATGAAATCCACGGATTGGATTCCTGGTATGCTTTAAATACCCATGTCCAAAGATAACAAATTTAAAAATCAAGTTAATCAATTATGTGATTATGTGCTTATGTGATTTCTTTTATGTCTTGTGTTTTTGTATAATCCGAATATTCATATCCAAATCCTCATAGAATCTTCCATATCTCATATAAGGGATTCATACTAGGATATCCAAAGGTACTATCTTAAATCCTTAATGGACTTCTACGTTGTAGTTAAGTCCCTTGGGTTATGACGTACTATTCTATAATTTGACCCCTTGAGTGGTCTAGTTAAACAGATTGATTTAAAAATATGGTTAGGAATATCATGTGATGATATAACTAAAAAGATCCCTTAAGTGGTCAATTTAAGGAGATCGTACGACGATCTAGTTAAAAAGATCCTTTGGTGGTCTAATCAAGTCATTTCATGTTTATTCAATTGATTTTTCCCCTATGCATTATGAGATGAACTGTGCAAGGAATTACGTAATTATGGATGCATACATAATTATGGAATTCAGTGCACAGAAACCACAACAAGTTTTGTCATGCGTTAAGACCTATAGTGACAAGAATAACGATACGGGAACAATGTAGAAAGGGCATGGTGGATACGCCGCTAGTACTTCCTATATATAAGTGTCCCTTAATACATTGTGAACATATCGTTATTTAAGTTACTAGAAGTCCTGGACCTTGACCAATGTCATTTTATCTTACACTCTCCAACTCTGATTTCGAGTACACACAAGTTTCCTATGATAAGTCTTCATGAGAAACGTTCTTCAGTCCATAGTTCAAAACTCCTTGTTTTGTTACTACAAGGACTTCACTTTGATAGTTGACAATTTCGCTAAGAATCCAAACATGGCCCAGAGTTTTACTTAGGGTTCGAGGGATTCATTCGAAAGCGAAACCATCACAGTTGTCTTCACAAGTTTCCTCTAAAATTAAATTTCGGGACGAAATTTCCTAAAGTAGGGGAGACTGTGACACCTGTGTCACTTCAAGCATCAAACAAATACCAAACCAATGAAATATTGTAATTTCATACTTGGGATTTGTATAAATATGTGTATCATTTGCACATATAAATTATCGATCGATTTCGAGCTCTAAATTGCTTTCTGGAAGGTTATACGCGAACTGATGCGTAAATATAGCCAGTTTAATGCAACAAACACTCCAGAACAGTGACATAGGCTTAACTTACCTTAAATAACCTTTACATAACTTAGAAATAAGTTTTGGATGGTTTGGTGTGTCGAAATCAAGTTTATTTGATTACAGGGACTAATTTCGACAAACTGTGAAAGTATGCCGATTCGTACTGTAACGAACATTTCGGAACTTGATCATAAGTTAATATCCTTTACATAGCTTAGAAATAGGTTTTGAGGGGTTCGGTATGCTAAAATAAACTTATTTGATCAATAGAGACTAAAAGCGTCAAAAGTGCATAAGTTTGCATTTTCGCGCATATCTTACGTTCTGAATATATCCGGACATCCAAAAATTTATGTAATCATTAAAATATTTTATTTTAGTGATTGGCATGATAAAATTCCATTCGTCGCGTAATTTGGATCGTTTTTGCGTTCATTACGATTTCCGTCGTAATTAACCGAACAACGCAACCGTACGACCAAACGAACCGACATCCGAGATGTTTTTGAGCATATTTTAAGTTCCCTATACTTTAACTTTATTTTATAGCCTTTAAATGTGGATAACAGGGCTTAAATGTGCAAAAAAATCAAGTTTTACAAGTGCAGGGACCATTTTTGAAATTTCTAGCAGATACATTGAACTTGGTCCATTTTTGAGATTTTGATGGTTTTAACCCATGGTTTTGCACCCTATGGGCTGGTATTTGATGGTTTTACATGTTCCCATGGTATTCTAAAACCTTGGGCCCAAGTGTAAGGCCATGATGAAAGCACGGTTCTCGATAAACGATCTTAACGGTGGACCGAATCCTATATATACCCACCTCATTTTCATTCTTTCCTCACACATGATCTAATTTTCTCTAAGTTGAAGCGCAAATGCTTCATACCTGAGAATTTATAGATCATATCTTCCTAGCTTGGACCCTTTGTAAGCTTCTTTCGTTCTTTTATGCGTTTTTAAGCGTAAAAGTCAAACAGTGTTTGACTTTCTGCATTGACCAGTTTATGGTTAACACGAAGTTCGTTTGAAATTCGCAACATGAGCGTAATCACGATGGTTATAGTCTCGTGTGACTATACCTACTGATTACCACGTTGACTAGGCATAGTGACGAGTCATAGTTTCGGTCAAAATGCGTATTCATGCGTATTTTGTAACCAAACTACTCTTGGGTATCAAAACCGTTTGTTTTGATATTAAAACCTATTTTCCAACTTAACTAAATATTTTCTAACATGTTTAGCTCGTCACTTTTAGTTTAGTGCTTGTATAGAATCGTAAGTCAAGCGGTCTAAACAACCGCTTAGACTTTTGAACTAGACCCGTTTCGTCGATCATTAGGATCCGACCAAACATTTTTAGTGACCATAGTTGTATAGGGAATAACCTTCCGAGGTTATACCTTATGGTCACTTCGTTTAAGTAGTTGTATGATAGGTAGTTTATATGCCTTAGGAAAATGACCAAAATGCCCTTTTTATGCATAATTGATATTTAAGCATATGTAACCCAAACTTCTGTCACTTAACTGATTATGCAACATAATTAAAAATGTTTAGGCATATAATACTTGTCATAGGACTAGTTAGGCGTTCCGAACGCGTTTTACGCGAACGACGCGTTAAAGTAGCGTAAGCTACCTAAACGGGTCGTAATGGGTCGTAAGCACATAGGTTAGGTTTCGTTTTAGTATGTAGGCTTTGTTAAACCATATCATATGAGTTCCAATACTCATTTAGTTTACAAAACCTCATCCTATCCGATCTCCCGATTTAGGTCCGGTTTATTAATGTAGTTACCTATATTAGGTGCCATTTGATTCTGTGATCCCTCTAGCTTGCTTGGTAGTTGTTCAAGACTTCTAAGCACTCTCAAGTGAGTACATAGTCCCCTCTTTTAATGTTTTCAATGTTTTGGGGTGAAGCATGTGTACCTATTTGTTATGTTCATGATTTCAAAGTATAATTGATTATACATATTAGTACTTATCGTTTGAGAAACTGAATGATTCTTTATGGTTTAAACACAGATTTTTCAAAGATTATAAAAATTAATTGTTGAATTGTACTTATTTTATGTTCACCAGACCGATTGGTAGTTTGATATAGCGCTATAGGATTTGACACCCCATTCCTGTTGTTTATGGAATGTCAGAAACCAATATTTTATCCAAATAGGGATTGCCTTCGTGGTATTTCTATAGTCTCAAAGGTGTATTTTGATACACTAGGTCTGAATGAATTCCAAATCACATTATTATTGTATATTTAGTTATACTCCCAAAAGTATAGTTTGATATGCTCTCATATGTGATATTGTACAAAACCAACATATATTTTGATAATTATTAAAACATAGTTTGATATGTTATTTCTAAAACCAAAACATATTTTAATATGTTATTTATAAAACCAAAACATAGTTTAATATGTTATTCATAAAACCAAAGCATATTTTGATATGTTAGTTATAAAACCAAAACATAGTTTAATATGTTGATTATAAAACCAAAACATAGTTTAATATGTTATTAATAAAACCAAAGTATACTTTTGATATACTACCGAAAATTATTATTTTGACGATTAAAGTATATTTAATATACTATTTGTTCAATTCTTTTGGAACTGAAATATATTTTAATATATTACTTATTCGACTTTCTTAAAACCAAAGTATATTTTTATATATATACTATAAACCCTTTTATCAAAATATTGTTTTACAAACAATATATTTTATTCAAACTCATTTTACTTAATTATTTATTTATGCATTATTCTGTTATATTATCTGATTTCTTATAAATTTTAAAATGATTTATAAAAGAAAATTTTTTTAAGGTTCATGACTATTTTTTATTAAACATATTTTCCTCAAACTTACAAGTCATGAATTCTATTAAAATAAAACCTATGTAACTCACATGCATTTTTACGCTGACGTACCTATTTTTACACATGTTTCAGGTGCTGTTATGTGATGATTGATGATGTATGCTACACGTAGGATGGACTCGTGCGTTAGCGACTTTAAAACTTGAAAGATAATATTTGTATTATTCTGATTTGTAATAAAACAATGAGTTCAATAATTCAATAAAACGAAATTATTTAATCCATGGTTGTGAAACAATGATTCTGTTACAACACTCCCCGACGTTTCCACCATGTTTCGTTGTTTTACGTGTCGGGGTGTGACAGGGGGGGGGGGGGTAGACACAGGTTTGAACTAAACTAGTTAGATTAAGGTTAAATTGTAAGTATTAGTTAGGATTTCTAGTTAGTTGATATTTTTATGAGGTGTTATGATGTTCGGGGACCATAACTAGCTTGGTAATGTTAAAACAGTGCTTCTAGTGAAAATTTGGTGTTTCGGGTAGTGTCCGATTGTTCAGTTGGTTACCGGTTTGTTAAGGTGCTAAACTTGCAGTTTAGTGTGCTTTATGTACTATTTTGTGACACTTTTGATTCCCGACACTTAGGAAAGCATTCAGGACCATTTAATCATATTTCTGCATGATATTAGATTGTTTAAATGATGATTTTTGCTGAATTCAGCACTTTAGGTGAGTTTTAGGCACCTTCCGGCACTTAAACTATCTCTAGGAAGGCAGTTTTGTAATCCTTACTTTCCTACACACTATACTAGTGCAATACTTGGTTTCTGGCTCATTCTGTGTCTCAACACACTGTCTGTCTATGTACTGAGTTTTGTCAACATATTCCTGATTTGTCTGATCACTGTGCTAACTGTATTTAATGCATCATTTGAGTAAATAAAGTTCTCATGCAATAATGATTTGACAGTTGTCACATTCTCCCCCTGTTAAGAAAATTTCGTCCCAAAATTTTAAGCCTTACTACTAGCAGCAGGGGAGTTAGGGAATAAATGCGGGTATTTAGCTTTCATGCGGTCTTCACGCTCCCAAGTAAACTCTGGGCCGTGACGCACATTCCACCTAACCTTGACAAGCTTAACACTACTCCTCCGAGTCTTGTTAACCTTCCAATCTATAACCTCAACAGGCTCTTCGGTAAAGTGGAGTGTGTCGTCAATGTGAACTTCGTCAGCAGGAATAACCACGGTTTCTTGTGTTGGACTCTTCTTCAGATTAGATACATGGAATGTATCATGAACACCATTTAGTTCTGCGGGTAGTTCCAACTTATATGCTGCAGGACCAATCCTCTCCAGTATTTTGAACGGTCCGATGAATCGTGGGTTTAACTTTCCACGCTTCCCAAAGCGTGCCACACCTTTCCACGGTGAGACTTTTAACAAAACCATATCTCCCACTTCGAATTCCAAAGGTTTCCTTCTTTGGTCCGCATAGCTCTTTTGTCGATCAAGAGCCGCCTTATTGCGCTCTCGGATCTGTATGATCTTATTTGTCGTCTCTTGGACCAATTCGGGACCAACCAGCTGTCTATCACCTGTATCTGCCCAGCATAACAGTGATCGACACTTTTGTCCATAGAGAGCTTCGAACGGTGCAGCTTGAATGCTTGTATGGTAGCTGTTGTTATAGGAGAACTCAACCAAAGGTAGGTGAGTGTCCCAACTGCCACCCAATTCCATTACGCAAGCTCGTAACATATCTTCAAGCGTCTGAATCGTTCTCTCACTTTGACCGTCCATCTGTGGATGAAATGCTGTGCTCAGATTCAACTGAGAACCAAATGCTTCTTGGAAGGATTGCCAAATCCTTGACACAAATATTACGTCTCTGTTAGATATAATCGAGATAGGCCCTGCATGACGTGCAACTATCTCCCTTAGGTACAGCTCAGCTAGCTTACCTGTGTCATCCTTCTCTCTGATTGGCAAAAAGTGCGCAGATTTTGTCAGACGGTCTACAATTACCCAAATCGTATCATAACCTCTGGGTGTCTTTGGCAACTTGGTTATGAACTCCATTGAAATCTGCTCCCATTTCCACATGGGTATCTCAGGTTGCTACAGAATACCTGATGGCTTCTGATACTCGGCCTTCACTTGGCACAAGTTAAACACTTTCCAACGTAAGTAGCAACATCACCCTTCAGTCTTGGCCACCAATAATAGTCCTTCAAATCTTGGTACATCTTATCCGATCCTGGGTGGATCGAGTACCTTGATTTATGAGCTTCATCAAAGATCACATCTCTAAGGCCACCAAAGAGGGGAACCCAAATTCGTCCCATAAAACACAAGGTTCCTTACTCATTGGGTACTAGATTTTTCTCCGTCCCATGGAGATATTCATCCTTAAGATTTTCCTTCTTAAGGGCTTCCCTTTGTGCAGCACGAATGCCCAACGAGAGGTCTGTCTGACTGATCATCTCTAAAGCCCTAACCTTTATGGGCTTAATCCTCTCCTTCCGACTTAGAGCATCTGCCACCACATTCGCCTTTCCTGGGTGATATTTGATCTCTCAATCATAATCGTTTAGCAACTCAACCCATCGTCGTTGTCTCATATTAAGCTCTTTCTGATCAAATATGCGCTGTAGGCTCTTGTGATCTGTAAAGATCGTGCATCGGGTGCCATACAAATAATGTCGCCAAATCTTCAAAGCAAACACCACTACGCCTAATTCCAAATCGTGTGTGGTGTAGTTCTTCTCATGAACCTTCAACTGGCGTGAAGCATAAGCGATAACCTTCTGTCGCTGCATCAGTACACAGCCCAATCCCTGACGCGACAGTATACCACGAAGTCATCGGTGCCTTCGGGTAGGGATAATATAGGTGCATCACAAAGCTTGTTCTTAAGCAGCTGAAATGCTTCTTCTTGTTTATCTCCCCATTCATACTTCTTGTCCTTCTGAGTAAGGGAGGTCAACGGTTGAGCGATTTTAGAAAAATCCTCAATGAATCTGCGATAGTACCCAGCTAAACCTAAAAACTGACGGATCTCGGTTGGCGTCTTCGGAGTTTCCCAATTCTTAATCGCCTCGATATTGGTGGGATCCACATGGATTCCATCTTCATTCACTACATGACCAAGGAATTATACCTCACGCAACCAGAACTCGCATCAAGAACTTAGCATACAATTTCTCCTTTTTGAGCAGTTCTAAGATGGCTCTAAGGTGTTGTTCGTGCTCTTCCTTCGTCCGTGAATAGATCAAAATATCATCGATAAATACAATCATGAATTTGTTGAGATATTGTTTGCAAACTCGGTTCATCAAATCCATAAACACTGCTGGCGCGTTTGTCAAACCAAACGGCATCACTAGAAACTCGTAATGTCCATAACGAGTTCTAAAGGCAGTCTTTGGTATACTCTCTTCTTAAATCCTCAGCTGGTGATAACCTGATCGAAGATCGATCTTGGAGTAGTAACTCAAACCTTTAAGCTGATCGAAGAGATCATCAATCCTCGGCAAAGGATACCGATTTATTGTCTACTTGTTTAGCTCTCGGTAGTCGATGCACATACGAAAACTACCATCCTTCTTCTTGTCAAACAGAACTGGAGCTCCCCAAGGTGCGAATCTTGGTCTAATGAATCCCTTGTCCAGAAGCTCCTGAAGTTGCGTCGACAACTCTTGCATCTCGGAAGGCGCAAGTCGATAAGGTGCCTTGGCTACAGGCGCGGCGCATGGAACCAAGTCAATATGGAATTTGACTTGTCATTGCGGAGGCAATCCTGGAAAGTCTTCGGGGAAGACTTCAGGATACCCTCTTACCACAGGGATATCTTCCAGCTTTGGCTCTTCGGCTTCTTTATCAACAACGTGAGCCAAGAAGGCAACACATCCTTTTCGCATAAACCTCCGTGCCTTCAAGCAACTGATAATCCTTAGAGGCGTATCATGCTTTTCTCCATGCACTACTATCGTCTCTTCATTCGCCATCGGGATGCAAATGATCTTCTCATGACATACGATCTCAGCTCGGTTACTCGACAACCAATCCATTCCAACTACCACGTCAAAGCTTCCCAACTCAACTGGTAGAAGATCGAGCGTAAACTCACACTCTCCAAGCTCTATCACACAACCTCTAATCACTTCATTTACCTCTACTTACTTTCCATTAGCTAGTTCTATTCAGCACAGGATTTCTAACTTATTGGCAACTAACCCAAGTATATCCTTAAATTCTAGGGACAAGAAGCTATAATCGGCACCAATATCAAATAACACAGATGCAAAGTGTTGGTTGATAGGGAACGTACCAGTGACTATGTTCGGATCTTGACGAGCTTCCCTAGCTCCAATGTTGAAAACACTTCCTTGGGCTTGATTGTTCTTCGGGCAGTCTCGTTTGAAATGTCCAACATCTCCACAGCTAAATCATCCCTGTTTGTTTCCAGTACCACCTTGATTGTTGTTTTGGTTGCGGTTTCCATTACTAGCTTGGTTTCCAGAACCACCACGATTTCCATTTCCTCCCTAATTATTGTTTCCACCATGGTTCCTATTCCCATAACCATTTCCACCACGGTTACCATTTCCATTTCCATTACCTCTCTGGCCACCATTCCCACGACCATTACCAGCCCAGCACGTCTCTTTCGAATGACCATTCTTTCCACATGATTCACATTTCCTAACCCTGCACTGGCCGGCATGATGGAACTGGCACACATCACACTTGGGCAAGGTGCCCATGTATCCTTTCCCTTTATTCTCCGAACTTGCAGTACCAGTCCTGACCTCGGCTGGTGGGTTCGCATCTCATTTCTTGTTACTACCGTTGTTGTTCCCTTGGGTACCCTTCTTGAAATTTGAGAACTTCCGCTTGTTCTCTCCAGACGACTCGACATGAGTCTCTTTCTTCTTTCCCTCAGAGATCGAAAACTTGTTCAATCTAATTGTTTCTTTAGTCAATGCCATGCTCAAATCAATGGCTTCAGTGATCGTTGGAGGCTTCGAAGTAGTCACCATGCTCATAATTTGGGGTGCCAATCCCCAGATGAAATGTTCGACTCGATTTAATTCCGGCTCTACCATGTAGGGGACAACACGAGACAAATTGTCACGGCCCCCGATCCGGTTTGACCCGTTTCAGGAGTCGTGGGACAGAAATCCTGTGGTATTTATTTGTTTGAGTTTAACAGCGGAAGTTTATCATCAGGATCATTGTAAAGCTAAAATTTTCCTGATTATTTTATTTCACAATTCGGAATAAAACCCCGTTAATTTACAATATTATGATTTCACAGAGAAATCTTTATTTTACAAAACATATTTCTTTATTTAATAATGAGCCACTTTCTTAAGCTTGCAGTGCTCCGTAGCACCTTTCCTGAATCACAACAGATCACCTGAAACATGTTTGAAAAAGGTTTTGTCAGCGGAAAATACTGAGTGAATCATTCTATTTACATAAAATGAAAAATTTGTTATAATTTACAGTATTAAGAGAGATTACAATGTTTCAGATATCAAACCAACTACCCACAGTGTTTGTCACTCGAACACACATTGGCTATCTCGTTGTCCAATGGTGTCTGTGACTATGGTCATCTCACCCCTTGGCTAACTCATTGTCCAATGGTGACGATTATCAAGTAATGTATACAAAACCCCACATACTGGCTGTAACTTGGTGATTACAAAGACTTAATCCCTGTAATTATAACTTTGAAAATAAACATGCTTTTGAAAGTAATTTGATAAAAAGAGAATGACTCACATTGCAGATTAAATCTGGACAGAATCTAGTCTATGGATTAGCCTTGTTAACCTAATTTATATAACAATGCACACAAAACTGGGTTAGTAATCAATACAGCATTTACGATAACTCACGAGATCAACCCTCACAACGAATGACAAAGTGCTATGCTTAAACATCCATCGAATTAACGACAAATGACAAAGCATCACCCTAACGTGGGCAGCACTTAAACATCCATTGAGTACATTGATCAATCGGAAAATGAATCGTAATAGCGATCGTGTTATTACCCTGTTTTGTGGCAGCAATTTAGCGAATCGTGTGTGTTGTGGGACTGTTTATGCTATAACTCAACGTACAATTCAAATTTGAACGTCGAACGAACACTCAATTGCATGAAACAGACGCTACCATTTATACTTGAAAAATGCCCCCCTCGCGCCACGCGAAAGGTTCCCTTGCTCGCGTCGCGTGGCGCGAGAGACCCTAGTCTATCATAGGCTTGCTTTGTGTCCCAGTAGCTTAGCTGAGTTGGTTTTACGTGCTATCTCATTTTTGACAACAAACTGTCAAGATATTACCGAATAGGGTTTACCCCCTGAGTTTTAGGGGCCCTGATCCTGATTCTGATTATTCTGAAAATTTTAGGGTTTGTTCAGAATCACTTGGGTTTCTCAATTAGGGTTTCCTAATGGACAATTAAAGTAATAATTAGGACTTTTTAATAAGAGTTGTTACATTCTCCCTACCTTAATAAAAATCTCGTCCTCGAGATTTACTGGAATAAATGAGGATACTTTCGCTTCATCTCTGATTCCAGCTCCCAAGTGTATTCAGCTCCTCTTTTTGAATCCCATTTGACTTTAACTAGCACTAGTCGCTTGTGCTTGAGAAACTTTACTTTTCTATCTTCTATCTGAAGAGGTTTCTCAACAAATTTTAACTTTTCGTTTACCTCTATTTCTTGAAAGGGTACTACCAAAGATTCGTCTGATAGACATTTCTTGAGATTGGATACATGAAATACATCATGTACTCCAGCTAACTCTTCTGGTAGTTGTAAACGATAAGCAACTGGTCCTATACGTTGGATCACTGGAAATGGTCCTACGTATCTTGGACTTAGCTTTCCTTTCTTTCCGAATCTAACAACTCCTTTCCAAGGAGAAACTTTCAACAATACTCTGTCTCCAACTTGGAATTCTAACGGCTTGCATCTATTGTCTGCATAACTCTTCTGACGATCTCTAGCCGTCTTCAGTCTTTCCTTGATTTGTGTGATCTTATCAGTCGTCTCTTGCACAATCTCCGGACCTGATAATTGACTTTCTCCTATTTCTGCCCAACAAACTGGAGTTCTGCATTTTCTTCCATACAGTGCTTCAAATGGGGCAGTTTCAATGCTTGAATGATAATTATTGTTATAGGAGAATTCGATTAAAGGTAAATGGTCGTCCCAATTTCCACCAAAATCTATCACACATGCTCGGAGCATGTCTTCTAGAGTTTGGATCGTCCTTTCACTTTGCCCGTCTGTTTGTGGATGATATGCAGTACTTAAGTTTAGTCGAGTTCCCATAGCTTGCTGGAAGCTTTTCCAGAAATGAGAAGTAAAACGACTATCCCTATCCGAAACAATAGAGAGTGGAACTCCATGTAGAGATACGACTTTATCTACATACAACTTTGCCAATCTTTCCATGCTAAAGGTTTCTTTCATAGGTAGAAAGTGAGCAAATTTGGTTAATCGATCCACAATTACCCAAATCGCATCATTACCTTTTCTGGTTTTGGGCAACTTAGTAACAAAATCCATTGTTATGAGTTCCCATTTCTATACCGGCATTTCTAATTGTTGTAGTAGACCTGAAGGTTTCTGATGTTCTGCCTTAACTTGTGAACAAGTAAGACACTTAGAAACATATCTAGCTATATCCTTCTTCATACCTATCCACCAGAAATTCTTTCTTAAATCTTGGTACATTTTATTGTTTCCAGGGTGTATGGTATACCTAGATTTATGAGCTTCCTCTAAGATCTTATTTCTTAATTCTTCCTGCTTACGTACCCAAATTCTGCTTTTGTGGAATCTCCAAATTCCATCAGCTCCTTGCTTTAATTCTTTTATTCGTCCCTTCATTCCTTCAGCATTATCTTGGATTGCTGTTTCCTGAACATTCTTTATTTGTTCCATTAAATCTAATTGTAGATTTAATCTGAGAGCACGAACTCGTCGTTGTTTTTCATGATACTTACGACTTAAGGCATCTACAACTACATTTGCCTTTCCTTCGTGATACTGAATATCACAGTCGTAATCACTTAGGATTTCCATCCATCTTCTTTGCCTCATGTTTAATTCTTTTTGCCCAAAAATATATTTTAAACTTTTATGGTCTGTATAGACAGTAAATTTACTTCTATACAGATAATGTCTCCATATTTTAAGGGCAAAAATTACAGCTCCTAATTCTAAATCATGAGTTGTATAATTTTCTTCGTGCTTTTTCAACTGTCTGGAAGCATACGCAATTACCTTCTTGCGTTGCATAAGCACACATCCAAATCCTAGTTTTGAAGCATCACAATATACTTCAAAATCTTTAGTTCCTTCTGGTAAGGCTAAGATTGGAGCATTGGTTAATTTCTGCTTCAAAATTCTAAAGGCTTCTTCTTGTTTAGGTCCCCATTCAAACTTAATGGCTTTACAGGTTAGCTTAGTTAATGGTACAGCTATCTTGGAAAAATCCTTAATAAACCGTCTATAATACCCAGCTAAACCTATAAAACTTCTAATTTCCATTGCGGTTTGCGGAACCTTCCAATTTGTAATTGCCTCTATTTTAGCAGGATCTACGTGAATACCTTCATGATTCACCATGTGTCCTAAGAATTACACTTCTTGTAACCAAAATTCACATTTTGAGAATTTGGCATACAACTTTTCTTTTCTTAACAAAGTTAAGAGTGCATGTAAGTGCTGACAATGTTCGTCCTGACTTTTTGAATAAATAAGTATATCATCTATGAAGACAATTACAAATTTATCCAAATACGGTTTACAGATCCTATTCATCATGTCCATGAATGTTGCAGGTGCATTCGTTAACCCAAAGGGCATGACTGTAAACTCATAATGACCATACCTAGTCCTGAAAGCAGTTTTAGGTATGTCTTCCTCTTGTACCTTCAATTGATGATATCCAGAGCGTAAATCTATCTTAGAAAAATATCTAGCTCCTTGGAGTTGATCAAAAAGATCATCAATCCTAGGTAATGGGTATCGATTTTTAATTGTAACTTTATTTAATTCTCTATATTCAATACACATTCTCATCGAACCATCCTTCTTCTTTACAAACAACACTGGAGCTCCCCAAGGGGATGAGCTAGGTTGTATGAATCCTTTACTTAGTAATTCATCTAATTGCTTTTTCATTTCTAACATTTCAGTAGGAGCTAACCGATATGGTGCCTTGGCTATCAGTGTAGTTCCAGGAATTAGATGAATCCTAAATTCTACTTCCCTATCTGGTGGTAATCCAGGTAACTCTTCTGGGAATATATCTGGGTATTCTGAGACTACAGGAATATCCTTAAGTTCTTTGTTCTTAGTATTAATGATTACCGAAATCATATATACTATTCCTTGCTTTCGTTCATAACTAGCAACTTTCATTACTGATATGAACTTCATGGGTTTACGCGGTTTATTTCCTGTAATCATGATTACTTCTCCAGTAGGTGCTTGAATTTCTATAGAATTCTTATCACAAAGAATTCGAGCATGGTTGGCTATCAACCAATCCATTCCTAACACAACATCAAATTCAGCTAATTTCATAGGTAATAGGTTTGCAGAGAATTTATGTCCTGAAAGTTCTATTTCTACTTTTTGCACAACCTGATCTATTTTAACTGAATTCCCATCTGCAGTTTCGACTGTAAAAATCTGCCTAACGTTGGTTAAAGGTAATTTAAGAGCTTGACAGAATAAAGTATTTATAAAACTTTGGTTTGCACTAGAGTCAAATAATACTTTTGCGTATACGTTGTGAACTAAGAACGTACCAGCTATCACATCTGGAATGAGTTCTGTTTCTTGAGTAGTTAGCTGGAATGCTCTGACATTCTTCTTAGTAGCTCCTTCTGCAGCTTTGGCTTTGTTGTTATCAGCTGGTTTGACTAGTTTCGGACAATCTGGCCTGAAATGTCCAGTTTCTCCACAATTGTAACAAATTGTGGATTTCTTCCTGCAGTTTTCTTCACGATGTCCCACAACTTTACAAAAGTTGCAGGTTACACTGCATCTTCCAAAATGTTTCCTTCTGCAATTTCTGCAGAAAGGCGGAATTGAGGATTGTCCCGTTCCTCTTCTCCTGAAACTGTTATTATTACCTGTACGAAATCCTTGGGTAATTTTCTGAGCCAGTTCCTTTTTCCTAGTTTCATCTCTTGTGCGTACCAATTCGTCAGTTAGGGTGTTGGCTAGTTCTACTGCATCGTCAATAGTGCGAGGTCTCGCAGCTTTAACGATATTGCGAATTTCGCTAATTAATCCCCAAATGTAACGAGAAATGAGTACCGGTTCTGGCGAAGCCAGTGTAGGTACCACCCTAGCATATTCAAAGAATGTCGAAGTATATCCTCGACAATCCACATTAACCATCCGATGGTTTAGGAACTTATTAGCCATTTGATCTTTTTCATACTCGGGACAAAATTTTCTTTCTACAAGACTCTTAAATTCTTCCCAGTTCATGGCATAGGCCACAATCCTTCTTTTAGCTTGTAAAACTGTGTTCCACCATTCTAATGCCCCTTCTTTAAAAAGATTAGACGCATACATAACTTGGTCTTCCTCAACACATTTACTTATAGCGATTACTGCCTCAGTTTTCTCTAACCAACGTAATGCTGCAATAGCCCCTTCGTTACCTGAAAACTCTGTTTGTTTACAGGCAAGGAATTCTTTGTAAGTGCAACCAGGTGTTGCAGCTTTCATTTTCTCGAAAATTGGGGCTTGCAGATCATTATTGTTATTAACATGATTTCCGCCTCCGTTTATACTATTACTAAAGTTGTCGCCTTGAGTACGTTTACTAGGAATGATAGATTGCAGTTTAACAGGTTTTTGAACAGCAGCAACAATTGCTGGAATAGCATTGGCTATTCCTTGTGCAACGATATCCTCTATATCTTGTCTATTTAACAATTGTTCTTCCTGAATTTGCTCGGATTGATTTACTTCATTTACTGGTTCATTACCAATGTTTGCCATCTGATAATTAATTTATAGATAAATAATTAGTATAAAATAAATAATTTAATGTCATAATTAATTGCACATAATCACGTAAATGACTATACAAACAAAATCTAAAATTTCATTTATTTTATAATTTATATCATGCCTCTATATACAACCGTTTTATTATTTATTTTACAAATACTGGTTTTACTATTACTTTTACACAAATACCTACTCACTACCCACTTCTTTCTTATCACTTGTCTTCCTAAAAACGAAGCTCCCTTTCATCATACTTCCAAGCAATTTGTCCCCCTATTTCCCGAATTCTACTTCCCGCATCCATTAACTCTTCGCCAAAATGGCGAAGTTCAGCCAGATTTTCGTTACTCATGGGTGGATTTGGTAATGGTTCTGGATCGAATTGCGGAAGAAAGGAATAAGGACTGTTGACAATGTTTTGAAATTGCCAATCATTTGTCCACCATTCATCCATTCCTACAGGTTGGGTATGGATTATTGGTTCTGGGATTGCTGGTTCAAGATTTATAGGGAGTTGATTTTCAATAGGACGAGTAAAAACATTTGTATTAACAGGCTGAATAGTTTCACAGCTTGCCAATATGTAATCTATTTCCTCCTGAAAAGTCATTCCCTGTTTTTGTTTGGAGCTTTCTCCAATTTCCATCTGAGTTGGTCTAACACCTTTTCCAACCTCCATTTCTATATCCTTAGAATATTCCTCAAACTGCATTCCCATTATCCTAGAATCTTCCTTGACTTCAGTCTCCATCTCCTGCTGTCTAGAACTTTTCATGGTTACAATTTCTTTTTCTTTTCCTTTTCCTTTTTCTAAAGGATTGTTTATTTTAGGAAGTTTCGTAGCTGGCTTTTTCCTACGTATACGACTTCCCCATATGTATTTCCTTCTTTTCTTTGGTTTTGTCTTTTTCAAAGGTGGAGCGCTGAATTCTACAGGTTGTTCCACATCAGGAAAATACCCAGTAAACTCTTTAGAAACTTCTAAATTTACAGGGTATAGGTTGAGATTCTCTAGGGCTTCTGATAATTCATTCATGCTGTTTAACGTACAAAGAAAATACAAAAATGCTAAGTTAAAATTTATAACAAAATTTTAGAAATAACTTTTAAATTTTATTGCATATCTTGTGACTAATTTACACAAAAGAAAATGAACAATTTTAAACATACTAGGTTTTATTTATTTACTAGATGATATTTTGGTTTGTAAGTGATAAGGTTGCTATTACGGAGTCAGGGTATTTTAAATATTAGCATTTACTGCTACAGTAGCTAGCATATAAAGATCCGCCCATTTTTCTTCTAATTTGTCTTCCCAAGGTGTTTTACTGGTTAATTCCTGGGTTTCCCGTTTAACTTTCTTCTCTCGGATTTTCTCCTGACTTTTCTTTAAAATTAAACTTCTTTTATCCGGAGAAAGTGGGTTCTTGTATTGGGCTTTTTGAACAAATATTCCTTCTTCAGGAATTGCAGGGAGTTTTGAGGATTTAGTTTGGGATGAACTTCCCTTCTCATTGGATGACCTATCTAATTTAAGATAGATGCTGGAAAGCTTTTTCTTACCCATACTATAACTAACAAATAGTCAGTTAATAAAACACATAATCATATAATAGTAATCAGGAAAAATTAAGTATTTATAAATACTTAATTAGTTTAACTCAGTGGCTCTGATACCACCTTTTTCTGTCACGGCCCCCGATCCGGTTTGACCCGTTTCAGGAGTCGTGGGACAGAAATCCCGTGGTATTTATTTGTTTGAGTTTAACAGCGGAAGTTTATCATCAGGATCGTTGTAAAGCTAAAATTTTCCTGATTATTTTATTTCATAATTCGGAATAAAACCCCGTTAATTTACAATATTATGATTTCACAGAGAAATCTTTATTTTACAAAACATATTTCTTTATTTAATAATGAGCCACTTTCTTAAGCTTGCAGTGCTCCGTAGCACCTTTCCTGAATCACAACAGATCACCTGAAACATGTTTGAAAAAGGTTTTGTTAGCGGAAAATACTGAGTGAATCATTCTATTTACATAAAATGACACATTTGTTATAATTTACAGTATTAAGTGAGATTACAATGTTTCAGATATCAAACCAACTACCCACAGTATTTGTCACTCGAACACACATTGGCTATCTCGTTGTCCAATGGTGTCTGTGACTATGGTCATATCACCCCTTGGCTAACTCATTGTCCAATGGTGACGATTATCAAGTAATGTATACAAAACCCCACATACCGGCTGTGACTTGGTGATTACAAAGACTTAATCCCTGTAATTATAACTTTGAAAATAAACATGCTTTTGAAAGTAATTTGATAAAAAGAGAATGACTCACATTGCAGATTTAATCTGGACACAATCTAGTCTATGGATTAGCCTTGTTAACCTAATTTATATAACAATGCACACAAAACTGGGTTAGTAATCAATACAGCATTTACGATAACTCACGAGATCAACCCTCACAACGAATGACAAAGTGCTATGCTTAAACATCCATCGAATTAACGACTAATGACAAAGCATCACCCTAACGTGGGCAGCACTTAAACATCCATTGAGTACATTGATCAATCGGAAAATGAATCGTAATAGCGATCGTGTTATTACCCTGTTTTGTGGCAGCAATTTAGCGAATCGTGTGTGTTGTGGGACTGTTTATGCTATAACTCAACGTACAATTCGAATTTGAACGTCGAACGAACACTCAATTGCATGAAACAGACGCTACCATTTATACTTGAAAAATGCCCCCCTCGCGCCACGCGAAAGGTTCCCTTACTCGCGTCGCGTGGCGCGAGAGACCCTAGTCTATCATAGGCTTGCTTTGTGTCCCAGTAGCTTAGCTGAGTTGGTTTTACGTGCTATCTCATTTTTGACAACAAACTGTCAAGATATTACCGAATAGGGTTTACCCCCCCTGAGTTTTAGGGGCCCTGATCCTGATTCTGATTATTCTGAAAATTTTAGGGTTTGTTCAGAATCACTTGGGTTTCTCAATTAGGGTTTCCTAATGGACAATTAAAGTAATAATTAGGAATTTTTAATAAGAGTTGTTACATTCTCTCTACCTTAATAAAAATCTCATCCTCGAGATTTACTGGAATAAATGAGGATACTTTCGCTTCATCTCTGATTCCAGCTCCCAAGTGTATTCAGCTCCTCTTTTTGAATCCCATTTGACTTTAACTAGCACTAGTTGCTTGTGCTTGAGAAACTTTACTTTTCTATCTTCTATCTGAAGAGGTTTCTCAACAAATTTTAACTTTTCGTTTACCTCTATTTCTTGAAAGGGTACTACCAAAGATTCGTCTGATAGACATTTCTTGAGATTGGATACATGAAATACATCATGTACTCCAGCTAACTCTTCTGGTAGTTGTAAATGATAAGCAACTGGTACAAGCAACATCATTCACAGAAAGCATTAGCAAACGCACATGGAATGTCCAAACGGGTATCGTAATGTGTCTTTAGTGACTTAAACATTACCGTGAGGCGGGTTATTTCCTGAGGTACCTTCGGTGTGTTCAGAGCGTAAGGCCTCATGTTGTGCGATTGCTTGTGAAATCCGTTCTTGCAGTTCTGCCTCTGTAGTGGGCAACTAAGTGTTCCTTCGAGGTGGCATCTTCTATAAAGAAGATTGTCTAGGTCAGGTCTTAATAAAGAGTCAAGCACATAAGCATTTATTATACGAATAAGACCTAGGGGGTGTATATACGTAGTAGGTATATAAGTAATTATCATAGTAAGCCATCATATATCATTACAATCATAGCACAAAACATGTAATTTTAACAACGTATTTAATGAGAACATTACGATTGAGCTTTCATTAATCATCAAACATAAGTATTGTTACAGGTTTTACAAATGTATCATATCAAAAGGAACACAGGGTCACACCCCCTTGTCCAACAAGTCTATCAGCCTACAAAAATCATACAGTCAAAAGGTTGTCTCCAAAAGGCTTCACTAGCTCAGCTCAATAGCGGTGCTCTCATCAAAAGCAAGCTACCTACATAAAACCAAAATCCAGCTATGCTGATGGTGGTGGAGGAGGAGGTGGAGGAACAAAAAGCAAGCTGCGCACATGCGCTAGCTCCTCCTCAAGATCATAAACATGACGCAACAGATAACTAATCTGCAGCTCAACGATAAGAAATCGAGTATCAAACTCAGGAAATGGAGTAAGCGGTGCAGGAGGGTGTAAAAACAGGGACGGTGATGAATGAGGGGGAACAAAAGTAGGCTTGGCAAAGGTCGCGGTGTTATCTCAAGCTCTAAAATCCCGTGACTCATGATCTCATACTGAAGCTACAAGGATAGAAGTAACTCATCCCGTGTATAACCAGTAAAATGTGAGGGATGGTAGGGATCAGAAATTGGCATGGTGTAAGGTGGGAACCATCTAAGTGGCTCATTAAGTGGTGAAGAAGTAAAATGAGCAGAAGGTGCAGACTGAGGTACGTGTGGATAAGCTGCTGAAACATGAGGGTCATGGCTAGGCTGCTGGCTAGAAGTGCCTTCCCCTGGACGGGGTGCGGGTATATCCTGCAAGAAAACAATAGGCAGGTCAACACGATATACATCAGACTCTCTTGGGTGAAAAGGAGCAACATCAGCAGGTGTAGGTGCAAGTGGAGGAGTGACTGGCTCAATAACAGGAGGGTCAGCGGGTGCAGGAACTGGATCAGGTATGAGAGGTGCAATGTCAGGTGTGCAAAATGGAATAGGAACATGGTCAGATAAAGGCTCAGGTGCAGGTATCGGCTCAGGATCAGCAGGTGCAGCATCGGGCTGATCAACAGGAATAAAATCAAGCTCAAGTCCAGGCTCAATCTCATGTGGAGGAGACGGTGCAGCTGGCATAGCTGTATCATTGTCAGTATCAGTGGCGTAACTTCGCAATCCAACTGCCTGTAAGGCGGAAGATGACACAGACTCAAAGGAATCTGGAACATAGTGTAAGCTAGAATCAGAAGAAATCTCAATAACGGGAATCCCCAGAAGTGGAACATCAACAACGTCCTCATCAAGCTCTTCGTCACCATGGGCATCATTGGGAGGACCATCAACAAACAGATCAAATTCGTCATAAAAAAGGTCGTCAAAGGGCCAATCCTCAGGAGGAATGACCATGAGTGGAACGAGAGCGAGGATCGGTGCCACGACATGCTCACCATCGGGGTGACCGATGATAAGATGATCGTGAACTAGAATGGGAATAACAAAGGGATCCTCGTCTGGGATATCATCAGCAATTGGTAAATCATCTCCGAAATCGGGCAGCGCAAATGGCTGAAAATCATCATCTTCATCGGACATCATCTCTGGGTCACTCTCGGTATCATAAGTAAAGATCTCTGGCTCGGGTGCAATCTCCTCATCTAAGAATACAGCCATGGGGTCATCGGTATCAGACAATCCACTCTCGGATGATGACATAGTGTCTGTAACAAAACAATCATAACATATGCACATATATCAACTACTAACATTAAACATGCAATCAATGACGATGCAAACATGTAATCACGTATCCTTCCTAGTCTCCCAGACTAAACCACCCAGTCTCTCAGACTGAACTACCTAGTCTCCTAGACTAACTCACATAGTCTCCTAGACTGAACTAACTAGTCTCTCACACTAAACCACACAGTCTCCCAGACTGAACTACCTAGTCTCTCAGACTAAACCACTTAGGCTCCCAGACTAAACCACCCAGTCTCTCAGACTGAACCAAACATAAACCTTGAAATGTGTTTCGTGTCTTTTTGTTTGTAAAAATGTTTGTTTCCCTGGGATCTGGGCGGTTCGTGTATGCAATGACAACATGTTGTAAAAATATTTTCGTGAGAGCCCTAATGATTGTAGTCTAGACTCGAGAAGGCATCCTAGTTCGCTACAATCGAAGCGCTGATACCAAACTGTCACACCCTGTCTTTTGCGGAAGCGTGATTATGTGTGACTTGCTTAATATCATTGCATTCAATCATAACAACAACTATATGATAAAACCGAAGACGTTCATCCATTAAATAAGTTTTAAAAACATAATAACAACATTGTTTTAAAACATAAAAGTCAAACTCGAGTACAAACCATGCAACTTGTTTAAGAGTTCATAAAGACTCGACAAAAGACATTAAATAAAACCAGGATTTGGAAGACTTGTCTCGTCCAGGATAAGACACACTGACCAAACCCTAAGATCATGGATGACATCTTTTATTCTTAAACCACACTTGGAACTTCCGAACGCCCGCCAGATCCACATCTAATTCCCTGAAATACATGTAGTTAGAAAACATCAACAAAAGTTGAGCGAGTTCATGTGTTTGTTTATGTGTATGAATAACCTTTGTAATCATTGAAAGTATGTATGTAAGTTTGTAAACTCCTGGTATGAAAGCAACAAGAAAAAACAGATCACCAATGGTTTGCAAGGCCATTGATATGTGTGAAGTGATGCAGGAAAACTCAAACCTAGCAAATTTGTCTCCGGGAATAAGACATAGTCACCTCATGGGCCACCCTGGTCCACATGGGTGTGGGCTCGCTACACCCAAATAGATCTATCACTCATGTCCGTCGGTCCTACAACGAGGATTAATGGCCTTAAGTGTTATACCCACCACTCACATGATCAAGCAGTACCCTTCCTTAGCTAACCATACCAAATCAAAATGTTTGTAAACAGTTGTAACATGTATTTCACCCCCGAAGTTATAAAACCGAAAATAGTTAGAGAAAAGGGGGTCATGAACTCACAGTCTTGCGTCTTTAATCACCGTAACTCAAGCTTCTTCGAATAAACACGACTACCTACAACGTACTATGATCTATTAGACGAGCGGGTCGTGCCTTGACTTAGTATTAATGTCTTTGAGTTAAGTTTCTTCGTATCTTTGATATTATTCCAAGTTATATAATTATTTGTTAAAATAATTAATATTTTAACTTAAATTATATTTATTAAATTTTGGAATAATTGTTAAAACAATATATATTAACTTAATACTTCCGAATTATTTATACTTGTATATCCTTCCCAAGGATGGGTGTATTTGTATTCATATTCTTATACTTGTATATATTTTTGCCATGTATTGGGGTCGTATTCCAGTGTATATTTATACTACGAGAATACGTATTTTTATTGTATTCATTAAGTATCCATATACTTAATTTCGTATTAATTTTTCAGAAATAATATCCTTAATAAAAGTCCACCAATATATATATTTCCAAAATATATATTGTAATAAATATTATTTAGAAAAATTATTTATAATTTTTCTTTTGATAAAAATATTTGTATTTTCTCATAAGTTTCAAAATTAATAAATTTTCAAGTCCAACTTGGAAAATATATATATAAACTTATTTTTCTCCAAAAATAATATATTTCATATTTATTTGAGAAAATATATCTTTCACTCCAAAAATATTGTATTTCATGTTTGTTTAAGAAAATATATATTTCTTAAAAATAATATATCTTCTAAAAATTTCAAGAAAAATATATATTCAAACTTGCCAAAAATAACATATTTTTCCCTTGTCAAAAATATGATTTATTCTTGTAGTAATTGTAAAAATCATATTTTCGTTTCCTTGGTGTCCAAAATATTATTTACTAAAATATACTTTGTGAATAGATTTTCCAGAATATTTTGTAAGTCTTATTCCATAGTTCGGTTTCACCAATATTTTGTGTATAACTTGTATATTTATTCCTTGGAATTTTGGTAATATTTTGGATTGTAATTTTTGGTATTTTGATGTGTTATATTATTTCATGCCCTAAAATAATATAACTAATACACAAGATATACAAATAATCACACACATGGTGTCATCTAAATATATATTTTCCTAATACATATTTAGTCACTTTTATTTATAAAAACTAACCTCCAATAATTATAATTTTTGTAACAAAATTTATGGCAAAGTTTTTGTAATAATTTATGGTTTAAAATACACTTATAAATATTTGTTTAGAAATATTTTTCTAAGTGTTTAATTTTTAGAAAACTTTTGCCATAGTTTCCCCTAAAAATGGAGGTTTCCATGCTTTCAAGCATATCATTTTCTTTTGTAAAATCAACACAATCAATGCACAATCAACAATAAACAACCTTTACTTACCAAATTTGCCAAAAACAAGTCATTAAACACTAATCATGGTTTAATAATTGTACGAATACCTGAATTTTTGACAGTTGTCACAATCGGTTTCTTTGATCACGGGGAAGTGCGCAGACTTGGTTAAACGGTCTACGATCACACAAATGGTATCGTGTCTGCTTTGGGACTTTGGTAAACTGGTAACAAAATACATGGAAATCTGTTCCCATTTCTACGTTGGCGACTCTGGTTGTTACAGTAATCTCGATGGCTTTTGATATTTGATCTTGACTCTGGCACAGGTCAAGCATTTGCTAACATACTTCGCAATGATAGCTTTCATGTTAGGCCACCAGTACGGGGCCTTGAGGTCGTGATAAATTTTTTCAGAACAAGGATGTATCAAGTAGCGAGACCTGTGTGCTTCGTCCATCACAAGCTCTCGGAGATAACCGTAAGATGGGATCCAAATACGTTACATGAAATAGTAGATGCCATCGTCTTTGAGTTCAAGTTGCTTTTCCATGCCGCGCATGGACTCAGCTAGTAGGTTTTCATCCTCTAACGCTTTAACATGAGCGTTTCGAATTTGGTTAGGGAGGTTCAGATGAATAGTAAGTTGAACAGCATGGACATGCTTAAGTTTGGTTTCCTTTCGGCTAAGGGCGTTGGCCAAAACGTTTGCCGTGCCCGGATGATGTCTAATCGTGCATTCGTAGTCGTTTAGGAGTTTGACCCATCAGCGTTGTCGCATGTTCAATTCCTTTTGATCCAGTATGTGCTAGAGACTCTTGTGATCGGTTTTAATTGTGCACTTTGTACTGTGCAAGTAATGTCTCCATATCTTGAGTGCGAAGACTACAGCTCCCAGTTCCAAATCATGAGTAGTATATTTCTTTTCGAGGACCTTGAGTTGTCGGGAGGCGTAAGCAATAACTTTCTCGCATTGCATCCACACGCAACCGAGTCCTTGAATTGACGCATCGCAATAGACAATAAAATCGTTAGTACCCTCTGGTAAAGAAAGAATAGGAGCACTACAAAGTCTCTTCTTTAGCTTCTGAAACGTAGAGTCTTGAGCATCATTCCACTTGAAAGTGATACCCTTTTGGCTT
The DNA here is from genome assembly GCA_030545235.1 of Helianthus tuberosus. NCBI lineage: Eukaryota > Viridiplantae > Streptophyta > Magnoliopsida > Asterales > Asteraceae > Helianthus > Helianthus tuberosus. The sequence goes on along the minus strand of CM060412.1, from coordinate 18,692,750 downwards.
AGAGTTGTGAGGGGTTGAGCAATCTTCGAAAACCCCTCAATGAACCTACAATAGTAGCCTGCCAATCACAAGAATTGACGGATTTCGATTGGAGTTTTCGGTGTCGGCCACTTCTTGATTGAGTCAATCTTAGCTGGATCAACGTGAATCCCAACTTCATTGACTACATGCCCAAGGAAATGGACTTCCTGAAGCCAGAATTCGCATTTCAAAAACTTGGCATAAGGTTGTACATTTCGAAGAAGTTCTAAAATAAGACGCAGATAACGCTCATGCTCCTTTCGATCCTTTGAGTAGATCAAGATGTCTTCGATGAATAAAATCACGAATTTGTCAAGGTACGGTTTGCATACACGGTTCATGAGGTCCATGAAAACCGCAGGTGCATTAGTTATTCCAAAAGGCATAACAAGGAATTCATAGTGACCATAACGTGTTCTGAAGGCTGTTTTAGAGATGTCCTCATCTCGGACTCTCAGCTGATGGTAGCCCGATCTCAGATCGATTTTGGAATAAAAATTCGACCTTTGCAACTGGTCGAACAGATCGTCGATGCGTGGAAGTGGGTAATGATTCTCAATAGTTACTTTGTTCAGCTCTCGATAATCGATGCACATACGAAAAGTGTCATCCTTCTTTTTGATGAAAAGTACTGTGGCTCCCCAGGGTGACGAGCTAGGACGAATAAAACCCTTTTCCAATAGCCCCTGTAGTTACGCAGATAGTTCCTCCAATTCGGCTGGGGCTAGTCGATAAGGTACACGAGCTATGGGTGCCGCTCCAGGAGTTAGCTCGGTTTGAAACTCAACTTGACGATGAGGTGGAAGACCAGGTAGTTTATCAGGAAATACCTCAGGAAAGTTACATACGATGGGAATAACCTCAATCTTCTTTTCCTCCTTTTGGGTGTCAGTGACGAGAGCTAGAATAGCAGTGTGGTCCTTTCATAAACACTTATGGGCTTTTATGAATGAAATGATGCCTGTCACACCACCATCTTTGTCTCCTTAAATAACAAGAGGTTCACCAAATGAACAAGGAGTGCGGACAGTTTTCTCTTAACTGAGTATTTTGCTCGATGTTTGGATAACCAATCCATTCCGATGACAACGTCGAAGCTTCCAAGAATGATGGGATCGAGATTAATGAGGAAGGTTTGACCAGATAGTACTAGTTTGCAATTTTTGATGACGTGAGTGGCTTCGATGTTTCTACTATTAGCTAATTCGACAACGTGTTTAGTGTTTAAAGGTATTGGTGTGGTCTTAAGCTTCTTGCTTACGCGTTTAGATACATAACTAGCATCGGCTCCAGAATCAAAAAGTACAGAAACATAATGATCATGAACGCTCTTCCTCTGGCATTGTTGTTGCCATTGTTGTTGTTGTTGTTTCCAGCGCCCTGATTGTTGTTGTTACGGTTTTGAGTCAGTTGGGGGAAATTCTTCTTTATGTGCCCTACCGCTCCGCCACTGGTAGCATCCACGGTTGTTTCCCTGTTGCTTCTCCTGCTATTGTGGCTGTTTTTTCCTTGCTGGGTACGAGCTTCTACAGTCCTTAGCCTCATACCCCAGCTTGCTACATCTCTGACAGCGGTTCCTTTCACACAACCCGCTGTGATGTCAATTGCACTTGTTGCATTGGGGTCGGTTTCCTTGGTACCCACTCTGTTGCTGAGGACCCTTGTTGTTCTCGGACTTCCTTTGTTGTGATGGGGTTTGCGTGGGGTTAGAATCCTTACCCTGGCTACCATCGCACTTGCGCTTGTTCTCTCCATAAATTTCAGTAGTAGCACTGATTCGTTTGGACAGCTTGCCCTACTCCACAGCTTGATCAGTGAGACGGTGAGCTAGACGGACAACTTGCTGGATCGTAGGGAGATTAGCTGAAGTCACAAGACTTTGGATTTCGAGGACCAGACCCCTGAGATAAAGTTTGATTCTTCGGTAAGCAGGCTGAGACATGTTGGTACATAGAGCAGCATAGTCGTTGGATCGCTTAGTGTACGTCTCAATTTCAGATCCAACCATTTTCAACTTGTAGTACTTGCTCTCAAGTTTGTAGATGTCATCCGTGTGACAATATTCTTCCTTGATCAAGTTTTGAAGTCATTCCAAGGAGTGACATTGGCATCTGCCAACCCGAGCATTTGAAACTGCGCATTCCACCAAGAAAGCGTGTTTCCTTCGAGTGTACCGGTAGAAAATTTCACCAAATTGGCAGCACGACACTCACACACAGCGAATACGGATTTGACCTTCTCGATCCAGTGTAGAAGGCATGTGGCTCTTTCAGTTCCATTGAAGGTGAGAGGTTTGCAATCCATAAAGGTTTTGAAAGTGCAAACGCGAGGTTGAGTAGGTGCAGGTTGACCTACTGCGTAAAACGAAGCGAACAAAGTTAAGAATGATAAGACGATACGATAGTACGAACTAAACATCCTAGAACGACAGGTTTACCTCCGGAATGGGCTGTCAAAGCCTCAGCCACGATGTTTATCAGGTTGGTCAGATGATCCTGAGTTATGTTAATGTTGCCTCTTCCTGGTCCGCTCATTGTCTTCATGTCTAGAAAACACAGTATGAGGTTGACGTCGTAGTGTCGTAAGAATAATAGAAGGAGGTTTGACCATTGCACACAAGTACATATATATACATACATATATAGCTAACTTTTCATATACTAAGTATACTAGTACATATATCATCACGTATGCACCAAATAAGCAACAAGTAAACACATGCCCGAGCTATGAAGTCTAGAGTATTGAGCCTTGCACTTGGAGTGTAGTGTCATTGCGAGTTGCTTGGTATAAAACGGGTTATAGTCTTGTTTTTCTCAAAAAGACTTTTCTTTTTAAAAACGGAGTTCACTATAACCAATGGCTCTGATGCCAATATGTTACACCCTCAATTTACACATGCGGAGTACTACCGCGAGGTGTGTAACTGACCAGGATCAAGCCACCAATCATATTGAATAACATATCATTAAAATAGTTCTCATCTCTATCAATACGATTAGTGACTATTAATGTCTAAGTCCAAAGTTAAAGTCTAAAACAACGTTTAAAAAAATAACAGCGGAAGCATAACTTAAACAGTTCAAACACAGTTTCAAAGTTCATAATTATTATTGAAGAAAACCCAACACGGGTTAAAGCGACCACTACACTCCCCGCTGCAAGCTCCTGCTATCACTGAGTAACTGCAAAGCATGCAGTAGGGTATCAACATAAAGTTGGCGAGTTCATGAGTTATCCAGTTTTAATTCCATAAAACTTGTGTTTATTGTTAAGTTACTCATTTATATCATGCCATGGGGAGCTACCCCATATGTAAGCTACTAAACTGTGTAATACCGAATACTTTGTGACCTGTTTTTTTGTTGTTGCCCCGTTTATCAATGTCTATCATCATTGACGGTTTGCCAAGGTCTATTAGTTCACGACCGATCCTCTCCAGGCACGGTGTGAGGTTAGTGAAACTTAAATAGCGCTATCAACTAATAACCTATTCGCCAGGCACCTGCGACTAATCGGTATAGAAAGTAGGGACTTCGTGATAGATTTTCGTTTAGTATACTTGTTGCATCTTATATAAATAGTAATTAACAGTATTCCAAACCAGGAATAGTAAGCAATCCCAAACCTGGGAAAGTGTCGTTTGTTCCGTTTCCCAACCATCGGGAATGCATGCTTTTAGTAAAGTGTGTGAACTCACCTTGGTTTGCTTGGCAGATAGTTTACTTCTTTTAACAGTTGGTCAACCACATCCTATTATGGTTACCAATATTGGTCAGGTTTCGTTATGCAAGTATTTCAGGTAGTTGTACACATAACTAACAAGTAGCACACAAGGTATCACATAACACAAGCCCAATCATACAAATAATAATACATTAGTCCCCTATATATCTAATTGTTCGGCCCAATAGGTTGTGAGCCCAATGGAGTGTGCGGCTAGGTTATAAGTGTGCGGTCCAATTATTATATAATCCATATACGTGTGTGCGGTCCAGTCAAGAGAATAGTCCATTAATCAAGTGTGCGGCCCAATGACTTATTGGCCCAAAAGAGGGTGTGCGGCCCACTGCCTAGTGTGTGGTTCTTAGGCAGTGTGTGGTTATGCAGATTGTGTTGTACTCTATGCTTCACAGTTTGTACGAGAGTGTGCGGCTCCAAGTGTGTGCGGTGATGCTTAGCCAAGTGGTACATGAGGATTAATTTGTTTTACGACAGAAGTGTACGGTCACTATAGTCTGCAAACTTGCTCTGTGCTATTGTACGTTATGCATCCCAGGTTGTACCACTCTAGAGTTATGAGGCATCTTATGCAAATAAAAATTTATCCATGTTTATCACACCAAATCGGATCAAGGACACAGATTTATGTTTTCATGTTCAATCAAAACAAAAACAAATTCATTCAACAATTCTGACTAACCCTATCATCATATGATTCATATTTTAGTGGACCCTCTTTATATCTTATGATTTTAAATCATCAAACAACAGTATCATACAACAATAATCAATCATCAAACAGATTTAAGGTTTTAAGGTTTTTATTTCAAAATCATGCATAGATCTGAACTCATCTCTATAGACTCTCCTCAAGAGAACACATTATCGTCTTACACATTAAATCAAATATCATGAAGGGATTCAAACAGGAGCATGAACAATATTTTCGGAGATTTCAACAATATACCACATTTATAATCACCACACAGGATTACTATCTAACCAATCGTATGAGATTTGTAATCACTATGGAATCATACAAAAACCTAATCTTTTAAACATTATTCATGAGTGTTCCTATAGCTTACTAGTTTGCAAAAACATCATCATAACACAAGTTTCAACAACAGCAGTCTCATTGTTTACAACTCTTAAGCACATCGTTCAATCTTCTAAGGAAAGTAATGAAATTCACTAACCTGGAATAGAGAAATAAGATAGTGTGCGATACAGAGGATAATGGTGTTTCAAAGAAGAAGGAAAGGATGATTGTTGCTGATGATCTTCTATGCTACCGCCACCGTCAAATTCCAAAAAGGAAAGGGAAATGTTTTCAGGGGTTTTAGAGAGAGTTTTTAGGGAAATGTTTTCATAAAACCATCGTATTCTACAAAGCTAGGTGGTCAATATAGAATTTCAAGCCTATCAATTTAATCCAAAGTCCGTTACCTAATGATTTTAATCCAACGAATGTTTACTGTTTTTTACTTTATAACTTAGTTTAACAAGAAAACGATGTTTGGTAAATTAACGTTTTTGGTAACAATTTATAAAACCTATATAAGTGACTGGCATAAGTTACAAAAATGGTTTTGATGTTTTCACGATTTTGATACCTGTCATCGACAAATTTAATTCTAAACTTTCCAGTTGGAAAGCTAAGCGTTTATCGCTAGCCTGGCGAGTCGTGTTGTGTTCGCCAAAGCGGTTCTAGGAGCCCTTCCAAACTATTTTCTATCTCTTTTTAAAGCTCCTTTGGGTATCATTAATGAATTGGAGAAAATTAGAAAGAATTTTATTTGGGGTCACAATAACGGGGGAAGGAAGATTAAATGGGTGGTGTGGGATAAAATGCTCGATACTAAACGGCATGGCAGATTGGGAATTGAAGATATTAGAAGTCTAAACCTTGGCCTCCTAGCAAAATGGCAGTGGAAATTTAAATCAGTCAGGGATGCGCTTTGGGTTCGAGTTGTAAAAAGCATTCACTTCAATAAAAGTTGTAAACAATGTTTTCCTTTTTATAAAAAGTTTCAGAATTTGGAAAGATGACGGATCGATTGAAAAGGAGTTTGCTAGCTTAAATATATCTTTAAGGGTTAACCTAAAGGGCATGGTCGGTACGGGTGTGGATTTACTTTTTTGGCATGATAATTGGTGTGGTCCGGGTCCGTTGAAAGATCGGTGGTATAAGGCCCTCTTTAAAATCATAACTAATAAGGAAGCAAAGGTCGTTGAACATGTTGTTCTGGGGGTGAATTGTTGGACCTACAAAAGAATAGATGATATTCAAAAGCCAAAACATGATCATCTGATTAAGAAATAAACAAAAGATTGAACCAGACTCTCTCCAAAGATAGTGAATCTTGAACCCCTAATCAGAACATATGTTGAAGAAAAAAGCAAACATCTGACCATGACTTGGAACCGCTGTACAAGAAGAAACAACATTTGTTGAAGGCTAAAGTCTGTTGAAGCCAAAGGTTTGACGAAGAAGACTAAACATTTGTATGGCCAAACAAATTTTTGGATCACAGCAACAGAGGATAGTCTAGACAGTGGTTTCCCAGTGAAACAACATTTATCTTGTATCAGTGTTTAGACAAGTTAGAACATATGATAGGATTTGCACAGATGTTTGTAAAATCTATGAAATCTTTTCTATTAGGAATGTTAGATGTCAGTATCAGGGTGATGTCAGCCAATCACAGAACAGTGCTTTCGAACTTAGTATAAATAGATCACACATGTTAGTTATCTATTTATCACACACTTCACCTTTTTCTCTTGTATGAACAATTTTGTTACATGATCGGTTGAGGGGGAGTTGGTAGAGTCAACTTTTGTAAAACATATTGTAATCATTGAATTATAAATTGAAAAACAATCGTTGATGATGACTTTCTACTTGTGAATTGTAACGTTATTAATCAATATTTGTTTAGAAGTATCAAACTCTGTTCTAACAATTGGTATCAGAGCTTAGTCACGTTAAACTTGATTTCACAATCAGTTTAAAATAAAAAGATCAGCTCAACAAAGGTCCAATACTGTTCGTAGCTCAGAGTTGTATAGTGAAGAACTAATTAGTGTCTTTCACATACTTTGTTTTTCTGATAAACAACAAGAGAAAATGGCACAAAATGATCCCCGTAATACCGGCTTTAATAATAAACCACTTAATGTCAAACCCCAACCGATGGCGGAAACATCAGAGTGAGACGAAAACGAGATTGTTCGAGACTTCATAACACTATTTGCAACAATATTTAAATAAAACTGATTTCATTTCATTGATACAAATTGTCAAGTTACATCATAAGAAAGCAAATACAACATTGTTTCAAATACAATACAATACAAGACAAGATATAATACAACATAATTCAAAATGGATACAACACCATAGTCTAACGATTTCTAAGTGTGTATCGATAACATCCTGCTAAGCCCATTTTAATATCATCATCATCCTACAAATATGTTTAAAATACATGGTTCAATACAAAAGTATTGGCAAGTATACAAGTTTAATACATATCATAAGTAATAAAGATTTAAACAAATCTGCGTGGCAACTAGTTATCAAGATTAACGTATAAACTGGCATGTGATTATTCAAGTCAACCCAAAGATTACCGCAAATGTTTAAATACTTAACATGACCTCAAGAATACGGGCGGTGCGTTACTCATATAGCGCTATACATGTTAAGGATAGGCTCGTACGAAGTTAATGATAAGTCTATCACAAAAAGAATAACCCATAATAACGAATCAAGTATAACGTATGTATGCATGTATTGGATTGTTGGTGCATTTGATTAAAGTCTAAGAGTAACTATGTAGGTTTAATAGTAAACATATTGCACCCAAAGTGTAAAATGGAAAAAGGGTGTTCGAGTATACTCACGGTTTTGCTAAGTCTTCTTAATTAATCCTACGAGCGTAGTGTTGGTTGATGTAGTACAGGAACGCCAAGGTTATTCTACCCGGCGAGCAAAGGGTTTGTTGTTATAGTATAGGAACACCAAGGTCACCCTACAAGGGCAAACGAAGGCGTGAGTTGGAGTTGGAACGGAGGATACGGAATTAAAGTACCTAGTATAGTACGAAAGTATAAGTAAATAGAAAGTATATTCTGTCCGAGCACTTGCCACGACACTGAGTTTTTGTGACATTACGGGTCCTAGTTTGCCCGACAGAATCGGTAACAAGGAACGCAGAAATTGAATAAACGGGGAAACAAAACACAAACTGTTCAGACGAGAGAACAGTTGGGACACATGTGACATTTATGCCATTGCGATCATCATACAATTATGAATCCAATGAAATCTTGTATTTCATTCTCGGGATTTGTACAATTACATGTGTCAAGTACATATATCAAATTTCGTATGATTCCGAACTGTCGAGAAGCTTTTCTAGAAGTTATACGCAAACTGTTACATAAACGTAATCAGTTTAACGCGACATACATACCTTAAATAACCTTTACATAACTTAGAAATAAGTTTTAAAGGGTTTGGTATGGAAAAAATAAGTTTATTCGATCACTGGGACTAAGTGCGTCAAATTGCAAAAGTCTGCCAATTCGTATAGCAACGGACACTCCGGAACAAGATCATAAGCTAAAAATACCTTAAATATCCCTAACATAGCTTAGAAATAGGTTTTGAAGGGTTCGCTGTGCGAAAATACGCTTATTTGATCATAGGGACTAAAAGCATCAAAAACTGCGAAAGTTTGCATTTACGCGCATATCTCGCGTTCTGACCATATCCGGACATCCAAAAATTTTTGTAATCACTAAAATATTATATTTAAGTGATAGGAATACAAAAATACCATTCGTCGCGCAATTTAGATTGTTTTTGCGTCCGTTCGAGTTTCATCGTAATTAACCGAACAACGCGACTGTACGACCAAACGAACCGACACCCATGATGTTTCCGAGCATATTTCAAGTCCCCTATGCTTTAACATCCCTGTAGAGCCTTGAAATTGGGTTAACGGGGGTTAAACGCGTCGAAAAACATGTTTAGGAGTGTGCAGGGACTATTTTTGCCATTTTTAAAAGTCTGACCTATGTTGTCGCGTCCGGCGACAGCAGAAGGCCTTTGTCGTCGCGTCCGGCGATGCCTTCATCTAGACAGAAACTTCATTTTAGCTGCAGCACATGTATTTTTAAGCTACATTTTCATTATTGTGGGCTATTTGAGTGTTAATCAAGGCTTTAAACCATAACCACACACTTGTATGGTTGAGATAATGTCACACCCCGACCGCGTAAAACAACAAACCGCGGCGAAAACATCGGGGAGTTGAGCGACATAATTATTGTTTCAACAACCATGGTAATTAAAGTTTTGTAATATTGAAATTGAAATTTACATTGTCTTTGAGTTCAAACTAAACATAACATAAATATCTGTCTTTTAAGTCACTAAGGCCCAAGTCCGCCTAAGTGAAGCACAAACATCATCATGCATTAGCACCTGAAACACATGTAAAAGTTGGTACGTCAGCATAAAAATGCATGTGAGATACATAGGTTTTGTTTATGCAGGATTCATGACTTGTAGTTAAAAGAAGTGTTTAACAAAAATGTAGTCATGAACCTTATAAAATGTTTTCCTTTATAAATCATATGAAAATCGAAATGAAAATCAAAAGATAATAAAAGGAAAATGCATGGTTAAATGAATAACCAAGTGAATGAATTTTGTATAAAATGTGTAATTTTTAAAACAATGTCATGTACTTGTATAAAATGTTTCATGTCTATGTCAAGTGGTTTAGATAACGCAACAATGTATAATATGATAAAAGCACTTATATAGGAAGTACCAGCGGCGTATCCACCATGCTTTTATCATATAACACATGGCCCCGTTACATAAGTGACTTATCAATAATCAACTAAAATGTCTTGTTTAAAACCAATGTCCAAATGTTTATGTGTAAACCATGTTCAATGTCATGTGTAAATGTATCATGTATAACCAAATGTAATGCATAGCAAGCAGAAATTATCTACTCAAACTATGTGATGATGTCAATGTGAAACAAATGTCATGTATGGTGAATAACTAGCAATTACTCAACCCCATAGGAAATGTACAAAACAAGGTTTTTGAATAAACCTAAGTTTAAATCAAATGTTATGTTTTGCAGAAAACAGTGCCTTATGATTACAAACATTTATGCAGTAATGTTAATCGCATACATTCAAGCCTTGCGACTGTGGCGACAAACCCTTAAACAAATTAAAGGTTTATCTAAATTATGTATATCGGATTCTGTCATTCCCAACTTCCAAACAAAGCTTGGAAGTCGGAAATGGGATTTGTCAAGTCCTATGGTACCATTACATACTACCGAGCGGCGTGATCAATGTTAATGAATGTATTATTGTCCCGATTAAACATACCAAATGTCATAACCAATGTAGCATCTGAAAACCATGTACTAGGTATGCTAAGTAAACATACATAGGAGAAATGATCATGTAAAACAATGTGCTAGCATGCTCAGTAAACATACATAGCAGAAATGTCATGTAAATCAATGTGTCCATATGTTAAGTAAACATATGCAACAAATGCGTAATAAATCAATGTGCTAGGATTCTTAGCATACATAGCAAAACATGGTTAAAATCATGTACTATATGTGTACTAGGTGAAACTAACATGTTTATGTCATAAAAGCATGAAAAGCACGAAAGTAACACGTATGTACATGTGTATCACCCCAAAGTATTTGAAAGCAGTAAAATAGGGGAACTATGTACTCACTTGGGATTGCTTATTAGTCTTGAGAATAAGACCAATTTAAGCTCCAAGGATCACGGAATCAACAAGGCACCTAATATGGGTAACTATGTTAATAATCGGATCCTAAATCGGGAGATAGGATAGAATGATGTCCTATAAATCAAATGAGTATTTGAACTCATATGGTATGATTTAATAGAGCTAACATTCTGATTTGAAAGTCTACCTAAGTGCTTTTGACCCGTTTCGACCCATTATGGTAGTATAAGCTACTATAATGCGTCGTTTGCGTAAAAGTAAGGTCGGATGGTTATCTATGTGCTATGTCAAGTCTTACATGCCCAAATATGCCTAAACATGTTACTAAATCAGATTATATGTCGATAATATGTTCACGTAGGCAAAATACGGATTTATGCTTCAAAAGGGCATTTTGGTCATTTCCTATGGGCATACAAGCTACTTAACAAATAACTAACCAATCCTATGTGATCATAAGGTATAACCTCAGAGGTTATTCCCTATGCAACTATGATCACTAAACATGCTTGGTCGGATCCTAATGATCGACCAAACGGGTCGGGTTTGAAAGTCTAAGCGATTGTTTAGACCGCTTATCTTACGACCCTAAACAAGCACTAAACTAATAGTGACGAGTTAAACATCTCAAAACATGTTTAACTAACTTAGAAAACTGATTTGGTATCGAAACAAAGTGTTTGATACCTAAAAGTAGTTCCGTTGCAAAATGCGTGCTAAAACGCATTTTGACCGAAACTTTGACTCGTCACTACACCTAGTTAACGTGGTAATCAGTAGGTATAATCGCTAAGGATTATAACCATCGTGATTACAATCACGTTGCAAAGTTCAAACGAACTTTGCGTTGACCATTCATTGGTCAAAGCTGAAAGTCAAACAATGTTTGACTTTCTCGCTAGAAAAGCGATAAAAGAACGAAAGAAGCTTACAAAGGGTCCAAGCTAAGGAGAACTTGATCTTAAAATTCTCAGGTATGAAGTTAATAACTTCAACTTAGAGAAATCAGATCAAGGGTGAGTGAAATGGTTAGAGAACTTGGCTATTTATAGTTGTGGTGAGTTCACAAGATCATTGTGTAACTTCCAAGCATTGAATCTCAGCGCTACATGTGTTATGAGCAGATAATATGCCTTGGAGAGGTGTTAACTTGGCCATTACACAAAGATCTTGCAAGAACAGCCCCTAATCTATCAACAGTTTGCAAAAACTGATTTTCTGTCACTGGACCTTCTTACGCGTCCCGCGTAAGATTTAAGCTGGGCTTACGCGGCCCGTGTAGTACCTGCAGATCAGCAACAGTTTTAAAGTTGATAGCTTAGGTCCCTGCACTTGATTAAGCCCATTTTTGGCACTTTTGACCCCTGTTAGGCCATTTTCAAGGCTCTACAAGGTAGTCAAAGTATAGAGGACTCCAAATGTGCTCGGAAAAGTCCCGGATGTCGGTTCGTTTGGTCGTATGGTCACGTTATTCGTCAAATTACGACGAAAGTCGAACGGACGTGAAAACGATCCAAATTATGCGACGAATGGTATTTTTGCATGCCGATCACTAAAATAAAAATATTTTAGTGACTACAAAAATTTTGGATGTCCAAAAGTGGTCAGAACGTAAGATATGCGCGTAAATGCAAACTTACGCTGTTTTTGACACTTTTAGTCCCTGTAAGATCCAATAAGCATATTTTCGCTCACCGAACCACACAAAGCTTATTTCTATGCTATGTTTAGGTTATATATGGTATGTTTAGCTTATGATCAAGTTCCAGACCATACGTTGCCTTACAAAACGGCATACTTTTGCAGTTTGACGCAAATAGTCCCTGTAAGCGAATAAACTTCTTTTTGCCATACCAAAGCTTTCAAAACTTATTTCTAAGTTATGTAAAGGATATTTATGGTATGTTAAGCTTATGTTGCTGTTCTGGAGTGTTTGTCGCATTAAACTGATTACGTTTATGCATCAGTTTGCGTATAACTTTCCAGAAAGCGATATAGAGATTAAAATCAATCAAAAACCAAAACGTGCAAAATGTCAAACATAAATAACAAACATTGGGATCAAAACACACTATTTTATTAATATTGAATTGTCCAGAGTTTGTACAATGATTACACAAGCACAGATGTCACAGTCTCCCCTACTTTAGCAAATTTCGTCCCGAAATTTATTTAGAGGAAACTTGTGAGAATAGATGCGGATATTTCGCTTTCATCTAATCTTCACGTTCCCAAGTAAATTCTGGGCCACGTTTAGATTTCCAGCGATCTTTGACAATAGGTATGCGCTTGTGTTTAAGCTTCTTAAATTCACGGTCCATGATTTCCACATGTTTCTCAATGAAGTGCATCGTGTCATCAGCACGAATTTCATCAAGGGGTATGTGGAGGTTCTCATCAGCTAAACACTTTTTGAGATTGGACACGTGGAAAGTTGGATGAGCATTTCCAAGTTCAGGAGGTAGCTCAAGTTTGTAGGCTACTTTTACGATTCTTTCAACGATCTTGAATGGTCCTAGATAGCGTGGTGCAAGTTTTCCTTTATTTCCAAATCTAATCACACCTTTCCAAGGGGATACCTTGAGTAGGACGTGATCACCAACTTGAAATTCTAAGGGCTTGCGTCGTCGATCCGCATAACTCTTTTGACGGCTTCTAGCTGTCTGTAGGTTATCACGAATCTTCTTGACCTTATCTGTAGTCTCTAGAATGAGTTCAGGTCCTGTAAGCTGAGCTTCACCTATCTCATTCCAGCAGACTGGTGAACGACATTTTCGACCGTATAAAGCTTCGAAGGAGCCATGTTAATGCTAGAGTGATAACTATTCTTGTAGGGGAATTCGATCAACGGTAGATGCGAATCCCAACTACCACCAAAGTCAATCACACAAGCTCTAAGAATATCCTCCAGTGTCTGGATTATTCTCTCAGATTAACCATCCGTCTGTGGATGATACGCTGTACTCAAATTAAGTTGGGTTCCCATGGCAGATTGCATGGTTCTCCAAAAGCGAGATGAGAATCGAGCATCTTTGTCAGATATGATGTTCAAAGGAACACCATGTCGAGATACAATCTCATCAACATATATCTTGGCAAGCTTGTTAGCAGATAGACCCTCACGGATCGGCAAGAAATGTGCTGACTTTATAAGACGATCAACAACTACCCAAATGCCATCATGACCTCTTTTAGTGCACGACAGCTTGGTAATGAGATCCATAGAAATGTTTTCCCATTTCTAAACTGGTATCTCTGGTTGCTCCAGTAATCCAGTATTCTGCCTTAACCTTAAGACAAGTAAGACATTCGGAAACATATAAGGCAATGTCTCTCTTCATACCCGGTCACCAATACTGAGTTCGAAGATCCTTATACATTTTATCTGCACCTGGATGAATAGATTAACGAGATTTATGAGCTTCATCCATAAGCAAGGTACGAAGATTGTCTATACTTGGGACCCACAAATGGTCCATGAAATAGAATATCCCAAAGTATTTTAGTTCAAGCTCAGGCTTAATGTGACACGGTAATTCCTTACCCATCAAGTCTTGTGTAACACAAGTATGTTGAGCCTGAGAAATTCGGGTTTGAATATCAGATCGAACTTGAACATAGTGAAGCTTGACACGTTCCTTACGACTCAATGCATCAGCTACGACATTCGCCTTACCAGGATGGTAGCGAATTTCGCAATCGTAGTCGTTTAGAAGTTCAACCCATCGTCATTGCCTCATGTTAAGTTTTTTTTGATTGAAGATATGCTGGAGACTTTTGTGGTCAGTAAACACTACACACTTTCTACCGTATAGGTAGTGTCTCCAGATTTTGGGAGCAAAAACTACTACACCCAACTCAAGATCATGAGTAGTGTAGTTTTTCTCGTGTACCTTCAGCTGTCTTGATGCATAAGCTATAACTTTGTTTCTTTGCATAAGAACGCAGCCAAGGCCTAAGTTGGATGCATCACAATACACAACAAAATCGTCATTGCCCTCAGGTAAGGTTAAGATAGGTGCATCACAGAGTTTCTGTTTCAAGGTCTGGAAAACTTCTTCCTGTTTGGATCCCCACTCAAAAGGTTTATTCTTCTGAGTTAAAGCAGTGAGAGGAACCGCAATCTTGGAGAAGTTTTCAATGAAACGGCGGTAGTAACCCGCTAGACCAAGAAAAGAACGAACCTCGGTAGGAGTAGAAGGTGTATCCCAATCCTTAATCGCACTGATTTTGGCGGGATCTACATGAATACCTTGTTCGTTGACGATGTGCCCCAAAAATTGAACTTCCTTAAGCCAGAATACGCACTTGGAGAATTTGGCGAAAAGCTGTTCTTTCTTTAGGAGCTCCATTGTAAGATGAAGATGTTGCTCATGATCAACTCGGGTCTTAGAATAGATCAAAATATTATCAATGAAAACGATGATGAACTTGTCCAAATAAGGCTTACAAACCCTATTCATCAAGTCCATGAAAACAACAAGAGCATTTGTTAAACCGAAGGGCATAACAGTGAACTCATAATGACCATAACGTGTACGAAAAGCTGTCTTGGGAATATCTTCTTCGAGAACTCGAAGTTGATGATACCCAGAACGAAGATCAATCTTTGAAAAGCAAGTAGCATCCTGTAGCTTATCAAAGAGATCATCAATGCGAGGTAGGGAATATCGATTCTTGATGGTAAGCTTGTTAAGCTCACGATAATCGATACACATCCTGAAAGATCCATCCTTCTTCTTGACAAAAAGAATGGGAGCACCCCAAGGTGAAAAGCTAGGACGAATAAAACCTTTGTCAGAAAGCTCCAGGAGCTGCTTAGACAACTCTTGCTTCTCAGATGGTGCAAGACGGTAAGGTGATTTAGCAACAGGATTTGCACCAGGTACAAGATCGATGCGAAACTCAACTTGGCGTACAGGGGGTAAACCAGGTAATTCTTCAGGAAATACCTCAGGATAATCCCGAACAACATGGATATCTTGGATAGTCTTACCCTTGCCTTTCTCCTCTACGACATGTGCTAAGAAAGCAAAATATTTCTTTCATAGGTATTTGCGGGCTTGGGTACAAGACATGAGTTTAAGACCACTAACGGGTTTCTCCCCACGAACTTCTAAGATCTCACCAGTCGAAAGCGGTATACGGACAATCTTCTCAAAACAAACCACCTCAGCATGGTATTTAGCTAACCAATCCATTCCCACGATAACATCAAAGCTCCCGAGTCGCATCGGTGTGAGGTCAATAGGGAAAAGATGGTTATTAAGGTTCAACTGGCAATTTCGGAGAACAAAGTTTAGTACAACAGGTTCACCACTAGCTACTTCTACTGTCAAGGGCTTTCCTAGTTTTGTTCTAGTCATCGAAAGCAAAGGCTCAAATGCTAAGGACACAAAACTCTTATCGGCACCCGAATCAAATAGAACAGAAGCAGGATGGTTGTTAACAAGGAACGTACCGTTCACCACTTCGTTATCCGTGCGCGCCTCATTTGCATTCAGATTAAAAGCTCAACCACGAGCAGGTGCTTGATTTGCGTTTGCCAACCTCGGGCAGTTGTTCCTGTAGTGGGTCAGATCCCCACAGTTGAAACATGAACCAGGCGGATAGTGAGGTCGTGCAAGATTCTGGGCAGGGTTTTGTGCAACTTGATTTTGAGCTGCCTGATTTTGGTTTGGAGCAAAGTGGCAGGTGTTCGCAAGATGACCAGATTTGCCACAATTTGTGCAGATGCGGTATTGCACTTGTGGCTGGTGATGGCTGTTACATTTGTTGCACAGGGGTGCATTCCCAGCATACTGCCTCTTGGCAGCAGGTTGTGCATGCTGATTAGGAGCAGCCTGATTTGTCTGAGTAGTAACAGCGAAGTTCTTGGAAGCCTTATGCTTCCTAGATTTCCTTGAAGACTCAGCAGCCTTCTTGCCCTTATTCTCCTTGGTGCTATCAGACTGTTTCTGCTTCTTATCACCTTTTCTGTGGAGTTTACCCTTCTTGACTTGAGAGTCTGTTAGGGTTGCAGCTAGCTCAATGGCCTGTCGGACGGTAGTAGGGTTGCTGTCAGTGACAATATCCTGAATAGGATCTGGCAAACCGTCTATGTACTTCTCGATAGCCTTATCCAAAGGCGTGACCATTGTAGGACAGAGCTAGCTTAACTCCTCGTATCTGTCATTGTAAGCCCGGTGTTCACCACTATTATGCTTCAGATCATGGAACTCATTTTCAAGTGCCCTCTGCTCGTGATGAGGACAAAATTCTCTCATCATGAGAGCTCTAAGTTCCTCCCATGTCTGACCTAAAGCAACATCAGCACCTCTATCTCTCATTACCCCATTCCACCAGGTAAGAGCCCTCTTTTGGAATACACTTGAAGCAAACTCGACCTTACGATTGTTAGGACACTGAACACGGCGACAGGTGCTCTCAAGACTCTCAAACCACTGTAGGAGCCCAGTTGCTCCTTCAGAACCACTAAACTTGAGCGGTTTAGCCGAGTTAAAGCTTTTGAAGTTGCACGGAGCAGGTGCATTAACATTGTTATTGTTGGCTTGGTTTATCTGAGTGATGAGATTAGGTAGCATAGCAGCTATCTATTGTGCTATAATAGCTGCCAGTTCGGCATTGGGTTCCTGAACGTTACGTCCATGAGGGATTCTAAAAGAGGAAACATGAGAGAAAACGAGTGAGATGATGTGATGAAAAATGAGATATTATAAATATCAACAAAATGAAAGGATGGTGATCATTTGTTCATTACCTCGTAACAAACAATCGACACACAGTGACAAATCAAAGTAAATGAGTCATAATAATGTATCACCAAAGACATACTCGCCTATAAGTGAACACTCACCTCAAGAGTTCCCAGGTAAGAGTGACTGGTCCGATACTGCGAATTTGTACGAACACTCTAGCCTTAGACAGAAAACTCAGGGTACAGGCATTCACCCTTCCAGTTTGCACGTGTTCACATTATTTAGACCCAAACTTTGATGAGATTTTGAAAAATTTAGAAGGCACAAAGCCAAAAAGAAATCATCTAAGGATAGATGATTGATGTCAAAATCATTTTGGAAATTGTGTTCAAGTTTTGGTAATCACCTAAGGATAGGTGACGTGTATTGTTTTAAGATCTAAACACAAGAAAACTTGTGTTAGCGTCCTAGAAAGTTATAGTCTAGGTCAAAGCATTCTAATAACCTAATTCCCTATAACCATTGGCTCTAATACCAACTCTTCTGTCACACCCCGAACGCGTAAAACAACAAATCGCGATGGAAACGTCGGGGAGTGGAGCGACAGAATTATTATTTCAACAACCATGGTAATTAAAGTTTTGTATTATTGAAATTGAAGTTTACATTGTCTTTGAGTTCAAACTAAACATAACATAAATAACTGTCTTTTAAGTCACTAAGGCCCAAGTCCGCCTAAGTGAAGCACAAACATCACCATGCATTAGCACCTGAAACACATGTAAACGTAGGTACGTCAGCATAAAAATGCATGTGAGATACATAGGTTTTGTTTATGCAGGATTCATGACTTGTAGTTAAAAGAAGTGTTTAACAAAAATGTAGTCATGAACCTTGTAAAATGTTTTCCTTTATAAATCATATGAAAATCGATATGAAAATCAAAAGATAATAAAAGGATAATGCATGGTTAAATGAATAACCAAGTGAATGAATTTTGTATAAAATGTGTAATTTGTAAAACAATGTCATGTACTTGTATAAAATGTTTCATGTCTATGTCAAGTGGTTTAGATAACGCAACAATGTATAATATGATAAAAGCACTCATATATAGGAAGTACCAGCGGCGTATCCACCATGCTTTTATCATATAACACATGGCCCCGTTACACAAGTCACTTGTCAATAATCAACTAAAATGCCTTGTTTAAAACCAATGTCCAAATGTTTATGTGTAAACCATGTTCAATGTCATGTGTAAATGTATCATGTATAACCAAATGTAATGCATAGCAAGCAGAAATTATCTACTCAAACTATGTGTTGATGTCAATGTGAAACAAATGTCATGTATGGTGAATAACTAACAATTACTCAACCCCATAGGAAATGTACAAAACAAGGTTTTTGAATAAACCTAAGTTTAAATCAAATGTTATGTTTTGCAGAAAACAATGCCTTATGATTACAAACATTTATGCAGTAATGTTAATCGCATACATTCAAGCCTTGCGACTGTGGCAACAAACCCTTAAACACATTAAAGGTTTATCTAAATTATGTATATCGGATTCTGTCATTCCCAACTTCCAAATAAACCTAGGAAGTCGGAAACGGGATTTGTCAACTCCTATTGTACCATTACATACTACCGAGCAGCGTGATGAATGTTAATGAATGTATTATTGTCCCGATTAAACATACCAAATGTCATAACCAATGTAGCATGTGAAAACCATGTACTAGGTATGCTAAGTAAACATACATAGTAGAAATGATCATGTAAAACAATGTGCTAGCATGCTCAGTAAACATACATAGCAGAAATGTCATGTAAATCAGTGTGTCCATATGTTAAGTAAACATATGCAACAAATGTGTAATAAATCAATGTGCTAGCATGCTTAGCATACATAGCAAAACATGGTTAAAATCATGTACTATATGTGTACTAGGTGAAACTAACATGTTTTTGTCATAAAAGCATGAAAAGCACGAAAGTAACACGTATGTACATGTGTATCACCCCAAAGTATTTGAAAGCGGTAAAAGAGGGGAACTTTAAGCTCCAAGGATCACGGAATCAACATGGCACCTAAATATGGGTAACTATGTTAATAATCGGATCCTAAATCGGGAGATAGGATAGAATGATGTCCTATAAATCAAATGAGTATTTGAACTCATATGGTATGATTTAATAGAGCTAACATTCTGATTTGAAAGTCTACCTAAGTGCTTTTGACCCGTTTCGACCCATTATGGTAGTATAAGCTACTATAATGCGTCGTTTGCGTAAAACTAAGGTCTGATGGTTATCTATGTGCTATGTCAAGTCTTACATGCCCAAATATGCCTAAACATGTTACTAAATCAGATTATATGTCGAAAATATGTTCACATAGGCAAAATACGGATTTATGCTTCAAAAGGGCATTTTGGTCATTTCCTATGGGCATACAAGCTACTTAACAAATAACTAACCAATCCTATGTGATCATAAGGTATAACCTCAGAGGTTATTCCCTATGCAACTATGATCACTAAACATGCTTGGTCGGATCCTAATGATAGACCAAACGGGTCGGGTTCGAAAGTCTAAGCGATTGTTTAGACCGCTTATCTTACGACCCTAAACAAGCACTAAACTAATAATGACGAGTTAAAGATGTCAAAACATGTTTAACTAACTTAGAAAACTGATTTGGTATCGAAACAAAGTGTTTTAAAACCTAAAAGTAGTTCCGTTGCAAAATGCGTGCTAAAACGCATTTTGACCGAACCTTTGACTCGTCACTACACCTAGTTAACGTGGTAATCAGTAGGTATAATCGCTAAGGATTATAACCATCGTGATTACAATCACGTTGCAAATTTCAAACAATCTTTGCATTGACCATTGACTAGTCAAAGATGAAAGTCAAACACTATTTGACTTTCTCGCTAGAAAAGCGATAAAAGAACGAAAGAAGCTTACAAAGGGTCCAAGCTAGGGAGAACATGATCTTAAAATTCTCAGGTACGAAGTTAATAACTTCAACATAGAGAAATCAGATCAAGGGTGAGTGAAATGGTTAGAGAGCTTGGCTATTTATAGTTGTGGTGAGTTCACAAGATCATTGTGTAACTTCCAAGCATTAAATCTCAGCGCTACATGTGTTATGAGCAGATAATATGCCTTGGAGAGGTGTTAACTTGGCCATTACACAAAGATCTTGCAAGAACAGTCCCTAATCTATCAACAGTTTGCAAAAACTGATTTTCTGTCACTAGGCCTTCTTACGCGCCCCGGGTAAGATTTAAGCTGGGCTTACGCGGCCCGTGTAGTCCCTGCAGATCAGCAACAGTTTTAAAGTTGATAGCTTAGGTCCCTGCACTTGATTAAGCCCATTTTTGGCACTTTTGACCCCTGTTAGGCCATTTTCAAGGCTCTACAAGGTAGTCAAAGTATAGAGGACTCCAAATGTGCTCGGAAAAGTCCCGGATGTCGGTTCGTTTGGTCGTATGGTCACGTTATTCATCAACTTACGACGAAACTCGAACGGACGTGAAAACGATCCAAATTACGCGACGAATGGTATTTTTGCATGCCGATCACTAAAATAAAAATATTTTAGTGACTACAAAAATTTTGGATGTCCAAAAGTGGTCAGAACGTAAGATATGCGCGTAAATGCAAACTTACGCCGTTTTTGACACTTTTAGTCCCTGTAAGATCTAATAAGCATATTTTCGCTCACCGAACCACACAAAGCTTATTTCTATGCTATGTTTAGGTTATATATGGTATGTTTAGCTTATGATCAAGTTCCGGACCGTACGTTGCCTTACAAAATGGCATACTTTTGCAGTTTGACGCAAATAGTCCCTGTAAGCTAATAAACTTGTTTTTGCCATACCAAAGCCTTCAAAACTTATTTCTAAGTTATGTAAAGGATATTTAAGGTATGTTAAGCTTATGTTGCTGTTCTGGAGTGTTTGTCGCGTTAAACTGATTACGTTTATGCATCAGTTTGCGTATAACTTTCTAGAAAGCGATATAGAGTTTAAAATCAATCAAAAACCAAAACGTGCAAAATGTCAAACATAAATAACAAACATTGGGATCAAAACACACTGTTTTATTAATATTGAATTGTCCAGAGTTTGTACAATGATAACACAAGCACAGATGTCACAGATAATGCCATGGGCATCACACAAATCCACATGGCATGATCTAAGAGCTTCCATTCAACTATAAATATCATTCAAATCTGCCATCTTGATTGCTCATTCCCATTTTCTTCTCTCTTGAACTCTAAGTGAAGGCTACGATCTCTTGGATGCCTTCTACCTGAGTTCTTCTAGTCATTTTTGCAGCCTTAGAGCACTTGTAAGTGTTCTTTCATGGCTAGTTCTTTTATTTCAGCAAATACAAGCTGAAAGTCAAACAGTTTGACTTTCGGTTTTGACCATGAATTGGTCAAATCAAAGTTCAATTGAACTTTGCAAGGTGATCGTAATCACGATGGTTATAATCCCTTGCGATTATACCTATTGAATACCACATTGATTAGTCGAAGTGACGAGTCAAAGTTTCGATCAAAATGCACGATTATGTGCATTTTGTGACGAAACTATTTTCGGGTATCAAAACACTTTGTTTTGATACCAAATCAGTTTTCTAACTTAGTTAAACATGTTTTAACATGTTTAACTTGTCACTTTTAGTTTAGTGCTTGTTTAGGGTCGTAAGTCAAGCGGCCTAAACAACTGCTTAAACTTTCGAACCCGACCCGTTTGGTCGATCATTAGGATCCGACCAAACATATTTTGTGACCATAATTGTATAGGGAATAACCTTCCGAGGTAATACCTTATGGTCACTTAGTTTAATTAGTTGTATGATAGGTAGTTTATATGCCTTAGGAAAATGACCAAAATGCCATTTTCGCGCATAATTTCAATTTAAGCATATGTAACCAAAATTTTGACACTTAAACTGATTATGCAACATTATTAAACATGTTTAGGCATATAATACTTATCATAGGACTATTTAGGCCATCCGAACGCGCATTTGCGTAAATGACGCGTTAACGTAGCTTAAACTACCTTAACGGGTCATAACAAGTCAAAAACACTTAGGATAGGTTTCAAATCAGAATGTGGGTTTTGTTAAACCATATCATATGAGTTCCAACACTCATTTGGTTTACAAGACCTCATTCTACCCGATCTCCTGATTTAGGTCCCGTTTATTAACATAGTGATCCGATACTAGGTGCCACTTGATTTCCTGAGATTTGTTAGGTCACTTAATCAAGGATACTTGCAATCTCAAGTGAGTACATAGCTCCCCTCTTTTATGCTGATCAATTGTTTTAGGGTGACTCATATGTGCTAAATGTTTTTCATGTTTTCAAAACAATGATTATGGTTTATATATAACACGATGATTTCAATAATGTGAACGAACTTGTTGGGGCGTTAGTCGAAACACATTCGAATGACATTCATTAACTATGATCAAGCCGACCAATAGTATGTTATTGTACCATAGGATCTGACAAATCCCGTTATCTGACTATCCCTTTGGTGGGTAATGTGGGTAACGACAGAAACTGTTATCTGATTAACAAATCATGTGTTGGTTTGTTAGTCTTGCTAAAGAGGTCTTTCAGGGCCTAGTTAAAGATACCCCATGGGTGGTATATCAAGTCACACAGGTTTAAATGTATTCTTTAAAGAACTACCAAAAGTTGTATTTCACAATTAAAACATAGACGATTTGAACGATTTGAACGATTGGAACGAATTGAGCAAGTTGAACGATTGGAACAATTTGAACGATTGAAACTATTTGAACCATTATGGATAAGTGTTTTCAAATGATGTCACACAACGAGGTTTACTTAAAGATATAAACCATACAATGTTTACTTTCAAAGACGATTTACTACTTGGTTTTACAAAGACAAATGTTTTCAGTCAAGATTCATGGCTACAATGGTTTTGGTTTACTTATATCATCTTGTAAAGATGATAAAACATATTGCAATATCAAACACTTTTTGATTTCAAGGTACATACTCGACAACTCCCGAAGTTGGACGAGGTATTGCAATATGGATTCAAAGCCCTGAATTTGACATACAAAACCTATGTACTCGCCGACATTTTTATGCTGACTGTTTTTCACATATGTTTCAGGTTCTATTATGTGATGATTGTTGATTGCTTGCTATACATAGGATGGACGCGGGCTTTAGTGACTTAAAACTTGAAAGACAATTGTTGTAATTACTTGGTTTGTATCAAAACAATGTGTCTATTAATGAAATAAAACAAAACTTCAAATTCCATGTGTTGTGAAACAATGATTCTGTTACGACACTCCCTGACGTTTCCGCCGTTGTTTGTTGTATTACGCGGTCGGGGTGTGACAGACGAGTTGGTATTAGAGCTTATGGTTATAGGGAATTAGGTTATTAGTAATGCTCTTGACCTAGTCTATAACCTTCCTAGGACCCTAACGCAAGTGAATTCACATTTAGATTCTTAATACAATACCAATCACCTATCCTTAGGTAATTAACAAAAACAAAACACAATTCATTCTCTCGAGTCAAAATTTTTCAAAACATCACAAGAAATCATCTATCCTTAGATGATTTGTTTTAGGCTTTTAAGCCTTTAGTGTTTTCAAAATCTCGTCAATGTTTGGGTCTTTATAATGTGAACACATGCAATCTAGAAGGGTGGGTGCCTGTACCTCGAGTTTTCTGTCTAAGGCTAGAGTGTTCGTACAAATCCACAGTATCGGACCAGTCACTCTTACCTGGGAACTCTCGGGGTGAGTGTCCACTTATAGGCTAAAGCATGTCTTCGCGATACATTATTATGACCCATTTACTTTGATTAGTCATAGTTGTCACACCCCGACCGCGTATAACATGCAACCGCAACGGAAACGTCGGGGAGTGTTGTAACAGAATTATTGTTTCATAACCACGGTAATTAAAGTTCTGTTTTATTTATAAAGAAAGGGGAATTACATTGTCTTTAAACGAAAGAAACAAGAGTACATAACATTATTTAAAACTAATCTTGCTTCTTTTATGTCACTAAGGCACGATTCCACCCTAGTGTATATTGATCAAACCTATGCGTTAGCTCCTGAAACACATGTGAAAATAGGTACGTCAGCATAAAAATGCCTGTGAAATACATAGGTTTTGCGAAAATAGGATTCATGACTTAGGTTTAAAGAAATGTCTAATAAAAATTAGTCATGAATCTTGTTAAGTGTTTTCTTTTACAAATCATATGAAAATGTAATAAGAAAATCAGATTATATAAAAGAAAGGTGTATGGTTAATTAAATAACCAAGTAAAATGAGTTGTATAAAACAAACTGTTTTTGTAAAGCAATGTCTTGTGAAAAATATATGTTATTTGTGTAAAATGTTATATGTCTAAACTGAAATGATTTAAATAACTCTACGATATGTAATATCATACAAGCACTTATATATAGGAAGTACCAGCGGCGTATCCAGGAACGGGAGTTGTCAATTCCTATGGTACCACTACCTACTAACGAACGGCATGGCCAATGTTAATGAATGTATTTTTGTCCCATTTAAACAAACCAAATGTCATACCAAAATGTAAGCATGTGATGTAAAACAATGCACTAGGTATGCACCAAATGGACAAACATAGCGTGAAATGAAATGTGAAACAATGCACTAAGTATGCACTAAATGGACATACATAGCGTGAAATGAAATGTAAAACAATGCACTAAGTATGCACTAAATGGACATACATAGTGTGAAATGTAATGTAAAACGATGTACTAAGTATGAAACAAATGGACATACATTGCAAAAACACAATGAAATCATGTACTATAAGCGTACTAATGAACACAACAAGCATATGATATGAAAACATGGAAAGCACGAAAGTAACAAGTAGGCACATGTGTTTCACCCCAAAACGTTTGAAAAACAGTAAACGAGGGGACTATGTACTCACTTGAGAATGCTCAATAGTCCTAGGATAACCACCAAGCAATGCAAGAAGATCACGGAATCAAACGGCACCTAATATAGGTAACTACGTTAATAAACCGGCCCTAAATCGGAGGATCGGATAGAATGAGGGTTCGTAAACCAAATGAGTATGGGAACTCATGTAATATGGTTTAACAAAGCCTATATACTAAAATGAAACCTAACCTAGGTGCTTACGACCCGTTTAGATAGCTTACGCTACTTTAACCCGTCGTTCGCGTAATACGCATCCAGATCGCCTTATCTGTTATCTCTAGAATGAGGTCAGGTCCAGTAATCTGAGCTTCACCGATCTCATTCCAGCAGACTGGTGAACGACGTTTTCGACCATAAAGAGCCTCGAAAGGAGCCATGTTGATGCTGGAGTGATAACTGTTGTTGTAGGAAAATTCAATCAACGGAAGATACGAATCCCAACTACCACCAAAATCGATCACACAAGCTCTAAGCATATCCTCCAAAGTCTGGATTGTTCTTTCAGTTTGGCCATCTGATTATGGGTGATAAGATGTGCTTAGATTAAGTTGGTTCCCCATAGCAGATTGCATGGTTCTCCAAAAACGAGACGAGAATCGAGCATCTCTATCAGAGATAATGTTCAAAGGAACACCATGTCTAGATACAATTTCATCCACATAGATTTTAGCAAGCTTGTCAGCAGATAGATCCTCACAGATCGGCAAGAAATGCGCTGACTTTGTAAGATGATCAATAACTACCCAGATGGCATCATGACCTCTCTTTGTGCGCGAAAGTTTGGTAATAAGATCCATGGCATTGTTTTCCCATTTCCAAACTAGAATATCTGGTTGCTCCAATAAACCAGAAGGATGTTGATGTTCAGCCTTAACCTTAAGACAAGTAAGGCATTTTGAAACATATAAGGCAATGTCTTTCTTCATACCAGGCCACCAATACTGAGTACGAAGATCCTTATACATTTTGTTTGCACCAGGATGAATAGAATAACGAGACTTGAGCTTGAGGCTACTAGCAGGTTTCTCATCACGAACCTGTAGGATCTCACCTGTCGAGAGTGGCACACGAACAATCTTCTCAAAATAAACTACCTCTGCGTGATGCTTGGCTAACCAATCCATACCCACTATAACGTCAAAACTCCCAAGTTGCATTGGCGTGAGGTCGATGGGAAAAAGATGGTTGTTAAAGTTCAACTGGCAGTTACGAAGAACATAATCGAGAACAATGGGGTCACCACTAGCAACTTCTGTTGTCTAAGGCTTACCTAGTTTTGTTCTAGACATGCAAAGAAATGGCTCAAAAGAGAATGACACAAAACTCTTATCGGCACCCGAATAAAAAAGAACAGATGCAGACTGATTGTTACCAAAGAACGAACCGTTGACCACCTCATTGTCTGCTTGCGCCTCCTGAGAATTCATGTTTAAGACTCGTCCACGATCCTGAGCTTGGTTTGCATTCACCAATCTTGGACACTGATTACGGTAGTGGGTCAGATCCCCACAGTTATAGCACGAACCAGTAGGGAAATGAAGTCGTGCAACTTGTGCTTGCTGTTGAGCAGGCAGTTGAGCAGCCTGCTGAGCTGGGTTACGAGCTGCTTGATTCTGAGCAAAACGACAAACATCAGAAAGGTGACCTGAGTTCCCACAGTTAGTACAAAACTGGCACAGAAATTGTGGTTGATGGTGGCTATTGCATCTGTTGCACAACGGTGCATTCCCCGCATACCGTTTCTTAACTGGTGGTGGTGCGGGTTGGTTGGGAGCTGCCTGGTTAACTTGGGCAGTGACACGAAATTCTGGGAAGCCTTACGCTTCCTAGACCCCTTCGAGGAACCAGTTTCCTTGCCCTTCTTGTTCTTACCCTTCTTGCTCTCTCCCTTGTCAGACAACTGTTTCTTACCCTTGTCACCCTTCCTGTGTAACTTCCCCTTTCGCACATGCGATTCAGTCAATGTCACAGCTAAGTTGATTGCCTGACGAACTATGGTAGGGTTACTACCAGTGACGATGTCTTGTACGGAGTCAGGCAAGCCATCAATATTCCTCTCGATAGCCTTCTCGAGTGGGGTAACCATGGTAGGGCAAAGTAAGCTTAACTCTTCATACCTATCAGTGTATGCTCGGTGCTCGCCACTATCCTGCTTCAAGTCATCAAACTCCCTCTCTAAAGCCCTTAGTTCATGACGAGGACAAAACTCCCTCATCATAAGAGCCCTAAGTTCAGCCCAAGTTTGTGCTAACGCAACCTCAGCACCACGGACTCTCATAACCCCGTTCCACCATGTAAGAGCCCTCTTCTGAAACACACTGGAAGCAAACTCGACTTTCCGATTTTCAGGACACTGAACGTGACGAAACATACTCTCAATGCTCTCGAACCACTGTAGGAGACCAATTGCTCCTTCAGAACCACTAAACTTGAGTGGTTTAGCCGAGTTAAAACTTTTGAAATTGCATGGAGCATTTTGGTTATTGTTGGCTTGGTTCACTTGAGCAATAATGTCTGGGAGTACAGCAGCCATATGCTGTGCCATTTCGGCATTTGGTAGCGGATTTTCGCGTCGAGGAGGCATTCTAAAAGAGGAAACATGAGAGGAAACGAGTGAGATGATTAGATGAAAAGAATGAGATGAAACAAAAATCGACAAAAACAAAGATGGTGGTCATTTGTCCGTACCACAAAGCAAACAAACGACACACAGTGACAAATCAAAGTAAATGGGTCAAAAATAATGTATCGCGAAGACATGCTCGCCTATAAGTGAATACTCACCCCAAGAGTTCCTAGGTAAGAGTGATTGGTCTGATTATGTGGATTTGTACGAACACTCTAGCCTTAGACAGAAAACCCAGGGTACAGGCATTCACTCTTCCAGTTTGCACGTGTTCACACTATTTAGAACCCAAAACTTTGACGAGATTTTGAAAACTTGGAAGGCACAAGGCCAAAAGAATCTTTCAAAAGCGGATGATTAAATTTTCAAAATCATTCTGAAAAATTGAAGGGTTCAAAGCCTTATAAAAAAATCATTTAAAAACAGATGATTGATTTTCAAAAAAAAAATCGTTTTGGAAAATTGGGTTCTTGTTTTGGGTAATCACCTAAGGATAGGGGAAGTACATGTTTTAAGATCTAAACACAAGATAACTTGTGTTAGGGTCCTAGAAGGTTATAGTCTAGGTCAAAGCATTACTAATAACCTAATTACCTATAACCATTGGCTCTAATACCAACTCTTCTGTCACACCCCGATCGCGTATAACATGCAACCGCGGCGAAAACGTCGGGGAGTGTTGTAACAGAATTATTGTTTCATAACCATGGTAATTAAAGTTCTGTTTTATTTATAAACAAAGGGGGATTACATTGTCTTTAAACGAAAGAAACAAGAGTACATAACATTATTTAAAACTAATCTTGCTTCTTTTATGTCAGTAAGGCCCGAGTCCACCCTAGTGTATCTTGATCAAACCTATGCGTTAGCTCCTGAAACACATGTGAAAATAGGTACGTCGGCATAAAAATGCCTGTGTGATACATAGGTTTTGCGAAAATAGGATTCATGACTTAGGTTTAAAGAAATGTTTAATAAAAATTAGTCATGAATCTTGTTAAATGTTTTCTTTTACAAATCATATGAAAATGTAATAAGAAAATCAGATTATATAAAAGAAAGGTGTATGGTTAATTAAATAACCAAGTAAAATGAGTTGTATAAAACAAACTATTTTTGTAAAACAATGTCTTGTGAAAAATATATGTTATTTGTGTAAAATGTTATATGTCTAAACTGAAATGATTTAAATAACGCTACGATATGTAATATCATACAAGCACTTATATATAGGAAGTAGCAGTGGCGTATCCACCATGCTTGTATCATATTACACACGTCCCGTTACTTAAATCACTTACCCAAACAAACCACCAAAGTAAATTGTTCATGTTTATATCAATTGTCAAAAATGTTTATGTCAAAATGTAAATCATGTAATGTATAATCAATGTCAAAAATGTTCATGTGTCAAATGTAAATCATGTAATGTGTATCAAAATATCATGTATGGCATGTGAAATATATCAACTAAACCATAGGTAAAAATGCACAAAGCTAGGCATTGAAGTAAAACATAGTTTAAATCAAGGTTATGTTTTGTGGAAATGCATGCTATACTGATACAAACATCTATGCGGTATTGTGAAAATGCATACATTCAAGCCTTGAGACTGTGGCGATAAACCCTTAAACAGATTAAAGGTTTATCTAAGTTATGTGTATCGAATTTGGTCATTCCTTCCATCCAAACATACCTAGGATGTCAGGAACGGGAGTTGTCAATTCCTATGGTACCACTACCTACTAACGAACGGCATGGCCAATGTTAATGAACGTATTTTTGTCCCATTTAAACAAACCAAATGTCATACCAAAATGTAAGCATGTGATGTAAAACAATGCACTAGGTATGCACTAAATGGACATACATAGCGTGAAATGAAATGTGAAACAATGCACTAAGTATGCACTAAATGGACATACATAGCATGAAATGAAATGTAAAACAATGCTCTAAGTATGCACTAAATGGACATACATAGCGTGAAATGTAATGTAAAACGATGTACTAACTATGAAACAAATGGACATACATAGCAAAAACACAATGAAATCATGTACTATAAGCGTACTAATGAACATAACAAGCATATGATATGAAAACATGGAAAGCACGAAAGTAACAAGTAGGCACATGTGTTTCATCCCAAACCGTTTGAAAAACAGTAAAGGAGGGGAGCATGTACTCACTTGAGATTGCTCAATAGTCCTAGGATAACCACCAAGCAATGCTAGAAGATCACGAAATCAAGCGGCACCTAATATAGGTAACTACGTTAATAAACCGGACCTAAATCGGAGGATCGGAGAGAATGAGGGTTCGTAAACCAAATGAGTATATGAACTCATGTAATATGGTTTAACAAAGCCTACATACTAAAATGAAACCTAACCTAGGTGCTTACGACCCATTACGACCCGTTTAGATAGCTTACGCTACTTTAACGCGTTGTTCGCGTAAAACGCGTCCGGATCGCCTAACTAGTCTTATGACAAGTAAAAAATGCCTTAACATGTCTAATATTGTTGCCGAATCAGTTTAGATGTCAAAAGTTAGGTTACATATGCTTAAAATGAATTTTGGCGCAAAAAGGGCATTTTGGTACTTTACCTAAGGCATACAAATTACCTGTCATATAACTAACTAAACGTAGTGACCATAAGGTATAACCTCGGAAGGTTATTCCCTATACAACTATGGTCACCTAATGTGTTTGGTCGGATCCTAATGATCGACCAAACGGGTCGGGTTCGAAAGTATAAGCGATTGTTTAGATCGCTTACCTTACGACCCTACATAAGCACTAAACCTAAAGTGACGAGCTAAACTTGTTAAAACATGTTTAACGAATTTAGAAAACAGGTTTGGTATCAAGACAAAGGGTATTGGTACCTAATAGTAGTTTGGTTACAAAATACGCAAGAATACGCATTTTGGCCGAAACTACGACTCGTCACTATACCTAAACAACGTGGTAATCAGTAGGTATAATCACTAGGGACTATAACCATCGTAATTACGCTCACGTTGCGAAGTTCAAACGAACTTCATGTTGACCATAAACTGGTTAATGCAGAAAGTCAAACAGAGTTTGACTTTCATGCTAAAAACGCATAAAAGAATGAAAGAGGACTTACAACGGGTCCAAGAACGGAAGCTTTGATCCGAATATTCTCAAGTATGAAGTGATAATCACATCAACTTAGAGAACCAATTCAGATTCAAAGGTGTGAGTTTGAGAGTGAAGTGGGTGGGGGTATTTATAGATTTCATAGAACCGTTAAGATCGTTTCTTGAAACCCGAGCTTTGATCTAGGTCGTACACTTGCACCCATTGTTTTCTAAAACCATGGGAGCCCCTAATATGAGCCCATAGTATTGAAAATACCATTTGCAAGGCCCCTAAACAACTGGAACAGCTGGAAACAGGCTGGAAAATCATTTTTGCAGATCTGGCATGTTCATACTGGCCGCGTAAGGTTCAAGGGGGGCTTACGCTGGACGCCTGAGATCCCCAGTTCAGCAACAAGTTTTAATAATTGCAGTTTTGGTCCCTGCATCCTTCTAAGGCTCATTTTGACACGTTTAAGGCCCGTTAAGCCAACTTTAAGGCTCTACTATGATGCCTAAACATAGAGGAGATGAAACATGCTCAGAAATATGCCGGATGTCGTTTCGTTTGGTCGTACGAATGCGTTGTTTGCTTAATTACGACGAAATACGCACGAACGCGAAGAACGATACAAATTACGCGACGAATGGATTTTTATCATGCCATTCACTAAAATACAATATTTTAATGATTACATATATTTTTGGATGTATTCAGAACTTATGCGCTTTTTGACGCTTTTAGTCCCTGAATGACCACACAGCTTATTTTAGCATACCGGACCCCTTAAAGCCTATTTCTAAGCTATGTGAAGGATATTTAGGGTATTTTTAACTTATAATCATGTTCCGGAATGTCCGTTACAGTACGAATCGGCATACTTTAGCAGTTTGTTGAATTTAGTCCCTGTAAGCGAATAAACTTGATTTTTGACATACCAAAGCCTTCAAAACTTCTTTCTAAGTTATGTAAAGGTTATTTAAGGCATGTTAAGCATAAATTGATGTTCCGGAGTATTTGTCGCGTTAAACTGATTACGTTTACGCACCAGTTTGCGTATAACTCTCCAGAAAGCGATTTAGAGTTTGAAATTGAATAAAAATCAAAACATGAAAAATGTCAAACATAAACAAACAAATATTGGGTTCATATAACATTGCTTTATTGATAATTGAACTGTTTACAATGATTACAAGCACAGGTGTCACAGTCTCCCCTACTTGTGGAAATTTCATCCCGAAATTTGTTTAGAGGAAACTCGTGGGAATAGATGAGGATATTTCGCCTTTATTTGATCTTCACATTCCCAAGTAAATTATGGTCCACGTTTAGATTCCCAGTGAACTTTAACCAATGGAATGCGCTTGAGTTTAAGCCACTTGACTTCACGGTCCATGATTTCCACAGGTTTCTCAACAAAATGCATCCTGTTATCAACACGAATTTCGTCAAGTGGTTTGTGGAGGTTCTCATCAACTAAAAACTTTTTGAGATTGGACACGTGAAAGGTTGCATGAACGTTTCCAAGTTCAGGAGGTAACTCAAGTTTGTAGGCTACCTTACCGATTCTTTTGACGATCTTGAATGGTCCAACGTATCTAGGTGCAAGTTTTCCTGTCTTTCCAAATCTGATCACACCTTTCCAAGGTGAGACCTTAAGTAATACACGATCACCAACTTGAAATTCCAAGGGCTTGCGTCGTCGGTCCGCGTAACTCTTTTGACGGCTTCGAGTTGTTTGAAGGTTATCACGAACTTTCTTAACCTTATCTGTTGTCTCTAGAAGGAGGTCAGGTCCAGTAAGCTGAGCTTCACCGATCTCATACTAGAAGACTGGTGAATGAAATTTTCGACCATAGAGAGCCTCGAAAGGAGCCATGTTGATGCTGGAGTGATAACTGTTGTTGTAGGAGAATTTAATCAACGGAAGATACGAATCCCAACTACCACCAAAATCGATCACACAAGCTCTAAGCATATCCTCCAAAGTCTGGATTGTTCTTTTAGTTTGGCCATCTGATTATGGGTGATAAGCTGTGCTTAGATTAAGTTGGGTCCCCATAGCAGATTGCATGGTTCTCCAAAAACGAGACGAGAATCGAGCATCTCTGTCAGAGATAATGTTCAAAGGAACACCATGTCTAGATACAATTTCATCCACATAGATTTTAGCAAGCTTGTCAGCAGATAGATCCTCACGGATCGGAAAGAAATGCGCTGACTTTGTAAGACGATCAATAACTACCCATATGGCATCATGACCTCTGTTTGTGCGCGGAAGTTTGGTAATAAGATCCATGGCAATGATTTCCCATTTCCAAACTGGAATCTCTGGTTGCTCCAATAAACCAGAAGGATGTTGATGTTCAGCCTTAACCTTAAGACAAGTAAGGCATTTGGAAACGTATAAGGCAATGTCTTTCTTCATACCAGGCCACCAATACTGAGTACGAAGATCCTTATACATTTTGTCTGCACCAGGATGAATAGGATAGCGAGACTTGTGAGCTTCATCCATAAGCAAGGTGCAAAGATTGTCCTGACTTGGTACCCACAAACGGTCCATGAAATAATATGATCCATTGTCCTTTAGCTCTAGATCAGGCTTAATGTGATAGGGTAATTCTTTACCCATCAAGTCTTGCGAAACACAAGAACGTTGAGCCTGAGAAATGCGGGTTTGGATATCAGATCGAGCTTGAATATCAGATTGAACACGAACACAATGAAGCTTGACACGTTCTTTACGGCTCAAAGGGTCAGCCACGACATTCGCCTTACCAGGATGGTAGCGAATTTCACAATCATAGTCGTTTAGAAGTTCAACCCAACGTCGTTGCCTCATGTTGAGTTCTTTATGATTGAAGATATGCTGAAGACTTTTGTGGTCAGTGAAAACCACACATTTTGTACCATATAAATAGTGTCTCCAGATTTTGAGAGCGAACACAACTGCACCTAACTCAAGATCATGAGTGGTGTAGTTCTTTTCGTGTATCTTCAACTGCCTTGATGCATATGCTATGACTTTGTTCCTTTGCATGAGAACACAGCCAAGACCCAAATTTGATGCATCACAATATACGACGAAATCATCATTGCCCTCAGGCAAAGATAGAATAGGCGCATCACAAAGCTTCTGCTTCAAGGTCTGAAACACTTCTTCTTGCTTAGATCCCCATTCAAAGGGTTTGTTCTTCTGAGTTAGAGTAGTTAGAGGAACTGCAATCTTTAAGAAGTTTTCAATGAAGCGGCGGTAATAACCCGCGAGACCAAGAAAAGAACGAACCTCAGTAGGAGTAGTAGGCGTATCCCAATCCTTAATCGCACTGATCTTGGAGGGATCTACATGAATACCTTGTTCGTTGACGATATGTCCTTAAAATTGAACTTCCTTAAGCCAGAATTCGCACTTGGAGAATTTGGCAAAAAGTTGCTCTTTCTTTAGGAGTTCCAGAGTAAGACGAAGATGCTGCTCGTGATTAGCTTGCGTCTTAGATTATATCAAAATGTCATCAATGAAAATGATGATGAACTTATCTAAATAAGGTTTGCAGACCCTGTTCATCAAGTCCATGATAATAGCAGGAGCATTAGTCAAACTGAATGGCATAACTGTGAACTCATAATGCCCATAGCGAGTGCGGAAAGCAGTCTTGGGAATATCTTCTTCATGCACACGAAGCTGATGATACCCAGAACGCAGATCAATCTTTGAGAAATAACAAGCACCCTGTAACTGATCAAAGAGATCATCAATACGAGGTAGGGGATATCGATTCTTGATGGTAAGCTTGTTAAGCTCACGGTAATCGATGCACATCCTGAAAGATCCATCCTTCTTCTTGACAAAAGGAACAGGAGCACCCCAAGGTGAAAAGCTAGGACGGATAAAACCTTTGTCTGAAAGCTCTTGAAGCTGCTTAGACAACTCTTGCAACTCAGACGGTGCAAGATGATATGGAGATCTAGCAATATGATTAGCACCAGGTACAGGATCAACACGGAACTCAACTTGGCGTGCTGGGGGTAAACCAGGTAACTCTTCCGGAAACACTTCTGGATATTCCCGAACAACAGGGATATCTTGAATAGACTTACCTTTGCCTTTATCTGTTATGATATGTGCCAAGAAGGCCACATAATTCTTTCACAGATACTTCCGAGCCTGAAAACAAGACATGAGCTTGAGGCTACTAGCAGGTTTCTCACCACGAACCTGTTGGATCTCACCTGTCGAGAGCAGCACACGAACAATCCTCTCAAAACAAACAACCTCTGCGTGATGCTTGGCTAACCAATCCATACCCACTATAACGTCAAAACTCCCAAGTTGCATTGGCGTGAGGTCGATGGGAAAAAGATGGTTGTTAAGGTTCAACTGGCAGTTACGAAGAACATAATCGAGAACAATGGGGTCACCACTAGCAACTTCTACTGTCAAAGGCTTACCTAGTTTTGTTCTAGACATGCGAAACAATGGCTCAAAAGAGAATGACACAAAACTCTTATCGGCACCCGAATAAAAAAGAACAGATGCTGACTGATTGTTAACAAAGAACGTACCGTTGACCACCTCGTTGTCTGCTTGCGCCTCCTGAGCATTCATGTTAAAGACTCGTCCACGAGCCTGAGCTTGGTTTGCATTCACCAATCTTGGACACTGATTACGGTAGTGGGTCAGATCCCCACAGTTATAGCACGAACCAGTAGGGAAATGAGGTCGTGCAGTTTGTGCTTGCTGTTGAGCAGGCGGTTGAGCAGCCTGCTGAGCTGGGTTACGAGCTGCTTGATTCTGAGCAAAACGACAAACATCAGAAATGTGACCTGACTTCCCACAATTAGTACAAAAATGGCACGGAACTTGCGGTTGATGGTGGCTATTGTATCTGTTGCACAACGGTGCATTCCCCGCATACCGTTTCTTAGCTGGTGGTGGTGCGGGTTGGTTGGGAGCTGCATGGTTAACTTGGGCAGTGACAGCGAAATACTGGGAAGCCTTATGCTTCCTAGACCCCTTCGAGGAACCAGTTTCCTTGCCCTTCTTGTTCTTACCCTTCTTGCTCTCTCCCTTGTCAGACAACTGTTTCTTACCCTTGTCACCCTTCCTGTGTAACTTCCCCTTTCGGACTTGCGATTCAGTCAATGTCGCAGCTAACTTGATTGCTTGACGAACTGTGGTAGGGTTACTACCAGTGACGATGTCTTATACGGAGTCAGGCAAGCCATCAATATACCTCTCGATAGCCTTCTCGAGTGGGGTAACCATGGTAGGGCAAAGTATGCTCAACTCTTCATACCTATCAGTGTATGCTCGGTGCTCGCCATTATCCCGCTTCAAGTCATCAAACTCCCTCTCTAAAGCACTTAGTTCATGACGAGGACAAAACTCCCTCATCATAAGAGCCCTAAGTTCAGCCCAAGTTTGTGCTAACGCAACCTCAGCACCACGGTCTCTCATAACCCCATTCCACCATGTAAGAGCCCTCTTCTGAAACACACTGGAAGCAAACTAGACTTTCCGATTTTCAGGACACTGAACGTGACGAAACGTACTCTTAATGCTCTCGAACCACTGTAGGAGCCCAGTTGCTCCTTCAGAACCACTAAACTTGAGTGGTTTAGCCGAATTGAAACTTTTGAAATTGCATGGAGCATTTTGGTTATTGTTGGCTTGGTTCACTTGAGCAATAATGTCTGGGAGTACAGCAGCCATATG
This sequence comes from Helianthus tuberosus, assembly GCA_030545235.1. Lineage (NCBI taxonomy): Eukaryota > Viridiplantae > Streptophyta > Magnoliopsida > Asterales > Asteraceae > Helianthus > Helianthus tuberosus. Next base: position 18,655,982 of record CM060412.1, on the reverse strand, counting down.
TTGTGCCATAATATGTGCGATTTCGGCATTTGGTAGCGGATTTTCGCGTCGAGGAGGCATTCTAAAAGAGGAAACATGAGAGGAAACGAGTGAGATGATTAGATGAAAAGAATGAGATGAAACAAAAATCGACAAAAACAAAGATGGTGGTCATTTGTCCGTACCACAAAGCAAACAAACGACACACAGTGACAAATCAAAGTAAATGGGTTAAAAATAATGTATCGCGAAGACATGCTCACCTAAAAGTGAATACTCACTGCAAGAGTTCCCAGGTAAGAGTGACAGGTCCGATTATGTGGATTTGTACGAACACTCTAGCCTTAGACAAAAAACCCAGGGTACAGGCATTCACTCTTCCAGTTTGCACATGTTCACACTATTTAGAACCCAAAACTTTGACGAGATTTTGAAAACTTGGAAGGCACAAGGCCAAAAGAATCATTCAAAAGCGGATGATTAAATTTTCAAAATCATTCTGAAAAATTGAAGGGTTCAAAACCTGATAAAAAAATCATTTAAAAACAGATGATTGGTTTTCAAAAAAAATCGTTTTGGAAAATTGGGTTCTTGTTTGGGGTAATCACCTAAGGATAGGTGAAGTGCATGTTTTAAGATCTAAACACAAGATAACTTGTGTTGGGGTCCTAGAAAGGTTATAGTCTAGGTCAAAGCATTACTAATAACCTAATTCCCTATAACCATTGGCTCTGATACCAACTCTTCTGTCACACCCCGATCGCGTATAACATGCAACCGCGGCGGAAACATCGGGGAGTGTTGTAACAGAATTATTATTTCATAACCATGGTAATTAAAGTTTTGTTTTATTTATAAATAAAGGGGGATTACATTGTCTTTAAACGAAAGAAACAAGAGTACATAACATTATTTAAAACTAATCTTGCTTCTTTTATGTCACTAAGGCCAGAGTCCACCCTAGTGTATCTTGATCAAACCTATGTGTTAGCTCCTGAAACACATGTGAAAATAGGTACGTCAGCATAAAAATGCCTGTGAGATACATAGGTTTTGCGAAAATAGGATTCATGACATAGGTTTAAAGAAATGTTTAATAAAAATTAGTCATGAATCTTGTTAAGTGTTTTCTTTTACAAATCATATGAAAATGTAATAAGAAAATCAGATTATATAAAAGAAAGGTGTATGGTTAATTAAATAACCAAGTAAAATGAGTTGTATAAAACAAACTGTTTTTGTAAAACAATGTCTTGTGAAAAATATATGTTATTTGTGTAAAATGTTATATATCTAAACTGAAATGATTTAAATAACGCTACGATATGTAATATCATACAAGCACTTATATATAGGAAGTACCAGCGGCGTATCCACAATGCTTGTATCATATTACACACGTCCTGTTACTTAAATCACTTACCCAAACAAACCACCAATGTAAATTGTTCATGTTTATATCAATTGTCAAAAATGTTTATGTCAAAATGTAAATCATGTAATGTATAATCAATGTCAAAAATGTTCATGTGTCAAATGTAAATCATGTAATGTGTATCAAAATATCATGTATGGCATGTGAAATATATCAACTAAACCATAGGTAAAAATGCACAAAACAAGGCATTGAAGTAAAACATAGTTTAAATCAAGGTTATGTTTTGTGGAAATGCAAGCTATACTAATACAAACATCTATGCGGTATTGTGAAAATGCATACATTCAAGCCTTAAGACTGTGGCGATAAACCCTTAAACAAATTAAAGGTTTATCTAAGTTATGTGTATCGAATTCGGTCATTCCTTCCATCCAAACATACCTAGGATGTCAGGAACGAGAGTTGTCAATTCCTATGGTACCACTACCTACTAACGAACGTCATGGCCAATTTTAATGAACGTATTTTTGTCCCATTTAAACAAACCAAATGTCATACCAAAATGTAAGCATGTGATGTAAAACAATGCACTAGGTATGCACTAAATGGACATACATACGGAAATGAAATGTGAAACAATGCACTAAGTATGCACTAAATGGACATACATAGCGTGAAATGAAATGTAAAACAATGCACTAAGTATGCACTAAATGGACATACATAGCGTGAAAAGTAATGTAAAACGATGTACTAACTATGAAACAAATGGACATACATAGCAAAAACACAATGAAATCATGTACTATAAGCGTACTAATGAACATAACAAGCATATGATATGAAAACATGGAAAGCACGAAAGTAACAAGTAGGCACATGTGTTTCACCCCAAAAGGATTGAAAAACAGTAAAAGAGGGGACTATGTACTCACTTGAGATTGCTCAATAGTCCTAGGATAACCACCAAGCAATGCTAGAAGATCACGGAATCAAACGACACCTAATATAGGTAACTACGTTGATAAACCGGACCTAAATCGGAGGATCGGATAGAATGAGGGTTTGTAAACCAAATGAGTATGGGAACTCATGTAATATGGTTTAACAAAGCCTACATACTAAAATGAAACCTAACCTAGGTGCTTACGACCCGTTTAGATAGCTTACGCTACTTTAACGCGTCGTTCGTGTAAAACGCGTTCGGATCGCCTAACTAATCCTATGACAAGTAAAATATGCCTTAACATATCTAATATTGTTGCCAAATCAGTTTAGATGTCAAAAGTTAAGTTACATATGCTCAAAATGAATTTTGGCGCAAAAAGAGCATTTTGGTAATTTACCTAAGGCATACAAATTACCTATCATATAACTAACTAAACGTAATGACCATAAGGTATAACCTCGGAAGGTTATTCCCTATACAACTATGGTCACCTAATGTGTTTGGTCGGATCCTAATGATCGACCAAACGGGTCGGGTTCGAAAGTATAAGCAATTGTCTAGATCGCTTACCTTACGACCCTACATAAGCACTAAACCTAAAGTGACGAGCTAAACATGTTAAAACATGTTTAACGAATTTAGAAAACAGGTTTGGTATCAAGACAAAGGGTCTTGATACCTAAAAGTAGTTTGGTTACAAAATACGCAAGAATACGCATTTTGGCCGAAACTACGACTCGTCACTATACCTAAACAACGTGGTAATCAGTAGGTATAGTCACTAGGGATATAACCATCGTGATTACACTCACGTTGCGAAGTTCAAACGAACTTCATGTTGACCATAAACTGGTCAATGCAGAAAGTTAAACAAAGTTTGACTTTCATGCTAAAAACGCATAAAAGAACGAAAGAGGACTTACAACGGGTCCAAGAACGGAAGCTTTGATTCGAATATTCTCAGCTATGAAGTGATAATCACATCAACTTAGAGAACCAATTCAGATTCAAAGGTGTGAGTTTGAGAGTGAAGTGGGTGGGGGTATTTATAGATTTCATATAACTGTTAAGATCGTTTCTTGAAACCCGAGCTTTTATCTAGGCCGTACACTTGCACCCATTATTTTCTAAAACCATGGGAGCCCCTAATATGAGCCCATAGTATTGAAAATACCATTTGCAAGGCCCCTAAACAACTGGAACAGCTGGAAACAGGCTGGAAAATCATTTTTGCAGATCTGGCATGTTCATACCGGTCACGTAAGGTTCAAGGGGGGGCTTACGCTGGCTACCTGTGATCCCCAGTTCAGCAACATGCTCAGAAATATGCCGGATGTCGGTTCGTTTGGTCGTACAAACGCTTTATTTGCTTAATTACGACAAAATACGCACGAACGCGAAAAACGATCCAAATTACGCGACGAATGGATTTTTAACATGCCATTCACTACAATAAAATATTTTAATGATTACATAAATTTTTGGATGTCCGGATGTATTCAGAACGTAAGATATGCGCGACAATGCAAACTTATGCACTTTTTGACGCTTTTAGTCCCTGAATGACCAATAAGTTTATTTTAGCATACTGGACCCCTTAAAGCCTATTTCTAAGCTATTTAAAGGATATTTAGGGTATGTTTAACTTATGATCATGTTCCGGAATGTCCGTTACAGTACGAATCGGCATACTTTCGTAGTTTGTCGAATTTAGTCCCTGTAAGCGAATAAACTTGATTTTTGCCATACCAAAGCCTTCAAAAATTATTTCTAAGTTATGTAAAGGTTATTTAAGGTATGTTAAGCATAAATTGATGTTCCGGAGTATTTGTCGCATTAAAATGATTACGTTTACGCACCAGTTTGTGTATTACTCTCCAGAAAGCAATATAGAGTTTGAAATTGAACAAAAATCAAAACATGAAAAATGTCAAACATAAACAAACAAATATTGGGGTCATATAACATTGATTTATTGACAATTGAACTGTTTACAAAATATTTACAAGCACAGGTGTCACAAGAGTGTCGTTTGTTTGTTTTACTTAACGAACAAATGGTCACAATCCTCATGTTCCGTCGATATTTTTCACATTCAGTTTTGATTATCTGATAACATCTCATTTGTTTTCTCTCATATTTTCCACTATCTTTAGAATGCCTCCTCATCGTAGCGATACTCAAATGTCCGAACTGACTGCTACAATTGCCCAACAATTAAGCATAGTACTCCGTGGGACCATTGAGTTAGCTATCGCCATGTCTCATCTCAATGATGAAACTACTCAAGAGGAACTTAAGAAGGAAAAAGCCAAGCCTTTGAGAAAATCAAAGAAGCGTAAAGCTTCAAGGAATCTTATAACGATTGCTCCAGTTCCGCTTAACCAAGTGGGACCTAGCTAGGTGGCATCACCACCAGCTAGGAAGCTATACAGAGGAAAAGCTCCTCTGTGCAATCGATGTAACCATCATCACTATGCCAGTGCAATGCCGAAAATGTTCAAACTGTGGACGTTTTGGTCATCTAGCAAATGTCTACCGTTTAGCCACTAAGCCAAACAAAGCTATAGCAGTTCCTACTCAATTTATCGCAACTCCTCATGCGATACATGTTTGTCCTGACTACCCACATGGAACCTACTTCAATTGTGGTTATCCTAACCACTTCAATTGACTTGGCTGGCAAATGACGACTCAACGAATGGACACAAGATTAACACTGGCAATATCAAGGCTTGTGCTAATGTTTGAATAAACACTTAAGCTTTTGTGTTTTCTGTGTATCTTAAAACACTTTGATTGTCTATAAATAAATTTGGTCGTTTCCATTTTATTTACGAGTCAATGTGAACACGTGTATGTATGACATACCCTTACGATACCGACACCAAGGAACCATATTCCTTGCAAATCAAACTACTCACATAGTTTCTTAATCGCTCGCGATCTCCACATAAATCCTAAGTACTCGTTTCTTCTAAAGAAACAAAGTACAAGGTACAAGTTACAAACTCTGGACGAATACTCAAAGTACCACTTTTTAATCCTTGCTTGGATATCTAAGGGTACTTTTCATAAGTCCTTAATTGGTCTTATGCGATATGTCTATGTACATATCATTACATTCTGGTTTTCATAACAATATACATAGTATATGATTTCAAAACATCATTCTTGATTTCAAAAAAAAAAAAACATTTCATGTGGTTTAAAAACATTTAAACATAGTATATTTTCCCAATATACCAAGTGCATAATTTCAAAAAATCATCCATGTTTTCAAAAACCTCATACATAATTCCAAAGGCATTTCACATGGTTTTAAAACATTTTATAAACATATTTACCTAATACATCTATTACATGATTTCAAAAACATTACATAAGGTTTTAAAAACATTAAACATATTTTCAAAGATCCCATGCATAGTTTTCAAAGACATTCCACTCGTATGTTGAATTAACATATGTGGTACACGATTTTCAAGAACACTCTGCTCGTATGTTGACTTACCATATGTAGTACATGATTTTCAAGAACACTCTGCTCGTATGTTGACTGAGCATACGTAGTACACAATTTCCAAGGACATTCTGCTTCGTATGATGACATAGCATGCCTAGCACATTGATTTCAAGGATCCTATTTGCTTCATGTGTTGATTTAGCATATTTAGCACCTTAATATCATAAACACTATACTTTGTATGTTGACTTAGCATACCTAGTACAAGGTTTCAAAACAATTTCTCGCTACACGAATTCCAAAATCCTTATAGGATATTCCTATCCTCATAGTTAGATCCTTGTGGATGTTTAAAGCGCAAAATCTGTGACAACCCTCACCAAACCAGGTATCCGTACGACTTAATTTATAATTAATTACTGCTTAATTACTGTGCTTACTTGAAATTGTGGATAAACTGCTACTTGAATACTGATACATGTACTTACTTGCATCATACCTTATTTGCTGTCACCCTACTATTTACATACAGAACTGTAGTGACAACCGTGATGCACAAAAGCACAGTAGCACAATAACGGATAACCTACTAAGCGTGCTGTTATAGCCAGCACCAGGCAGGTACTGCCTCTAAGGCCTGTAAGAGCCAGAGATAGTTTGCTACACTAGAAGAGAGTGTAGGGATATAAGGGTTGTAGAACTGCGTCACTAGGAATGAGATTACAGTGACCGGATGTGCCAAAAACGTACTTTAAGTACAAAATTCAGCACTTTAAATAATAATTCAGCATTTAGCTAACTAATAAAGTGCCAAAACATGAGGAAAACATTACTAGACACTCTCCAAAGTGTCGGGAATAAGTCGTGTCACTAAAAATAATATTAACGACACTTTAAAGCTTTGTTAAGCACTTTAACGGATCACTATCCAACCGAACAACCGGACTTTACCCGTAACATAAAAATATTGTCATTGACATTATTTTATTTTTTCTGAGCTAGTTAGGGACCCCGAACACCCTAACACACTTTATAAATAATAGCACACCAAAAACCACTAATTATTCTAATTAATTTCTAACTAGATTATAACCAAACATTTGCATATCAACCAAACCCAAACCACCCCCCATAACCGGTTTGAAGTGGCATTCCCCCACCTTGATCTACTTGAATTGTTTAAAGGCTTGTATGTACTTAGGGGGACATAAGGTCTAAAGGGTATTAGATAATGGGAGTTTATAAATAATATCTACTAGACCTCCACTCAATTCTCATCTTTCTTCTCTTCCTTTCTTTGGTCTTGGCCGACCCCAACAACACCACCATTCCTTTCCTTTATTTATTTATTTATTTTTTTGTTGTTAGATATTTATGAACCTAATATATGTTGGGTAAAATAGGAACATGGGTTATATAATGACCCCAAGGGTTATGGTCCTTATTTACACATCAACAAATTTGGCACTCCTTCTTTCCCTTTTTGTTTGAGTTCGGCCGAACACCAACCACCCTACACCCACCATTTTTATTTCTTGTACAACCATTTCCTACATACACAAAGGTGCAAGGTGACATACAACGAAGCTTTGTGCACTCGGAAGCTCAAGGACCACTCTTGTTTTCTTTTATCCACCACTTTTACGCCTTGTTTCTTCCCTAGCCTTGTGCTAGTTGTAAGTGCTTCTAATCACTCTCTTGTTCATGTTTAAAGTGGTTAATAAGAGATTTAACGAGTAAAAAATATGAACACTAGAGATCAAAGTTTAAAATCTTTTTAGAATGATGAATATGGTGGTTAATGAGTAAATATTAGTGTAAAACTTATGGAACTTGTTTTGTTATGGTTATTTAATATTGTTGGATGCTAGTAGGGGAACGGATCGTCATCTAACCACGCTAGGTCATGTTCATGGAACATGAACTAGCACTATGTTTAGTGTAAAAATAACTAGATGACGAACCCTTTCACTCACAAACATGAACTTGTGTAAAAATAGTTTTTCTTATAAAATGGAGTTCTAAACTAGTAGATCTAAAGATCTACAAGTGGTATTTTCGAAGGACCAAGTAAAATATATACAAGTCTTATTTTAAGTCGGATCTTTCATAAACTAGAGGTGTTTTTGTGAACAAACAAGTGTGTGGACACTTGTGTAACAAAAGTTTTAACAAAGAATTATTTTTGTAATATTGGACTAGAAGTTGTATAAATGCATTTTATTTAAAAATAAGATTTTTAAGGAACCGATTTCATTTACAAAAATAGAAAGATCTATTAAAAATAATGGAAAGTTACTACGCACTTTTACATATACCACAAGTTCATGTGTTTTGCGATTTATATCTATTTTGATCTAGTTAATGTTGAAATATTGTTTGTTAATGTTGGGAACATTGTTGAATTGAATCCTTAAAAGAAAATGATACGCTTGAAAGCGTGGCCACCTCTAGTTACAACAGGGGAAACTCTGGCGAAATTTTTCCAAAAACCTAACACTTAGAAATATTTTCACCACAAGTGTTAGCAATACATTTTTACTTGTTTTCAAATTATAGATTTCGCCACGATTTATTTACAAAATATCGGAGGTGGGATTTCACAACATAAAACCTTAAATATATATATTTAGAATATATGTTTTTCATAGCGTCACTTGTAAAATGTTTATGATTATTTTGTGAACTATACAAATATTATTTTTAGGGTAAAAATAATATTACCAAATGATAACGATTCCAAAAATAATACAAACGCCTTCATAATTAATAATAAGTTACAACGGTATAATTATTACCACCCGATCATTAAAACGTAACTTACGCATTTTAAGAAAATATTTATGAACGCGTATTTGTCAAGAATATTATTTTGGAAATGTGTATGAAATAAAATATAATATTTTTGGGAAGAATGATTATATTTTGAAGTAAGAAATAAAATATATTAAGTGAGATTTAATAATGTATTTCGAATGTTACGAACACACATGTATTAAATCCCCCATCCTTGGGAAGGAGAATAATTACCAAGTATTTACAAAAATATAAACACGAAATAGTTGTCTAACTATTTCCCAAAAACTTAAACCTTAAGCTAAGGCACGGCCGTCCGTCTAATAGAGTTAGTACGTGTAGGTCGTCGCACAGCTGCTTGAGCAGGAGATATACTTGGTAGAGACGCACCACTGTGAGTTCATGTTCCCCCCTTTCTCTTAACTGTTTTCAGTTTTCTAAACTGCGGGGGTGAAATACATGTTACTATGATTACGAACTTTTACTTACACGGTATGATTAGCTAAGGAATTTATTACCTAGATCATGTGAATGGGTAGGCTATTATCGTAAGACCATTAATCCTTGTATAAGGACCGAGAGGCATGAGTGATAGATCTATCGGGTGTTGCGAGCCCCACACATGAGCCAGCGCGTGGCTGCATGTGGTGACTATGTCGTTCCGCCGGAAGGACCGGTATGAAATACGGGTTATAGGTTTGAGTGCTTCCTAGGCCATTTCACTTATTAATGTATTAGCTACACATTAATTGATCTCTTTTTCCTTATTGCTACATACCAGGAATTTTCATACATACAGACATTTTACAAAGGTTTTACTTACTCACTTACACACGAACTCGCTCAACATTATTGTTGATTTTTCAACTTACATGTATTTCAGGGAATTAAAGGATCTGGCGCGGTATGACACGTTTTCCCGCTGCACTAGTTTCGAGGTCATCCGAGTTTAAGGGATGTGACTTTTTCCTGGACGAGTCACAGTTCTTAAACTGTGTTTATTTCTTGTTGGTGTTGTGTCTTTTGAACACTGTTTATGTTTGTTAGGATGTGATATCCGTTAAGACAATGTTGTGGTTCTTTACTCTTCAAACTTATTTTAATGGATGATCTTGCATGGTTTTATTTTCATATAGCTTTGTTATGATTAAGCTATGGTATTAAGAAGTCACACCAGATTAACCACGCTTCCGCAAAGCCAGGGTGTGACAGCTTGGTATCAGAGCTCTGATCATAGCGAACTAGGATTCTTTCTCGAGTCTAGACTATGATCACTAGGGCTCTCACGAAAACATTTTTTTACATTGCATACCACTTAAGTCCAGATCCAAAACGTTTTTACAAACCAATGTTGAGCACATTCTATTTATTATTTATAGGCTCAGTCTGGGAGCCTGAGGCTCGGTCTAGGAGGTCGAGGCTCGGTCTGGGAAACCGAGGTAGTAGGCTAGTGGGACTAGGAAGAGCAGTCTGAGAGGCTGGGAGAATTTGGCTAGTGGGACTAGGAAGAGCAGTTTGAGAGGCTGGGAGAATTTGGCTAGTGGTACTAGGAAGAGCAGTCTGAGAGGCTGGGAGAATTTGGCTAGTGGGACTAGGAAGAGCAGTCTGAGAGGCTGGGAGAATTTGGCTAGTGGGACTAGGAAGAGCAGTCTGTGAGGCAGGGAGGCTAGTGGGACTAGGAGAATTGTTTGATTGCTTACTTGGTGACTAATGTGCTTGTCTGATTATATGATTGATTATTTTTGCATATTTGTGTTTATGATACAGACATCATGGATTCATCAGGCACTGGTGAATCGGACACCACGAACCCTAGACCCATAGTATCAGACGACTTAGAGTCTTCAGAGCACGAGGTCCACACATCAGATGTTACCAGCACAGACGAGGATGACTTTCAGCCCTTTGCGCTACCTGACGCTGTCGATGAGCCCGCTAATGGTCCTTTTGCTGGGTACCTACCACTCGTAGAGATCCCTGCTCCCATACCTTTGGCCGTTTATCCTGCTTACGATATGCTCCTCGACGCCGACGCTGACGACGACGTCGATCCGTTTGATGATGAGCCCTTGGAGGACGATGTTGAGGGCAAGGCCCTTCTAGCTGACGGTGGTCTTTTGTTACTCGCAGAAGCTCCAGCTGAGGAGTCACCTGCACACTCACCCGCTCCAGACTCCTTCGAGTCTGTGGCCTCCGCACCGTCACACACTCGGAGCGCACAGCACTATTCACACGGTTCAGATCCTGACAGGGCATCATCTGCTGTCTCTACTCCTAGATTTGCTTTCGATCACGACCTCGATGAGGATTCAGACCCTGTTTTTCCCCCCTGGATTTGACTGGACCAGGAGATAGAGTTCATCCACTTGGATCAGCCTATGGTTGACCCAGTAGACCCAAGTTGATCCTCGATACGCGCACACCCGAAATGGGTGGATAGACGATGACAATGGTTACCCACCTTCCGAGTTCCCTGTGACGCTCTCTTGTGGCCCCTGTTTCAGCCCCTGTTCCAGTTCCTATGGATGAACCTTTGCTACCCACACTTACCACTGATGGCCTCCACACCGTTATATGACCCGGAGCCTGCACTCGAGCCAGCTGCTACACCATTTGGGTCAGCTTGATGTTGCGCCTGCTGAACCTACACCTTTACGTGATCACGACCCTGTTTCTTTTTGGTCTGCCATACATTGCACCCCTTATATCTACCTGCATCGGCCAATCTCCTCATTGTGAGATGTTCGTTTTTTTCACCCGCAACCGCTGACATTGCTCCTTTCCCCTATGAAGACCAACGTCCATTGCGCCGAGATGCCTATAGCTTCCTTTCGGAATATAACCATACCTCGGGGAGGTACTTCAGGCCAGCACCCGCTTAACGTTTCATCTGCTACAACAGCATATTCCCAACTGCACAGGTCGCACCATTTGCTACATTCACCTCTACAACGTCGGACGAGCCATCTCGGTGATTCCTATTGTACACTGTGCTGAAGTTAGACCCTTACATTATAAAGGCCACACGCGAGATGAGTTGCTCTTGTAACATCAACTACAGTTAAGGATATGAGTCACAGAATGTTGGAGCTTGAGCTGACGCCACAATTGGCAACTTCAATTGCGAAACATTACATAACCAAAAACATGACTTGAGTGTCTACATCACAAGACCACATATTGTCTGAAAAGTCTATACAAAATACCACGTTCTCCAGCCGGTCTATCACCAGCATGCTTTGATCCGCCGCATGCATCAAAACTCCTCTGTGCTCTTGACCTTTGTTCTTACACCATTCCCGGGATTCCGATGTTCATTTCTAAACTATCAAGCGGCAGAGCAAATGATTACTTCAACGTATATACAAGCTCGAGGAGGGACTCACGCACGTTAACAGTATACTTTTCTTTCCTCCTCCACCTCAGTCACCGGTATAGTTGATTTCTGGATTAAGCGGATTGCATTACGCTTGGGAAAAGACGCTAATGATAAGCGGGGATTTCGGAGACTTTTGAGGATCACTTCTGACCACGTAGTTGTGATGCACTGATATACTTGTTGGACAAGGGTAGGGTGACCCTGAGTCCCTTCTGATGTGATGCATTTTGGTAAGACGCAATGATTGTGGCCGGTGGATAATGAAAGCCCGATCATCTTTAAACACGCGACAATACTTATGACTAATGACCGACGAAAAATATCGTCGCTATGCTCTCACTAAACACGTTGATGATCTACATATTTGTGCTATAACTATAATACCACATGTTTACTTGCTACGTTCCTATTTGCAAGCTGTGCTATAACCGTGAGGATATGTGATTAATTGTTAAACAACTGCGTATTTACGTAAATGTAATACACCTATGAGGTCTTATTCGTTAAATAGAGACTTAGGAGCTCGTGTCCTTACTAAGACCCGACCTAACCGACTTTCTTCTCAGAAGATGTCGACTCAAGGGAACACCGATACCAACAACCCTCTGCCAACGACAGAGGCGGAATTTCAAGAACGCCTCGTGCAGTTTATCGCACAGTACGAGGCCCAGCGCTCCAAACGCAACGGAGGTACCTCAGGAAATAACCCACCCAACGGCTGCACCTACAAGCAGTTCTTAGGCTGCCAGCCCCTACATTTCGACGGCACTGGGGGTGCCGTAGCCTTCGTACGCTGGATTGAGAAGACTGACACTGTTTTGCGTGCGAGCAAATGCGCCCCAGAAGATCAGGTCACGTACATTTCCGGGCTGTTCCGAGATGGGGCTTTGTCATGGTGGAAACTTCAGGTTCAGACAATGGGCGAGGCCGCTGCATATGCTTTATCATGGGACGAGCTGAAGGAGCTAATGCATAAAAAGTACTGTTCGAGAACAGAAAGCCAGAAGGTAGAAAATGAGTTCTGGAACTTGAAGATGGAAGGTCCACAAATAGCTGAGTATGTGGAGAAGTTCCAAGTTCTGTCGCGTATCGTTCCTTACATGGTAGATCCGGAGTTTAAGAGGATTGAGCGTTTCATTTGGGGATTGGCACCCCAAATCATGAGCTTGGTGACGACGTCAAAGCCTGCAACGATCACTGAGGCCATCAATCTAAGTGTAGCCTTGACTGAAGAGGCAATCAGGACGAACAAATTTTCAACCTCTGAGGAGAAGAAGGAGACTCATGTAGAGTCATCTGGGAGCAACAGGAGAAAGTTGGCAAATTTCAAACAGGGTACCCAGTCGAGTAGCAACAACAAGGCCAAAAAGAGAAAAGAGTACATGGGTAAGCTGCCGAAATGTGATAGGTGCCGACGTCATCATACCGGGCGATGTAAAAATGGGAAGTGTGACAACTGTGGCAAAGTGGGACACAACAGGGAAACGTGTTGGCGTGAGATGAAGCGTGGAAAGAAAGGAAAGGGGAAAGATAAGGGATGTTATACCTGTGGGGATATGAGGCACTTTAGGAAAGATTGCCCAAGGGAGATTAAGCAAAATGATGGGAGAAATGTCTAACACCGGAGCCAGGGAAGCACGCCAGAAATCCAAGCATGAATATCGGTACGTCCCATACTACCCGATGTTATGCATCTATATTGCCAAATATGTTGTAAATTTTACGCTTCGCACCCCTAGAGTTCGAGAGTATAATTGGTTTAAGCAGCGAGTAAGTAGATATTCCAGTACCCATTAGAACTAGCTTAGGGGAAGCTAGTGAAAACCAACACAATAACTGGAATCGGCAAGATAGAACCCGGGAAGCATAAGATTACACTCAATCTACTGCCAGTGAATTGGGAAACTTCAACAAGGTAGTTGGAGGGATTGGTTGACAAATGATCAATAGGAGATCGATATCCGCACCATGATGACGAATGAAGGAACGACCTCGACTCACAAGGCAGAATACGCCTCCACAGATCACGAATTGCTTGAAGGCATGAAGGTTGTTATGGGAAGAATGTGTTGTTTTCTTGGCTCATGTCGGGGACAGGAGGAGCCGAAGAACCAAAGCACAGAGATGTTCCTATGATAAGGAAATATCCTGCAGTCTTCCTCGAAGACTTACCGGAATCACCACCTCAATGATTAGTCGAGTCTCGCATCGATTTAATCCCAGGCACCACGCCATCGTAACGACTCACACTTCCGGAGAGGCAAGGATTGGCAGTGCAACCCCAGTGGTTGATAAAGAAGGAAGATAACAGACCAAAACCTTTGTTTTGGATAACCTCAGTTCTGCTCGCCAAAAGAAAGGACGAATGACCTTCAAATGATCAGAAGTCGGAAAAGCTAGCCAACCGGGGTCGATGGCTCTTGCTGAGGACTAACGAACTTCTATGAGGACCCAACAACTATTACACGACTGGTCCCCAATCGAGCGTCGTTAACAGTAAATTCAAGAAGAAAGTTTACCGGTGAAAATTGTGGGACAATGACTAGTTCTTAGACGTACACAAAAACGGTGTTTCCTACACAATGTACAAACCGGATCCACACGGGATACGAAACCTGGAGGATTTGGGAAAACTTATATTTAGGACCTTCGTGAACCCAGGTCCAAACTCGTAAGGGTTTTTATTTAGGAACCCTATATGTCGACTCAATCAACCATCATTAACCTGGCACATATGCCAGTTCCGCTGACCCAAACAGAGAGTACTTGGATTTCTTTTACTTCTGGCGAGTAGATGTTTGCATCTCTACTCCCCTTAATGGTAGTTGCATCACACAAGTTTTCTTCGCTGAGAGCGAACACACATTTGTTTCGATACTTGGTCATTTCTTCATCTTAGCAAGCACTCATTGTTTCAGTACTCGGAAACTTTCATGACTCACATGCATCATTTGCTACGCACGTGGTTTTGTTTCGAACAAACACTTCATTGAAATTTAAATATTACCCTACAAAACCCAGTTACTGATTCGTGATTCGAATGACCTACATTTTTGTCATTGTTGACTCTTTTGTTATCAAGTCAACACACTTATTTAAACTACCTTCTTTCCAGTTACATGTTTGCTATCATATCAAGATTTCCTTGTTATGTACGTTTATTGTTTGGTTACGTTGAAACTAGGTTCAACTGCTTGAACCTATCCAGTTCACATGCTTAATTTGAGACGCCATATGATGCATTGAGAGCATCATATTCTAATACTTTGGCACAGATTCTTTTGTTTCGGGTCGTAGTAGACTTATTTGGTCTAAGACTCCACTAAATCGTTGATAGATTTCGATACCTTACAGTGATACTTTCACAGAACAGAAGCTTGCGCTTTTTGACTACTCACTTCGTACATGGATTTAATTGATTATTTGACAACTTACCCTAAATCCGTTTCTTTATCACAGTTAAATCACTCTCAACACACGTGCGTGCTGAGTCAAAAGTACATAAATTCATTTCATATCATGATGTACCCCCCTAACGATTCTTTCGTTGTAAATCAAATGCCTTGCGATACTTAATACATTTCATATTCGATTGGAAACAGTGGATCTTTGATGTTCCGTATTTAACTGAAAACTCTGTAACATGGTATAAATTAAATCTTCAGATTGCCTCAGTACACTTTCATTTGATTTCAAACGCGGTGAACTTGTTCAGTCACCACTATTATTGGGAAATGCCATTACGACACCTTGTGGTGTCATCATAAACTTGTAGCTTGTGCTAATCGTGGTAACCATTTTACACGAGACCATACATACTTCTGTTTGATTTATCATTTAAACATTTCTGATGCAACTACGAATCAAGACAATGATACACCAGATTCACTTGTATTCCATTCGGTGTATCTCCACTATTCAAAAATGTCGACACACTAAACCCTACCAGACATTTATTCAAGAGTTGACAGATCATTTTACTATTACGTTGAGTTGTTACTTTTGAGTTCATATAACGGGTGCTATGGTTTGTAAAAACCCGTTTGCATATTGTAGGCAATCGTTTAAAAGAATCTTATTAGTCAAAACTCCACTTTTGTGGAACCCCTGCTAGCTGGTTTACACTAGATTATACGTCATTTTCGTCTTGTACCATTGACATCCAATGCTAGAAGCACACACCTTTCAACCCTAGGATTCGGGTTGTTATATATTCTGGGACTCAGCTAATGTGAGTAAGGTTTGTTTCGATTTGATGATTATCTATTTCGATATTATCCATATACATACGTGTGTGACTTAACCATAAGTAGTAGGGTAGTACAAATTTCGAGGATGAAATTTATTTAACGGGGGGAGAATGTGACAACCCTCACCAAACCAGGTATCCGTACGACTTAATTTATAATTAATTACTGCTTAATTACTGTGCTTACTTGAAATTGTGGATAAACTGCTACTTGAATACTGATACATGTACTTACTTGCATCATACCTTATTTGCTGTCACCCTACTATTTACATACAGAACTGTAGTGACAACCGTGATGCACAAAAGCACAGTAGCACAATAACGGATAACCTACTAAGCGTGCTGTTATAGCCAGCACCAGGCAGGTACTGCCTCTAAGGCCTGTAAGAGCCAGAGATAGTTTGCTACACTAGAAGAGAGTGTAGGGATATAAGGGTTGTAGAACTGCGTCACTAGGAATGAGATTACAGGGACCGGATGTGCCAAAAACATACTTTAAGTACAAAATTCAACACTTTAAATAATAATTCAGCATTTAGCTAACTAATAAAGTGCCAAAACATGAGGAAAACATTACTAGACACTTTCCAAAGTGTCGGGAATAAGTTGTGTCACTAAAAATAATATTAACGACACTTTAAAGCTTTGTTAAGCACTTTAACGGATCACTATCCAACCGAACAACCGGACTTTACCCGGAACATAAAAATATTGTCATTGACATTATTTTATTTTTTCTGAGCTAGTTAGGGACCCCGAACACCCTAACACACTTTATAAATAATAGCACACCAAAAACCACTAATTATTCTAATTAATTTCTAACTAGATTATAACCAAACATTTGCATCTCAACCAAACCCAAACCACCCCCCATAACCGGTTTGAAGTGGCATTCCCCCACCTTGATCTACTTGAATTGTTTAAAGGCTTGTATGTACTTAGGGGGACATAAGGTCTAAAGGGTATTAGATAATGGGAGTTTATAAATAATATCTACTAGACCTCCACTCAATTCTCATCTTTCTTCTCTTCCTTTCTTTGGTCTTGGCCGACCCCAACAACACCACCATTCCTTTCCTTTATTTATTTATTTTTTTGTTGTTAGATATTTATGAACCTAATACATGTTGGGTAAAATAGGAACATGGGTTATATAATGACCCCAAGGGTTATGGTCCTTATTTACACATCAACAAATTTGGCACTCCTTCTTTCCCTTTTTGTTTGAGTTCGGCCGAACACCAACCACCCTACACCCACCATTTTTATTTCTTGTACAACCATTTCCTACATACACAAAGGTGCAAGGTGACATACAACGAAGCTTGGTGCACTCGGAAGCTCAAGGACCACTCTTGTTTTCTTTTATCCACCACTTTTACGCCTTGTTTCTTCCCTAGCCTTGTGCTAGTTGTAAGTGCTTCTAATCACTCTCTTGTTCATGTTTAAAGTGGTTAATAAGAGATTTAACGGGTAAAAATTATGAACACTAGAGATCAAAGTTTAAAATCTTTTTAGAATGATGAATATGGTGGTTAATGAGTAAATATTAGTGTAAAACTTATGGAACTTGTTTTGTTATGGTTATTTAATATTGTTGGATGCTAGTAGGGGAACGGATCGTCATCTAACCACGCTAGGTCATGTTCATGGAACATGAACTAGCACTATGTTTAGTGTAAAAATAACTAGATGACGAACCCTTTCACTCACAAACATGAACTTGTGTAAAAATAGTTTTTCTTATAAAAATGGAGTTCTAAACTAGTAGATCTAAAGATCTACAAGTGGTATTTTCGAAGGACCAAGTAAAATATATACAAGTCTTATTTTAAGTCGGATCTTTCATAAACTAGAGGTGTTTTTGTGAACAAACAAGTGTGTGGAGACTTGTGTAACAAAAGTTTTAACAAAGAATTATTTTTGTAATATTGGACTAGAAGTTGTATAAATGCATTTTCTTTAAAAATATGATTTTTAAGGAACCGATTTCATTTACAAAAATAGAAAGATCTATTAAAAATAATGGAAAGTTACTACGCACTTTTACATATACCACAAGTTCATGTGTTTTGCGATTTATATCTATTTTGATCTAGTTAATGTTGAAATATTGTTTGTTAATGTTGGGAACATTGTTGAATTGAATCCTTAAAAGAAAATGATACGCTTGAAAGCGTGGCCACCTCCAGTTACAACAGGGGAAACTCTGGCGAAATTTTTCCAAAAACCTAACACTTAGAAATATTTTCACCACAAGTGTTAGCAATACATTTTTACTTGTTTTCAAATTATAGATTTCGCCACGACTTATTTACAAAATATCGGAGGTGGGATTTCACAACATAAAACCTGAAATATATATATTTAGAATATATGTTTTTCATAGCGTCACTTGTAAAATGTTTATGATTATTTTGTGAACTATACAAATATTATTTTTAGGGTAAAAATAATATTACCAAATGATAACGATTCCAAAAATAATACAAACGCCTTCATAATTAATAATAAGTTACAACGGTATAATTATTACCACCCGATCTTTAAAACGTAACTTACGCATTTTAAGAAAATATTTATGAACGCGTATTTGTCAAGAATATTATTTTGGAAATGTGTATGAAATAAAATATAATATTTTTGGGAAGAATGATTATATTTTGAAGTAAGAAATAAAATATATTAAGTGAGACTTAATAATGTATTTCGAATGTTACGAACACACATGTATTAAATCCCCCATCCTTGGGAAGGAGAATAATTACCAAGTATTTACAAAAATATAAACACGAAATAGTTGTCTAACTATTTCCCAAAAACTTAAACCTTAAGCTAAGGCACGGCCGTCCGTCTAATAGAGTTAGTACGTGTAGGTCGTCGCACAGCTGCTTGAGCAGGAGATATACTTGGTAGAGACGCACCACTGTGAGTTCATGTTCCCCCTTTTCTCTTAACTGTTTTCAGTTTTCTAAACTGCGGGGGTGAAATACATGTTACTATGATTACGAACTTTTACTTACACGGTATGATTAGCTAAGGAATTTATTACCTAGATCATGTGAATGGGTAGGCTATTATCGTAAGACCATTAATCCTTGTATAAGGACCGAGAGGCATGAGTGATAGATCTATCGGGTGTTGCGAGCACCACACATGAGCCAGCACGTGGCTGCATGTGGTGACTATGTCGTTCCGCCGGAAGGACCGGTATGAAATACGCGTTACAGGTTTGAGTGCTTCCTAGGCCATTTCACTTATTAATGTATTAGCTACACATTAATTGATCTTTTTTTCCTTATTGCTACATACCAGGAATTTTCATACATACAGACATTTTACAAAGGTTTTACTTACTCACTTACACATGAACTCGCTCAACATTATTGTTGATTTTTCAACTTACATGTATTTCAGGGAATTAAAGGATCTGGCGCGGTATGACACGTTTTCCCGCTGCACTAGTTTCGAGGTCATCCGAGTTTAAGGGATGTGACTTTTTCCTGGACGAGTCACAGTTCTTAAACTGTGTTTATTTCTTGTTGGTGTTGTGTCTTTTGAACACTGTTTATGTTTGTTAGGATGTGATATCCGTTAAGACAATGTTGTGGTTCTTTACTCTTCAAACTTATTTTAATGGATGATCTTGCATGGTTTTATTTTCATATAGCTTTGTTATGATTAAGCTATGGTATTAAGAAGTCACACCAGATTAACCACGCTTCTGCAAAGCCAGGGTGGACAAAATTAAAGTCCTTAATTGGATTCTTTGTGTGCTTTAATACGTATGTTACGATTCAATGAGGACAAAACCAAATCCTTATAAGATCTTCCTATCTTCATAGTGAGATTCATGAGGATGTTTAAAGTACTAATTGAAGTCCATTGATTGGATTCCTGGTGTACTTTAAATGCAAGTGTACAAATCGATAACAAATTGATAACAAGTTGATGACCAAGTTGACAATTATGTGATTATGTGATTATGTGTTTATGTGTTATGTGTGATCCAAATGCTCGCTATCCAAATCCTTGTAGAATCTTCCATATCTTCATATGATGGATTCTTAGAAGGATATCCAAAAGTACTATCTTAAATCCTTAATGGGCTTCTATGCAATAGTTAAGACCCTTGGATTGTAAAATACTATTCTAAAGTTAAAGAGACCCTTTGGTGGTCTAGTTAAAGAGATAATGCGTTGATCTAGTTAAAGATATCATTCGTTGATATAGTTAAAGAGACCATTCGGTGGTCTAGTTAAAGAGATAATGCGTTGATCTAGTTAAAGATATCATTCGTTGATATAGTTAAAGAGACCCCTTGGTGGTCTAGTTAAAGAGATCATGCGTTGATCTAGTTAAAGATATCATTCGTTGATATAGTTAAAGAGACCCTTTGGTGGTCTAGTTAAAGAGATCATGTGTTGATCTAGTTAAAAATATCATGTGTTGATATAGTTAAAGAGACTCTTTGGTGGTCTAGTTAAAGAGATTGATTTGTCAATCTAGTTAAAGAGAACATGCGTTGATCTAGTTAAAGACATCATTCGTTGATGTAGTTAAAGAGACCCTTTGGTGGTCTAGTTAAAGAGATCATGCGTTGATCTAGTTAAAGATATCATTCGTTGATATAGTTAAAGAGACCCTTTGGTGGCCTAGTTAAAGAGATCATGCGTTGATCTAGTTAAAAATATCATTCATTGATATAGTTAAAGAGACCTTTTGGTGGTCTAGTTAAAGAGATCATGTGTTGATTTAGTTAAAGATATCATGTGTTGATATTGTTAAAGAGACCCTTTGGTGGTCTAGTTAAAGAGATTGATTCGTCAATCTAGTTAAAGAGATCATGTGTTGATCTAGTTAAAGAGACCCTCTGGTGGTCTAGTTAAAGAGGTCGTTCGTCGATCTAGTTAAAGAGATCATGTGTTGATCTAGTTATAGAGATCATTCGTCGATCTAGTTAAAGAGATCCTTTGGTGATCTAGTTGAAGAGACTTTTTGGTGGTCTATTTAAAGAGATCATTCGTTGATCTAGTTAAACAGACTCTATGGTAGTCTAGTCAAGCCATCATAGGATTATTCGTTTGATTTTTTCCCCTACACATTATAAAATGAACTGTGCGGACTGTGCAAGGAATTACGTAATTATGGATGCAAACATAATTATGGAATTCAGTGCACAGAAACCACAACAAGTTTTGTCATGTGTAAGAACCTATAGTGATAAGAATAACGAAACGGGAACAATGTAATAAGGGCATGGTGGATACACCGATGGTACCTCCTATATATAATTGTTCCTTATTACATTGCGAGCGTAGCGTTATTTAAGTTACTAGAAGTTCTGGACCTTGACCAATGTTGTTTTATGTTATACTCTCCGACTCCAAATTTCGAGCACACACAAGTTTCCTAAAATAGTCTTCATAGGAAACATTCTCTCTATCCGTTATTCGAAACTCCAACATCTTGTCGAATTCACACGCTTTCCATATTTTACTACAACATGTCACTCTTGAGATTCGGTACAATCATAAAAAACCTATTGGAATGGAGTTTAAATCCTCGGATCCGAACTCTTTCCTACAAATAATAGACGAGTACGATTAACAAAGTTCGCTGGAAATCCAGACATGGCCCAGAGTTTTACTCAGGGAATGGAGGATTTATTTGAAAGCGAATCATCCACATCTATTCTTACAAGTTTCCTCTAAATTAAATTTCGGGACGAAATTTCCTAAAGTAGGGGAGACTGTGACATTTGTGCCATTACGATCATCATACAATTATGAATCCAATGAAATCTTGTATTTCATTCTTGGGATTTGTACAATTACATGTGACAAGTACACGTATCAAATTTCGTATGATTCCGAACTCTCGATAAGCTTTTTTGAAAGTTATACGCAAACTGTTACGTAAACGTAATCAGTTAAACGCGACATACACTCCGGTATAGTGACATAAGCTTAACATACCTTAAATAACCTTTACATAACTTAGAAATAAGTTTTAAAGGGTTTGGTATGGCAAAAACAAGTTTATTCGATCACAGGGACTAATTGCGTCAAACTGCAAAAGTCTGCCAATTCATATAGCAACGGACACTCCGGAACAAGATCATAAGCTAAACATACCTTAAATATCCCTAACATAGATTAGAAATAAGTTTTGAAGGGTTTGGTGTGTGAAAATACGCTTATTTGATCACAGGGACTAAAAGCGTCAAAAACTGCGAAAGTTTGCATTTACGAGCATATCTCGCGTTCTGACCATATCCGGACATCCAAAAATTTTGTAATCACTAAAATATTATATTTTAGTGATAGGAATGCAAAAATACCATTCGTCGCGCAATTTGGATCGTTTTTGCGTCCGTTCGAGTTTTGTCATAATTAACCGAACAACGTGACCGTACGACAAAACGAACCGACATCTGTGATGTTTCTGAGCATATTTCAAGTCCCCTATGCTTTAAAATCCTTGTAGAGCCTTGAAATTGGGTTAACGAGGGTTAAACGCGTCGAAAAACATGTTTAGGAGTGTGCATGGACTATTTTTGCCATTTTTTAAAGTCTGACCTATGCCGTCGCGTCCGGCGACAGCAGAAGGCCTTTGCCGTCGCGTCTGGCAATGCCTTCATCTGGACAGAAACTTCATTTTAGCTGCAGAACATGTATTTTTAAGCTAGATTTTCATTATTGTGGGCTATTTGAGTGTTAATCAAGGGTTTAAACCATAACCACACACTTGTATGGTTGAGATAATGCCTTGGGCGTCACACAAATCCACATGGCATGATCTAAGAGCTTCCATTCAACTATAAATACCCTTCAAATCTGCCATCTTCATTTCTCATTCCCATTTTCTTCTCTCTTGAACTCTAAGTGAAGGTAACCATCTCTTGGATGCCTTCTACCTGAGTTCTTCTAGTCATTTTTGCAGCCTTAGAGCACTTGTAAGTGTTCTTTCATGGCTAGTTCTTTTATTTTAGCAAAAGTCAAACAGTTTGACTACCGTTTGACTTTCAGTTTTGACCATGAATTGGTCAAATCAAAGTTCAATTGAACTTTGCAATGTGATCATAATCACGATGGTTATAATCCCTTGCGATTATACCTACTAATTACCATGTTGATTAGTCGAAGTGACGAGTCAAGGTGTCGGTCAAAATGCACGATTATGTGCATTTTTCGACGAAACTATTTTTGGGTATCAAAACACTTTGTTTTGGTACCAAGTCAGTTTTCTAACTTAGTTAAACATGTTTTAACATGTTTAACTCGTCACTTTTAGTTTAGTGCTGGTTTAGGGTCGTAAGTCAAGCGGTCTAAACAACCGCTTAGACTTTCGAACCCGACCCGTTTGGTCGATCATTAGGATCCGACCAAACATATTTTGTGACCATAGTTGTATAGGGAATAACCTTCCGAGGTAATACCTTATGGTCACTTAGTTTAATTAGTTGTATGATATGTAGTTGATATGCCTTACGAAAATGACCAAAATGCCCTATTCGCGCATAAATTCAATTTAAGCATATGTAACCAAAATTTTGACACTTAAACTGATTATGCAACATTATTAAACATGTTTAGGCATATAATACTTATCATAGGACTAGTTAGGCCATCCGAACGAGCATTTGCGCAAATAACGCGTTAAAGTAGCGTAAACTAGCTTAACGGGTCATAACCGGTCATAAGCACTTAGGTTTCAAATCAGAATGTGGGCTTTGTTAAACCATATCATATGAGTTCCAACACTCATTTGGTTTACAAGACCTCATTCTACCCGATCTCCCGATTTAGGTCCCGTTTATTAACATAGTGATCCGATATTAGGTGCCACTTGATTTCCTTGATTTCCCGAGCTTTGTTAGGTCACTTAATCAAGGATACTTGCAATCTCAAGTGAGTACATAGCTCCCCTCTTTTATGCTTTCAATTGTTTTGGGATGACTCATATGTGCTAAATGCTTTTCATGTTTTCAAAACAATGATTATGGTTTATATAACACACGATGATTTCAATAATGTGAACGAACTTGTTGGGGCGTTAGTCGAAAGACACTCGAATGACATTCATTAGCTATGATCAAGCCAATCAATAGTATGTTATGGCACCATAGGATCTGACAAATCCCGTTATCGAACTATCCCTTTGGTGGGTAATGTCGGTAACGACGGAAACTGTTATCTGATTAACAAATCATGTGTTAGTTTGTTAGTCTTGTTAAAGAGGTCTTTCAGGGCCTAGTTAAAGATACCCCATGGGTGGTATATCGAGTCACACAGGTTTGAATGTATTCTTTAAAGAACGACTAAAAGTTGTATTTCACAATTAAAACACGGACGATTTGAACGATTTGATCGATTGGAACGATTTGAGCAAGTTGAACGATTAGAACAATTTGAACGATTGAAACTATTTGAACCATTATAGACAAATGTTTTCAAACGATGTCACACAATGAGGTTTACTTAAAGATATAAACCATACAATGTTTACTTTCAAAGACGATTTACTACTTGGTTTTACAAAGACAAATGTTTTCAGTCAAGATTCATGGCTACAATGGTTTTGGTTTACTTATATCATCTTGTAAAGATGATAAAACACATTGCAATATCAAACACTTTTTGATTTCAAGGTACATACTCGACAACTCCCGTAGTTGGATGAGGTATTGCAATATGGATTCAAAGCCATGAATTTGACTTACAAAACCTATGTACTCGCCGGCATTTTTATGCTGACTATTTTTCACATATGTTTCAGGTTCTATTATGTGACGATTGTTGATTGCTTGCTAGGATGGACGCGGGCTTTAGTGACTTAAAACTTGAAAGACAATTGTTGTAATTACTTGGTTTGTATCAAAACAATGTGTCTATTAATGAAATAAAACAAAACTTCAACTCCATGTGTTGTGAAACAATGATTCTGTTATGATACACCCAGACGTTTCCGCCGCGGTTTGTTGTATTACGCGGTCGGGGTGTGACAACACAGGCCTTTCGTGTGAGTGAGACCACCCTTTCGCACGAGAGGGACTGTTTGGCAAACCGATTCTTGTTTGAACGTTTTAACTATTAATCACTTATGTTCGTGATTTCAGTTAGGCTATTTAGTTATAATAATGTATAATATTAGTCTAGAATGTTCTTAGAGTTCATAGAAGTCATGCATGGAGATAATAACCTCATTAATGTTCACCAAAGCACAAATCAGCTAACTTAGTTAACTGACCGATTGGTCATGAATACGGAAACAGATTTAACAGAATGTATAAATAATAACCAAACAACTGAATAAGAACAACCCGGGTGCGCTGACGCAACATGGAAGGAAGTGAATCCAAGTGTTGGTAGTTGTGCGGGGTTAGATTATTCTAGGTCTAGGATTGTTTTGGGTGTTCATCTACGAGTTTAAGTGAGGTGGTGGAACTAGGTTTGAAGCCAAGGCTTCCACGGATCACACACTGATATTCCAGAGTCGTCTATATTGAGAATAGGGATCTGGATAATCATTCGACACTTAGAAACATCATAATGTAGTGAAACAGTCCCTTTCAGATGAAAAGAGTTCCCTCTCGCGTGAAAGGGTTAACATTTCGGGCGACTGGGCTACTTCTCTCGGGCGACTGGCACTATTTCGAGGTGAATTCAGTTTGGTTTTGGTTGAATTGATCACTTTCTCAGCTGGAATTGACTCTAACATGAACCCACAGCTATGAACTTAGCTTGTGAGCTAAGAGAGTCTATGATTTGGCCGAGTTTAACTTCAGAAAGTTTGTTTTGTAAAATATTTGGAAGATTGTTGGACCGTGTTCCGACCCTGAAAAGTCAGTCAAGGATGTTCATCTTCATGTATAAAGGCGGAATCAGTATACACGAAGTTACAACAGCTTTTCTCTTTCAATATCTTCTTTATTGATGCTTTCTGATTACAAATTGACAGAGTTTCAACACCACAAGCATGACCTAGGTTCGCTCCAACGTACATGAATGAATGATCAGGTTCGCTCCAATGACCTATATATAGCCTATGTGGTTTCGCTTATATGGACAGTCCATATAAGCGAACCTACATGTTAACATATAAGCGAACCTATCTATGACCCTATAAGCGGACCTATGATAACACATGTTCACAAAAGCGAACCTATCAACATAATACATGATTTTGAGTTTCAAGACCCTATGTTGACCTATCTTGACCTAAGACTTAAAGTATACGAAGTCAACAGACATTCCGTGCACTAACAGACTCCCCCTTGGATGTTGACGAAGTCTTCAGCTCTGAGTCTTTAGTCTTGGTCATTTTGCCTTCTCATTTCAGATTGTAACATTGTAAGCATCCATCACTCTCTTTGATCAGCTTCACACTTTGACTCTTACACCAGTATCTCATAACTGGCTCTATCATCAACAACTTTATCATCAGCAGGCTCCCCCTTTCGTCAAGCTTCCGTGCTTTTAGGGATCGACACCTAGCTTTCCAGCTACAAGCTCCTCCTAACTTTTAGCTTGTCTTCAGACTCCCCCTTAGACTCTGCTCTCGGGATCGTAGTCTGGACTTTTCCTGCAATCACTCATACAACTATAAGTAACAACATTTTAATCTTCCAGATATCGTAATTTAACAATTCAAACTCCTCAAAATCACTTCTCATGAATTTGGCAGTTTCATCGAATCGTATTGGAAACTAACTCTTATAACAATCTAAGCATCCAAATCCCCCACAGTTAATCATCCAAGTCCAAATTAATGACCTTGGAGATATCACAAACTGTTTTTGAATTTTTTTATTTCAAAACTTCAAGTTTCAAATTAATGAACTTGTTTTATTTTCAGAAACACGATCAGCTTACTAAGATTTTGAAACTCAGCATTCAGACATCGGTTGTCGAAAATAAAGCAGAAATCAAAATCTTTTTGTATTTTCTGAAAACATAAAGCAGTAAAGAAATATGTACAAACATATTTACAGACAATATTTTTGTTTGAGTATGCGTCAGAGGATCATATCAGTTTTTGACAAGTCACAAGTACCGTTGAGCTTAATTACACATTAAGAATTAAACAATTCACTTAGATTGTCGATATACTTGTCCACTTATATTTTCATACAAATTTCAACTGATTCAGGATACGAATTAGGTATTTTAAGAACTTAAACCCATTCATGTGTCCCACCTCTTGAATATACTCCCGTATCCAGATCCCAATATTCAGTCTTACAGGTAATTATAACACAAATGATATCTGTAAGGGGTTAATAATTTATGAAGAATCATGAGAGCTCAGGTCAGAACCATCGTTCAGCAGAGAGATCATGACTCAACTTGTAGGTGTGTCCCCTTTAGAGGATCTTTTTTACAACAGCATTGCTAAGCAATTTTATTGTCTTATCATTGATGCTGAGGGTGATGCTATGTTTCAAGCATTTGCGGAAAGTATTATTCGAGGACTAGGTCAGAACTACCGTTCAGCAGAAGTCCCGGAATAATACCCCAGATATCACTGAGTATAAAGACCTAGTATATCAGAAAAATGAATCTTTCAAACGAGATTTCAGGGGTTACCTATATATCCAAGTAGTGTTCCCCACGAAATAAGCAAGTGTTCGAATTTAGGTTTATATCCCGAAAAAGTTTACTAAATGTATAAAAATCTATCGACACATCCACGGTGAGATCGTTTAACACATTTAAACTTTCCAATTCTTTAGCGTACTGTAACTGTCTACTGATGTACTATTATTTCCTCTTTTTACGCAAAAACTCAAATTTTCAAATTTTATCATGTTTTTGGCTTTTTCAAATTTTCAAATGTTTTTGTATTTTCTAACAATATTTCTCCCCCTAAAATGCAAAACCATTTAAAGAAAATTTAACAACCAACACTGATAGCTTTGTCTCTCCATCCATTTTCTGCTTCTCATGCACTGATTTGCAAAAAATATAACATACCCCCATGATTTACAACACATTGATCTTAACAGTTTGAAAACCGTTTTTCAATCTGATGAAAGTAATCATGTTTGTTCAGCCGTGAGGGTTTCGGCGTATTCAATCATCATATATTTAAAATAATATTAAAGACAACATATTTTTGGTTTTTCAAATTTTAACAAACTAAAAACATATTTTGGTTTTTAAATTTTTTTTTCAATTTTTAGGATTTTGAAAATATTGTTTATTTATGTACAGAAAACAATTAAACTAAACTCCCTGTTCAACCAAACCAGGGTCCTGCAACCTCTTCCTGTGCCAGGCTGCTCCAACTACCATTCTCACAATCTTCAGCTTCGTTGAGCACCTGCACATTCAACAATTTGATCATTTGAACAACGCAACCCAGGCCTGTTTAGACTCAGGTATTTGAACATGAATCTTTCCAGGTAAAACTGGATAGTTTCTTTCATTTTTCTCAAACACATTATCAATGTTAAACTCAACTTTTTCATCTTTTATCGAATTATCATTTTTCTTAACAGACCATGTTTGACCCGTCGGTGTTCCTCGTTTATAAAAATGTGACTCTTTTTTAACACTTTGTTTTTGAACAACAATTTTAGGTTTCCAAAACTCTTGAGGTTTTGTCATATCAACAGACGTTTTCCAACTCTGTATTGTTCTAAATCTGGGTGTGTGAGAATTCCAGGTCTGTCTTGAATCGAACCTGTTCGGGTTTGATTTCCAATTTTGATTTGAAGCAAACTTGTTTGTATTGTACCTCCAAGTTTGTTTCGAATCAAATCTGGTTGACCTCGGTTTCACATCCTCAGATTGCTGTTTTGCAACATCAACAGGCTTTGGATTTGGACACTTTCGTGCAACATGTCCAATCTGATCACATTTAAAACACACTTTCTTTGAAACATCCTTGGCCTGTTGTTGTTTCTTTTTCATAGCATCAAACTCCTCATTAGACTGTTGTCCAAATTTGAGTTTTTCCTCTTCTTTCAAGCTTTTTCCTTGAACAAAACTCATCTTTTGATGCAAATTTGTTTTTTTACTTTGATTCCAATTCCGTTTCTTTTTATAACCCAAACCAGCCTTCATGTTTTTCTTCTTAAAACCAGGTTTGTTATAAAAAGATTTATGACCTTTACCAGCAAACTTTGGAATCTCAGACTTCTCAATCTCAACCATTTTGAAAACTTTATCAACCTTCTCTGAAATCACATTCTGAATCGGGAATACAACATCTAAGAATAGTTTGTCCGATCCAATCATGGTATAAACCAATCCTTTTGAATCATCATTCAAATTTTTCTCGGATTTTGTGTTTTTCAGATAACCATCATAAAGATTTCCTTCATCTTCATCCTATGATTCAGACTTACCTTTTGTTGACTCATCTTTCAAAACACTTTCAACAACCTTACTTGCCACCTCTGAATCATTAGCATCATCAGATTTGGAGTAAGTCACATTGATACTTTCAGGTAACTGGTCAGCTATGTTCAAACCCTTTGCCACCTTTTCCTCATCATAAAAAGTATAATTGTTTCTCAATGGTGGTGGTACCTGATGAAATTCTGAACCAATACCCTTTTTGCAATTGTCAGTATCTTTGTTATCTGGTGTGATGTTGAAAATGCGTTTGAGAATGTACGAAGAGTTATGATAACTTTGAAGTTTTGTAACAATCTTTTCTTTTTCAGCCAAGACTTGTTTAAGATTAGCAATTTCATCAACACACAATTCAATTTGCTTTTCTTTAAACTTTCTTTCATATATTTCTTTAGTGACTAAAGTTTCAGACAATCTTTGATCAAAACTTTTGACTTGGCTCTTCAAAGTATCATATGCTTCTTGTACTCTCTGACTTGACCACTTTAAAGAATCATACTGTTTTTGTAAATCTTGAAATTTAGATTCTTTTTCAACACAATCGACACATTTTGTAGAACACAGTTGTCTATAAACATCATTATCCTTTTCAAGACGTTAACATTTCTGTGTCAAATTTTCAACTTTTAGTCTCAAAATTTCTTCTTTTTCAATCATATCTTTACATTTTATTGTGAAACCATTTTCAAGTTGTCACACCCTGGCTTTGCGGAAGTGTGGTTATTTTGGTGTGACTTCTTAATACCATAGCTTAATAATAACAAGCTATATGAAATAAAAACCATGCAAGATCATCCATTAAAATAAGTTTGAAGAGTAAAGAACCACAACATTGTCTTAACGGATATCACATCCTAACAAACATAAACAGTGTTCAAAAGACACAACACCAACAAGAAATAAACACAGTTTAAGAACTGTGACTCGTCCAGGAAAAAGTCACATCCCTTAAACTCGGATGACCTCGAGACTAATGCAGCGGGAAAACGTGTCATACCGCGCCAGATCCTTTAATTCCCTGAAATACATGTAAGTTGAAAAATCAACAATAATGTTGAACGAGTTCATGTGTAAGTGAGTAAATAAACCTTTGTATGTATATAAACCCTGGTATGTAGCAAATAAGGAAAAAGAGATAACCAATGGTTTGCAAGGCCATTGATATGTGTGAAGTGCAAGTAGGAAGACTCAAACCTAGCAGATTTATGCGTTGGGTACAAAGTCACCCCGAGGTCCGTTCTGTTTGGGCCTGGGGCTGGGCTCGCTACACCCAGATAGATCTACCGCTCCTGCCCCTCGGTCCTACCCTGAGGATTAATGGCCTCAAGTTTCTGCCTACCCACTCACATGATCTGAATAATAACCCTCCTTACGCTAACCATACCATGTAAGAATTATTCGTAATCATAGTAACATGTATTTCACCCCCGCAGTTTAGAAAACTGAAAACAGTTAGAGAAAAGGGGGACATGAACTCACAGTGGTGCATCTCTACCAAGTATATCTCCTGATCAAGCAGCTGTGCGACGACCTACACGTACTAAATCTATTAGACGGACGGCCGTGCCTTAGCATAAGGTTTAAGTTTTTGGGAAATAGTTAGACAACTATTTCGTGTTTATATTTTTGTAAATACTTGGTAATTATTTTCCTTCCCAAGGATGGGGAATTTAATACATGTGCGTTCGTATACCTTCAAAAGATATTATTAAGTCTCACTTAAAAAAAAATATTTTATTTCTAACTCCAAAATATAATCATTTTCCCAAAAAAATATTATATTTTATTTCATACAATTTTCCGAAATAATATTCTTGACAAATACGCGTTCATTGGTATTTTCTGAATTGCGTAAGTTACGGATAAAGATCGGGTGGTAATAATTATACCGTTGTAACTTATTATTAATTATGAAAGCGTATGTATTATTTTTGGAATCATTAGTACTTAGTAATATTATTTTTACTCTAAAATTAATATTCGTATATTTCACAAACTAATCATAAACATTTTACAAGTGACGCTTATGAAAAATATATATATCAAATATATATTTACCCCGTTTTTATTTTGTGAAAACCCCACCTCCGATGTTTCGTAAATAAAGTCGTGGCGAAACTTATGTTTTGAAAACAAGTCAAAAATAGATTTACAACACTTGTAGTGAAAATATTCCCAAGTGTTAGGTTTTTAGAAAAATTTCGCCAGAGTTTCCCCTGTAACTGGAGGTGGCCACGCTTTCAAGCGTATCATTTTCTTTTATAATTCAAATCAACAGTTTTCTTATTCAACCAAAACAATATTCAAAGCATCAAACTAGTCAAAATATATATAAATCGCATAAATTACATGAACTTGTGGTTTACCCAAAAATATGTAGTATCTTTCCATTATTTTTAGTGGATCTTTGTATAGATCAATTCGGTTACTTGAAAGTCTCGTTTTTAAAGAAGTTACATCTTTACAACTTCTTGTCAACATTTACAAAAATAGTTATTTTGTCGAAACTTTGTGTTACACAAGTGTTTACACACTTGTGTGTTTGCTAACGATTCATGATCACGACTAATCCGGGTTAGATGATGATCCGAGCTACCACAACATAGATCGGCACTAATTAATTACATCAAAACAAGTCTTACAAGATTTACACCATTCTTATGCTTTTAACCATCATTTTTAACATTTTAGTAGACTTTTACATATCATCTTGCAAGTTCTTGAGATTTAACCGTTACACTTTATTTTAACCACTTTAAAATAGATCGAGAGGGCGTTTATAGCAACTTACTACTAGCTCGGGCCTAGGGAAGATTCTAGTCGAAAAATGAGTGGATAAAAGCAATAGGGTGAGGTTCTTCACGTTCCGAACGCACCGAGCTTCCTTGTATGAGATCCTTAACCCTTGTGTGTGCTTGGAATAGCTTGATCAAGACTCGAAAATGGATGGATAGTTGTGGGTGTGTTCGGCCGAGAGCTCCAAGGAGAGGGAGAGAGAGTGATGTTGTGATGTTGAGGTGAGAATGTTATGGTGAGTTTAGTCTTGAACTTATAGGCAAATAGTATGATCATTATCCAAAGGTTTAAGTGTAGCCTAGATATTAGGCATGTGTGATTAATTTACCCGGTTGGTTTTCAACTAAACGTTAAGTATTAGTTAAGTTAAGTGAAGGTTAACTCGGTTACTGATGTGTTATGCGTTATAGCGGGTGTTAGGGTATTCAGGGACCCTAACTGGCTCCGAAAAAGATAAACAATGTTATTGGCAATATTTTTATGTTCCGGGTAAAGTCCGGTTGTTCGGTTGGATAGAGATCCGTTAAAGTGCTTAACAAAGCTTTAAAGTGTCGTTATTATTATTTTTAGTTACACAACTTATTCCCGACACTTTGGAAAGTGTCTAGTAACATTTTTCTCATGTTTTAGCACTTTATTAGGTAGCTTAATGCTGAATTTTGTACTTAGAGTACGTTTTAGGCACATCCGGTCACTCTAATTATCTCCTAGTGACGCAGTTCTACAACCCTTATATCCCTACACTCTCTACTAGTGTAGCAAACTATCTCTGGCTCTTACAGGCCTTAGAGTTAGTACCTGCCTGGTGCTGGCTATAACAGCACGTTTAGTAGGTTATCCGTTATTGTGCTACTGTGCTTTTGTGCATCACGGTTGTCACTACAGTTCTGTATGTAAATAGTAGAGTGACAGCAAATTAGGTATGATGCAAGTAAGTACATGTATCAGTATTCAAGTAGCAGTTTATCCACAATTTCAAGTAAGCACAGTAATTAAGCAGTAATT
This sequence comes from Helianthus tuberosus, assembly GCA_030545235.1. Lineage (NCBI taxonomy): Eukaryota > Viridiplantae > Streptophyta > Magnoliopsida > Asterales > Asteraceae > Helianthus > Helianthus tuberosus. The sequence continues at coordinate 18,622,612 of CM060412.1, read as the reverse complement.
ATATATTAATTAAGTCGTACGGATACCTGGTTTGGTGAGGGTTGTCACATTCTCCCGCCGTTAGAAAAATTTCGTCCTGAAATTTTAAGTTCTGCTTCTAGAAGCAGGGTTCTTGGGAAATAGGTGGGGGTATTTCTCTTTCATCCGGTCCTCATGCTCCCAGGTGTATTCAGGACCATGTCTGGCATTCCAACGAACCTTGACGAGCTTGACACTGCTCCGGCGGGTCTTGTTTACTTTCCAATCCGTAACCTCAACAGGTTCTTCAACGAAATGGAGCGTGTCGTCAACATGAATGTCGTCGGTGGGAATGACAACGGTATCTTGAGTTGGACTTTTCTTCAGGTTGGATACATGAAATGTTTCGTGAACTCCATTCAGTTCAGCAGGTAAGTCCAGCTTGTATGCTACTAGCCCTATTCTTTCCAAAATTCTGAAAGGGCCAATGTAACGCGGATTCAACTTCCCACGCTTTCCGAAGTGTGCCACACCCTTCCAGGGTGAAACTTTCAATAAAACCATATCTCCAACTTGGAATTCCAAATGTTTCCGGTTTGGATCTGCATAGGCTTTCTGTCTTTCGCGAGCCGCTTCGATGCGTTTTCGAATCTGCGCAATCTTGTCTGTCGTCTCTTGGACGATTTCGGGACCAACAAGCTGCCTATCACCTGCGTCAGCCCAGTATAGGGGTGATCGACACTTGCGTCCGTAAAGAGCTTCAAATGGCGCGGCTCCAATACTGGTGTGGTAGCTGTTGTTGTATGAAAATTCGACCAGTGGCAAATGCTTATCCCAGCTACCGCCCAAATCCATAACACATGCTCTCAGCATATCTTCCAAGGTCTGAATAGTCCGCTCGCTTTGACCGTCGGTCTGAGGGTGAAATGCAGTGCTCAGATTTAATTGTGAGCCAAAAGCTTCTTGGAAGGATTGCTAAATCCTTGATATGAAACGTCCATCTCTATCAGAGATGATCGAGAGAGGCACTCCATGACGTGCGACGATCTCTCGCATGTATATTTCTGCCAGTTTGCTGGTGTTATCCTTCTCTTTGATTGGCAGAAAGTGTGCGGACTTTGTTAATCGGTCCACTATTACCCAGATAGTGTCATGACCTCTTGGCGTTCTTGGCAACTTTGTAATAAAATCCATGGAGATTTGTTCCCATTTCCACTTGGGAATCTCAGGTTGTTGCAGAAGTCCTGAAGGCTTCTGGTATTCCGCTTTCACCTTAGCGCACGTTAGACACTTGCTCACATAAACAGCAACATCGCCCTTCATCCTAGGCCACCAATAGTAATCCTTGAGATCTTGGTACATCTTATCCGCTCCTGGATGGATAGAGTACCGCGATTTGTGAGCTTCATCAAAAACAACTTTCCTTAAACCACCAAACAGAGGAACCCAAATCCTTTTCTCAAAATATAACGTTCCTTCCTCGTTTGGCACCAATAGCTTCTCCATCCCATGGAGATATTCTTCTTCAATATTTCTTTCCTTAAGAGCTTCTTTCTGCGCGGCACGAATACGCAAGGAAAGATCGGTTTGGATAATCATTTCTAAAGCCCTAACCCTTATGGGCTTGATCCTCTCTTTTCGACTTAGGGCGTCGACAACCACATTCGCCTTCCCTGGATGATACTTTATCTCGCAATCGTAATCATTTAACAACTCAACCCATCATCTTTGTCTCATATTCAACTCCTTCTGGTTGAATATGTGTTGTAGGCTCTTATGATCTGTAAAAATTGTACATTTCGTACCATATAGGTAGTGTCTCCAGATCTTTAAAGCAAATATCACTGCGCCTAGCTCCAAATCGTGCGTGGTATAGTTCTTCTCATGTACCTTCAACTGACGTGAAGCGTAAGCAATAACCTTCTGGCGTTGCATCAACACGCAACCCAATCCTTGACGCGAGGCGTCACAGTATACCACGAAATCGTCAGTACCTTCCAGTAGTGCTAGGATTGGCGCATTGCAGAGCTTATCCTTCAACAGCTGAAACGCTTGTTCCTGTTTGATTCCCCAATCAAACTTCTTATCTTTCTGGGTGAGGAGCGTCAATGGTTGAGCGATCTTCGAAAAATCCTCAATGAACCTTCGATAGTAGCCAGCCAAACCCAAGAATTGTCGAATCTCGGTTGGCGTCTTTGGCGTTTCCCAATTCTTGATCGCTTCGATCTTGGTTGGATCCACATGGATTCCATCTCCATTTACCACATGTCCAAGAAATTGGACTTCACGTAGCCAAAATTCGCACTTAGAGAATTTGGCATACAGCTGTTCTTTCTTCAGCAGCTCCAAAATAGCTCTTAGATGTTGTTCGTGCTCAGCCTTTGTCCTTGAATAAATCAAGATGTCGTCGATAAACACAATCACGAACTTGTCCAAGTACGGCTTGCAAACTCTATTCATCAAATCCATAAAGACTGCAGGTGTGTTTGTCAACCCAAACAGCATAACAAGGAACTCGCAGTGTCCATAACGAGTTCTGAAGGCTGTCTTCGGGATACTCTCCTCTTGTATCCTTAACTGATGGTATCCAGATCGCAAATCGATCTTTGAGTAAAAGCTTGAACCTTGCAGTTGATCGAACAGATCATCAACTCTTGGCAGAGGATATCTATTCTTGATCGTCAGCTTGTTCAGCTCCCGGTAGTCTATGCACATTCGAAAACTACCGTCCTTCTTTTTGACAAACAGGACCGGAGCTCCCCAAGGCGAGAAGCTTGGTCGGATAAATCCCTTGTCTAACAACTCTTGAAGTTGTGTCGACAATTCTTGCATCTCAGACGGGGCAAGTCTATAAGGTGCCTTAGCCACAGGCGCGGCGCCTGGGACTAAATCGATGTGAAACTCCACTTGCCTCTGAGGTGGCAGTCCAGGCAAGTCCTCCGGGAAGACTTCCGGATACTCCCTCACGACAGGGATGTCTTCGATCTTCGGTTCTACAGCTTTCTTGTCTACAATGTGTGCCAGGAAGGCAGCACATCCCTTCTGTAAACACTTTCGCGCTTTCAGGCAGCTGATGATTTTTAAAGGCGTATCACGCTTTTCGCCATGTACCACAATTGTTTCGCCATCTTCGGTCGGGATACGAACGACCTTTTCGTGACAAACAATTTCTGCCTTGTTGCTTGATAACCAATCCATTCCTACTACCACGTCAAAGCTCGCCAGCTGGACTGGTAGTAGATCCAAAGTAAACTCACGTTCTCCTAACTCGATTGCACAACCTCTGATTACTTCATTGGCTTCTACTAACTTCCCATTAGCAAATTCAATTGAGTAGGGAATATCTAACTTACTAGCGGCTAAGCCAAGCATATTCTTAAATTCTAACGATACGAAGCTATAGTCGGCACCAGTATCAAATAAAACGGATGCATAGCGTTGGTTTACAGGGAACGTACCAGTAATGACATTGGGATCCTGGCGCGCTTCCCTCGCTTCGATATTGAACACTCTTCCACGGGCTTGGTTCAACTCTGGGCAGTTCCTCTTAAAGTGCCCGATATCACCACAGTTAAAGCATCCAGGTCTTTGCCCGTTTCCACCTCCATTTCCAGCTTGGTTATTCCTTTGGTTATGATTCACAGCGCCCGCTTGATTCATATTGTTGCCTCGATTCCCATTACCTCCATTGTTTCCTTGTGGGCGATTTCCAATTCCACCCCGGTTATTGTTTTTGTTTCCAAATCCTCCTTGGCCTCCCTGGCCAACAGTGGCCCAACAAGAATCCTTCAAGTGGCCAGGTTTCCCACACGCTTCACATACCTTCAAACCACATCGGCCAGAATGGTGATGCTGGCAGGTGTTGCACTTGGGCTGGGTGCCCATATATCCCTTTCCTTTCTTTCCACCACCAGCTGTAACCTGAGCTGGCGCGTTTGGCTCTCCTTTCTTAACAGCACCACTAGTGCCTTGTTTGAAGTTCGAGAACTTTCGTTTGTTACCTCCGGATGACTCGACGTGAGTCTCTTTCTTCTTTGTCTCGATCTCATCGAACTTGTTCAGGCGGATAGCCTCCTCAGTGAGAGCCACGCTCAAATCGATTGCCTCAGTAATTGTTGCAGGCTTGGAGGAGGTCACCATGCTTATGATTTGAGGAGCTAATCCCCAAATGAAGCGTTCAATCCGCTTGAATTCTGGAGTGACCATATAGGGTACCACATGCGACAGGTCGTGAAACCTCTGAACATATTCCGCGATCTTCGGACCTTCCATCTTCAAATGCCAGAACTCAGTTTCCAATCTTTGGATTTCAGCGCGAGAACAATACTTTTTGCGCATTAGTTCCTTCAGTTCGGTCCATGTTAGTGCGTAGGCAGCAGCTTCACCAAGTGTCTGCACTTGCAAATTCCACCAAGATAGGGCTCCATCCAAAAATAGCCCAGAAATGTAGGTGACTTGCTGGTCTGGTGCACATTTGCTCATGCGAAGAACAGATTCAGTCTTCTCGGCCCAACGAACAAAAGCGACAGCACCTCCGATGCCATCAAAGTGGACAGGCTTGCAGTCTAGAAACTGGTTGTAGGTGCACCCTGCACATACGTTACAACATATGAATGGCATTAGCATCCTTGCTAGAGATATCCAATTAGATCATGGTATGTCTTAATGACTTAGTATTACCATGAGGTGGATTGTTGTTGCCATTGTTGTTTGAGCTGCTTCCGCTGGGTCCTCCTTGTGAGGCGGCGTATTGCGCGATGGCAGCAGCGATGACTTGTTGGAGTTCTGCCTCATTGGTAGGCATCGGTGTTTGACGTCTCGGCGGCATCTTCTAAAAGATGGGTTCACGTCGGTCAGACCATAATAAAGCGTACGTATATAATGATAGTAATAGTACATAACATCTCATGTTATAATCATATTAATCACACAACATCCCATGTTATAAGACATAAATAATCAATCAAAACATCACATATGATGAGAATACTGCGATTGCATTGCCAAAATCGGGACCACATGGTAGAGTGTACAAGTACATAATAGTGTCATACATCATCATCGACTAAGGGCTACATCACCCCAGTCCAAAAGAATATCAAATCAGTGTCAATACATCCCATATACATGATCAACAAAAGTCAGAATCAGAATGCAGTCTCCAAAAATGCTGTGTGGTCAGAGCAATCGCCGTCTTCTCACCAACGTCTACCCATGCTGTACTAAAGATGCCCTACACTGATGGTGGTGGAGGAAGGGGAAAATGGGTGTAGAACAAACGTCGCAAATGGAGCCAGTCCTCCTCCATGGCTCTTTGGGTACGCAACCAAGAAGCAACCTGCTGCTCAAGTGCCAAAAGGCGTGCAGCATAGTCAGGTAACAATGGTCGAGGGTGCTGCGAAGAAGCAGGGTGGGTCTGACCCTGACACTGGCACGGCGGTGGCTGAGCTCTCTCAAGCTCCTGAATGCGCCGTGTGAGTGCCTCCTGCTGGACAACAAACGACATCAGAACGTCCTCAATAGAATTCCCCATATGGAAAGGATGGTAGGGGTCGGTCGGTGGCATAACAGACGGTGACGTCCAGAGAAACGGCTCGCTGGCTGGATCAAAAGGTGGCACAAAGAATGGTGGTGCAGGGGGAATAGCAGATGAAGACTGTGGCATAACTGGAATAGATGTCGGCACATGTCCAAAGGGATGAGCCGAGGAACCCTCTCCAGGTCGAGCTGGAGGTGTGTACTGTGCAAATGAAAAAGAGAAATCAACGTGACGTGCATCGGTGGTATGAGGAGGAATAGGTGGAAGCTCATCATCCGCAGGAATCCACCCATGCTGGGTGTGCTCAACTCGTGGGTCAATTTGTGCCTCAAAAAGTGCTCGATCAAACTGTACAGGCATAGGGTCAAGGTGGGGTGCAACAAGAGGGTCAGCAGGTATATCAGCGATAAGTGGGGGATCAACATGGTCAGCAGCAATAACATGGTCACCCTCCAGTAGTGGTGCATCAGCAGGGTGATCATCAATGAGTAGGTCAGCAATCACAGGATCAATGGGCATGCCAGCATGAACAGGGTCATGCTCAAACACTGGGTCAGGAGCAGCTACTGGCTCAAGGGCCATGGCAGGCTCGGGATCAACGAACTCCATATCAAAATCTGCATGATCAGCGAATGCAGGGTCAACTGGGTCTACTGGGTCAACCATAGGCTGATCCAAGTGGATGAACTCTATCTTCTGGTCCGGGTCAAATCCAGGGGGAAAACAGGGTCTGAATCCTCATCGAGGTCGTGATCGAAAGCAAATCTAGGAGCAGAGACAGCAGATGATGCCCTGTCAGGATCGGAACCGTGTGAATAGTGCTGTGCGCTCCGAGTGTGTGACGGTGCGGAGGCCACAGACTCGAAGGAGTCTGGAGCGGGTGAGTGTGCAGGTGACTCCTCAGCTGGAGCATCTGCGAGTAACAAAAGACCATCGTCAGCTAGAAGGGCCTCGCCATCAACATCGTCCTCCAGGGGCTCATCATCAAACAGATCGACGTCGTCGTCAACGTCGGCGTCGAGGAGCATATTGTAAGCAGGATAAACGGCCAAAGGTATGGGAGCAGGGATCTCTACGAGTGGTAGGTACCCAGCAAAAGGGCCATCAGCGGGCTCATCGACAGCGTCGGGCAGCGCAAAGGACTGAAAGTCGTCCTCGTCTGTGCTGGTAACATCTGATGTGTGGACCTCGTGCTCTAAAGACTCTAAGTCGTCTGATACTATGGGTCTAGGGCCCGTGGTGTCCGAATCACCTGTGCCGGACGGGTCCATGGTGTCTGTAACACAAACACAAATATGTACAAATAATCAATTATACAATCAGATAAGCACATTAGTCACCTAGTAAGCAATCAAATAATTCTCCTAGTCCCACTAGCCTCCCAGCCTCTCAGACTGCTCTTCCTAGTCCCACTAGCCTATTCTCCCAGCCTCTCAGACTGCTCTTCCTAGTCCTACTAGCCTATTCTCCCAGCCTCTCAGACTGACTCCCTAGTCCCACTAGACAACTACCTCGGTCTCCTAGACCGAGCCTCGGTCTTCCAGACCGAGCCTCAGCCTCCCAGACTGAGCCTATAATTAATAAATAAATGTGCTCAACATTTGTTTGTAAAAAGTTTTGGATCTGGACTTGAGTGGTATGCAGTGTAAAAATGTTTTCGTGAGAGCCCTAGTGATCATAGTCTAGACTCGAGAAGGAATCCTAGTTCGCTATGATCAGAGCTCTGATACCAAGCTGTCACACCCTGGCTTTGCGGAAGCGTGGTTATTTTGGTGTGACTTCTTAATACCATAGCTTAATCATAACAAGCTATATGAAATAAAAACCATGCAAGATCATCCATTAAAATAAGTTTGAAGAGTAAAGAACCACAACATTGTCTTAACGGATATCACATCCTAACAAACATAAACAGTGTTCAAAAGACACAACACCAACAAGAAATAAACACAGTTTAAGAACTGTGACTCGTCCAGGAAAAAGTCACATCCCTTAAACTCGGATGACCTCGAGACTAATGCAGCGGGAAAACGTGTCATACCGCGCCAGATCCTTTAATTCCCTGAAATACATGTAAGTTGAAAAATCAACAATAATGTTGAGCGAGTTCATGTGTAAGTGAGTAAATAAACCTTTGTATGTATATAAACCCTGGTATGTAGCAAATAAGGAAAAAGAGATCACCAATGGTTTGCAAGGCCATTGATATGTGTGAAGTGCAAGTAGGAAGACTCAAACCTAGCAGATTTATGCGTTGGGTACAAAGTCACCCCGAGGTCCATTCTGTTTGGGCCTGGGGCTGGGCTCGCTACACCCAGATAGATCTACCGCTCCTGCCCCTCGGTCCTACCCTGAGGATTAATGGCCTCAAGTTTCCGCCTACCCACTCACATGATCTGAATAATAACCCTCCTTACGCTAACCATACCATGTAAGAATTATTCGTAATCATAGTAACATGTATTTCACCCCCGCAGTTTAGAAAACTGAAAACAGTTAGAGAAAAGGGGGACATGAACTCACAGTGGTGCGTCTCTACCAAGTATATCTCCTGATCAAGCAGCTGTGCGACGACCTACACGTACTAAATCTATTAGACGGACGGCCGTGCCTTAGCTTAAGGTTTAAGTTTTTGGGAAATAGTTAGACAACTATTTCGTGTTTATATTTTTGTAAATACTTGGTAATTATTTTCCTTCCCAAGGATGGGGGATTTAATACATGTGCGTTCGTATACCTTCAAAATATATTATTAAGTCTCACTTAAAAAAATATATTCTATTTCTAACTCCAAAATATAATCATTTTTTCCAAAAAAATATTATATTTTATTTCATACAATTTTCCGAAATAATATTCTTGACAAATACGCGTTCATTGGTATTTTCTGAATTGCGTAAGTTACGGATAAAGATCGGGTGGTAATAATTATACCGTTGTAACTTATTATTAATTATGAAAGCGTATGTATTATTTTTGGAATCATTAGTACTTAGTAATATTATTTTTACTCTAAAATTAATATTCGTATATTTCACAAACTAATCATAAACATTTTACAAGTGACGCTTATGAAAAATATATATATCAAATATATATTTACCCCGTTTTTATTTTGTGAAAACCCCACCTCCGATGTTTCGTAAATAAAGTCGTGGCGAAACTTATGTTTTGAAAACAAGTCAAAAATAGATTTACAACACTTGTAGTGAAAATATTCCCAAGTGTTAGGTTTTTAGAAAAATTTCGCCAGAGTTTCCCCTGTAACTGGAGGTGGCCACGCTTTCAAGCGTATCATTTTCTTTTATAATTCAAATCAACAGTTTTCTTATTCAACCAAAACAATATCCAAAGCATCAAACTAGTCAAAATATATATAAATTGCATAAATTACATGAACTTGTGGTTTACCCAAAAATATGTAGTATCTTTCCATTATTTTTAGTGGATCTTTGTATAGATCAATTCGGTTACTTGAAAAGTCTCGTTTTTAAAGAAGTTACATCTTTACAACTTCTTGTCAACATTTACAAAAATAGTTATTTTGTCGAAACTTTGTGTTACACAAGTGTTTACACACTTGTGTGTTTACTAAAATCATTCTTGTTCATGTAAGATCCGGCTTTAGAAAATATGATTTCTTTGACACTTGGTCCTTTGAAAGTACCGCTTGTAGATCCGTAGATCTACTAGTTTTGAACACCATTTCATAAGTAAAATTGATTTTACACAAGTTCATGTTTAGTGTGTGGTAGAGTTTCATCATTTAACCCTTTGTACACTTAAACAAACTCTATGCCATGATTCATGATCACGACTAATCCGGGTTAGATGATGATCCGAGCTACCACAACATAGATCGGCACTAATTAATTACATCAAAACAAGTCTTACAAGATTTACACCATTCTTATGCTTTTAACCATCATTTTTAACATTTTAGTAGACTTTTACATATCATCTTGCAAGTTCTTGAGATTTAACCGTTACACTTTATTTTAACCACTTTAAAATAGATCGAGAGGGCGTTTATAGCAACTTACTACTAGCTCGGGGCTAGGGAAGATTCTAGTCGAAAAATGAGTGGATAAAAGCAATAGGGTGAGGTTCTTCACGTTCCGAACGCACCGAGCTTCCTTGTATGAGATCCTTAACCCTTGTGTGTGCTTGGAATAGCTTGATCAAGACTCGAAAATGGATGGATGGTTGTGGGTGTGTTCGGCCGAGAGCTCCAAGGAGAGGGAGAGAGAGTGATGTTGTGATGTTGAGGTGAGAATGTTATGGTGAGTTTAGTCTTGAACTTATAGGCAAATAGTATGATCATTATCCAAAGGTTTAAGTGTAGCCTAGATATTAGGCATGTGTGATTAATTTAATCACAAAAAGTACAAGGGTGTCCCCCAAGGGGACGAGTTCGGTTGGGGGGGGGGGGGTTACCCGGTTGGTTTTCAACTAAACGTTAAGTATTAGTTAAGTTAAGTGAAGGTTAACTTGGTTACTGATGTGTTATGCGTTATAGCGGGTGTTAGGGTATTCAGGGACCCTAACTGGCTCAGAAAAAGATAAACAATGTTATTGGCAATATTTTTATGTTCCGGGTAAAGTCCGGTTGTTCGGTTGGATAGAGATCCGTTAAAGTGCTTAACAAAGCTTTAAAGTGTCGTTATTATTATTTTTAGTGACACAACTTATTCCCGACACTTTGGAAAGTGTCTAGTAACATTTTTCTCATGTTTTGGCACTTTATTAGGTAGCTTAATGCTGAATTTTGTACTTAGAGTACGTTTTAGGCACATCCGGTCACTGTAATTATCTCCTAGTGACGCAGTTCTACAACCCTTATATCCCTACACTCTCTACTAGTGTAGCAAACTATCTCTGGCTCTTACAGGCCTTAGAGGCAGTACCTGCCTGGTGCTGGCTATAACAGCACGTTTAGTAGGTTATCCGTTATTGTGCTACTGTGCTTTTGTGCATCACGGTTGTCACTACAGTTCTGTATGTAAATAGTAGAGTGACAGCAAATAAGGTATGATGCAAGTAAGTACATGTATCAGTATTCAAGTAGCAGTTTATCCACAATTTCAAGTAAGCACAGTAATTAAGCAGTAATTATATATTAATTAAGTCGTACGGATAGCTGGTTTGGTGAGGGTTGTCACACAAGTTTGCTTAATTCATTATCTTTTGTTTTTATTGTAGGATCGTGAAACGACCTAACGAGTCGATCAGAAGAGTGCTCAGACCGAATCAGAGGCGGAATTCATTGATTCGGTCTTCGTTTAGCTTGTATTCACTATTAATTGTCTCGTTTATTAATCTCTGAACGTTTACAAGACTGGAGACACCTCGACAGCACCTCGGCGTCGGAAATCAGAATCTTACAAATGAACTCGTTTGAAGGCTATTTATAGGGAAGACCCTTCCATTTGAAAGTGACAAGATCATTTCAAACGGAACCCTATCAAAATATTACAATTTCAAACTACCAACACATTCAAACGGTCAACATCACGGTTACATCTTATATTTTGTTTTTGTCTTCATGTGATGATTCATATGATGATGTAAGCATGATGATGTCATCATCAATGATGATGACATAACTCTTGTTCAGCAGTGCAACGAACCCGAGACTCGACATAAGACTAAGACGACAGATGAATGCACCAACAAACTCCCCCTCAGATGTTGAAGAGTCTTAAGTGTCGAGTCTTCGCATCTTCAGTCTTTATCAGTCTCTTTTCTTTCTTAGCATATACCAGGATCTTCTCTTTGGATCTAACCTCGTCAGACTCCCCCTCTCATCATGATGGGATCGCAGTCTGGAATTAGCTATCACCTTGAGATCAATCCCTGGCTTTATCTCTGATCAGCTCATCTCCTGCACAAACTTCTATTTCTAACAGTTTGAACCCTATTTATAGGAGAGGACCTGACCGTTTGAAAGTGACAAGATCATTTCAAACGGAACCCTTCAAACGGAACCCTATCAAAATATTACAATTTCAAACTACCAACACATTCAAACGGTCAACATCACGGTTACATCTTATATTTTGTTTTTGTCTTCATGTGATGATTCATATGATGATGTAAGCATGATGATGTCATCATCAATGATGATGACATAACTCTTGTTCAGCTGTGCAACGAACCCGAGACTCGACATAAGACTAAGACGACAGATGAATGCACCAACATTTATTAATTCATCTTTTTCAATAGAGGCTTTGCACATTTCTATGCAATTCCTGCATTTGTTTTCTTTTTCATCAACCAATTCAACATTCGATAGATCAGAAAATTTTCTAACCTCAGTTTCATTCAGCACCGGTTCTTCTGACTCAACTTTCTGATCTTCCTCCTTTTCTTCTTTTTGAGCTTCTACATTCTTCTGCATTTCTTCAGCTCTCTGTTCCTCTCCAGCAAGCTTTGCAACAATCTTCACTTCTTCAATCATCTTCTTCAATTCTTCTTCTTTTCTTTTCTTCAGTTCTACCACCTTCGGTAAACTTGCTTCAAAAACTTCTTTTAACTTGTTCATCAAATTTGGCAAATAGCTTTTATCAGAAAGCCTTCTTGTATTGAAAGTGCCCTCACTTGGAAACACATTGGTTACAGCATCAAAATCCACTTTTGATGGATCAACTACAGGATTACCCTGTGGATCCATGTAACACTCTAGTTCTTCATTCCATCTCTTGGCTCTTTGTGCTTCCTTAAATGGTTCATACAATTTGCCAATCTCCCATCTCGCACTATCTCTTCTTCACCAAGTATCATGATCATCATTTGCAACAAATGCATATCCAACCGCATCTTCTTCAGGACAAACTTGACTCCAGTCGTAACCTTCATCATCATATATAACTGCAAGAGCCCTTGATTTTTCTTCAGGCTGTTTCAATCTTGGTGGCTCAGACTTGTTCTGATGGTAAATCGTTTTCTTGTAATAATCTTCGTTGAAAGGGTTTTCAGACTCAATATCAGCATACGCATTTCTGCACTCGCGCTTAAAGTGACCTCTTTGTTTGCATTTGAAGCATGTCACCTTAGATTTATCAAATCCCAGTTTGGTAGATGGTCCACCAATTGACTTTCTCCCAGTGATCTCCATGAACCGCTGTGCTCGATGAACAGCATTGGCCATGCACCATCTTATATCCATTAGTTCCATCTCCTCGGGGTCTAATTGGTCATAATCTTCTTTCGTCAAGTTGGTATTGCCAATCTTCCCTGCAACGAGGCTTTCATACGATTCAAGTACAGATGCCAAGAAAACCATCTGTTGTTTTACTGACTCTTCGCTGAAATTTTGCCCATTCTTCAGATCCACTGCGATATTACACTGAAACAAATTCTTGGAAGCAGATTGACTTGAAGTGTTTGAAGAAGATCCAATGTGAAAACCACTGTGAAGACTTTCATTGTTCACTGAACTTGAACTTTCTGCAGAAAATGCTGTTTTTGGAGATCCAGCCTGCGGTACATTTCCTCTGTAGTAAAGCTCTACATTCTGCTGATAAGCTGGATTGTTGACTTTAGATCTCTTTATCTCCAACTCATGACTTTCAAGCCTTTCAATCAGCAAATCCACTTTTAAATCTTCAGGCTTGATTGTATTTTTCAACATTAGAGCGAAATATTGCCACTCTTGATCATTTGGCAATGAATCAAACAATTTATCCACCAGCTCCTCTTCAGAAGGTAAAATTTCATGTCTGATCAGCTCCATTTTCAGATATCCGAATCTCTCAATCATTTTACAAACTGACTCATTTTTCATACAGTTGAATAAATCAAACTCTTTACACAACAATTTCTTTTTGTTTTTAACAATTTCATTACTTCCTACACATTTTCTCTCTAACGCTTCCCACAAACTCTTTGAAGTCTTTTCTTGTTCGAGCAATGAAATAATATCCTCTCTTACTGACTGTTTGATCAATGTTATCATTCTATATTCAGCTACAACATTTTTTATATCTTTTTCTGTAAAATCTTTTGCATCTATTAACTCTCCTCCCTCTTTTACTGGTTCAACGTATTCATGTGTCAGTTTTAACCAGCTTTCAGGAGCGAAAGCTTTTACCTAACCCTCAAATATGTTTTTCCACCAGTTATAATCTTCAACTTTCATTAGCTTCGGTGGTTTTTGTTGACTTCCATACATGTTCTCAAATTTCAAATTCTCCGAAATCTCCTTCGAATATTCTCTCATCTCAGATCTTCTATCTGACGATTCGGAAGTGAATGCATTGTAAAATGTGTTGTAGAATTCTTCACCGTTGCTTGACATCTTCAAACACCTGAGATCAAACAAACAACTCAATCAGTTTAAACAATATCAAGTAATCTGAAACACACTAACACTCGATTGTCGTGAAATAATCTTGACACGATAAAGTTCACTTTCAAACTAAATATGACACTTGGGTGAAATAGCACACAATGTAGGTACTCTTGAGCGAAATCAACAATATGTCCCTTTGAACGAAATCAGTCTGAATGACTGATAAACGAAATCAGGTTATATGTCTGTATAAGCGAAATCAGATATTGTCTTATGAGCGAAACTAGTAATGTCACTATAAGCGAAATCAATAGTGTCAGTATGAGCGAAATAGGTATTGTCCCTATAAGCGAACCAGGTAATGTCCAAATAAGCGAACCTAAGGTGTCTGTAAAAGCGAAACTATCAAGTGTCCGTAAAAGCGAAACTATCAAGTTATTTCAATTGATGTCCGAATAAGCGGCATTATCAGGTTCAAATAAGCGGACCTAAGTGTTGTCTGTATAAGCAAACCACAAGAGCGAACTAGACTATGTCACAACAAACGAACCACACAAGCGAACCTCTAAAAAGTCACAATGAGCGAACCACAAAAGCGGATCTCAAATAACTGTAACTATGAGCAGACCTTTTGAGCGGAACTCCAACAAATGTGACCTAATAAGCGGACCTAAAAAGCGAACCTCCAATAATGACAGAAAAGCGGAACCTATTCACGGGCAGTTTTAGGTCACTTTTAATCTGATTTTAAGCCTGAACTTCTCAAGGGTTTGTTATTACTGTATTTAACACATTATACTAAAAAATCAGGCAGTTTCAACCGTAGGAACTAGTTCAAACAGAAAAAGTATGAAAGAAAATGAGTAGAAATGAGAGAATCGTGTAGAATCAGCTGTAGTATTATGAACTCCTCGTCCTGAAGCTCTGATACCACTTGTTGGACCGTGTTCCGACCCTGAAAAGTCAGTCAAGGATGTTCATCTTCATGTATAAAGGCAGAATCAGTATACACGAAGTTACAACAGCTTTTCTCTTTCAATATCTTCTTTATTGATGCTTTCTGATTACAAATTGACAGAGTTTCAACACCACAAGCATGACCTAGGTTCGCTCCAACGTACATGAATGAATGATCAGGCTCGCTCCAATGACCTATATATAGCCTATGTGGTTTCGCTTATATGGACAGTCCATATAAGCGAACCTACATGTTGACATATAAGCGAACCTATCTATGACCCTATAAGCGGACCTATGACAACACATGTTCACAAAAGCGAACCTATCAACATAATACATGATTTTGAGTTTCAAGACCCTATGTTGACCTATCTTGACCTAAGACTTAAAGTATACGAAGTCAACAGACATTCCGTGCACTAACAAAGATAACTTCACTTAATCAGCTTGGTCCTCACTACGGAGAGTTAATATCTGTTTGCTATTGCAAATCTGAGAAACCAAGTGAAAGATTGTGAAGAACCTTGTAAAAGTTTAGAAAAATGGAAGAAAGTAGAAGAAATGAGATTGTTTGTGAGTCTCAAACTCACTTTGGAAGCTGCTAGAACAAGCTCAAAGAATGCTCGAAGTTAGATTTTTGAGAGAGAATTTCGGAGTGTGAAGGTTGGAAATGAAGGAAGTGGGTTGGTATTTATAAACTAGGGGTGGGGTTTGGGACGAGTGGATCTGAGACGAGTGGGGTATTTGGGACGATTGGGTATTTGGGACGACTGGGTCCTCTTGTGCGAGAGGGACCAGTCCCTTATGCTCGAAATTATAATTCGTGTATTTTATCGGTTTTAAGCGTTTTAGACGTATAAGTGCAATGTATAAGTGTAATGCATAAATAAATGAATGTATAAGTGAATTTTGCATGTATAACAAGTATGAATTTGCGTATAAATTGTATCTAGTATGCATGTATCACGAATGTTTAACAAGTATTTACGTATTATGAGTTTCACAAGTGTATAAAATGTCGAGTTTTCATTATGATTCAAGTCTCGGATTACAACGTTTGAAATGAAATACGATTACAAAGGGAATACAAGTTTCCATAGATGGAAAGTACAAACAAACTTGCTAAATAAAGAAAGTTACAAAAAATGGCGCGTTACAGTCTCCCCTCCTTTAGGAAATTTCGTCCCGAAATTTAGGACGATGCAACGAATAAATGCGGATACTTAGTCTTCATCTCACTTTTGAGTTCCCAAGTAAACTTAGCGCCACGTTTTCCTTACCATCGTACCTTAACAATAGGAATTCGACTGCGCCTCAATTGCTTGACACCTCGATCCATGATCTCGATAGGTTTCTCCACGAAGTATAGAGTCTCGTTGATATGAAGATCTTCGAGTGGAACTTGAAGTCCTTCTTCAGCTAGACATTTCTTTAGGTTGGAGACGTGAAAGGTAGGATGAACATTGTTGAGCTCTTGAGGTAGGTCCAGTCGATACGCTACCTTGCCAATCCTTTTAAGAATCTTGAAAGGACCTACGTAGCGAGGAGCGAGTTTCCCTTTCTTACCAAATCGAACAACACCCTTCCAAGGGGATACCTTGAGAAGTACAACCTTGAGAAGTACAAAGTCACCAACATTGAATTCCAAAGTTTTGTGACGCTTATCACCGTAACTCTTTTGTCGGCTCCTGGCTTTAAGCAAGTTGTCTCGAATCTGTAAAATCTTGTCCGTCGTCTCTTGTATAAGCTCGGGACCGGTGATTTGAGCCTCTCCAATCTTGTGCCAACAAATAGGCGAACGGAACTTACGACCATACAATGCCTCGAACGGTGCCATCTGGATACTCGCGTGGCAACTATTATTGTACGAGAATTCGATTATAGGCAAGTGCATATCCCAGTTGCCACCAAAATCGATTACGCAAGAACAAAGCATACCCTCTAGAGTTTGGATTGTACGCTCGGTTTGACCGTCGGATTAAGGATGAAAAGCGATGCTAAGGTTGAGATGAGTACCAAGTGCAGATTGTAATGTTTGCCAAAGACGAGAGGTGAAACGACCATCGCGGTCTGAAATTATGTCACTACAAACAAAAAGCCATTTAGTGGCACACGTTTTTTTATGGCATTTAGCTTTTGTGCCACTAAATTAGGTTTTTAATGGCACTTTACGTATGCCATGTTTGTTTAACACACACTTTTAGTGACATTTTACTTTTATACCACTAATTTAGGTTTTGACACTTTACGTATGTCACGAAAACTCCTTATGTATCTTCTAGAAATTTCCCAGTTTCCTTCTCCCTAAAACTTATTCCTTCCCAATAGTATATATGGTTTTAAATTTTAACATCTAAATTATAATACTTGTAACTTTGATTTGCGTATCACTATTTCTAAAATTTTGTAATCATGTAATTTTATATATTTTTTTAACGCTTAGCTAATGACAATGATATAAGTATTACTATGGTTTTTTATTTTACAGAAAAAAAAAAATATTGGGTTTTTAAGAGCATTCACATCCATTATTTTCACCCTAAATTACACTTAAAAACACTATATTTTCTCTCTCTTTTTCAATTAAATAATATTTTTTTATACTTTTATCATTACCTTTTCTCTCTCCTCCACTCACAACCACTTTCAAAATATATTAAAAAATTATAGGGGTGAACAGTGTCCCCTCAAATATACAGATGAACAGTAACATTTTCTCTCTCCTCCACTCACAACAACTTTTTATACTCTTTATGTTATAAAAACTCCACTCACACCATTTAGTGAAATGGATGTGAATGCTCTTAGTTTATTAAAATTTTAAAAAGTTCCCTCCTAGCATTTCCCCAAATCCAACTATTTCCCACTTAGAATTTTTCCAAACTAAACGCAAACACTGTTTCAATTCCTATTCCCCCTACTAACAGCGTGTTTGGGATTGCTTTTTCAATCTATTTTTTTTTATTAATGTGTTTTGAAATCGCAAAAAAATCTATTTTAAATATTTGGTAAAAAATTAATAAAAACTGATTTTTTTACTTTTTGTAGAGATCAAAATGTGATAATCCAAAAGTAGGTCACCCCTTACTGCAGGAAAACGGGAATCCACAAATAGTTGATTATCTGATTATTTTTGTCATTTCACTTATTTATTTTTTAAAATATATATATTTGCCAAACACTCAAATAGTTGATTATCTGATTATTGTGATATCAAACAATATAATCAAATCCAAACACTATCTTTTATCTTTTTTCAGCACGTTATCTAATTCTGATTATTCAAAACGCATAATCTATTTTCAAAACTTAACCCTAAACAATCCCTAAATACGCTACTGTCATCCCTTTTTTGGTCTCTTCTCTCACTTTTCTCCCGGGCGACACTCGTTCTCCACTATCATCGGCGAAACTGCATCATTCACGTTCTCGACAACCATCATGAATTATTAGTAATTGTTTTAGTTTTTTGCATTTTAAAATTTGATATTTTTGCCTAAATTGCCCTAATTTTGAGTCTTAGGAAAAAAATGAAGGCATGGAGTTCCAGATTGGGTGGTGGTCTCTGCTTCAATCCCCAGGTTGGTGGCCCATATCAAGCGGCTTCATTTATCTTCAGATGACAAGAAGTGGGCCATGCGGGATGCCATATCTGCGGATTGGGATTTGTTTATTTCAGTTGGTGAGGCTCTTAAGGTCTCCGGCCAATGGTTATGTGGGGAGTGTATGTGTTTACATGCTCTTAGTCGGGGGTGCCATCATGCAGATGGGATGGCACGGTTCAAGTTGGTTACGGGGAATGCGGAGGAGTTTATGGTGGGGATTCCTAAGCCACATGTTGGAAAGGAGATTGTTTCTTTTGGAGGTTTGGAGGTAGACGTGGGTTTGCTTGAACGTGTCTTTTCTCTTCCCATCAAAACAGTTAAGAGCATCCCTCATAGTTGTCGAATGGCCTTTTCCCAGGCTTTTACGACATCTTTGTGCAAGGTGGTGGCTACGCCAGAGTCTGTTGAGGCGTGGGTGAGACTTTTGTTGTTGCCACGTTGCACGTTGCGGATTTCCAGGCCTTCTAACCGTCAGGAGCGCAGGTCGGGGAATAGGAAGTCCTTACAATGTCTTAGTATTCAGCGGGCCCTGGCAGCGTGGGGCAATAGGGATGGTTTTGCTGAACTCATCCTATCACTTTTTGCCGAAACATCAGAGGTGGTTACGCGCCCTAACGAGCCTTCCCATGAGTCTAATAATTCTAAGGTGGGCACCAACGTTATTCAATGTTTACGGAAAGTTGCAGATGGCCATTTCACTGCGGCGGTTAAGGTTTTATGTTCTTCGGGGGTTGCACCTCTTGGTGAGGATACTATGAAAGCGTTGGTGGCTAAACATCCTGTCGTACCTCCTCCGGTTATGCCTGGGTCCTTACTATCGGAGCCACCCCTTACTGTGGATGTTGATAACGTTCTTGGGTGCATTAAATCTTTCCCCAAAGGGACCTCTTGTGGGAGGGATGGGCTGAGGGCACAACACATTTTGGATGCTCTTTGTGGAGAGGGGTCGGTGATCGCTTGCGGGCTGCTTAGGGCTATTTCTGAGGTGGTTAACTTGTGTTTGGGTGGGAGGTGCCCTAGGGTCTTGGCGGAGTTTGTTGCTTCTGCGCCCCTCACGCCCTTACTTAAACCAGACAATGGGATTAGGCCTATTGCTGTGGGTGCCATTTGGAGGACGTTAGTCTCTAAGGCGGCTATGAGGGGGGTCGGGAAGGAGATGGCTAAATATCTCGGTGATTTTCAATTTGGGGTGGGTATTCCTAGCGGGGCTGAGGCTGTGCTCCATAGTGCGAACAGGTTCTTAAACGCGTTCCACTCGGATGGGTCGTTGGCCATGATTACTGTTGATTTCTCTAATGCTTTCAACCTGGTGGATAGAACCGCCCTTTTGTCAGAAGTTCGGACCCGATGCCCGTCCATTTCTTTATGGGTGGATTTTCTATATGGACAGCCGGCTAGATTATATGTCGGAGACGACCATATTTGGTCCACCACCGGGGTTCAGCAGGGAGACCCCTTAGGGCCTCTTCTCTTTGCCTTAGTTTTGCATCCCCTCATTCATCAGATACGAGATAGATGCAAGTTACTCTTCCATGCTTGGTACTTGGATGATGGTACGATTATCGGAGATGCTAAAGAGGTGGCTAAAGCTTTAGAAATCATCAGGACTAAGGGGCCTTGTTTGGGGCTTCAACTTAACGTCAAGAAAACAGAAGTTTTTTGGCCATCGTGCAATGGAGTTAAGACGCAAAAGGGTTTGTTTCCTAGTGGGATTGGAAGGCCGGCGTCGGGTGTCAAACTCCTCGGGGGCGCTGTTAGTCGGGATGCGGGTTTTATTAGTAGCTTGGCCGTGAAAAGGGCATATTGTGCAGTGGATCTGATGAGCTATCTTCCACATCTGCGGGGCCCTCAATGCGAGCTCCTCTTACTGCGCTCTTGCATGGGTGTTGCTAAGTTGTTATTCGGCCTCAGAACGTGCCAACCCACGTTTGTTGGGGAGGCTGTTTCGGTTTTTGACAAAGGCCTTAGGAGAGCTATCGAGGATATTGTGGTTTGCGGGGGTCCATTTTTTGGGGATCTTCAATGGAGGCTTGCATCCCTTCCGACCCGTTTTGGGGGTTTGGGTTTATGTTCGGCTGAGAATGTATCTACGTATGCTTTCGTGGCCTCGAGGGCACAATCTTGGAGTTTGCAGGACCACATTCTTCGGGACTGTGGTATTGTCGGGTTAGATTCTGATTATGTGTGTGCATTGGATTGCATGCATATGTCCCTTCCGGGTTTCGATCTTGGCGGTTTCTCTAATAAGGACACCGCCCCTCCTAAAGCCCAGAATGCTTTGACGAGTGCCCTATTTAGTAGAACTGTCCAAAGTTTGGGAGAGAAGTTTAGTCTATCCCCTCGTCAGAAAGCTGTGTTCGATTGTCTCCGGGCTCCTCATGCTCAGGATTTCCTGACAGTCATCCCCATTGAAGGACTAGGCCAACACATGTCGGCAGTGGAATACCGGGCAATTCTTAAGTATCGGCTAATGATCCCTCTGTTTCCGGTTGATGAGCCTTGCCCAGTTTGCCGCAAGGTTTGTTTAGATACTTTTGGCGAGCATGCGGTGCATTGTAAGGAGTTGCCTGGTTTTAAATACAGACATGATTTGGTAAGGGATATTCTGTTTGATGTTTTAAAGCGGGCGGGGATTTCGTCGAAAAAGGAGGCTCCGGTGAACTTTCTGACGGATCCGCTTGATGGGAGGTCTACTCTTCGACCAGCTGATATTCTTGTGTTTGGGTGGGCCAGGGGAAAACACGCTTGTGTGGACCTTACAGGAGTGTCCCCTCTTGTTGGGCTCAGGGATAATGGGTTTGCTGCTGGCCAAGCTGCGTTGAAAGCGGAATCAAGCAAAGTCGCTAAACACGAGAAGGCTTGTTTAGAGAATCAACATGTGTTTATCCCTTTCGCTTTTGATACATTTGGTTCCCTAGCCCCAGAGGCTGTGGAATTTCTAAACAGGGTCCAACAGGTTGTGAATAGTAATCTCTCAACCTTTAAGGGTCGTTTCGTCTTTAGTAGGATTGGTTTTGCAATTCAAAAGGGGGTTGCGGCGCAGCTTGTTGCCCGTTTACCTGCCACTTGTTTGTAATTTGCTAATTTGAAACATATATTAAACTGTTATTATTTTTTTTTCGTAGATTGGTTGCTGAATAGTTAAGTTTCGATTTGATTTTTATCAATATGAATTGATTCTAAAAATCATTAATCTATATTTTTTAGGTGTGTTCGTCGCTACAATAAAGTGGATTGCAATTACCCTTTCCATCTTGTTAATTGATTTAAATGTCTTCTGAATACTGAGTTTTGTTGATTGATTAAAGATATAATTATCATTTGATTCATTTATAAATCTCAATGCTAACTCCAACAACAGTTGAATTGTAACATCCTAATTTTGTGGAATTTTTGTTTTCTTATAATTTTAAGGTTTAAAGATTATATTTCAGAATTTGTTTTTGGTGATTACAAATAACATTTTATTTTGGTGAGTAATGATTTAGTATTAACAGTATGAAAGGGTTGGATTATGAAGATAATAAAGAAAAGAAGTCTAAGGGCTATTGTGTCATGTCGGGAGACACAAGAAGAAGCTTCAAGAACAAGTTCAAGGCTGTGAATTGAAAGCCAGTGATATAAAAAGAGAAGAAGTGATCGGCTAGGAAGGAAATCAATTGACTCTTGCACTAAAATGGTTTCGCTTGGGTGATGGGGTAGCGAAAAATCACCATCGGGGTTGAGATGATCAAATCAAGGGTTGGAGAATGTCTCAAAGAGGGTGATGAGGGCTATGGAAGTCAGATTTGGGGGTTGGTTAAGGCTGTGGCGGTGGGTTCGAGCCAAACAAGGCATGGTTGTGCCGGTTTCATCAAGAATGGACTAGGAGCTAATGTGGATCGAAAGGTAAGCGTATATAATCCTTTAGTTTTGGTTCTAATTATTTTCTAAGGGCTGCTATGGGGGTTCAAGGATTGTCAAGGTCGAGTAAGGGCTTCCTAAAGGCCCATTGTGACAGTTTCGGTAGTCTTGGACCCGAACGTGTGAAACAGACAACGAATCAATGCATAAATGTTAAAGTTATGTTTGTATCCATTTAGGTTCTGTTTTTTAGCATATTTTTAGAACTGAATCCGTGACCCATAGTGAAGGGTTTGATAGATAGGTTAAATGCTAACTGCATGTGTGTTAATTTTGTTGTATTTGGTCGATTCAGGTGCATTTTTGGGCCTAATCATCATGACCAAGGACCATGGTTCAAGTCTAGGGCTGAAGAGAGGATCATTTGGGAGTCTTGAAATGAGTTTGACTAGCCTAGAACATGCTGAATCTGATGAGGGTGTCGGCCAAAGGGGAAATGTCGGAAATCGCAAACCCATAAACAAAAAATGGTGTTGTCAGGTTATCTAAAAGCTTAGCATAATGGAGAAATGGAAAAATGGTGCTATTAGGTGATCTACCGGTGACTTACGACTGTGTTCGGGTGTGGGAAGCCGAGAAAGCCGAACGGTGTAATTGGTGCGGTCACGTCAATGAACCACCTTCGTGTGCAAGCACGTCAAGGAAGTCAATGAGTCAGTAGAAAACTCAAATGTACGGAGAATCATGCGGGGGAAGGTGAGTGGTTTATAACCTAAACTATGAAGGCATCTATGGAATTTACAAAGTAATAAATTATTTCAATTATCTTTGATAAATTTCAGCTAGATTAACCGATGAAATTTGGTAAGATTGAGCATTGATATTTTAAGTAATCTATTATATTGAATATTGAATGTTTGTGGCTGACTGTCAATTTGTAGTTGTCATTGTTGTGTATATTTTATATCCTATTTATAGGTAAGATATAATAATGTTCTCTACATGATGGAACCTGGATTTAGAATTTTTATATAATAAAAAGTTCTGTCCTAATTCTGTGGCATTGTTTTAATCTCAGAACAAGAATTTGAATATGTTAAAAAAAATATTTATTACTATTTAAATCATTCTTTTGACGTAATTAGATGTATTGATGTAATTGCTGCATATAGTTCTCAGACTGAAAATAATATTAGCTTCACAGCAATTGGCCTCCTTTGGATTTCGACTGACTATCACCAAGGGTCGGTTGGAAGGTCCTATAGAGGATAATGGAAAAAGGTAAGGAATTCATCTGTGTGGACACTCTTTCAACCAAGGAAGCCATGGCCAAAAGCTTTCAAAGACCATATGGGAGGATTTTCTCCGGAATTATGTTTTCACAACTTTAGATCGTGCTTCTCACTTGGTAAGGTAGAGTATATATAAAATACCTAGAAATAGGTTTATTCTGGGTCATACTTTGCCTATTGGGATGGGTCAAATGGGTTGAAGGTGACCCAAGTTAATTAAATGCTTACCATATATATTGCTTTGTTTAAATTGCTATATTTAAACCTTTCATTTCAGTACAGAATTTAGAAAAAAAGAGTTGTGTTTATACAGATGCATGATAACAAAAAGGGAATCCTGATGGTGGACTTTGCGGGCTAGCTGTTAAAAGCTTCAACTAATTCTGAGTTGATGACATCAACAATTTAGCAAATGGGTCAAGGCCAAATGTAAAAAGTATGAACATTGTCATTCCCCTTATGTTTCTTTATGGTAGAATGTAGTTAGCAATTTTAGAAGCTTATTTATTGATTTGTGATCTACTATATATATATATATAGGGAGAAGATCATGCGAGAACCACCTCTTATTGCGAGAATCGCGAGAACCAATGTGAACACAACCAAAAATGCCTAAAAATAGCTAAAAATCACACAATTTTTTTTTAAATATTTTTTATATAAAAATCGCTCATTTTCGAAGCCAAAAAAAAAAAATTTTTTTTTTTTGGCCACTAAAAGTAGTGATTTGAGCATAAAAAATATTAAAAAAAAAATTTAGATTTTTTTTTGATTTTTTAAGGTTTTTTAGGGGTTTAGTTTTTAGCATTTTAGCTTTGGGGGGGGGGGGGGGGGGGGTTAGGATTTATTTAGGTTTTTTAGGGGTTTTAGTTTTTAGTATTTAGCTTTGGGGGGGGGGGGGGGGGTTAGTTTTTTTTAGGTTTTTTTAGCTATTTTAGGTTGTGTTCACATTGGTTCTCGCGGTTCTCGTAATAAGGGTGGTTATCGCATGAACTTCTCCCTATATATATATATATATAGGATAAGGATCATGTGAGAAGTAGTAGGCTATTTGAGAAACTTGAGAAGCATTTTGGGTCACACATTTCCCTAAGCAAATAAATGCAAAAAAAAATGTAAATTTTTTTTTTTTTTGGAAAAATCGCTGCTTTTTCTTTAAGGATTAAATTTTTTAATTTTTAAAAAAAAATTATTGGGATTTATACACATGTGTATATTTAATCTTCTAACTATACATATATGTATATTGTCAATGAGGAGGGTTCATTGGGGAACACTAAAAAACTGGGGAACAAGGGAACAGGGGCATTGTTGTCCAAAAAAATATCTAATAATTGACACGGTGTTTCAAACATAAATACATCCCACTTTCAAACCCTAGCTTCTCTCAACCACCGCCGACGCCACCACCATCTCCACAACCACCACCTCCGCCACCGCCATACGCCACTAGCATCAGCAAAAGCTAACATCAAACATTGCCGGAAACAACCACTCCGAATTAATAGAAGCCCTAGCATCATCTCTGTAAGATTTAATCTCTATATTTTCTGTACATTTCATTCTTTCCTTCGTTTCTTTGCGATCTAACTTCTAGATTTTGCTCTTAACTTGATTCAGTTGTGTGTAATTTCATTTTTCTTTTCATTGCAAATGCTTTTTGTTGTTTTTGTCAGATCTATATGTTTTAGTGGTTTGCTATTAGGAATAAATCATCTAAATTGTGTTTTTAATTATGATAAAGCTTTCTTCGTGTTACCTCGGTTAGATATTGCCATTAACTATCAGTAACTATATTTTTTGAAATTGAAGTTAATTTTTAATAGTAGATATTTATTTGAAATAGTTATATATATGACATGTTAGTTTGTAATTATTTAACATGTTAAGTTGAATAATTTATCTGATTATATCAGATAGAACATATCAGATTTTGGTATTAAGTTGATTTAGTTGTGTGTAATATCATTATTCTGATTGTAGTTAACTTAACTTTGATAGGTGAGTGTGTGTGATTTGATTTTAAGTTTATTATGATGCTCTGAAAATGCTTGATGGTTTTATCGATGTTGTATGTAATAATGCCTCATTTTGAATTGTATTTTAAAGTGTATTAATACTGAATTCATCTGGATTTCACAACCTTCGTCTGGAAAATGAATGCCAATCTCTGGCGTAATTCCTCATCATCGTTGGTGTTAGCAGATCTCGTCGTCTTCGTCGCTGCTAGCATGAATCGAGTTCATAGGAATCAGAGATGATATTGGACTCGTTTCTCGCTGTTGATAATAATAATTTACATGTAAAATAAATTAGATAAAATAAAAAATAGTCTTTTTGCTTGTGTTTGAGTCTTTTCACTTTTTTGTTTTGGTGTGAGTCTTTTCGAATGTGTGGGTTCTGTAAAATTTTAAACTATTTATCGCATCATTAGATCAAATCAAAGTCTAGTCTCTAGTCTTGGGTTGTTGTTTTCCTATTGCCATTATGGTATTCTCATGGTAAGTGGCGGACCTAGGATTTTTGGACAATGGGGTCCAAAAAAAACAAAAAACTAAGAAACAGGTATCGAACTCATGACCTTTTATGTGTAAACAAGGGGTTTTACCACTGCACTAGGCTCACTTTCTTTGTTATGGGGTCCAACTAAATTATTTTATGGGGTCCATAGACAATTTTATATACCGTTTCTACGACTTTTTAAAAAAAGATTGGGGTCCGGGGACCCCGTTCCTCGCAACGTAGGTCCGCCCGTGCTCATGGTGGCTGATTATATATGCAACGCATGGGTTTCATTACTTGGGGTGAGTGAGTCTTAGTGAGTTCTCGACCCGCAACAGGAGGGTTTTCAATGTGTGTTTTGGTGTGGGTCTGGGCTTACTAGTGTTCTGTACGACGATTATTTCTGAAAGTGGTTGTGAATTGCTATAGAGTATGTCATTTGGGTATCTTTTTCGTGAGGTGTGAGTTTGTTTCCAGGTTTGCTTCTGAAGTAACCAAGTTCTCCCAATGCTATTTTAATCAAATTCATTTCATGGTCAGTCAAGAGGTTTCTTTCGTTTTTGTTCCTGAAGTAAGCAAGTTTTCCCGACTCTATGTTTGAAATCATTTGATCAAATTCATACCCTACAACTACAGGAGACGTAGTTGTCGTCCTGGTGTTTAATCAAAGTTTTTAAGCGAATAGAGCAGGCTAGAACATGAGTCTAGTCAAACCTTCCTTTGGTGATTCAGTTCTTGACTTCATGGTGATATTTGTCCAAAGAGTTAAAAAAACCTAGTATTAATCTTCTATGGTTGGTGCACATGCCTTGGCAGGATTTTAAGCGTTATGGAGGCTCCACTGATATATAATTTTCCATAGAATAATGCGAGCTTGTAAACTTAAGAGGTTCATTTGTCTAGGCTAGTCTCCATTTCATGTGTTTTGATTTTGGAGTATATGGTCTTTTTGGGGTTCTGATGCTACTAGCAACTTGTTGGGCTATGTCTATGTAATAGTTTGTCCTTATGAATAAAAGTTAGTTCTGGTTCTTTACTAAAAAGTTAATTAGATAGTTTTCATAAAAGTTTGTCTGGGACGAATTGTTTATTTTGATGTTATTTAAGTTTTTAAGATGTGGTTATTTGCTAATTCGACTTTGTTCATCTTTGGCCCCAATTATTTGTCATAATCTCTAACATAACTCCATGTGTTGTGTGCCAAATTTTAGTCTATTGATAACTTTTGGTTTTGGTTGGTAATTTGGATCAGTAGGTGCTAGCAAATAAGGTGTGGATAGAAGGCAATGTCGTTGTAACCGACATTGTACATACTATCGAGCTGCATCACGTTCCATTGCTTGCCATGTGAGCTGCATATCATAAGCTATATTCAAAGTATAATATTCCAGTTTGCTATGTAACTCATCTTGTGTTTTTTTTCCTTTCATTTTTTGTTAATATATGGCATTAAGGAACTGAATTTGTTAATACTGTAGGGATATGACATAAATCAAGTCTAACAAAGTAATATACGTGTGTCAACAAGCACCAATCTCATGTCGGATGTGGTTTGTTTGTAATGGCCACCTCATTTATACAAGGTATTTTTGCATTGCTAAATAATATGTTCCATAACAAGTTATTTTGTCCTTATGAAGTAGGTTAAACAAGATCCTACGCATACTTGGTTGTGGATATTCTAGAATGTTCTTTTAAATTGATTGATTTGTCCTATTTCACTTTTACAAATCAGGCGGGGTTAGATATGCTTGAGACAACATTGGTCTCATTGAACCCAACCCTTTCTATGTGTGTATATATGTACATGAATTTATGTTTTATACACTTTTTTTTTTGTTTTCCTTTCATGGTACACGTTGATTAAACTTTGTTAATCTTCCAAACAATCGAGTTATAATCTTTTGCTTAAAGTCAATTTTGTAACACAGAATCTGAACAAGTGTTTCACTTGCTAATTCTTCGTGGGAAAATAGATTTCAAACGCGAACCTTGACCCAGTGTTTCGGTGCCAAGATTCTTGTACGACAGATGCTACAGCCAGATCCAAAGCTTTGACTTACGGCTAAGGAAGTGCTTGGTATGCTTGTTGTTGAGACTTAATTGCATTATTTTAATGTTTTTTGGTGAACTTTTTACATGCTCAATTAATAGAATTTATGACAGTGAAGGGACATAATGAATAAAATATATGTAGGATTCTATGTTGTGTTATGGGTAGGGATGAGCATTTGACAATCATTTCCAATCTGTGCATTGCATGTGTTAACTATTCTGTAGGTTTCTTTGCTCATCATTTTTGACTTTTGAAGAATGTTTTTAAATGTGTATCCCCTAAAGGGGTGGCTCAAGTGGGGCTATTCCGAATGATTTTATATACTTACAGAATTACTGCATGAATGGGGCTAAACGATGCAGAATATCACTGCATGATTTCGTCATTAATAAAACTTAACGAGCTTAAAGAAGTTGAAGATCTATACACCGAATGGGAATCCACTTCCGTAATTGGTGATTCACGGCTCCCGAATTTGATCCTTGCAACGTATATCAACAAAAACGATATCCAAATGGCGGAAGTGTTTTTTGAAAAACGGGTTGTCGGGAAACGAATCATTCCAGGTTACACTTCATTTAAATAAAAAAAAAAGCAAATTCTTAACATGTTAAATATTATAATAAAATATTTTCTTAACATGTTAAATATATTTTATTGTTTTTTTAATTAATTGTTTTAGATTAATATGAAATATAATTTGATTTTTCAACTTTATGTGTTGTATCTAATATAAGCAAAACGAATTATATTGATTGATTATTTTAATTATTATTAATCGCAAGATATGTCTTGTGTCACCATGGTTTCCTAGATCATAAGTGATCTGGATGAGATCGGAGATACATCACATCGTAGAAAGTTAGGAGCTTTCTCGACAATATACCATTGCGAATATTTATGACACGTTAAATAATATAAAAAGACTAAACATTTGTTTATAAATAAAAAAATAAATTCTTAACATGTTAAATATATTTTATTGGTTTATTTAAAAGTAATATTTGTTTGAGATTAATATGAAATATAATTTGATTTTTCAACAGTATGTGTTGTATCTGATATGAGCACAACAAATTATAGATTGATTATTTTCATTTTTATTAATCGCAAGGTACGTCTTGTGTCACCATTTTTTTAGATCACAAATGACCCGGGTGAGATCGGAGATATATCACCTCGTAGAAGGCTAGGAGCTTTCCTGACAATATACCATTGCGAATATTTATGACACGTTAAATAATTTAAAAAGACTAAACATTTGTTTATAAATAAAAAAACAAATCTTAACATGTTAAATATTTTTTTAATATAATAAAATATTTTCTTAACATGTTAAATATATTTTTAATATATAATACAGTCTAATAATGTCTCTCATTTAACATTTAACATGTTAAATTTATTTACTTTAATATTTTTGAGCCCGCATAAACTGTATTTCTTTTTTCCTGCTACACAAAATCCCCAAATCCATACTAACACAAATGTTATTTTATTTTTTTAACTATAATATGAAATTCAATATATAATGTGGTAAAATAAAGTTGGATCAAATCTAACTGATTAATGCAAATTTTCATTTAACATGTTAAGTTTATTTATTTTAATATTTTGAGTACCCATAGATTCCATTTCCTTCTTCTGGCTACACAAATACCTTAGCCTCCCAAATCCATCCTCACACAAAACATTATTTTACCCTTTTGAATTGTAATACGAAATTCAATATATAATGCGATCAAATAATGTCTCTCATTTAACATTTAACATTTAACATGTTAAATTTATTTTAGAGTAAACTGCAATTTTACACCCTGAGGTTAGGGGTCATTGGCACTCTTACCCCCCCTAAGGAAATAATTGCAAAATTACACCCCACTGTTAACCCTTATGTTGCATGTTTACCCCTCGCCGTCAGTCAACAGTTAGTTGACTGTTATAGGCAGGGGTATTTTGGTAATCTTACCCTATATTATTATTATTATTATTATTACTATTATTATTATTATTATTATTATTATTATTATTATTATTATTATTATTATTATTATTATTATTATTATTATTATAGACACCATCATCACCTCCCATTCAGATCTCATCATCACCTCCCACCTCAAACACCATCAACCGATCATCACCACCATCGGTAACTATGTTAGCACACCTACAAACACCACCCTCCCTCCTAAACGAAACGATAGTGGGTTCAGTTGGGTTGATGATACATAGATAGATACATACAGGGGGAAAACGAAACGGCGATGAAACCCCTAATCTTAAAAGACGATTGAGTGAGTGAGTACAGTACAAGGCCACCGCTAATTCAACAAATCGCTTGCTTAAACCCTAGACAACAAGAGGTATTTAATTCATACTCTGTTTATTTCTTGCTTATGAATATGAGAAGAAAGTTTTTTTGAGCCATCATCGTTTGCCCTAAATCTGATTGGGGAATTGCATTCTACCTTGCAGCAGCAGCAGTAGCATTATAATTTGGAGAATCAAAACCCAACAAGAACTTGAAGCCTAAATTCTGATGTAAGAATATGGTGTTTGCTAATTTTGACTTTCGTACTCGGTTAAAGTGCTTGTCTGCATGTGGCATGCCACATAAGATTCCAGCTTCACTAGTCCATCTCAAAGATCTGTTTTTGGATGTGTGCTTGGTGGAACAAAACGAGATTTCTTCTGCCCATTGTATCATCAGGAGCTCCCCTGTGTTAGAGAGAATTAACATGTATAACATTATTTTGACTTACTAAAAAGCGTCAATAAGTTGTTTCAAAAAGCTAAGCCAAACACCCCCTGAGTGTGCATAAAAAGTGATAATAAATTGTGAATGTTGAGTTTTCTGTTAGTTGTTGTGAAAATGATTGTGTTTTTGTGGCAGGCAACTGAGGAACAGAGATGCGGCTCTAAGATCACGAGAGAGGAAAAAGATGCATGTCAAAGATCTGGAGTTGAAGAGCAGGTACTATGAAGGTGAATGCAGGAGATTGGGCTCTTTACTCCAGTGGTATATGGCCGAGAATCAAGCCCTACGCTTTTCGTTGCATAGTAGTAGTAATGCTTCCATGACCAAGCAGGAGTCTGCTGTGCTCTTGTTGGGTATGTACCTTTTCCTTTTTCAATTTACTCTTCAAAACATGCAAATAACGAAGAATTCGTGTTTGGTGCAGAATCCCTGCTGTTGGGTTCCCTGCTTTGGTTAACGGGCATAATGGCTGTCCTTCCCAGCCTTGTACTACTACTAGTGCTGCACCACCAAAGTCAAAGTCAACGGGTAACCGTGGTAGAAGAAAAGCATCTACCAAGTCTGGCTCTAAGGAAGGAGGAAGGAACTAAAACCCTTTCCGTCTCTTTTAGCCTGTCTGGATAATAAGATAGTATGAGACTATGTCTTTTAATTTTGTGGTTAATCTTATCTTCTTTTTGGATGGCTTAGCTGGTTAATGTTTAATGATTTGACTTTGTTTGTTGGCTGATTATGAGCAGCCAAGGTTGTATGAATGGCTAAGGGTTGTAGTTAAGTTTATATGATATGACATCAACTTTTGAATTATGTTTGAAGTTCAACCATTTTCCCAGTAGTTTATTTATGGTAGTGGTTCTTTATATTTTATTGACATTTATAACATGTTTATAAGTAGATGTCTGATAATGAGAAGTTGCCTGTTCATCAAACTCCCAGCAACTGTGCCATTTTGTTGAAGATATAATCAGATGAGATTTATGTGAATTGGAGTGAAGGTTGAAGACCCATGAAGGATTTAGGTGTAATGAGAGGTGGAAGAGTGAGATTTGGATCTTGAGAG
This sequence comes from Helianthus tuberosus, assembly GCA_030545235.1. Taxonomy (NCBI): domain Eukaryota; kingdom Viridiplantae; phylum Streptophyta; class Magnoliopsida; order Asterales; family Asteraceae; genus Helianthus; species Helianthus tuberosus. The sequence continues at coordinate 18,590,740 of CM060412.1, read as the reverse complement.
GTTAATGGCGGTGGCAGTGGTGGTACCCGGTTGAGAGTGTTGGAGGGTGGTGGCTGGAGGTGGTTGAGGGTGGTGGCTGGAGGTGGCAGTGGTGGTTGTGGTGGTGAATGGCGGTGGCAGTGGTTGCAGGGGGTAATGTTGTGTCTTAACACAAAGTACAGGGGGTAATAACAAAGGACAAATTAGTAATTTACCAGTGGGGGGTAATTGTGCGACTTAACATGAATGTTGGGGGGTAAAATGTAAGGGTAATATAGTCATTTCACCTTAGAGTTAACAGTTCTGTTACTCATTTTGACACCGGGGGGTAAACATGCAACATAAGGGTTAACAGTGGGGTGTAATTTTGCAATTATTTCCTTAGGGGGGGTAGGAGTGCCAATGACCCCTAACCTCAGGGTGTAAAATTGCAGTTTACTCTTTATTTTAATATTTTTAAGCCCGTGTATACTCCATTTCCTTCTTATGGCTACAGAAATCTCCATAACCCTCATTTAACAAGTTAAATTTATTTATTTTAATATTTTGAATTCGCATAGACTTTATTTCCTTCTACTGACTACACAAATTCCCTACCCTCCTAAATCCATCCTCACACAAAACTTTATTTTAATTTTTTTAATTCTAATACGAACGTCAATATATAATGCGGTCAAATAAAGTATATCGTTTAATGTTTAACATGTTAAATTTATTTTTATTAATATTTTGAGCCAACATAGACTCTATTTCTTTGTTTCTGCTACACAAGTCCATTAAACCCTATCAAATCCATACTCACGCAAATGTTATTATAAGTTTTTTTAATGCTAATTCAAAATTCAATATATAATATGGTCAAATAATGTTGAACCAAATCTAACTGATGAAAGCAAACTCTTATTTAACATGTTAAATTATTTATTTAAATACTTTGAGTCTGCATAGAATCTGTTTCCTTTTTCTAGCTACAGAAATGCTCTACCCTTCGAAATCCATCCTTTCAATTTTTTGAACTTTAATTCGAAATTCAATATATAATGCAGTCACATAATATCTCTCATTTAACATTTAACATGTTAAATTTATTTACTTTAATAATTTGATCCCGCATAAATTGTATTTCCTTTTTCTGGCTACACAAATTCCCCAAATCTATACTCACACAAACGTTATTTTATTTTTTTAACTCTAATCCAACATTCAATAGATAATGTGGTAAAATAAAGTTGAACCGAATTTAATTGATCAATGCAAATTTTCATTTAACATGTTAAATTTATTTATTTTAATATTTTGAGTACTCATAGATTCCATTTCTTTCTTTTGGCTACACAAATGTCTTATCCACGCAAATCTATTCTCACACAAAACTTTATTTTACTCTTTTGCACTCTAATACGAAATTCAATATATAATGCAGTCAAATAATTTCCCTCATTTAATATTTAACATGTTAAATTTATTTATTTTAATATTTTTGAGCCCGTGTATACTCCATTTTCTTCTTCTGGCAACAGAAATCTCCATAACCCTCATTTACCATGTTAAATTTATTTATTTTAATATTTTGAATCCGCATAGACTCTATTTCCTTCTACTGGCTACACAAATTCCCTACCCTTCCAAATCCATCCTCACACAAAACTTTATTTTAATTTTTTGAATTTTAATACGAACATCAATATATAATGCGGTCAAATAAAGTCTATTATTTAACGTTTAACATGTTAAATTTATTTTTATTAATATTTTGAGCCCGCATAGACTCTATTTCTTTCTTCCTGCTACACAAGTCCCTCAAACCCTATGAAATCCATACTCACACAAACGTTATAATAATTTTTTTTAACGCTAATCCATACTCACAAAAATTCCCTACCCTCCCAAATCTGTCCTCACACAAAAGTTTATTTTAATTTTTTTAATTCTAATACAAACGTCAATATATAATGCGGCCAAATAAAGTCTATTATTTAACGTTTAACATGTTAAGATTATTTATTTTAACATATTGAGCTCGCATAGATTCTATTTCTTTCTTCCTGCAACACAAATGTCCTAAACCCTACCAAATCAATTCTCACACAAAGCTTCATTTTAATTTTTTAATTCTAATTTGAAATTCATTATATAATTTGGTCAAATAAAGTCGGATCGAATCTAGTTCATCAATTTAAACTCTCATTTAACATGTTAAATATATTTATTTTAATATTTTGAGTCCACATAACCACACAAATGCCCAAAACCTTACCAAATACATTCTCACACAGAACTTTATTTTAATTATTTGAACTCCAACCCGAAATTCAATATATAATTTGGTAGTATAAAGTCGAATCGAATCTAGTTGATCAATGCAAACCAATTAGGGAACATATCCCCAGGTATACTAATATATTTGACTGCCCATAACACGGTTCAAAATACATCACGAGAGTTGCTACTAATGACAAGGTAGCTGCTATTTGATATACTCATCTGTTGCTGCCTCTTAACTTATGCCACACGGTTGGGTCCGTCTCATCCAACTCCATATCACACTGTTTATCAACTGTATTAAATGAAAATCTAACCTTTTAAAGGGTGCCTATATCAACTAATTCTGATTTCAGGAACTAGGATATGACACCTGGATTGAACCAAAAATAGTGTATTTCAAGAATCATAGGCAACAATGTGCTCAATGCTTCCTCGACCCGTTCATCTGAGCATGCACTCTCAATTAACACTTGACCGGTGTCCAAATAACGCCATCCACCTTTACGAGACTAGAATAAAAACTTAAAAACGAATTAGGGTCTAGGGTTTTATAGATTGGTTTCGACAAGTGAATTAAGGTGCAATAACCTTTGTTGGAATAAAAGAGCAACCAAACCAATTGAAGCCAAAGTGTCAATTTTTGCATCTGGCAATAGAGGTTGTGCTTCTCATATTTCATATATAGTAGGGTTATTTGCTACAATGGCACCATCTTGCCAGCGAAGAATACCTGCAGAGCGTTTTAGTTACATAAAAACTAAAAGCTATACTACACATTTATACCAATAATAACCAACTAATACCATCAAAATAATCTTCAAGATGATATGGAGGTGCAAATGATGCTCTTATAGCTTGCCACAAATCATGTCTACAACTCCTTGTATAAGCACTGCTTTTATATCCAACATGAGCACCAATAATTGTTGTTCCATGTCCATTTGTTGAAATAGTTTCTGACATTTTCAAAGGGATTTCGGGTGTACCAGCAGGGTACATACTATAGTTTGAATGGAAATATCAATGTTTAATTAAGAAGCAAATGACAAGTGAATGTATATTAATAATTAGCGATAAGTAACACAACATTAGTAGAAACCTGATAATTGCGAAATATAAATGTCTGGGCTGGTGCCACATTGACTAATGTGGATACCAAAAAAACTTTGGGAATTCTTTTCACTGATGAATCTATTAAAAGATCTAAATCCTCGTCAGCACACATCTCCTTCAACAATCTCTCAAACTGATCAGGCTAGACAAAGTAATAACAAGTTTAATTTTATTGAAACAATATTAACTATCAATAATAACAAAAAAACTATGTTTAAAAAGGAGAAACACATACTTTAGATCCATGCACAACAACTAAAAAACTTTCTGATGAGCTCTTGTAAAGCTGATCTAACTTCTCTCTCCAAGTTGCTACTTCATTATCCTTAGGTACGGGTCCTGTAGGTTTAATTGTACCAGTTAGGTGTATGTTTAACATATTAAATTGTACCAGTTAGACGTATCCTTAACAGGTTAAATTAAGTGCAATAGTCTTTCACATCATGGTACAAAGAGACTCCCTAATAATCCACAATGCTTCCGTCTACAACAACAATGATAACGTCTAATGCGTACAACACCTGTCAACGGATTCACAGACCAGCCGACAATTCCAAATAATATCTATTAAAAAAGAGTTGCAGATGCAAAAAACATCAAATAATTTCTGTTAGTCGTTAACTCCATAACAAATTGCTAAATAAATCGAAAAAGCGTATCAATCACAAACCCTAGCATATGAAACATAGCACACACACGCACAACCAGAAACAGATATGGTAGATATGGACAATATAAGATCGGTGCGGCCGAAGAATTTGGCGACGGAAATAGTTATGTAACCTTGAGCTTTAGGAGTATTAATCAATCCACTGCAAATAAGGACGGAGAACATAGCTAACACTCCATACTTTTCGAAGAACTTAGCGTCTTGCAACTAATGGTTGCAAATTGTAATCTATATATGATGATTGATGAACAACTTGATTTAGTTTGAAACAGATGAAAAGGCTAACAAGTAAATTAGACTAAATTTTGCAAAATTGATACACTAAATTTTTTTAACATGTTAAATATTATTCCTAAATAGAACAAAAGTATCAATAATAATCAATCTATATACATCATTGAATAAAAATGAAAAACTTGATTCAGTTTTGAAACAAATGAACAAAGCCACATTACATTATTTGTTTTAACACGTTCCTATCCTTAAATCTAACCTCATGCAAGCGACACTAGAAACAAAAACATAAACAAAAGATCTACAACAAGATGAACGTGAAGATACCATGTTGAAACTCAACCATATGATTTTGAAAAGAAGTGCACATATATATAACTCTAAGTAAAACAAAATCCAGATCTTAACCTTTAATAAACCTTGTATTTGAAGCTATTGAACTGAAAAGCAACACAAAAAATAGATAACAAAACAAAAGTACAATTCATTTACCTAAAATCGATGAAAAATTATGAATCAAGTAGCAGCAGAGAGAAGAAGATCGGATTCAAAAGCAACACTCTTCAAATCGGGAGCGCTTGTTTAACACGTCAAAATCAATTTCCAAAGGTTCTGGATCTTCGAATTTAGGCGTGGAATACTCGATCTAACAACATGAGATCTCGCATATGAATTGAGCGATGGAGAAACTCCGTGACGATCTCGTCGTTAGAGATATAAGACCAACGGCCGGACGCCACCGTTGACGGTGGCGGTGCAACATATGGTGGTTGACGGTGGACATGTGAGAAAGGAGATGGGAGATATTTTTTTGAAAATTCCAAATCTACCCTTGCAAGTGAAACAAAGCAGAGAAAGGATCATTTAATCAGATCCGTTGATTTTTATGATCTAATGGCATCTAAGAGGGTTCCCCGGTTCCCCACTTTTTTGGTGTTCCCCAATGAACCTCACACTATTGTCAATTATACATCTATATATATATATAAATGAGATGTATTTGGGCTACATGGCACTTGTCTTTGGCCATCTTGGCTGATGTGGCAATTCACTTTAGGAGGGAAATCACATATGCTCGATTTCAATGAAAATGAAGCGGGATCCGAATTGATTTTGGGTCGGGTTTTTAGTTTCCGGATACACCTTATGAAAAATATTCGGATCATTTAAAACCTATTTCATTTTCTTTTGTCTCATTCATACCTACCTCAACTTTACTCTCTTCTCTCTTCCTTTTACGATTCAATCGGTTATCTTCTTACCAAGTTTACAAAAATTAGGTCATATTCAAAGGTAGATACACTAAATTGAAGCTAAATATTTGTTATTATATCTTCTGAATCAAGATCTGAGTTTGATTTTATGTTATTCATTTGATTTTATATTTTTTTTCAAGATCGGAGTTTGATTTTAGTTTTTATTTTGTATGATTTCTGTAGATCCGAGCATAAATCTTGAAGGTATGTTGTTTTACTTTGTTGTTTATGTAGTATTCATCTTTAATCTAACCGATTCAACATGTTTAGTTTTTTTATAAACCAAAATATATACCAGAGGTTGTTGTAGATTTTTGTTTGAAACAAAATCAAGTTTTTTTTTTTCTTGATTTGGTCAGATCCGATCATATTTATCGCAGTTACTGATTTTGGTTGAATTTTTTTCATGTGAATCCCTAACTCCGTCATAACAATCGGAATCCCATCATTCGTCAAGCAACAAAGGTTAGTTAAATCTTATACTTTTTTAAATAATTAATCTGTTTCGTTATATTAAATAATTAATCAGTTTTATATAATTTTATTTTATTACCTTTTTGTAGTAATTTGCTTAATTTTAGAACATTTACAAATTACATTTCTAATTCCTGGATTTTGATTCCATGTAGTGTTTTCAGAAATTAAAAAATCACGATGCTACCAAACCTGCCATGTTTTTACCTATTAAGGAAGAGAGGAAGAGACAAAGGATGTGTCAAATACAGTTTAGATTTTACATGTTCAAGGTATTAAGAAGAAACCCTATGTTGAATAAGCAACCAGTGTTAGTGTTTTGCTGGAAACATTGAGGCGTCGGTGATGTTGTCGAGGAGTGTCAGCAAATGCTAAGTGATATCATTTCCGTACACTCCTCGACAATGTCACCGACCCCTCTTAAAAAGTCCATCAAATCTATCTCAGCGATTTTAAAAAATTAGGTCAACATAAAAGGTAAATACACGAAATAGAAGCTAAATATTTGTTATTATAACTTCTGAATGAATATTGGAGTTTGATTTAATGTTATTCGTTTGTACTTATATTAACTTTTTATTTGGTCTGATTTATGTAGATCCGACCATAAATCTTGCAGGTATGTTTTTTTACTTTGTTGTTTAGTATTGATTTTTATCTAACCGATTTCAATATGTTTACTTTTATTATAAACAAAAATATATACCAGAGTTTGTTGTAGTTTTTTGTTTGAAACAAAATCAAGTTATTGATTAAAAAGTTTTATGTAGATCCGGCCATATTTATCGCTGTTACTGATTTTGTTTTATTTTTTTTTTCATGTCAATCCATAACTCCGTCATAACAATCCCAATCCCATCATTCGTCAAGCAACAAAGGTTAGTTCAATCTTATACTTTTTTTATTTTTTTTAAGTTTATGATATATAATTTTATGTTTTCTGTTCACTTTTTTTTAATTAATACTATTTTTATGAATGTATTATGGTATTTCGTTTATTTAATTGATAATATATTTAATTGAATTTAATTGATATTGTTTGTTTTTTGATATATATGTAGTCTGTCTTATGCCTTATTCTTATTAAATTAACAGTGTTTTGAAAATATTCTTACTTTATTATTCAGTTATCATTTTTTTAAAATTTGTTGTAAAGATATGTTTAATTTATTTTTAAAAAAAAAATTTCTATAAACAGAGTAATGTTTTTAAGTTAATTTATGAATTTGGAATTATAATTATGTTTCGGTAATTATGCATTGTTTCTTTAATTAGGTTGCGGTTATATTTTTTAAAAAAAATTTACTTTCCTTTGCAGTTATGGTTCCAATCAACTCTTCAACTTCCCTCCAATCTTATTTCAAGAATACGATCGGTTTCCATATAACAATGTATTTCTTAAGTGGATTTACATATATATATATGGTTTGACATTCTTCACCGTATGCATTTACATTTACTCATTCTTGAATCGATATCTGAATTTGACATATCGCTCTATAAACCTGTAAGTTGGCTTTTTTTTTATTCATTCTTTAATCATTATTCATGTGTTCTTCCTTTTATTTAATGTGTGTAAACTATGTTTATGTTTATTTAACTCTAAATCCGATTTGGATTGAAAAATATGTTCAATTTTGTGTATTAAGATTATTGTTTTGTTGAAGAATATGTTGTTTACGTTAATAACCTTAAAACCAATGTTGATGCAGAATATGTGTTCTTTCTAATGTTTATTTATTCCATCAACTTTATATGAAACCCTACATCTGATTGTTATGAATATCTGTCTTAAGTTTTATTTGAAATGATTTAAAATAACTTTTATTTGATTGTGATTGTTAATAACTTTGTGAATGCCATGCAAAAGCATAAATCCGAATCCGATTGTAATTGAATATAGTTTTTTATGAATTTTATTATTTTATTTTGGTATGATTATGTTTATATGATTTTTTTATTCTTATGTATTGTTTAACTTTTTGTTATAGAAACCCATATTCTGATTGTCATTGAAATTCTTATGATTTTCTTTTTCTTTCACATCTTTATGTAATTTATCAATTTTTTAGGTCACTTTATCTGTATTTTGACGATAGGATAATATGATTGTATATTTGTATGTTATTTAAATGTTGATAATTTTCAGTGTAAATCATTTGGTTACAATAATTTTTATTATGATGTTTCATAATTTTTATATCATCGGTTGCCTCCATTTGTTATAGATTTAGGAATAAAAGATACTTATTATGATGTTTGTTACATATTGAATGTTATTATAACATGTCTTTCACATTGTTTTTTTTTTCATTTATATTTATTTTAATAATTCATCATTTCATGGTTTGTTTATGTGACGTGTTTTTTTAGGTTTTTGATATGGCTGAAAGTTCATCAAGGTATGTTTTTGTTCATTTTGTGACTTTATGTAACATTTAATTTGTACAATATGAGTTTTTTTTAATTTGTTTATTTTTTCCTCAGACTAACCTTAACATGTTACACTTTATTAACATCTTAATTTTTTATTCAGTTTCAAACGACCCTGGTTCTTAAGGCTAATGAATGGAGCAGATGAACTTATTTTGGTAAATGATATATTATTACATAGATTTTTTTTACTTATTATTAAATACTCTTTATTATTATTGTATCATTAATATCTTTTCACTATAATTATAATTAATTTTGCATTTGTTTTTTTTATTAGTCCATTCCAGATGATGCTGCGTGCAGACTGTGGGGTGTTGATAAAGGCCCTACAAATGTTATGATACACACTGAAGCTGACCGATTATTTAATGTTTATTTAAGGTTTTGTAAAGGAAAGTTTTTCTTCTTCCATGGTTGGTCCAAAGTTGTGGAACATTTGCGACTAACCAAAGGCTGTTTGGTAGTATTTAATCCTGTAGATACTACTACGTTTAAATTAACAGCTTTCGTTGATGGGGTTAGTCGTGGCTCTTTTTGGACGTATCTGCTCCCTCCATCATATCATTTTTATGTAAGATAAATTATATTTTTATTTTCCTATTGTATTGATGTATTACTTTACTATATTAACACTTTATTTTTTCTTTTTTATCATTTCCCACAGGTCATTCCTGAATGTGTCCTGCCAAAAGTTTATGATTATTCCTCAAATGATGTAATTTCTACTGTAATTATAGACAACAAAACGTTTAAAGTTGCCATTGAAACGTCTGACGGTAAAGTTGGTTTTACCGTTGGTCCTGACGTAATTGTTGCTCAGTTACAGTTGAAGGCAGGTTGTATTTTGTTATTTACAAAAGGTTTTGGTCATTTTTTCCATTTAAAAATTTTTGGAAAAAACGGCGTTGAAATTTTTTTTCCTGATGTGGATGTCGATGAGGTAACCTGCATTTTGTTAATTAACTATATATGCTGAAAATGAGGTTGATGAACAAATACATGGTGGTGTTCGTCGTTTTACTCGTATGGCTGGTGAACGTTATTTTGTAAGTTTTAATATCATTTTACAAACCACTGGAAAACAAGTTTTTCAATTGTTTGTTACTTAATAAACATTGTTATTTTACAGAACATATTTATTAATAATTTGATTTTTTCAACAATATAGAGGATTCCTGATCCTATTTCACGGATGGCTAGACTTGATGAAGGTTTAAAAGATATAACCGTGAGGCTTATGAATCTGGATCCACCAAAGCAAATTACCAACGGTACTAGACGTGAAAAAAAAAGCGGCGGAGGTTGGCGATACGCGTTAACCGGTTGGAAGAAGTTCATGAAAGCTGCTAGAATTAAGGTCCGTGACACGGTTGACTATTGTTTTGATGAAAATGAACAGGTGTTGATTGTTGAACGAGTTGTACGTTACGTTAGCCGTAGTCATTAGTTATATGACATTTAGGGCATGTTTGGTAGCCTTTCTTATGTTAGATATTAAGTTTTTATATGGGTTTTTTTCGTTTTGGACATTCGTTATGGTTTTTATTTTCAAGTTATTATATTTTTTTCATATTATAACTTTCGTTTTAACCACTCATTTGTCATGTGTTGAAAGTTTAATTTATGTGTTTAGTAGTTATTTATTAAATTTTATAAATCCTTAACTGATGCTAATGATGTTAAAAATTTCTTCAAAAAAGTATATCAAACACTATGTTATGTTAATCAATTAAGCATTTTACATTATTTAAAATAATCTGGATCCCATTCTTTCTTTTTTGTTTTTCATTATTGTACAGATAGTATAGTGTTATTATTATAAGATAGTATTATGAACCTTTAGTACTACATATAGAATACATAGATAACACTATGATTGTCATTTTTAAACCTTTCATTATAGTTTTGACATGTTTCATTATAAGGTTTTTATATAACATTTAACATAAATAACCCAGTTTATATTCGTTTTAATTATAGAAAGTCAAATATCAATTAGTATGTTGCAATTACAAAATTTCCTTCATAATTTGCAATTGATTAATCATAAAATTTCGTCCTTACTTTGTAATTTCAAACTTATAATTATGGAGACTCATTATTCATAAAAATGTAAAAAATCTTTTATTTATATTTTAGTAAACGTTGTCAATTATGGAAAATATGATACAAATATAAAATTTTAAAGAATCATATTTATATATAGATTTTTAAATTCGTAATATGAACTGGAAGTTATATATTTAATATGTGCAGTTTCCGTTTTTTACAAATTTGAATTTATGTTAATTCGTTTTATATAATTATAAATTATACCGTTTCCTTATTTACTTTATTTTAAAAAGGATGTTTATTTTGAGTAGAATTAGTAATAATATATTACTAAAAATATTAACTTTATTAATTTCATATAAATACATCATTTGTTTTCTTTTTAAGCCCAACTAATTTTTTTGCAACAGTCCTTTGATTTATTTGATTTCTTCTTAGCTATAATGGAGAACGAAGGTCAGATCACCTTGCTGAACGATATCGATGCTCTAAGCACAAACTACACTATCAAGGTTAAAATTGTTAGTTTGTGGAGGAAGAAGATGAGAGATAATGAAAGAGAGACATATCGTATAGATATGATACTGATGGATGAAATGGTAAATTATTTATTTAATTTTTTCTGTGTTAATTATGCTCAGTTTGATTGCATTTTTACATATCCTTTGCATGTTATTCTATATTTACACACAGGGTACCAAGATTCAAGCTTCTTGCTTGCATAAGCTATTTTCAAAGTTTGAGAGGCATCTTAATGTTGATGAATGCCTTATCATTAAACGGCCATCTCTTGCTGCCAACACTGCATCTTTCAAGATTGTTCCTAACAATCAAAAGCTATCTTTTTATTATCATACCTTTGTCGAAAAGTGCAATATATGGGAAGGTCCACAGTACGTGTTCAATTTTGTTCAGTTTAATGATGTTCTTTCCCAGAAAATTAAAGAGGGTACGACACTAGGTATGTTTAGTTTTTATTTACAACCTTTATATAGCATTATATTTCTTTCCTGATTTTATAGATTTTTTTATGTTTATATATATGCTGACATGTATTTTATATTTTTGGTAGATTTCATTGGTTATGTTGGTGTGTGTTATAACATTGAGGAGACTAACAAAAAGGATGGTAGTAAAGGGAAACGCCTTAATCTTAAGCTTCAAGATCTTGAGTAATACATATTATAAATTGTGTTTAATTTTTTTTTCCATTTTATTCTTTAAAGTTTAAAAAATCTTTTTAAACTTATATTTTTTTCTTATATTCTATTGTAGAGATGTTCAGATCGATTTAACTCTTTGGGATGATTATGCTAAGGACATGTATTCTTACATGGTTAGTGAAAAACGTGAAGCACATGTTGTCGTTGTTGTCCATTTTGGTGCTGTTAAGACATACAAAGGTATTTAAGTCATAGTTCATTTTATACCAAACAAATTTCAATAGATGATGTTAATTCGTATCTATTTTTTTTTATTGTTTAAATTATTTTTACCTAACAATAGGCAAATGGGGATTTTCTAATAACTTTGATGGTTCACGACTTTTCATTAACGACAATTTTGATGACATGCTATCCTTCAAGCAAAAGTAAGTGTTATTATTTAAACATATTTTTTAAATTTTATCAACTTTAGGTATTGTTTGTAATTATTTTTAATTAAACATTTATGTTTATTCAAAATGTGTTTTAGGTATCTTGCAAAACTTGCTGATTCAACTGAGTCAAGTAGCCATGCTGGGTCATATATGATGTCTTCTGTCGAAGATGAATTTTTAAAGAATGATGTTTTTTCACCAATTGCTTATCTTGCATCAATCTTAGAGGTTTTCCTTAACATTTCATGTTTTATATTTTATATTTTAACAACATATTAATGAATTTTTTTCTTTTATTATATTAAACAGCCAAAGAAAGTTGTTGTTGTTGGAACTATTGTAGCAATCGCTTCAGACAAGATGTGGTATTATGATGGCTGTAACTATTGCAAGTCCAAAGTTGAGCAGAAGTTTGAAACCTATGATAAGGATGATGGAACAAGTGATGTTAGAGATGAGAAGTTGTTTCAATGTTCTAACAAGGATTGTAATGGAAAAGAAGTTTTCCCGATGTCCAGGTAAAGTGTTTGTTAGTCATACTTCTAATTATTGTTCATACAACAACAACAACGTAGATCGTCTATATTATCTATTCACATATGTTTGTTAATTATTTATATACCGTTTGTTAAGGTTTAAAATACCGGTTCTCGTTCAAGATTCAACCGGTACTGTGACGCTTACATTATTTGACCATGAGGCTTTGAAGTTTGTTGGGAAAACTGCAAAGGAACTTATAGCAATTCAGGTCGAGGTTATATTTAGTTATACATTATATTTATATAAAATAAATTTTATACATTTATTGTGATGACACATTATATATTTTTTTAATATAGTTATTGAAGACAAATGATTTTCCAAGAGAATATCCAATTGAATTTGAAACGTTGGTTAACCTAAAGTGTGCTTTCGTGATTAAAGTAACTGACTTTAATACTGTCAATGCTGTTGAGAATTATGGAATATCATTTGTTACGACTGATGATGACATCTTGGATAAGCTGAACAAAAAAATTAAAATTGACCAAGTAAGTGATTGTTTTATTAATATATAGTTGCACTTTGAAAACCGTTTAAAATATGTTGAACTATTTGTTGTTTGCTTATCATGATTTCACAGCTTGATGTTTCTGATTCTTTTGGTATGAGCCAGTCTGAGTTCCAAACTTCTAGTGGTGAATGTTTTAAGGTATAACTTAAAAAAAGTAAAGTTATATATAACTGTATAGTTGTCTTAGTTATAATTTGTTTATTTCTTTAGAATGCTGATTCTTACACTGGGGATAACACCGCACCTGTTTCAAAGGATTATGTGGGTGACTTGAAACAATCATCTTCTGATATGAAGCGTAACCTTGATGATGTTTATTTGAATGAAGAGGGATTGGCGTCGTCAGCAAGTAAGCCTCGCATGTGTGTTGAGAATAATTGATAAAGAAGATATGGCAAATGGTGGTTTTAATAAAAAAAACAATTTATTTGGTATTTGAATATTGGTATTTTGTTTTGCTCGTATGAGTTTTTGATGTTTGAAGACAGTTTATGTTTTGCCTATATATTGTCACTTTTTGAGTTATCCTATAATATTTTTGGTTGAGAATTATGTTTGGTTATATTCTTTAATGTATGAGACTACGTTGATTACTTTTATATTTTTGTAATGTAATAATGCGATAAGCCAAAATAATGGAAAAATAAAAAAAAATTTGTGTATTAGTTAGACTTTATATATATAGATTATAGATTTACTATTCCGTTACAATTCATGATTCATTTTAAGAAATATGCTAATCATGTCAATTTTTACTATTCAGTTACATTTCTAAACTTTTTTTTAGAAATTTCGTAATTTTAGCAATTCTATTTTTACTAAATGGCACAATATCTTCAAATTTCGAAACAAATAAATATAAAATTGTTTTCATATTTATGATCATTAATTTGATTACAATTTATTTTTGTAATGTATATTATGAATTCCATAAATAACTTATACCTTAGGTCTATAAACTCAAATACTTCACAAACTTTTGAAACATCTTCATAGTTATCTGAATTTGCATTCTTAGCTTCCTTCTACGGTTGAATAATTTATTTTCATCATTCTTTACATTTCCAGTAAGTTTTTATATAGTTCGTTATAATTTTATTTATATTTATTCATGCGTTTGGTTTTCATTGTAAACCTATTAGTTTTTTTTGTTGTAGTTCTTTGTGTTGGTTAAAAAATGCATAATAGGTTGAACAACTTACGTCGTATTCTTCTGAACGTCCACATATTGGCCTTGATAATAAATGTAAGTGTTTTTTTTTCTTTTATCTCAAACATTTTAAATAGTATTCAATTTTTTTTTGAAAACGTTTTATGTTCTAAATTCTAAATTTGTTTTCTTCTTATTTATTTTTTATTATTATTTTTTTTTTTTTGCATTTTAGCTGAGCAAGCTAAATGTTATCATTCGTTCAGAAAACTATATCTTGATAAGAAGAAATCAAGTGCAGATGCATTTCCGGATTATTTTTTTAGAGGTAAATTTTCTATCATTTTTCTATGCATATATGTTTTGATTATATTTAATAATATTTAAGTTGTATATATCACATTTGTTGTAATTAAGGAAAGTAATTTTTTTACTATTGTATTATTTTTAATGTTTACTTTTACATATGTCAAATTTTATTCTTTATTCTATTTTTATATTATAGCGATAGAGGCTAAACACAGGCGCAAATTAAGAAAACTAATACTTGATAGTAAGAGATCAAAGATTACTAAAAAATTCATTTCTCGAGGTGGTGCTTCAACGTTGTCATCATCAACACGAATCCTTTTAAATAACAAAGAGAATTTAACTCCCAATTTTTCAATCACAACCTTTCCTCCCGAATCTTCAAATGTTAGAGGGACAAGTAAGTTTAGATTTATATTAGATAATGTTACAAATTTCACATTACTAATTTAGTTCGTCAACTCCAGTTCGTTTATATTACATATTATATAATGATTGTTTATATCTTATTAGGTAATCATTTAAATTCGTCCGTTAGTGCAAGATCTTCCATTGTTACACATTCTACTTTGAAGAAGAAAGGAAATGTACTACAAGATCAGTTTACAACACCCAACCGTACACCGTTTGCAAACATAGAAAACATAATCCCAGGTTTGTAAATTAAAAAAAAACAATTAGTACTTGGTGATGTTTCACATTTTGTTTGTTTTTACTACATATAATATTTGAACTAATTATTTTTAAAATACGTATTTGTATTTTCTTTTTTTTTTTGTTTTTTACGAAATAATTATAATTATTCGAGAAATGTAGCTTATTCATCTGTAGCATTTTCAGATCATAATAGAAAGACAAATGTTTTGCAAGATTCTTCTACCTCAACACGACGAAATACGTGGTCAAACAAAGAAAACATAACTCCAATATCGTGTATTACAAACATACGTTCTCAACTTCAAAGTGTTCTGGATTTTTCTAATGCTATGTCTTCTTTGAATCGTATATCACATGGTAAATATTATAATTATATTATTACATACATTTTTAACTGTTTAATTCATATACTTAACGAAAAATTATTTTTTCTTTTTTATTCAGATAATATTGCAAGCTCTTCAACTTTACAATTGAATTACTGCTATTCTGTTAATCCCAGAATAACGAATAAACGTAACACAACATCTTCGACCTCAGAATTTAGTTCGATACAAAAACTGTCTTCTGGAAAGCGTAGACTTATTCATAAACCAATTGAAATAGAACCCATACCAATGGCTGTTCTTGATTCTGATGATGAAAATCATGTTCACGAGGTTGTGTTAGACACCACGAAAGGTGTATCTAAAGGTAAGTGATTAATGTTATTCATTGTTATTTCATATTTTATTTTACCTACTTTATTATTCAATTTATGTTAAATGTTCAGATTATGTTGACCATGGTGACCAATCTCTTACGTGTGGTTTATGCTTTGCAAAGTTATGGCCAACCGAAGGTGGGAAGGGTCGCATTACACTTCAAAAGCAAACATATAGCTTATGTTGTGGATATGGTAAAGTTGACTTGCCTGAATATAAAGATTCTGATCCATCTTATCAGATGCTTTTTCGATGTTTAGATCAGGAAAGCAAGTTTTTCTTAAAGAACATAAGACGCTACAATTCTATGTTTTCCTTTACTTCAATGGGAGGAAAAGTAGATACTAAAATAAACAAAGGTAATGCTCCATTTGTTTATAGAATCAGCGGTCAGAATGCACATAGTATGGGTAGTCTTCTTCCTAAGCACGGAGACCAGCCAAAATTTTCACAGCTTTATATCTATGATACTGAGAATGAGCTTGCTAATAGAGAGTTGTTATTCGGGTATATTTTTTTTCTTATCAGTATCTTAAAATTAAGTTACAATGTAGAATTATATTTTTTCCATTTCAACGTTTCAAACTGTAATTTAAAACGTATCATTTTCTTACAGTGATTCATCAAGCAAAGCATCTATAAGGGCAAAGGAACTTGATGTTAAATTTATAAAGTTTCTTACGAACATGTTAGATTCTACAAATATGTTGGTTAAAACTTACAGGATGGTACGAGACCATCTACATGAGAATCCTAATGTTACCCTTAAGCTTCGTATAATATCACAGAGAGATCGGGATGGTAGGACTTACAATTTACCTACGTGTTCTGAAGTTGCTGCTTTAATAGTTGATGAACCTGATCTCAAGATAGAAAGCCGTGATATTATTGTCGAAAAGCGTTCTGGAGTTCTTAAGCGTATTAGCGAGTTACATCCTTCTTATCTTGCTCTACAGTATCCAATTCTTTTTCCGTACGGAGACGATGGCTATAGGATTAACATTCCTCATAGGGATTTTGGTCCTAATACAAAGAAGACAAGACCAACTTGTACGATGAGGGAGTTTTTTTCTTATAGAATTCAGGATAGGCATAACAAGTTTTCTCTAATTCTTAATGCAAGGAGGTTGTTTCAGCAGTTTTTAGTCGATGCCTACACAATGATTGAAAGTGAGAGACTAAACTACATTCATTTTCAGTAAATCAAACTGAGATCTGATTCGTTTAACAGTCTTAAAAATGTTCAAGACGTTGGTCAGAGTGATTTGAGTCATACATGACAACCTGTTATATTACCGTCATCTTTTACTGGTGGTTCTCGCTACATGATGCAAAATTACTTGGATGCTATGGCGTTATGTAGGACGTATGGGTATCCTGATTTCTTTATTACAATCACATGTAATCCGAAATGGCCTGAGATTGTAAGATTTATTGGTGACTCTTCAATTAAGCCAGAAGACAGACCTGACATACTTTGTCGATTGTTTAAGAAGAAACTTGATGAATTGATAAAAGATATGAAGCAAAAAAAAAAAAATTTTGGCGATATTAATGCAGGTATGTCAATGCTACACCTACTTTCAATTTATACAATTTTTTGGTTTATTTTCATACATTTTATTTACTATTTTTTACTAATCGTTAGTATATTTTTTTTTGTGTAGTTGTTTACACAGTTGAGTTTCAGAAGCGTGGTTTGCCACATGCGCATATTTGCTTATTTATGAAAGCTGATCATAAGCTTCCTACGGTTGAACACATCGATCCCTTTATCTCAGCTGAAATTCCTGATAAAAATGAGGATCCTGAGTTGTATTCTCTTGTGAGTGACTTTATGATTCATGGTCCTTGCGGACATGCCAACATGAAATGTCCATGCATGGTTGGGAACCGTTGTTCTAAAAATTTCCCAAAGAGGTTTTTGGAATCCACTTCCATTGATTCTGATGGATTTCCCGTTTATAGGAGAAGAGATTCTGGTCACACGGTTGTGAAGAAGGGTGTTACTTTGGACAATAGGAGTGTAGTTCCATATAACAAAAAGCTTCTTAAAAGATATCAGGCGCACATCAACGTGGAGTGGTGCAATCAGGCTGGCTCAATTAAGTATTTGTTTAAATACATTAATAAAGGACCTGATCGAGCCATTGTTGCTGTTTTTTATTCAGACAGAGGTCCCGATGAGGAGATCCCAAAAGATGAAATTAAAGAATATTACGAAGCTAGATATGTTTCCGCATGTGAAGCCAGCTGGAGAATATTTGCCAATGATGTCCATTATAGGTATCCTTCTGTTATGAGATTACCCTTTCATCTTCCAGGACAACAAAATGTTGTATTTAGTTGTGACGATGATATTGAGGATGTCCTAAACAAACCTCAAGTAAATTCCTCAATTTTCTTAGAATGGATGAAGATGAACAATTCTAAGCCTGAAGCAAGAGAACTTACTTATGTTGAGTTTCCTTCAAAATATGTGTGGAAGTTAAAAGATCGTTGCTGGCAGCAACGCCAGAATTATGTTGTTATTGGGAGAATTTATTCTGCGTCTCCTTCGCTTGGTGAGGCTTATTACCTACGAATTCTTCTTACTAAGGTTAAAGGGCCACGATCATTTGAAGAAATCAGAACATATGATGGTGTTGTGTATCCTACTTTTAGGGACGCGTGTTATGCACGTGGCCTGTTAGATGATGACAATGAATATATCGAGTGTATTAAAGAATCCAGTTTTACTGGAAACGGTCATTATCTTCGTTCTTTGTTTGGAACACTTCTATTGTCTAATACACTTTCAAGACCTGAAGTTGTTTGGGAAAAAACGTGGGAGCTATTGTCCGAGGACATTTTATACAATATGCGGAAAGATTCTGGCATGAGTGGTATGTTTTTAAGCCTTTTGTTATATTTTGTGATGTTATATTAACAAGTTGTTTCGTTATATTAAATAATTTTCGTTTTCATTGTAGGATTCGTTGTTTCTGACGAACGTTTAAAGAATATAACGTTGTCAAAAATCGAAAAATTCCTTCTTCGTAATGGATCCAGTTTGCACAGGTTCTCACCAATGCCTTATCCTGATGATGACTATCTAATGTCCGAGAGCAACCGTCTAATAAACGAGGAGCTTTCTTTTGACATGGATGAAGTTAGGGCTGAGTTCAATAATCTTCACAGGTCTCTAAACGACGATCAAAGAGCAGTGTATAATGAAATTATGGATGCTGTTCGAAGTGGGAAGGGTGGTGTGTTTTTTGTGTACGATTATGGTGGTACGGGCAAGACTTTTCTGTGGAAAACTTTAGGTGCTTCCATTCGATGCAATGGATAGATTGTTATTAATGTTGCTTCAAGTGGTATTGCATCTTTGTTGTTATCACGAGGTCGTACTGCTCACTCTCGATTTCATATTCCAATTAATCTCAATGAAGATTCGGTATGCCATATTAAGCCTAATACTGAAGTCGCAAATCTTCTATACGAAGCCAAGTTGATTATTTGGGATGAGGCACCGATGGTACACAAACATGCTTTCGAGGCTCTTGATCGTACAATGAAGGATGTTTTGAGTGTGTTTGATTCACGAAATTCAGAACTTCCATTTGGTGGAAAAGCTATTGTCTTTGGTGGTGACTTTAGACAAATCCTACCTGTTGTACAAAATGGAAGCAGGCAAGAAATCGTAAATGCCTCTTTATGTTCATCCCATATCTGGTCCAGTTGCAAGGTGTTAAAATTGACAACCAACATGCGTTTGTCGGTTGGATCAAGTAGCTCAAACATCGAGGAGATAAACGAATTTGGTAAATGGCTTCTTGAGATCGGCGAAGGCAATGCTGGTGATTGTAACGATGGTGATGCAAATATTGAAATACCTGATCATCTTTTAATAACTGATGAAAATGATTCAATTCAAGGTTTGATTGACTTTGTATATCCTTCGGTGCTTCATCGTTTTAAAAACCGTGACTACTTTTCTGAAAGAGCTATACTCGCTCCTAAGAATGAAGTTGTTCATGAGATAAATGATCGATTGCTTTCGTTGTTTCCCGGTGAAGAAGTAGAGTATCTTAGCTCTGATAGTTTATGTCCGACAGAGGAAATTAATGATACGTTACATCAAGATTTATATAATCCAGATGTCTTGAACAGTGTGAAAGTATCAGGATTACCAAATCATAGATTGGTATTAAAATTGGGTGTTCCGGTTATGCTTTTGAGGAATATTGATCAGCAGAATGGTCTGTGTAATGGTACGCGGCTTCAAATCACACGTCTTGGTAAACGTGTTATCGAGGCTGAGATATTATCTGGAAGTAATGTTGGTTCAAGAACTTACATCCCAAGAATTAGCATGATACCATCTGACAAGAAAATACCCTTTAAGTTTCAACGAAGGCAGTTTCCAATAACCGTATGTTTTGCGATGACTATTAACAAAAGTCAAGGACAATCTTTATCGAGAGTTAGTCTATACCTGAGAGACCCTGTGTTCTCACATGGTCAGCTTTATGTTGCTTTGTCGAGAGTAAAGACTAAAGATGGCGTTAAGGTTTTAATATTCGACAAAGATGGGAGGACAACAAATAAAACTGCAAACGTTGTTTACAAAGA
The DNA here is from genome assembly GCA_030545235.1 of Helianthus tuberosus. NCBI lineage: Eukaryota > Viridiplantae > Streptophyta > Magnoliopsida > Asterales > Asteraceae > Helianthus > Helianthus tuberosus. Next base: position 18,570,170 of record CM060412.1, on the reverse strand, counting down.
AATATTCGGAAAATTGTAGTTTCAACTGTTGTTTTGAGTTTGATTAATCCTAACATCAATGTTTTACTAATTCTTTTTTATTATTTTTTTTCATATATATATGTTATCACTGTTGTTTTTCCTAATTGTCATGTTATTAATATATAATATTATTTTTTGTACATATAGACTTAACCTCATTGTTATATCAATATAAGACGATGTTTCTATGTATTAAATATAACATATAAACAAAAAGTAGAACAAGTAGATATTTATAAACACGGTTACATATTAAAAGTCCAAAGTACATAAAGATCGTAACTTTAAAACATGTTAACACAAAAATAGCATGGATCGTTTAAGGATGTTCATATTAGATGCTGATTGGAACGTTACGAATAGAACTACAAATAACGTTTACAAAGAGATATTCTCAAATTTATAGTTTGTTTTATAGTTTCACTTTTTTAATATTAAATTTCAACTGTCATATTATTCCTTGCTTTATTCCGATATTTGTCTTTACTTTTTACTTTAGAATTTTTTTTACATTACATTTGTAATATATGTTACATAAAATTTTTATAAACAATCTGAAGCACATATAAACAAACACATGTTAGTTTGTAAATAGATATATTTAAACATTGATAACCAACAAGTGTTTATACACGATACCAACTGTTAATTACATTCAAAAATATGGCACGTGGTTGGATGATATAATAGTAATTGTCTTTAACCTTAAACTACCTAGGAACAAAATAAAACATGATAACCATAGATGATTTGTCCAACCAAGACTAAACATAAAAACATGATCACAAAAGAGTCATCATTTCTTCTACACAAAAACCTTCATCATTAGATTAGCTGTTAACATGCATTAACCCCATCCACGTGTGATAAGATCAGGAGATTTCCTGAACTTACAAATGTGAAATGCAGTGTCTCACCCAAACGAAGGCCATTCTCCTTCATGAACTTCGGCCAACCTTCTATTGCATACCTTACAGCATTTCCATTCTTCTGGCGCCTAAGATTCATTTTGATGGTTTTTCCATTCATGTTCCTGACTTTCAACCCATGCACTTTATTTCTGAATCCGGCAACTCTTACAACCTTGGCAGGCATTCTCTGCATGAATGCCATATTTAACAAGTAAATCAGCCATATGCATGTTATAGTATTTCAGTTTATTATTGAGTATGTAAAAAAACATACCATGCGGTTTTCTCCTTTCAGTGTGAAATCATATTTACCAATTTTCTCAACAGTATTTGTCCTTGCAACAACTTTTCCTTCAACATCCAATATCTTCAACGCATGATCATATCTCTTTCTTTTTTCGTTTACCCTATTTTATAAGACATACATTATATTTAGACTAATATCTAAAATTATAACAAATGTTGATCACTACATATTGTTATTTTCTCATATACGTACCATCCGTTTCCGAGTTCTCTGTCCAACTGTTGAGACATTTGGCATTTCAACTTCTGTCCCACATATCAGCTCCTTACTGACATCCGCATGACAATATGCCTCTACCTGTTTTCCTTTCTTCTTAACCTGTTAAGAGAACCATTAAATTCAGATAACAATAAGCAACATATATTAATGAAACTAATCATGTATCATTGTGTTTGAAATAATTACATCATCTTTTGTTGGTTTATTTGGCTCTTCTGTCATCGAAATCTTTGTTTCTACCTTCGACTTTTCTTTCCCATCAATCTTCTTATTCACCTCCTGTGTTTTACTATCTTCCTGAATCTGTGTATGATAGTTAATAAAATTACAAAATCGGATTGTAATGTATTTTAATCTACATAAATATAAGCTTTGTACCTCAGAAATCATCTCATCTATCGACTCATCATCATCACAGAATGTCTGGTATACAATATCATATTAGCAAAAGAGATGTATTTATTAGTAAACCGTTAGACTTGAAGTTGAAAATACTTACAAACTGGACGTTTTTGTAGTATGTGTCTTTAGGTATTTCCAGTAGAGAATCATCTTCAGTTTCTTCTTTGTTGGTCAAAACAACCTCAACTCCTCGACGATAAATCTTTAACTCAAATGTTTTGCTGTCCGTCTTCATCAACAACATTATATCATCATCTTCTATCCCAAGATCATCAAATAACTTCGGACAACCTTTTGTAAAAACATAATTATCATTTATTTTGTCCGTCTCAACATTCCAAATCTGACCTGCTGAACGTATGTTATAACAATCGTTGACTGGCGTGTAAGAGTAACATTTTGTGACATAAGCTTCTGGAATAACCTGAAAAGTTATGTAGCATTTTACTCTCAAATATATATGTATATCATTTATTTTACATCTATAATACAAAAATAGATTCATAGATAGTCGTATACTTACTATTATCTTTAAAATGCCGTAACGGTTTACTGTTAAAAAAGATTCACCACATATGTTCTCGACGAAACAATCCATTTCAATATTTTTATCTTCGATTATCCTTAAGCACAAGAATGTCTGCTTTGTCAACTGAAGATCCCTTACCACATTATTCCAACCATCAGTTATAACAGATTCCCCGCTTATACTTCTCAAATAAACTGGCCAACTTCTTTGACTTTCATGATGTATCATTACTTTAGTTCTTTGCCAATAATCACCATATACACTCTTAACAAAGTCAATTGGCAGCACCTGTGGTTAAATTTATGTTTTAGATATTATGTAACCCAATTTAGATATACTTTTTTTGTAACATTTGTAGCATACCAGTTTCATCGAGAAATCCTCATCTAACACAGTTACGCATGACGAAGTCATTTGTATATACCTGTAACATAGCATCTATATATTTGATTACAATATACAATAATACAATATACAATCTACGTATAAACAATAAAAAAGGAACTGTTATCTGATCAATGTATTTGATTACAACTAAATAAATACTCTATTTACTTCATCAATTTATAACAACATACCTCTTTTTTTAGTGTTTAATCTTACTGTATACATATATTCTCATATATAATGAAAAAGAAAAGTATATCACAATAATGTAATCCTATTTCAATATAAGTCAAAAAAAATATTATCAATATTAAATTTTATGTAATCCTGATAATATATTCAATCATCCAAATAACAATGTTAAACAAAAAAAAATCATAACTTTTTTCACAAGAAGATCCACAAAATATATCAACCAAATAACTTTATTAACCTAAATTTTATACTTTCAAAAACATACAATACAATCTAATCCGTCTTAGATACACATAACATACACAACAAATAACAATGTTAATCAAGAAATTATATGTTATAACCTATTCAATCATCCAAATAACAATGTTAATCAAGAAATTTGAATTTTGACAACAAGATCCACAAAATATATCAACCAAATCATCTAATTAAAAGAAATTATATACTTTGAAACACATGCAATAGAATCTAATCTCTTTTAGATACACATAACATACAGAACATTATATTTCATAAAAAAAAAAAAAAAAAAACCTGATTTAACGTGTAATTTATCAAGAATCGCCGGAAACAAGTCGCTGAAGTCAAGCAAAGCGAAAATTGGGGTTCAAGTGATTTGTTAATAAGTGTGTAAATCAAAGCGAAGATTGCCGTTAAATGATCGGAAAATAAGTCGGTAAACTTACTTTACCAATTTCTTCTTCAACCGTGGTTTTAAGTTGTCTTGAGCTTTGTGATTTTTGATTGAAGATGATAGAGTGTTGAAGGAGTATTGAGTTGATATGTGATGATTGTAGTAGGTATTTTAATTTTAATTTTTAAGTATTGATATTTTTATTTTGTATAAATCCGTTTATTTCAAAATTTGACCTTAAGGTTGTTTTTTTTTTTTTTTTGCACATTATTTATTTGAATATTATACATAAATAGAAAATAGATATTACCTAATGACTACCAATATTTTATAAATTCGTTAAATCTGTTAAATTTTTATTACTAGCAAGATTTTATAAATCTATTAAATTTTTATTACTAGCAAGATTTTATAAATCTGTTAAATTTTTATTATTAGATTTTATAAATCTGTTAAATTTCTTTGCCAATATTTAGTTGAATAATTATTTACATAAATAGTTATAACAACTTTTGATTCTATATTGTTTTTAATTATACTTTGCCAATTTTCTCATATAAATACATACTCATTATTTTTTTGTTTCATTCTATGTGTTGCCAGTACTGTTCGATTGTTAGTCTTCTTTCTCAACTTTTGTGTTTCGGTTAACATGTATCGTCATGGTCCGTATTTTATCATAACTATACTTGATCCGCTATCCCTTCAACAGGTACATAAGTTTCATTATTATTTTATTTAAACTAATGATTAGTATTGTTTTATCTTTTACTAGAAAGAAATTTTCCCTTTCTTTTTTTTATTTTCAGGCTATACCTATATGTATGAGTAGATTTATATGGATGAATAAGTTAGAATCCTCAACTGTTAGTCTTAAATTTGATGAAAAGCATTCATGGTGTGTTGTTATCAAATTAATAGAAGATGTATTCTACTTTACGGATGGATGGTCTAAGGTTTTAAATTACTTTGGCCATGGATATTTCTTTATTATTTTCAACTATCTTGGAGATCGTACTTTCAAGTTCAAGCTCTTCTGTCATGATCCAAATAATGAGTGGGGGAAACCGTTTTGTAAAATTATTCAAAATCCTTTACAAAGTCCAATGGTACGTAATTTTATTATAGATTTTTTTTCTCGATTTATTAAAAACATAATACTCATAAATTTGTAATAATTGATTTTTTTACAGGTTCTACCAGATACTTTTCTTTCAAAACATTATGATTATCCTTTACCGGATAACAAGGTTATACTTAACGTATCCGAGAATCATAAATGGGAAGTCCGTATTAGAAAGATTGGTCCAAATTATTGTTTTGCTGATGGTTGGTTTAAATTTATTGAAGATCTAAGGTTAAATCCGGGGGATATTTTGTGTTTTAAAATAAACGACGTGAAACATTTTAATATTACCATATTCAATAAAGACGGTCGTCAAGTTTTGTTAAACAACACTCGTTTGATTGAGCCAGAATATGAACATATTAGCAATGTGGAAGGTTATCGACAAGTTAGTGACGATCCTAACTATCCCTTTTTCGCAATGACAGTAACTAATGAATTGGTATTATACTATGCTGTTTTATGTTTATTTTTTTGTTAATTTTTATTGTTTTCATTTAATAACATTTACAAATTTTTAATATTCTTACAAAATGTAGATCCTTCCCAAATTGATTACTGACTTAAGTGGTTTAAATGAGTTTTCGGAAGTAAAGATCAAAGTTGTTAAAGGAAATACTTGGGTTAAGAATCTTCGTACACACAATATTGATGGTCAAATAAGGTTTGTCAATCAATTTAATATCTTATTTATTATTTATCTTTTACCGTATTTGTATATGTATTACTAACAATTTTTTTCATATTTTATCTACCATAGGTACGGTGTTGTTGGATGGCATGATATACTTGAAGCTGAACATATTTCCTTAGGTGACGATTGTTTTTTCAACTGGTCGAAAACGAATTCCAAATTATTGGTTACGAAACTCCAGCAAGCATAAGTGATACAGTAATACAATTTCAGTTTTTATTTAAAACCCGAGAAAACATATATCTTACATTTACTTTTCGATCCCCCTTTATTTACGTTTGCGGTACAATGCGTTTCTTATTTTTAATATTTTAAATTCAGATTGCCATTATAATTTTATTCGTATAGTCCGTTTATGATAACTAACATAAATCATTTATATATGTATATATTTATTTGTTTAGAAAGATAGATTAACAACCCGTGAGTATTCACGGGTTATAACCTAGTATATGTATATACATGTTTAAAATTGAAAAATAAGTGTTATTTAGGGTTTAGCATTAGTACTTAGGGTTTAGCATCAGGGTTTAGGGTTTAACTTTATGGTTTAGGGTTTAGCTTTAGGGTTTAGCATTAGGGTTTAGCATTAGTATTTATGGTTTAGCATTAGGGTTTAGCTTTTGGGTTTAGCATTAGGGTTTAGCTTTAACTTTTGGGTTTAGCTTTATCTTTAGAGTTTGCATTAGAGTTTAGCATTAAGGGTTTAGCTTTAGGGTTTAGTTTTAGCTTTAGGGTTTAGCATTAGGATTTAGCTTTAGGGTTTAGAATTTGGGTTTAGCATTAGGGTTTAGAATTAGGGTTTAGCTTTAGGGTTTAGCATTAAGGTTTAGCTTTAGTGTTTATGGTATAAGGTTTAGGATTTATAACACATATTTTTTTAATTTTAAACATGTATATACATATATGTATAATTGACAATATACATATATGTATAGTTAAAAGATTAACAATGTACACATGTGTATAAATCCCAAAAAAAAAAAAATTAAAAAAAAATAAATAAATAAATAATTTAATCCTTAAAGAAAAAGCAGCGATTTTTCCCCAAAAAAAAAAAAAAAAAAAAAAAAAATTGCATTTTTCCACCTTTTTTTTGCATTTTTTGCTTAGGGAAAATGTGTGGTCCAGATTGCTTCTCAAGTTTCTCAAATAGGGTGGACTTCTCTTAGGATCCCTACCCTATATATATATATATATATATATATATATATATATATATATATATATATATATATATATATATTTATATATATAGGACAAAGATCCGTTAGGAACCACCCTTTATTGCGAGAACCACTGTGAACACAAACAGTAATTCCTAAAAAAATCTAAAAAACACCCAAATTTTTTTTATTTTTTTACTATTTTCTTGGAAAAATCGCTATATTTTGTTAATAAAAAAAATTAAAAAAAAATCGAGTAACAGTTATTCATGCACATGTGCATATGTATCATTTCTTTGTCAAATTACATAATTCATTACAAATAATAGTCAATTGCACTTTCATTTACACTACCACGTGTAATACACTATTTTTTACGTTAACAATATTAGAAATGCACATGTGCATCTATATGTATCAACATGAAATAAGGTGTTTTGGTACACTACTTTCTCTTTCATCTATCATTCAATCCATAATACACAAGCATGCACATGTGTATTTTTGTCATTTATTTGACAAATTCCGTAATTCATTACACATATTAGACAAGTGCACTTTCATTTACACTGCCATATTTAATACACTACTTTTTACATTACCAATATTAGAAATGCACATGTGCATTTATATGTATCAACATGAAATAAGGTGTTTTGGTACACTACTTTGAATACACTTTCCCTTTCATCTATCGTACCATCCATAATACACTACCATTACCTCCTACCATCCATAATACAATACCATTAACAATATTTTCACTTTATTACATGGATGTAAACACCATTTATACCATCTAATCAACATATTACATCATAAATTGACAACTATAACCAAACCATCAACCACTAGATATAACTAACCAAAAAACATATATATGGGTCTACTTCTCCATTCAAAATCACAAACTTTTTGTACCAAAACACGTTATATCATTGTTATACCTAATGATGCACATGTGCATTTTGAATATTGGTAATGTAAAAAGTAGTGTATTACAAATGGTATTGTAAATTAAAGTGCAATTGTCTATTCCTGATAACGTATTACCGAATTTGTCGAAGTAATGATACATATGCACATATGCATGGATAACTGTTACTCAAAAAAAAAAGTTTTTTTTTTATTTTTTTTATTTTTTTATGGTAACGAAATATAGCGATTTTTTAAAAAAAATAGTAAAAAATACTAAAAAAATTTTGAGTGCTTTTTTGATTTTTTTAGATTTTATTTTGTGTTCACATTGGTTCTCGCGGTTCTCGCAATAAGGGTGGTTCTCGCATGAACCTTACCCTATATATATATATAAAATGACCGACGACTTTTCTGTGGTGGTGGAAATGAATCGCACCCAATGACAACTTTGGATCTGCTGCTTCAGGAGCAGCAGTTCTAGGGTACATCTGTCTTTAATGCCTTATTTTCTTTACTTTGGTTCTTATGGAAGGAATAGCAGTTCTAGGGTACATCTCTCTTTAATGCCTTATTTTCTTTAATTTGGTTCTTGTTTAACTAATCATATAAGATGCTTTTCATTTATTTTAATCATTTGTTTGTGTGCAGGCTAGTAGATGCCATCTGGACTACCACCTAATGATGTAAACCTAGTCTACATCAATCTAAATAACTAATGCCCCAAGTTCCTCTTCCAACTTATCGTGGTGGTCCGCAGCGTTACGTTATACCAACCATGGAGTACATGGACATGTTGGTGGCGTTTCTCATCCTGGTAGTCGTGGTTTCACTACGGGTCAGGGGAATGCAATTGACAACATCAATCATTTAACTAGCATGAAGATCGTGAAAGAGGTTTATAAGCGCAATGAAGTTTTGAGTTTTTATTCAAACATTTATTAGTTATCTGTTTTTTATGTTTGATATTTATACTTAGATTGATACTTATTAGACATTTGTTTGAAACATTTGCAATGTGTGGAAGTCAATCAAACTTTTAATTGAAGTTATTATATTATTATTTCTACATGTTAAAGGTGAGGGGAACCAAAGGCTTCATCCTCCACAAACAGAAGTATCCATCCACCTTTGTTACCCCCTTATTGTCCAAAGGATCAGTAATCCTTATCCCTAAAAAAACTACTGTTTAGTTACAGACCATAATTGTTCGAATAAAAACACCATCAACCAAAAACAACCACAAATCTAAAAAAATGGGCTCCGGCCTCGTCTATAATATCCATCATCGCCCATTTGTTGCAGCATACGCCTTGGCCGCCTCATCCACCTTAGCTTCACCACTTTCACCAGCCTCAATGGTCAGCACCTCTCAGCATCCTCATCATCCCCAAGCTCATGCAGCCTTTGCCTCCAAGCAGTAGTGTCCCATTCAGCCCTGTTGAAGGAAGGATCAACAGCCTACTTAGCCATCTGGAGCCTGGTCTTAAGGGTCACAATAATAGCAGAGTTTTTGGCCTCATCAATGATCTCTAATCGCTCCTTGTTAGCACTTAGCACTCATCTCAGCAAGAAGAACCTGCTTCTGCAACGCCTTATTCTCCTTCTCCAAGTGGGCAATCCTTTTATCCTTAGCGGCTCCGATAGTTTGGAGGTACAGGATACGCTCCTCTGCATCAGTTAGGTGTTGGCCCTGAAGGATTTGGATCTTGGCAAATTTCTGCAAGCAAAGGATACATCATTCAGGATCATTTATCCTTTGACAGGATGCAAGTTTTAGGATTATATGATCCTTACCTCGGAGACGGCTTCATGGAGCTGTTGCTCAATCAGGGGGAGATCACCGGAAGGTTCACTAGGCTTCTTTCTTTTGCTTCCTGCTTTGGTTCGGGTGCTCATGCCTTTGACCTCAGAGATGTTTTGGCCTGTGGCCAGCTCCTTTTTTATGGACTTGGGGGAGACGATGCCTTCGATGTCAATCACTCCGAACCTGGAGGCAGACTTGGATGATTTAGCAGCGCCTACAAACACATAAAACAGATAAGTATTCATGATTTATTCTTTGTCAAATATTTACATATGTATATGAATACTTACTTGACATGGTGTAGGAAGTGGAAGAGGCTTCTTCTGAATCCTTGATCCTTGGTTGGTATGTCATGATACTTGAATCCAAGTTCCAGAAAGGGGCAACTCTTTCAGGTGTGGATGGTGTATCCGTTAGAGATGATAAGCTAGCAGCTGCATAAACAAAAAGCATAAGCATCAGTTATCCTCTTCAGAAAGCAAAGAGAATTTTCTGTGGCCCTAGCCTAAGGATCCTATATCCTACCTTTCAAGTTCCATTTTTTAGGAAGATGATTCCTATTGGGAATGGAATCTCTCCTAACAAAAAAGAACTAGTTTCTCCAGTTGGTGTCGTTTTTGGTGACCTTGAGGAGAGGGTGTGGGTGTTGAGGTTTGTCTTTGAACAGATAACGATGGGATCCATGGCAAACCAGATTGTACAGGTGATTGAGCTCGGTAAGACCAAGGCCAATGCCTTCTTTAGCAATGATGTGTTCAAGGGTGTAGAGAACCCTCCACAACATGGGCATGGCTTGGCTGTAACAGAGGCCAGTGAAGGTAACAGACTTTGGGTGAAAGCTGGAAAAGGATATGAGAATCCGACTTGAAAAGGGGCAGCAGGAAAGCACACCCAAGTAGCAGACATGCAATCACTATTCATGGTGGAATTAAAGGGTCTAAAGATGGTACCCGGTGAAAAGTGGGGGTGCATCTGATCAATTTCAGGGTCGGTGAATCTACAAAGTTCCTGAGATGGTTCCTTTAGAAGGTTTTGGCTTTTAGGGGGACTGTTTTTCTCTTAATCCTTATTTGGTGAGACTCGGATCATGGTTCTCTTCATGATAAGATGCAGAAAAGAAGAAGAAGATGAACAGAATTTGAGAGAAAGGGTAAGGGATGATACCTGCTTGATCTTTGAATGAGGATTTAAAGGAAATATATCTTCAACTTAAATGGAGAATCCTAACCCTATCTCTAACCTATTTATAATGATGTTTGTTACAGGGGGAGTCTTATCAGTGATGTCAGACTGTAACGACTAGTCCGCTTACAACAGTTAGTTCCCTGGCAACGAGTAATTTGATTCCAACGAAAATATGACTCATCTCGTTACAACTTATTCCTCATATTTTTGGGGCAATTGTTAGGGCATGGATTTTATGCTAAGTATCATCTATCCTGAGACTGGGCCTGGATCATGGATCCTTAATGGATAATGCAGGGAGTCTGAGGATCAAGGATACTTACTATTGTTTATGTTTTTAACAATTGTTCCTTGTGTTCTTAGTTTACGTTTGCAGGTATTAGTGGACTAAGTCAATATGAGAATCTCAGAGGAATATGCTATTTTTGGCACGTGCATGAGAGTCATAACCGTTAAGGAAGGTCGTGGGAAGGCTTGCATGATCTTCGGAGATTTAGTTACTAGGATATTTTTTATCTTTTAAGGGGTAACAAGCTCATTTTTAGAAACACAACAGTCTACATTCGAACTCTCTGATCTACAATGACAAACACACACACTTTCACATTAGCAATTCATTGTATTGAGCTTGTTATCATCCAAAGTTGTAACCTTTCTTGATCAATATAGTTGATAGTGATATTTTTCATTATCCGAGGTTTTTTATGCCGGAGATCATACATTGATCAAGGGCTTTTCCTCGTATAAATCCTTGTGTTCATTGTCAATTCCTTTTGATAATTGTTCATACATTTGTTCATCTAATCAAGCACTCAACCTCACAAAAATCAGATTTGGTTACATTATCCTTGTGTGATTTTTGACCAAAACAGCGACAGGCCTTTCGTTCGAGTGAGACCACCCTTTTGCGCAAGAGGGACTGTTTGGCGAACCGATTCTCGTTTGGACGTTTTAACTATTAATCAGTTATGTTCATGATTTCAGTTAGGTTATTTAGTTATAATATTGTATAATATTAGTCTAGAATGTTCATAGAGTTCCTAGAATTCATGCATGGAGGTAATAACCTCATTAATGTTCACCAAAGCACAAATCAGCTAACTTAGTTAACTGACCGGTTGGTCATGAATATGGAAACAAAATTAACAGAATGTAAATAATAACCAACGAACCGAATAAGAACAACCTGGGTGCGCTGACGCAACATTGAAGGAAGTGAATCTAAGTGTTGGTAGCTGGGCGGGGTTAGCTTATTCTAGGTCTAGGAGATTGTTTGGGTGTTCGTCTACAAGTTTAAGTGAGGTGGTGGAACTAGGTTGGAAGCCAAGGCTTCCACGGATCACACACTGATATTCCAGAGTCGTCTATATTGAGAATAGGGACCTCGATAATCATTCAACACTTAGAAATGTCAGAACGTAGTGAAACAGTCCCTTTCGGACGACAAGAGTTCCCTCTCGTGTGAAAGGGTTAACCTTTCGGGCGACTGGGCAACTTCTCTCGGGCGACTGGCACTATTTCAAGGTGAATTCAATTCGGTTTTGGTTGAACTAATCATTTTCTCAGCTGGAATTGACTCTAACATGAACCCACAACTATGAACTTAGCTTGTGAGCTCAATGAGTCTCTGATTCGGCCGAGTTTAACTACAGTAAGTATGTTTTGTAAAAGGTTTGGAAGATTACTTCACTTAATCAGCTTGGTCCTCAATATGGAGAGTTAATATCAGTTTGCTATTGCAAATATGAGAAACTGATGGAGGGTGTGAAACCCAAGTGTTAACGTGCGTTTTTTGTGTGAATTATTGTCGTTTAAGTGATTAGAGATGAAACGGAACTACCGAGGAAGATAATCAAGATATTTTTATACTATTCGGGAGTTGGTTCGTGCCAAGATGTATCTTGAAAATGCGAAAAGCGGAAGAGATGAAGTCTTGGATTGAAAAGAAAGTAGTTTACGGTTCCTTGAGAATAGACAAAAAAAAGTTCCAGCATGTTGGGAACATAGGCTACGGTGTTCAAGCATAACTTACGGTTCATATGAGTACAATTAGAAGTTACAGAATGTTGGAAACGTAGCCTACGGCTACTAAACCGTAAGCTACGGTTAAAACGTTGAAAAAAGGCACCTAATATATATAGGGCTGGCGATTCTGACACGAACACGATAACACGACACAAACCTACAAGAAGTTATCATGTTTCGTGTTTGACCTTAACAGGTTTCGTGTCTAAAACAGGTCGATACGATAAGACCTTAACAGGTTTCGTGTCTAAACAGGTTAAAACCCGTTAACCTATTAAGACCCATTAGGTACATGTTAATAATTAAAAATTAAAAAATATTATATGTGGGTGTGGACATGGGGTCATCAGTCGTGGGGCTTGGGATGAATTATACACAAACACACGCGGTTCTTTTTCCATAATCCAAACCCTAATTTTTAAATCTCTCTCATAAACACCACCATTCCCAATTCGGTTCACAGCTTCCCCAATTTGATCGTGTTCGTGTCTTAAACAAGTCGTGTTCGTGTCTTAACAGGTCGTGTTTGTGTCCTACACAGGTCGTATGATAGGTCGGTAATTTTTTCGTGTCTTAACAAGTCGTTTCGTGTAACCTGTTTATTAACAGGTTCGTGTTCGTGTTTTGAAAATCTGACACGATAAGATTTTGTGTCGTGTTCGTATTAACGTGTTTCGTGTTCGTGTCTTATGGTGTTCGTGTCTTAACAGATTGGGTTGACCTGTTATGCCAGCCTTATATATATATACATGCAGACACTTCTTTTGGATGGGGGCCTAAGATATTAATCACAATACAAAAAGTCAACATCACAATACCCTAATTTCGAAGTATTCATGGAACATGTGAATATTGGGAATTCACAACGAATTTCATCATCATCAAACATCAGCTAGATCACGTGCACATGTGAGGGGGTTTTGTGAAAAGAATGATTGTTGTGGGCTATTATTAAATAAAAAAAAATCAATTCATCACATGAATTGGGGGACACATATTGACGGCAGACATAAAAGGAGGGATTGAACATTAATTAAAAAGAAGAGGGCATCTTAGAATACAGAATGGCCGGTGGGAAGTTTACTTTTATCTATCATAATCTTGAGATTAAATTCAGTAAACTTGACAGGTTCTTTGTCTGCGACAAATTCATGTGTAAATGGCCGTTGACAAGTCTCATCGTTCTCCCTAAGGGATGGTCAGACCACTGCCCTGTGGTTCTTAGGTGTGCAGGTCTGGCTTTTGGGCCTACCCCGTTCAAATTGTTCAATAGCTGGGTCGGCGATAAGGATCTGAACGTTATAGTGCAGAGGAACACGGTTGGTTGGGCCTCTTGGAATACAGAATGGCCGATGGGAAGTTTACTTTTATCTCTGATAATCTTTAGATTAAATTCAGTAAACTTGACTGATTCTTTGTCTGCGACAAATTCATGTGTAAATGGCCGTTGGCAAGTCTCATCGTTCTCCCTAAGGGATGGTCAGACCACTGCACTGTGGTTCTTAGGTGTGCAGGTCTGGATTTTGGGCCTACCCCGTTCAAATTGTTCAATAGCTGGGTTGGCGATAAGGATCTGAACGTTATAGTGCAGAGGAACACGGTTGGTTGGGCCTCTACCCCCAAAGGGGATGTCGCCCTTTTCAGGCTTTTGAAAATGATAAAAGGCGATGTTAAAAAGTGGAGAGATGTGAAGAGGCTGCAAGATAATCAGGAGTTGGAATCCCTCAATAAAGCCGTGGAACTTCTGGAAAGAAAAGCTGAATCAGGTAGCTCAAACGAGCTTGAAAAACGGAGCTGGGTGTTACTTCGTGTAAAGATAAAAAAACTGGGGGTGGCCAAAGCCAAAGATATCTGCCAGAAAGCTCGTGTGAAATGGATTAGGGACGGAGACGAAAATTCGTCATACTTTCACACCTTGGTTAACATTAATGTGGCCAGGAGTAGGATTCACGGAATGCAGATTAACGGGGCATGGGTTACGGATCCGAGGATCATCAAGGAAGAGTTTTGTCTGAAGTTCAGAAAACAGTTTGCGGAACCTCTTAGGAGACGTCCTAGTTTTGCCAATTGGGGGCTTCCGGTCATACATCAGCTTGACGCTGATCAACTCATCTCTCCGTTCTCTATCGAAGAGGTAAAAACTGTTGTTATGGCCTGTGACGGTAATAAGGCTCCTGGCACCGACGACTTCACCCTGAAGTTTTTTAAAAAGTACTGGGACCTTATAAAGCCTATGCTCATGGCTGTGATGGAGGATTTCTATGCGTCGGGAGAGATTAGCCGAGGATGTGATGCGTCGTTCATTACCCTCGTCCCTAAAAAAGATGACCCGCAAGGTATTTCGGACTTTCGTCCGATCTCTCTTCTCGGCTCAGTTTACAAAATCCTGTCAAAGTCCTTACAACTCGTCTGAAGAGAGTCATGAACCAGCTTATTGCCCCAACCCAGTCAGCTTTTGTCGGCGGGCGTAACATTCTGGATGGGCCTTTGATTGTGAGCGAAACGGCGTCATGGGTTAAAAAGAATAAAGGAAATCTGCTCATTTTCAAGGTATACTTCGAAAAGGCGTACGACTCCATCAATTGGAAGTTCCTTTTCAAAGTTTTGGAGGACATGGCCTTCCCGGTTAAGTGGATCAGCTGGGTTAAAGGCTGCCTCCGTTCTGGCAGAGGGTCGGTGCTCATCAATGGTTCTCCCTCTGGTGAGTTTGCTTATAAAAGGGGGCTTCGGCATGGGGATCCGCTATCCCCGTTCTTGTTTATTTTGGCTATGCAGGTCCTGGATGTTTTCATGAAAAGGGAGGTTAACCTGGGTCTTTTTCATGGTTTCCAATCCCCGAATGGTAGTCCTATCATCTCGCATCTTTGTTATGCGGATGATGATCTATTTATCGGTGAGTGGTCTAAGCACAACATTGTGAGCCTCAAACATCTCCTTAGATGCCTCTATCTTGTTACGGGTCTCAAGGTCAACCTTAATAAATGCAAGCTCTTCGGGGTGGGAGTCGGGGAAGATGAAACCAGGGCTATGGCTGAAATTCTAAACTGTGGGGTGGGGTCCTTCCCTTTCGTGTACTTGGGAGTTCCTATAGGAGCAAATATGAAAAGGGCAGTTCACTGGCAACCGGTGGTTGACAAATTTATAAAGAAACTCTCCGCTTGGAAAGCTAAAACCCTCTCTTTTGCGGGCCGGGTTACCCTTGCGAAATCGGTCCTTGGAAGTCTCCCATCATACTTACTATCCTTTTTCCACGCCCCAAAGGTCATCGTTAAAAAGCTTGAGAGTATCAGGAGAGATTTCATTTGGGGTAGAACGAATATGGGGCACAAGATTAAATGGGTACGCTGGGAAAAGATGACTAAACCTAAGAAGTTTGGAGGGATCGGGATAGGTGCGATAAGGGATTTCAATTTAACTATGTTATCCAAATGGTGGTGGAGATACAAAGATGATCCAAATCAGCTCTGGGCAAAAGTTATAGCTTCCTTCCATAATAATGCAAATAACGATAAGTTGATTCCGTACAAGAAATCCATTCCGGGGGTTTGGAAGGATATTGGAGCTATGGATGGAGTCCTCGCTAAGGAAGGGATTTGTATCAGGGAAAAACTTAAGGTGACGGTGGGGGATGCTGCTAGTATTATCTTCTGGAAAGACCCCTGGGTGTCTCCGGAACTGCTGAGAAACTTGTTCCCTGACCTTTTTCGGCTGGCTAAACATAAAGATGGGACGGTCGCTTCTGTTTGGCAGGGGAGTAGGGGAAACCCGATTTAGGCTTGGGAGTGGAGGAAAGGCCCAAACTCGTCTTTGGAATGGGATCAACTGGCCTCTCTTACAAGGATGCTTTCGGATGTGGCCATTATAGGTGGGAAGGACCAGTGGAAGTGGGATAATGATGATGGTTCCTGGTTCTCAGCTAAAGCTGTTCGGTTAGAATTAGCCCACTGCGATCAGAACCATCATGATGGGCCAGACTTTCGCTGGAATGCTTGGGCCCCGTTGAAGGTTAACTACATGGTATGGAGGGCCCTGATGGAAAAAATCGCTACTAAGAGGGGGCTCTTGGATAGAGGAATTAATCTTCCTGACGCGGGTTGTGCTATTTGTGGGATTGAAGAAGAAGACGCTGACCATCTATTTGCAAAGTGCCTAACGGCGCGGAGTGTCTGGTGGAATGTGCTCACTTGGATGAAGATTCCCATGCCCCAAATCGCCAATAGCCTGCAAGATATTTTTGTGGCTCTTGATAACTGTCCGGGTGCCAAAAAATGGAAAAAAACTGGTTCATTTGATAGCCTTGGCCAATGTTTGGAGAATCTGGAAAGTCCGGAACAACAGAGTGTTTGAAGGAGCTAGGTTCTCTGTGTGGAAGATTGTCGATTGGGTCAAAGAAGATGCTTATGTCTGGGTTGCTAACCGGTCTAGGAAAGCGGCTCCTCCTTGGGAGGATTGGCTAAACTTTAATGTCATGTGTTTGCTGTAACTGTTGTTTTGGCTTTGTTTTCTTCCTTGTTTGTTGTTTTCCAGCCTCTTACTGAATTCTTTATCTATATAAAGAGTTGGTTGCCGTTCAAAAAAAAAAAAAAAAAGAGGGCATCATCATCACAACATACATCAGCCGTCAATGAGAGGAACCAAGGGACGCATTGTATTTTTTTATTCCAACTTTCAAGCTAATCTTGGAGGTCTGAACGATTTGGATGACAACTGAAGCGGTGAAGACTATCATGAGCGGCTAGACTCTCTTGTGGCTTTCTCCAGGTGGACGGTTCTGTTAGGTTTTTACTTTATTCAGTTTATACTTAGGTTTGGATGTATTTTTGACCTTGACAAAGTTGTATGAATACATTGATGTGTTGGTTTATTTGAACTATTTGCATGTGTTTTGAGTTCTTGCTTTACAACTTGTTCGGTTGATGACAAAACCTAGTAACTTGTTGAGTGACATAGAGTAGGTTGACTCACGCTAGTAAATATGGTTAATCAAATTGTAAAAGATCTGATGACAAAGACCTATTTTTTATTACCATATTAAATTAATCAACTTTCCCGCATCATGTCTATGTGATGGCCAATTAACTGAGTAAACTAAGTTTTGTGAAACCTAGAACCTGAAGTTTGGAGGAAGTTATGCTTTATAAATATGATATCTTTTCTTGTAGTCAGTTTTTTAGTTTCTTCCGAATTAAAGAAAACCCCCAAATTCTAGATTAGTTAATTAATTAGATAATTTAGTTAAACACTAACCACATATTCCCCGTGGATACGATACCCTACTTACGCTATCTACTTAGTTTAATTAGGTTTTTGCATGACCCTTACGACCGTCATCAGAAACCAAGTGAAAGATTGTGAAGAACCTTGTAAAAGTTTAGAAAAATGTAAGAAAGTAGAAGAAATGAGAGTGTTTGTGAGTCTCAAACTCACTTTGGAAGCTGCTGGAACAATCTCAAAAGAATGCTCGAAGTCAGATTTTTGAGAGAGAATTTCGGAGAGTGAAGGTTGGAAATGAAGGAAGTGGTTTGGTATTTATAGACTGAGGGTGGGGTTTGGGACGAGTGGATCTGGGACGAGTGGGGTATTTGGGACGATTGGGTATTTGGGACGACTGGGTCCTCTCCTGCGAGAGGGACCGGTCCCTTATGCTCGAAATTATAATTCGCGTATTTTGTCGGTTTTAAGCGTTTTAAACGTATAAGTGCAATGTATAAGTGTAATGCTTAAATAAATGAATGTATAAGTGAATTTTGCATGTATAATAAGTATGAATTTACGTATAAATTGTATCTAGTAGGCATGTATCACGAATGTTTAACAAGTATTTACGTATTATGAGTTTCACAAGTGTATAAAAGGTCGAGTTTTCATTATGATTCAAGTCTCGGATTACAACGTTTGAAATGAAATACGATTACAAAGGGAATACAAGTTTCCATAGATGGAAAGTACAAACAAACTTGCTAAATAAAGCAAGTTACAAAAAAACGAGGCGTTACACCTATACTTGTCAGATCTGAATTTAACATCTGGCAATGTAGGATGGGGCATATACCAGCTCAACAAAATACAAGGTGTTGGAAGTCTGTTGTCTTCAGACCACATATTCCAATGGGTCCAAATGTCAAAAAAGCCATAGAAGCCGGAGAACTACTCTAAGCAAGATTATCAAAAACCGAGCTAGATGCGAAAGCCTTTAGTATCGTGGCGTGTTGCATTGTAACAACGCCAAGGAGTTGTGGGATGCACTGAAGGAACAATTTGGTGGAACGGAGGATGTTATCGAGAATACTTGAAATATCCTTAACAAGTAATATGAAACATTCAGTCATGTCAAATGGGAGACCCTGACTCAGTAGTTTGAACGATTTTCATGTCTAATCAATGAATTAAAGTTGGTCAATAAAGAATTTCCTAAAAGAACTTTAAGTAACCGATTTATGAGGTCTTTGCCTGAAAAATGGGATACTATAACTATAGTGATGAGAACATCCCCAGATTTCAAGGACATGAGCCTGACTCAGCTACATGGAAAGCTCCTAACATTTAAAACGGAGCTTGCCCAAAATAAAAAGCTCCAGGAGAAAAACTGGAAATATGTTTGAGAGTTACGTTTTTGGTAACACAACACTTTTAAGTCAGGAAAGATCATGGAATGGGAAATGATCAAAGTTTCGATCATTTTATTCATATATCTACTGGGAATAACTCTCATCAACATTATGCTTTTATAGCAAACGTTGATACTCATGTCACTGATAATCTGTCATTTGTACTCGATGATCTTAAGCACATAGACCCAACTTACCTAGAGGAGATGGACATCCTGCACCAGGTAGCCCTACTCAGTCTAAGAGCCAATAATTTTACAAACGGACTGGTATGACTTACCTAGGATTAAGTAAGGGGTCAAAATCAGAAGTATGATTAAGTAGGATTAAGTGGGAGGTCAAACATCTACGGCACCATAAAATCCACTTCATAGAGGCAATAGGCAACCACCATGCACCAGGGTACCTTATAGGTATGAAGCACCTGTGCACTGGCCCAAATCAGAAGTATGATGAAGATGAATAAAAATTGATCTAATAAACATCTGTTTTGATATCATCTGTTCTAGGGGGAGATTGTTGGACTTACAAAAGAAAATATGATATTCAAATGCCAAAACATGACCATCTGATCAAGAAATAAACAAAAGATTGAACCAGACTCTCCCTAAAGATAGTAAATCTTGAACACCTAATCAGAACATCTGTTAAAGAACAAAGCAAACATCTGATCAAGGCTTGGAACCGCTGCATAAGAAGAAACAACATCTGTTGAAGCCAAAGATCTGATGAAGAAGACCAAACATCTGTATAGCCAAACAGATTTTTGGATCACAACTTTAGAGAATAGTCTAGACAGTGGTTTCCCAATGAAACAATATTTATCTTGTATCAGTGTTTAGACTTATTAGAACAGATGATAGGATTTTCACACATGTTTGCAACATTTCTGGAATCTTTTCTGTTGGTGCATACATTTGTTGTCTTCGTCTTATATCGAGTCTCGGGTTCGTTGTAGATCTGAACAAGAGTGATGTCATCATTCTTGATGATGACATCATATATGTGACATCACAAGTGACATCATCATTGTCCATACTCGAAATTACATGCATACCTGAAACAGTTTTGTATTTCGCTTGAAAGTAATTAGGTGAGTTCGCTTGAAAGTATTTAGGGTGAGTTCGCTTGAATGGTCATGTGTAGCTTCAAGCGAACTAGCTAGGACTATATATATGTTTCATGTCTTTTCATTTGAAGGGGACTAGAGGAAAGACTAGGAATTGGTACCGAAGTGCTGCCGGTATTTCTCGTGAATGTAATAGTTGTTAAATCAATATACAAGACATTTAAAGTGATATTCAAGCTGTTTCGAAGTCAGTTTCTTATTTTCCGCATCTGAAACTAATAAAATCTCTTCTGAACGACTCGTTTGGGTCACATACCGATCCTACAATTGGTATCAGAGCTCAGGAGGAAGAGATCTTGCCAAAACAGCTTGTTTTCATCATTTTTCTAATTTCTACACCATTCTTTTCAAACTTAAAAATTTTTCACAGTTAAAATTGGCTCAAATTCACACATATTATGCGTAATTATGTATTAACAAATCCTGGAAAGTTTCAGCGTTAAAATCGACTTAAAACTGGTTAAAATCATGTTTTCGCTTGAAATTTGTTCATATTTGCTGACGTCAATGACATTTTAAGCGGATTAAGGGTGTTGTGTCCGCTTGAAAATGACATCTCGCTTGAAAATACATGGTCATTCCGCTTGAATAGACTGGCCGCTTGAAATGTAGTTTGATCTCGCTTGAAAAAGATGACCGCTTGAAAACACTGTCCGCTTGAATTGTTTTTCACGAGAAAAGTGCATCGAGTTGTGTAAATCATTTTACGAGGTTGTCAGGTAGTTGGGAAAAGAGATCATGTGTGTTGGGTCAGACTACACGAGGTGATCAGAACCATTTATCAGTGCATGTGATTTTAGATTGTCATCAGCCCATGTGTATTGATCAAGACTTGCGGTCCAATAGATTTTAAGGAGTGTCAGCTATTTTAGTCAAAGTTGCATGTGAGTTGGTCAGTTTGCATGTAATCGGCATTGTGTCAGTCCATCACATGAATCTAAGGGTTGTTTGACCCAAGATAAATTGATTTGCACATGTGTGGTTGGTGAAATTAATCGGCCCAATCACTAATCAATTGCTAAAGTTGTTGTCGGCCATATTCTGCATTCTTGTGATAAGTGTGCATGTGGATTAATTGTTTCAAAAATCTCGGCCCAATGCATGTGTAATATAAGCGGCCCAATCAGAATTGAACAGTGTGTTTTAAAAGTTGTCGGCTAAGTGGATTTGTTAGATCTAATCATCAAATAATCAAAATTGATATGTGTTTAGTGTCTACAGCCCAAGTAATATATTCTCGGCCCATGTGACATGGATTAGTGAGATACACAAAGTTGAGTTCGGCCCATTCAAATCAGATCACACGGTTTGATTTCAGTTTGCAAGGTCATTGGAAAAAGGTCGTTTGAATTTGATCCGGGTCTTAGCTGTCCGCACAGTGTGTCAACTTTCAGTCCGCACAGAATATTCACCAGTTCAAGTGTTTCATTAGGTGGGCTAGTTCATTTGAAAGCTTGTGTGATAAATCCTTCGATACCAAATCATGGAAGAGGATAGTGATGATGATCGTGAGTATTAGTCAAGAAGAATGGCAGATCATTTGAAAATGATGGCTGAAAGTGATAGTGAAGATGAAAAAGTTAAAAAGAAGAAGAAAAAGGTTAAAACACCAGTGAGCAGTGATGACGAGGATGTTCCGGTGATCAGAAAGCAAAAGAAGAAAGATGTTCCAAAGTTTAAAGTTGATGGAGAAGTTGATGCTAAAGAGATTCCAGTGAAGTGTGAAAAATGTGAAGCTATAAAAAAGCAGAACAGTACCACTGATCTATAACTTGAACAGTTTGAAGGAATCTTATGATGTTCTGAACAAAGCAATGAATCAGTATAATCAAACAAGTGAAGAACAGGCAACAGCAATGAAGACACTTCAAGGAGCTTTCATGATAAAGCAGAAAGTTGTGAACAATTACATTGAGAAGTGTGCTGTGCTAGAACAGAAACTTGAAACACAAAGAATTGAAACTGAAAGAGTAAACCGTTTGTTGAAAAGTTACTCGTGTACTTCTTATGTCATTGACAGGATCTATCCAAATGTTGAAGGCATGAAGGCTTTTGAAGATGTTGAGGTAACTGAAGAATAGAAGATTTCTGAAGAAAAGACTCATGTGAAGAAAGAAAAGAAGAAGAATATTAAAGTGAATGATTCTGGTAAGAAACAAGGCTTTAGTTACAACAAGTGTCCACCCCCGCTTGAAAATGGATATTCTCTGAGAAATCCAAATTCAGAAAGAGTCGAAAAAGCAACAAATTTACAGTGGGAGTCGGAGTCTTCAGTAAACTTGCCAGAAAATATTGATGTCACGTTTACATCGTCTGACACTGATCATGAGTCCGAGTTAATAAAGAAAGTGGTCGATCAGGTGTTGGATAGAGATGAAACTGAGGAGTCAAAGTTGGAGTCAAACTCAGAGTCAAAGTCAGAGTCAGAGTCTGGTTCTGAAAGTTCGAGTTCGACAGTCAACAGTCCAAATTCTTCGGTTAAAAGGGTTTACAACAAAGAATTCCTGTTATCAAATTCTAATTTGAATGATGAAACATTTAAAGTTGCATATACTTTGAATGATTCTGACAAATTATATTATGATGAGGAATTTCCAATAAGAGGTGTTAAACCAGAAATTATAAAAAAGGTTTTCAAATTGACAGAAATTAATATTTCTGAAATAAAAGATGTAAATCTTACTGATAAACCTAAAAAATACACCTCAAGAATTCAACAACGTTTAAACAAGAAAAAGGGTTACAGTTCTAGTTCTGGTTTTCAAAAGAAATCAAACCAAAACCGTAATTTCAAAAAGAAAGGTCTTGGATTTAATCCAACAGAAAAACAGAAAAATGAAAAATATGTTCGTGATTTTAAATCAAAGATGACATTTGTTTTAGGTACCTCAGCAGATGAGGAAGAAAAGAAAGAATTCTAGAAGCAGTCAAACAGTGAGTTCCTTGCAAAGAAGCAAGAAGAGATGAAGTTTGCTGGACAGAGGAAAGATACGAGAACCTGTTTCCAATGTAACACTGTTGGTCACATTGCCAAAAATTGTTCCAAGGCAAAACAATCAAAATAGAGAGTTTCTCATAAACTGAAAGATAAAGAGGTTGTGTTTGAACCACCAATTGATAGAACAAAACTTTTCAAAAATTTAACTTTTGAAATTGGTGAATGTTCAAACAGATTTTACAAGAAAAGGGCAAATCTTGACAACCAGAAATGGGTTGTTAAGAAATCTGATAATAGTTCTAGAAATGATTTTGATAGGTCAAAATCAGAGGAGCTATCTTCTGGTGATGAATCTGATTCCATAAAATCAGAGGAGCCACAGGTTGTTGAAAATGGTGAAGAATCAGTTCCGACTGTGGATGATGATAATTTTCCACCACTTCGGGCTGAAAATTTTAAAAAGAAAATTGGTAAAGTTGAGATATGAAATCAATTTTATGATGATAAAAAGGTTTTGATGTTGAAAAAGCATTTAATTCAAAAGTTCACCATATTTTTGAAAAAATGGTTGACAGGAAGGTCAAAGGAGTAAAGGAGTTTTACGAGAAGAAGACGAAGAAAGATAAAGTTGAACCATCCCTGGTTTGTGACTGGGATGGTACATATTACGAACAGTAAGTCTCTGGACTTGCCGGAGCTCCCAAGTTGGTAATCGTGGAGCATGAATCGGCATCTTGAGAATTCAACCTACATATGGTAACTTACAAGTGGTATTGGTTGGTAAGCTATATGGTTGAAAAAGGTTTTTACCTACAAGTAGTAAATCAAGGACATTAATTTGTACTTGCATTTTTCCTAAAAGTGGTAATTGGTTGATAAACAATATGATGAACCAAACCTCTAACCCTATAAAGTTTTAGTACTTACAAGTGGTAAAATCAACTAAACTTATTTTCCGGAAAAACCATTTGATTAAAATAAACTTAAGTGTTTTGAAATCACAATGGGAAAATAGTTTGTTGTAAGGGGGAGTTCTGATTGTTTATGCCAAGTGGATGGCGAATTGAAGCGATTTGATATCGGTTGTCAATTTTTTTAGAAAACAAACTGTACAAGTAGAGTATCAAAATTTGTTTTCAAATTTCCGGAAATGTGTTTGCATTTTAGGGGGAGTAAAAATTTCTGAAAATCCAAAAACATTTGAAAATGTCAAAAACATTAAAAAATGAAAAATGAGTTTTGTTGTATAAAAGAGGAAATCATAGTACATCAGTGGACTATCACAACACGCTAAAGAATGGGAAAGTTAAAATGTGATAAACGGTCTCACTGATGATGTGCCAGTAGGTTTTTGCACATTTAGTAGATTGTGACGAGATATAAACCTAAATTTCAAACTTGCTTATATCGTGGGGAAACATCTCTTGGATATATGGGTAACCCCCGAAATCTCGTTTGAAAGGTCCCTCTTTCTGAGATACTAGGTCTTTATACTCAATGATATCTGGGGTATTATCCTTGGACTTCTGCTGAAAGAAATTTCTGACCTAGTCCCCGGAGAATACTTTCTGCTTGCTTGAAATATAGCTCACCCTCAGTACAAAAATGATGAAACATTGCAAAATGCTAATCATGTGCTGTTGAAACAAAAGATCCTCTAAAGGGGACACACCAAAAGTCGAAGCTGTCATCTCTCTGCTGAACGGAAGTTCTGACCTGAGCTCTCACGGCCCTCGTAATTTAACCCCTTACAGATATCATCTGTGGTATACTCACATGTAAGACTGAATATTGGGATCTGGATACGGGAGTATATTCTGAGGTGAGACACGCGATTAAGTCTAAGTGCTTAAGACATTAATCCGTATCTCGAAACAGTTGAACTTTGTGTGAAAATTTAAGTGGATCGGTATACTGACAATCTAAGTGAATCGTTTAGAACTTAAAATGATTAAAGCTTAATGGTGTTGGTGATTTGTCTCAAAAACTGATATGATCCTCTTACACAAACTCACAAAAATATTGTTTGTAAATATTTCTTTATTGCATTTCAATTCTTTACTAAATCCAAAAAGATTTTCAGTGTGTTTTAGCATAAATTTTTGAAAATTCAAAAAGATTTTCGACAACCGGTGTTGGAGAGCTGATTTTCAAAATTCCAAGTGCTAAACATGATGACAATTGGTTTGGGAGTGTGTTTAAATGAGAAAAGTTTTTGAATATGTGTATACAAGTGTTTCATCAATGATTAAACTCATTCTTTGATTGTATAATTCCTGCAAGTGGTTCATTAGATGGTGAGATTGTTTTTACAAGTTATCATCAGAAAATTTATTTTTGGGTAGAGAATGTGCAGGATAAAAGCTAGGTGATCTTGGATAGTTGATAGAGAGCCAGGTTCTGATACCTGAGGACTCTGTGAGTGTAACGAGCCAGACTGCGATCCCAGCATATCGAAAGGGGGAGTCTGAAGACATCCGAGTAGAGATTGTTCGTGTGGAGTCTGTTGATGCTGAAGAGGAGAAGGAGATAAAGTTTGAGGATGCTTACATTGTGAGATATTTCAGAGAGCGTTCAGACTGATAAAGATTGAAGACTCGACACTTAAGACTCGTCAACATCTGAGGGGGAGTCTGTTGGTGCATACATCTGTTGTCTTCGTCTTATATCGAGTCTCGGGTTCGTTGTAGATCTGAATAAGAGTGATGTCATCATTCTTGATGATGACATCATATATGTGACATCACAAGTGACATCATCATTGTCCATACTCGAAATTACATGCATACATGAAACAGTTTTGTATTTCGCTTGAAAGTAATTAGGTGAGTTTGCTTGAAAGTATTTAGGGTGAGTTCGCTTGAATGGTCATGTGTAGCTTCAAGCGAACTAGCTAGGACTATATATATGTTTCATGTCTTTTCATTTGAAGGGGACTAGAGGAAAGACTAGGAATTGGTACCGAAGTGCTGCCGGTATTTCTCGTGAATGTAGTAGCTGTTAAATCAATATACAAGAGATTTAAAGTGATATTCAAGCTGTTTCGAAGTCAGTTTCTTATTTTCCGCATTTGAAACTGATAAAATCTCTTCTGAACGACTCGTTTGGGTCACATACCGATCCTACATTTTCTGATAGGAATGTTAGTTGTCTCTATCAGGGTGATGTCAGCCAATCACATAACAGTGCTTCCGCACTTAGTATAATTAGATCACACATGTTAGTGATCTATTTATCACGCTCTTCACCTTTTCTCTTGTACGAACAATTTTGTTACGTGATCTGCTTATGGGAAGTTTGTAGAGTCAACTTTTGTAAAACATATTGTAATCATTGAAAAACAATCATCGCTGATGACTTTCTACTTGTGAATTGTATTGTTATTAGTCAATATTTGTTTACAAGTATCAAACTCAGTTCTAACACGAATGTCAATTGGGTTTGGGATTGGTTAAGAGAGTCGAGCAGGGGTATAGAAAATCAGCAACTCCTTACTTTAATGCATGACCTTAGAAATATTAATGTGAGTGGGGTAAAGATTTTTGGGTATGGAAGAAGGACAAGAGGGAGCTGACAACAAGGTCAATGGCAAAGATTTTGGAAGCTAAACATCCAAATGAATACAACAGCTGGCCTTTTTGGAACACTTGGTTTCCACCTAAATTAATATTTTTACGTGGATAGCCTCTATAAATTGCATCGCTTCCAAAACAAACCTGGCTATCCGCAGGGTTTTTACCGAAAACGTGTTATGTCCAAGACGCGGGTTTCGGGACGAAACATTAGAGCATATCCTTTGGGATTCTTGGATTTCAAAATCTATTTGGTGGACAGTTTTGACTTGTGACACCCGGCTTTTCAGGCCGTACCGTACAATTGTAACACGTGTTGTGAATAGATAAAAGGCCATATTTGACTGATTATGATGTTTATTTGTGAAATTTAATGAGTTGGTAAATTTAAACCTTGGTAAAAATTATGTTGACAACGCTAAGATAAACGCTTATCGTGTAACGGATAAAATGCGAAATGAACGTCGGTGACCACCCGATCAGTGTTAAAATCCTAAAAATAGTCTGTTATGATTAGAATAATAATTTTAATCATATTCATGAGGAAAAATAAATTAAAACACTAAGAAACTCTATTTTTCGAGTTTAAGAGCGTACCGCGCGGTGCAACGCGTATACCGACAAAATACTGTCAACACAGCCTGTCAAGGCAACTGAAAATCATTTTAGTAATAATTTGATGAGTTCATCACTTTAGAATGATAAAAATAAATAAA
Organism: Helianthus tuberosus; assembly: GCA_030545235.1. Classification (NCBI taxonomy): domain Eukaryota; kingdom Viridiplantae; phylum Streptophyta; class Magnoliopsida; order Asterales; family Asteraceae; genus Helianthus; species Helianthus tuberosus. The sequence goes on along the minus strand of CM060412.1, from coordinate 18,542,681 downwards.
AATGCATAAATCCCTATTTTTGCGATTTTAAGCTCGTACCGCGCTGCACAGCGCGCATACTGCCAAATACCGGCAACATAGCCAGTCCAGGCAAACAAAATATTGTTCAATAATATTTTGGTGATTTTATTTTTATAGAGTGTTAAAAATAATTTAAAACTCACTAAAACGGGATTAAAACGCTAGATAAAATACCCGGTAACCGGTTAAATACCAGTTTATACTCTATATTACACATATCTATATAACTATATAATACATTTCCAATGGATACAAAAGTAATTTCACACCTATTTTTTAAGATGGCAGACTAAAAGTCTTAGATAAACCCTATATTTTTACATTTTTATTCCCATTTTATCCTCCTCTCCTTAGATCCCCGAATATCAACATCCGTTTCTTCACCTGAAGAGTCCTTTTTCAATCTACCTTTATGATTGAATCTCTACAGCCACGAATCTCTACAGCCACAACATCAATTGTTACTGGAATCATTAATTCCCAGATACGTTTCATACCAGCAATATTTAACATCGAACCCATCATGGAAGTGGGTACACATTTGCAGTTTGATTTGGCTACACTGAGGTTTTGATTTCTACTTTTCTTCTGAATTTCTACTTTTCTTCGGGGCTGTTTGGCTAAGCTTATTGTTTTGACTTATTTGCTTATTTGAAAAGCAAATAAGTCATAATGGAATGACTTGGGGGCTGTTTGGCTAAGCTTTTCAAAACTACTTATTTGCTTATTTGCTTTTCAGAAAAGCAAATAAGCAAATAAGTAGTTTGAAAAGCTTAGCCAAACAAGCCCTTATTTACTTATTCCTCTCACATAATAAGCTAACCCAAACACCTTTTAACTTTTCAAAAAGCAAATAAGTAAATAAGTAAATAAGTCAAAAAAAATAAGCTTAGCCAAACAGCCCCTAAATTTCTACTTTTTCTTTACACAACCCTTCTACTCACTTTTAATTTCATCAATTGTGAAGCAGGTCCTCCCCACGGCTCCTTAATTTCATACCCCTGCAACCGGAATCCCCATATCTCAGGTGCGAATTATGTCATGTTTTAGTATCCTATCAATTAGATGCTCAATGGTGCTTGGTTATTTTTGGTATAGGAGTAGTGTTCTTTTCAAATGTTTAAAGTCCTGTGCTGCTAGGGTTTTTTTAATGACTCGACGTTGTGTGTAGGGATTTGGATATTCCTGATTTTTTTATTGATCTGTTGACCAACAGGGTTTTAGTTCCGAGTGTGTTGGTGCCTCCAAGAAGTAGTTTTATTTCGTCTGCTTCATCTGGGTCTGTTGCTGAAGTGAAGAAAGGGAAAGAAGGGCCTGACCGTTAATCCGTTATGAGTCTGATAATATTCAGGTGAATATCTTATTATTTGCATTTGATGTTTTGGCCTAATGTTTTGTTAATTTGCAGTTGATTTGGGGCTTTTTTATTATTTTCATCAGCATTTGTTTATTACTGCAGTTTTAAGAATCATAATAAGATAGTTAGTTGCTTAAAAATTTAAATGTATTTAGTTGTCATTTTGACCTAAGTAATTACAAGTACTTTACATTTACTACCAGAGCTGATTTTTGCTATTTCGAGTAGCAATTGTAAATTTAAATTAATTTCTAAACACCATCCGGAACAAATGAGTTTTTTCGAATATTATGATTTATGAACTATTACTTTGTTGAGAGTCATGTACCTGGTTTAAAAATGTGTGCAACAGGCGCGCATAATGCGCCATGCAGCGATGGAAATGCATTTTTACAGCTGATGCGATTACATCATGCGGTGCCTTATGCAGTTGACCAGTGTTTGAACAAATAAGACCATCGATTGCAATGGGTCTGAGTTTTTCATATCCGATTGAACGAATTACGAATCTGACCATCTATTGAGCAATACATTTTTTTGAACAAGTTAGATCGTCGTTTGAACCCGAGATAATGAGAGACTATCTTATATTTTAGTGTTTAAATGTTAGCAAGTTAAAATAATATTTATAAATATCTTTCAGTATTTTATAGTAATGAATGCTTCACCTCTATAAAATTCTGCTATTGTGGTCAAAACACATTGGAGTGCCTTACTCCTTGTAAAACCAAGGTCATGAACAGTATACGTGTCTATATGATATATAATAGTGTCATATAATCTCTTTATCATTTCAGATATTAGAAGGTTTAGATGTTGTGAGGAAAAGACCTGGAATGTACATTGGAAGTACGGGGTTTCGTGGTCTACATCATCTGGTATCTTTCTCACTTTACCTCATTAGTTTCTTCCTATTATGATGTTTATTGTTTTATATCGATAAAATCAGGTTTATGAAATACTGGATAACGCTGTTGATGAAGCCCAAGCTGGTTTTGCTTCAAAAGTCGACATTGTCTTACTCGCAGACGGGTCAGTGTGCATCACTGACAATGGACGTGGGGTATGAACTTATATACATAACTTAAAAGTGGTTGCTATATAGTGAGCATAATGGAGAAACGAGTAAAATGTTTTGAATTTTAAAATGATTATCAAAATGATATTTCACATTCATATTGCAGATCCCGATCAACATGAAGTCCCGACAACATGTAAAAGAGCGCATGATCTGGTAAACATTCATTCGAATTCAGAATTGCCAAAGTGGAACGACCGACAAACAGGTCCGAGCCAGCAGCCCTTGAAAGATGAGAACGACGCTTGGAGGCGGAGGCCTGAAGATTAGATGGTGGATTTCTCACTTAAGCAAGTTAGGCATGATCTGGTAGAGAGAAGCAACTCGAGGGGGGATTTAAATCAGTTCATATGTAGCAAGATCGTGGTGCCGAAGGTGAATTGTTTCGTTTGGAGAGCCACCACTCGTAAGACAACTACGGCTATGTGGCCTTGGCGGCCGTTTGGTGATGGGTCTTGTTCGATGTGTGGCATAGTGAATGAAAAGGTTGACCGCTTTCACGTTGAGTGCTCATTAGCGAAGTCGGTGTGGTGGTTGGTCTGTAGATGGCTGAATGTGCCTATACCAAACACATTCTCATCAGTGGATTTAATTCTCAAGTATGGTCTGAATCTGGACTTGGATCCGAAAAAAGAAGAGAATTGTTTATGCCATTTTTTGTTGACTATTTGGATTAACTGTGATAAGAATGTTTTCACCAGGAAGCTCATCTTGCCTGTTTCTATTTTGGAGGAACTTAAGAGTATCTCTTAGTGGATGCTGAAATGATGCCATATTATAGGTCTCAACATGGAGAATTGCTACAACTTTGCTGGTTTGTGTTTTGGGTAAGACCTGGATGTGCTTTATTTTGTATTATTTCCTTTCTGTTGTTTGTGTTTGCTGGGTCCTTCTTGGCTTTTTGCTAAGTTGGGTTCATGAGCCGAGCTAGGGCAAGCTCGGGCTTGGCTTGATTATAAACCGAGCCGGCTCGGCTTGGATTTAAAACCGAGCTGCAAATCTAAGCTCAGGCTCAGCTTGGTTTTAAACCGAGCTGGCTCGGCTTGGTTTGGCTCAAATTCAAAAAGAAAAATTAATACATAGCTGTCAAAGTTCAATAGTCTAAAATATTATTCGATAGTTTAAAAGAGCATATCCAAAATGAGTTCAACCTTATACATTACAAGCGAAAATCAAGTTCAGCAGCACAAAATAAGTTGCGAAAAGAGTAATGATGAGCAAGAAAATGTTAAAGAAGTTTTCATCAATCCAACAGTGTGCGTGATTTCAGTTGCAAAAACAGTGGCGGCTGTGGAACGGAGTTATTTATAATCATGATCAGGTCTCTGTGAGCAAGGTTGTGGAGGATATCAAAGCGTTGGGTTACTTGTGGATGAAACACCGGTCGAATGAGGAATCGAGCATCACTTGGGCGGAGTGGAGGGATTTTAATATTTTTGTATCTTAATGTTTGTTTCTTTGTTGTTTAGGTATGTACAGATGGTTTTGCTGCTTTGGTGTGGTATTGATTAATAAAAGTTTTTATGTTGGCCATCAAAAACAAACTAATTAGATGATTACATGGTCAAACTGGATAAAGTAGGAAAAATCCCTGCTTTATTTCTAAAAGAATTTTGATTTGGGAAAGTAATAAGATTGACCTTTTACTGCTACATTTATACTTTTGTTTATGATTCAGATCTGTATTCATTTGATTTGAAGAATTGCGGTTTGTTATTGTGTTCTGCCTTACAGACTACATGCATCATATTTAATCTTGTTAAAAATTATTAAGGTTAGTTTTTATTTTTGATTTTTCTGTTTTGAAAACAGGTTGGATTTGGCAAAGAAAGACCTCCATGCTGGCTTTGAGAACTAGAAAAGTTGGCGATCTGCCAAGTGGTAGTTGACAGTGTCTTTGAGAAAAGAAATGGAAGATAAATGGAAGTCGAAGTCAAATGACGAGTCCGTTTTGAATTTGTATGATAGTCAGGATGATGAGTCTATAGTTGATGGTCAGGATGAAGAGGTAGAGCAATCGAGCGAAGAGCAACACGACGGTGAAGAAACAAATGACACAATTTTAATCATCTAAATTTCTTTATTATAAGAGGTGGCAAGCTGGGCAACTCAAATGAGTTGGGTAACGGATCAAAACAGGGCTGGTTGAATTGAAAGTTGGGCGACTCAAATGAGTTGTGACAACCGTACGGGTAAATCCCTTTAACTTTTATAACTTAAAGTTCCCTGATTTCGTAACTTCTATAAATTTTATAGAAAGGACCTTTTCATCAAGTCGTAAAAGTTCACACTTTAATCATTCATAGCAGGCCATTTACTGCATTTACCGAATCGGGTACATTTTCGGTACCGACTTTCGACGTTTTCGGTACCGGTGTTTACCAGTTTTTACCCTCAAATACCGGTACCGGTACCGAATGATGTGAATTTGTGAAATGTAGATTTGTCTTAGAACAGTGCAAATTAGGAGATTGGCTTGAGAAAGTAGAGATTTAATGATTCAATCTCAGATATTGAGTTCAAATAGTGAGTTTTTGTTTGGCACTGATGCTAGGTCATTAAACTATCTAGAACACTTAATATGCCTGTTAGAACTGCCATTATTTGGGATTTGGATTGAATTTTTTAATAGTTTTGAATTGTAGCATAATGCCAAATCGATTTGACTGTCAAATTGTATGTCAATGATTTGAATGTAGATAATGTGTTATGGTTGTGTCAGTATGTTGGTTATGCTTTTGAGTTATACATTAATAAGATATAAATTCATAAGCATGTACACTAATAAGATAATGTGTTAGTACTGCAGATGAATCACAACATAAACGATAACTATGGGACAATTCCTTGATACCCTACAATTCCATGAATCACAGCATGGATATAGTTTGATTCAATTTTTAGTCCCGCCGCAACGCGCAGGTTACCTACTATATATGTATATATATGTGAAAAATTCGAAATATGTAGAGAGAAAAGGTACAAATGGCAGCCACCTCTTTTCTTCCCCTTTGCATGTTGGACAATTGTTGATTCTTGGGAAGAGAAGTATGATTATTACTTCTAAAATACACTAAAACACTCATATTCCAAGAACTCAAACATCTTCTCATTCTCTCTCATCAAAGCTCGGCCGAACATCCCTATCTTCTCTTTCAATTTCGTTTTTCAAACCTATCTTGAAGATTCAAGTCCCTTCAAAGTTAGTTTCAAGTACTTTTAATGATCCAAAGATGATTTGAAGGCGTTTCAAGCAAGAACCAAGCCCCATATCATCTAAAATCTTGTCAAAACCCACTAAAATCTTGAAAGGTATAAACTTGTTTTAAAACCATGTTCTTGATTTTTAGAGATGCTGATGATGATGATGGAAGGTTTCTCTTAATTTTGAAATTATTCACAAACTTGAAAACTAAAATAAATGGGTTTTTGAATAAAATAAAAATGGATGTGTATATGTATGTATATGTAGCCGTACATATGCATGTGTGTGTATGTTAGAGTACGAGTCTTGATTTTTGGGTTTGATCTTGTTTGATAAAATGTTGAAAAGTGATGAGCATGTGATCTTGGAAAGTTCTAAAAGGGTTTTAATCATGTGAATGGACATGTAAAAGTAAAAGTTTGGATTCATATGAGCGTATGTATATATGAGCCGTGTATCTATGTATAAGTATGCATGCATGTAATATTTTGATGATTAAAAGTATTAGATATGTAAGAATGTGTATGTCTTGCACTATGTTAAATGATTAGATGATGATATATGAAGAAGATGATGTTCTTGAATGTTTGAACATGAGTTAAATGCATGATGAATATGATTTAGTTCATGTATGTTGATGATGATATGATATGGATGCATTAGATGCATTTACTTGAACATGCATGATGATTTGTGGTCATGAAATGATGATTTAGATATGATTTGATAAAAATAAATTTTAATCAGATTCTAAACACTAAAAATATAAATATTTGAAGTGTTAAAATGGTATAAAACTTTGTCATAAAGTTTACTAGCTTTGCATGTTGTACTTGGTGCTTCAAAAGTTGTAAAATACGTGAAATCGCATGATTTATGTGACTTATACAAAAACTGCACTAATCTGATTATAATCACTATTTTAACCAGTAAATAATATGTATTGTGTTAAAATATCAAGTTGTTTTGTGTTGGGATGATTATAGTAACGTTTAACGCAAAACTATGCGTTAAAACGGTCAAAAATCGGCTCTTCGAGTGATTTTTATAAAACTGATTTAGATCAGTAATTAAACTGATATTTTTAGTTTAAAAATAAGTATTTTAACTAATTTTAAGTTTACTTGGTGTTTCGTTGGTCATACGTGACTTCCGACGCCCGAAAACGTTACCGAATAGCTAAAATACACATTTTTCAATGTACACTAGTGTGGGTAAAACTTTGGGTAAACCCTATGTGATAAAATGTGTTATGTGATTTAAACATGAGAATGTGAAAATATGTTAAGTTTTTAACATGATATTAGAAATCTAGCTTACGCATGTATGCTTGTACGTTTTGTGCGGTAGAAATGGTAAAAATTGCGTTAAACGTGAAACTTGTTTGTCGAGCATGAAATTTGATATATATAAGATATTTTATGTATATTTTCTTTAAAAATGACAAAATAGTGTAACACCTCGAAAATTCACGTCCTATAATATGTTGACACGTGTCATATGTTTGAACGTGTGAAAGAATGTTATAGAAGGACTAAAGTTGACAATCATAAAAAGTATGTGAATATGCGAGTTCTAAATGTCAACAGTGAATAAATATATTGTACATTAACCCTACATGATGTTTATATCACCAAACAAATAAATCATGGATCATACGAAGCTAAAAGTGAGAGATTACAAACTACAGGGGTTAAATGTGTCAACATGTTTAAGTTATACCTCTGAGTGACCTTTTGACAAACCCGAAGCTTTGTAACGGTTAATTATGCTCACTAGAATGCACGATATAAATTTCATAAAGTTTCGTAATCGTATGAGAAAGTTATGATCAAATTCGTATGTGAGGGGTTAAAGCGTTAACGTTGAAAATTATGACTTTTCGGGTTAACCAGAAGTGACCAAGGACTTGGTAAAGTGGGTACAAGTCTTAAAGCCCTTGTAGGTAATTATTAAGGGGTCAAAGTGCAAGAAATAAGCTTAGTTGACCTTTCGATGAGCCAAGGGACAAGTTGCAAAAACTAGAAAATGTTAATTCTGATTTCAAGGCCCAAGCGGGCCGCGTAAAGGATGGTTAACACTCATGTGGGCCGCGTCCGACGCCCAGTAACAGAAACAATAGACAGCAGCCTATTTTCTCGCCAAAACCGACTTTAATCAATGGTATCACTTCATGGGCGACCCCAAAACAGTTCCTAGAGCACTAGGGACACTTGTGGGCAAGTTATGGTCAGTGGTAGCCTTAGATGTCAACAATCCATGGTGATTAAATCACTATAAAAGGCCCTCATGCTTCACCACTTTGATCACACCTTCATTCTTGCATTCCTGATCATTCTAGAGCTCAAGACTTCTCTCAAGTGATCTCTGGTCGTTCATAGGACTCTTGTAAGTTTGCTAATCCTTCCTTAGTTAAGTTTTTGCTTAGTTATAGCTAAAAAGTCAAACCATCGTAACGGTTGACTTTAAGATTAATCACTAATGGTCCAGTGATTAGTCGAATCAAAAGTAGTTATAAGATGGTAATTATGTGGGTAATAAACCCTTAAAAGGGTTCCCCCTGATTCCCACTCTAACTAGGTCAAATGTCGGGTCAAACTTGTTAATAAAAAGTCAACAGGATACTTAAATTCTAATTTATGCATGATTAGCAATGTAGAACACATACAACCTGTTTGATCAATAATATAACTTGGTAATTAGTGTAAGAACATGTCTAAACATGTTCAACCCGACAATTTACTGTTTAGACCCGGTTCAGAACCGAAAGTCGCAAAGCTTTGACTTTTGCTTTGACTTCAGTTCTGACCCGTTTTGGTATGTTTTAGAAATACCTTAGAGCTTTATTTGGACCAGGTTACATGCTAGTATAACCCTCTGTGATTATACACCATGGTTCATTAGTTAACCAATTAATACGCATGATTCCGTTAATTGCTCATATGTTGACCATTATGCCATTTTCACCTTAAAACGTGATTTGTGAAAATGTAAAAGTGTAGAAACCTTAGTTACTGATATATAAACTTGTATGCAAAGTTTGACATCAGTTTGAGGTGTAGATTGAGAGTTATGCTCATTAGCGTAATTAAGAAGCTTTATGTTAGTTAAATGGCGTAATTAGCATATAGCCTATTTAAACATACTTTTTGATATAAAATTTATTACCCACTGATGTAATATATTATTTTGGGATTTTTGAAGATTTTTAATTAATTTTAGGCTGAGCATAACTTATAGTCGTAGGCTTAATCCGGTAATTATCGGTTTTGCCCTTACGGGCCATAAAATGAGTTTTACATATCTAATTGACTCCAAACCTTTTGCTACTGATTACATATGACAAATAAATCATTTTAAGCCTTCTGGAATAATAAAAATATCAGCTTTGTATATAGAACCCGTAAACGGCTTCTAATCGCCTTTTTAAGCGTTTTTAACGCATAGTATGTACTAGAACTAGTTTAAACATACAAGGGTTGATACCTACTGATATTTTGGGTAAATTATAATATTTTAACAGTAAGCAAAAGTTGTTTAACTCAGACTTCAGTTTTGAGCTTTACGGCTTATGTGAAATTACCAAAATGCCCCTACGGTGCATCGTTTGGTTATAATTTATAAATTTCACATATATACTCTACCCTACTGTTATAACTTATTAAATTGAGTATGTTTGCTGATTACATCAGACCTGTAAGTCAGGTAAACACTTAAACTCTTTTATAACCTTATAAATGATCAAACTACCCCTACGGGGCATAGTTTGTGTTTAAATTCGTTTCGGGCATAATAAAAGACATCTTACTGATGTCACAACATATTTGAAGCATATTAACTTAGGAAACCTGTATATGGCTCTTACGAATACCCGTTACGCTTATTACGCGTTCGGTTCGGTTTATGTAACTAGTTTGCATAAATTAGCTGAAACGGGTCAATCCTTATCGGTTTTATCTCAAAATCCAGAATGTGTATGAAATACCCATATTAAGCAAGTCTCCGAACTTGTGGGGTCTAAATCACATTCTATCCGGTCTTCGCTTAATCGTGCGTACGAACCGTATCTTTGAAACTAACCGGTCTAAGCTTAAGCTTAACTAAAGACTCGTTAGGAATCTAATAGGTTATTAAAAACCTTTTTTCCAGATTAGGAGCCCAGTAAAAGCTATCTGTACTTGCTGATTTGATATACGGCTGGGATTGAATTTATATTTAGCTCAGGTAAATACTTTTAACTTATTTTCCCTATACGGGCTTGGGTTACGGTATATAAAATACCGCTTGGTCGGGCATTAAATCTTCCATCGTTTGGTGGTTAATTGAATAATTTAATCGGCCCGTTTAAACAGTTTTGTTTACTTAAAGCCTTTCGGGGGTTAATGATCATGTCCCGGATATCCTTGGCATCATTTTACGAAATGGCCACGACCTAAGCGCGGAGTGTAGGCGTACACTCGTCAGTGCATAAATAGTTGATGTGGTGTGTCTATTGATCTTTAACCTGGTACGTCCGGGCTACTTAACGCATAAGGAACATGTAATTCGTTCACAAGATTATATATTTAAATAATTGTCCCAAGTATAAATGATTAATTTTGCCTCTGTGCATTTTAATCAAATTATTAAAGATATTTTGTGCCACGTGCATTCAAATCAATTTTCTTAAACCATTTTCAAAATGAGTCAGTTAATTGTATTTACCAGTGTAAACTGACGTATTTTCCAAAAAGGCTAAATGCAGGTACTATACGTAATAGGCTGGCTACTCCAGGCATCAATAATCAAGTCTCGCAAGCTTTAGATGTTAAAGTCTGTTGAACGATATTATCTTTCTGTTAAAGATCCGCCTGTGGATCCATCTTACGTTCCGTTGTAATATTTGATATTACTTTGAATCGGATTGTAATATATTTTATCTTTCATTTGCTTCCGTTGTGCATTTAAATATTGTGTTGTTTGACTATGATGATATCAACTACGTCACGATACTCCCCACCGGGCCCACCGCTGACACGTGGAAATCGGGGTGTGACAGGTTGGTATCAGAGCCAACATTGAGTGAATTAAACACTAGTCTTTCGTGTTTAATCTCAATGACACAGTAGCACATTCCTTGACCTTCTAAGTCTAGACTTAACTTAGGAATATTCTCAATCCTAATCTGGAAATTTTGCTTCCAAATTTTTTTTATTGGATACGTCGCCAAGCGAAGAAGCCGTAATAGGAGTTCTCCACACCCGGAGCCTTGAAATGCTGAGCTTCGTACCGCGGCTAGAATGAAACGAGCATCCAAGGAGAAAGCATTCAGAAATAAAATGAAGAAGAAACTCCTTTTGCTGAAGATCGTTTCCTTAATAGTCCTCATAAGGACATATTTATCTTTCAGTCCCTCCGAGGACATATTATTCCTTTCAAGTCCCGTTTAGGGCGACGTGTAACCTATTAATAATTAATGGAGTGTTATGTTTATAAATTTCATTTTGCTATTATATGCATAAATATTATATATGAAATAAATAAATCAAAACCATCCCTTTTGATAATAATCTGCCTATTAAATATTGAATAAGAATCTTAAGAGTGAAACCTAGCCTGAGTGTCATTATGAAGACCTGGCCATGATGGTAAGACCTGTTTAAAAGATTCAAATCCCAGTTAACATCTGAAAATATGTTAACACTCCTGGCAGAAGTGATTCATTAAAATCACACACGTCATTCTTATTATTGGATTCTTCAAAAGATTCCTAACCCAATTTAATGATCTCTGAATCATGGGTTTAGATCATCACTCGAGATGATCATATTTTGACCATACGTGATAATATAGCGCCTACGGGCCCTGCTCATTTCCATATGAGCCAAAAGACAGTGGTAGCGATGACTCCCTGTCAGATAAAGGTAATGAACTAGGTTCAAACCTTCATGCTTTGATTCTCTGAAATCATAGCTTATAATTTATAAATGTCCTTGTGACTAGGCCTGTTGTGCCAGTATACCTTCATGCTTTGATTCTCTGAAATCATGGCTTGAAAATTTAAAACTGTCCTTGTGACTAGGCCTTTGCGCCACCTTAATATCCTTAATGTTTTATAACTAGGATAAATTATAATGCCTCGAATCTCTGAAATCATGGCTTATAAATTAAACTTGTCTACGCGACTAGGCCATTTGTGCTATTATTAAAACCTTAATGCCTCGATTCTCTGAAATCATGGCTTATAAATTAAACTTGTCTACGCGACTAGGCCATTTGTGCTATTATTAAAACCTTAATGCCTCGATTCTCTGAAATCATGGCTTATAAATTAAACTTGTCTACGCGACTAGGCCATTTGTGCTATTACTAACTTATAAATTAGGATTTATGATAAAAATTCTAAATAAAATAAACATCCTTCCTTCCCTGCCAGTATGCATTTAAAAAGGAATCTTAAAGGTGAAACCTAGCCTACGCGGCCAAGATGGTGAAACCTACTCAAGGGATTCAGATCCTTGTTAACACCTAAGAACATGTTAGCACTCCTGACAAATGTGATTCGATAAAATCACAACAGTCATCCCTATATTGGAAAATTTTTAAATTCCTAATTTGCCTTATGATCTAGAAATCATGGCTTATATCATCTTATAAGATGATCATAGTATAAACATCCGTGAGTGATGAAGTGCCTACGGGCTAAATTTGTTGTCCGATAAGACAACGACAGTGGTGGTCCTTGACCCTGTCTAAAGATGTTGGAATACGTCCAAGCATAATAGTCGGTAGGGTCCATACGATCTTGACTGATATCATCTGAAAAGATGATCACACCATAAATATCCCTTAGGAGGGAAATGCCTACGGGCTATAATTAAACGTCCTCCGAGACTAAAGACAGTGGTAGCCTACAACTCCCCGTCAATAAAAGATGTTTTTCCTACGGGCTATAATAAATTGTCCATCTGAGACATTGACATTATGATCTTTATGATTCCTTGTCTAAGGTGGTGAGCTATGCTCAAGCCAAATAGTCAATACGATTAATGCAATCCTGACTTATATCATCCAAAATGATGAATCCATTATAAACATCCATTAGTGATGTTTCGCCTACGGGCCATATTATATTGTCCATTTGTGACACAAACATTATGATCTCTATGATCCCCTGTTTAAGGTAGTGAGCTGCGCTCAAGCCTAATAGTCTATATGATCATTGCGATCCTGACTAGTATCATCAGTATGATGATCATAAATTCATAATATTGACATCCCTAGTGATGAGTTGCCTACGGGCTATACTTTACTCTACTGTCGATAAGACAAAATAGTGGTAATCTTTATGATCCCCTATTCAAAATGATGGGATTATACCCAAACCTAATAGTCAATATGATCGATGTGATCATGACTAATATCATTAGATATGATAATTATAGATAGACATCCATTAGTGATGTTAATTGGTTTATCTTTCTGTCAAGAGAATCGCCTTTCATGACGATGACAGTTGTAGTCTATGACTCCCTGTCCAAAGGTGAAGAACTATGTTCAAGCCTTAAAACTCCTGATCTAATAAGATTGTAGCCTATGAATTGATGTCCTTGTGACCAATCCACAAGTTATATTTCAAGTCACCCATAACAAGCCTCCGTGCTATAATTCGTCGTTCGTGACAAGTTAACATACTAAATGTTAACATCCCTGGTGACAGGCCTTAGAGCCATATCCTATAACGTCCATGAGACAAGGCCATTTGTGCCGTATCTAAATGTCGTTACGACAAGGCCTTCACGCCATATGATTACTTATGTCCTTCTTGACTGGGCTTTATACCATATCTTTCTACGTCCCTCGTGACAGGCTTCTATACCATATATGTATATATATATAACCAAAGTCATGTAAGGCTAGCCTTTGAGCTATTTATAATCGTCCTTGTGACAAAGACAGTCGTGACATTATGGTCCCCTGTCAAGCAGGTATTGGACTCGCTCCAAACCTTGAATGCCATTGATAGTCCTTTTGTGACCTAAGCTAAATGTAATAGATATACATTCAAAGAGCATTCATTAAGAATGTTCGGAACATAATGGCCTATACGGTTCATGGATGCCGTGGCTAATCTATGTCAGGTCATCAGGATGATGACTAATAATGGTTTAATTTGGTAATTAGTACCAAGTTTTGAGTATGGAAAACTCGGATGAGATAGGCAATAGTCGCGATGCTATTAATGCGACAAAAGCAAATAATGTCTCAAACGTAAACCTCAATAATAATGAAGTTAATCTCCAAGCGGTGGTTAACACAGCAGTTTGAAAGGCCATGGGAAGAGGTCATGAAACAATCTAAAGAGCCGAATGCTTCTCACTCTAAATTTCAAAACCACGTTCAATTGCTCATGAGAAGAGCTTTGTTCACCCTTCGAATATGAAGGATGAACCAAAGGAGGAGGATAACTCCCATAAATCTAAGAAAGTGGGCAAGTACAGGCTTAATAAAAAAGCAACGAAAGTTCAGTAAGAAGCCTGTATGTAAGAACTGCTACAAAAGACACTAGGGACAGTGTCGAATAGAACCAGGACCAAAGCAGTGTGACACCTGCTAAGGAACAGGTCATCATTTCCCAGGAATGTAGGGACATAAAGAATGCAGTCTAACACGGCTGTGGTAAGTAAGGCCGCATCAAAACTAGATTCCATAAAGCTGCCAAAGAAGGTGCAGCTAAGCCTGGAAAGGCTAAAGGAAGAAATGCCTGAACTCATCTGATGAATGCCAAGAGGCAGTTCACGATGTCATCAAGTACATCCCTTATCATTTACCAATGATAATTTCTGCTAAGTGTCCTGATTTAATACAGGCAATAATAAATCTTCATAAACCATAAGCTTAGCAAGCTTTTATATTATCCACAAGGTATAACTTACCAAGGAAACCATAGTAACCGATTCTTCTAGTATCGGCAAGAAGTCCTTACGAAAAATCTAAGAGTACTCTTTCTTCGCATAGAGTACGACAACATATGTTATTTTAATTGTTTTTCTCATTGTTTTTCTATCGCCTGTGAATGCCAAACTATGTTTGATAAAAGTGCCATATGAGGATTGGCGTATCTTAGTGTGTCCCATAGATTACTTCCATGCCTGATCAGTATGGAGGTTTAATACATGGAACCCCTGAGATATCCCAATGGTCATATTGTACTAAAGTCGACTAGTAGTATTCAAAGAAGATATCTAGAAAACAGAATTTTTTCCAAATAAATGTTTCCTGGTAAAGGAACCTGTGGATTCATAACATAAAAGTGTCACTCATTTGGCACGAGCAAGGATGGATGAACTGGAGCCTGAGATTGGGAAAATCTCTGTAACCTCCTTGTATCTTGATTATCTTCTCCTAAGACTACCCTGTTTACCTCCCGAGAGGCAAGTAGAATTAAGATTAACATCCTACTTTGGGTTAGAGTGTTGTAAGAACTCCATGCTGATTATGGAATAACCGAAAACCTGATAAGTAAATTTTAAGATAGGAGATTCATATAGCCTAACTCGAGATTCTGAGAGTTTGATATTGTTGGGTAAGAAAGACGGTTCATTTTGCTTATGCATACATTACCGCAACCCTAATTAGGCAACGATTAAGAATTGCCATCAGCTACCCAGGATCGTCGAATTGTTCGACTAACGACAAGGATTTGCTATTCCTTAAAATTAGTTAAGTAGTGGTTGGAATAACCACCTAACCTTAAGATAAGCTTTTATATAATAGTTGATATGTAAGCATCAAGGCTGCTCCCTTGGAGACCTTGTAAAGATGGAATGTTAAACATCTATTGTTAGGACAATAGATTGGTAAGTCCACTTATCAGGATCTGAAAGTTGCATTAGAAACAACGAATAAGATCATACAAACCCTTAATTATTTATAAGTTGCCATTATTCGGCAGAAAATCAAGGATTAATGGAAAGTAGTAACCTTCCTAAATTCTTGTTAAGAAATAAGGCTCAACAAAAGATATCACCCAGGAAGGGTGTGCCAAATTTGTTAAATTATCAGGCTAGTCAGGCTCTGAGTATATAGAACCATTCGAAGGATTAGAACGTATCAAGATTAAATAGCTTACGTGCTAAGACCTAATTAAGGAGCTCGGTGGAACGCGCAATGCACCCCACCCTAATGAGTTAAGGACGTGTTTCGCCAATAAGTCAAGAAACACTATCACATAATGACATACATATTTATGATATGATGAGCAACCTGTGTCGATTGAGGATCGACAGGTTAAGAAGCTACGAAAAAGATACATGTACCATATTAGAGGTCAGCTTAAGAGCTAGAAAAGGCCCTAGATATGCTATACAAGTTAAGTCCATTATGTGACAAAAAGTACTTCCGGCAAATCTTTGGGCACGCGCTTAAATTTCAGTACGGCTTACCATCCTCAGACAGACGGTCAGAGTGAGCGTGCAATCCAAACTTTGGAAGACATGCTACGTACTTGTTTAATTGATTTAGGTGGTAGTTGGGATAACCACCTACCATTGATTGAATTCTCCTACAACAATAGCTACCATACCAGCATAAAGGCTGCGCCTTTCGAGGCTCCATATGGTAGAAAGTGTAGAACACCCGTTTGCTGGGCAGAAGTTGGAGATGTCCAATTTTCAGGACCAGAGATAGTCTTTGAAACGACAGACAAGATTGTCCAGTTTCGTGACCGTCTCAAAGCTGCCCGAGATAGGCAGAAGAGCTACGCAGATCCAAAGCGTAAACCTATGAAATTCGAAGTAGGTGATGAAGTCTTACTTAAAGTATCACCCTGGAAGGAGGTGATGCGATTTGGCAAGAAGGGTAAGTTAAGCCCGAGATATATAGGACCATTCGAGATTATCGAATGTGTTGGGTCCGTGGCTTACAAGTTAAACTTACCTGAAGAGCTCAGTGGTATTCAAAATGTATTCCACATCTGCAATCTGAAGAAGTGTTTCGCTGACGAATCACTAGTCATACCACACACAAATGTGCATATAGACGAGAGCTTAAAATTTGTGGAAAAACCATTGTCGATTGAAGATCGACAGGTTAAGAAGCTTCGAAGGAAGCATGTACCTATTGTAAAGGTCAAATGGGATGCCCGTAGAGGTCCCGAATATACGTGGGAGGTTGAGTCCACGATGAAAGAAAAGTACCCTTATTTATTTCAGTAAATCTTGGGTCAAGATTTATTTTAAGGGGGTGAGGATGTAACACCTCGTAAATTCACGTCCTATAATATGTTGACACGTGTCATATGTTTGAACGTGTGAAAGAATGTTATAGAAGGACTAAAGTTGACAATCCTAAAAAGTATGCGAATATACGAGTTCTAAATGTCAACAGTGAATAAATATATTGTACATTAACCCTACATGATGTTTATATCACCAAACGAATAAATCATGGATCATACGAAGCTAAAAGTGAGAGATTACAAACTACAGGGGTTAAATGTGTCAACATGTTTAAGTTATACCTCTGGGTGACCTTTTGACAAACCCGAAGCTTTATAACGGTTAATTATGCTCACTAGAATGCACGATATAAATTTCATAAAGTTTCGTAATCGTATGAGAAAGTTATGATCAAATTCGTATGTGAAGGGTTAAAGCGTTAACGTTGAAAATTATGACTTTTCGGGTTAACCAGAAGTGACCAAGGACTTGGTAAAGTGGGTACAAGTCTAAAAGCCCTTGTAGGTAAGTATTAAGGGGTCAAAGTGCAAGAAATAAGCTTAGTTGACCTTTCGATGAGCCAAGGGACAAGTTGCAAAAACTAGAAAACGTTAATTCTGATTTCAAGGCCCATGCGGGCCGCGTAAAGGATGGTTAACACTCATGCGGGCCGCGTCCGACGCCCAGTAACAGAAACAATAGACAGAAACCTATTTTCTCGCCAAAACCAACTTTAATCAATGGTATCACTTCATGGGCGACCCCTAAACAGTTCCTAGAGCACTAGGGACACTTGTGGGCAAGTTATGGTCAGTGGTAGCCTTAGATGTCAACAATCCATGGTGATTAAATCACTATAAAAGGCCCTCATGCTTCACCACTTTGATCACACCTTCATTCTTGCATTCCTGATCATTCTGGAGCTCAAGACTTCTCTCAAGTGATCTCTGGTCGTTCATAGGACTCTTGTAAGTTTGCTAATCCTTCCTTATTTAAGTTTTTACTTAGTTATAGCTTAAAATTCAAACCGTCGTAATTAACGGTTGACTTTAAGATTAATCACTAATGGTCCAGTGATTAGTCGAATCAAAAGTAGTTATAAGATGGTAATTATGTGGGTAATAAACCCTTAAAAGGGTTCCCCCTAATTCCCACTCTAACTAGGTCAAATGTCGGGTCAAACTTGTTAATAAAAAGTCAACATGATACTTAAATTCTAATTTATGCATGATTAGCAATGTAGAACACATACAACCTGTTTGATCATTAATATAACTTGGTAATTAGTTTAAGAACATGTCTAAACATGTTCAACCCGACAATTTACTGTTTAGACCCGGTTCGGAACCGAAAGTCGCAAAGCTTTGACTTTTGCTTTGACTTCAGTTCTGACCCGTTTTGGTATGTTTTAGAAATACCTTAGAGCTTTATTTGGACCAGGTTACATGCTAGTATAACCCTCTGTGATTATACACCATGGTTCATTAGTTAACCAATTAATACGCATGATTCCGTTAATTGCTCATATGTTGACCATTATGCCATTTTCACCTTAAAACGTGATTTGTGAAACTGTAAAAGTGTAGAAACCTTAGTTACTGATATATAAACTTGTATGCAAAGTTTGACATCAGTTTGAGGTGTAGATTGAGAGTTATGCCCATTAGCGTAATTAAGAAGCTTTATGTTAGTTAAATGGCGTAATTAGCATATAGCCTATTTAAACATACTTTTTGATATAAAATTTATTACCCACTGATGTAATATATTATTTTGGGATTTTTGAAGATTTTTAATTAATTTTAGGCTGAGCATAACTTATAGTCGTAGGCTTAATCCGGTAATTGTCGGTTTTGCCCTTACGGGCCATAAAATGAGTTTTACATATCTAATTGACTCCAAACCTTTTTCTACTGATTACATATGATAAATAAATCATTTTAAGCCTTCTGGAATAATAAAAATATCAGCTTTGTATATAGAAGCCGTAAACGGCTTCTAATCGCCTTTTTATGCGTTTTTAACGCATAGTATGTACTAGAACTAGTTTAAACATACAAGGGTTGATACATACTGATATTTTGGGTAAATTATAATATTTTAACAGTAAGCAAAAGTTGTTTAACTCAGACTTCAGTTTTGAGCTTTACGGCTTATGTGAAATTACCAAAATGCCCCTACGGTGCATCGTTTGGTTATAATTTATAAATTTCACATATATACTCTACCCTACTGTTATAACTTATTAAATTGAGTATGTTTGCTGATTACATCAGACCTGTAAGTCAGGTAAACACATAAACTCTTTTATAACCTTATAAATGACCAAACTACCCCTACGGGGCATAGCTTGTGTTTAAATTCGTTTCGGGCATAATAAAAGACATCTTACTGATGTCACAACATATTTGAAGCATATTAACTTAGGAAACCTGTATATGGCTCTTACGGATACCCGTTACGCTTATTACGCGTTCGGTTCGGTTTATGTAACTAGTTTGCATAAATTAGCCGAAACGGGTCAATCCTTATCGGTTTTATCTCAAAATCCAGAATGTGTATGAAATACCCATATTAAGGAAGTCTCCGAACTTGTCGGGTCTAAATCACATTCTATCCGGTCTTCGCTTAATCGTGCGTACGAACCGTATCTTTGAAACTAACCTGTCTAAGCTTAAGCTTAACTAAAGACCCGTTAGGAATCTAATAGGTTATTAAAAACCTTTTTTCCAGATTAGGAGCCCAGTAAAAGCTATCTGTACTTGCTGATTTGATATACGGCTGGGATTGAATTTATATTTAGCTCAGGTAAATACTTTTAACTTATTTTCCCTATACGGGCTTGGGTTACGGTATATAAAATACCGCTTGGTCGGGCATTAAATCTTCCATCGTTTGGTGGTTAATTGAATAATTTAATCGGCCCGTTTAAACAGTTTTGTTTACTTAAAGCCTTTCGGGGGTTAATGATCATGTCCCGGATATCCTTGGCATCATTTTACGAAATGGCCACGACCTAAGCGCGGAGTGTAGGCGTACACTCGTCAGTGCATAAATAGTTGATGTGGTGTGTCTATTGATCTTTAACCCGGTACGTCCGGGCTACTGAACGCATAAGGAACATGTAATTCGTTCACAAGATTATATATTTAAATAATTGTCCCAAGTATAAAAGATTAATTTTGCCACGTGCATTCAAATCAATTTTCTTAAACCCTTTTCAAAATGAGTCAGTTAATTGTATTTACCAGTGTAAACTGACGTATTTTCCAAAAACGCTAAATGCAGGTACTATACCTAATAGGCTGGCTACTCCAAGCATCAATAATCAAGTCTCGCAAGCTTTAGATGTTAAAGTCTGTTGAACGATATTATCTTTCTGTTAAAGATCCGCCTGTGGATCCATCTTACGTTCCGTTGTAATATTTGATATTACTTTGAATCGGATTGTAATATATTTTATCTTTCATTTGCTTCCGCTGTGCATTTAAATATTGTGTTGTTTGACTATGATGATATCAACTACGTCACGATACTCCCCACCGGTGACACGTGGAAATCGGGGTGTGACAAATAGATAAGTTAACAAGATTTCATGTGTTTCGATGATGAATTATGTGAACGTTTATGTATATATATTACGACGCGCAAATCGTAGATATATTGCGTATAAACGGGAGAGTTAACGGATTTACACAATAACGGTCACCAATAAAATTGTTCAAGTCGCAAAATCATATATATATATATATATATATATTTATATATATAGGGCCATGATCATTTCAGAACCATAAATATTTACAGAACTCACAGAACTCCTAATAAACCATAAATATTATGTGTATTTTTACGATCACATACATGTTAAGAGTAATTTTATCATTTTTTATATGTAATTTTATAATTACACGTATGTAAACTAGTTTTTTTACATGTAATTAGTTATGACACATATATATAATTTTGGCAATTAAACATACGTAAACTACTTTTAACATGTATGTAATCAAAGAAATACATATAATAGATGATAAAAAGATCCTAAATACAAAAACTTATATATAAAATGATAGTTTATTAGGAGTTCTGAAAGTTCAGTAGTTATTTAGAGTTCTGAAATGAACTCAACCCTACATATATATATATATATATATATATATATATATATATATATATTAACGTGCCAACATAATCAAAAATAATAACTTTTCGAGAAAATCTCAAGTTATGTGAAAATTCTAAGAAAACAGAGAAACTTAGGATTTTTTTGTTATGAATATTGATTTAAAATCGTTCCTATATATATATATATATATATATAATAGGACGTGTAGAAATCAATCTCTGAGATTTGCGCTATTTAAAATACGCACCCAAAGGTGAGTGTCACTAAACCCCTCTTTTACTGTTTTGTATATATTTTGGGGGTAGAACACGTCTAAAAGGGTTTAATAATGTTTTTGAAATAAATCATACCTTTTAATATAAAATATATATTTTCGATGAAAATATATGAAATCTGACAAGTCATACGTTTCGAAGTAAAAACGTTTTTGATGAATAAATGTTGGACATTGGGATGGTACGGTATTTCCTAGGCGAAACATGACCGTACAGTTGGGACGGATGCCGGCCTGGGTCTCGAATGATGTAGACTCAGGGGATTCGTACAACATCGTGTATTAAATTGTCATATTAGTAGGATATATATATTGTACGTGAGGCAGACATCATATTGTCCTTTAAGAGGACCCTGCGCCCATGATGTCGTTTAATCATTTAAGTATTGCACGCGAGGAATTGTTGGTAGATCTATCGGGTTGACAACCCCGTCGTGACCGGTCGCCCCGTGTCTAGTCAAACGACGAATTGATATTCTATTTATTGTCTAGCTTTGATTATCCCTGCATGGTTAATATATAGTTCGTATTGTTTAGCTAACATACGAGTATGAAAGTTGACGCAATAATTTAATATACAAAACCTAGGCAATATATATTGCAGTTGTCGGATTGATGAACCGACGGAAGGCCCATGGATTTTATTAAGGAAGTAAAATGGACTTTCTAAAAATTATATGGATGTTTTCCAAATAAACACCTAAACAGAAAGTTTTCCTTGGAATGAAATTATTTGTAAGTGAATATGTGAACTCACCTTCCTTTGTGTTGACACTTGATTTTAACGTGTTCTGCAGGTACTTGAGTTCGGCTTTGGGAATTATGGCGTATCTTGTGATTGTTGATGCATGTTTGGTTTGAAAATTTTTTGGACAAACTTTTAAAAACTATTTGGGACCAATGTAATAAGATCCATAAGGATCAAAACAATTTAACTATGGTGTGATTGCGATGGACTTTAAGACTATGTGTTTTAAAATCTATGTTTAAATTAAGTTAAACTGTCCAACATTAAGATGCATCGTTCAGCAAGATACAAATGGGCACCAGCTTCCGTCACCACTACGTTTTATATTCCGCTGCGACGTTTTTGGGGTGTGACATGACTTGTCTAAAATTATGGTTTCTAAATGAGGATCGAAGTATTCAACAATTGATTGGGATGATTAAAGAGATGCAAGGATCTAAGGATTGGAAAAAGATCGTTGGTGCGGTTCTAATGGTGGTGGCTTGAGAGATATGGAAAGCTAGAAACGAGATGATGTGTTCTAACAATCAAGTTTAGTTCAATAAAACGGTTCATGTAATCAAAGAGAACTTTTCTTTGGATCACGAGTAGATCGAAATATTGTCACATCATTTGCTCTAGATGGGTTGACTTTAATATTCGTAATTTTGTAACTTCCGGTTACAGTTTCTTGCTTCTTGTTGGCCCATATGAATATATAGATGTTTCTTCGTTCAAGAAAAAAAAACTAACGGCTCTAACAGGGTAACTACGAGAGGGACATGGCAGAGTACCCTGCATCATGGGGTTCATACGCAAGGGACAAGTCTCCCCATGGAAATATATATAAATTATTATATAAAAGGGATGGTTATTTGAGAATGCTAAATATTGTGAAAACCGTGATAGTGAATGAAAAACAAAGTAAAATCATTTGTTTAATATAAACCTTACTATAATTAAAATACAAAATTATAAAAAGAATTTACTCTTTAAATAATTTATTTCTCTTCTCAAGATTACTCTTAATAATTTTTTTACACATGTGTAAATACAACAAATATACATATGTGTAAATAGCAAACTTACACATTTGTAAATTTTCTTTATTTATGAACACATGATTTCTAAATTAATTACATACATAATTTCTACGTTAAGAATTATACTTGTATCAACGGGTCCAACAGGGTAACAACGAGAGGGACAGGGCAGGAGTACACTGCATCATGGGGTTTATACGATAGGGACAAGTCTCCCCATGGACTTATAATTATCAACGCTAGTACCCTGCATTACGGGGTTTATATAAAGCTTTTCTATTAATTAGATTTCTTAAATTAACTACTTCTTCTCTTCATGGCTTCCATCCACTTACAACTACAAGCCTTCTCCCTCGTATACTTATTACTCCTTCTCACATGCACTACATCTTTCTTAAACCATGATCAAGAAGAGTGTTTAGCTTTGTTTCAATTTAAGCAAACCATTCTTCGTCAGAACTATGATGCTGCTGCTGCTGGGTTTCTAAATGGTTCTGGTTCTAACTGTTGTTTGTGGGGAGGTGTGTATTATAGTAGCAATAAGGGCCATGTGATTGAGCTTGACTGGAGCGAAAGCTCTCTCAGATGAGTTATCAACTCCAACAGTACCCTCTTCAAGCTTGTTCACCTTCAGGTACTTGACCTCTCCATGAACAACTTTGTTGAATCTCAAATTCCATCTGAAATTACTCATCTGAAGCAATTAAGAAGCCTCAATCTCTCTTATTTTGGATTTTATGGCCGAATCCCAAATGAAATCTCACAGTTAAGACAACTCATTTCGTTAGATCTGTCAGGGAATCCCCTAAAGCTTCATAGTTTTGCCTTGGATATTTGTTGAAAAACATGACTAGACTCGAATACCTCCATCTCTCTGAGGTTGATTTGAGTTCATCCGTACCTCGTTTCCTGGCCAATTTTTCTTCCTTGAGGTCTATCAGACTCAGAGATTGTCAGCTTCAAGATGAATTTCCTTCAGCAATACTTCACTTACCCAAGTTGAAATATCTTAGCATGAGAAACAATTCCAACCTCACTGGTTTCTTGCCTGAATTTCATAGGAAACCCAAACCTTTTGGGGTTATACCAGAATCCATAGGAAACCCAAACCTTTTGTACTTCTTATCTTTTAAAAACTGTTATTTCTCAGGGCGTAAACCAGCTTCACTACCTAACTTGACACAACTAACTCACTTGTCTCTTTACAAAAATGAATTTGTAGGTCCCCTAGAGGAGGATCTAGAAAACCTTATCCTTGTTACCGAACACACCCGCAAGTGCGGAATCCAAGCATGTATGCAACCAAGCCAAAGAACACAAGATACAAGATGGAACAATATGAAAACCTCTAAAACTAAACTCTCTGAAGTGTTCTTTCTGTGTTCTCTTTGTATTGTTCTGCTGCAAGGGACCTTTTATACCAACCTTATCTACAGACCTGCGAATAACCTACTAGGCCCAAAGGAAAGCCCACGAAAGACTATGGTCTTTCGTGAAATATAGCCTGTGAAACATACACCCACGAGGAACATGGGGTTCTTCAGCCATGTATGTTCTTCGTGAATAATGGTTCTTCGGCAGAAGCAATAAGACGAAGAAGGTTCTTCTTAGGCTAATGTTCTTCGTCAGCTTCCATTATAGGAACACAGTTCTTCGCTGGTATGATCTTTCGTGGGTGGGCTGCACACATGCAGACTTGCAGACACAATTAACAGCAACACCATTACACAGACAAGTAACAGGTTGCACATTTGCAACTGTTCTTCATCACGTACAAAGTCGAATTTGCTCCAAGACTCGACAGAGGATATCGTGCCTCGGTATTTACTTCGTAACGAAGTCGAACTGAGCCGAGCCGAGCCGCATCCACAAATATGCATCAACAAACTCCCCCTTGGATGCTGCTCGTGATGGTTCGTTCTTCACATAGTTGTCGGATCTTTAGAGTCTTCACGTGTCACGGACAGGGAGTGTATCAGCAAACTCCCCCTTAAACGTTGCTCGTGAAATGTTGATCTTCAAATCTTAGATCCTTGTAGAGTTGATGAATGGTCAGCTACAACTCGATCATCTTGATCCTTTGACTGCATCCATGTTGTGTCTTCATTCCACAGCTTGTCATCTAACACGTTCTCTTTGCCTTTAGCTAGTTCGGATGCCGCATCTGCACACACAACAGAGCTAAACGCGTAATGAGAACAACTGCTTGGAATATAGTTAATAAACAAGCGACACACATGTGACCAACTATCAATCAACTACCGACCGACAACAGTTTGAAAGTTGTAAAATTTGATCAATTTAGATTTTAACTTTCAACACTTGTTAACTTCGACCGTTTATGAAGATGCAATTGTTTTAGGTTTCAATCAGGTTTCAGGTGGAAAAGACTCGAGATCCAACATCGTACAATCAAAAATAAGATAGAAATAAAATCTTTATGGGTTCTTTTTTTTGAATATTTCAAATTTAAAGACGGAAAGCAGTAAATTAATATATACAGAGATGCAGAAACAGAGAAATGTAAATAAATATTTACAGACATTCTTTTTGTGAGTTTCAAGGGTAAGAGAATCATATCAGTGTACGGTCACGCCAAAATGCTCTTGCTGTTCAATTAGTTAATATTAAAATAAGCATCCTATAACAATTATCGGTATTGTTGTCCACTTAAGCTCAACTTATCAGATGTACTCGCGGTTAGGGGATACGTTAAGGTATGATTTATACTTACCGACCAGTGTTCATCCACACACGACACATTCCCGTATCAAGGTATGCACGAGAGTTCATCTTACTGGTGAGTATACCATTTATCATTTGTTTTCAACGTATATGATGTGAGATACTCACTTATTTGAGGGTGAATACAAGCTTTATGTGATTAAATCACTTACTAATGAGGAACTTGATATTCGATGCATGTAGGGCACAAGAGTAAGTCCGTGAACAGGTTAGTACCATCGTACCGACAAAGAGACGAACTTGACACTTGGATGATAGATGTGATTTAGAATCACTTATTCGGGGGTGACTGTGATATTTTATCACTTACTGAATGTCGTATGCTTCATGTATTATATACATGTATGTATGATATGTACACGTATGTATGGTATCATGGAAGCTCTAGACTTGCGTCCCCGTTGTTTTCCGTAAAAGAAACAACCATGATACCCAGATGATAAACAACATAAAGACCACGTATCTCAGAACCTCGGCAATCTATCAAACGAAATTTCGGTACCAAGACCATATGCCAATGAGCAGTTCCCACATGGTCTTCAGTCGATTTAGGTTTATATCACCCTACACACTTTAAAATGATTCTGAGCCTACCGATACATCTTATATAGAGCTGCTTATTGTTTTTCATTTTAAGTTCAAAGAGGTTTCGACAGACCACTTATGTACTATCATTTTCTCTTTTGCTCACCAGGAAACTCATTTTTGTTTTTCTATTTTTTTTGTGTTTTTGAAATTTTCGGATGTTTTTGTATTTTTAAATTTTTTTAATGTTTTTGTATTTTTCGTTTTGAAATTACTCCCCCTAAAATGCAAAAAAGTACGAGAAATTAAAAACACAAATAGATATTTACAAAAACGATTTTCCGATGTTGGTTTACTCTTGCTTGACCTTAATGCCGTTTACCATTAGTAAATAGTCAAATCGTGATTTGTCAAATGCTTTGGTAAAAAGGTCGGCACGTTGGTCATCGGTGTGGACAAAAACAACATTGACGAGTTTCATATTGAAACAATCACGTGTGAGGTGATATTCGAAATCAACGTGTCTGACCAAGGAGTGCTATACGAGATGTTAGTAATTCATAAAGCAGCTTAAATATCGACAAGGATAGGAGAGATAGAAATTCAAAACCGTAATCCTGCAACTGCTTCGTGCATTGCCAGGAGACTGAGTGCTCTCCCAAACTGGATATCCACCTGGTGTGGACTTCAAAGTCGATTTTGTAGCTACTTCAGTTAACTAAGAAATCTCTTCACAGCAACAAGATGAGAAACCTCTGGGTCTGGTTGGTAAGTGGCAAGGGAGCTTGTGGTAAAGCTTATACACATCATCATTGGATAGTCCATACATGATGTCTTCCACATGCTTTTGTACCAGCAAAGGTCTTCATCTTTCTCCTTTAGAAGTAGTGTGCGATTATTCAATCCATGCCAAGGCATCCGCCCACCTGGTTGGTTTGATCAACAAACACATTTTCTTCAATCACACCATAGAGAAACGTACACTACACGTTCATCTAGTAGATTTTGAACTTCTTGTGGAAGACATATGACATGAATCTTCAAAAGCTTCAGACGTGCTGGAGGCGCGTACACTTTGTTCGAACTTATCCTCTTAACCCGATCAAAAACCATAATAACCAAATTTTGGCACATTTTTCATCTTGTCGAATTTTTTCAACTTCATTCTTTCATCATCATTCAATCACCAGACATTTTTGTCTACTTTTCTTCTTCTCTCTCCATCAAAGGCAACAATATTCTCCTAGATGTAACCATGTTTCGGAGCCTTATGTCGCCGATCTTGTGCATGGACGCTCCACTATCAACAATCCTAAGACTATCAATAGTTCCTCCTGGAACATCCTGCACACTCATTCAGAGATTAGTTGGAGAGGGGGACCTAAGGCTTCACAGATTTGGGTCGTCTGTCATCATCGAGGATTGTGACATCCATTTCCCAATGATTTGGAATTGCTATATCTCCCCCTAAAACAGTTACCGGTTTTGGTTTCCAAATATGTTTTTGTTTTTCATGTTTAACATCTGATTTAATAGACTGTGTTTGGATAACCTCGGGTTTTAAAGCCATTTCAACTTTTTTTTTTGTTTCTTTTTCTGTTTCTTTTCTCGCTGTTTAACAAGATGAGGGTCCTGTTTTGGTGAAACAGATCTTGTATGGTAATGGTTACCACGGGGGGTATCAACTTTTGCCTTTCCTTTCGTGAGATATGGACAGCTTCTAACAATGTGCCCATACTCACCACATTCAAAACATAATCTCCGCTCAACAAACCTCGGAGTATCATAATTGTAAGAGCTTGATGATGAACTTCGTGATCTTGAGGTACTTGGTCCTACATCACAACAGTTTGTGTGTTGTGTGTAGTTGTTTTGACTGTTTCTTTTCAAAATTTTCTTTTGCAAAATAAAATCTGTGTTTGATTTGTTTTCAAAAGATTCAATTTTATCAGTCCCCCGAGACTTCACGAAGTTTATCATTTGAGACTTCTTCTTGTTCTGAGCTATTTTCCCCTTTCTCTTTCCTTGATTAGCGTGATTTTTCTTTTGTCGATCTAGAAGTCTTAGATTTCCATATTGTTTTCGAACTTCGGCTTTTGGGATAGGAGCACATTGAGTTACTACAACTATTGGGCTCGACTTTCCCAAAAACTTACTGGTTGAATCCTCAAACACTTTATAAATCAAGGATTGATTAACATTTTAATGGGAAAATCTGTGTTTGAGTAAACTTTGTCGGAACCAATCAACGTATAAAGCAAGTTCGCGCTATCACAGGTTTCAACATGAGCTTCAACAATCTCGACAGGAGCAGTCACACCCGATTTTGTCGGAGGATCACAAAGAATGTGATTCTCGAGAGGTATGTCCTCTTCTTTGATCACCACATCAGACAGTGCTGAGTCAGTATCATCGGATTCATCATCTGAAGAATCAGCATCCTCAACAATGACTGGAGGATCCCGATTTTGTTCAGCTTTTGAGACTTTCGCATCTGCTGACTCATCCGAATCTGAGGATACTTCCTTTTTGTAACCGAGTCCAGCTGCGAATTCCTCAACATCTAATGGAACTGATGGCTCAAAGTGAGGCTTATCTTCCTCATCAGGCATTGCGGTATAATTGTGTCTAACAGGTGGATGACACTTCTTATATCCAATGCACGTGACATCATTTTTCTTTTTCTGCATGTCAATGATGTGATCCAGCACATACCTAGAGTTTGAATAACTAGCTAACTTAAGCTGGATCGCCTCATTTTCATACTTAACACAAGCCAACTCCTTTTGTGCTTCCTCGAGCCTATTGTTGTAATTGTTTATTGTAGTTTGTTTTCTTGAAACTGTTTTTGTTAGCTCGGACTTATCTTCTTTTAATGTGTCAATTACCTTTTTAAACTCATTTTCATGATTTTTATGAAACATGTTGGCCTCTGTGCACTTTGAAAGATCCACGATCAAATGTTGATTGTGGATAAATGTCACGTCATATTTGCTTTGCAAATCATCATATTTGCTTTGCAAATCATCATATTTGCTTAGCAAATCGGACAATTTAGCACTTAATTCAACACAACTATCACACCTGTCAGATTTTGGTTCATCGACACATACCTGACTGGATTCACTCTTAGTTATTGACTCATCTGCCTCAGAATCAACAACCTCCCTCGATGATTCATATTCAGATCCATCCTCGCTAGAACTTGAACTTATAACTTCTTCAACTGAACTTGTAACATCTTCAACTGAACTACCGCCATGTTCAGAACTGTCATCATTTCCCGAGGACTCATTATTGCTGACTTCCTTGACAATTTTGGCATAAAACGCAGTTCTTGTTTGACCATTGTTCCTCAACTGTACTGTCGGACCACTATCTATAGTAGATTTATCCTATAGATTGATCTTTGATGGTGGAGGGTTATTTGACGGTATAGGAGCCTGAAACTAGGACGGTACTGATCCCTTTGATGAAGTGTATCCATAACAAGCTTGTTGTTCACTGATGTGTGCAAAATGCAACATATAAATTACATCAAATAAGGCATAAAACAAACCCTTTTTAGTACTAATGTTGGAAAAAGTGTGTTTTGTCTTCCTTTTGTATTTTCAGGATTAAATGAGCTCAAATGAACAAAAGAAGCAAAAAAGCAGCTAAATCTAACAAAAATACAAGAAAATGAATAAACATGGCATGCCCGACCCCCGACAGCATCTTCCCAAGCAAAACAAGAGAACAGAAGGCTGAACACGCCACGTGCTCAGTGAGCACGAGGGCGTGCCCAAGTGTCTGCAGAAAAGACAAAGCTGTAGAAGCTTCTATCACCCACCACGGGGGCGTGCCCAGCGGACACGGGGCCGTGGTCAACTCTAAGATTCGCAGAATCTGAGGAAATCTTGATAGTACAGATACGCTTCTGCACACAGGGTCGTGCCCAGCGGACATGGGGGTGTGGTCAACTAATGCAGACAAACTGCAATTAATGAAGAAAGAGAAGGAGGATGGACACGGGGCCGTGCCCGAGCTTCTGTTCAGGCTATAAATAGGGGTGCTTGGCTCATTTGCAAACCATCCCTTGGCTAACCACCTCTCTCACACTACACCCACCCTCCACCACCATCACAATCCACATCCACCACCATCATCCATCATCCATCATAGAGTGTGTGTAGTAGTCTCAGGATCCAAGATTGATTATAAGAGTTCTTGACAAGCAAAGGCCATGTTTGCCAAAGTCTCTTACATCACTTGGTGAAGACAAGTGTCTAGTGTAATACTTTTTATTTCTAATCTTTTCGCACTTTTTATTTGGTTCTGTATTAATGACTTTAATAACTAGTTTCTTATGTTGAAGGTGAGTCTTCCTTATAGTTTGTCCGTGGTGTCTTGACATTATTTTACTGTCTATATAAAATAAAAGATTTTCACCATTCATATCTCCATGGTCTATATGGAGGTATGTTGGCTACCTAGTTGCGGGGGTTAAAGGAACGGTTTGGTAAGAGTCTTGCCTTGTTAAGTATATAGATCTTGCAAGGACCTGGGTCAACTTTAGTAGGACCTCCTTCAATACCCACTGGTATTGGATGGCGGGGGTCCGAACTCCTTGATCCCCTCATTTGTAAACTACTATTAATACTTTAACCCGGCTATTTAGGACTGTATCCCTGCGTACTCAGACTACTTAGCCGAGGGTAAATTCACCTCCAGAAGAGGGGCCTACCACAATATGCATTAATAACTTAATTAATTATCTTTCAATAATCCAACCCTTTAGGA
The DNA here is from genome assembly GCA_030545235.1 of Helianthus tuberosus. NCBI lineage: Eukaryota > Viridiplantae > Streptophyta > Magnoliopsida > Asterales > Asteraceae > Helianthus > Helianthus tuberosus. The sequence continues at coordinate 18,511,597 of CM060412.1, read as the reverse complement.
TTGTATCCTTGCTGACTCAAACTACTGGGTTGAGGGTAACGTCACCTTCAGAAGAGGGGCCTACTACAATAACTAAGATAATCTCATAAAAAGTGCAAACGTGCGGAAATAATCAAAGGTTACACTAAACACGAGTCGGATCCAAGTGATTCATCTTGTCTATCTGTTTTTATTTTTTTGTTATTTTTCAGCATTTTAGTTAGTTTTATTTTTCTAGTTAAAAAACCTTTTTCTAAACTTTTGATTTGATTAGACGTTGAGGATAAACCGATATTAAAAGCTCTTGTGTCCTTGGACGACCTCGGTATCTTACCAACACTATAATACGCTCACGATGGGTGCACTTGCCCATATATGTGTTTAGTGTTAGTAAATATCGTGTTTTATAAATTTAAAACTTGGCTAAAAAAGTGTTAAAGGGCTTAAAATATACATTCAAACTATACGATACTTCACACGCATCAAGTTTTTGGCGCAGTTGCCAGGGACACAAGGATTTTAAGAAAGTTAAGAATCAGCGGCCTAATCGTTTTTTCTTATTTTTCTATTTTTTCTTAGGATTTGTTTTAGATTTTCAGTTTCTGCAGAGCTCAGCACGGGCCGTGTCTGGTCGGACACGGGGCCGTGCTCAGCATTATTACTGACATATTTTTTTCCGAGTTACAGTGAGTTGAGCACGGGGCCGTGTTGGTGCAGCACGGGGCCGTGTCAAACTCCCCGGTAACAGGGATCCAGAAAACAACTACTGTATCTCCGACCACGGGCCGTGTTCATTGAGCACGGGGCCGTGGTGAACCTTCTGACCAACATTCTTTTCTGTTTTTATTGCAGGACTTGGAACCCAGGCGCCACATCTGAACTTTCTACGTAGTGTATGAGCTCCAGTTCTAGTAGAGACATAAAAGAACCTCTAGAAGAACCCGAACGCTTTCTCAGAAAAAGACTAAAAGCTAAAAACCAAGAGAAAGTTTCGGGGAACCCACTTCCGATGGCGGATCAACGTACCCTCATGGATTACCTACGACCCACCGTGGGTAATCTTGGCGCCGCTATCATTGCACCAAATGTCGAAGCCAACAACTTCGAACTTCGGCCGCATTTGATACAAATGCTTCAAAACTCCGCAACATGGGCTTGAGGACGAGGATTCCCATCTACATATCACTAATTTCTTAGAAATATGTGATACTTTTCGGATCAATGGAGAATCAAATGACGCCATCCGCCTTTGAATGTTTCCATTTTCACTAAAAGACCGGGCTAAGGCTTGGCTTAATACCCTCCCAGTTGGCTCGGTAAACACCTGGGATGAACTAGCCCAAAAGTTTCTATATAAATATTTCCCTCCTGCTAAAACGGCTAAATTAATGACGAAAATTAATACATATTCACAAGAGGATGGGGAATCTTTATATGAAACTTGGGAAAGGTTCAAGGAGCTACTAAGAAAGTGTCCTCATCACGGTCTTGCGGTATGGCAACAAGTATCCACTTTCTACAAGGGGCTGTTGCCACACACAAGACAAACACTTGACTCTAGCTCTGGGGGACTTTTAGGTAATCGTCGCCCAAATGAAATTTATAATCAAATTGAGGAAATTGCTCAAACCAATTTTCAGTGGCACACTCCCCGAGGCAACAAATCAATTGCCCCGGGCGCCCATAAGGTTGATGAAAGCACTTCCTTGCAAGCCCAAATCGATGCCCTCTCTTCAAAAATCAAAAAGTTAGAAATGGCAAAAACGGTCTCGGTTATGGCTTGCGAGGGGTGTGGTGGGCCGCATAAAAATTGGAGTTGTATGAAAGAAATGGATAATCAAACAGAATCGGTAAACTACATTGATAATAGACCTAGGCCGTCAGGTCCTCCAACGGGTACCTACATCCAAGGATGGCGTAACCACCCTAACCTTGGTTGGAGAGAACCCGAAAATAGTAGTAACCAACAAAATCTAAACCAACGAACAAACTTTCAACAACCAAGAAACGAGTCACAAAATTTCTCTCAACCACAAGGGGGACGAGAAAGGCTTGAAGATACCGTATCTTGCCTCATCTCCGACACCGAAAAGTAAAACTCGGATCGATTTCAACAATTGGAATCGAATTTTAGAAATCAACAAGCTAGTATTCAAAACGTCGTAAAACAATTAAATCAACTAGCTCAAAATTTCTCCGAGAGACCACAAGGCGCATTACCAAGTAATACCGAGACCAACCCAAAAGCGCAAGTAGATCTCATCACATTGAGAAACCGTACTGTGGGTCCCGAGAAAGCTCCAATACCTCCAACTGAAAAGAGCCGATCTAGCCAAACCGCAACTACACCCACACCCCAACAAGAGACGGCTTCTCCACCAATTCAAGAGCCCACAAAGAATCCTCCGGTTCCATACCCTGGTCGGTTAATTCGCCAAAAGACCGATGAGCAATTCGCAAAGTTCGAAAATTTACTAAAACAATTGCATGTTAATGTTCCATGTATCGAAGTCCTAACTCAAATTCCTAAATATTCAAAATTTATGAGGGACTTCCTCACTCATAAAAGGAAAATTGAAACATTGCAATTAGTTAATTTAGGCGAAGAATGCTCCGCCTTGCTACTCAACAAACTCCCACAAAAGAAGATTGACCCCGGAAGCTTCACCATTCCTTGCTCGATTGGGGAATCCCCCATTCGCAATGCACTAGCTGATCTCGGGGCTAGCATCAACCTCATGCCCGCATCGATGTTTAACCGACTCGGCCTAGGGAAAACAAGCCCTACAAAAATGAGCATACAACTCGCCGATAGGACCGTCAAATATCCTCAAGGTGCGCTGAAAATCTATTGGTCAAATCGGCGAATTTGTCTTTCCGGCCGACTTTGTCATACTAGATATGGAGGAAGATACCGAAGTACCACTCATCTTAGGGAGGCCATTCCTAGCCACGGCCCAAGCAGTGGTGGATATGAATGATGGAACGTTGACATTAAGAATTGGGGACGAGGAAATGAAGTTTGAAGTTGGAAATAGAGTAGAAGACGATGACCCGGTCAATTATGTCACGGCCCCCGACCCGGTTTGACCCGTTTCAGGAGCCGCGGGACAGAAATCCCGTGGTATTTAATTAACAGCGGAAGTTTTCATCAGGATCTTTTAAAAACTGAAATATTTCCTGATTATTTTATTTCACAACTCGGGATAAAAACCCAGTAATTTACAATCTTGAGATTTCACGGGGAAATCTTTTATTTTACAAAACATGTTTCTTTATTTTATACTGAGCCACTTCCTTAAGCTTGTAGTGCTTCAAGGCACTTTTCCTGGATCACAATAGATCACCTGAAACATGTTTGAAAAAAGGTTTTGTCAGCGGGAAATACTGAGTGAATCATTCATTTTGCTAAAACGACCCATTTGTTATAATTTACAGTATTAAGAGAGATTACAATGTTTCAGATATCAAACCAACTACCCACAGTATTTGTCACTATCCATCGGTAACCTCATTGTCCAATGGAGTCTATGACTATGGTCATATCACTCATTGGCTAACTCATTGTCCAATAGTGACGGTTATCAAGTAATGTATACAAAACCCCACATACCGGCTGTAACTTGGTGATTACATAAACTTAATCACTGTAATTATAACCTTTGAAAATAAACATGCTTTTGTAAATAAATTTGATAAAAAGAGAATGACTCACATTGCAGATTTAATTGAGCAGAGCCTAGCCTACTGATTAGCCTTTTAACCTAAATTAATAATAGGCACACAATTCGGTTAGTAACTTAATACAGCATTTACGATAACTCACGGGATTAAACCCTCACATTGAATGACAAAGTGCGATACTTAAACATCCATTGAATTAACAACGAATGACAAAGCATAAACCCTAATGTGGGCAGCACGTAAACATCCATTGGATAGTTTAATCGATCGGACATTGAATCGTATCAGCGATCGAGTTATTACCCTGTATTGCGGCGGCGATTAGTGATCCGTATGTGTTTTTGATAATAAAAAGAACGTAACTCAGCGTGTTTTTCGACTTTTTACATCGTTTCAATGTCAAAAATCAAGTCCCAATGTCCACTATTTATACCCAAAATTGACACGCTTACGGACCGTAAGCCTCACCCCTTACGGTCCGTAAGGGACACCTATTTACCATAGGTTAGCCACGTCTGGGACTAGCCTAGCTGACTTGACAGATTTCATAAATTCGTTTTTGACAGCGAAATTTTAAGATAATCGTAACTAGGGTTTTACCCCCTTGAGTTTTAGGGGCCCTGATCCTGATTCTGATTGTTCTGAAAATTTTAGGGTTTGTGCAGAATCACTTGAGTGTCTCAATTAGGGTTTCCTATTGGAAGAAATAATAAAATAAATAGGACTTTTAATGAGAGTTGTTACAAATTACATGAAGGTGATAGACTCAGGTTTGGATGATGCTCTCTGACGGTGCAACATGGGATGCATAACATCCCACTTGGGTAACATATGACCAGGCTTTGGGTCTAGCCAAGGACCCTTATAAACATGGCGCACCACGGAGGCATTCCGCGGAACTATCCTTAGTTTAGTTTAGATTAATTGTTTTATGTTTTCTAGTTTAGTTTTAATTTTCAGGAATAAAACACACTCGGGATGGTGAAGGATACCAAGGGAAACTTGCACATGCACCACATGCACGAAAACAGAGCCTCCCGCAGATTTTTCTTCGTTACAGCAAGTTCAGCACGGGGCCGTGCTCACCCAACACGGCCCGTGCTCAACCACCTGCAGAAAGTTGCCCAGTTCAGGTATCTGGACACGGGGCGTACTCACTGAACACGCCCCCATGTCCAGCCTTCTGTTTCTTTATTTTATTTTATTTTCTGTTACTGGCAATCTGAACACGGGGCCGTGCCTGGACACCATGGGGCCGTGTCCAGACACCCGGTAACATAAAATTTTGTTTTTTCACACCTTTTTGCACGTCTAATTAACCTAAAAAATTATTTTTGGGACACATTGAGGACAATGTGTAATTTAAATGTAGGGGGGATGCTAAAACCTTGAATTTTGCAAGTCCTAATTACAAGCCTTACACAAAACTCTATTGGAACCGCTAAACACCCCAATTTTTTTCAAAAATCTTTCATTTTTCTTACTTGTCTAGGTTTAAGTTGGGAATTTCAAATTCTAAAAAGGTGATATTTTTACAAATTTACAACCGATAGCGTCGTGATAAAAAGAACCAACATAAGAAAATTATGAAACGGCATGACAAACCTAGTTAAAATTTGATTATATATACTTGATCACATAAAAAACCCATTCCCACAAAAAGTGAGTTTTGAGCCTTTATTGAGCATACAAATACACATCTTTAAACTAAATGCTTATTTTTCGTTTCTTGTGTGAATTGCCGCTTGGTTCTTACGACTCTAGAACTTGCCACCACGATGCATTCCCAGTCCTTACCAACTTAAACCCGAGTAAGTAAATGACGGAGGCATTAGGACTAACCCTTTTTATTTCAACACCATTATTTTTCTTTTTTTTTTTACCACCTACCCAAAATCCCCCTAGTTAACCCCTTTGAGCCTAAACCTTTTCATTTCTTAACCCAAAACAAACACCCTTTTTACCCACCAAAACCCTTTTTCATTTTAAACCCTTTATTTTAGTAACAAAGCTTGGTTTTTGTGTGACTTCCTTATGTTGAAAAAAAAATGAAGTTAGCAATAAACAAACAAAGCTCATCAAAAGAAGGCTTGTTTGAATAAAGCTTCATTGGAATAAAAAGTCACAAAAATGTTTTGCAGAAACCGACGCTTTTTACGCCTTTAGCCCTTTTCTACTAACCACTAACCCAACCACCTACCTTTAACCCAAGCCTAACCCTTCACTCCAAAAGTCCTCTTGATGTTTACAAAGGTATATAGTTAAAAAGGAGGAAGATTGATTGCTTGGCAAACTTATGGTAGAACTAAGTTCCATGCCACTCTTGAGTTTTTCACAAAAATACATCTTCGGCCGAGTGTTGAGTGATCCCCCGTGAGGTATGTGAACTTGTATATAAATGGAATTTTAAAAAGGCATGTTATGCCCTAATAAGTAATTATTCTTATGTAATGTTTTAAATAAATCATGACGAATAGGATTGTAAATAAATAAAAATAAAACTTAATAAAGAATCTTCGAAATCTCGACACTCTATGACAAGCCCAAAACCTTCTCTTCAACCCATTCCATTTGGGAGTGTTAAGCCACATTATAAAGAGTTTTGCTTGAGGACAAACAAAGATTCAAGTGTGGGGGTATTTGATGTGTGCAAAATGCAACATATAAATTACATCAAATAAGGCATAAAACTAACCCTCTTTTAGTACTAATGTTGGAAAAAGTGTGTTTTTGTCTTCCTTTTGTATTTTCAGGATTAAATGAGCTCAAATGAACAAAAGAAGCAAAAAGGCAGCTAAATCTAACAAAAATACAAGAAAATGAATAAACGTGGCATGCCCGACCCCCCGACAACATCTTCCCAAGCAAAACAAGAGAACAGAAGGCTGAACACGCCCCGTGCTAAGTGAGCATGGGGGCGTGCCCAAGTGTCTGTAGAAAAGACAAAGCTGTAGAAGCTTTTATCACCCACCACGGGGGCGTGCCCAGCGGACACGGGGCCTTGGTCAACTCTAAGATTCGTAGAATCTGAGGAAATCTTGATAGTACAGATACGCTTCTTCACACGGGGTCGTGCCCAGCGGACACGGGGGCGTGGTCAACTAATGCAGACAAACTGCAATTAATGAAGAAAAAGAAGGAGGATGGACATGGGGCCGTGCCCAATGGAAACAGGGCAGTGCCCGAGCTTCTGTTCAGGCTATAAATAGGGGTGCTTGGCTCATTTGCAAACCATCCCTTGGCAAACCACCTCTCTCACACTACACCCACCCTCCACCACCATCACAACCCACATCCACCACCATCATCCATCATAGAGTGTGTGTAGTAGTCTCGGGATCCAAGATTGATCGTAAGAGTTCTTGACAATCAAAGGCCATGTTTGCCTAAGTCTCTTACACCACTTGGTGAAGAAAAGTGTCTAGTGTAATACTTTTTATTTCTAATCTTTTCGCACTTTTTATTTGGTTTTGTATTAATGACCTTAATAACTAGTTTCTTATGTTGAAGGTGAGTCTTCCTTATCGTTTGACCGTGGTGTCTTGGCATTATTTTACTGTCTATATAAAATAAAAGATTTTCACCATTCATATCTCCACAGTCTATATGGAGGTATGTTGGCTACCTGGTTGCGGGGGTTAAGGGAACGGTTTGGTAAGAGTCTTGCCTTATTCAGTGTATAGATCCTGCAAGGACCTGGGTCAACTTTAGTAGGACCTCCTTCAATACCCACTGGTATTGGATGGTGGGGGTCCGAACTCCTTGATCCCCTCATATGTAAACTACTATTAATACTTTAACCCGGCTATTTAGGACTGTATCCCTGCTGACTCAGACTACTTAGCCGAGGGTAACGTCACCTCCAGAAGAGGGGCCTACCACAATATGCATTAATAACTTAATTAATTATCTTTCAATAATCCAACCCTTTAGGATTGTATCCTTGCTGACTCAAACTACTTGGTTGAGGGTAACGTCACCTTCAGAAGAGGGGCCTACTACAATAACTAAGATAATCTCTTAAAAAGTGCAAAAGTACGGAAATAATCAAAGGTTACACTAAACACGAGTCGGATCCAAGTGATTCATCTTGTCTATCTGTTTTTATTTTTTTATTTTTAAGCATTTTAGTTAGTTTTATTTTTCTAGTTAAAAAACCTTTTTTCTAAACTTTTGATTTGATTAGACGTTGAGGATAAATCGGTATTAAAAGATCTTGTGTCCTTGGACGACCTCGGTATCTTACCAACACTATACTACGCTCACGATGGGTGCACTTGCCCATATGTGTGTTTAGTGTTAGTAAATATCGTGTTTTATAAATTTAAAACATGGCTAAAAAAGTGTTAAAGGGCTTAAAATATATATTAAAACTATACGACACTTCACACGCATCATCACCTTTGTAGTTTGGATCAAGAAATGATGGTACTCCAGTAGACCGATAGCTTTGCTCTGAGGCAACTGGTTGTGGTGTTCCATACATATCGGTGCTTGAGACAAAATCCGTTTGTAGCTGAGCAGGTCTTGTAGCTGAGGCAACTGGTTCACCATACGTATTTAGTGGCGCTAAACCCTTTCCCGTATACATATTATGCGTATTCGGATCAGGTTTCCAACCCCACAAATCTGAACTCATAGTGGACCAAAACGATCAACTTGAAACACAATAGTCCACGAAAAACAAATGATACCAGGCCTAATTGATACCCACGAAGAATTTGTACACGAAATACTTCCCAGCCCAAAACTTACAGTCCACAAAAATAAACAAATGAAAGTTGGGCCTGGCAAGTGTCCACGAAAATTAGAATGGACAAGGAATTAATTGATGTTTCGTTGAATTGATGTTTCGTGATAGACCCAAGACCAATTTCAATCCTCACGAAGAATAATGATCCAATAAAGGCCAACCCATTAAAGTAACAAGCCCACGAAGAATACTTATTAAAACCATCTACGAAAAAGTAAGAAACCCACGAAAAACAAATATGTTTTTCGTTCAATCCGACACCCACGAAGAATAGTCAAGGCCCAACCTACTAAAAATGTGATGAGGCCCAATAGGTAAAGTCCAGCTTATCCTACAAAGAATATGTTTTTCGGCCCAAATGAATTAAGTCCACTAACAATTTAATGAAGAACTGTGTTTCGTGAATTAATGTTTTTCGTGAAATAGAAAAAGACAAACACTAGGTTTTTCGTTGACTTAAATGAGTTTTCGTTGACCTTATACTTCACAGGTATGGGGATTCAAAACAAGTTGGTGAAAAGTATGTATTTTAAAATGAAAAGTTGGTAAAAGTTGGTGAAACCTTCTCAGACAAGATCCAGAGTATCTTCCAAATCCAACAATAATCCGGTAACTATTCCGGTCAAAACAACTCACCGGAAAGGTTTTCGAACAAGATTTTTGCAAGAAAAATTCAAGAAAAACTGATTTTAACATTTCTCCATGTATTTGAACAAGGTTTTTATAAAAAATTTTGAGCAAACAACAAGTTTTTCAAGGTTTTTAAACCCATTTTTCTTTCAAAAGTACAAAAACTTTCATAAATCTTCAAGAAAAACTTCAAAAACACAAGATAGCAACTTGGTTTTAACAAGGAAAAGAGCCAAGGCTCTGATACCACATGTAGGTCAACTAGAGGAGGATCTAGAAAACCATATCCTTGTTACCGAACACACCCGCAAGTGCGGAATCCAAACGGGTATGCAACCAAGCCAAAGAACACAAGATACAAAACAAAGATTCAAAGATTAACGCACAACTTGTATTTAACAGAGAAGTTTTGTTACAAGATGGAACAATATGAAAACCTCTAAAACTAAACTCTCTGAAGTGTTCTTCCTGTGTTCTCTTTGTATTGTTCTACTGCAAGGGACCTTTTATACCAACCTTATCTACAAACCTACGAATAACCTACTGGGCCCAAAGGAAAGCACACGAAAGACCTGACTCCACGAAAGACTACGGTCTTTCGGTCTTTCGTGAAATATAGCCTGCGAAACATACACCCACGAAGAACATGGGGTTCTTCGGCCATGTATGTTCTTCGTGAACAATGGTTCTTCGGCAGAAGCAATAAGACGAAGAAGGCTCTTCTTAGGCTAATGTTCTTCGTCAACTTCCATTATGGGATCACAGTTCTTCTCTGGTATGATCTTTCGAACCGAGCCAAGCCGCATCCACAAATATGCATCAACAGAACTCACCAGGCCTATCCCTTCATTGGAAAGTCTTTCAAAACTCACTTTTTTGAGTCTTGGTTTTAAGAATGTCGTGATAGAATGCGTGTACGATTGTGTTAATAAACTCACTAAGCTTAACACACTGATTCTAGACAGTATGAACATACAAGGTGAAATCCTACCTCATCTTGCAAACCTAACCAAACTTAGTGTTGTCTCAATGGAGGACAATTTTATTTTTGGTCGTATCCCATCTTCATTTATGAACCTCACCCAACTAACAGTGTTCGCCTTTAGCAGAAATCAACTGCAAGGGAAAATTTCAAACTTGTTTTTGAATTTTAAAAGCCTCGAATATCTTGACATAGGTTATAATAATTTTAGCGGCACAGTGGGCCTAGACTCATTTTTAGGACTCAACAAACTCGAATAGTTTGTTTTAGATAGGAATAGCTTGTCATTTGTAACCACCACCAACTACCCCAATGCTACCCTACCAGAATTGAAAACTCTAGGACTGGCATCTTGCAACTTGAAGGAATTCCCAGCTTTTTTGCGGTTCCAGACGAAATTGATATGCTTAAGTCTTGGGAACAATAAAATTGAGGGCCTCGTACCAGATTGGAATTGGAATAATAGCCAAGAAACACTACGGGTGTTTTCCATGGAACAAAACTTCATCACTGGGTTTCATCAGCATCCCCGTATTCTCCCATGGATTCGTTTGGAAATTTTTGAGGTGACATATAATGAGCTATGAGGGCGGCTTCCAATTCTTCCGCATACAATAGTTGTTTATGACGTCGCAAACAATAATCTGACAGGAGAAATACCACCATTGATGTGTGAAATAAAGTCCCTTCAAGTCCTAGATATATCTTCTAACATGATGACTGGAACCCTTCCTCTATGTTTAGGTAACTTAAGCAATTCGTTGTCGTATTTAGATCTGAAACAAAATAATTTTCATGGGCCAATGTTGAATACATCACATGGATGCCTTTTAAAGAAAATTGATTTGAGCGAAAATCGATTTAGTGGTAAGGTGTCAAAATCTTTGGCTAATTGTATCAGTTTAGAGTTTCTCTCTCTTGCAGCTAATTCTTTTGAAGATGTTTTTCCGCTTTGGTTGGGAACTTATCCCAAGCTACAAGTGCTCATTTTGAGATCTAATAAGTTTTATGGTGCAATTCAAGGTCTATCTAGCTCACAATTTCTTCAGCTAAGGATCATAGACATTTCCAACAATGGCTTTAGTGGTCAATTGCGCGCCTCCTCACAAGTCATTCCAAAATTGGAATGCAATGAAATCTGTTAATCTTAGCAGATCATTTGCTATGGAATACTTGATTCCTTCCAATATATATGCAACGTTTATCTTTCGATACTCGATGACATTAACAATCAAAGGTGTCAACAGAGATTATGAGAAAATTCTAAACATATTCACTGCCATTGATCTCTCATGTAACAACTTTGAAGGGAAGATCCCACAATCACTCCATGATCTTCATGGGCTTGAGTCTCTTAATTTGTCCAACAACCATTTTACCGGCCATATTTTGCCATCTTTTGGAAACCTAAAGAATCTTGAATCTATTGATCTTTCCCAAAACGAGCTATCAGGACAGATCCCTCAACAACTGTTGCAACTTGGCTTCCTTGCTTTTCTTAATGTGTCCTACAACAACCTTGATAGGCGCATACCACAAGGGAAACAATTCAACACATTTGAGAACAATTCCTACTTGGAAATCACAAATTGTGTGGAAAACCGGTATCCAGGGAATGTGAAAATTCAAAGGTACCAACGGTACTTCCACCAACAAGCAGGAATGAGTATGAGTCTCTTCTGCCTGGTGACATAATTGATTGGATGGTGATATTACTGGGAGTCAGAAGTGGTCTGATTATTGGAATCGTTATCGGGAACCTTCTATATGCAAGGTATGGTGATTGGTTCCTTGAACGACCTGGGATGAGAAAGAACAGATGGGTAAGGCCATTAAGGAACACAAGGAGAAACTAATGTACTTCATGGTTTTACTTTCAAAATGAATAATAGCGCGTTATGCTTATAATTATATATTTTAAATCATGTAATCCAAATATAAGTGTACTCTATGTTATAAATGTACTCTATCTTATAGCAAATATTTGCAATAATTTTTCCTTACACCAATGTTTCAAATATTTATGCCTTTTACTTTTCTGCAAACCAATATTTAATGAAATAAAGAAATGGGTACTAATGTATGAACACAAGTAGTTCCTCCTAACTCTTACTTAATTACCAGAGAATATTTACAAATTGAGAAACATGGACCACATTGTTTATTTGACATGAAAAGGACTGAAATTAAATTCTATAACTTCTTAGATGAAAGTTTGGTTTTTGCAAAAAATATACGTACTCAAACGCATCTCCACTCTAATTTTCTCTATTCAAAACATGTTTTGTTTTTCTCTTGTAACTTCTATGATTATAAGATACGATGTTAAATATAATTCTATATACGCCGTTGCAACATGGCTATTTTTATTATCTTAATATAAAAATATGCCGTCGTTCCAAATCTGATAACGTTCTTGAGAGTTCTATCCGTGCGTCAGGATCTTGAAGATATAAAATTGAAGATATAAAACAAGGCCACCAGGGATTCACTTGCTATTGTTTTTTATTTATAAGTACAAAAGGTTAACTATGTAAATTTGCAAAAACATAAAACTACCAAAAATTATAATTATAATTTGAACACCACTAAAAGTATCTGGTACACTACCAAGTACGTTTTATATATTGTTGATACACTTTATTTGGACGCGACTCGGTTAGGTTCGGCTCAAGAAACGTCGCGACATTCCTCCGTCGTGCGCCCCAGAGATCGACACACGAAGCACGAAGAGCCGCGAACCGTCATCAGACGCCACATCATCATGACATCACCATGATGATGTCATGTGATAACTTATCATTTCATGCAAACAATGAAGAACTGATGATTCTGCACGTGCAATTCATAACAAAAGACCTAATGACTGGAACCACGAAGAACCTTTAAAAATGTGATCACGAAAAACCTCAAGATGAAAGACATTCTTCGTCAGTCAACCTATTCACGAAGAACCTCAAAGATGAAAGACATTCTTCGTCGGTCATGCATTACGAAGAACATGTTGTATTTGATTAACTTCCACGAAGAACATTGGACACATCACTCCACGAAGAACCTCATATTCTTCGTGGATATGTAAGTTCCGTGGGTATAGTTAACTAGGGGTGTGCAAAAAATTCCGAATCCGAAACCGAATCCGAAATTCCGAATCCGAATTATCCGAATTTTCGGATACCCGAAAATTCGGATATCCGAAAATCGGATATCCGAAAATTCGGATTCGGATTCGGATACTGATTCTGAAAATTTTCGGATATTTCGGATAAGAGATATCCGAAATATTAAATACAATTTTTTATTTTTAAATATATATACCAATAAAATGAAAACCCTACTTCTTCCTAATCCATTCTACAATGCAGTCGCCCCCTTTATTCAAACTTTACACCCTCTCCACTCATTACAAACCCTCAAATCGCAGCCCCATTCTACTTCTTCGCTGGATGCAAGATGATATTGCAGATTCATTCACTCGACATTCGAGCTTGATTCCAACTGGTCAAGAGTCAACACGTTCTAGCTTCACTCGACCCTCGACATCGAGAGCTTCTCCGAAAAATCAACTTCAACAACAGTCATGGCCTTCCAGATTTGTTCTTGTTTTGCTTCGAAGCTTCTAAGTTGATTAAAGCTTGGTTTTTAATTTTTTATTTGTCCTTGTTTTGTTTTTATTCTTTTTCTGAATATACGATTTAGTGTCTGATTTGTTATGTTTTAGTTAGATTATTATATGAATCACTAATCCTTTGCTTCAAATCACATATTCACATTTGTTTATTGGATTTTTTTACTTATTCGATTTATGACAGATTCACATTTGCTTCATTATATGAACCTCAAATAAATCTTTATTTTGAAACAAATTTTTTTTAGAAGTTTGGATATCCGTTTTATTATCCGAATCCGTATCCGAAATTTCGGATATCCGAATTTCGGATAACAAAATTGACTATCCGAAATTTTCGGATATCCGAAATCGGATATCCGAATTTCCGGATATCCGATTTTGAACACCCCTGTAGTTAACTGCTGAAATGGTCAAAACGAAGAACCTCTATTCTTCGTAGGTTCATGTTTTTTCGTGGGGTCTTACTGATGTGCAGGCTATATAAACAGAACAGATAACATAGAAGAATGAGTGAGTGAGAACAGAGAGAGTTTGAGAGCATTTTCTAGCTTTATCTTCTTGTAACAAACTCTTTGAATGTAATACATTGAGCTTTAAAACGTTGAATCTTGTGTGTATTGTGTGTTTTTGAGCTCGGTTTGCATACCCGTTTGGTTTCCGCACAACCGGGTGTGTTCGATAACAAGGATAAAGTTACTAGATCCTCCTCTAGGGACCTACAAGTGGTATCAGAGCCTTGGCTCAAGGCTCTCATTCTTGTTAAAACCGAGCCGTGTGTCGAGTTTTCGAACACTTTTCTTGAAGGTTTTTCATAAAATTTGTTGGTTTAAAAGAAAAATGGTTTAGATCTCTGAAAAACTTGTTTGTTTGTTAAAAATTTTCATTAAAACTCATGGAGAGATTTGTTTTTTCTTAAAATTTTTGACAAGACCGTGTTCGGAAATCTCTCCGGTGAGTTGTTTTGACTGGGATAATCACCGGATTTTCTTGGCTAAGAAGATAAACTTTCAAAAGTCTACTGAAAAGGTGATTTTTGCTTTTCACCAACTTAGCAACCATATCCTATCAGATAAGAAAAGGGTTATCAAATCTCACTAACTCTTACCAACCTTCACAGCTTCCCATACCTGTGAAACACTTAGTCAAAGAACTATTGTTATTAGTCAACGAAAAACCCACTTGTTTTGTCTTGATTCAAAGAAACATCTATTTGCAAAAACATTTTCACGAAAAATATAAGGTCTTTCGTCCTTATTCCTTTTCAACTATCAAGATTTGGGTTTTTGTCTCTTTCTTCATGAAAGACTAAGGTTATTTTGGGTGGGCCAGTTTTTGTTTTAATTATTTGTTAAAGCCTACTTACTCCACGAAATGCTTCTTGGGCCTAGTCTTCTCACGAAAAACCACACTGGGCTCAGTCTTTCCTTTTGGGCCTATTTTTCTACATAACTCAACTCCTTTTCGTGGTCTGTTACTTAGGCTTGTTATTCATTTTTCCTTGTGAGATTATTTTTCAATTATTATTCGTGGACTTCTATAAGGCCCATCTATCATTGATTTTTCGTAGACCATATTTTTCATCAAACTGTATTAATTGGGTTTTGAAACGAAAAACCTTTTGGATCCAGTCCATTCGCTGTGGGCCTGTCACACTTCACGAAATACCTCTTTCTCTCGCAGGAGTTTCACAGAAAGGTGTTTAAGTTGTTTTAAGTTGGTTATTTTCAATTCGTCATGAGTTCCGACTGGTGGGGTTGCAACCTGATCCTAATGCGGATATGTATACGAGTAAAGGTTCAGGTCCAGTCCCTTCATGGGCTCAGACTCCCACGTCTTCGTCATCGGCACAATCAAGTTCAATTACAGCAAATCAGTGGGCTTTTGTTACAAACCAAAACCAAAGTATTCAAAGTCTTCTTTTGAGCCAAAATGAAATCGGTAGTAACAACCCACCACCAAAGCTCATGCATATGAACGAGTATCCCGGATGGCAAGAGAGATTTCATACGTATATTCTTGGGCAAAACACGGAGTTGTGGTTGTCTTTTACCAAGGAATTCGATCAAGCACTTGAAGAAGCCAGTTCAACTGCTGCGACATTTGTGGATCTTTCTGTCGATGATAAGAAGACATATGATTTAGAAAAGAAAGCATTCTCAATTCTAACTCAAGCCTTAAACAAAGATATTTATCATCAGTTTGTGGGATTCAAAACGACAAAAAGTCTGAGGGATGCACTAAAGGCAAGAGGTCAAGGAAATGCGTCGTCACGCAAACTGAGACATGATCTACTCAAAAAGGAGTTCGACGGCTTCATGTGTATGGAAAGGGAGTCGCTGGGAGACATGACAAGTCGATTTTATCATCTGCTGAGTGAGATGAGTAATTTTAAGGTCGCGAAAACTCCGGAAGAGGTTGTCACAAAGTTTGCCGACGCATTGCCAGCTCAATGGAATGGTTTCTTGGAGATTCTGAAATATAATGACACGCTAGCGACAACCAACATCCATGATTTCATTCAACTCTTGGAGAACAAAAATCAAGAGGAAATCAGGCAGGCAAAAAGAGTGCCGGTACCACAAAATCCTGAGATGTACTATGGAAATTGTGGAGGTACCAGCACAGTTGGTAGACCTGCTCAACATGCTCAGCTACAAACGGCTTTTGTCTCGAGCACCGATATGTATAGGACACCACAACCAGCATCCTCAGAGCAAAGCTATCAGTCTACTGGAGTACCATCATTTCTTGATCCAAACTACAAAGGTCAACAACAAGCCTGTTATGGAAACACTTCATCAACAGTCAATGCTTGTCAACCAACTAATCCAAACACAGTTCGGCTAGACACTTCAAGCTTCTCAAAAGTGAGCGTTGAAGTGGCAAATGAACATATGGAGCTGTTAAACACTTTGGTGAGTGCCTACTGTGGGTTAGTAGCGGGGCAAATTGGAAACATTAATTTGACTCAAGAAGATTATCAGCAAATAGATAAGGATGAAATGGATTTGATGGATATCAAGTGGGTATATGCTAGTGTAGTGAGGCGAGCGAAAGACTTCATGGAAAGAACTGGTAGAACCAGCTTGGAAAGCAAGAAGGACACCAAGTATGGGTTCGATAAACAAGCGGTCAAGTGCTTCAATTGTGGTGAACGAGGTCATTTCAAACGTGAATGTACGAAGCCAGCTCAGCATGGGAACCGAAATCCGTTCAAAAATCAAGGTAATCAACAGAATCAGAATCAGACCAGGAATAATGAACGTGCCTTTATGCCTGCAAACAATTCTTATCAAGCAGGTCCATCAAAAAACAACCGAGCTCTTGTGGTACAAGTTAATGAAGGTTGTGACTGGTCAATTCAACTGGGTAACGGTGATCAGGGTGGAACAGCTTATTTTGTTGAGGTTGTCAAGGATCTAAAACAAGCGTGTGGTGGAGAATCTTCAGATGAAGACAGTTCTGGTTATAGTGGAAGCTCAGTTGAGGAAACCTCAAGTTCAGGTGAAGACGGCACGAATGAAGTGTCACATGAGTCCATTGATGTAGATGCTGAGGAGATTTTAATTGAAGCTAAAGCAGGGAATGACCGAAGATCAATTCTGGTGGATCAAGCTGCTTATTCTTCTTCTTCTCATCATTCAGCCTTTATGGCTAATGTTGGTGGTTCGTCAAGTCAGGTATGTGTCGATGAACCTAAATCTGATAAATGTGATAATTGTGTTGATTTAGGTGCTAAATTGTCTGACTTGCAAAGCAAATATGATGATTTGCAAAGTAAGTATGACGTGACATTTATCCACAATCAAAGTTTGATCGTGGATCTTTCGAAATGCACAGAGGCTAACTTATTCCATAAAAATCATGAAAAAGAATTTAAGAAGGTAATTGACACATTAAGGGAAGATAAGTCCAAGCTAGTAAAAACAGTTTCAAGAAAACAAACTGCTATAAGCAATTACATCACTAGGCTCGAGGAAGCACAAAAAGAGTTGGCCTACGTCAAGTGTGAAAATGAGGCGATCCAGCTTAGGTTAGATATTTACTCAAACTCTAGGTATGTGCTGGATACATCATTGACATACAGGAAAAGAAGAATGATGTCACGTGCATTGGATATAAGAAGTGTCCTCTACCTGTTAGACACAATTATACCGCAATGCCTGATGAGGAGGATAAGCCTCACTTTGAGCCATATGTTCCCTTAGACGTTGAGGAATTTGCAGCTGGGCTCGGTTACAAAAGGGAAGTACCCTCAGATTCGGATGAGTCAGCAGATGCGAAAGTGTCAACAGCTGAACAAAATCAGGATCCTCCAGTCATTGTTAAGGACGCTGATTCTTCAGATGACGAATCTCATGATACTGACTCTTCACAGTCTGATGCAGTTATCAAAGAAAAGGACATACCTCTTGAGAATCATATTCTATGTGATCCTCCTGCAAAACCTGCTAAGACTGTTCGGGTCGAGTCGACTTCTGCACAAGAGTCTGAGAGAGTGAATTTGCTATACACTCTAGTTGGTGATGATAAAGTTTATTCAAACAAATATTTTCCAATTAAAAATGTAAATCAATCTTTAATCAGTAAAGTTTTTGAAGATTCGACAAGTAAGTTTTTGGGAGAGTCGAGTTCACGAGTTGTGTTACACAATGTCCTCCAATTCAAAAAGCTGAAATTCGAAAACAATATGGCAATCAGAAACTACCAACAGAGAAAATTCAGCAAAATCACACTAAACCAAAAGGAAAATCAACAACTCAAGGTTGAAAGGAACAAAACCAGAGGAAGAACAGAAATGTGAACTTTGTGAAGTCGAAGGGAACTGATAAACTTGAATTGTTTGAAAACAAATCTAACATAGATTATGTTAAGCAAGTTAAAATTTTGAAAAGAAATGATCAAAATAACTCAGGACCAAGTACCTCGAAATCACAAAGTCCATCAACGAGACATCAACATGATACATTGGGGTTTGTTGAACGAAGATCATGTTTTGAGTGTGGGGAATTTGGACATATCATTCGAAATTGTCCATATCTTCATAAGTTAAAAGCAAAAGTTGATGTTCCCCGTAAGCAAAATTACCAAAAGCGATCTGTTTCTCCAAAACAAGATCCCCGTCTTGTGAAAGAAAGGGAGAAGAGACTGAAATGCAAGCAAATCAAGGTAATTGAAAAGGCTCTTAAAACTGATGTGGTTCAAAAACAATCTGTTTCAGTCAAACCAGAAATTTCAAAAACTTTAAACAATCATGAAGTTAAAGTTTCAAACAATCAAACTGGTAAAACTCAACAGACATGGAAACCTAAATTGGTTACAAACTCAGGGGGAGCATCACCAATTCCAAACCATCGCGAAGTTGAAATAGCTTTTGTCGATGAAAATGGAAGACCCAAGTCCATGAAGGCTTGGGTCCCCATCTCTAACTAATCATTTGAGTACATGTGCAAGGTGTTCTAGGAGGAACTATCAGTAGTCTTTGGATTGTTGATAGTGGGGCATCCAGGCACATGACTTGCGACATGAGACTTCTCTACGACGTCTAATCCATTGGAGGAGGTTATGTTGCTTTTGCTGGAGATAAAGTCGGATATATTACTGGTGAAGGAATGGTATCTAATGGGGTTGTCAGTTTTGACAAGATGAACTTTGTGCAACAGCTTGATCACAATCTTCTAAGTGTTTCTCAAATCTGTGATAAGAAGTTTTCGGTGCACTTTGATGCAAATGGTTGTTATGTGCTGAAACCCGGTTTCAAGATCCCCAAAGACGGGATTCTCTTATCTGCTCCAAGGATTAATGATTTATATGTCCTTGATATGAGCCAAGCAATCACAACGTCTGCTCAAGTAACATGTTTTGTTTCTAAAGCCACAGAAAAGGAAACAATCTCTTGGCACAGGCAGATGGGACACATTCACCTAAGGAAAATGAATCATATGGTGAAGAATGAGTTAGTAACTGGTGTTCCCGTAAAAAACTTTCATCTGCAAGACGTCTGTGTTTGGTGCCAAAAGGGAAAACAAAGCAAGAAATCGTACCCGATAAAGAAGATCAACACGGTGGGTGCCGCTTGAACGCTTGCACATGGATTTATTCAGTCCTGTCAAGCATAAAAGCATTAGTAATTACTCGTACTGCCTCGTGGTGACAGATGATTATTTAAGATTTTCGTGGGTGGCGTTTATGGCACACAAGAGTGAAACTTTCGAAATTATCAAAAACTTAATCACAACGCTTGAGAATTTGTATACTTTGAAAGTGAGACGCATACGCAGCGACAATGGAACTGAATATAAGAATCATGCTATGGAGGAGTTCTGTAGATCCAAAGGCATTCTTCATGAATTTAGTGCCAGATACACTCCTCAACAAAATGACGTCGCTGAGCGTAAGAATAGAACATCGATCGAAACTGCAAGGACTATGTTGGTAGAGTCTCAGTTACCCATTCCCTTCTGGAGTGAAGCTGTGGCCTCTGCATGCTACACGTTGAATCGAGTCCTTACAGTAAAAAGACACAACAAGACCTGCTTTGAGCTATTATACAAACGGAAACCAGATGTACAATTTCTTGAACCGTTTGGGTCTCCTTGCACTACGATCGATCCTGATGGAAAATTTGGGGCAAAAGCAATTGAGGAATACATTCTTGGGTATGCCACCCCAAATTTAAGAATTTGGAATCTTGAAACGAAAAGGATCGAGGAATGGTCTGAAGTCAGAGTACAGAGGCACACATTGCTAGTCAGATGTCCGAGTCAGCCATGGATGTTTGAGTACGATGACCTTTTCAATTCGATCAATATTGAGGAAGAAGTAGTAGATGCTGCGGCACAGATGTTTTTCGAGAGTGACAACGCAACAGATTCACCGTTGGTTCGTCCAATTATTGTCAACAATCAAGAATCATCATCAGTTAACAATAATGCTCTTGAGAATGAGGATTTTCACGACGCTACTGAATTGAACGAATCTTCAGAGGATGATTAATTTCTCGATGCAGACCAAGAAGCTCCTGCAACAGTTGTGCATGGTACTTCTGAGGCTACACCCCCTGAGGACTACCCTAAAACAGCTGAAGCTACTGCATCATCCTCTTTGCGAGTTCAGGGTATTGATTTGGTTGTTGATCTCAACTTCAAAAATCTGGGTATAAATATTCCAGTTCCGGATAAACCAGAAACAAGAATCCATAATACCCATCCTCAACAAAATATCATTGGTAATGTTCATAGTGGCGTGCAGACGAGGAATCAGTTGAGAAACAACAACAATGCTGGCTTGTATGCGGCGATTAGAGAATCGGGTTTGCAGAATGATTAGTCTTTCGCGTGTTATGTTTCACAAGAAGAACCAAACTCTTGGAAAGAGGCGTTAAAGGATAATTCTTGGGTGGAAGCTATGCAGGAGGAACCGCAACAATTCCAGAAGCTAGGTGTCTGGAAACTGGTTGAGAAACCTGAAAACTACAAGAAGATTAGCACCCGTTGGGTTTTCAAATGCAAGAAGGATGACCGTGAAGTAGTTGTCCAAAATAAGGCGAGATTAGTTGTTCAAGGTTTTTGTCAGGTTGAAGGGATAGACTACAACAAAGTTTATGCACCAGTTGCACGTCTTGAAGCAATTCGGATCTTTCTAGCCTATGCTTCCTTCAGAGGATTTAAGGTTTACCAAATGGACGTGAAAAGTTCATTCTTACATGGTGTGGTTGAAGAAGAAGTGTACGTCGAATAGCCTCCGGCTTTTGAAGTTCCTATTCATCCTGATCGGGTTTGGTTGCTCAACAAAGCTCTCTACGGATTACATCAAGCACCGAGAGCTTGGTATGAAACCTTATCTAACTATCTACTGGAGAACGGTTTTCGACGGGGTCTTATCGATTGCTCTCTTTTCATCAAAGAACAAGATGGAGATCTTCTGTTGGTTCAGGTATACGTAGATGATATTATTTTTGGGTCAACTAATGATGCTTTGTGTAGGGACTTCGAGCGTGTAATTAAGGATAAATTCGAAATGAGCACCATGGGGGAAATGAATTTCTTTTTGGGCCTACAAGTTCAACAAATGGAGTCTGGGATATTCATCCATCAGACTGAATATGTC
The DNA here is from genome assembly GCA_030545235.1 of Helianthus tuberosus. Classification (NCBI taxonomy): domain Eukaryota; kingdom Viridiplantae; phylum Streptophyta; class Magnoliopsida; order Asterales; family Asteraceae; genus Helianthus; species Helianthus tuberosus. The sequence goes on along the minus strand of CM060412.1, from coordinate 18,489,829 downwards.
AGTGACATCTTGAGCCGGTTCCAGATGTCCGAAGCAACGCCCATTGGTACCCCACTTCCGCAGAATCACGGGATTACTCCGGACTTGAAGGGTGAAAGCGTTAACTCTTCATTTTATCGCGCAATGATCGGATCTCTTATGTATCTCACAGCCTCGAGGCCTGACATAATGTATCCTACGTGCCTGCTCGCTCGCTATCAAGCCAACCCGAAGGCCTCACATCTAGCAGCTGTAAAAAGGATTTTCCGCTATTTGAAGGGTTGCTTGGACACCGGTCTTTGGTACCCTAGGGATGATAGCTTCGACTTGATCGCGTTCAGTGATTCTGACTTTGGTGGCTTCAAATTCGACGGCAAATCCACAACAGCTGGATGTCAGTTTTTAGGAAATCGCCTGGTCACATGGCAGTGCAAGAAGCAGACTTGTGTCGCTACATCAACCTGTGAAGCCGAATACATTGTTGCCTCAAGTTGTTGCTCCCAAGTCCTGTGGATCAAGCAACAAATGCGCGACTACGGTTTTGAATTCCTATCTACTCTTATTTTCGTTGATAATTCTGCTGCCTTATAGATCACTAGAAATCCTTTGCAGCATTCAAAGACCAAACACATTGAGATCAAATATCACTTCATACGTGATTGTTTTGATAAAAGACTTATCGATGTTGTTAAGGTCTACCCCGATGACCAACGTGCCGACCTTTTTACCAAAGCTTTTGACAAATCACGATTTGACTATTTACTAATGGTAAACGGCATTAAGGTCAAGCCAGAGTAATACAAACATCGGAAAATCATTTTTGTAAATATTTATTTGTGTTTTCTTAATTTCTCGTACTTTTAGCATTTTAGGGGGAGTAAATTCGAAAAAATTTTAAAATTTTTTTTGAAAAATACAAAAACATTAAAAAATTTCGAAAATACAAAAACATCAAAAAATTTCAAAAACACAAAAACAATAGAAAAACAAAAATGAGTTTCCTGGTGAGCAAAAGAGAAAATGATAGTACATCAGTGGTATAACATCCCGTGTTACGAAAGTCAAAGTCAAAGTCAAGATTGAAGTCAAAGGAAGAAAAGATTGCTAATTGCGATTTGTCACTCCTAGCTTAATTATTGATTTGACTTCTTTGAGTTGTAATCGAACCTTTATTTTATTTGCTTTAGTTGTATTATGTGGATTACCTATTAATAATCGAGGTTTAATCGATGTTTTATCGCTTTATCGCTTATCGCATCGCAATCGCATTCGCAACTCGAATTACGCGTTTTGGATATTGTTTTACGTGTGTGTGCTACTTATGTGTTACTTGTGTGTCACACCCTGACCACGTAGAACATCAAATCGTGGCGGAAACGTCGGGGAGTGTTGTAACAGAATTATTGTTTCACAACCATGGCATACAAAGTTATATATTATTTATCAAACAAGCGTGTTATATTGTCTCAAAACAGGAAATATAGAGTTCAGAACATAATTAAACTAGTTCTATCTTTATTTTAAGTCTCTAAGGCACAGGTCTGCCCTAGTGTCACGATCATCATCCTAAGCAACAGCTCCTGAAAACACATGTGAAAATAGGTACGTCAGCATAAAAATGCCTGTGAGATACATAGGTTTTGTGAAAATAGGATTCATAACTTAGGTTTTTTTTAGAAGATAGGTTTAATAAAAATTAGTCATGAATCTTGTTAAGTGTTTTCTTTTATAAATCATATGAAAACTCGAAAAGAAATCCGATTATATAAAAGAAAGGTGTATGGTTAATGAAATAACCCAGTAAAATAAGTTGTATAAAACAATGTCTTGAAAAATATGCTATTTGTGTAAAATGTAATATGTCTATACTGAAATGATTTAAATAACGCTACGACATGTAATATTATACAAACACTTATATATAGGAAGTACCAGCGGCGTATCCACCATGTTTGTATCATATTACACACGTCTCGTTACTCAAACCATTTACCTAAACCAACCACCAATGTAAATTATTCATGTATAAATCAATTGTCAAGTGTTATTGTGTAAACCCTATCAAAATGTCCATGTCTAATGTAAATCACCAAATGTGTATATCAATGTCAAAATGTTTATGTTTAATGTAAATCATATAATGTGTATCCAAAAATATCATGTATGGCATGTGAAATATATCAACTAAACCATAGGTAAAATGCACAAAAATAGGGTATTGAATTAAACATAGTTTAAGTCAAAGTTATGTTTTGTGGAACAAATGCATGCTATACTGATACAAACATCTATGCGGTATTGTGAAAATGCATACATCCAAGCCTTGTAACTGTGGTGATAGACCTTTAAACAAATTAAAGGTTTATCTGTGTTATGTTTATCGAATTCGGTCATTCCTTCCATCCAAACATACCTAGGATGTCAGGAACGGGAGTTGTCAATTCCTATGGTACCACTACCTACTAACGAATGGCGTAGCTAATGTTAATGAATGTATTTTTGTCCCATTTAAACAAACCAAATGCCATACCAAAAATGTAAGCATGTGAAAACAATGCACTAAGTATGTAATCAAATGAACATACATAGCGTGAAATGTAATGTAAAACAATGTACTAAGTATGCACACAATGGACATACATAGCATAAAATGTAATGAAATCATGTACTATAATGTACTAATGAACATAACAAGTGATGTGTGTAAAATGCAACATATAAATTACATCAATTAATGCATAAAACTAACCCTTTTTAAGTACTAATATTGGAAAAAGAGTGTTTTTGTCTTCCTTTTGTATTTTCAAGATTAAATGAGCTCAAAAACACAAAAGAAGCAAAAAGACAGCTAATTCCAACATAAATACAAGGAAAGGAACACTAGTGGACTGCCCGACCCCTCAACGGCATCTTCCCAAGCAAAATAGAGAAGACAGAAGGCTGAACACGCCCCGTGCTCAGCCAGCACGGGGCCGTGCCCAAGAAGCAGCAGAAAAGACAAACCTATAGAAGCTTCTATTGCCCACCACGGGCCGTGTCCAGCGGACACGGGGGCGTGTCGAAAGTACAGCAGGCGCATTAATTGTAATTGCGAATTACAATTAATGAGGAGAGAGAGTGTCAGACAGGCACGGGGCCGTGCCCAGCTCTCTGTTCAGCCTATAAATAGGAGTGCTTGGATTCATTTCAACTCATCCCTTGGCACACCACCTCTCTCACACTTCATCCACCACCCACCACCATCACAACACCATCATCCACCACCATCATCCATTGTCCATCGTAGAGTGTGTGAGTCGTCTCGGGATCCAAGATTGATCGTAAGAGTTCTTGACAATCAAGGCCATGTTTGCCTAAGTCTCTTACATCACTTGGTGAAGACAAAGTGTCTAGTATAATACTTTTTATTTCTAATCTTTTGCACTTTTTATTTGGTTTTGTATTAATGACTTTAATAACTAGTTACTTATGTTGAAGGTGATCTTTCCTTATCGTTTGTCCGTGGTGTCTTGGCATTATTTTACTGTCTATATAAAATAAAGGATTTTCACCATTCATATCTCCACGGTCTATATGGAGGTATGTTGGCTACCTGGTCGGGGGTTAAGGGAACGGTTTGGTAAAGGTCTTGCCATTGTTCAGCGTTTAGAGGTCCTGCAATGGACCTGGGTCAAATTTAGTAGGACATCCTTCAATGCTTCACGGTATTGGATGGCGGGGGTCCAAACTCTTTGACCCCCTCATAAGTTAACTACTATTAATACTATAACCCGGCTATTTAGGACTGTACACCTGCTGACTCAGACTACTTAGCCGAGGGTAACGTCACCGCCAAAAGCGGGGCCTACCACAATACTGCATTAATAACTTAATTCATTATCTTCCAATAATCCACCCCTTTAGGATTGTATCCTTGCTGACTCAAACTACTGGGGTGAGGGTAACGTCACCTTCAAAAGAGGGGCCTACTACAATAACTAAGATAATCTCTTAATTATGTGCAAAAGTGCGGAAATAATCAAAGGTTATACTAGATACGAGTCGGAACCAAGTGATTCATCTTGTCTATCTGTTTTTATTTTATTTTTATTTTCAGCATTTTAGTTAGTTTTTACTTTTCTTAGTTTAAAACATTTTTCTAAACTTTTTATTTTTGATTAGACGTTGAGGATAAACCGGTACTAAAAGCTCTTGTGTCCTTGGACGACCTCGGTATCTTACCAACACTATACTACGCTCAACGATGGGTGCACTTGCCCATATGTGTGTTTAGTGTTAAGTAAAATATCGTGTTTTATAAATTTAAAACTTGGCTAAAATAAGTGTTAAAAAGGGCTTAAAATATACACCTAATATATATAACACTTTATCGCACATCAAGTTTTTGGCGCCGCTGCCGGGGACACAAGGATTTTAAGAAAGTTAGGAATCAATGGCCTAATCAACTTTCATTTCTTTTTTTTTTTTTTTAGGATTTTTCTTAGTTTTTCAGCTTCTGCAGAGCTCAGCACGGGCCGTGCCTGGTCAGACACGGGCCGTGCCCAGCATCATAACTGGCAGTTTTTATTTTCTGAGTTACAGAGAGCTGAACACGGGGCCGTGTCGGTGCAGCACGGGGTCGTGTCCAACTCCCAGTAACTGGGATACAGGAAACAATTACTGTACCTCTGACCACGGGCCGTGTTCACCGAGCACGGGGCCGTGGTGAACATTCTGACCAGCGTTCTTTTCTGTTTTTGTTGCAGGACTTGGAACCCAGGTGCCAGATTTGAACCTCCTACGTAGTGCATGAGCTCCAGTTCCAGTAGAGACATAAAAGAACCCCTAGAAGAACCCGAACGCTTTCTCAGAAAAAGACTTAAAGCTAAAAATCAAGAGAAAGCTTCGGGGGACCCATTTCCAATGGCGGACCAACGTACCCTCATGGATTACCTACGGCCCACCGTAGGCAATCTCGGCGCCGCTATCAATGCACCAAATGTCGAGGCCAACAACTTCGAGCTTCGGCCGCATTTGATACAAATGCTCCAAAACTCCGCAACCTTTCATGGGCTTGCAGACGAGGATCCTCATCTACATATTACTAATTTCTTGGAAATATGTGATACTTTTCGGATCAATGGAGCATCAAATGACGCCATCCGCCTTCGAATGTTTCCATTTTCACTAAAAGACCGAGCTAAGGCTTGGCTTAACACCCTCCCAGTTGGATCGGTAAACACCTGGGATGAACTAGCCCAAAAGTTTCTATATAAGTATTTCCCTCCTGCTAAAACGGCTAAATTAATGACTGAAATTAATACATACTCACAAGAGGATGGGGAATCCTTATATGAAACTTGGGAAAGGTTCAAGGAGCTTCTAAGAAAGTGTCCTCACGACGGTCTAGCGGTATGGCAACAAGTATCCACTTTCTATAATGGGTTGTTGCCACACACTAGACAAACGCTTGATTCAAGCTCCGGGGGACTTTTAGGTAATCGTCGCCCAAATGAAATATATAATCAAATTGAGGAAATTGCTCAAACCAATTTTCAATGGCACACTCCCCGAGGTAATAAATCTATTGCCCCGGGCGCCCATAAGGTTGATGAAAGCACCTCTTTACAAGCCCAAATCGAGCCCTCTCTTCAAAAATCAAAAAGCTAGAAATGACAAAAACGGCCTCGGTTATGGCTTGTGAAGGGTGTGGTGGGTCACATGAAAATTGGAGTTGTATGAAAGAATTAGATGAACAAGCGGAAACGGTAAACTACATTGATAATAGACCTAGGCCGTCGGGTCCTCCAACGGGTACCTACAACCAAGGATGGCGTAACCACCCAAATCTTGGTTGGAGAGATCCCGGCAATAGTAGTAACCAACAAAACCAACGAACTAATTTTCAACAACCACAAAATTTCTCTCAACAACAAGGTGGAAGAGAAAGGCTTGAAGATACTGTATCTCGCCTCATCTCTGACACTGAAAAGAAAAACTCGGATCGATTTCAACAATTGGAATCGAATTTTCGAAATCAACAAGCTAGCATTCAAAACGTTGAAAAACAATTAAATCAACTAGCTCAAAATTTCTCTGAGAGACCACAAGGCGCGTTACCTAGTAATACCGAAACCAACCCGAAGGCACAAGTACACCTCATCACATTAAGAAATCGAACCGTGGGTCCCAAGGATGCTCCATTACCGCCAAATGAAAGAAGCCATTCTAGCCAGCCTGTGACTCCTCCTGCGCCAGAAAAGGCTTCTCTACCAACTCAAGAGCCCACCAAGACTCCTCCAATTCCGTACCCCGGTAGGTTAAATCGTCAAAAGACCGATGAGCAATTCGCTAAATTTGAAAATTTACTAAAACAATTGCATGTTAATATTCCTTTTATCGAGGTCCTAACCCAAATGCCTAAATACACAAAATTTATGAGGGATTTCCTCACAAACAAAAGGAAAATTGAATCTTTGCAATTAGTTAACTTAGGCGAAGAGTGCTCCGCCTTAGTGCTCAACAAACTTCCACAAAAGAAAATCGATCCCGGAAGCTTCACAATTCCTTGCTCGATTGGGGAATCTCCCGTTCGTAATGCATTAGCCGATCTTGGGGCTAGCATTAACCTCATGCCCACATCAATGTTCAAACGACTCGGCCTAGGAACAACAAGCCCTACAAAGATGAGCATACAACTTGCCGACAGATCCGTCAAATTTCCGCAAGGTGTCGCTGAGAATTTGTTGGTAAAAGTTGACAACTTCGTTTTCCCAACCGACTTTGTCATCCTAGACATGGAAGAAGACACCGATGTCCCTCTCATCCTCGGGAGGCCATTTCTAGCCACCGCCCAAGCGGTGGTGGACATGAATGACGGAACGTTAACATTGAAGTTTGGAGATGAGGAGGTGAAATTTGAATGTGGAAAAAGAATTGAGGACGAAGACCCGGTCAACTACATGCAGATCATAGACTCAAGCTTGGATAATGCTCTCCGACGGTGTAACATGGGATGCAATACATCCCACTTGGGTGACATATGATCGCCTTTGGGTCTAGCCAAGGACCCTTATAAACGTGGCGCACCACGGATGCATTCCGCGGAACTATCCTTAGTTTAATTTAGATTAATTTTTATGTTTTCTAGTTAGTTTTAATTTTCAGGAATAAAACACACTCATGGTGGTAAGGGATGAAAAGGGGAACGAGAAAAATGACCTCATGCACAAGAACAAGGCAACCCGACAATTCTCTCCAGTTCAGAAGGTTCAACACGGGCCGTGCCCAACCAACACGGCCCCGTGCTGAACCACCTGCAGAAAACGCCCAGTTCAGGTAACTGGACACGGGCCGTGTTCACCCAACACGCCCCCGTGTCCAGACTTCTGTTTCTCTTGTTTTAATTTTGTTACTGGCACTTGAACACGGGGCCGTGCCCGGACAACACGGGGCCGTGTTCAGCGCCCAGTAACACAATTTTTTTCTTTTTAAACACCATTTTACACATCTAATCAACCTAAAAATTTATTTTTGGGACACATTGAGGACAATGTGTAATTTAAGTGTGGGGGGGATGCTAAAACCTTGAATCTTGCAAGTCCTAAATACAAGCCTTACACAAAACTCTATTGGAACTGCTAATCACCCCAAATTTTTTTCCAAAAATTTCATTTTTTTTTTTACTTGTCTAGGTTTAACTCGGGAAATTCAAGTTCTCAAAAAGGTTATATTTTTACGAATTTACAACCAATAGCGTAGTGATAAAAAGAACCAACATAAGAAAATTATGAAAAGGCATGGCAAACTTAGTTAAAATTTGATTATACATACTTGATCACATAAAAACCCATTCCCACAAAAGTGAGTTTTGAGCCTTTATTGAACATACAAATTTATATCTTTAGACTAAATGCTCATTTTTCGTTTCTTGTGTGAATAGCCGCTTGGTTCTTACAACTCTAGAACTTGCCATGACGATACATTCCCGGTCCTTATCAACTTAAACCCGAGTAAGTAAATGATGGAGGCATTAGGACTAACCCTTTTTATTTCTACACCATTATTTTTTTTTCTTTTCTTTTACCACCTACCCAAAAATCCCCCTAGTTAGCCCCTTTGAGCCTAAACCCTTTCATTTCATCACCCAAACCAAAAACCCTTTTACCCACCAAAACCTTTTTCATTTTTAACCCTTTGTTTTAGTAACAAGTTCGGTTTTTCGTATGAAAAAATAAATAAATAAATAAATAAATAAAAAATGTGTTGATGATGAAGCAAGAAGAAAATAAACAAACAAGTTCATCAAAAATAACTTTGTTTGAATAAAAGCTTCATCAAAATAAAAAATTACAAAAAAAATAGAAAGTCTTACGAAAACCGACACTTGTTACGCTTTTCGCCCTTTTTCTACTAACCACTAACCACTATCCCAACCACCTACCTTTAACCCAAGCCTAACCCTTAACCCACAAAGTCCTCTTGATATTTACAAAGGTATAAAAGTTAAAAAGGAGGAGGATTGATTGCTTGGCAAGCCTATGGTAGGAATAAGTTCCATGCCGCTCTCGAGTGATTCACTAAAAATACACCTTCGGCCGAGTGTGAGTGATTTCTTCCGTGAGGTATGTGAACTTGTATATAAATGGAATTTTAAAAAGGCATGTTATGCCCAAATAAGTAATTTCTCCTATGAAACGTTCTAAATAAATCAGTACGAATAGGATTGTAAATAAATAAAAATAAAACCCAAAAAGATCTTGGATATCCCGACACTCTACGACAAGCCCAAAAACCTTCTCTTCTACCTATTCCATTTGGGAGTGTAAGCCACATATTAAAGAGTTTTGCTTGAGGACAAGCAAAAGTTCAAGTGTGGGGGTATTTGATGTGTGTAAAATGCAACATATAAATTACATCAATTAAGGCATAAAACTAACCCTTTTTAAGTACTAATATTGGAAAAAGAGTGTTTTTGTCTTCCTTTTGTATTTTCAGGATTAAATGAGCTCAAAAACACAAAAGAAGCAAAAAGACAGCTAATTCCAACATAAATACAAGGAAAGGAACACTAGTGGACTGCCCGACCCCTCAACGGCATCTTCCCAAGCAAAATAGAGAAGACAGAAGGCTGAACACGCCCCGTGCTCAGCCAGCACGGGGCCGTGCCCAAGAAGCAGCAGAAAAGACAAACCAATAGAAGCTTCTATTGCCCACCACGGGCCGTGTCCAGCGGACACGGGGGCGTGTCGAAAGTACAGCAGGCGCATTAATTGTAATTGCGAATTACAATTAATGAGGAGAGAGAGTGTCAGACAGGCACGGGGCCGTGCCCAGCGGACACGGGACCGTGCCCAGCTCTCTGTTCATCCTATAAATAGGAGTGCTTGGATTCATTTCAACTCATCCCTTGGCACACCACCTCTCTCACACTTCATCCACCACCCACCACCATCACAACACCATTATCCACCACCATCATCCATTGTCCATCGTAGAGTGTGTGAGTCGTCTCGGGATCCAAGATTGATCGTAAGAGTTCTTGACAATCAAGGCCATGTTTGCCTAAGTCTCTTACATCACTTGGTGAAGACAAAGTGTCTAGTATAATACTTTTTATTTCTAATCTTTTGCACTTTTTATTTGGTTTTGTATTAATGACTTTAATAACTAGTTACTTATGTTGAAGGTGATCTTTCCTTATCGTTTGTCCGTGGTGTCTTGGCATTATTTTACTGTCTATATAAAATAAAGGATTTTCACCATTCATATCTCCACGGTCTATATGGAGGTATGTTGGCTACCTGGTCGGGGGTTAAGGGAACGGTTTGGTAAAGGTCTTGCCATTGTTCAACATTTTTGAGGTCCTGCAATGGACCTGGGTCAAATTTAGTAGGACCTCCTTCAATGCTTCACGGTATTGGATTGGCCCCCTCATAAGTTAACTACTATTAATACTATAACCCGGCTATTTAGGACTGTATCCCTGCTGACTCAGACTACTTAGCCGAGGGTAACGTCACCGCCAAAAGCGGGGCCTACCACAATACTGCATTAATAACTTAATTCATTATCTTCCAATAATCCACCCCTTTAGGATTGTATCCTTGCTGACTCAAACTACTGGGGTGAGGGTAACGTCACCTTCAAAAGAGGGGCCTACTACAATAACTAAGATAATCTCTTAATTATGTGCAAAAGTGCGGAAATAATCAAAGGTTATACTAGATACGAGTCGGAACCAAGTGATTCATCTTGTCTATCTGTTTTTATTTTATTTTTATTTTCAGCATTTTAGTTAGTTTTTACTTTTCTTAGTTTAAAACATTTTTCTAAACTTTTTATTTTTGATTAGACGTTGAGGATAAACCGGTACTAAAAGCTCTTGTGTCCTTGGACGACCTCGGTATCTTACCAACACTATACTACGCTCAACGATGGGTGCACTTGCCCATATGTGTGTTTAGTGTTAAGTAAAATATCGTGTTTTATAAATTTAAAACTTGGCTAAAATAAGTGTTAAAAAGGGCTTAAAATATACACCTAATATATATAACACTTTATCGCACATCAACAAGCATATGATATGAAAGCATGGAAAGCATGGAAAGCATGAAAGTAACAAGCAGGCACATGTGTTCCACCCCAAAACAGTTTGGAAAACAGTAAAAGAGGGGTCTATGTACTCACTTGAGATTGCTTAGTAGTCCTCGAGTAACAACCAAACAAAGCTAGAGATCACGGATATCAAACGGCACCTAATATAGGTAACTATGTTAATATACCGGACCTAAATCGGAAGATTGGATAGAATGAGGGTTCGTAAACCAAACGAGTATGGAGACTCATGTAATATGGTTTAACAAAGCCTACATACTAAAATGAAACCTAACCTAAGTGCTTACGACCCATTACGACCCGTTTAGGTAGCTTATGCTACTTTAACGCGTCGTTCGCGTGTAACGCGTTCGGAACGCCTAACTAGTCCTATGATAAGTAAAATATGCCTTAACATGTCTAATATTGTTACCAAATCAGTTTAGATACCAAAAGTTATGTTACATATGCTTAAAATGAATTTTGGCGTTAAAAGGGCATTTTGGTAATTTACCTAAGGCATAAATACTACCTATCATACAACTACTCAAACGATGTGACCATAAGGTATAACCTCGGAAGGTTATTCCCTATACAACTATGGTCACCTAGTGTGTTTGGTCGGATCCTAATGATCGAACAAATGGGTCGGGTTCGAAAGTATAAGCGATTGTTTAGATCGCTTACCTTACGACCCTATATAAGCACTAAACTAAAAGTGATGAGCTAAGCATGTTAAAACATGCTTAACTAAGTTTGGAAAACAGGTTTGGTATCAAAACAAATGGTTTTGATACCCAAGAGTAGTTTGGTTACAAAATACGCAAGAATGCGCGTTTTGGCCGAAACTACGACTCGTCACTGAGCCTAGATAACGTGGTAATCAGTAGGTATAGTTACTAGGGACTATAACCATCGTGATTACGCTCACGTTATGAAGTCCAAACGAACTTCGCATTGACCATAAACTGGTCAACGCAGAAAGTCAAACCAAGTTTGACTTTTATCACTAAAGAATAAAAAGAACGAAGGAACACTTACAAAGGGTCCCCGAAAGCTTTGATTTCCAAATATTTCTCAGGTATGAAGCGATAGAACACCCCAACTTAGAGAAAAATCAGATTTCAAGTGGGTTTTGATTTGTGATGGGTTGGGTATTTATAGGATTAGGACCACCGTTAGGATCGTTTCTTGAAAACCGTGATCGAATCTCATCCGTACACTTGTTGGAATGTTATGGAACATCAATTGGCCCCCCACCATCAGGGATTAACATGTGGCAAAGGATTTGGGAGTGGTTAACAGCTGTTTTAGAACATTCGGATGTGCTGGGGGACCCCTTACGGACCGTAAGGGTGGTGGCTTATGGTCCGTAAGCCATCAACTATGCAGAAATGACAGTTTCAGTCCCTGCACCTTGTTTCGTTGCGTAACGGCACTTCTAACACCCGTCAAACCCAATTTCAAGCTCCACAATGATGTTAAGACATAGGGAACATGAAATATTCTTGAAAACATCTCGGATGTCGGTTCGTTTGGCCGTACGGTTGCGATGTTCGCTTAATTACGACGGAATGCACATAAGCGCGAAAAACGATCCAAATTGCTCGACGAATGGATTTTTCTTATGCCAAACACTAAAATAAAATATTTTAGTGCATACATAAATTTTGGATGTCCGGATGTATTCAGAACGTAAGTTATGCGCGAAAGAGCAAACTTGTGCACTTTTTGACGCTTTTAGTCCCTGAATGACCCAAAAGTTTATTTTAGCACACCGAACACCTCAAAGCCTATTTCTAAGCTATGTAAAGGATATTTATGGTATGTTTAACTTATGGTCATGTTCCGGAATGTCTGTTTTATACGAATCATCATACTTTCGCAGTTTGTCGAATTTAGTCCCTGTAGACTAATTAACTTGTTTTTGCCATTCCAAAGCCTTCAAAACTTATTTCTAAGTTATGTAAAGGTTATTTAAGGTATGTTAAGTATATGTTGATGTTCCGGAGTATTTTTCACGTTAAACTGACTACGTTTACGCACCAGTTTGCGTATAACTCTCCAGAAAGAAATGTAGAGTTTGAAATTGAATAAAAGTCAAAAGATGAAAAATGAAAAACATAGCCAAACAAACATTGGGATCAAATAACATTGTTTTATTAATAATTGTACTGTTCACAATGATTACAAGCACAGATGGTACAGTCTCCCCTACTTGTTGGAAATTTCGTCCCGAAATTTATTTAGAGGAAACTCGTGGAAAAAGATGCGGATATTTCGCCTTCATTTGATCTTCGCGTTCCCAAGTAAACTCGGGTCCACGTTTAGATTCCCAGCGAATCTTGACCAAAGGAATGCGCTTGGGTTTGAGCCACTTGACTTCACGTTCCATGATTTCCACTGGCTTCTCAACAAATTTCAGTGTTTTATCAACACGAATTTCGTCAAGTGGTATGTGGAGGTTCTCATCAGCTAAACACTTCTTGAGATTGGACACGTGAAAGGTTGGATGAACATTTCCATGTTCAGGAGGTAACTCAAGTCTTTAGGCTACCTTACCGATTCTTTCAACGATCTTGAATGGTCCAACGTATCTAGGTGCAAGTTTTCCTTTCTTTCCAAATCTGATCACACCTTTCCAAGGTGAGACCTTAAGTAATACTCGATCACCGACTTGAAATTCCATGGGCTTGCGTCCTTGGTCCGCATAACTCTTTTGACGGCTTCTAGCTGTCTGAAGGTTATCACTAACTTTCTTAACCTTATCAGTTGTCTCTAAAATGAGGGCAGGTCCAGTAAGCTGAGCCTCGCCGATCTCATTCCAGCAGACTGGTGAACGACATTTTCGACCATAGAGAGCCTCGAAAGGAGCCATTTTGATGCTAGAGTGATAACTGTTGATGTAGGAGAATTCAATCAACGGAAGATGTGAATCCCAACTACCACCAAAATCGATCACACAAGCTCTAAGCATATCCTCCAGAGTCTGGATTGTTCTTTCAGATTGACCATCCGTTTGCGGATGATAAGCTGTGCACAGATTAAGTTGGGTCCCCATAGCAGATTGCATGGTTCTCCAAAAATGAGAAGTGAAACGAGCATCTCTGTCAGAAATGATGTTCAAAGGAACACCATGTCGAGCTACAATTTCATCCACATAGATTTTAGCAAGTTTGTTAGCAGAAAAATCCTCACGGATTGGCAAGAAATGCGCTGACTTAGTAAGACGATCAACAACTACCCAGATGGCATCATGACCTTTCTTTGTGCGCGGAAGTTTGGTAGTGAGATCCATAGTAATGTTTTCCCATTTCCAAACTGGGATCTCTGGTTGCACCAATAAACCAGAAGGACGCTGATGTTCAGCCTTAACCTTAAGAAAAGTAAGGCATTTTGATACATATAAGGCAATGTCTTTCTTCATACCAGGCCACCAATACTGAATACGAAGATCCTTATACATCTTATCTGAGCCAGGATGAACAGAATAACGAGACTTATGGGCTTCATTCATAAGCAAGGTACGAAGGTTATCTTGGCTTGGGACCCACAAACGGTCCATGAAGTAATACGATCCATTGTCCTTCAGTTCCAGATCAGGTGTTATGTGATAGGGAAATTCCTTATCCATTAAACCTTGTGAAACACAAGTGTGTTGCGCCTGAGAAATGCGGGCTTGGATATCGGATCGAGCTTGAATATCAGATTGAACACGTACACAATAAAGCTTAGTGCGTTCCTTACGACTCAATGCATCGGCTACGACATTTGCCTTACCAGGATGGTAGCGAATGTCGCAGTCATAGTCGTTTAGAAGCTCAACCCAACATCGTTGCCTCATGTTGAGTTCTTTCTGATTGAAGATATGCAGAAGACTTTTGTGGTCCGTGAAAACCACACATTTTGTACCGTACAAATAGTGCCTCCGGATCTTAAGAGCGAAGACAACTGCACCCAACTCAAGATCATGAGTGGTGTAGTTCTTCTCATGTATCTTCAACTGCCTCGATGCATATGCTATGACTTTGTTCCTTTGCATCAGAACACAGCCAAGACCCAATTTAGATGCATCGCAATAAACGACGAAATCATCATTGCCCTCAGGCAAAGTCAGAACAGGCGCATCACAAAGCTTCTGCCTCAAGTTTTGAAAAGCTTCCTCTTGTTTGAATCCCCAATCAAAGGGTTTGTTCTTCTGATTTAGAGCAGTTAGAGGAACTGCAATCTTCGAGAAGTTTTCTATGAAGCGACGATAATAACCCGCTAGACCAAGAAAAGAACGAACTTCAGTAGGAGTAGTAGGCGTATCCCAATCCTTAATCGCACTGATCTTGGAGGGATCTACATGAATACCTTGTTCGTTGACAATATGTCCTAAAAATTGAACTTCTTTAAGCCAGAATTCACACTTGGAGAATTTGGCGAAAAGTTGCTCTTTCTTTAGGAGTTCCAAAGTAAGACGAAGATGTTGCTCATGATCAGCTCGCGTCTTAGAATAAATCAAGATGTCATCAATAAAAACAATGACGAACTGATCCAAATAAGGCTTGCAGACCCTATTCATTAAGTCCATGAAAACAGCAGGAGCATTAGTCAAACCGAATGGCATAACTGTGAACTCATAATGCCCATACCGAGTGCGGAACGCTGTCTTGGGAATATCTTCTTCATGCACACGAAGTTGATGATATCCAGATCGCAGATCAATCTTTGAAAAATAAGAAGCGCCCTGTAACTGATCAAAGAGATCATCAATGCGAGGTAGGGGATATCGATTCTTGATTGTAAGCTTGTTAAGCTCACGATAATCGATACACATCCTAAAAGATCCATCCTTCTTCTTGACAAAAAGAACGGGAGCACCCCAAGGTGAAAAGATAGGACGGATAAAACCTTTGTCAGAGAGCTCCTGAAGCTGCGTAGACAACTCTTGCATCTCAGACGGTGCAAGATGATATGGAGATCTGGCAATGGGATTTGCACCAGGTACGAGATCAATTCGGAACTCGACTTGGCGTGCTGGGGTAGACCAGGTAACTCTTCAGGGAAAACTTTGGGATAATTCCGAACAACCGGAATATCTTGGATAGACTTACCTTTGCCTTTATCTGCTGTGACATGTGCCAAGAAGTCCACTTAATTCTTTCGCAGATACTTCCGAGCTTTAAAAAAAGACATGAGTTTGAGACCACCTGTAGGTTTCTCACCACGAACCTGTAGGATCTCGCCTGTCGAAAGTGGCACACGAACAATCTTCTCAAAAGAAACTACCTCTGCGCGATGCTTGGCTAACCAATCCATACCCACAATAATGTTGAAGCTTCCAAGTTGCATAGGCGTGAGGTCAATAGGAAAAAGATGGTCGTTAAGGTTCAACTGGCAGTTGTGAAGAATAGAATCAAGAACAATGGGTTCACCACTAGCAACTTCTACTGTCAAGGGTTTTCCTAGTTTCGTTCTAGACATGCGAAGCAATGGCTCAAAAGATAATGACACAAAACTCTTATCGGCACCCGAATCAAAAAGAACAGATGCAGGCTGATTATTAATAAAGAACGTACCGTTCACCACTTCATTGTCTGCTTGTGCCTCTTGTACATTCATGTTGAAGACTCGACCTCGAGCCTGAGCCTGATTCTGATTTGGATTAGCATTCACCAATCTTGGACACTGATTACGGTAGTGGGTCAGATCCCCACAATTGTAACAAGAACCTGGAGGGTAGTGTGGTCGTGCAGCTTGACCTTGTTGCTGAGCAGGAGGTTGAGCAACTCGTTGAGCCGGGTTCTGAACTGCCTGATTCTGAGCAAAACGATAAACACCAGCAAGATGACCTGACTTCCCACAGTTAGTACAGAAACGGCACGGAAATTGCGGCTGATGGTAACTGTTGCATCTATTGCACAAAGGTGCATTTCCTGCATAAGGTTTCTTCGCTGGAGGCTGTGCAGGTTGGTTGGGAGCTGCCTGGTTAACTTAGGCAGTGACAGCAAAATTTTGGGAAGCCTTACGCTTCCTTGACCCCCTTGAGGAACCAGAATCCTTTCCCTTCTTGTTTTGACCTTTCTTGCTATCTTCTTTTTCAGACGCCTGCTTCTTACCCTTGTCACCCTTTTTGTGCAGCTTTCCCTTTCGAACCTGTGACTCAGTCAATGTCGCTGCTAACTCGATCGCCTGACGGAGTGTGGTAGGGTTACTACCAGTAATGATGTCTTGTACTGAGTCAGGTAGACCATCGATGTACCTTTCGATAGCCTTGTCGAGTGGGGTAACCATAGTCGGGCAAAGCAGATTCAACTCCTCAAACCTATCAGTGTAAGCCCGATGCTCACCACTATCTTGTTTCAAGTCATCAAACTCCCTCTCCAAAGCTCGCAGTTCATGACGAGGACAAAACTCCCTCATCATAAGGGCTCTAAGTTCGGCACATGTTTGCGCTAAAGCAACTTCTACACCGCGATCTCTCATAACGCCGTTCCACCATGTGAGAGCCCTCTTCTGAAACACACTCGAAGAAAACTCGACCTTGCGATTGTCAGGACACTGAACGTGACGGAAAGTATTCTCAATGCTCTCAAACCAATGAAGAAGCCCAGTCGCTCCCTCAGAACCACTAAACTTGAGTGGTTTAGCCGAGTTAAAATTCCTGAAATTGCATGGAGCATTGTTGTTGTTGTTGGCTTGGTTCCATTGAGCAAAGAGGTTTGGGAATGCAGCAGCCATTTATTGCGCAATGATTTCTGCCAGTTCGGCAGTCGCTATCTAGTTTTCGCGTCGAGGAGGCATTCTAAAAGTGGAAAACATGAAAGGAAACGAGTGAGATGATTGGATGAAGAGAATGAGATGAAACAAAATCAACAAAAGCAAAGATGGTGGTCATTCGTCCGCATCACAAAGCAAACAAACGACACACAGTGACTAATCAAGGTAAATGGGTCAAAAATAATGTATCGCGAAGAGATGCCGCCTATAAGTGAACACTCACCCCAAGAGTTCCCAGGTAAGAGTGACTGGTCTGATTATGTGGATTTGTACGAACACTCTAGCCTTAGACAGAAAACCCAGGGTACAGGCATTCACTCTTCCAGTTTGCACGTGTTCACACTATTAAAAACCCAAAACTTTGACGAGATTTTTGAAAATTCAAAGGGGTTCAAAACCTTGTAATAATTCATTCAAAAACAGAAGATTGTTTTTCAAAAATTGTTTTGGAAAATTGGGTTCTTGTTTTGATAATCACCTAAGGATAGGTGATGTGCATGTTTTAAGATCTAAAAACATGATAACTTGTGTTAGGGTCCTAGAAAGGTTATAGTCTAGGTCAAAGAATTACTAATAACCTAATTCCCTATAACCATTGGCTCTGATGCCAACTCTTCTGTCACACCCCGACCACGTAGAACATCAAATCGTGGCGGAAACGTCGGGGAGTGTTGTAACAGAATTATTGTTTCACAACCATGGCATACAAAGTTATATATTATTTATCAAACAAGCGTGTTATATTGTCTCAAAACAGGAAATAAAGAGTTCAGAACATAATTAAACTAGTTCCATCTTTATTTTAAGTCTCTAAGGTACAGGTCCGCCCTAGTGTCACGATCATCATCCTAAGCAACAGCTCTCCTGAAAACACATGTTAAAATAGGTACGTCAGCATAAAAATGCCTGCGAGATACATAGGTTTTGTGAAAATAGTATTCATGACTTGGGTTTTTTTTAGAAGATAGGTTTAATAAAAATTAGTCATGAATCTTGTTAAGTGTTGTCTTTTATAAATCATATGAAAACTCGAAAAGAAATCCGATTATATAAAAGAAAGGTGTATGGTTAATGAAATAACCCAGTAAAATGAGTTGTATAAAACAATGTCTTGAAAAATATGTTATTTGTGTAAAATGTAATATGTCTATACTGAAATGATTTAAATAACGCTACGATATGTAATATTATACAAACACTTATATATAGGAAGTACCATCGGCGTATCCACCATGTTTGTATCATATTACACACGTCTCGTTACTCAAACCATTTACCCAAACCAACCACCAATGTAAATTATTCATGTATAAATCAATTGTCAAGTGTTATTGTGTAAACCATATCAAAATGTCCATGTCTAATGTAAATCACCAAATGTGTATATCAATGTCAAAATGTTTATGTTTAACGTAAATCATATAATGTGTATCCAAAAATATCATGTATGGCATGTGAAATATATCAACTAAACCATCGGTAAAATGCACAAAAACAGGGTATTGAATTAAACATAGTTTAAGTCAAAGTTATGTTTTGTGGAACAAATGCATGCTATACTGATACAAACATCTATGCGGTATTGTGAAAATGCATACATCCAAGCCTTGTGACTGTGGTGATAGACCTTTAAACAAATTAAAGGTTTATCAGTGTTATGTTTATCGAATTCGGTCATTCCTTCCATCCAAACATACCTAGGATGTCAGGAACGGGAGTTGTCAATTCCTATGGTACCACTACCTACTAACGAATGGCGTAGCTAATGTTAATGAATGTATTTTTGTCCCATTTAAACAAACCAAATGCCATACCAAAAATGTAAGCATGTGAAAACAATGCACTAAGTATGTAATCAAATGAACATACATAGCATGAAATGTAATGTAAAACAATGTACTAAGTATGCACACAATGGACATACATAGCATAAAATGTAATGAAATCATGTACTATAATGTACTAATGAACATAACAAGCATATGATATGAAAGCATGGAAAGCATGAAAGTAATAAGCAGGCACATGTGTTCCACCCCAAAAAAGTTTCGAAAACAGTAAAAGAGGGGTCTACGTACTCACTTTAGATTGCTTAGTAGTCCTTGAGTAACAACCAAACAATGCTAGAGATCACGGATATCAAACGGCACCTAATATAGGTAACTATGTTAATATACCGGACCTAAATCGGAAGATTGGATAGAATGAGGGTTCGTAAACCAAACGAGTATGGAGACTCATGTAATATGGTTTAACAAAGCCTACATACTAAAATGAAACCTAACCTAAGTGCTTACGACCCATTACGACCCGTTTAGGTAGCTTATGCTACTTTAACGCGTCGTTCGCGTGTAACGCGTTCGGAACGCCTAACTAGTCCTATGATAAGTAAAATATGCCTTAACATGTCTAATATTGTTACCAAATCAGTTTAGATACCAAAAGTTATGTTACATATGCTTAAAATGAATTTTGGCATTAAAAGGGCATATTGGTAATTTACCTAAGGCATATATACTACCTATCATACAACTACTCAAACGATGTGACCATAAGGTATAACCTCGGAAGGTTATTCCCTATATAACTATGGTCACCTAGTGTGTTTGGTCGGATCCTAATGATCGACCAAACGGGTCGGGTTCGAAAGTATAAGCGATTGTTTAGATCGCTTACCTTACGACCCTATATAAGCACTAAACTAAAAGTGACGAGCTAAGCATGTTAAAACATGCTTAACTAAGTTTGGAAAACAGGTTTGGTATCAAAACAAATGGTTTTGATACCCAAGAGTAGTTTGGTTACAAAATACGCAAGAATGCGCGTTTTGGCCGAAACTACGACTCGTCACTGAGCCTAGATAACGTGGTAATCAGTAGGTATAGTTACTAGGGACTATAACCATCGTGATTACGCTCACGTTATGAAGTTCAACTGAACTTCGCATTGACCATAAACTGGTCAACGCAGAAAGTCAAACCAAGTTTGACTTTTATCGCTAAAGAATAAAAAGAAGGAAGTAACACTTACAAAGGGTCCCCGAAAGCTTTGATTTCCAAATATTTCTCAGGTATGAAGTGATAGAACACCCCAACTTAGAGAAAAATCAGATTTCAAGTGGGTTTTGAGTTGTGATGGGTTGGGTATTTATAGGATTAGGACCACCGTTAGGTTCGTTTCTTGAAAACCGTGATTGAATCTCATCCGTACACTTGTTGGAATGTTATGGAACATCAATTGGCCCCCACCATCAGGGATTAACATGTGGCAAAGGATTTGGGAGTGGTTAACAGCTGCTAACAGCTATTTTAGAACATTCTGATGTGCTGGGGACCCCTTACGGATCGTAAGGGTGGTGGCTTACGGTTCGTAAGCCATCAACTATGCAGAAATGACAGTTTCAGTCCCTGCACCTTGTTTCGTTGCGTAACGGCACTTCTAATGCCCGTTAAACCCAATTTCAAGCTCCAAAATGATGTTAAGACATAGGGAACATGAAATATGCTTGAAAACATCTCGGATGTCGGTTCTTTTGGCCGTACGGTTGCGATGTTCGCTTAATTACGACGGAATGCGCATAAGCGCGAAAAACGATCCAAATTGCGCGACGAATGGATTTTTCTTATGCCAAACACTAAAATAAAATATTTTAGTGCTTACATAAATTTTTGGATGTCCGGATGTATTCAGAACTTAAGTTATGCGCGAAAGAGCAAACTTGTGCACTTTTTGACGCTTTTAGTCCATGAATGACCCAAAAGTTTATTTTAGCACATCGAACACCTCAAAGCCTATTTATAAGATATGTAAAGGATATTTATGGTATGTTTAACTTATGGTCATGTTCCGGAATGTCTATTTTAGTACGAATCATCATACTTTCGCAGTTTGTCGAATTTAGTCCTTGTAGGCGAATTAACTTGTTTTTGCCATTCCAAAGCCTTCAAAACTTATTTCTAAGTTATGTAAAGGTTATTTAAGGTATGTTAAGTATATGTTGATGTTTCGGAGTATTTGTCGCGTTAAACTGACTACGTTTACGCACCAGTTTGCGTATAACTCTCCAGAAAGAAATGTAGAGTTTGAAATTGAATAAAAGTCAAAACATGAAAAATGTAAAACATAGCCAAACAAACATTGGGATCAAATAACATTGTTTTATTGATAATTGTACTATTCACAATGATTACAAGCACAGATGTTACATTGTGCATGTTTACTTTATGTTTGTGGTGATTAATCGAAACACAATCGCAACTCTATCGCAACGCAATCGAACCGCAAATGCTAAACGCTAGTTAATTATAGTGATTGTATGTTAGATATAGTAGTTAGGTTATTTGTGTAACTAATGGGTAATTCTATCGCAACCTCGCTCTAAACGCATCGCAAAACCCAACGCACGAAACGAAACGCCGAAACTCAAATGTCGGAGCCACTCGATCGAGTGACCACTCGATCGGATGGCCAACCGATCGGGTTGCCATCCGATCGGGTTGCCATCCGATCGGACAGCCATCCGATCGGTGACCTGCTCGACCCTTTGCACTTTCCTTTTTGGGAAACCCTATAAATACCCTCACTTGTCACATCACTTAATGTGACAGCTCCTCCACTCAACCAGCTCTCTCAAGCACGCTTTTCTCTCGATTTCTCGCAATTCTTGTAAGTTTTCAACCTAAATCTTGTACTTCTACAATCTACACGCACTCCTTCATCTTTTTCACCTTTGAATCTTAACTTTTAACCGTGAAATCAGTGGATTTGAGGTGTTCTGGGGTGATGTCATCATGGAGTTCTTATGAACTTCATGTTTTGGCCTCATTCCACCAAGAACAACTTAGATCTGAAGGATTTCCATATAAATAAACAATGTTTTCGCATAGATCAACACATATTCATGGTTAAAAGGATTGAAAGATAGTTTTTCAACTTTCTTTCAACTCTTTTACACTCAATGCACTCAAAACCGATAGAATCGGACCTCGTTCTAACCTTCTACTCTTTCCTAGTGATGTGTTGGTTCAAGATCTGGTATCTATCAAAGAGACCACTGATTTCAGGTTAAACATGAACCACCGCCACGAACCAGTAAACTGATCGGACTTGGGTGATTCATGTTCGATCGGGTCACTGGAGTCATGATGGGGTTTCTGTTGTCTAGCACGTTGTCATACCGTCTCGATAAAACGCAAAACTTAACAAATCTTCAAGTTAGCAACACGATCAGGTCGCGGGATGGATTGTCGTCCGATCAGATTGCCATCTGATCGAGCCGCAATCCGATCAGATTGCACTTGAGGTTCAACACTTAACTGTTTTTCAACATGTTCAATGCACTACCAGTTCTAACGGATTGCCACCCGATCGGTAGACCATCCGATTGGATGACAACACTGCTGTGAACTTGTTCTCTGAGAAATGACTCACCGGACGGATCATCATCCGATCGAGCCGCCGTTCGATTGAATGACCTGAAAGGTAGAGATATTTCTCTGTTTTCAAAATGCTACAATGAAAACTTCAAAAGGCAAGCCATCATACACAAACACATCATTCTCAAACAAGGTGTCAATCCGACCGAATGGCCATCCGATCGGATTGCCATCCGAACAGATTGACATCCGATCGGATTGCCATCCGATCGGATCACCGTTCGACATTTGGTCCTTTGCACCGTTTTACGCGTCGCTTATCTTTTATGCTATCGTTAACTGTTCAGGCTAATATCACCCAGCGCTCCCTTCAATCCAAGAGAGTGTTTACTTGTTAAATACAATCTGTGAGTATACTCGATCCCTTTTTGCTTTACGCACTTTTGGGTGTTACATACGTTACTTATTCAAATCACAATCGACACACAACACAAACACTATTTAAACGCTGACTGCTATTGCATGTTACGTGTTTTTCGATGAATGCTTGTATGTTGTGTTAACATGGTGATCGTTGCCTGACACCTAAGCAACGATAGTACTATAGTTTGGACTCAGCACCTGTCGTGGACAGGGGTTGTTAAGGGCTTTACTTCACGTGTCCCAGTGGGGATATGTGTTGCGCATTCTACAACTCGCAGTCACGTCTGTGCATATTTCTCTGTCGATAACCTACTAGCTTTCACTTTGCTACATGTTACATGCTGGTTATGCGTAAACTATTTCGAACTCTACTATGCTAATATCAAACTTGTATGCTCACCTTTACACTATGTGTATTGACCTTTATTTTAACGTATGTGACAAGTGTTTGAGATGCTAGGACATTGCTTGCTTTCATGGAAATCGAGTAGGAGAGTCTAGAAACAATTTATTTATTTGAATCTGAGTTGTCGGAACAGTGTTATTTGTTTTTGAGATAATAGGTTTGTAATAATTATTTTACTGAATATGTTTTGGTATGGGACTTAACGTTAAATATTCGGTAACATTAGTTGTTATGGATTTCTCTTGAACAATCTGTTTCGCTCAGTGCTGCACCCCGATGTTTCCGCCATCAGTTGCGGTGTGACAAGTGGTCTGTTGAATTCTCTTTAAACCTAAAATGAAAAACAATAAGCAACTCTATATAAGATGTATCGGTAGGCTCACAATCATTTAAAAGTGTGCAGGGTGATATAAATCTAAATCGACGGAAGACTATTTGGGAACCGCTCATTGGAATATGGTCTTGGTACCGAAATTTCGTTTGATAGATTGCCGAGGTTCTGAGATACGTGGTCTTTATGTTGTTTATCATCTGGGCATCATGGTTGTTTCTTTTACCGAAAACAATGGGGACGCAAGTCTAGACCTTCCATGATGCCATACATACGTGTAAATATCATACAAACATGTATATAATACATGATGCATACGACCTCAATAAGTGATAAACAATCACATGTCCAAATCAATAAGTGATAATATATCACAGTTTTTATGCGGGAGTCAAGTTCGTCTCTTTGTCGGTACGATGGTACTAACCTGTTCACGGACTTGCTCTTGTTCCCTGCATGCATCGAATATCAAGTTCCTTCTCAATAAGTGATTTTATCACATAGGGCTTGTATTCATCCAAAAATAAATGAGTATCTCACATCTTATACGTTGAAAACAAATGATAAATGGTATACTCACCAGTAAGATGAACTCTCGTGCATACCTTGATATGGGAATGTGTCGTGTGTGGATGAACACCGGTCGGTAAGTATAAATCATACCTTAACGTATCCCCTAACCGCGAATACATCTGATAAGTTGAGTTTAATGGACAACAATACCAATAATCGTTATAGGATGCTTATCTTAATATTAACTAATTGAACAACAAGAGCGTTTTGGCATGACCGTACACTGATATGATTCTCTTACCCTCGAAACTCGCAAAAAGAATGCATGTATATATTTATTTACTACTTTCCGTCTTTAAATTTGAAATATTCAAAAATACCAAAAAGATTTTAGGTGTGTTTTAATATAAACTTTATAAAAACCAAAAAGATTTTATTTCTAATTTCCTTTTGATTGTCCGATGTTGGATCTCGAGTCTTTTCCACCTAAAACCTGATCGAAACCTAAAACAATTGCATCTTCATAAATGGTCAAAATTAACAAGTGTTGAAAGTTAAAATCTAAAATGATCTAACTTTTATAACTTTCAAACTGCTGTCAGTCGGTAGTTGATTGAGAGTTGGTCACATGTGTGTCATTTGTATATGTTGATTATATTCCAAGCAGTTGTTCTCATTACGCGTTTAGCTTTCTTGTGTGTGCAGATTCGATATCCAAACTAGCTAAAGGCAAAGAGAACGTGTCAGATGACAAGCCGTAAAGTGAAGACACGACTTTGATGCAATCTGAAGATCAAGATGATTGAATTGCAGCTGACCACTCATCAACACCAAAAGGATCCAAAAGTATTGAAGATCAAAAGATTCACGAGCATCATTCAAGGGGGAGTTTGTTGATACACTCCCTGCTTGTGACACGTGAAGACTCTGAAAATCTGACAGTGTGAAGAACAAACCATCATGAGCAGCGTTCAAGGGGGAGTTTGTTGATACACTTTATGTGGATGCGACTCGACTCGATTCGGTTCGACTCGGTTAGGTTTGGTTCAAGACCAACGTCGGGACATTCCTCCGTCGTGCGCCCCAGAGATCGACACACGAAGCACGAAGAGCCGCGAACCGTCATCAGACGCCACATCACCATGATGATTTCATGATGATGTCATATGATAACTTATCATTTCATGCAAACAATGAAGAACTGATGATTCTGCACGTGCAATTCATAACAACCACAAAAGACCTAATGACTGGAACCACGAAGAACCTTTAAACATGTGATCATGAAAAACCTCAAGATGAAAGACATTCTTCGTCAGTCAACCTATTCACGAAGAACCTTAAAGATGAAAGACATTCTTCGTCGGTCATGCATTACGAAGAACATGTTGCATTTGATTAACTTCCACGAAGAACATTGGACACATCACTCCACGAAGAACCTCATATTCTTCGTGGATATGTATTTTTCGTGGGTATAGTTAACTGTTGAAATGGTCACAACGAAGAACCTCTATTCTTCGTAGGTTCATGTTTTTCGTGGGGTCTTACTGATGTGCAGGCTATATAAACAGAACAGATAACATAGAACAGTGAGTGAGAAAAAAGAGAGTTTGAGAGCATTTTCTAGCTTTATCTTCTTGTAACAAACTCTTTGAATGTAATACATTGAGCTTTAAAACGTTGAATCTTGTGTGTATTGTGTGTTCTTGAGCTCGGTTTGCATACCCGTTTGGTTTCCGCACAACCGGGTGTGTTTGGTAACAAGGTTAAGGTTACTAGATCCTCCTCTAGGGACCTACATATATGTTGTACAGTGTGTAGTATAAACCATAATGGTGTACAAAGTAATTTTAACGGTGTACAAACTACTTCGCCTAACTTGAACAAAAGACTTTCTTACTAGAAACATGAAAAGTGCAAGTAAAGCATAGATATAGTATTCAAAACCATATATGACCTCATCCACATTATGTTTAACTTTTATTAAATAAATATTTATTAAATAAATAATAATTTCACACTTCAAGATTATGGGGGTGAATGTTGGGTTAATCTTGATTAAGTTATAGCCGGGTCATCGAAACGGGTCGAAACTAGGTTTCGCATGAATGGGTCAGAAGGTTTAGTGGTGGAGGTTGACCAAAAGTTGCGAGAGGGGGGGGGGGGGGGCAGAAAGTCATGGGACCAAATTTTTTTCCTATCGCTATGTTTCGGGTTATATGTTTGGGTTTCGGGTCGGGTCAAACAATAATAACTCCAAATAAAACTACATAATCTTCATTCATTCAAATGAGGCGCTCCTACTCATAAAAAATGCTATATATTGTTTAACAAAAATAAAGACCAAGTATTTATAATAATGCGAGATAAATGTTATGTACCTGGACGAAAATTACAACTCAACCCAACGATCTTTAAGATAAATGGTAAGTACCTTTAAGACCTTTAAGATAAAAAAAACCCTCAACTTTGATTTATATATAAAGTAGTAACAAACTTTACTTAAAGTTTAGCCCGTTCACATTTTTTAAACTCAATACGAAAATATGTATAAATATTTTTGACAATAAACTTGGAAGGGGCAGAGGAATTTTAAGCAAATTAATTGGCTAGGGCAGACGGATGTTGTAGAAGGCGCTAGGCGCTAGTCGGGCGGTGAGGTACAGCCTAGGGATTAATCGGGATTAACCGGGATTAATCGGGATTAATCGGAATGGGATTTTTATATGTATTTTTTCAAAATTATATATATATATACCCAATAATATAAAAATAATACTTCAAAATTCACATAAATACTTCAAGTTTCAGATAGTATGGTTCGATTTTGACCGATTTTGACCAATTCTGACCGCCTAGGACCGCCTAGGACCGATTTTGTCCGATTAATGTAGTCCGATTAATCCGATTTTTGACCGCCTAGGACCGACTTTGACCGATTAAGACCGCCTACGACCGACTTTGACCGATTACCGATTAATTCACCGACTAGCTTATAATTAATCAGTTGGTGACCGCCTAGCGCCTAGGCGGCGATTAATCGGCCGCCTAGGCCGATTTCTGCAACAGTGGGCAGACCTATATAATTTTAAAACGAAAATTAATACAACTTTAACTGAAACATTCAGGGGGCGGGTGCAACCCACGGTCCCTTAAAAGCTACTCCACTGAGAAGGTTGTTGAAGAATTGGTCTTAGTTAACCGGAAAAAAAGGAGTTGAACGTGGGAATATGAACGTTAGTGGTGGCAGGTTGTTGAAGAATTGGTCTTTGTTGACCGGAAAAGAAAGAGTTGAAGGTGGGAACATGAATGTTAGTGGTGGCTGATTTTATGGGATTTATAGTTGTTTATATAGGGATAGTATTAGTTTATTTGATGTTCTTTCAATTTTTCAGCAACAAGTTTAGAAAACATTTCATTCTCTTCCTGAATTGTATTGTGCTTTTTTAGTGTGTTGTTGAGTGGGGCCTGAAACCAATAGACAGGACAGAAGACTTTTGACTTTGAAGTCTCCGCACAGACTTGTTAACTGCAGTAATACCCACCCTATTATGGGTTTATATAAAGCTTCTCTATTAATCAAATTTCTTAAATTAAACTACGTACTTCTCTTCATGGCTTCCATCCACTTACAACTACAAGCCTTCTCCCTCAACAGTACCCTCTTCAAGCTTCTTCACCTTCAGGTACTTAATCTCTCCATGAACAACTTTGTTGAATCTCAAATCCCCCATGAGATTGCTGCTCTTAAGCAATTAAGAAGCCTCGATCTCTCTTATTCTGGATTTTATGGCCGAATCCCAAATGAAATCTCACAGTTAACACAACTCATTTCGTTAGATCTGTCAGGGAATCCCTTAAAGCTTCATAGTTCTGGCCTTGAATATTTGTTGAAAAACATGACTAGACTCGAATACCTCCATCTCTCTGAGGTTGACCTGAGTTCATCCGTACCTCGTTTCCTGGCCAATTTTTCTTCCTTGAGGTCTATCGCACTCAGAGATTGTCAGCTTCAAGATGAATTTCCTTCAGCAATATTTCACTTGCCCAAGTTGAAACATCTTTACTTAGCAAACAATCTCAAACTTACCGGTTTCCTGCCTGAATTTCATAACAATACCTTACTTGAGTCTCTAAATCTGCGTAACACAAGTTTTGCTGGGGTTATACCAGAATCCATAGGAAACCTAAACCTTTTGTACTTCTTGTCATTTGGAACATGTAATTTCTCAGGGCGTATACCAGCTTCACTACCAAACTTGACACAGCTAACTCACTTGAATCTTTACGAAAATGAATTCACTGGGCCTCTCCCTTCATTGGAAAGTCTTTCGAAACTCACTTTTTTGCTTCTTGGTTCTAGCAATCTCGTGATAGAAGGCGTGTACGATTGGGTTAATAAACTCACTAAGCTTAATACACTGTTTCTAGACGGTATGAACATACAAGGTGAAATCCTACCTCATCTTGCAAACCTAACCAAACTTAGTGTTGTCGCAATGCAGGACAATTTTATTTTTGGTCGTATCCCATCTTCATTTATGAACCTCACCCAACTAACAATGTTCGCCTTTAGCAGAAATCAACTGCAAGGGAAAATTTCAAACTCGTTTTTGAATTTTAAAAGCCTCGAATATCTTGCCGTAAGTGACAATAATTTTAGCGGCACAGTGGGCGTAGACTCATTTTTAGGACTCAACAAACTCAAACATATTGGTTTAGGTTATAATAGCTTGTCATTTGTAACCACCACCAACTACACCAATGCTACCCTACCAGAATTGAAATATCTAGGACTGGCATCTTGCAACTTGAAGGAATTCCCAGCTTTTTTGCGGTTCCAAACGAAATTGACAGGCTTAGATCTTTGGAACAATGAAATTGAGGGCCTCATACCAGATTGGATTTGGAATAATAGCCAAGAAACATTACGGATGTTTTCCGTGGAAAACAACTTCATCACTGGGTTTCATCAGCATCACTGTTTTCTCCCATGGATTCGTTTGGAAATTTTTGAGGTGGCATCTAATGAGCTACGAGGGCGGCTTCCAATTCCTCCGCATACAATAGTTGTTTATGACGTCGCAAACAATAATCTGACAGGAGAAATACTTCCATGGATATGTGAAGTAAAATCGCTTCAAGTCCTAGATATATCTTCTAACATGATGACTGGAACCCTTCCTCCATGTTTAGGTAACTTAAGCAATTCATTGTCGTATTTAGATCTGAAACAAAATAATTTTCATGGGCTGATGTTGAATACATCACATGGATGCCTTTTAAAGAAGATTGATTTGAGCGAAAATCAATTTAGTGGTAAGGTGTCAAGGTCTTTGGCCAATTGTATCAATTTAGAGTTTCTCTCTCTTGCAGCGAATTCTTTTGAAGATGTTTTCCCGCTTTGGTTGGGAACTCATCCCAAGCTACAAGTGCTCATTTTGAGATCTAATAAGTTTTATGGTACAATTCAAGGTCTATCTAGCTCACAGTTTCTTCAGCTAAGGATCATAGACATTTCCAACAATGGCTTTAGTGGTCAATTGCCTCACAAGTCATTCCAAAATTGGAATGCAATGAAATCTGTTAATCTTAGCAGATCATTTCCTATGGAAGTCTTGATTCCTTTCGGTACATTTCCAATGTTTAGGTTTATGTTTACGTTTCAATACTCGATGACGTTAACAAATAAAGGTGTCAAGAGAGAGTACACGAAAATTCTAAACATTTTCACAGCCATCGATCTCTCATGTAACAACTTTAAAGGGCAGATCCCACAATCACTCCAAGATCTTCATGGACTTGAATCTCTTAATCTTTCCAACAACCATTTTACTGGACATATCTTGACATCTTTAGGAAACCTAAAGAATCTTGAATCTTTGGATCTTTTCCAAAATGAGTTATCAGGACAAATCCCTCAACAATTGTTGCAACTTGGCTTCCTTGCTTTTCTTAATGTGTCCTACAACCACCTTGATGGGCGCATACCACAAGGGAAACAGTTCAATACATTTGAAAACAATTCCTACTTGGGAAATCCCGGACTGTGTGGAAAACCGTTATCCAAGGAATGTGAAAATTCAAGGGTACCAACGGTACTTCCACCAACAAGCAGGAATGAGTATGAGTCTCTTCCGCCAGGTGACATAATTGATTGGATGGTGATATTATTGGGTGTCGGAAGTGGTCTGATTATTGGAATCGTTATCGGGAACCTTCTATATGCAAGGTATGGTGATTGGTTCCTTGAACGACTTGGGATGAGAAAGAACAGATGGGTAAGGCCATTGAGGAACACAAGGAGAAACTAATGTACTTCATGGTTTTACTTTCAAAATGAATAATAGCGCGTTATGCTTCTTATAATTATATATTTTAAATCATGTAATACGAATATAAGTGTGCTCCATGTTATAAATGTACTATGTGTTGTAACAAATATTTGCAATAATTTTTCCTTACACCAACGTTTCAGATATTTGATGCCTTTTACTTTTCTACAAAGTACAAACCAATATTTAATGAAATAAAGAAATGGGTACAAATGTAGGAACACAAGTAGTTCCTCCTAGCTCTTACTTAATTACCGGAGAATATTTATAATATGAGAAACATGGACCACGTTGTTTATTTGACATGAAAAGGACTGAAATTAAATTCTATAACTTCTGTACTCTCAAACGCATCTACACTCTAATTTTCTCTATTCAAAACATGTTTAGTTTCTCTTGTAACTTCTATGGTTATAAGATACGATGTTAATATAATTCTATATATGTCGTTATATCTTAATATAAAATATATCTTAATATAAAAATATGCCGTCATTCCAAATCTGATAACATTCTTGAGAGCTCTATCCGTGCATCAGGATCTTGAAGATATAAAACAAGGCCACTTGGGATTCACTTGCTATTGTTTTTTTATTTATAAGTACAAAAGGTTAACTATGTAAATTTGCAAAAACATAAAACTACCAAAAAGTATAATTATAATTTGAACACCACTAAAATTACCTGGTACACCACCAAGTACCTTTTATATATGCTGTACTGTGTGTAGTATAATTGTATAAACCATACCCAATGGTGTACAAAGTAATTTTAACGGTGTACAAACTACTTCGCCTAACTTGAACAAAAGACTTTGTTACTAGAAACATGAAAAGTGCAAGTAAAGCATAGATATAGTATTCAAAACCATATACGACCTCATCCACATTAAGTTTAACTTTTATTAAATAAATAATAATTTCACAGCGCGACATGCTTCCTCTTTGGTATAGTTCTGTAACAAGATACTCTAAGGTACCTGACAGTCGAATCTTCACTGATGGCCATCAAGATTTTTGTATCTTCTAAATTATGCTGCCGGAAGGAATCAATGCGTCTTTGATAACTGTCACAATCCCGCTTTTTATGAAGTACCCTTCTGTTTCTCTTGCTGCTTCTTGAATGTTATCACTGTTTATAATCTGCCATCACAAAATAAGATGCACAAAATGAAATCATAGTAATAACTTTGAGTGTTATCACTGTTTATAATCTGCCATCACTGTTTAAAAGTATGTTACTACAGGTTACCTTCACGTTGTCTCCAATGCGTGCATTCTTATCAATGATCGCTCTTTTGATATGAGTGTTCTTTCCGATACCAATTGGAACACTACCTTTTGCAGCAAGAAGCCTTCTGTCAGCATCAGTCTGAACCACAAAACCAACAGATACGAATTTGTTTTATAACTTTGAATATAAATTGCACTTTAAGGGATCACACATAGTAAAAATGTTAAAAAAAAAATCATGATGTATTTTTATTAGTATTACCTAGTAATAATCTGCTCCCATAAGCAATGAATCTTCAATTACCGCACCTTCAGCTATGCAAGATCGAAGCCCAACAACAGAATGATGAATCTTGCAGTTCTGCATAACCATTATATATATACTATAAATATGCTATTTTGTCACGTCAATCAACTTTGGCCACTCAATTTTGGCATTAACCAACTTTAGCCCCTCAACTTTAATAATAAACAACTTTAACCTCTCAACTTTAATAATGACATGTTTAACCCCTCAGCTTTAATAATGACATGTTTAGCACCTTAACTACATCAAAACAACTTTAGCCTCTCAGCTTTAATAATAAACAATTTTAGCCCCTCAACTTTAATAATGACATGTTTAGCCCCACAACTTCAATAATGACATGTTTAGCCCCACAACTTTAATAATGACATGTTTAGCCCCTTAACTAAAACAACTTTAGCCCCTCAACTTTAACAAACAACTTTAGCCCCTCAATTTTAACAACCAACTTTAGCCCCTTAAATTTAATAATGACATGTTTAGCCCCTCAACTTTAATACCGACATGTTTAGCCCCTCAACTTGAATACTGACATGTTTAGCCCGACAACTTTAATAATGACATGTTTAGCCCGACAACTAAAACATAAAACAACTTTAACACTCGCGATTTGCTTATTTTTATCTACTTTTCGAATCTGTTACGGAGCGCGGGTGGTAACCCACTAGTTATTGTTAAGATACATCATTTCAATCAAATTTAATTTGGTTATTTATAAATCTCAAGAAAAATAGACAAAATTGTTTGTGGGTCAGCCTGACCCGTTTTGACCCAAACCCGTTACCTAACCCACCCACCTCCATACCAATTTTCCACCTTTAAATGTCAAACACCTTAAGAGGTCAATTGACAAACAAGAACCATGATTGCTAACCTTAATCACACACCCTTCACCAATGACACTATCGGTGACATCAGCATCAAGCATCTTGGAAGGAGGCAAGTATCGAGGTTGGGTGTAAATAGTGGCCGAACGATCATAGAAGCTGCATCAAACATTCACGAACATAAGAGGTCGATAGAGTGAAAAAGAAACATCAATATTGTGAAAAAATAAAATTACCTGAAATCCGGCACCGGCTTTTTTGTGATCCCCAAATTGGCATTGTAGAAAGCCTCAATTGTACCAATATCTTCCCAGTATCCATCATAAAGATAAGCTTGTACCTACGTACATATAAAGTTTTAGTTCACAGGCTTTTGCAAATAAAAAAAAAAAGAAAGAAAATCATCCAAAATAATAGAGACTTGCTGCTATGAATTTCTGCAATCTGATAACAATATATTATAAGTAAAATCTGGCAACAATAAAATATGTCACTTGCAATTTTTAAATTATAAAAATCATTCTTAGTAACATATATATATTCTCTGACACATAAATTTAATGTAATAGATACTGTTGTTAAATATCAGATTTTTGATTTTTAGATAGTTGTAATTTTTAATGAGTTATTCACGTTCTGGTTTGGCAAGCTTTGACGAAAATATTAGACATGTTTATATTTTTTTTTCTAAAAGTTTTTACCAGAATATCTAAAAAGATAAAGATTGTTCATGTTTATAATATAATACATAACTACATACTCCCAACAATTTTTAAAAACTTGTAAATGAAACAAAATATACAAAAAACGAACCATTAAAGTAACAAACCACCAAAACCAAAGCGTTTGGATCTCAAACCGGCCAACTTTCTTCGGTTTGGGTGGTTCGGTCGGTTTCAACGGTTTATGAACCCCCATAGTTATTAATAAATAATAATTCGAACAATGAAACATACTCTTAGCCCAATAGAAGTTGCACCAGGAATCACTTCGCTTCCAAAATCATTTGCTCCAGGAAATTGATCTTTTAGCAAATTTAACATCACATCTTTACTAACAACATAAATACCCATACTAGCAATATAAGGCATTTCTTTAGCTCTCTCTTCATCAAGTCCCAAAATTGTGGTATCAACTTTCATAGCTTTCAGTTGTTCTCCTTTCGGTTTCTCAGCAAATTCAATTATACGCCCTTCTTCATCAATCTTCATCAAGCCAAATGCAGTAGCGCGTTTTTCATCCATCGGCAGAGCTGCTACAGTGATGTCAGCATCGGTTTCTCTGTGAGCTTGAATAAATCTCTCGTAATCCATACGGTATAAATGATCTCCCGCAAGGATGAGAAACTCTAGAACATTGTGCTCTTCAAACAGCCACAAGTACTGTCTTACAGCATCAGCCGTACCCTGCAACCGATTAAACATATTATGACATAACCAAGATTAATATGGGAAAACACATTGGATTTATAATTAATTACCTGAAACCAGTTTGGGTTTTCTGGACTCTGTTGAGCAGCAAGGACTTCAACAAACCCTTCATTCTTGTAACCGCCCATGTTACTTGCATAAGCGCGTGACAGGTGGCGATTGAGTGATGCAGAGTTAAACTGTGTAAGAACATAAATCTTTGATATGTTGCTGTTAAGGCAGTTGCTGACAGGAATGTCAATAAGCCTGTAATTTGCTCCTAAAGGAACAGCAGGCTTTGCCCTCTTCTTTGTTAAAGGATAAAGGCGAGTGCCCGCTCCACCTCCAAGTATTATCCCCAAGACACTCTGAAGAAAATACACACACAATTAAACAATAATTTCATATCTTGAACACAAATGAAACCTCATTGTGATACTATCTTATTAATGCAATATATAAACAAAGACCTTGCTCACAGTTCAATGTTTGGCTACATCTAATATTGTATTAACTAGATTATCACAAAACATCTACTATATTGATGACATAAATTAAGTGACAAATCACCACCTATTTTCTTTATTTTTTTCCCGTCCACCAACCAATAGTGTCCGCTTTGTCCATTTAGGAATTACCAAGACATGAGCACGTGTAATAGTGAAGTCATCCTCTCATCCATGGCAAATGCACTCAAAACTTACTAGCGCTATCTAAAATAGGCAATTATTATGAACTCAACATCTCTCCTGTTCAGTGTTCACACAACCAATGTCGGATTTACCTAGGTATTAAATCATGATCACCTTTCGTAAATCAAAAATATTAATCCAAATATCCTCCACAACCGCCGTCCGCCGCTCCTCGACTTTTAGTGAATTTCAAGTAAGATTGAATCCGTACAATTTTTTAGAACCTTCATAATACACTATCGGAACCTTGGTTTAAAAAAGCGGTAAGCGCACAAAAGCGATGAGATCTAAAACCGATTTTTTAAAAGCGAAGTGCAAAAGCGGTGAGCTTTTCGTACGCAAAGCGCAAAGTGATTATATAATTTATTTTAGGGATTATTACATATATCCCCCTATTTACAACCCTAATTACATATTTACCCAATCCAAAATTTCAATTACATATTTCCCCTCCTCCAACAAATTGACAAAACTACCCTTTTCTAAAAAAAAAAAAAAAACCTACCGCCCTCTACAACCTCTTCCTTCTTCGTATGACTTCCCCATTTTTCATCCTCCCTTTTTCTAAATTCAAGTCCTACACAGGCAGGCCACCTATCAAAACCTGCGAAGAGAACATGAGGCGATCAACGACTAACCATCAACGTAGGCGACTTAACAGTCTTGTTTGGTATTTTACTCCAACTCCTAGGTTTGTTCATGTTTGATTTAAGATGATTCAGGTTTGATTCGGGTGTGTGTTAAACATTGATTCTCGCCGATCGCCGGACCTGATTCTAAAATCCAAACAGGTGACTTTAGAAAACCTTATGCACCAATAAAACCCCACCATTAATCACCAAGAATTCAACTTTCCGACTTCTTCGTCACTTCCGGCCAAAAAATAGGAAAGAAACCCGTTCCGGTTCCGACCAATCTTGAAGCTGCCGCCCGCCGCCACCACCGGCGTCAATACTGTGTTAACCCATCAATAAAATAATCTGCATCTGCACCCAAATCTTTTCTTTTACAAACCCATTTCCTTAAGAAAAAATTTAGACATTTGAAAATGGGTATGAGGATGAAGATTGAGATTTTATCTGTTGTATGTGAAAGCATGGATTAAGATCTATTAGATTCAGTTATGTGATGGTTGTGATAATGGTGCACAGTACTTGTTAAGTTTTTGAGAACGGAGGGGTAAATTTGTCTATCTATGATTTATTTTTAATAAAATAAATGAAAATGGGTAAATTTGATATTTTTAGTTTTTGGGAAGGGGATATATGTAATATATATTTTGGGTTGGGTATATATGTAATTAATAAATTTTGTAGGGGGATATATGTAATTGCCCCTTTATTTTATATATCCCGTAAGTTTTTAGCATCCAATACCTATGATTTAGCTATAATTAAGCTTTATATATGTTCTAGAATGAAAAAAAAACATAAATGTACAGCCTAAAAAGCCTGTTGTACAACACTCAGCAGCACAGAAACACACCATGTACATAAGGCGCGCGCCTCCCCTGCGCCTCAAGTCAATTTTTAGGCTAAAAAGTGCGCCTCACCTGCGCCTTTTGTACATCGTGCGCCTTGTGCCACTTAAGGCGATTTGGTTGGCGCCTTGGGTCGCCTTGCACCTAGGCGCGCTTTTTTAAACCAAGATCGGAACAAAATAACATAACGCACTAGTTATATATTAAACCAGCATTTATTACGAACTCAACATCTCTCATGTTCTTATGACTGATATCGGATTTACCTAAGGTATTAAATCATGATCACCTTTTGTAAATCAATAATATCAATCCTAATTTCCTCCACTACCTACGTTCCTCTACTTCTAGTGAATTTCAAGATCCTTCATAATACACTCTCCAAACAAAATAACAGAAGACACTAGTAATATGTTAAAGCTGCACATATTATGAGCTCAGCATCTCTCCTGTTCACAACCAATGATGTACAATTTGCCTAAAGTGTTAATCATGATAACCTTTTCTGAATCAATAATATTAATCCTAATTTCCTCCACTACCTCCGATCCTCTATTTCTAGTAATTTCAAGTAAATTGAATTCGTACAACTTTCTAGAACCTTCACAATAGAATATAACAGAACATATCTTATATATATTTTTTATACTCCTGTTAACAACGTGTATCTACTTTGCTAGATCTAAACAGAATTAGAGTTCAAATCACCTAAAATTATATAAAAATGTCAACAACGATGTATAACAACATACAAGCATATAACGATCAAACTGAAAAATGAAAACGAAACAGAGTAAATTCGGATCATACTTGACTAGCGTCAGCATCAAAGCATGTCTGCGAATTTTTAGAATCCGAAACAGATTTCGGAGAAACAGTGACCGGAACTCTACTTCCAGTACGACGTATTGTACGGGTTAAATAAATGTTATAGCTTTATGAATTCTATATATTGTACGGGTTAAATAAATGTAATTTTATATATCAAATAATAAAAAAGTTATATCTTTGAAAATTATGTGTATTACACAGATTAAATAAATGTAATTTTGTATACTAAATACTAAAAACGTCGTATCTTTAAAAAACTCGTGTATAATCGGGTTGAATAAATCTACCAAATAATAAAAAATTACATCCTTAAAACCCCCGTATATTACACGTGTTGAATAGATCTAAAAAGAGTTAAATTTTTAAAAAACCATGTCTATACACAGATTAAATAAATGTAATTTTGTATATTAAATACTAAAAACGTCATATCTTTAAAAAACCCATGTATAGTCGGGTTGAAAAATCTACCAAATAATAAAAAAAATTATGTCCTTAAAAAACCTTGTGTATTACACGTGTTGAATAAATCTAATTTTACATAGCAAATGATATAAAAAATTATATCTTTAAAAACTTCGTGTATTACACGGGTTATATAAATGTAACTTTGTATAGTAAATAATAAAAAAAATTATATTTATAGTAAAGAATAAAAAAATTATATTTTTAAAAACCCTGCGTTTTACACGAGTTGAATAAATATAATTTTGTATACCAAATAATAAAAATTATTTTTTAATAAATTAGGATAACATTTAATATTAATTTATTATTTATATATTTAATATAAGATAATTAGGAAAGAGAGTTATTTGTTTTAAAAATATATTAAATTAACAATTTAGATTTGAGGATAATATTTTATTAAAGTACAATAAGATTTAATATTAATTTATTATTTATTTATTTATTTAATATAAGATAAGTATAGATTTAAAGATAACTTGACACATGTTCAAAACTTGGTTTCTTTTATTATAGTAGATAGATTACCCAAAACCAGCTTGGATTTTCTGGACTCTGTTGAGCAGCAAGGACTTCAACAAACCCTTCATTCTTGTAACCGCCCATGTTACTTGCATAAGCGTGTGACAGG
This sequence comes from Helianthus tuberosus, assembly GCA_030545235.1. NCBI lineage: Eukaryota > Viridiplantae > Streptophyta > Magnoliopsida > Asterales > Asteraceae > Helianthus > Helianthus tuberosus. Next base: position 18,451,247 of record CM060412.1, on the reverse strand, counting down.
TGGCGATTGAGTGATGCAGAGTTAAGACCGTGGGGTATGGTGGGGCGTGGTTTGGGGGCATGGTGCGACACGTGGAGTATGGGGCACCCAAGACCAAAAGCCAATTCAAAGGGGTATGGTGGGGCGTGACTGGGGTGGCGTGGCTAGTGCTATTGGCCAATGAGGTTTCACCATGTCATGTGGGTAGCCCCGCCCAACGCCCGGGCTGAATCCCACGCCAATAGGGCTACGCTCAAACCCAAGCCCACCCGGGGTGGTGACTTGGGTGTTTCTCTCCTACCCACACCCCCAATACCCCATAGTCTAAACTGTGTAAGTTTAAGTTTAAATATTTTTTAATAATGACTTTAACATGTTATATGTTGGATTTATGTTTTTATTGTAGTTTTTTTCTTATGTAAATAACAAATTAGGTTCCGGATAACTTGGTTTATAAAAGTGCGCCTTAGACGTGTGAAGCGATTGAAAAAAATGCAGGAGGCCAATATTTTAAGACATTTTTACTCCAACTTAAGAAAAAAAATGTTAAGGTGTTTATAAATTTAATGTAATATGCAATTCCATTCATATTCTCAGTTTTAAAAAAGAGCCACTGAGACGCGCTCAAGCACGAGGTGTTCTTAGGCCAGAGGGTCATCACTTCTGACTGGTGATTGCATTAGGAATTGCTCAAAATGGCATGAGATGCGCAAATGGCAGTGCCTCTTGCATATAGTTTTGTAGGTTGTATGGAGGTTATTATATTTAATCGTATATAGAGGTTTTAGTATCTAAATTATATGCATGTGATGATAGCACCAACCAGAAATTTAAAATTTTTTTATATAAATACCTTGAGCCTCGCATATGTGATGTGTGCGTGTTCACATATGGTTTCGTGCCATGGCTCCGGAGACCCTGTTTGGTGTTCTTTGCACTTTAAATAACCAAGTTCTTATTATAGTACATGCGCGTAAACCAAGCCCTGCATCATGGGTAACTAAAAGAAAATACATATTCAGGTTGAAAATAAAGGTTTAGCGTTGCTAACAACAAGTTTGTCGAGAGAAGTTGTTCCCATATTTGCTAGAATACTCATGTGCACCACTTTAGGAAAGAAGCATTTGGTTCATACTTCGCACAGAAATTTCAGGTTGTTAACTAGCGGTCATGGTATGATGCCACCAAGCTCACAATGGATGTGGCGCAAAATGCTAGCTGCCTCCTCTCCAAAAATACACCTACGGATCACTTGATCGGCTCTGATTCGAAACAAGAATGTCTCGTCCCATATGTAATACTTCAGGTCCACAAAGAACTTCCTCTATTGTTGATACGACAATCCTTTCCTTTGATAAGGATTCCGCATGCGAGGTAGTTCGCGAAGTCGGCGAACCAAGGTGACTCGTCATTCACTTCGACACTCAAAAGGAATTCGTGGGGGAAATTGCCGTTTATTGGTTCCTCCCTTGAACCCTCAGAATCACCATGCTCGAGTCTCGAGAGATGGTCGGCTGCAACGTTCAAAGCACCCTTTTTGTCTTAGATTTCAATGTCAAACTCCTATAGCAACAAGATTCACCTGATAAGACGCGGTTTTTCGTCTTCTTTGCTAAAAAGGTATCTGATAGCTGCGTGATCCGTGTATACAATTGTTTTTGACAGTACAAGGTATGATTTGAATTTATCGAATGCATAGACTACGGCCAAAAGCTCTTTCTCTGTAGTGGTGTAATGCTCCTGAGCATCATGTAGAGTTTTGCTGGCGTAGTAGATCGGATGAAAATGCTTTTCCCTTCGCTTCCTAAGACCGCTCCTATTGCAAAATCACTTGTGTCGCACATTATCTCAAATGGCAACGCCCAATCCGGTGCAACCAAAATAGGGGCTTCAATAAGCCTTTGCTTCAACTGGTTGAATGCCTTCATGCACTCATTTGCAAACACAAACGGAGCATTTTTTTCTAACAAACGGGTCATCGGTCTGGTGATTTTTGAGAAATCTTTTATGAATCGCCTGTAGAACCCGGCATGACCGAGGAAACTCCTAATTGCTCTAACTGAGGTATGGGGTGGAAGTTTAGAAATGATGTCCACCTTTGCTGGATCAACCTCCAACCCGGCTTTTGAGATTTTGTGTCCGAGAACTACCCCTTCCTTTACCATGAAGTGGCATTTCTCCCAGTTAAGCACAAGATTAGTTTCCTCGCATCTCATCAACATTCTCTTCAGATTTCCAAGACATTGATTGAAGGAACTTCCGAAAACAGAAAAATCATCCATGAATACCTCCATGGAGTCTTCAATCATGTCCTGGAAAATGGCTACCATGCAGCGCTAAGATGTAGTCGGTGCATTACAAAGCCCAAAAGGGATACGCCAGTAGGCAAATGTGCCGAAGGGGCATGTGAAAGTAGTCTTATCCTAGTTCTCAGGAGCGATAGGAATCTGAAAATAACCAGAGAACCCATCAAGAAAACAGAAAAATGACTTCTCTGACAGACATTCCAACATCTGATCGATGAATGGAGGCGGGAAGTGGTCCTTGCGGGTGGCGCCATTGAGTTTGCGGTAATTAATGCAAACTCGCCATCTGGTGACGGTATGGGTCGGAATAAGCTCATTCCTATCGTTTGGGACTACAGTCATGCCACCTTTCTTGGGCACTACTTGCACTGGACTCACCCAAACTGAATCAGAGATTGGATAAATCAGCCCTGCATCTAACAATCAAATCACTTCTTTCTTCACCATGTCCTGCATATTCAGATTCAACCGCCTTTGATGCTGTGCACTAGGCTTGTAGTCTTCCTCCATCAGAATCTTGTGAGTACAAAAAGAATGATTTATGCCTTTTATATCCATAATTTTCCACGCCATGGCTTTCTTATGAAGCTTCAGAACTTCAAGAAGTTGTCTCTTTTCCTCGTCTGTCAAAGATGTTGAAATACTGTGTAACGCCCCAAAAATGATAACACAATAAAATAAGTAAGGATAAATAATAAACTTAACATAGTTAAGAATTTATGGCAAGATGGTAGTTAAAGGTGGTTTTAAGATTAGAATTGTATTTAGCAATTAAGTGAAGGGGGTAAAATGCAAAGGTGATTAAACTAAATTTAATAAAAATAAATAAAACCCCAAACACAGTGAGTGTGTCTGGGGAACGATCGATCAAGAACAGGCAGAGAGAGGGGAAACCCTAAACTCAAGAAATCAAGCAAATGAAGCCTAAATCACAAGATAATCCAGTGCATGAGCCCTCTTTTTCGAAAATCTAACCCTAGTTAGTGAAGTGGTGAGTTTAATTTTCTGAAATTATGATTTGTTGGAAGAGGGGTTCAATACAATCTCGATTTCTTTTATCAAATATGGGAAATCTGAGTTAGAATTGCTTTCTAGAACAAGAATCATGTATGATCTTAGGTTGCATGAAAGATTGTAGTGAAAACCCACTTTGTGAAATTGTGTTATGATTAGGAAGATCATAATGATTGTGATGGTATGTTATCTTGATATATAATCTTGTTTGTAATGCTTGAATGTTAGATAAATTGATGTAGGAGGAAATAATTATGCAAATTAGAATAGATATGAATGTTGAGTGATGATGAACTAGTAAAGATTTGCTTTAAAGAATTGTACCTTATATCTTAATTATGATGCCTACCAAGTGTTTGATGAAATGCTTAGGAGACGAACGTATGCGTAATGTTAAAATGGTAGGATGAATTTGGTAGACTAAATAAATGAATGAATGTTGTAATGTAGGCGTGAAGGAAGAAGGTACAAGCACTAGGAAAATGGAAGGCACGCAAGATCGAGGTATGTTCCGTTGCATACAAAACCTTACTTAAATTTTGTTAATAATTATGATGAACAATCCTAGTTATAATGAATATGGTGATTAATAAGTGGATAGCAAATCCCTTATGGATTTGATTATGCTAATGAAGGTTATGATAAGCTATGTAAGTCGACCGGTTCGAATTGAACAAGTCGAGTAAGAATAAGGTACCATCCGTTTAGAACGAGTGGTCATGAATGCAATAACAAATGAATGAAGTTCAATCTGTTTAATGGATAGAACGAAGGATTTATGTTGAAGGCAATCGACCTGATGATACCGGGTCGTAAGAGTATGTTTTAAATCTCATTATGAGAGTTTATGCCATACCCATTTAATTGGGTAGTCGTATGCGTAAGAGGAAATGAAAGTACATAAACGAATGGAACTAAACGATGCTATTGTAAGCGTAACAAGTATAATGACTAACTTTTAAAGCTTTGTTGTTGAATGTAGGTAAATCCTCAACTTAGGCGACTTGGAGAATTGGAGCGAGCACATGTTCTTGATATGTCATATCAAGCGCTTCCGCTAGTTGCACTAATGTTTTGGGTCAAAGTTTCTATTTTTGTACAACTTGTTAGTAGACATACATTTTAACACTTGATGTCTAGGTTTTTAGTAGTGTCTTGTCAAACGAAATGTTGAATGGTATTGTCTTACTTTTGTTTATAACAGGGGTATATCCGTCTTACGGACGGGTCATGCCCAATTTTTGCCAAAAGCATATATTAATGTTGTTATTTTGAAGTCTTTTAATTACCTTTGTAAGTTAATTTATAAAGAGGAAAATCGGATCTTACAAGTTGGTATCAGAGCCTAGGTTTGAGGGATTCAAGCAAGAGTAATAATGCTTGAACTCAAACCGATGGCTCGCTCGAAAGTGTGCTCACTCCAAGATCACCAATGAGGTAAAATTTAAGTTTCGGTAGACGCAAGTATGCATAGTAAGTTTATAATGTAAATATTGAAGATAGGTATGTTTGTAAATAATAAGGGGAGGTGAAACGGGAAGTTCCAGGGACCGTATAGCTAGAACCGACCCGAAAAACGATTAAAAGTACCTAAACAAACCTGCAGCGAAAATCATCAAACAGAAGGCCGTCACCGACGGGCATCAGGCCGTCGCCGACGCCCCCATCATTCTGGCCGACGCCCTAGGTGACTGTCTACGGACGTTGTGGCTGACGCCACTTTAGAAGGCCCGTCGCCGACGGGTGAAGAGCCGTCGCCGACGGCCAGTGGAAACCAACTCCGCTGAATAATATTTGTTTTGCTTATTTTTCACATCTAGAGTTCCCGGATGAACTAAATAACTATCGACAATGACATGAGATCCTTGTAAACACACTAATAAGATACTTACGATCATAAATTGAGATCAAAACGAAAAAGAGTTTGTAAGTGTGGTAAGCAATGGAATGAATAATCCAAAAAGAATGATGAAAGATTTGAATGGTTAACAACCATGAAATGCATGATTACGATTGTAATAATCAAAGGTCGAAGTATGTGTATGATTGAGAGCTTGTGTTTAATGATGAATGTAAATGCTATTCTTATAGATGGCTGATGCAAGAAACACTAATGAAGATGATGACACAACTCGTCAAGAAGCACTTAACAGTAGGGTCACGGAGGTGGCGGAAGGGGTTATGCAAGCTAACCTTCCACGATTAGCTCAAGAAGTAGAAAGTCGGGTGCTGGGAGTTGTGGATGCCATGATGACTAGCAAGATTGAAGAACTGAAAGAACTGATAGAGGGATCTAAAAGCAAAAGCAAAGAACGACGGTGCACGTATAAACACTTTATGGCGTGCAATCCCACAACGTATGATGGTAAAATCGACCCGATCGCATGCCAAAGATGGATTTCAAATATAGAAGCAGTATTTATTCGAAGTCGTTGTGATAAGGAAGATCAGGTGATGTTCGCTATGGGCCAACTCACTCTTCAGGCGAAGGATTGGTGGGATGCACACAGTAAGGAAATAGGGGAGGATAGACTCCAAGTGATGACATGGCAAGAATTTAAGGAGCCCTTTATGAGATACCATTGCCCTCAGTCAGCTATTGATAAGATTCAGGAAGACTTCTTGCGACTCCGACAGAAAAACGAGTCAATAAATGAAATATCAAATACTTTCATGGATAAAATGAAGTTCTGTGGGGATTTTGTGAAGACTGAAAGGATGAAGATCAATCGCTTTTACGGGGTATTAAAGGCTGAATTTAGGGAGTTCATCACTCCCTCGAAATGTGAGACCATTGATGAGCTTATCAATCTGGCACGGGATAGGGAAATTGAAATTAAGAGGCAAGAAGAACGTGGTGAAAAGAGATCAAGTGAAAAAGGTGCTAGTTCGGGTCCATCTAAAAAGGGGAAGTATCAAGAGCAAGGAAGGAAAGATAAGTCGAAGGGTGGTATTACTCCTTGCAAGACTTGTGTAAAACTTCATACTGGAGAGTGTCTATTAGGCAAGAAGGGGTGCTACAAATGTGGTAAGGAGGGACATTCGTCTTATTAATGTCCAAATAGCCCGAAGACTTGTTTCAATTGTTTTGAAAAGGGGCACGTTAAATCGGAATGCCCTAAACTTCAGCAAGAATCGAAAAAGGAAGATAAGAAGCAAGAGGGTTCTAGGGCTAAAGGGAGGATGTTCCAAATCACATTGGAGGAAGCTAAGGTTCATCCGAATGTAGTTTCAGGTATCTTTTTATTAAACTCTATGCCGATTTATGTATTATTTGATACCAGAGCAACCATGTCGTTTGTTTCGAACGAGATAGCAAATCACCCATCATTTAAGGTTGAGTTAATGTCAGTTCCTCTAGAAGTAGAAATAGCCGATAGTAAGAACTACTTGTTACGCGAGATTTGTAGAAATTGCAAATTCACTATAGAGGACGAAGAACTCGATATCGACCTTATACCCATGGTTTTGGGAGAATTTAAAATGATAGTGGGTATGGATTGGATGGCCAGACACCATGTGGAGATTAATTGTGAAACCAAAACAATACTCATCCAATCTCCAAGTGGAAAGCGATTAAACATACAAGGCAAAAGAAAGGTGGAAGAGAAACTTTGTACCCTCGTTCAAGCCGCTAAGTATACACTTAACGGAGGTAGGGCATACCTAGCTTACGTGGTAGATGCTCAACAAGGTTTCCCGAAGCTTGAAGACGTGGAGATCGTGAATGAATTTCCGGAGGAATTGCCGGGACTTCCCCCCGAAAGAGAAATAGAGTTTCGCATCAAATTGAATCCGGGTGCGAAGCCGGTTGCGAAGGCTCCCTATAGACTGGCTCCCACCGAGATGCGGGAGTTAATGACACAGTTACAAGATTTGTTAGATAAAGGCTTTATACGTCCGAGTGTGTCACCTTGGGGAGCACATGTCTTATTTGTTAAGAAGAAAGACGGGTTGATGCGCATGTGCATTGACTACAGAGAATTAAATAAGCTAACCGTCAAGAATCGCTACCCTTTACCTAGAATTGACGACCTTTTTGATCAATTGCAAGGGGCGAGTTGGTTCTCCAAGATAGATCTGCGTTCGGGGTACAATCAAGTTAGAGTACGGGGAGAAGATATTCCGAAAACCGCGTTCAGAACCCGTTATCGGCATTATGAATTTTTAGTCATGTCCTTCGGATTGACGAATGCGCCGGCTGCGTTTATGGATCTTATGAACCGGGTATGCCGACCCATGTTAGATAAATCTATGATCGTGTTCATAGATGATATTCTAGTCTACTCGCGAAGCAAGACTGAACATGCGAAACACTTGCGTGAAGTACTTGAAGTTCTCCGTAAGGAGAAACTTTACGCAAAATTCTCAAAATGCGCCTTTTGGCTCAGAGAGGTGCAGTTTCTCGGCCACGTGATAAACTCGAAAGGTGTTTTGGTTGATCCGTCGAAAATTGAGGCAGTAATGAAGTGGGTTTCCCCAAAAACTCCAACTGAAGTAAGGAGCTTTCTAGGCCTTGCTGGCTATTACAGGAGGTTTATACAAGATTTCTCAAAAATAGCGTTACCCTTAACGAAGTTGACGAGGAAGAAAGAGAGGTTTGTGTGGGGCAAAGATCAAGAAGATGCCTTTCACGTGTTAAAGGAAAAGTTGTCTAGTTCTCCGGTATTAACACTCCCAGATGGAACTGAAGATTTGGTTGTCTATTCAGATGCTTCACATCAGGGTTTAGGATGTGTTTTAATGCAAAGGGGAAAGGTTATCGCATATGCATCAAGACAACTTAAACCGCATGAAGGAAACTACCCGACTCACGATATGGAACTGGCAGCGGTAGTGTTTGCCTTAAAGATTTGGAGGCATTATTTATATGGCGCGAGATGCACAATTTACTCGGATCACAAAAGCCTTAAATATTTCTTTGAGCAAAAAGACTTAAATATGAGGCAACGGAGATGGTTAGAACTTATCAAAGATTATGATTGTGATATCCTTTATTACCCGGGAAAAGCGAATGTGGTAGCCGACGCGTTAAGCCGAAAAGAGTATCCGTCTCCCATTCGAGTAAAATCCATGAAGATGATAGTTACACCATGATTACTCGAGACGATACGTGATTCCCAAATAAAGTCGCTTGGAGCGGAAGACTTAAAGAAAGAAAGATTAAAAGGTGTAACCGATAAACTAGAAGAAAATTCGACCAGACTCAAGACGAGATTCGGCCAAATTTGGATACCACGATTCTGCGAAGTCAAAACCGCTCTACTCGACGAGGCTCATAAGTCACGATATTCGGTCCATCCCGGGGCTATAAAGATGTATCGGGACTTGAAGGCAAATTATTGGTGGTCGGGCATGAAGCGCGATATTGTTAAGTATGTCGCGAAATGCTTAACATGCTCCCAAGTCAAAGCAGAACATCAAAAGCCATACGGGGAATTACAACCTTTGGAAATTCCGGTATGGAAATGGGAGGAACTAACGATGGATTTGGTAACCAAGCTTCCTAGAACGAAAAAAGGGGCATGATACAATATGGGTAATCGTGGACCGACTCACAAAAAGTGCTCATTTTCTACCCATCAAAGAGGCTTACTCTTCCGAGATAATGGCAGAAATTTATATGAATGAGATCATATCTCGACACGGGGTACCCGTGTCAATCGTCTCGGACCGGGACACCAGATTTACCTCCCGCTACTGGAAAAAGTTTCACGAGAGTGTGGGCACGAGGTTACACATAAGCACCGCCTACCACCCTCAGACTGACGGCCAGTCAGAAAGAACCATTCAAACACTTGTCGATATGCTGAGAGCGTGTGCCTTAGACTTTGGGGGAAGTTGGGACGACCATTTACCACTAGTGGAATTCTCTTATAATAATAGTTACCATAGTGGCATTCAAATGGCACCCTATGAATTATTATACGGGAGAAAGTGTAGAACCCCCGTAAGTTGGGGTGAAGTGGGGCAAAGGGAGCTTGCGCCAAGTGATTTAATAGCTATAACAAATGAAAAGATTGAATTGATTAGAGCTCGACTGAAAGCAGCCCAGGATCAGCAGAAAGCTTATGCAAACAGGAAAAGGCGTCCTGTTGAATTTCAAGTCGGAGATTACGTTCTATTGAAAGTATCACCATGGAAGGGCATAATCCATTTCCGCAAGCGGGGTAAGTTAGGTCCTCGTTATATCGGACCATTTAAAATCTTGGCCCGAGTTGGAAGGGTTGCATATCGATTAGAATTACCATCTACATTAGACGGGATTCACAATACCTTCCACGTATCACAATTGAGAAAGTGTCTTGCGGATGAAACAGCAATAGTGCCTCTCGATGACATCGAGTTGGACGAGGGGTTAAACTATGTCGAACGGCCAATAGCCATTAAAGATGTCAAGGTGAAGAATCTTCGCAACAAATCTGTTAAACAAGTGTTGGTTCAATGGCAACACCGAAAGGGATCAGAACTCACGTGGGAGGCGGAAGATGAAATGAGGAAGCACTATCCTTTTCTTTTTGGTATGTGCACGTTTAAATTTGTTATGTGTCCAGGTTTCGGGGACGAAACCTCTTTTAAGGGGGGTAGACTTGTAACGCCCCAAAAATGATAACACAATAAAATAAGTAAGGATAAATAATAAACTTAACATAGTTAAGAATTTATGGCAAGATGGTAGTTAAAGGTGGTTTTAAGATTAGAATTGTATTTAGCAATTAAGTGAAGGGGGTAAAATGCAAAAGTGATTAAACTAAATTTAATAAAAATAAATAAAACCCCAAACACAGTGAGTGTGTCTGGGGAACGATCGATCAAGAACAGGCAGAGAGAGGGAAAACCCTAAACTCAAGAAATCAAGCAAATGAAGCCTAAATCACAAGATAATCCAGTGCATGAGCCCTCTTTTTCGAAAATCTAACCCTAGTTAGTGAAGTGGTGAGTTTAATTTTCTGAAATTATGATTTGTTGGAAGAGGGGTTCAATCCAATCTCGATTTCTTTTATCAAATATGGGAAATCTGAGTTAGAATTGCTTTCTAGAACAAGAATCATGTATGATCTTAGGTTGCATGAAAGATTGTAGTGAAAACCCACTTTGTGAAATTGTGTTATGATTAGGAAGATCATAATGATTGTGATGGTATGTTATTTTGATATATAATCTTGTTTGTAATGCTTGAATGTTAGATAAATTGATGTAGGAGGAAATAATTATGCAAATTAGAATAGATATGAATGTTGAGTGATGATGAACTAGTAAAGATTTTCTTTAAAGAATTGTACCTTATATCTTAATTATGATGCCTACCAAGTGTTTGATGAAATTCTTAGGAGACGAACGTATGCGTAATGTTAAAATGGTAGGATGAATTTGGTAGACTAAATAAATGAATGAATGTTGTAATGTAGGCGTGAAGGAAGAAGGTACAAGCACTAGGAAAACGGAACACGCAAGATCGAGGTATGTTCCGTTGCATACAAAACCTTACTTAAATTTTGTTAATAATTATGATGAACAATCCTAGTTATAATGAATATGGTGATTAATAAGTGGATAGCAAAACCCTTATGGATTTGATTATGCTAATGAAGGTTATGATAAGCTATGTAAGTCGACCGGTTCGAATTGAACAAGTCGAGTAAGAATAAGGTACCATCCGTTTAGAACGAGTGGTCATGAATGCAATAACAAATGAATGAAGTTCAATCTGTTTAATGGATAGAACGAAGGATGTATGTTGAAGGCAATCGACCCGATGATACCGGGTCGTAAGAGTATGTTTTAAATCTCATTATGAGAGTATATGCCATACCCATTTAATTGGGTAGTCGTATGCGTAAGAGGAAATGAAAGTACATAAACGAATGGAACTAAACGATGCTATTGTAAGCGTAACAAGTATAATGACTAACTTTTAAAGCTTTGTTGTTGAATGTAGGTAAATCCTCAACTTAGGCGACTTGGAGAATTGGAGCGAGCACATGTTCTTGATATGTCATATCAAGCGCTTCCGCTAGTTACACTAATGTTTTGGGTCAAAGTTTCTATTTTTGTACAACTTGTTAGTAGACATACATTTTAACACTTGATGTCTAGGTTTTTAGTAGTCTCTTGTCAAACGAAATGTTGAATGGTATTGTCTTACTTTTGTTTATAACAGGGGTATATCTGTCTTACGGACGGGTCATGCCCAATTTTTGCCAAAAGCATATATTAATGTTGTTATTTTGAAGTCTTTTAATTACCTTTGTAAGTTAATTTATAAAGAGGAAAATCGGATCTTACATACTGACCGGCAAGCGACACTCCTCGTCTAGAAATGCCTACTTGAGATGCGGTGGGAGTTCTTTTAACTCCAATGACGGTGGATCTTCAACCGAAGGTTTTGATTTCTCTTCAACCTCTCGATCAATCTCCACAAATCGATCTGGACTCTGTGAACCATCATCACCGATTTGATAAACCGGCTGCTCGACTCTATGGCCCTCCTGCGTAATGCCATCTAAGTTCCCACACAATAGATGTGTATCCGCATCGATCTCCTCAATCGTGCCTCAGATATGAGAGCTCACATAAGCATCGACAATGTCGATATAGTAGAGCGTGTCATCCTGACTCTGCGGATGCTGCATTGATCTTTTAATGTCAAAGGTCACATGCTCATCATTTACTCGGAGCGTTATTTGGAATGTGGCCACATCAACAATCGTCCTCGCTGTATTGAGGAACGGGCCTCCAAGTATTAAAGGCAGTTTTGAGTCTTTGTCCATGTCTAAAATAACAAAGTCAATGGGAAATATGAATTTATCGATTTTAACAAACATATTTTCAACGAATCCGCGCGGATACTTGATTAAATGGTCAGCAAGTCGAATGCTCATCCTAGTGGGTGACGGTTCACCCAGATCTAACTTAACAAAAACCTTATAAGGCATAAGGTTTATGCTCACTCCTAAATCAGCTAATGCGTGACTGACAGACATGCTGCCAATGAGGCAGGGAAGAGTAAAACTGCCTGGATCTCCCACTTTCTCAGGTAAACGATTCTGGAGAAGAGCTAAACAGTTCTCATTCATCAACACACAAGACAAGTCTTTGAGTTTTTGCTTATTTGTGAGGATGTTGTTATGGGTGAAATTTTGAACCCGTGTCCTGACAATATATCTTGATTTTATGTTAGTTGTCTGTGATTAGGATACCGAACCAGGATATTGGTAACATCCTGTGACAGTATCTTGATTGTCACTAATCATTTGCTTGTAGGCTGTGACTGCAGGTAGTTAACGTTCACAAAGACCAAGTCCCCTGAAGACTCGCTCAAATTGGTTGGAAGAAAGACGTTGAAGTCGGAAGAAATGGTCTGCGACGGTCATTAAAGAATATTCAAATTAAACTCGCCCAAGGCCCATCAGCCCATCTCCTTCACAAACCACCTCGGCTATAAATAGGACACTTCACCTCCAGGTTTAAGGATCGCTCTCTTGCTCTCTCACTTTATACACACACTATAATCCTCAAAGCAGATACTTATTCTCAGCCGGAGGGTGGTTACAAGGGGAACCCCTATTCTCCTCCTTGTAACGAGCTTATGGTGTGTTGATTGTTTTGTAGGATCTTCATAGCTATTTAGACGAGATGAAAGAAGATTAACCTTTGTTTATCGAGGCACATACCACAAACTAATCACCAGATTAGTTTGGTGATTCTTCATTGGCGCACACCGATTTTTTACAATCAATTTTCATCTTCTTTCCGAGTTGTTCTTCTTGATCAATGGCTGATTAAGGAATCCCTTTCCCACCGTTCGGCTCACGCTCTCAATTGGGTACGGTAGTGGACAACTCGCCCGTCCAAAACCTACCCGCTGACGAGTATATCAAAGGGGAAGGCACCAACGTTGGAGCCATGCGAGCAAGCGGCATTTGTTCTGCCCAAATGGTGACTCCAACAATTCACGGTACTGGTCCTTCAGCACCCGCGATGTCTGGACTGCCTGTGATGTCGGGATTGCCAGAGGGGGAAACTGCCGCCTCATTGTATGCGAAGAGCCAGGCAACATTGAATCTCATCTACACACAACTGTGCGCGCAGCAGGGGCAGGTACAAGCCTAAACGCAACAGTCTCCAATGGTTACACCAGCACCGAGGCAACTACACTATGAGACGCCGCATCAGGAGCGCGCACGAAGACATCAATATTAGAGGTCACCATCACCTTGAAGGCAAGGTGCTCACAACACGCGCGACACTTATGGCGACACAGAAGGTTATTATGACACCCACTCACAACCTCATCGACAAACTCCGTTGAGTAGCCGGCTTGGGCCATGCAACATTAACGATGAGTGGGATAGAGAGACACTGACAAAGCTGACTCAACGTACCAGCAAGAGGCAACTTCGTCAGTTTTCAACCGTTTACAGAAGAACCATGAGTCTTACAAGCCAAGGCCGAGCACAACATACAACGAAGCGGCAGAACATGATTTCAGCCTCGTTTACAAGCCAGCCACAGCAGCAGAGCATTACAAGTTCAACCGAAATATTGCTTTGGCACCATTGGAAAAGTTAAACTTCCACAAGATGTGGGTAAGTTTAATGGCTTAACTGACCCAGTTGATCACATCCAGTTGTCTACAAGTGTTGGCATCGTGGGTGGATGGACCATGCCTATGTGGTGTCGTCTTTTTGTGCAAACCCTGACAGGGGCGGCGCGCTTGTGGTTCGACATCCTCCTTGCATCTAGGATCAAGTCATGGCCTGATTTTCAAGAGAAGTTCCTCGCCCACTTTAGCCAGCAGAGACGCTACAAGCGCGACACGTCATAAACATTTGGAGGCGTGAAAACGAAGGTCTGGAAGATTTCATCACTGGCTTTAACAGGGAGTACTTGGAGATTGGGGGCGTTAGCGAGGATTCAATGTGCACCCCCTTCAAGAAAACGATACGCTGTGATAGCTTGATTCAGACTATCACAGGTAGAGACGGGATGCCCAAGGAATGGGATAAACTTATTGCTGCAGCCAAGGTTGTGGCGCAGACTGAAGAGTCATTGACTGGGGGCAGGTTGTCACACCCCAACCGATGGCGAAAACATCAGGGTAAGGCACTGAGCGAAACCAATTGTCCAAGAGAATCCATAACAACCATTAAATTACCATATATTTAGCATTCACATCCCATACCATGAACATATAAAGTAAACCAGTTATTACAGACTTAGTTCTCAAAGACAAATCATTGTTCAGATAACTTAAATATTATTTAGTTTATTTCTAGACTCCCCTAGCTTGATTCCACAGAGTTCAGCAAACCACAACATCCTAAACACCAGTCACATACGTTAAAATAGGTCAATACACATAGTGTAAAGGTGAGCATACAGGTTTAATAGTATAATAATAGCGAAAGCGATTTACGCATAACCAGCATGTGACACGTAGAAATGTGAAGCATGTAAGCTATCGACAATGAAATATGCACAGACATGACTGCGAGTTGTAGAATGGGCAACACATACCACCACCGTGACACGTGAAGAAATACCCTTAACAACCCCTGTCCACGACAGGTGTTGAGTCCAAACTATAGTACTATCGTTGCTAAGGTGTCAGGCAACAATCACTGTGTAAACATAACATACAAGCATTCATCGAATAACACATATAACATGCGTAAGCAGTTAGCGTATAAAAAGTGTTTGCGTTGTGTAGTCAATGTGATTTGATATAGATAACGTATGTAACACCCAAAAGTGCGTAAAGCAAAAAGGGATCGAGTATACTCACAGACCGTGTTTAATAAATAAACACAGTCTTGGATTGAAGGGAGCGCTTGAGATGTTAGCCTGATGACAGTACGACAGTATGAGCGATGAACAGTGCGTAAAACAGTGTGTTGGTGAGATGGACAACGGATAGTGGTCCGGTCAGATGACCGTCCGGACTGATGGTCATCCGGACGGATGACCATTCGATCGGAGGGTCATTCATTTGGGAAGGATGTGTTTGTGATTTGCTTTGAACTTTGAAGTTTTGGTTGTAGCATTTTAAAAATTGTGAAGTGTTTCTAAATATCAGGTCATCCGGTCGGATGGTCATCAGGTCGGATGACCGTTCGGTCCGACGGCCTTCCGCTCGAAACTGATATTCCGTGAAACTTTTCCAAAACTTCAAGTGTGTAACTTATAAATTTAAGGCACCCGGTCGAATAGTCGTTCGATCGGATGGTGATCCGATCGGACGGCTATCCGATTAAGTTGACCTGTTTTGTTTGAAGAACTTGTAAAATTTGTTAAGTTAAAAGTTTGCGGTCTGACCGAGACGGTATGATGACGTGTTAAACGATGGAAACCACATCAAGTTTAACTCACCCGCTCGGACGGGAATCACCTCATTCAGTCGGACTTAACCGTTCAAGATGAAGTTTCATGTTTAACCTGTGAGTCGGTCGACTCTTCGACAGTAATCCTTTCTCAGACCGGCCCTTCACTAGAGAATGAATAGAAGGCCTGAACGAGCTCGGATTCTATCGGTTTTGAGTGGAAGGTTAAGAATGTTGAAGAAAAATGGAAATCAGTTGGAAAATGTTTAGATTTAGTCGAAATCGTTGCAAAAGTATGTAGAAATCCGTTAGATCCGAACCATTCTTGATGAGATGAGGTCAC
The DNA here is from genome assembly GCA_030545235.1 of Helianthus tuberosus. Taxonomy (NCBI): domain Eukaryota; kingdom Viridiplantae; phylum Streptophyta; class Magnoliopsida; order Asterales; family Asteraceae; genus Helianthus; species Helianthus tuberosus. The sequence continues at coordinate 18,435,282 of CM060412.1, read as the reverse complement.
ACCTTGGTGTACTTGAGAACCCATGATGACGTCACCCTAGAACAGCTCGAAACCAGGTAATTTCATGGTGGAAAGTTGTGATTTGATGGAGAAGATGATGAGAAAGTGTGTGTTGATTGTGAAAGTACCAGGTTTGAGGTGAAAACTTACAAGAAACACGAGGAATCGAGAGAAAATAGCCTAAGAATGCACTGGGCCGGAGGAAGTTGTCACATCAATGAACAGTGGTGTGATAGGTGGGGTATTTATAGTGGGAGAGTGAGAAAGGCGGTGCAGAGTAGAAGGGTCGGACGGCCTTCCGATCGGATGGCCATCTGATCGAATGACCATTCGATCGAACGGTCGTTCGATCGGATGGCGCGTGCGACTTAGTTTCTGACCTTCGTTTCGTGCGTCGAGCGTTGCGTTGGGGCAAGCTGCGAGTAAGTGATGTGATAGTATTAAACTATAGTTACACAAATAACATAACTCCTAAAAGACGTAAAAAGTAAACTTGCGTTTCCGGTTCGTGATGAGATTGCGTTGCGATAGAGTTACGATTGCGTTTTCAATTAACACCTTTAACATAAATAAACATGCACGAGTAACACATAATGGCACACACAGAGAGAAATCAAATAACTGCGATTCGAGTTACGATGCGATAGCGATGAGATAGCGTTAAGTAGATTAGCGTTTAATTGTGTTTATCGCATTGTTACTTCACATATTACAAATCGTAAATTAAAATAGCGTAAAATAAAGTATCGATTATCAAGGTTCGAGAGTACAAGCAATAATCAAGTCAGAAATGACAGATCTGATTAGCAATATTTTCTTCCTTTGACTTTGACTTTGACTTGTACTTTGAATTCAGGAGTCGGGTTGTTACAGCCTCCCCTACTTTAGGGAATTTCGTCCTGAAATTAAGGCGCAGGCGTAACGAATAGTTGTGGATACTTAGCCATCATATCACTTTCGAGTTCCGATGTGAACTCGGCGTCGCGTTTGCCTTCCCAGACCACCTTTACTATGGGAATGCGTGAGCGTCGAAGCTTCTTGGTTTCTCGATCCATGATCTCGACTGGCTTTTCCACGAAGTGTAATGTTTCATCCACTCACAATTCCTCAAGAGGTACATGTAAATTCTGCTCGGCTAGACACTTTTTGAGGTTCGAAACATGGAAAGTCGGGTGTACGTTGCTGAGTTCCCCCGGTAATTCGAGTATGTAGGCCACTTTGCCAATTCTTTCTAGAATCTTAAAGGGTCCAACATATCGCGGCACGACCTTTCCTTTCTTACCGAATCGGATTATTCTCTTCCAAGGTGAAACCTTTAGGAGTACGTGATCGCCAACTTCAAATTCAAGGGGCTTGTGATGTTTATCGGCGTAACTCTTTTGACGACTCCTAGCTTTCAAGAGGTTGCCTCGTATCTGGAGGATCTTGTCAGTTGTTTCTTGTAATAACTAAGGACCGGTAATTTGCGCATCTCCGATCTCGTGCCATACAATAGACGATCGATATTTTCTTCCATATAGTGCCTCAAATGGTGCCATTTGAATGCTAAAGTGATAACTGTTGTTGTACGAGAATTCGACTAAAGGTAAATGTGAATCCCAATTACCACCGAAATCTATCACACACGAGCGAAGCATGTCTTCAAGGGTGCGAATTGTGCGTTCAGTCTGACCGTCAGTTTGGGGATGGAAAGCGATACTCAGATTAAGAGTAGTACCAAGAGCGGATTGAAATGTTTCCCAAAGGCGCGAGGTAAACCGACCATCATGGTCAGAGATGATATCACGAGGTATCCCATGTCGACAAATGACTTCGTCGGTATAGATCCGTGCTAATCGTTCTACCATAAAGTCTTCTCGTATCGGCAGAAAATGAGCAGATTTTGTAAGACGATCAACGATAACCTAGATGCTATCTTGACTTGATGGCGTGCGCGGAAGTTTCGTTATGAAGTCCATAGCTATACTTTCCCATTTCCACATAGGGATCTCGGGTTGTACGAGTAAGCCAGAGGGTCTTTGCTGTTCAGCCTTGACGTTCGAACAAGTCAGGCACTTCGAAACATAGATAGCGATATCCTTCTTCATTCCAGGCCACCAATACCGAAGACGAAGGTCATGGTACATCTTATCGGCACCGGGATGAATGAAATATCGAGACTTGTGGGCTTCAGTCAACAATATCTCCCGAAGGTTATTGCAACTTGGAATCCAGATGCGATCGAGATAGTAGTAGATACCGTTCGATTTGGTGACAAGTTGGGTTTCAGCACCACACTTCTTCATTTCCTCTTGCAAGGTGTTCTCAATGAAGCAGGCGTGCTGAGCGTCATGGATTAGAGCTTCGAGGTCGTGTTGGGCGTGAGTGTTACGAATGATATGCAGGTAGCTTCGTCGGCTTAGAGCATCGGCAACGACATTTGCTTTGCCAGGGTGATAACGAATCTCACAGTCGTAATCGTTGAGGAGTTCGACCCATCGGTGCTGGCGCATATTCAGTTCTTTTTGGTTCAAGATATGTTGCAGGCTCTTATGGTCGGTGAAGACCGTACACTTGGTACCGTAAAGGTAGTGTCGCCAAATCTTTAACGCAAAAACAACTACGCCAAGCTCGAGATCGTGGCTTGTATAGTTGTTCTCGTGGATCTTGAGCTGACGAGAGGTGTACGCGATAACCTTGCCCCGTTGCATAAGAACACAACCGACGCCGAGGATAGAGGCATCACAATAGACTACGAAGTCATCGTTTCCGTCGGGTAACGTGAGGATAGGAGCATTGCAGAGCATATGCTTTAGAGTTCGAAAGGCTTCTTCTTGTTCGGTTCCCCAAGCAAAAGGCTTGTCTTTATGCGTAAAAGAGGTAAGCGGAACGGCGATTTTAAAAAAGTCTGCGATGAATCGACGCTAATAGCCCGCCAATCCGACGAATGAACGAACTTCGGATGGGGATTTTGGTGTAATCCAACTCTTAACAGCTTCAATCTTCGCGGGATCAACGTGTATACCTTGACTATTGACGATGTGACCGAGGAATTGAACCTCCTCTAGCCAAAATTCGCACTTGGAGAACTTGGCATAGAGTCGATTCCCTTGGAGTAATTTGAGAACCAAACGAAGATGTTGCACATATTCGTCTTTCGACTTCGAATAGATAAGGATATCATCGATGAACACGATGACGAAGTGGTCGACAAAGGGTTTACACATGCGCTTCATCAAATCCATGAAGACCGCGGGTGCGTTGATTAAACCAAAGGGCATAATGACAAATTCATAATGGTCGTAGCGGGTTTGAAAAGCGGTTTTAGATATGTCTTCCTCATGGATTCGTAACGGATGATAACCGGAGCGTAAATCGATCTTGGAAAAGCACGTAGCACCTTGTAACTGATCAAACAAATCATCGATTCGGGGCAGGGGATAGCGATTCTTGATGGTAAGCTTATTAAGTTCCCTATAATCGATGCACATCCGGAACGATCCATCCTTCTTTTTGACAAAAAGGACAGGTGCGCCCCAAGGAGAGGTGCTAGGGCGAATGAAGCCTTTATCAAGCAATTCTTGGAGTTGACTCGAAAGTTCGCACATTTCAGAAGGAGCGAGGCGATAGGGAGCTTTAGCAACAGGATTAGCTCCAGGACTGAGATCGATACGGAAGTCGATATCACGACTCGGGGATAAACCAGGTAAATCGTCAGGGAAGACAGCAGGAGAATCACGAACTACATGCACCTTTTCCATTGACTTATTTTCCTTTTCCTTCTCCGCTACTATGATGTGTGCCAAGAAAGCCCTGTATTCCTTTCGGAGATACTTGCTTGCTTGAATGCACGACATTCAGATCCTTCGATGAGACTTCGCCATACACACAGAGTTGATCACCATTAGCAAGGGAGAATCGAATCATTTTATCAGAACAAACAACTTCGGCACGATTTTCTCAAAGAAAATCCATGCCTACTATGATATCAAAACTACCAAGCTACATTGGAATAAGATCGATCGGGAAGACGTGGTTGTTGAGCTCAAGAGTACAATTACGCAGGACTGAACTAACAGTGACGGTTCTTCCAGTGGCAATTTCTACGTCGAAGGTCGTAGGGAGATTAGCGTGTTTACAGTTTAAGAGCTTTTCGAATTCTAACGATACAAAACAGTTATTGGCTCCAGTATCAAACAAACACGAAGCATAAATACCGTTGATAAGAAACGTACCGTTGACAACATTGTTGTCAGCTTGGGCCTGGCGGACATTGATGTTGAATGTTCATCCGTGGGCTGCTGGCTGTTGTTGCTGCTGCTGAGGCTGCTGCTGTTGATGCTGTTACTGCGTTGGTTGTTGTTGTGGCTCTTGCTTCACAACTCGGTTCGGGCAGACATTTGCAAAGTGGTTAGGATCACCACATTCAAAGCAGGCTCTTGCGTAAGTAGGAGCTGCTTGAATACCCTGAGGAGCAGGAAGAGGAGCTGGCAGTGCAGGAGCTTGAACTTGAGTTTGAGCTTGACGGGGACCAGTACGGCAGTTGGCAGTGAAGTGTCCGTAGAGATTGCAGTGGACACAAAAACGGCAAGCGATCCCAACAGGATGATGGTAAGTACAAGTTGGGCACAGAGGATGAGGGCCAGTGTACGCACGCTTTGCAGGCGGTGTGTTGGTCACAGGTGCTGCTACTTGGCGGCTCTGGTTCTGAGGTTGAGCAGGACAGCATTGAGAGGTGCGGCTGTAACAGCACAGTTCTTGTTGTTGTTGTTCTTACGCTTGCGGCGTGAAGACTTCGATCCTTGAGATGCAGCGGTTTCAGGAGCAGGGGTAACGGTGACTTGATGGAGACTTTTGGTAGTATTCTTGAAGTAACCAGCCATAACTCACTTATCATTGATTTCAGCAGCGAGTTGATAAGTCTCTTTGATGGTGGTTGTCTTGGCGGCTTACACGAAATCAATAACACAATCGGGTAAAGCGCGAATGTATATCTTAATTGTGATCTCAGGAGTTGAGACTTGGCTAGGACATATGATACTAAGCTGCTTAAAGCAAGCAGTAAGACCAGCATGGTCGCCTCCTTCTTGCTTGATTTTCCAAAACTTGTTCTCCAGCTTCTGGAGCTCGTGCGGAGGGAAGAATTCCTTCATCATGATCTCCTTCAATTCCTCCCATGAGAGTCCATAGGCTGCATCATTACCTCGCCAGTTTCTTTCGGCAGTCCACCAGTCCAGTGCCTTGGACTGAAAAAACGCCAGTTGCATTAACAATGCGGAGGTTGTCTGGACATCCGCTTTGACGAAGAGTGACTTCAATCGAGTCAAACCACCGAAACATGGCGCTGGGCACGTCTTCACCAGTGAAGTTTTTGGGGCCGCAGACCTTGAACTGCTTGAAGCTAAAGGTAGCGCGAGGCGAGTCAGTCCTAGATTACTCAGAGGACTTGCTACCGATTTCATTGATCTCGCTGACGATTTGCGGAATGACCTTAGCCATTTCCTTGGTAACTAGCGATGCGATGCGTTTGTCAGTGTGGTTGCGGTGGGTAGCGCGATAGGTGTGGGAACCAAATGACAACACTGTCTGCAGTAGACATCGTCACATGGTTTGAGTTTCGATCATATAGGGTATAGTTTAGCGTATCGTAATAACACTACTTTACGTAAAGCACAGGAACACGTCCACACATTGGCACATAATCACGTAGGCACATAATTCACATAGGCACATAATTCACATAGGCACATAAGCACGGAGGCACATAAGTATAGAAACACATAGTCCACGTAAGCACGTATTCCACTATATTTTGCACGTATTCACCTACATATATTGCACGTATTCACTTATCATTCAAGTTTCACGAGTGCGTTCGAGAGTAGTGGCTGCGAGTATCAAGTAACAATGGCGAGTAGCATAAGCGAATAACATAGCATGCGAGAGTCCAGAGTGGCTGCGATTGTTAGCGTATTGAGGTAATAGTGCAGTGTGAGTTGTACGTGCTTATCAAAGTGATGAGCGAAAAGCAGATAAATCCCCCAAAATCAAAACAAATAAACACATAAATCCATATAAAACACACAAATTCGATAAATCCACATAGTCAGCGGTAGCGAGCTCTGAATCGAAACGGATTGTCTGTGCGTGAGACATTGACTACCCATAGTGATTCGACTATTCACAAAGACCTCAAGTACACACTTTAGCCTTTTGGACTATACTCTCGCCTCGATCTGGGCGAACGGCACGCATCCTTCCAGTTACAGCGTGACTCAGGCCATTGGAGTCCGTCGAGACCTTGGTGAGAGTTTTGTAAAACCAAATAGAGAGGGGAATAAGTCGTTAAGATGCGGGTTTCACCCCTAACTTAGCAACTTTATTCTCGTTTGTGTGATAGAATCATGAGATAAAGATAGGGAGAGGGAGATCTGAGTCGAGGTATGGATTTCACTCCTGACTCAACGCAAATTCTCGTGTTTACGGTAAAAATACGCGTCGGGCGAGCGATCTAGTCGAGAGTTTGCGGTTTTCACACCTAGTCTCGACCAAGTTCTCCCGTTTTGTTTTCGAAAATCGTGTGTGTGTGTCAGCTTTAGGAAAAGCGGATAGAGTATAGTATGTTCGTGCGAGGGCTGACAATTTCGCACAAGGACAGCTTTTCCTTTAGGTGTTCGAGCGAGAGTATCAAGAATAAGCTCGTGCAAAACCCCTACAGGGTTCGCACAAGGCGGTCTGTTGGTACTTAGACTATAGACTAGGTCAACTCTAAGACAACAACCCGGACTAGGTCGTGTCTAACCTAATTCCCTATAGTTATGGCTCTGATACCAATCTGTCACACCCCAACCGATGGCGGAAACATCAGGGTGAGGCACTGAGCGAAACAGATTGTCCAGGAGAATCCATAACAACTATTAACATACCATATATTTAGCATTCACGTCCCATACCATGAACATATAAAGTAAACCAGTTATTACAGACTTAGTTCTCAAAGACAAATCATTGTTCCGACAACTCAAATATTATTTAGTTTATTTCTAGACTCCCCTAGCTTGATTCCACAGAGTTAAGCAAAACACAGCATCCTAAACACCTGTCACATACGTTAAAATATGTCAATACACATAGTGTAAAGGTGAGCATACAGGTTTAATATTATAATAGTAGCGAAAGCGATTTACGCATAACCAACATGTGAGTCATAGAAATGTGAAGCATGTAAGCTATCGACAATGAAATATTCACAGACATGACTACGAGTTGTAGAATGCGCAACACATATCACCACCGTGACACGTGAAGAAATACCCTTAACAACCCCTGTCCACAACAGGTGCTGAGTCCAAACTATAGTACTATCGTTACTAAGGTGTCAGGAAACAATCACTGTGTAAACATAACATACAAGCATTCATCGAATAACACGTATAACATGCGTAAGCGATTAGTATATAAAAAGTGTTTGCGTTGTGTGGTCGATGAGATTTGGTATAGATAACGTATGTAACACCCAAAAGTGCGTAAAGCAAAAAGGGATCGAGTATACTCACAGATCGTGTTTAATAAATAAACACAGTCTTGGATTGAAGGGAGCGCTTGAGAGGTTAACCTAATCACAGTACGACAGTATGAGCGTTGGACAGTGTGTAAAACAATGTGTCGGTGAGATGGATGACGGATAGTGGTCCGGTCGGATGACCGTCCAGTCGGATGACCGTCCGGACGGATGGTCATCCAGACGGATAACCATTCGGTCAGAGGGTCATTCATTTGGGAAGGATGTGTTTGTGATTTGCTTTGAACTTTGAAGTTTTCGTTGTAGCATTTTAAGAATTGTGAAGTGTTTCTAAGTATCAGGTCATTCGGTCGGAAGGTCATCCAGACGGATGACCGTTCGGTCGGATAGCCTTCCGCTTGAAACTGATATTCCTTGAAACTTTTCCAAAACTTCAAGTGTGTAACTTATAAATTCAAGGCACCCGGTCGAATAGTCATTCGATCAGATGGTGATCCGATCGGATGGCTATCCGATTGAGTTGACCTGTTTCGTGTGAAGAACTTGTAAAATTTGTTAAGTTAAAAGTTTGCGGTTTGATCGAGACGGTATGATGACGTGTTAAACGATGGAAACCACATCAAGTTTAGCTCATCCGCTCGGACAGGAATCACCCCATTCGGTCGGACTTAACCGTTCAAGATGAAGTTTCATGTTTAACCCGTGAGTCGGTCGTCTCTTCGACAGTAATCCGTTCTCAGACTGCCCTTCCATAGAGAATGAATAGAGGGCCCGAACAAGCTCAGATTCTATCGGTTTTGAGTGGAAAGTTAAGAATGTTGAAGAAAATTGGAAATCAGTTGGAAAATGTTTAGATTTAATCGAAATCGTTGCAAAAGTATGTAGAAATCCGTTAGATCCGAACCGTTCTTGATGAGATGAGGTCACACCTTGGTGTACATGAGAACCCATGATGACGTCACCCTAGAACAGCTCGAAACCAGGTGATTTCATGGTGGAAAGTTGTGATTTGATGGAGAAGATGATGAGAAAGTGTGTGCTGATTGTGAAAGTTCCAGGTTTGAGGTGAAAACTTACAAGAAATGCGAGGAATCGAGAGAAAATAGCCTGAGAATGCACTGGGTCGGAGGGAGCTGTCACATCAATGAACAGTGATATGACATGTGCGGTATTTATTGTGGGAGAGTGAGGAAGGCTGTGCAGAGTAGAAGGGTCGGACGGCCTTCCGATCGGATGGCCATCCGATTGGATGGGCATCCGGTCGGATGACCATTCGATCGAACGGTCGTTCTATCGGATGGCGCGTGCGAGTTAGGTTTCGACTTTCGTTTCGTGCGTTGAGCATTGCGTTGCGTTGGGGCGAGTTGCGAGTAAGCGATGCGATAGTATTAAACAATAGGTACACAAATAACATAACTCCTAAAAGACATAAGAAGTAAACTTGCGTTTCCAGTTTGCGATGAGATTGCGTTGCGATAGAGTTGCGATTGCGTTTGCGATTAGCACCTTTAACAGAAATAAACATGCACAAGTAACACATAATGGCACACACACATAGAGAAATCAAATAACTGCAATTCGAGTTGCGATGCGATAGCGATGAGATAGCGTTAAGTAGATTAGCGTTTAGTTGCATTTATCGCATTGTTACTTCACATATTACAAATCGTAAATTAAAATAGCGTAAACTAAAGTATCAATTATCGAGGTTCGAGAGTACAAGCAATAATCAAGTCAGAAATGACAGATCTGATTAGCAGTCTTTTCTTCCTTTGACTTTGACTTTAGGAGTCGAGTTGTTACACAGCCAGTCATTACTCAGAAGTTCCATATTCGAGAATCAAGACTCCAGCAGGCGCAACAGAAAAACAAAAACTCTGGATGGAAGTCACACCAATCTAACAGATATGAAAAAAGGCCTCGCTATAGGGAGGACGCGCGCGCACGGTCGGTAAAATTGGGTATAAAAAAGCGATCAAAAAAGAAAATGAGGAGAAACATTGGACTCCGTTGTCCAAGACACCCAAGGAGGTTCTTATGAAGGAGAACCGTGATTTTAAAGCTCCTAAGCCCATGTCGAACAAAAAGGGTCAGGACCCAAACCTGTATTATGATTTTCACTAGGACATGGGTCACCTGACCAACAATTGTATTAGTCTCCGCACATAAATTGAAAAGGCTCTTAAAAGCGGAAAGCTTAGGCATCTGATAAAGAATGTGCGCAAAGAGACTAGGCAAATACAACGAACTGATGAAAGGGGCCAGAAGAAGGTTCGCCGGTTAGAAATCCACATGGTCAATGGGGGACTACCCCTTGTCTGGTTTCTTCAATGAAACAATGTTTCCTCTAGGTCCAATCTCTTTCCCGATCACACTGTTAGACGGGAAACACTCAAGAACAGCAAAGGTAAACTTCATGGTCATGCCAGTCAACTCAAGGTATGATGTCCTGATCGACAGAGAAACCCAAGGTCATTTGAGCATGGTGACGTCCACCCCATATTCCGTAATGGGTTTCCCAACTGAAACGGGGGTGGCAATCATCTATACAAGAAAAGAAGTAATGGCAACTGATGAAGCTCGACCAGCGAAGGCAAGTAGGAGCTCTCCGCGCACAGATCTGGAGAAATGGGTTTTAAACCGAAAGTATCCTGAGCTGACCGTGACCCTCGGTCCTGCAATGTCGGAGAACGTTCGTTCGTTCCTGAAGCAACTCCTTTTCAAAAATATGGACATCTTAACTTGGACGCCAGCGGACATGATTGGCATCCCGCGCGAAATCACCGAGCATTGCTTGAACACCTTTCATCCGTCGAGTCGAAAGTCTAGAGGAAGCGCAACCTTGGTTCTGAAAAGACCAAGGCGATGAATGAACAAGTCTGTGAATTGTTGAAAGCTGGCATCCTGCGCGAGGTGTGAACATGGGTTGCGAACCTTCGGTTCAGTTGGCGGATCTTTTGACCAAAGGGTTGTCATCCTCTCATTTTGAATCTCTTTAGTCAAGCTTAACGTTGTTGTGCTACGTTCAGCTTGAGGGGGCATATTAGTATACGCGCATGTATTGAGAAGAAGGTTTGGTATAGTTGAGAGAGTTGGTTATTAGTTAGGTTATCTTCTTGTATATATAGGAGATAATTGTCTAGTATTGTTCCCTTTTACACATTCTATTCTATTGATGAGATCCAGAGCTTTTAAACCTGTTATCTGAGTTCTTTAACGATGATTGAGGTTATGTTACCTGTTGAAATCACCTATAACACATTGGTTTCTTGGTATGCAAGAAACGGCGGCAAGAACATGCAACAATCTGTACAAAAGAAATTTATGAGATGGTATAATAGGTTTGAAACCATATATAGTGTCGTTTAATGTTCTTATATGAGGATTTCAACAATCTGGGCTGATTCGTGAAGCAATAAAGGTGTTTAGAAACATGCAATCATCCTTCAAAAATGGTTTCATCATGCAGCTGAATCATGTGACAGTCACTGTTGTGTTTGCCGCTTGTGCTAATCTGATATTGCACGTGAAAGAATTCCACGGAGTTGTTATAAGCAACTGGTTTGACAGCAACGATTATGTATCGAGTGCATTGGTTGGTGATATGTATGTATGGAAAATGCCATGATATGAATTCAGCAACCAAAGTGTTTGATAAATTGGAGAACAGAAAATGCCATCTGGTGTCTCAATAATCGGGTCCTTATATCCGTGCCTATCTTCAGTGGGTCAACTTAACCCACTTACATCTATCGGCGAAGATTTCAATAGGCGGGAGGGGGGCGGCCGACCCCCCGAACTTTTCGCTCGGTAGGGGAGAGTATGTAGTTTTCGTATAGAAATTTTTGGGTATATACATTTTCGACCCCCTGATTTTATAGAAATTTTTAGGTCCGGTAACTTCCGCCCCTCAGTTGAAAATCTCAAGTTTCGCCACTGCTTACATCAGCCATATTTAAACCTTCATCACAAAATTATTTAGGTAGCCCATGTATCAGCATTATCTAGGCCATGCTGGATCAAATCATTGCTTGGGCTACTCTCTTGATCAGGCTTGGGTATTAAGTCCACTAGTGGGCCTAGGCTTTTGTTGGACCGACTTGGTTTCATTAGATCAACATAAAAGCCCGGATGGAGATTAGTAGATTATGTTTGTTGCAAGCAAAATGCAAATACTAACTTTTATTTGACAGGGAATGTTAAAGAGTATAATATCAGTAGAGGGTAGCATAGTCATTTTGTTATTAGAGTTTGGAAGGTTCTGCGTCTATATGACGTTTGTATTGTTTTTTAGTGAGCTATTTTGATTTTGATTTTCATTTTCAACATATACATTTATCATGGCAGGGGATCAACATACCCTGCCACTGGTCGAAATGGGCGGCCGCCGTTTTTTATTGGACTAACCATTTTATTATTTTATATTCACTTTAAAATTACGGTTTTGTCCCTATTTTAAAAGTACGCTTTTCTTCCAACTAAAAAATATAATAACCCTTTTGCCAGCAACTCAAAATTACGATTTTGCCATAGGTTCAAAAATTACGATTTTACTCTCAGCTTTTTATTTTACACCCGCCTTTAAAATTACGGTTTTGCCCCCACTTTAAAATTACGTTTTCGCCCCCAGTTCAAAATAAAATTATGCTTTTCCCCCAGCTCAAAATTACGATTTTTCCCTCGGTGCAAAATTCAGTTTAAATTTCCTTTTTTGCCCGCAGCTAAAAATAAAATTATGGTTTTCCCCTACCTTAAAATTATGATTTTACACTCGGTTCAAAATTATGATTTTCCCCTGGTTCAAAATAAAAAAAATGACTTTACACCCAGCGAAACCGAAAATACGAGTACGCTTTTACCCTCAGCCAAAATTACGTTTTCACCCCAGTTCAAAATAAAATTTTGTTTTTCCCCAAGCTCAAAATTATGATTTTACACCAGTTTATTATTTTATATCCACTTTAAAATTACGGTTTTTCCCCCAGTTTAAAATTACGTCTTTGCCCCCAGTTCAAAATAAAATTATGCTTTTGCCCCTAGCTAAAATATACGATTTTCCCCTCGGTTCAAAATTACGATATCACCCTCAATTCAAACTTACGTTTTTTTGCCCCTGGTGCAAAATAAAAATATGGTTTTCCTCTAGCTAAAAATTAGGATTTTACCCTCGGGAAAAAAATTTTGATTTTTCCCCCAAGTAAAAATAAAAATATGACTTTGCCCCAGCTAAAAATCGTGTCAAGAAGCTGCCTAACACTGTTTTCACTTTTTCTTTCTAACAAAACTATGGTATTGTATTTTTAATTGGTTAAGAATTATTTAGTCATCGCCCCGCAACGCAGGCGGGGCAACACCTAGTTGAATCCAATTACATTTTACCTATGTGCTTCTTTATGTATCTTCTAAATTATGCTACTAGAAGGAATCATTACATCTTTGATAACTGTCACGATCCTGCTCTTTATGAAGTATTTTACGAAGATGCTAAAAGATTAGATGGACGCTTAGAGCATTCACACATCCAGCCCCCTAAAAATATACATACATTCCACTAAAAAACAACTCTTATATCAATATATTTCCAATAAAAACAAATATTTTTTCTCTATCCTTTTCAATTAAATAATATTTTTATATCTTTATCATTACATTTTCTCTCTCCTTCACTCACAACCACTTTCAATATATATTAAAAATTAGAAAATTATAGTGGGTGAACAGTGTTCCCCCAAATATACAGATGAACAGTAACATTTTCTCTCTCCTCCACTCACAACCATTTTTTATACTCTTTATATTTTAAAAACCCCACACTCACAATTTAGTTCTTTGGATGTGAATGCTCTTAGGGGTTACAATATGGAGGTGTCGGGTTGGTTGGGTGACGAGTTCTTTTAGTATGGTCCAAATGTGTAAATTTGATTTAGGTCGGTAAACCTTCTGTCTACTTTTTAAAAAGAACAATTTGCGACTTTCACCTGTTGTTCAAGTTAAACTTTCGGACAAACCGCAGAAAGCAAAGACAAACTTAACGTTTTTACCCGTTTAGCAACGAAACTTTTAGTCAGGTGCGAAAATAAACCAACTTACATTTTATTACCAACTATATCAATGAATGATCTCGTCAACTTTCTAGTGACTTTTTTAAAGACTGATAAAGTTACAAAAAAAATTGTTTTTTATTCTTTAAATATAAATTTTCAAAAACAATATATCACTTTTAAGACTAATAACAAATAAATTTGTTTTTTTTATTCTTTCACTTTTGCATTTGTAACAACTGGCATGAAATCAACCAGTTAATTATGAATAAACTAGTTGATTTGCACCGCGCTTCGCGGCGCTATTTCAGCCGATATCAATTTGGTTTGTTTTCATACCGGTATGATACAGACATTCGGTATAGCAATCACCACACGTTTTACATCGATCGAAAACAAAAAAGCAAACATGTACCGGTATCGATGTTGTTTGGATAATAGTATCGGTATTGTTTCGCTGACGTAGTTGTATAAATGAAATATTATCGAAACCAAAAACCATAAAAAAGAATATGAGTACCGATGCCGATGTTTGGTTCGGCTCAGCACAGTGCAGTACAGTGGTGATATGTTGTTTGGTCAATTTTATGTTTGGTACGGTAACACACGGTATCCATTTTCAATAAGATTGACAAAAAACCATAAAAATGAATATCGGTACCGATGTTATTCAGTCGGTTTTCCGTTCGGCATGGTAGCGGCGCAACATCCATTTTCAATAAGATTTATATCGGGATATTGGAAAAAAATCAAACATAGTTGCGTCTTTGGATCATTTTTAAAAATTTAACATACGCAAGTTATTAGCAAAAATATCATTTTAAATAACAAGTAAAATACTATTAACAAAACTAAAACAAATACTTAAAAAATTATTTACTATTCATGGTCCTTCGTGCCGCTACCAAACCAAATCGAAACCGATTGAAAACTTTCTGTATCGTTACCGGTTTTATTTTTATTGTTTTTGTTTTTTAATAAACTGACACCGTATTACAACCATATTATACCAAACTGAACCGAACAACACCAATACATACATTAATTTTTATGATTTCCTGTTTGATAACGAATACTTTGATTATATGTTAAAAGTTATATAAAAAATATGTTTAAAATAAAGTTATGTAAAAAACCTTATATGAAACCTTAAAGAAATCAATATTAAAAAAGTTGAATCACTATTCATTGTTTCTATTAATATATATAATATATAATATATAATTGCTTGCTAATTAATTTTTTTTTACTTTTGCATTTGTGACAACTGGCATGGAATCAACCTTTTAAAATCACCACTATTTAAGTCCTTGGTGAGTATTTTATGAAGAATTCTTGTTTAGCGTGTTTTTTGGGTGTTAGAAATTAAAAGACGTTGATTAGATGGTTTCCCAAGTCCCATCATGTTTTGTTCTTCACCTTTTACTTCTAAAGTCTCCCGCCATGGCTCCACCTAAAGTAGGTAGAGATGTAAACGAACAGACATTTAGTGAAGAGTTTATGAACCGTTCGACGGGAAGTTCGTTTGTGTTCGTTCTTTTAGCAAATGAACGAACATGAATAAGAAATTTCGCTCGTTAAGTTAAACGAACGAACATGAACAGAAGTTGTGTTCGTTCGTTTATGTTTGTGAACATTTCGTAAGACTAGTGGGTATGGGGAGGCTCATCCCCATGAACATATGCGCCACATCACCATCTTATGGAGGATGGTCCTCCTTACTTTTTGAGGGGGGTGGAGGATGGGGCTACCCCACCTAATTTTTTATTGTTTAATTTATTTTATTTGTTTAACTTTTATTATTTAATTTTTATTGTTTAACTTTTTTATTTGTTTAATTTAAAAAAAACAATTCAAAATTTAAATAAAAATAAGACATAAAAGAAGATAATAAAATCTATTACATAACATAAATAAAAATTACATAACCTAAAAAAAATTACACTACCTAAAATTTATAAAAAACGACTAGATTTAAAAATTTATAAAAATTACATTACTCATCTTCGTCACCGTCCCCGACGTTTGCGTTGTTCCATATATGTTCTACCAAATCCCGTTGAAGGTTTGCATGCGTGTAGTCGTTGGTTAGCGCGAACGAGTTTAAAACCTTTTGCGTCGGATCGACCGGGACAATATTCCCGTAAGATGCATTCTCATCATACTCACAAATCGCCCGACCTTCGTCTTCAATAATCATGTTATGGAGCAAAATGCAAGCGTACATACAAAGGCGCAACCTCTTCGGTGTGAACGCACGTGCCGGTTGTTGAATGATGGCCCATTTTTTTTGTAAAACACCAAAACAACGTTCGATGTCTTTTCTTGCAGCTTCTTGACTCTTGGCGAATTTTTTCCTTTTTTCGTCCTCTGGAAATGGAATAGTCTTGACAATTGTAGACCAAGACGGATATATTCCGTCAGCAAGATAACACCCGTGTCTATACTCAACCCCAGAAACTGTAAAACGGGTGTCCGGACCGGTTCCATTAACGACATCGGTAAAGATCGTCGATTGGTATAGCACGTTGAGGTCGTTGAGTGAACCAGGGAGACCAAAGAAAGAATGCCAGATCCACAATTCTTGTGAGGCCACGACCTCAAGTATTAAGGTTGGATGGTCGTGATCACCTCGCGTGTATTGGCCTCGCCACGCATTCGGGCAGTTATGCCACGCCCAATGCATACAATCAATGCTACCGAGCATTCCCGGAAACCCGTGCCGTGCTTCATGAGCTTGGTACAACTGTTGAACATCATACGCGTTTGGTTTCCGCAAATATTGTTTGCTATACAGTTTCACCACATTATGGCAAAACCGATACAAACATTCCCGCGTAGTTCTTGCCGACATCTGTAAGCACTCGTCCAATGCGTCGGCCACTGTCCCGTACGCCAGTTGGCGAATGGCCGCAGTACACTTTTGTAACGTGGTGAACCCTTCATAATTCCGAGCATCGGGTCGTTGCGTGAAAAACGGGTCTAGCCCCGCCAAATCATCAGCAATCCGTGTGAATAACCGGCGACTCATTTGGAACCTTCGTTTGAAAATGTCGGCATTGTAAAGGGGTGCATCCGAAAAATAATCGTTCACCAATTTCTCGTGCGCTCCTGTCGTAAAAAATATATAAATACGAGGAAATAAGGAATAAGGATAATAAAATTTATTAATGACAAACCTTGGCGGTCTCTGTTAATCCGTATTCGTCTGGTAATAACGCTTTCAGACGAGACGTCTTCCTCTTCTAAAGAATCTGCGCCGCCTTTAGCACAGCGTTTGCGTAAAACATCTCCTCTTCCTCCTCCGAAGACGAGGACCACCAAGAATTAGATGCCATTGTGGATGAAAAGATATTTTTTTTATAAAAAATGGTATAAAAATGAGAGTGTTTTGGGTTGAAAGTTTAGAGAAAATGGTGAAAAATAGTATAAAATGAGATGGTTTTATAGAAAAAGGGAATTTTTTTTATTAAACAAATAGCCGTTGAACGGATACATTTTCAAATTCAAGGCCCGTCACAATCGTCTTGTGGGAGCCGGATTTCACTTAACGGGCCGAGGGGGCGGTGTGGGGGACCGGCGCCAGGCCACGCCGGGCCTAAGCCGGCCCACATACCGTCTAGTCTAATGTGTTCGTTTATGTTCGTGAGCGTTGAGTAATGAGTTCATTTATGTTCGCTTGTTAATGTTTATTTGTGTTCGTTCGTTTAAAGGTTTTCATATGTTGTATTTTGTTTTATTGTTTCAAGTTTTTTAAATTTTGAAACCCTAGTTATCTTATATGCCTCTTACAACATCGCTCATTTCACTATTTCAATTTTAGTTTGTGTTAAAGCTTGACAAACTCTTAATTTTGTGTTAATCATGTTTTCGATAATCATGTCAACTGTGTTCGGATTATTATGTTAAGTGTTTATTTATTTTTTTTTTATTCTTCGTAATGTTTGTGATGAAAATACAGATTTTATTTTAAAATGAATATTGTAAACATTTGTGTCCAACCCCATACCTGATTGTAAAACAACATGTCATACCTGGCTCAATATTTATCGGGTATCTATCGGTTACTTACCCAATCGGGTATCTATCGGTTACTTACCCGTTAGGTTTTGAGCATTGCATACCCATTGGAATTTTCAAAAACAAAAAAATTCTTACCATTCTGTTTTTAATAATTATTAATTAATCAATTGCATAATGTATAGATCTACTCTCCAAAAATTTATATGTTATAAATATACGAACATCAATAAACGATATGTTCATTTCCATATGGTATTAAATTACCGGATTAGTACTAGACACATAAAATAAAAAGAAAACAATTACAGGTAGGTTATTGGGTAAACACGAGTGAAGACTCAAAAACCAGTTGGTCCGAGCTGGTAAGAGTAGAGCTTCAGATGACCTTGACGAAACCTGCAAGATCACAAGGAAGAAAGCACACCGTTAGCCTCGTCACAGGGAGGGGGCCTCTCTGTGACCAAGCTCGGGCGTGAGAATAAGTATTTGTGAGGAGAAATAAGTCAGGGAGAGAGAGAGAGGAGAGTTTAGAGAGAGAAAGTAGTGATTACCCTTTGTGGGAAGTCTTGGCGGGGTATTTATACTTTTGGGGTATGCTGACGTGGCGAGTTAGTTAGGGTCGGACCAGTCGCTATCGGGTAGTTAAAGCCATGGGTCCCAGTTAGTTAGAGAAGATCCTGTGGCTTTAGTTGTTCCGACTGTGGATGCTAGGTCCGGCCAATCCTTTGGGCTGTCAATCCGACCTTATATTTATTAAGTGTTCGGTCCGGCCAGGATGTATCTTCATCAAGTCCCCCTAGTTCGTAGTTTTTTTTTAGTAAAAGCTTCGAACTAAGTAGTGGGGTCTTTTTTAGATTCTGTGCTTTTTCTATGGCGGTTTTGTTTATTTTTTAAATTTTGAATTTCGGTGGTGACTTTCATTAGGTGACTGGCGGTCGTTTTATCTTTCCCTTAATTGACGTGACGCTTGACTTGCATGATTTATTATGACGTGTCGCCTCCTCATAGGTGATCTTATAGCGGTGGAAGAAATCCCTTATAAATAGAGGGAAAAATCATTTCACTTTTTACTTTTACCTATTTTATCTTCTTCTCCTTCTTCTTTTTCTGGATCAGAGAACCCTACCAGGTTAGTTTCTTCTCCATAATTATGGCTAACAAGAGTAACATGTCCAGCTGTTTCAATATTTTAAACCGAAACGGTTTGGAGTGGTATGTGAACCAATATTCGATCCCATCTTCTTTGAACCCTATTCTTCCCGCGAAGGATACGGCCATCTATCCATTCGTTCAGGGGAAAATAGGTGTTTACACCCGAATGTTCGATTATTGTAGCTATCGTCTTCCCTTGACGAAGTTTTTAATCGAAGTTCTGATGTTCCACGAGGTTCATCTTTCTCAGATGAACCACTTTGGCCTTGCCAAGGTGTGCCAGTTTGAACTTACCTGTCGTGGCTTGGAGTCCGACCAGGATTTAGATGTGTTCCGGGTTTTTATAAACTGAACCGATCCGGTGACTGGTATACTTTCGAGACTCGGAAGAAGAACGCTTGCTGTTACTCATGGATTACCACAAGCTTGAAAGATTGGAAGGATCGTTTCTTTTTGGTGGACGATCGGTGTGTTCCATCCGATATGACTTGGAGGTTAAAGAGATCCCGACATCCCGATCCACTTCCGGAAGACTTTGAGTTTAATAGAGATTTGTACGCAGCCTTGATCAAGGAAGCTGGCCGTGTTCAAAAATTTCCGGAACACATCATAGTCATGGGGAAGATAAGCACGATTTGGTCCAAACCGGAATATTACCCTATCATAAAGTGGAATGGAGAGGGTTAGTTACGTTCTTGGTTCGAGCGCCATTTTTCATATGTCTTTATATTTTAATTCTTATGTTTTCTTCGTGCAAATACATGTTTATTATGTATTGCCCTTTTTTGTGTATGCAGCCATGGCATTGAAAGAAGCTTTGAGGTTAAAATTATTCGATTCTACCGAGCTCGACGTCCCAGCTACTAAGACACCAAAGGGGGATCCCCCATATCTTTCTGTGGTCAAGGAGAATCTTCTCCCGATCAGGGAGCCCGTTGCCACAACTGGTCAAGGGGGCTCGAGTTCGGTTCCCTTAGCGCGAGCGGCGAATGTGGTTTCAGTTCCAGCGACTGCAGTGGCAGGCGGTGATAAGGGAAAGAAGATGGGTTCGAGCGGGGCGAAGGAATCTGGTTCGAAGGTTATTCTATATGGTTCGGAGCATCTATCTGTGGAAGACGAGGGAGTGAATACCGAAGGTGGTGATGAGGATGCTGAGGTTCGTCCTCAAGTAAGCTTTAAGAGGTGACGAAGCACCTCTTCGAAACCTGATCCGAACCCGAAGAAGCTGAAGAAAACGAAGTTGGATTTTAAAACAGTTGTGCTAGAAGATGAAGTCGATCAAGTCACCGGGTTTTCTGCTGCTGGTGGTTTGTTGGAGAACCTGGACGCTCATCTCCATGGTGGCAAAACCCCAGGGATCGTCCGGTTAATCTTCCACCGAGTCCTTTATCCTTTGGAGGACCAGCTACAAGGGTGATTGATGACGCCAACATGCCTGATCCTCAAGCTTTTAAGAAAATCGATCTTTCTCCTTCAGGTAAGCCTGCGAGTCTGCGACCGAGGTGCCTCTAATGTTTCAAGGCCAAGTCCTCAGCAGATTGATGGTGGGGATAGTGCCTCCTCTTCCCCTTTATGGTACGAGACTGAGGTCTTTTTATATGTCGAGGACTAGGTTCAGGCGATACGGTGGACGTGGATTCAGCTCGTGCTCTGGAGAGGTATATTCCCGAATGGTCATTGGCTAACAAAGATAGGATTGTGGACGCCCTTTCAGCTAAGATGTCCCTGTTTCATATTGGCACTCCTGCTGAGCATGCTTATTACCGGAAGATGAGTGGACCGGAGCTTGGGAATGCTTTGATGTTGAATCAGGCTCAATCTAACTCTTTGGTGGTTGAGACGCACAAACGATGGATTAAAGCGGAGTCCAACTGTCGCTGGTTCGAGCGTGAGGTTGCCTTTCTAAAAAACGAAGAAAATGTTCGATCAAAGACAAAGCAAGAACTTTCATCGCTTCGAGCTCAGGCAGATCGATTGAAGGAGCAGGTTTCTGAAGCTAAAGAAGTTAGCAAAGCCTCACAGGCCTCGGCCGCAGCTGCTTATGAGGCTCGTAATAAAGTCGTCCATGATTTAGAGAGTTTGAAACTGAAGTTTGGAGAGTTGGAGAAGAGGTTATTTGAGGTTGAGGAGAGAAATAAGGCGGAGCAGAAGGAGATGCAGTCCACCTATGATCAACTTTTGGCTGATCATATTCGTTTGGTGAATGGTACGTTCATCGTATTCTTTGCTTGTTTGCTTATTCAGCCTCTGACCTTTGGTTTTCTTTTAGATAAACTTGAACTTGAGAGGGCCCGTGATAGGGCCGTTGATTCGCACCAAACCATGATTGCAGATGCAAAAGATATGCTGACTCGATACGATGGTGAAATGGTCGAGCTGTACAGCCTTGTATCGGAGCTTATGCTTACAAAACAATGGTTCCTAACTGATGGGGTGGCTTGGGTTGTTAAACTGGTTCATCAGAGCCCTGAGTTGGAGAAAGTGGTTGCTGATTTGGTGAACAGCGTCAAGGCCGTTGGTGTGAACGATGGCATTAAGCAAGGCTTTCAACCTGCAAAAAGCTCGGCCTGGTCCGTCGAAGAGGTTCTCGGATATGATGAAGGAGCCAAAGACACCTTGGATGCTGCGATTAAGGCTTTTGACAATTTTCACATTTCGGTTCTTGACAAAGTTTCGGAGCTGGTGAACGAACCTCTGTCAGTTATAAAGCAGAAGTGTGAACTTCCCATTATCAAGGAAGATTAAAGAAAAAGCTTGTGTGTGTTTTTTGTAATCGTACATTGTTTTTATTTCTATTATGGCATGTAATCGTATAACTTGGGCTCGTTATGATTTTGTCAGACATGCTTTCTTATCTTTTGGAAATCGTAACTTTGGTTTTGATTTTTATGCTTGGCTTTTAGCTTTAGTTTGCGTCCAAACCTTTACTACTTAGCCGAATTTTTTATCGGGCCATCTAGATGACTGGATCGTAGCAAGAACTTTCATAAGTTTGTTTTACTTGCTTAAGTCCTTTATGCTTTTTATGAGCGGATCAAATCAGATCCTTTTGCTTAATAGATTTTTGTTATTTTTAAACTATTTAAGCCTTCTCGATCGGCGCGAGGCATGGGTCGAGGCCCGTTTGTGCATATTTTGTATCGTTCAAACTTTTGCATAGATATGCTATTGTTTACTTTATCAAAACGTAGATCGCTTTATTCGATAGATAGTTATATATTCCGGGGCAGACCCTCCCGGTTTTTACAAGGAAATGGAAATACATTCGGGGCATTACCCTCCCGATATTACATAAAGAAGAAACATTAAGTAAAAATAGCGATCTCTCTCGGGTCGTGGCGGTCGTGCTACTACATAAAGCATTTCTTCAAATGAATCATGTTCCATGTTCTCCGGACGGGAGTTCCATCGATTTTCTCGAGCACATAGGATCCTTTGTCACTAGCTTCCTTCACACGATACGGCCCCTCCCATTTTGGGGTCAACTTTCCAGGAGCCTCGACGCGACTTGCATCGTTGCTCCGGAGCACATAGTCTCCAATTTTAAACTTATAAAGTTTGGCACGGGCGTTGTAGTACTTTTCAATTTTCTTTTTGTACCGGGCTTCTTTGATTGTGGCTATGTACCGGCGCTCTTCCAACATATCGAGATTGGATCGGAGTTCCTGCTCGTTTTCTTCCCAATTTTTGCATCTTTGATTCGGGAGCCCGATCTCTGCGGGGATCACTGCTTCGGTGCCGTACGTAAGACTGAACGGTGTTTCTCCGTTACTTGTCTTGTGTAGGGTTCGGTGAGCCCATAGTACATTCGGCAACTGGTCTGCCCATCCTTTGCCTTCGTAACCAAGCTTTCTTTTTATCCCATCGACGATTCGACGATTTATCTGTTCGACCTGCCCATTCCCCTGAGGGTGAGTGACCGAGAAGAAGACTTGGTTAATTTTCAAACTTTCACAGCACCACTTGAATGGGTTCTCCGCAAATTGTTTTGCATTATCGCTTACTATATATAGCGGAAGACCGAAACGACACACGATCTGCTCCCAGAAGAACCTCGTTACATTATAGCCGGAGATAACCGTGAATGGCCTTGCTTCCGCCCACTGGGTGAAATAATCCACTGCCACCAACAAGTATTGAGCACTTCCGCTTGATCGTGGGAAAGGCCTAACTATATCTACGCCCCACTTTTGAAACGGCCATGTGGCAGTTACTGGGATCTTCTCGTTCTTCGCTCGGAGGCTTATCGGCGTGTGTTTCTGGCATTCATCACATTGTTGGAGCTCTTTTACCACACTTTCGTGCATCCCGAGCCAGTAATACCCTGCGTTTTTTTACTTTTGTTACGATCATTTTTGGCCCGGCATGGATACCGCAAATGCCATAATGTATTTCTTTAATGATGTAGCTGGCCTGCTCCGGATCAAGACATTTTAACAAAGGGCCGATAAAAGTCTTTCGGTACAAGCCCCCTTCTTGCATTTGGTATTGAAGCGAGTTGATCTGGATTTTTCTGGCCTCCGCCTTATCAACTGGCAAAACATCGTGTACTAAGTAGTTGACAATCGGAGTCATCCAAGTCTGTGATAGGGATTCTACTTGCATAACCTGTGGAGTAGCAATTGAAGGTGCGGTCAGTACTTCGATCCGTACGTCCCTAGCCAGATGACTGAATGACATGGATGCTAGCTTTCTTAAAGCGTCAGCCTTTTTGTTTTTACTGTGGGGGATGTGTTCGACTTTGCACGAGTCGAACAACGCCATTGCTTGCTTTACTTGTTCCATATATTCAATCATCTTTGTTTCCCTTGCTTCATATTCACCGTTCACTTGATTTGCTACGAGTAGTGAATCAACGTGAGCTATGACGTTTTTTGCTCCGACCTTGGCTGCTAAACGTAGACCAGCTAGCAAGGCTTCATATTCAGCTTCGTTGTTGGAGCTTTTGAACTCTAGGTGGAGTGTGTAAGTCATATCCATGTCGTCTGGATCGGTGAGTATTAAACCGGCTCCCACACCTTCGGCGCTCGAAACTCCATCCGTATATAAGAACCAAGGTTTGTTTGGAGTTTGTTCCGTTTCTTTTAATTCCTTATCCTCCGGCATTTCGACTAAGAAATCGGCTATCACCTACCTTTTTAAAGGATCCTTGGTTTTGAAGGTAATGTTGAAGGCGCCTAGCTCGATTGTCCACTTCGCCATTCGGCCCGACACTTCGGGGCGCCGGAGAACGTGCTGGATTCTTTGATCTGTTCGGACTTCAATTGAGTGAGCTTGAAAATATCGGCGAAGCTTTCTTGAAGCATGGACCAATGCCAGAGCTAAATTTTCCAAGTTTGGATACCTTGTTTCATAATCCTTCAACGTTCGACTTACATAATAAATGGGAATCTGCGCTCCAGTTCGATGAGCGACTAGAACTGCACTCATGGCGTCGCGTGACGCGGCTAAGTATACTGTTAGCACCTCGTCTTCTTCCGGTACGGTGAGAGTTGGTAATGTGCCCAAGTAAACTTTGAGTTCTTCAAAAGCATGCGCAGCTTCGTTGGTCCATTTGAATTCCGACCTAAAACTTTTTCTTAGTACGTTCATAAACGGGAGTGATATGTCTGCTGCTTTTGACAAGAAACGGTGGAGAGCGGCCAGTCGTCCGTTTAAGGACTGAATTTCTTTAACCGAGGTTAGAGGCTTCATGGTAAGGACATCATCTATTTTGTCGGGGTTGGCTCGTAAGCCTCGCGATCCGACCATGACGCCTAAGAACTTCCCTTCTTCTACCCCGAACGTACATTTTTAGGGTTCAATTTCATATTGATGCTTCGTAGCCGGGTGAATGTTTCAAGTATATCTTTCAACATGGCATCTTCGTCATGACTTTTGATCACGATATCATCAACGTACACTTCCAAATTTCGCTCGATCTGGTCTTTGAAAGCTTTGTTCATCAATCGTTGGTACGTAGCGTCGGCGTTTTTCAGACCGAAGGGCATTTTTGTAAAACAGTAAATTCCCTCATTGGTGACAAAGGCCGTCTTGTCTTCATCTTCGACTGCCATTTGTATCTGGTGGTACCCCTTATAAGTGTCTAAAAATATTTCAGCATGAACGTGGCGACTGAGTCGTTCTTCTCGTCGATTTCTGGTAATGGAAAACAATCTTTCGGACAAGCGTCGTTCAAGTCGGTGAAATCGATGCACATTCTCCAGGAGTTGTCATTCTTTCATATCATGACTGGGTTTGACACCCAAGTTTGATACCAGACTTCTCGGATGATCCCAGCATCTAGGAGACTCTTTACGTCTTTAGCAATTGCCTTGCCTCGATCTGGTGCCATGTGTCTCTTTCTTTGTGCTATCGGCTTGAT
Source organism: Helianthus tuberosus (assembly GCA_030545235.1). Lineage (NCBI taxonomy): Eukaryota > Viridiplantae > Streptophyta > Magnoliopsida > Asterales > Asteraceae > Helianthus > Helianthus tuberosus. The sequence goes on along the minus strand of CM060412.1, from coordinate 18,410,201 downwards.
TGATTCTTTCACGTTCAGACGGTGTTGTGCCATGGATCTGGGAACTCCTTGCATATCGGAATGCTTCCAAGAGAAAACGTCGATCGAGTTGCTCAATAATTCCCATAGGAGCTTCTTAGTTCGTTTTGGGAGCTGAGCCCCGATTGCCACTTGTTGTTCTGGGAACTCCGGATTAATCGCCCAGAGTTCCGTGGGTACTTCAGATTTTTTGGAACTCGTTTCTGCTGCGTGCCTTACTTCCGCGACGAATGAATTTGACTCAGAGAGGATAGCGGCGACCCCTGCCTCGGTAGGGAATTTTATGGCACCGTGTATTGTGGAACTGATTTCTCCGAGAGCTCTTAATCCAGGACGTCCGAGTATTACGTTGTGTGATGAATGAGTATCGACAACCAAAAAGGTTAGTTGAACGGTTCTGCTTCTATCAATATCTTTAAACGTGGTCGGGAGGGTAATTTGTCCTATCGGACGAACCACCTCCCCCGAAAAACTTATCAACGGAGTAGATACCTCGATTAATCTCTTCTTTGTCTGGGGGGCTAGCTGTTGAAAACACTGTAAATACATTATCTCAAAGGCACTTCCTCCATCTACGTATATTCGCCGGACCAGGTGTCCCGCGATTACGGCCGATATTGTGATCGGTCCGTCCCGAGCATCTTCTGGGTCGATCGGAGGGAAGTATATAGGTTGGTGCATTCAAGCTGCCATGTGCTGGTTCAATCGCTTTACCCCCTTGGTTCAGTAGACCGAATCATATTGATTTCGGCCTCGGTGTTCGGATTGTCAACTGCGGATGTTGATTTTTTGCCATCCTTTACTTCCTTCACGAGGTGGGAGAGTTTTCCGGATGGTACAACTTTCTCAATTTCCTGTTTTAGTGCCCAACACTCGTCGGTCGTGTGCCCTTTGTCTCGGTGATATTCACAATACTTTTTGGAATGTTTGTCTGATGTAGGCCGCTGCTTCGACGGTGTAGGAAACTGAGTGGTTTTCGTACTAAGGATCTCGCTCGGCGACTTAGTTAGTTCTGAGAAAGTGTTGAAACGCACGTTACCGGTTCGGAAGTTGCTTCGATCAGACTTTTGATACGGACCACGACTTTGGTTCCAATTGTTGTTCCTATCTTTTGGTGGTGACGCGTTCCGTCTCTATGACGCGGTTCGAGCCTTTGTAATCTTTGCTGCTATTTTATTCGGTCGTCCACAGGCGCTTTTTCCCCGAACAAAGGCTCGAGCTCGTTCCATAAGTACTTCCATGGTTTTCGGGAGATCCTCGTGGAGTTTTTCTATGAACTGATTGTTTCAAACTCCGTGACAGAAACCGGAAATGCGAAGCTGATCAACTGGTCCACTGATCTACATGCTTTCTCGATTGAAACGATCAATGAAATCTTCTACGGATTCTCCGTCGTGACGTTTTATGAGGTGAACTTCAGTAATATCTTCGGGCAGCGTCGCTGTTGACAGAAATTTTGCAAAAACATACGTCAGAAATCCTCAAAATGATCGATCGATCCTTCCGGTAACCCATCGAACCATACCCGTGCGGATCCAGTAAGAGTTTGAGCGAACATATGACACCATGCTGGCATGGGCCATTGTTCGACCATGGCCGCTCCGGTGAAAGCGAACATATGATCGTCCGGATCGGACGTACGATCGTAGAACTTTAAAGTTGGGGGTATCTTTAATTTGGCCGGTAGTGGTGCATTAGCGATCCTTATCGTGAACTTTGACTGTGAAGTCATAGATGTGGGCTGGTACGGCATGATCAACTCTTGATCCTGAGGGTTTAGACCCATAGATCCCTGGGGAAATAGGTCGTAGAGACCGTTATTCATTGGAGTGTTCGTAAGAGTGGAAACTTGTGAAACACATGTTACAGAAATGGAGATTATAGGATTTACCATAGATCCGGAGGCGAAAATTCCGGTGGAGATGGGGTTAGCCCCTGGATAAACACTGCTGAATAAATTTGTTCGGAGACTCTGCAACATTTCTTCCCGCTATTGTTGCTGCTGTAGCTACCGTAGCAGGTCAGCATTTCGTATTAGGAAAGCTTTATCAAAATCGGGCAACGGTGTGGAGACTGGAGCGGTAACCGAAACTGTAGTTATAGAGCTTGCAACTACAGAATTTGAGGGTGGAGGCACCTTTGCCGACCCTGATGAAACGGTCTAGGTAGCAGCTGTGGTGGAGACGATTGTTGCAGGTGCAACTCTACCTTCCAAAATGCCGGTATAAGACGGGAAAGTGATTGTAGATTCCATGATTTCGAATGAAAAGAATCAACGAAGTGGATTGTGTGAATTCGAGGGGATGGCGCCACTGAAGACTCAAAAACCAGTTGGTCCGAGCTGGTAAGAGTAGAGCTTCAAATGACCTTGACGAAACCTGCAAGATCACAAGGAAGAAAGCACACCGTTAGCCTCGTCACAGGGAGATGGGCCTCTCTGTGATCATGCTCGGGCGTGAGAATAAGTATTTGTGAGGAGAAATAAGTCAGGGGGAGAGAGAGAGAGAGGGGAGAGTTTAGAGAGAGAAAGTAACGATTACCCTTTGTGGGAAGTCTTGGCGGGGTATTTATACTTTTGGGGTATGCTGACGTGGCGAGTTAGTTAAGGTCGGACCAATCGCTATCAGGCAGTTAAAGCCGTGGGTCCCAGTTAGTTACAGAAGATCCTGTGGCTTTAGTCGTTCCGACTGTGGATGCTAGGTCCGGCCAATCCTTTGGGCTGTCGATCCGACCTTATATTCTATTAAGTGTTCGGTCCGGCCAGGATGTATCTTCATCAACATGGATATATGTTTTTTGGGTAATTGGGTCGGATAAACGGGGATATCACTTAATCCCATACTTGTCTATTCATGGGAAAAAATTTAAAACTAATCTCATACTCGTTGTAGATAACATCCGGCCTCTCTCACACCATCAATATTGTCCTTTTTGCCCCTGATGGGTTGCCCTCATCCTAGTACTACTCCCATCGGTCACCCATCCAAGTACTACTTCCACCTGAGCATACTAAACTGTGGAGTTTTCATGTGCTCCATAGCCAACTATGCCCAAAACGCATTGGTGATTTAAGAGGCGTTGGATCTCTTATGAACCAGGGATCTCTCCTGGCCACGGTCGATGTGGGATTTGCCTAGGGTTTTAAAATGATCAATGTTAATCTTCTCAGTAGCCAGTATCAGTATTGTTGATACAACAAATACAAGACCAACGGTAGTAGCTGGGCTGGTTAGACAGAAAGGTTGAAGGGTTCAACTTTGCCTAACGCAGGTCGTGGGGTCCCCCCACGTTTGCAAAACGCGGAAGGAGGTTCACTAGTTAGTTTTTGTTATTTGCTGGAGATCCTCCTCTGAATTGTATCCAGATTCGGATGTGGGAGCAAATAGAATGTGTGTGGTGTGTGTGAAAAGGAGTGACTCGCATATAAGCAAGTACTCAATGTGAATGACCAGAGATTAGAGAATCAGAGCTGGCCAGGAGATGTTTTCTGAAGTAAATGAAGTGTCAATTTATAAGAGAAGGCATCTCCCGAAGTAGAATGTATTAGACTAGTAAGCTTGCTTGCAGTGGAGGGTTTCCCCTTTCGGGGGTTGAAGGCTTTTGACCCCTGGATAATAGCGTGCATTGTGCAGACCTGCTTTGCTTTTGCGGCTGTGGGTTGGTGAAGCGATCTCCGGATGTGACTAGCCACTGTTTGCTTTTCCCATCCCACAGCTTTTCAACCATTGAACCGTTTAACCATTTGAGCGTTTACATATTTAGTCATTTTATTTAGTCTTTGGGCTACCCCCGTCATCAGCCCCCCAAGTCAGAGGTTTTTGGGTGATGAGCTCAAAGACTTCTGACTTTTATGTGCGTATTTTATTGCCTGAAGGTTTCAAGGGTTCGTTGCTTGAAGGCTTGAAAGGTTGTAGGCAGTTAAAATTTGAATTTTAAATTTCTGACCATTGATTTGATTGATGTGTGGCAGTTGATAGGGTGGCGGTTTTGCAGAAGTTACTGTTTGCCATTGTTACCCCTATTGTAGGTTTATTTTTGTTTTATATTTGCATATTTATCCATTCTCTTCATAATTCCATCAAGTTTCTCCTGCCATTTCCTTCCTCTTCTAAGGTTAGTTTTGGATTCCTTTACAACTTGTATTCTTCATTTTCTGTTTTTCGAAAATGGGTGCTCGTAAAGATTTAGCGAAATCTTTTTCCCGTTTAACACAAGAGGAGGTAGATATATTTTGTATGGAATATGATATTGATAGAAAGTTTAAACCAACTGCTCCTCCTTGTGATGTTCCTGTTGATAAACCGACCTCTGGTTCGATTGCCCTTTACTGCCGTCATTTTGAGTTTTCGAATCTTCGGTATCCCTTTTCGTTTTTTGTTTTGAACTTGTTGGAATATTATCGGGTTTCTTTTGGGCAAGTTCATCCGAAGGGGATGGCTAGGGTTTTGCATTTTGAGGTTTTATGTCGTGCTCTTGGGTATGATCCTTCCCTGTTACTCTTTCGCCGGTTTTTTCGTTTGGCTAAGAATGGCGATTGGTTTACTTTTGAAACATCCAAAGTTGATTCCTGCCTCATTTCGTCCATGGTTACTACGCTTGGGGCTTGGAAGGATCGCTTTTTCTGGGTTTCTGATGCTATTGTTCCATTCAAGATGGTGTGGAGGCAACCGGATGCCGTCCTCAATGATCCGGAGCCCTCCGAGTCTGAATTGAATGATGTTTTTTCTCAAAGCCATTCGGGAGTGCCCTTCGAGGGTTCGTCCCTTTCCTGAACATTTACTAGTTCTTTTATGGGTTAGTAAAATTTGGGGGAATGTTGATCGGGACCCGGTTCTTATGAGGAGTGGCATGGGTATGCACTTTCCTTTTTTGCCCTCTTTATGTTTTTCTTAACTTATGACTTATGTGCTGTTGCTTTTTGCAGTCATGTCTGCTTTGGATTTTATTAAGAGCGACGATACTTCTGATGTTGTATTTGGGGATGCTCCGTCTGTTCCTGGTGAGAATGTTGTGGTTAGAACTGTTGATCAAAGGTTTGAGGGCTCAGGTTATGTTAGTGCTGCCACTGTCAAGGGTTTTTCTAAGTCTAATGCAACCAAGTCTTCAACACGCCGATCTTCTCGTCGGTTGTTGAAGGCTGGTCCTCAATCCACTTCTACTGAACCAGTGGACTTGAGTGATGACATTGAAGTTTCGGAAGATCAAGGTGGTGAAGCAGGTGCTGAGAAGGATAAGGAATTGGTTGTTCATGGTAAAAAGGTTTCAGGCAAGAAGGTTGTTGCCATCCCTGTTCAGGAATCTTCAAGCAGGGACGTTGAAGGGTTGGATCCGGAAGGGATTTATGTGCCTACTTGGTCGGTGAAGAATGATGACAGTTTCAAAGATGCTACTGTCTGTGAGGATGCTCTGAGTCACATTGCTCCTCCTTCGGTGCACAAGACCATCGCTGGGATGGATGATGACTTGATGTTGTCCCGCATGATTTTGAGTACTTGCAACCTTGCTGCTATGCTTCCTCAAGGCATTGCCCGTTTTCGTCAAAGAATGCAGGAATATGAAGAATTCTCCAAGAAGAGGGATAAAATGAAATCCTCCATGGCTGGGATGAGAAAGGAGATAGCTAGTTTTGCCGAGAAAGAAGCGGCGTGGGACAAGAAGGTAAGTGATTTGAAGAAGATGCATGAGATTGAGATGGGTGATTTGAAAAAGAGTTTTGAGGCTAACTTGTTGAAGTTGAAAGCTGACCGGGAGACCTTGGCTGTTCAGCAACAGGCTTTTGGTAAGGAGAAAGAGGGGTTGAAGGCTCCAGTTGCTCGTTGTACCGCTGACAATCAGTGGTTAATTGAGCAAGGTTTCCAGTAGGTTGTTACTTATCTTTTACATTCCAAGGAGTTCAATTCTGCCCTTGGCGACGTTTATACTAAGCTTCTCAACCTGGGGAAACACCAAGGCCTCATTGCTGGTTATAAGCTTCGTGAATCCGGTCATCCTTTGGAGAAGTCACCTCTATTTCGTCCCGAAGATTCTGATGTTTTTAAAGGCTCTGTTGAGCAAATGGAGAAGCTGACTTATCCTTACATCCATCAAGTGTCTGCTTGTTTTGGTAAGCCTCTTGCTGTGTTACAGGATTTGAAACCGGAGGGCCTAAATGAAAAGGTTTATGCTGAAATCTTGGGTTCTCTTTCAAGGAAGAGATCTTACTCGGGGGATAGTGATGATACCCTGTCAAGTCAGCCGAATGTTCCCAAGGATGCAAGCTTGGAGGCTTCAGCAGTGGGTGGTGATGGAGGTGTGAAGACTAAAAAACTGAAGAAGACCAAGAAGGCCAAGGGCGAGGGTTCTGGAGTTTCCAAGCCTGTTGATGCTTGATTCGTAGCTTTCTTAGCACTGAAAACAATTTATGTTTTGTAATGTTAACTTGAACAATATTAGGTTTTTAGGAACCCTTAAGGTTCCTGTTGGTTGTGTTTTAAGGCCTTTGTGGCCGCTGGAATAGTAGTTTAAGCTTGCAAGTTATTAGGACTTGCTCTAACTTATGTTTGAAAGTCTTTTGGGGCTTTCTTTTATATGATATTATGTTTTAACTATTTTCCTTGTATTACGTTTTTATGCTTGTGCCTTTTTGGTCAAGGCAGTTTATTTGGCTTTTAACCTTCCAAGCCTTTTGGCTGTCTGTTAGTAGGTTGAAGCCTTTAAGGTTTCGAGATATTACCCGGGTGGCTTGAAGCCTTGAAGGCTTCTTAGTTTTGCGTCCTGACTTGGTTTGTACCTTTGTGATTTTTGTCTTAGTGATTTTGTTCTTTTAGATTTTCCTTGTCTTTTTGTAACTTTGTCTTTGTCGATTTTGTGCTATCCTTATGCTTTTTATACCTACAAGGGTTCAGTGCTGCAGACACTTAGCCTTGGTATTTTTAACAAGAAGATATAGCACCTATCCTTTTTATTATTTCTTTGTTTTTTTAGCCTCTTTGTAGATTATATTTTTAAGGCTTAGGGAACATTTGGTGTAGGCTGCTCACACCCGTCTATGAGACAATTTTATGTTTTCTTAACAAGTCTCATGGAGTTGTATTGATTTAGGAACTCACCCCTTATATAGGCTCGTTCAACCCTTGAACCTATTGAGCGATGTGGCCTGGGAGCTCATCCCCTTACATGGCCCTTGCCATGGAGTTTTTTGCTAGGTTCTCCGCCTGATCTTAGGATAGAAAGACAAGTTTTGATAAAACAACTTCATTCATTTAAGCAATACTTGCTTTTTACAAAAGGTACTCATAATCCTGCTTGAAATACATTTTGATACAAACCAAACTTTTCTGTTTAGACATGGAACCTTTTCAGGGTTTTGCCGTTCCAATGTCTTGGAAGCCTTTTGCCTTCTGAGTCAGCCAGCTTGTAGGATCCACCTTTGTGTGCTTCAAGGATGGTGTATGGGCCTTCCCATTTTGGGCCAAGATTTCCTTGGTTTTCTTTCTTGCTGGCTTCATTGTTTCTGAGGACCAGGTCCCCTGGCTTGAAACGTTCGTTCTTGACTTTTTTGTTGTAGTAAGCTTCCATCTGTTGTTTGTATTTGGCCTCTTGAATTGTGGCTTGATCTCTTGCTTCCTCTAGGAGTTGTAAATTCAACATAGTCTCTTTTTGGTTTGTTTCGGGATCCATGTTGACAATTCTTTGGGTTACAACTCCTATCTCGGCAGGGATCACGGCTTCGGATCCAAATACCAAGCTGTACGGTGTTTTCTTATGGCTTGTTTTTTCGATTGTTCTAATTGCCGATAGGACACTAGGCAATTCTTCAAGCCAATTGCTTTCGTATCTTCCCAATCTTGTCTTGATGCCTTCTACTATGCTTCTATTTGTTCTTTCAACCTGACCGTTTGATTGCGGATAAGCCACTGAGCTAAAAACCTGATCGATTTTGTATTCCTTGCACCAAATGTTGAAAGGCTTCTCAGCAAATTGTCTTCCGTTGTCGGTGACAAGTACTCCCGGCAATCCATAACGGCAAATGAAGTTCTCCCAAACAAAGTCGATGACTTGCCTTCCTGTGATCTTAGCAAGTGGTTTGACCTCGGGCCACTTAGTGAAGTAATCTACTGCCACCAGTAAGAATTTTACCCCTCCTTTGCTAGGGGGAAATGGACCAACAATGTCCATTCCCCATTTATGGAATGGCCATGCTGAGGTTATTGGGACTAAGTCGTGCTTGGGACTTCTTGGAATTGGTGCATGAATCTGACAAGCATCACATTTCTTCAATTCTTCGGTTGTATCGCGATGCATTGAGGGCCAAAAATATCCAGGGTTCATGAGCTTTGCAACTACCGACCTAGCTCCAAAGTGAGCTCCACATATACCTTCATGAATTTCTTTGATCAGGTACTTGCTTTGCTCGGGACCGACACATCTTAGCAAGGGAGCAAGGTAACCCTTTTTGTAAAGGGTTTCTCCTTGTAGTATGTATTGTCTTGCTTTGATTTCAACCCTTTTAGCTTCCACTTGATCATTTGGTAATTCACCATTTTTGAGGAACTTTTTTATGGGAGTCATCCAGTTTGGATCTTCTTCGGTAACCACGTCTTGAACCTCCAATTCATTAATGGATGGGGCCTTCAACACTTCTACTAGTACCTTCTTGGTAAGGTGGGCAAAAGTGAGAGATGCAAGCTTACTTAGGGCATCGGCCTTTTTGTTTTGAGATCTGGGGATCTGTTTGATGTTACACGCTTGAAAGGTACTCATCAGTTCCTTGGATTTTTCTCTGTATTTTTTCATGTTGGGCTCCTTAGCTATGTAGCTGTCATTCACTTGGCTTGAGACCAGCAACGAATCCGTGAACACTTCAAGCTTTTCAACCTTCATTTCTTTGGCCAGCCTTAGGCCGGCTATTAGTGCTTCGTATTCAGCCTCGTTATTGGTGGTCTGAAAATCAAAACGGAGAGCATATGTGAATTCCAAACCTTTTGGGTTGATCAAAATTAGCCCAGCCCCAGACCCTTCAACGCTTGAAGCCCCGTCGGTAAAAAGCTTCCAGGCTTCAGGGTTGGAAGGTTCAGTGGTGGTGGTGTTTACTTCAGTGGCTGTTTGGTTTGGGACTTCCACAATGAAACCAGCCAAGACTTGGGCCTTGATAGCTTTTCTTGGGACATAGGTGATGTTATGTTCACCCAGTTCTATGGCCCATTTGGCTAATCGCCCCGAGTTTTCAGGTTTTTCAAGCACACTCTTAATAGGTTGGTCGGTGACCACTTGCAGGGGGTGTGCTTGGAAATACCTTCGAAGCCTTGTAGCTGTTTGAACTAGGGCTAGGGCAAGTTTTTCAAGGGGAGGGTATTTTGTTTCAGCTAATTTTAAAGTTTTGCTGAAAAAATAAACGGGTACCTGGGCCTTGTCTCGCTCAATGGTGAGGACTGCACTGATGGCCTCGGCTGTAATTGAGAGGTACACCGATATTAACTCCCCGGTTTTTGGTGCCGCAATATCTGGTAGGGAAGCTAGATGTTGCTTCATTTGGTTGAAAGCTTCGTCAGCTTCTTCAGTCCATTTGAAATCCTTCTTATCTGAGCAGTTCTTGAGCGTTTTGTAGAAGGGCAGAGATCTTTCGGCCAATTTTGAGGTAAAACGCTTCAAGGCTGCAAGCTTCCCGTTTAAGCTTTCAACCTCCTTCTTTGTCTTTGGTGGCTTGGTTTCAAGGACGGCTTTCACTTTGTTAGGGTTGGCCTTGATGCTTTGTTTTCCAACAATGTGACCCAAGAATTTTCCTTCCTCAAATCCAAACGAACATTTTTCAGGATTGAGCTTCATGTTGACTTTTCTGAGGTTCTTGAAAGTTTTTTGAATGTCATCGAGCATTTGATACTCCGTCTTGCTTTTGATCACCAAGTCGTCGACATATGCCTCCATGTTTTTACCAATTTGGCTTTCGAAGGCTTTGTCAACGAGTCGTTGATAGGTTGCTCCGGCATTTTTGAGGCCGAAAGGCATCTTTTGATAACAAAAGATCCCTTTATCCGTGTGAAAGGCTGTCTTTTCCTCATCCTCTTTCTTCATGAGGATTTGGTGATAACCTTTGTATGCGTCAAGAAAGCATTTGAACGAGTAACCTGTGAGGGAGTCAACTTTGAGATCAATTTCCGGTAGTGGATAGCAATCCTTAGGACAAGCTTTGTTAAGATCCTTAAAGTCTATGCACATCCTCCAAGAGTTGTCTGGCTTCTTGACCATAACCGGGTTTGCAACCCATGACTGGTACTTGACTTCTCGGAGAATACCGACCGACACAAGCTTTTCAACTTCTTGGCAGGCTGCCAGACTTCTCTCAGGTGCCAAGCTTCTTTTCTTTTGGACCACAGGCTTGACATCCGGTGGTATTCTCAACTCATGCTCGGCAATGTCCCGGGGGATCCCGGTCATATCTTCTGGACACCAAGCGAATACATCGCTGTAGTGTGTTAGCAATTTTTCAAGGTATGAAAGGGTCTCTTGAGAAAGGTCTGGATTGACCCTTATTCTTTGTTCAGGGTACTTAGGGTTTATGACCAACCTTTGCCTGTCTTCTTCACTGTTTGAGCTTTCTCCTTCAACCATGTAGGCTTCCTGAGAGGGTTGAAGGGTTGCTATGCCCCTCTCGGTAGGAAATTTGACTGTGCCGTGGCCAACAGACACGGCCATGTAAAATGCACACTGTCCTGGTCTTCCAATGATCACATCATAGCTTGAGGGGATGTTGATAACCACAAAGGTGAGCGGTTGGGTTCTTTCTTTTAAACCTTCACTGAAACGAACATTAAGTGTCAGTTGCCCTAAAGGCTTGAGGGGTATGTCGGCGATACCTTTTATGGAGGTTCCAGAGGGTTGAAGCCTTGAACGTTCTTCATTACCCAAACGGTTGAAGAATTTCTCGAACACGATTTCCATGGCAGCCCTAGTGTCTATGTATGCCCTGCATGTTTGCAACGTTCCCACGGTAGCTTCTACCACAAGAGGGCTAGAGAGAGGGTCTTTCTCCGTAGGGGGAAACAGACACACTGAAGCTCCCAAGCTTCCAACCTCTGCCTCTTATGAGGAACCCTTCCATCAAAATCCACCATATTGACTTCCTTACCTTTTCCTTCAGCCATTTTGTCCCGGACTCCCTTTACCAAATGAGCAAGTTCTCCGAACTTAACAGCTTCTTCAATTCTTTTCTTGAGTTGGAAGCAATCATTGGTGTGGTGACCCTTTTCTTCATGAAACTCACAGTATTGTGTGGAGTTCTCATTTTTTCTGCTTTTGGGGAGAGGCGTAGGAGGTCGAAAGTTTTGCTTAACTTCTTCCGTTGCAAGGATCTCTTGAGGGGTCTTTGTAAGGGGAGTGAAACTTATGCCTTTCTCTCTGCTCGAAGAGTTCCGACCTTCAGACCTTCGAAGGTCTGAACCCTTTGACCGCCTGTCAAAGGAGTTAAAGTTTCCCCTTTTTCTAGCCGGGCTATTGCTTCGCCAGCCGGACCCCCTTTTTCTTTGCTCTTTAATGTCTACCGCCCCCTCTCCCCGAATGTGGGCTTCAGCCCTTTCGAGAGCTTCTTCCAAGGTCTTGGGCAAGGACTTGTTGAAATCTCTTGTGAGATATTTAGAGGTGATGGCGTTCATGAAACCGGCCACTCTCATTTTCTCATCCGCCCCTACATAAGTCAGACCTTCCTTCTTGTATCGTTCAATGAATGCACGTAGACTTTCGTCATCACGCTGTTTTATCTGGAAGATTACTGTTGCGTCTTTAACATATCGCCTTTGCTGGGAGAAATTGGCCAGAAAACCCTTGCTAAGGTCGTCAAAGCTTCGAACGCTTTGAGCTGGCAAGTCGTTGAACCAAATTCTAGCAGATCCAACAAGAGTTTGCATGAACATTAGGCAACATTCAGCGTTTGACCATTTCTCTATCCTTGCTGCACCGGTGAAGATTTGAAGATGATCTTCAGGATCTTCAGTCCCATCATACGTCCTGATGTGGGATGGCATCTTGATCTTTGCTTGGAAATCATAATCGGCTATCTGCCTTGAAAAGCATGAAAGGTTACTTGGCTTATATGGTTTAGCCAAGTCTTCTTCATCCCTTGCATCTACATTATTGCCGTTGCCGTTATTTCCCTGGGAGGCTAGCACCTGGTTGATGAAGTGTTGCCACGGGAAGTTGGCCATCATCTGGGTCATCGTGTTGGGCATGAGGTTGAAGCCTTGAAGGTTTCCTGGGCCAACTGAGCAGTTTATTCCGAGGGGAGCGCTCATAACAGCACTTCGTGCTAAAGGGAGCACGGATAGAGCTTGCTCCCACGTGATTGTTATAGATGCCGGATAGCTTGTTACTGGGGACTGTAGGAGCTGGTCAAGGGTTAGCTCATGTCCCAAAGGAGCACCACTAGTAATTGGTTGGGAAGAGAAGATAGGATGCACCGTAGGATTTGTCATAGTGGACAGATAAGGGTGAGGGTTTGAAGGATTACTGGGACCAGCCTCACTTCTTGTTGTAAAGAGGGGGGGGGGGGAGGTGGTTTGGGAGACAACGTCGGTTCAGGTTCATCATAGTCTAAACGAATCCTCACTCCTTTTTCTCTTTCTCTACTCACGTGTTGGTTGAGAAGGGACCTCAACTCAAGGAAGTTGTTGGCAACCCCTTCAGGGGTAAGTTCAACACGTGCCGGGGCGTCAGGGATGCCGACATTGGGTGAAGGAACTCCGGATCTGGACGGAGTTGGTGTGTTGAAGGTGAGGAACTCGGGTGTGTTCCCCGGAGTTGAAAAAGAAGTTGGTATAGCCACGTGAGCTTGGCTACTACCCGGAGTAGAAGTGTTTGGGATCTGATTTACTTCTCCCGGGGATCCACTTTCAGACATGGTGGTTTTAAGTGAAGAGAGCTACACTACTAGGTCTTTTTTGAGAAGAAATAGCGGCGTAGCCCCACGGTGGGCGCCAACTTGTTGATACAACAAATACAAGACCAACGGTAGTAGCTGGGCTGGTTAGACAGAAAGGTTGAAGGGTTCAACTTTGCCTAACGCAGGTCGTGGGGTCCCCCCACGTTTGCAAAACGCGGAAGGAGGTTCACTAGTTAGTTTTTGTTATTTGCTGGAGATCCTCCTCTGAATTGTATCCAGATTCGGATGTGGGAGCAAATAGAATGTGTGTGGTGTGTGTGAAAAGGAGTGACTCGCATATAAGCAAGTACTCAATGTGAATGACCAGAGATTAGAGAATCAGAGCTGGCCAGGAGATGTTTTCTGAAGTAAATGAAGTGTCAATTTATAAGAGAAGGCATCTCCCGAAGTAGAATGTATTAGACTAGTAACCTTGCTTGCAGTGGAGGGTTTCCCATTTCGGGGGTTGAAGGCTTTTGACCCCTAGATAATAGCGTGCATTGTGCAGACCTGCTTTGCTTTTGCGGCTGTGGGTTGGTGAAGCGATCTCCGGATGTGACTAGCCACTGTTTGTTTTTCCCATCCCACAACTTTTCAACCATTGAACTGTTTAACCATTTGAGCGTTTACATATTTAGTCATTTTATTTAGTCTTTGGGCTACCCCCGTCATCAAGTATCGTTACAGTAGATGTTTCATGTTTACTAGTTCGAGTTTGATTTCCTTCCCAAGCCTCAAGAAGTCTATGGTCTACCTTCGGAGACACGTTTTGGCTTTCGAAGTCTCCTGCGGCTCCACCTACATGTTTGATTAGTTCCTCACTTTGTGACTTTTCAAGTCTCCCTATAAGAACAGTGTTTTAAGTTTCAATTTGTTTTTTTTTTAATTTTGTTACCAAATTATCATGAACCAAAAATAGAGACAACCAAAAATAAAGACAACTAGTTACACTATACACAGTGGCGGACCCAGGATTTTTGAACAATGGGGTCCCATTTTTCCGGTGTTCAAATTTTTTAGATCGGTCGTTGTTCGGGTCGGGTCGGGTCGGGTCGAGAAACATAATAGAAAACAATATGATAACTAAATTACAAGTTTCATTTACTACATATTCAGCTAAATATAGGTGAGAAAAAAATGAAATAGAAAAAAAAAATAGAGTGATTAATTTAAAATCAGGTTTAAGAAAAAAAACACAAAAAAACGAAACAAACAGGTATCGAACCCAAGACCTTTTGTGTGTAAACAAGGGGTTTTACCACTGCACCAGGCTCACTCTTATTGTTATGGGGTCCAAGTAAATTATTTTATGGGGTCCATAGAAAATTTTATATACCGCTTCTACTATTTTTTTAAAAAAGATTGGGGTCCGGGGACCCCGTTCCGCTTAACGTGGGTCCGCCCCTGACTATACATCCAATTGTCTTTAAATATAGCGGCCAGCCAAAGGCTGAAAAGACCAAACAAGCGTTTACACGAAAGAAGAAATATCAAAAGCAGTCCACTCGGACCAACTAATCACGTTACAAGCTGCCCTATTTTTTAACCAAAAATACGAGTCTTCCTTAATGAACTCCACCAATTTTAAAGCCGACCATGATTCCATTAAATTCCTTGTCGTTTCTTGCTAACTTATAACAGAAACAAAAGCATGTTTGAAAAATACATATATTAAAGTACTTTCAGTACTATTATAAATTTATATTACTTGTTAAAAAAAATTACACAACACGTCAAATGTGTATGTTAATGCAAAATTTTATGGTAAAAATTGTTTTTTTAGAGTAAATTACCATTTGAGCCTTATGGTTTAATCAATTTAACTACTTGAGTCCAATACAATTCAAGTTGTTATGAGGTTAAATAAAGTTTTACCAGTAATAAACTATCTTTAAAATAATTGCTAACAATATAAATTTGAAAGAAAAAAATGTGTATCACAAAAATTTATATAGTTAGCACATATTTTGCTAAATATAATTCAATCTTAGGTTGATATATAATAGATTAATAAATTTATCTGGATAATCTAAAAATAAGAACCGCATATCTATACTATATAATAAAAGAAACCTGTTTTGGGACACTTGTCATTCTCTCATTTAATTAATTAAAAATATTAAAGTATGATAAGATTTTATGATATTTATAATTATATTTATAAATTATTACCTATATATGTATTACATGTATTAAAGATGGTTAAATATATTTAATATGTATATGATACATATTAAAATGTTTTGTTTAATATACTTATCTAAATATTTATTATGGATAAATATTAATATATATATATATATATATATATATATATATAATTACCATGATTAAAATAAAAATCTAAATTAATACAAACTAGATGCTTTACGTATATATAATTTAATAACCATTTTAGCTCCATGGATAATTTTAACAGATTTCACCAATTTTTATTAAAATTCTTATTATTAATAATATTAATTTAATCAAATCTAATCTAATACAATTTTTTATTATCAATAATATTTAATCTAATCTAATAAGAATTCATATGAATTCCAAAGTTGATATTAACTTTCAAATAATTAAAAAAAAAATCCGCCTAACATCACAAATGTTTCTGTTAAATTCGATTAATTAATTTGTTCAATAATCACTATTATCTTTATCATTCAGTACGGTTAACCGATTTATCATAATACAACCTCCCACCTATTCAATTATATGATTTTTCAATCTTATATTAACTAAATAAATAAGGATTAATATTCAATCTTATCCTACTTTAAATATAAAAAAATCAGTTGGTTCAGATTAATATTCAATCTTATCCTACTTTAAATATAAAAAAAAATCCGTTAGTTTTTCTAAATATATTTTTAATTATTTGGTATATAAAATCATATTTATTCAACCCATGTAATACACGGGGGTTTTTTAAAATATAACTTTTTTTATTATTTGATAAACAATGTTACATTTATTCAACCCTTGTAATACAATGGTTTTAAAGATATAATTTTTTTTATTATTTGGTATATAATATTACATTTATTCAACCCGTACAATACATATGGTTCTTATAGATACAACTTATTTTATTATTTAATATATAAAATTACATTTCTTTTAACCCGTGCAATAAAGGAGGCTTTTAAAAAGATAATGTTTTATTATTTGGTATATAAAATTCATTTATTCAACCCGTGTAATACACGGGGTTATAACCTAGTCTCATCATGAAGTAAACAAAAACACTAATTTACATTAACTAGTGTTAACAAGTTGCATCAATGCTTCACTATTGTCAGTGACCACCATTATATATATACTCTAAATATGTTATTTTGTTACATCAATTACTTTGGCCCCTCATTTTTTTGAATATTTCAACTTTAGCCCCTCGACTTTAATAATAAACAACTTTAACCACTCAACTTTAATAATGACATGTTTAACCCCTCAGCTTTAATAATGACATGTTTAGCACCTTAACTATATCAAAACAACTTTAGCCTCTCAACTTTAATAATAAACAATTTTAGCCCCTCAGACTCAAAGATACTGCTTGTATAGAAACAGATTCCGTTGATTCCTCCAAATTGTTGACAGACCATTAGTCCAACTCCAATCTTCACGATATAAATGCAAAAAAAAAAAACACTAGAATCATGAAAATGCCAGAATCATCATCTAAAGTTTAGATTCTAAATGACTGATCGCAAATATCTTCTTTGAAACAAGTCGAATAGTTTGGCTTTAGGAAGCTTTTGTAGCGTTTCTATATAATCCTATCAACAGTTGCAACACATCATCAATACCCACAAATTTTATGTAATTTTTTGCAGTGAATCTTTTTTTTTAAATGTGAACCTGGATTTCGTATGCCTCCTCAGATACATCGGCATCCTTTCCTCTAAGTTTTCTCAGGGCATCTTCAAACTCCTTATGTTTTCCTTATACCAAAATATAACTTCTAGAACACACAAAAAGGAGATTAATGGGAGCCCGAGAGCTTTGAGACGGTTAAGAACCGCGTGTGAGCGAGCTAAACGGACGCTGTCATCCCTGGTTCAGCCTTAGTAGACAAACAGAAACAGAAGCATTAATAGAACATAAACAGCAAGCAAAAATAGTAAACAAACAGCCCGAGACATCATCAGTTTAGTTTAGTTGATGATGCACTCTCATATTCACCGACACGAAAGGTTTGACACGCGCATGAGAAACATTTCGAGTTGTCTGTCTAGGACTCACCAAGCTTAGATGTTGAGAATGAAGAAATGAGCAGTTTTCTTATACTAATATGCTAACTTAGGGTATGTTTGGCATGGAGCTTTTAGAAGCTTTTAAGAGCTTCTAGCTTTAAGCTTTTAAGAAAAAGTTCCTACTTAATAAAAAAGTCTTGTTTGGTTGAAGGAGCTTTAAGCTTTTAGGTTAGGAGCTTGAAGCTTTTGGTTGAACGCTACTACTAGTAGCGTTTAGAAGGAGCTACAAGCTTTTAGGGAAAAAATGACTATTTTAACCTCTAAAAATAGGAAACTTTTTAATGTATCAACTTTCTAAATTTTTAGTTATGTCCATTTTGGTCATTTTATACATTTTATTAAAAGCTCCAGCTACTCTACCAAACACCAAATATATCTAAAAAGCTACAGCTACTAACTACCAGCTACAGCTACCAGCTTCCAGCCACCAGCTACCAGCTTACAGCTTCCAGCTAGCAGCCACCAGCTACTTTTGCCAAACATACCCTTAGAGTTCATATTATCTTCACTCATGCATAAGTTAAATATTTACAAGTGTGACATAAGTTTATTACTTTTATGAATTTAAATTAGTGGACTCAATCATCGAAGCCACTTGTTGTGGCCAAAACAGTTGGAAAATTTTTTTTACTGAAAATCAAGAACAAGAGATTCGAAATTCTACAACAAAATCTGAAGTAAAAATAAATCCACTTTGGTCCTTTATCAGCAGATTCTTGATTGAAACATTTAGAAAAAAAAAAAAAATTCACAACAAAATTTAAAACATTTACGGTACACATCAACATTCACGACAAAATTTAAAACATTTACACATACACACATCAAATCCATCAATTACAGCGCTGATGAAGTGAGGATGATACCTTCACCGGAAAAGATGTCGTCGCTGCTGATGAAGATGCCGTCGCTGCTGATGAGGATGCCGTCGCTGATGAAGATGCTGGCGGAGGGTGTGGGTTTGTGGCGGAGGAGATAGCGGAGGCCGGAGAGGGTGGAGAACTTGTGATTAGGGCGTCGCTCAGTGAACCCGTGGTTGAGGTAAAGAACCCTAAAAGAACCGTTCCTTTAAAATTCACAACCCGTTTGGACCCGTAGAAACTTTTTATGTTTTTTTATTCAACCCATTTCAACCCTTTGACTTAAATTACTCTACCCAAACACACCCATAGTTTTTTATAAAGAACCCAAAATGACCCATATAAAAGACTTTGGGTCAGAATTGCCCCCCTAGTAGTGCTGCTATATTGTAAAAAAAAAAAACTGACCCGACCCGAAACCCGTTCTGACCCGGACCCGACCCGAAACCCGTTCTGACCCGGACCCGTTTCGACCCAAACCAAAACAACCCTTTTTTATAGTTGACCCGTTTTGACCGGAACCCGTTTTGACCCATGACCCGAACCGACCCAACCCGACCTGTTTGCCAGGTCTACTAACAACTCATCAGAGAAATGACCACGGCTCCATCAGAGAGAAGACTTTTGACTTTGAAGTCTCCGCACAGACTTCTTTACTGTAGTAATACCCTATTAATCAGATTTCTTAAATTAAACTACGTACTTCTCTTCATGGCTTCCATCCACTTACAAGCCTTCTCCCTCGTATACTTTTTACTCCTCACATGCACTACATCTTTCTTAAACCATGATGAAGAAGAGTGTTTAGCTTTGTTTCAATTTAAGCAAACCATTCTTCATCAAAACTATAATGATGCTGCTGGGTTTCTAAATGGTTCTGGTTCTGATTGTTGTTTGTGTTGGGTTAATCTTGATGTTACGGTTTTGGTTACGGGTCAATGAGGCTCCGAACTGCAGTAGAAGATATCTATATTATTCACGTTTTATTATTGGTTACATAGTTAGACTTGGTACTTATCTTTGACCGATTATCATGGAGAGTGGAGGTGAATTGAGTAGAAGAGTGGGTCATGATATTAACCGGTTATTTAGGATAGCAGTTAGTTTTTTATTGTTTTCTATTCCCACGTTGATATGCATGTAAGGCTATATAAAGCCCTTAGTATTATTAAATAGAATGTGCAGCTGTTTTCCATTCGTAACAGTAGCCTATCTTCTTCATTTTATTTCCTGCACATTAACACAAATTGTGAGTGTGAGTTTGTGTGTGTATAGCTGGGCCTGAACCAACATTTGGTATCAGAGCGGAGGTTGAAGAAGGAGGCAGGTTTGAGAGTCGTGTCCGGCGAAGGGGGTGCAGCCCTCTAAACTGCAGTCGCCGGAAAGAATGAAAGAAGAAAGGCTGCACACAGCAGCGAAGACCGAAAGAGAGAAAGACCGAAAGAGACCGCCGCCGGAAAGAAAGTTCCGGTGGGAAAGAAGACCGCCGTCGGAAAGTTGTTTCGGTGGGAGACATAGAGAAAGCCAACAACCGTAAGAAAGAACCAGTGTCGATGTAGAAAGAAAGCCGACAACCGTAAGCAAGAATGAAGAAAGAACCGGTGTCGATGTAGAAAGAAAGCCGACAACCGTAAGAAAGAAAGAAAGAGAGAAAGAAAGATCAACAACCAAAGAAAGAAGAAAGAAAGCCGGTGTCGTGAAGAAAGAAGAAAGACGGGTGCCGCACTGGTTCGTTGATCTCAAAAGAAAGCAAGAAAGAGAGAAGAGACGCCACAAGAAAGAAGAAAGAGGCCGGCGTCGCTTCATGAGAAAGAAAGATGGCCTCGTAAGAATGAAAGAGCACGGTGGTACTGCAAGAAAGAAAGAAAGTAGCAGGCCGCAAGAAAGAAAGATACCGGACCATTGTGGTTCGTAGCAAGATCGACTCTTTATGATTCGAATAGCAAGAAAGTTGAACTTGGATTGAGCAAGAAAGAAAGAGCAAGTTCAGAAAGCATGAAAGTTAGCAAGGAGATTCGACAAGCAAACAAGAACGGGTTCGAATCAAGAAAGTTTAGCAAGAACGAATGCAAGCAAGAATCGAGCAAGCAAGAACGAAGCAAGTAGAAAGAACCGGATCAAGATTAAGGGGGTGAATGTTGGGTTAATCTTGATGTTACGGTTTTGGTTACGGGTCAATGAGGCTCCGAACTGCAGTAGAAGATATCTATATTATTCACGTTTTATTATTGGTTAAATAGTTAGACTTGGTACTTATCTTTGACCGATTATCATGGAGAGTGGAGGTGAATTGAGTAGAAGAGTGGGTCATGATATTAACCGGTTATTTAGGATAGCAGTTAGTTTTTTATTGTTTTCTATTCCCACGTTGATATGCATGTAAGGCTATACAAAGCCCTTAGTATTATTAAATAGAATGTGCAGCTGTTTTCCATTCGTAACAGTAGCCTATCTTCTTCATTTTATTTCCTGCACATTAACACAAATTGTGAGTGTGAGTTTGTGTGTGTATAGCTGGGCCTGAACCAACAGTTTGTGGGAAGGTGTGTATTGTAGCAGCAATAAGGGCCATGTGATTGAGCTTGACTGGAGCCAAAGCTCTCTAAGTGGAGTTATCAACTCCAACAGTACCCTCTTCAAGCTTGTTCACCTTCAGGTACTTAATCTCTCCATGAACAACTTTGTTCAATCTCAAATCCCCCATGAGATTGCTGCTCTTAAGCAATTAAGAAGCCTCGATCTCTCTAATTCTGAATTTTATGGCCGAATCCCAAATGAAATCTCACAGTTAACACAACTCATTTCGTTAGATCTGTCAGGGAATCCCCTAAAGCTTCATAGTTCTGGCCTTGGATATTTGTTGAAAAACATGACTAGACTCGAATTCCTCGATCTCTCTAGGGTTGATCTGAGTTCATCCGTACCTCGTTTCCTGGCCAATTTTTCTTCCTTGAGGTCTATCAGACTCGGAGATTGTCAGCTTCAAGATGAATTTCCTTCAGCAATATTTCACTTACCCAAGTTGAAATATCTTAGCATGAGAAACAATTCCAACCTCACTGGTTTCTTGCCTGAATTTCATAACAATACCTTACTTGAGTTTCTAAATCTGTTTCAAACAGGTTTTTCTGGGGTCATACCAGAATCCATAGGAAACCTAAACCGTTTGTACGCCTTGTCATTTGGAGAATGTTATTTCTCAGGGCGTATACCAGCTTCACTACCTAACTTGACACAACTAACTCTCTTGTCTCTTTACGAAAATGAATTTACCGGGCCTATCCCTTCAATGGAAAGTCTTTCGAAACTCACTTTTTTGAGTCTAGGTTATAGCAATGTCGTGATAGAAGGCGTGTACGATTGGGTTAATAAACTCACTAAGCTTAATACACTGTTTCTAGAGAGTATGAACATACAAGGTGAAATCCTACCTCATCTTGCAAACCTAACCAAACTTAGTGTTGTCTCAATGGTGGACAATTTTATTTTTGGTCGTATCCCGTCTTCATTTATGAACCTCACCCAACTAACAGTGTTCGAATTTAACAGAAATCAACTACAAGGGAAAATTTCAAACTCATTCTTGAATTTTAAAAGCCTAGAATATCTTGACGTACGTGAAAATAATTTTAGCGGCACAGTTGGTATAGACTCATTTTTAGGACCCAACAAACTCGAATATATTGATTTAGGTTATAATAGCTTGTCATTTGTAACCACCACCAACTACACCAATGACACCCTACCAGAATTGAAATATCTAGGACTGGCATCTTGCAACTTGAAAGAATTCCCAGCTTTTTTGCGGTTCCAAACGAAATTGACAGGCTTAGGTCTTTCGCACAATGAAATTGAGGGCCTCGTACCAGATTGGATTTGGAATAATAGCCAAGAAACATTACGGATGTTTTCTGTGGGATACAACTTCATCACTGGGTTTCATCAGCATCCCCGTTTTCTCCCATGGATTCGTTTGGAAATTTTTAAGGTGACATATAACGAGCTACAAGGGCGGCTTCCAATTCCTCCGCGTACAATAGTTGTTTATGGCGTCGGAAACAATAATCTGACAGGAGAAATACCACCATGGATATGTGAAGTAAAATCCCTTCAAGTCCTAGATATATCTTCTAACATGATGACTGGAACCCTTCCTCCATTGAAGAAACACGGAATCACCGCCGGGATGATTGGACCGCCTTCTCTGAGTGGGTGAGAATCGCACCTTGTTCTTCCTCTTGAACCTAGATCTGTAATGGAGAAGAGAATAAAGTGGAGCCGTAGAGATTGCCGGTAGAAGAAGATTCTCCTATTTCTAGCTACAAAAAGTGTGGTGGCTCCATATCTTCTACCCTAATAATGAGGTGAACACCTCTTTATATAGGGGATATGGGCCTCCCCTAACCTCAATGGGCCAGGCCAAGTTAGGGGTTATCTCTACAAGCCCCAGCCCAACGTAGTGTAAACTACATCGCGTTGGGCCTCGCGGTTGGGTTAGTAAGCAACAATAATAAATAATTAATATAAAAGCAACAACTAACGGGAAGTCCGACCGCTCGGGTCGGGTCTAATACCATACCCCATCAAGTCCCCCAGTCTAGTGCTGCTCCCGCGTGCAAGCGTGGTAGGAGTACTAGACTTGTTAGGAGTGCTCGAAAGTAAAGATTGAGTTTTAGGCTTACCTGTCGCCCGGATGCGGGAAAGTTGCTGGCCATGCTTGTTGCAGACTGTCTTTCACTGTGAGTAGAGATAATGGAGCGGTGAATATTACATGATACTGGTTGGGCAAACCTAGTGCACGCTGATTGGTTGCAGGCAATTGCTATTTGTACTGGCGCATTACCATGAGCTTGTCATGGTTGCGCATACGTGGTTAGGTCTTGTGCATGAGTCTTGGAATTGGCTGAGTTTTTGACGGTTGAGTGTGGTTAGGGCCCACGTGCGTATGACTGATGCGGCATTTGGGACCATACCCCTTCAGGTCCCCCCTAGTCTAGTGTTGCTCCCACGCACGGATGGCAAGTGGGTGGAATTCTGGACTAGATAAGTGTCTTCCCTTCGGATGATTTTCGAGTGTGGCCCAGCTTTCGCAGTGATCACATAGTCGTGTGACTACTCTAAAATATTCACCTCTTGGTGACTTCGCATAGTGCGCGGGTCTTAGGCCATGAAGCATACGTATATATATAGTTTTTGAATCCGTGTAAAGTGCTGTCTACAATATTTGCACGTGTTAATCCACTTTGAGCAGGTTATCGCGAATGAGAATTGGCATAAAGTTGCGTCAGGATAATGAAGTGGAAACCCAAGTCTGCGCTAATCCTCCGGTGTGCCACAACAGCAATGTGGCTGAAGCAAGGAGATGTGGCTTGTCTTGAAGATTGTAGGTGTAAGCGAAACTTTATTTTAGCCAATGTGTTTTTGCGTATACCCAAAGTGGTGCGTGCATTTGTAGCACAATTTACGTTTTGTACGCGTTTTCATATATGGCAAAGCATGCGCGCGCGGGCGACACACACGTTCGTATGTAAAGCAGCAGGGCCGCATGGAGATTAGCGTGCTTGTGTGTGTAGCAGCAAGCTCGCCTGGAGACTGGCGTGCTCATATGTAAGCCTGCGCGCGTGGCGACTTACGTGCATATGTGTTCGTTCGTAAGCAAAGGAGCATGCGCGCGTGACGACTTGCATGCTCGTATGTAAAAGAGCATGCGCGCATGGCGACTTACGTGCATGTATGTAGAGCATCAGTCTCGCACGGAGACTAGCGTGCTCGTATGTAAAGGAGCATGCGCGCGTGGCGACTTACGTGCTCGTATGTAGAGCAGCAGTCTCGCACGGAGACTAGCGTGCTCGTATGTAAAGGAGCATGCGTGCGTGGCGACTTACGTGCTCGTATGTAGAGCAGCAGTCTCGCACGGAGACTAGCGTGCTCGTATGTAAAGGAGCATGCGTGCGTGGCGACTTACGTGCTCGTATGTAAAAGAGCATGCGCGCGTGGCGACTTACGTGCTCGTATGTAAAGGAGCATGCGCGCGTGGCGACTTACGTGCTCGTATGTAAAGGAGCATGCGCGCGTGGCGACTTACGTGCTCGTATGTAAAAGAGCATGCGCGCGTGGCGACTTACGTGCTCGTATGTAGAGCAGCAGTCTCGCACGGAGACTAGCGTGCTTGTATGTAAAGGAGCATGCGCGCGTGGCGACTTACGTGCTCGTATGTAAAAGAGCATGCGCGCGTGGCGACTTACGTGCTCGTATGTAGAGCAGCAGTCTCGCACGGAGACTAGCGTGCTCGTATGTAAAGGAGCATGCGCGCGTGGCGACTTACGTGCTCGTATGTAGAGCAGCAGTCTCGCACGGAGACTAGCGTGCTCGTATGTAAAGGAGCATGCGTGCGTGGCGACTTACGTGCTCGTATGTAGAGCAGCAGTCTCGCACGGAGACTAGCGTGCTCGTATGTAAAGGAGCATGCGTGCGTGGCGACTTACGTGCTCGTATGTAAAAGAGCATGCGCGCGTGGCGACTTACGTGCTCGTATGTAAAGGAGCATGCGCGCGTGGCGACTTACGTGCTCGTATGTAAAGGAGCATGCGCGCGTGGCGACTTACGTGCTCGTATGTAAAAGAGCATGCGCGCGTGGCGACTTACGTGCTCGTATGTAGAGCAGCAGTCTCGCACGGAGACTAGCGTGCTTGTATGTAAAGGAGCATGCGCGCGTGGCGACTTACGTGCTCGTATGTAAAAGAGCATGCGCGCGTGGCGACTTACGTGCTCGTATGTAGAGCAGCAGTCTCGCACGGAGACTAGCGTGCTTGTATGTAAAGGAGCATGCGTGCGTGGCGACTTACGTGCTCGTATGTAAAAGAGCATGCGCGCGTGGCGACTTACGTGCTCGTATGTAAAAGAGCATGCGCGCGTGGCGACTTACGTGCTCGTATGTAGAGCAGCAGTCTCGCACGGAGACTAGCGTGCTTGTATGTAAAGGAGCATGCGTGCGTGGCGACTTACGTGCTCGTATGTAAAAGAGCATGCGCGCGTGGCGACTTACGTGCTCGTATGTAGAGCAGCAGTCTCGCACGGAGACTAGCGTGCTTGTATGTAAAGGAGCATGCGCGCGTGGCGACTTACATGCTCGTATGTAAAAGAGCATGCGCGCGTGGCGACTTACGTGCTCGTATGTAGAGCAGCAGTCTCGCACGGAGACTAGCGTGCTCGTATGTAAAGGAACATGCGCGCGTGGCGACTTACGTGCTCGTATGTAAAATAGCATGCGCGCGTGGCGACTTACGTGCTCATATGTAATGTGTCACCAAACTTGCAAATGTCATTATAAAACCCGGGTGTATTATGAGGCCCCCCGCCTAATGTTAGTATAAGTTGACAAGATAAATTATGACAAGGTGCACAAGTACAAGTATTATATGCCAACTGTTATGAATATTAGCTAATGCTACTAATGCTACTAGTATTTCTTTAGTAGCATTGTACTAGAATATTAATGTTGTTTGTAAATAAGTGTGACATAAATACACAGCATATAATGTGTATATACCTCGTGTTTGTCAAAAAGAGGTATAGAAGACGATTTGTAAGTGGCCTTTTAACTAACATAAATTGTTAAATTGTTTAGGAGCACAAAAATGTGCCTCTCAATGATGTCGGATAGTGACACTTTGATGAGCATGTCGTAAAGTAAATACCACAAACAGGGTAATGGCATGCATCTTGACACGTCCCTTTATTATATTAAATGATTTTCACGACGACTCTTTTCTAGAAAACGAAAAGTTTTAGAAAACAGAGGCTAGAATTCATATAAATATATATAATTATTAAAGGAATTATGTGCATATATTACTTAAATGTATGCGTGCTCATGTATCATGTAAAACCGCTGTAATGTTACAAGCGTACCAAGAAAGAAGAAAAGAAAAAAAAAGATGTTTAGCCCATGACATCTATTGGGGCCATTAATGTAATTATGTAAATGTTGTAAAATGTTGTGCAAGTTTGAAAATACCCATATTAGATCAGATATGTACTTTCAGTTCCCCACAAATATTAAAGATTAGAAAGCCTTTTGGCTTCTTTCAAAAGCAAGCTCGAACGAATGTTATAAGGCTCACACTATCACTTGATACTTTGTATATCTATATACCATGAATGCTTATGGGTTTTCATGTGAGCATTTATAGGAAGGGAGTTAGAACTTACAAACGTAACTTGCGTGTGTACGACTTTCATCAAAGGACAACGGCGCGAGCCGCAAGGCGCGGGTGGCGGAGCGTGGTTTTCGCGCGCTGGTAGGGAATGTTCGGCGTGGCCAACATGATTTCATGCGCTGGGTGGCGGAGCATGGTTTTCACGCGCGGGTAAGGGAATGTTCGGCGTGGCCAACATGATTTCATGCGCTGGGTGGCGGAGCATGGTTTTCACGCGCGGGTAAGGGATGTCCGGGGTGCCCGGCATGTTTTCATGCGCGGGTGGCGGAGCTCCACACACACAGTTCAATGGTTTTTTCACAACACAACAGAATGCATGCTTTTATGTATTGTACTCTTACCAACCAGGGCTTGTACCCACTTTTGTCTTACTTCGTTTAGGTTTTGCACGTTTTATTACCAAAAATTTGTCATGGCTTTTCAACATACATATGATTGCAAATTTCTTTTAACATAATATTAAATTGCTTTTTTTTAATACGTGTCCCCGAGAATGTGGCAAATGACACCGTAACAGTCAAGTCACTGAAATCCAAAAGTATCTATTTTAGTTGGCATGCCGCATGGTCCCGGCATGCGGATGTTTCCGACGCCCGGGTGACAAAAATTTAAGTTGTAAAACTTTTTAAGGTGCGCGGGGTTCCGGCATGTGGTTGTCTCTGACGCGCGCGAGGTTCCGTCATGCGGATGTCTCCGCGCGGGTTACGAAAATTTAAGGTGCAAAATTTTTGAGGTGCGCGGGGTTCCGTCACGCAGATGTCTCCGGCGCGCGGGGACAGCGTCGTGGTTCATGCGCGGGTCCACGAAAATCTAAGTTGTAAAACTTTTATTTTCAGGTGGCGCAGGGTGTGTTTGGATACTCAATTCTATGCTCTACACTAGATCCTTGCATCCACCAGTGTATGAGCATTTCCCAGTACCATATTTGTGTCTTATAAATAGTAAGATAAAGATGCATCAGATGAAAGCAAAGGTTATACCTTTGCAAAGCTTATTCGTGCCGCATGTTAGAGATTAACGATTACGATTTTCTGTGCGCCTCAATTATCAGATGACATGAAGGTTGGCGGTGCGTTGTAATGCTTCCGAGCTGAATCGGTGTCTTCGATACTCGCTACGGCTGCTGATAATTCTCTGATGTGGATGCGCGAGCGTCACCATGAGATATCTTCATGCACGTTGTGGTGGAAGGTCATGCCATATGTGCACAGTGGCGGAGGCCGTTCAACTTTAATGATGCGCGGTTGTCAGCATGAGATGTCTGAATGCGTGCGGTACAGAGGTACGTCCGGTGCGCATGGTGGTTATTGATGCGCGATGTCACATACCGGTGATTGTAGGCCAGAAGTTGCAGGATGGTTATCCACCATTAATGGAGGATGTTTGGAGCGCATCAAAAATTTGCATGACGACAAATGGTGGGTGTGAAGATGTACCCTTATGAACACATAGTACACTTTTCCTGCCTCATGTCAGGATGTGTTCCCTTCACCCAATTTTATGTGCAGTAGGATAATACCTTGTGCAGTATAAATTGTAACTTTTCTCACTGCAAATTACTTTCTAAAAGCATAGTGCACGTTTTGTAGTTTACAGCTGTCAAACACCTCTTTTTTTTAAATGGATTTAATGTTCATCCATATGATACGTACTGTATCTCAAAATATTCAACAAAAACATCGTTGAGAATAATGCCTAAGTTGTTCAGCTACATCTGATAATTGAAATAGGTAGGGAGATGAAAAGGTAATCTCTGGATTTGCATCTTCGTACAGAAAAAGGTTCAACTGAAAAAAGAAAACCCAGATCTTGAGGGAAACCCAAATGTTGAGGGTTTTTTTTTTTTTTTTGACAGAATATTGTGTGTAAAATTACAATGAGCGGATTGCTATCAAATATTTTAAAGTTTAAATGAACTCACCTGTGGGGTTTCTCGATTTGAAGATCGAGAGTGTGATTTCAAGCATACAGATCTGAAGAGCCGAGGAGAGAACCAGATGTGATCAACAAATGTATAAAATATTCGGTGGGCGCCAATGAAGAAACACGGAATCACCGCCGGGATGATTGGACCGCCTTCTCTGAGTGGGTGAGAATCGCACCTTGTTCTTCCTCTTGAACCTAGATCTGTAATGGAGAAGAGAATAAAGTGGAGCTGTAGAGATTGCCGGTAGAAGAAGATTCTCCTATTTCCAGCTACAAAAAGTGTGGTGGCTCCATATCTTCTACCCTAATAATGAGGTGAACACCTCTTTATATAGGGGATATGGGCCTCCCCTAACCTCAATGGGTCAGGCCCAGTTAGGGGTTATCTCTACAAGCCCCAGCCCAAAGTAGTGTAAACTACATCGCGTTGGGCCTCGCGGTTGGGTTAGTAAGCAACAATAATAAATAATTAATATAAAAGCAACAAGTAACGGGAAGTCCGACCGCTCGGGTCGGGTCTAATACCATACCCCATCATCCATGTTTAGGTAACTTAAGCAATTCGTTGTCGTATTTAGATCTGAAACAAAATAATTTTCATGGGCCGATGTTGAATACATCACATGGATGCCGTTTAAAGAAGATTGATTTGAGCGAAAATCAATTTAGTGGTAAGGTGTCAAGGTCTTTGGCTAATTGTATCAATTTAGAGTTTCTCTCTCTTGCAGCTAATTCTTTTGAAGATGTTTTTCCGCTTTGGTTGGGAACTCATCCCAAGCTACAAGTGCTCATTTTGAGATCTAATAAGTTTTATGGTGCAATTCAAGGTCTATCTAGCTCACAGTTTCTTCAGCTAAGGATCATAGACATTTCCAACAATGGCTTTAGTGGTCAATTGCCTCGCAAGTCATTCCAAAATTGGAATGCAATGAAATCTGTTAATCTTAGCTGATCATTTGCTATGAAAGACATGATTTCTAATTACAATACATATGCAACGTTTACGTTTACATTTCAATACTCGATGACGTTAACAAATAAAGGTGTCAAGAGAGAGTACACGAAAATTCTAAACATTTTCACAACCATCGATCTCTCATGTAACAACTTTAAAGGGCAGATCCCACAATCACTCCAAGATCTTCATGGACTTGAATCTCTTAATCTTTCCAACAACCATTTTACAGGACATATCTTGACATCTTTAGGAAACCTAAAGAATCTTGAATCTTTGGATCTTTTCCAAAATGAGTTATCAGGTCAAATCCCTCAACAATTGTTGCAACTTGGCTTCCTTGCTTTTCTTAATGTGTCCTACAACTAGGGCTGTTCAAAAAGCTCGCGGCTCGGAGCTCGCTCGAAGCTCGCTCGGATTTAGCTCGGAAAAAGCTCGCTCGATTTGGCTCGGTTTAAAAGTGAGCTGAGTCGGCTCGGCTCGGTTAGAAAGTGAGCCTAGCTCGGCTCGGCTCGAAACGAGCCGAGCTGGCTCGGTTCGGCTCGCTTTGTAGCTCGGCTCGGTTTAGCTCGAATTATTTTACTTATAATAAGTTTTAATTTTATATACATTATAATATATTACAAAAAAACTGATTATTATTTACATGTATATAGGTTTGTAATTTGATATTTATGGCATATTTGAAGATTGATTACCATACTAATGAACTAATATTGTATTTTATTGAAATTAAAACTTATTTTGCGTTGTTAACTTGATTTTGGTTTGAATTGTATTAGGTTGAACTTATTTTGAATATATATTCTTTTAAATTATTGAATAATATTTTAGGCTATTAAATTTTAAGAGGTATATATTAGTTTTTTTATAAAATCGAGCCAAACCAAGCCGAGCCGAGCTAGCTCGGTTTAAAACCAAGCCGAGCCCGAGCTTAGATTTTCAGCTCGGTTTCAAATCCGAGCCGAGCCGAGCCAGCTCGGTTTATAATCGAGCCGAGCCCGAGCTTGGCCTGGCTCGGCTCGGCTCATGAACAGCCCTACCTACAACCACCTTGATGGGCGCATACCGCAAGGGAAACAGTTCAATACATTTGAGAACAATTCCTACTTGGGAAATCCCGGACTGTGTGGAAAACCTTTATCCAAGGAATGTGAAAATTCAAAGGTACCAATGGTACTTCCACCAACAAGCAGGAATGAGTATGAGTCCCTTCTGCCTGGTGACATAATTGATTGGATGGTGATATTATTCGGATTCGGAAGTGGTCTGATTATTGGAATCGTTATCGGGAACCTTCTATATGCAAGGTATGGTGATTGGTTCCTTGAACGACTAGGGATGAGAAAGAACAGATGGGTAAGGCCCTTAAGGAATACAAGGAGAAACTAATGTACTTCATGGTTTTACTTTCAAAATGAATAATAGCGCGTTATGCTTCTTATAATTATATATTTTAAATCATGTAATACGAATATAAGTGTGCTCTATGTTATAAATGTACTCTGTGTTGTAGCAAATATTTGCAATAATTTTTCCTTACACCAATGTTTCAGATATTTTATACCTTTTACTTTTCTACAAACCAATATTTAATGAAATACAGAAATGGGTACAAATTCAAGAACACAAGTAGTTCCTCCTAGCTCTTGCTTAATTACCGGAGAATATTTATAATATGAGAAACATGGACCACATTGTTTATTTGACATGAAAAGGACTGAAATTAAATTCTATAACTTTTGTACTCAAACGCATCTACACTCTAATTTTCTCTATTCAAAACATGTCTGGCTTCTCTTGTAACTTCTATGGTTATAAGATACGATGTTAATATAATTCTATATATGTCGTTGTATCTTAATATAAAAATATGCCGTCGTTCCAAATCTGATAACGTTCTTGAGAGCTCTATCTGTGCATCAAGATCTTGAAGATATAAAACAAGGCCACTTGGGATTCACTTGCTATTGTTTTTTGAGTAAACTGCTAAATTCGTCCCTGAGGTTTGACTTAAAATGCTAGATCAGTCCAAAATCAAGTTTTGTTGCTAAAACAGTCCCTAAGCCTAGTTTCTGTTGCTATTTCAGTCCAATAAATTAACACCGTTAGAACCTCAGTTAATGAATGGGTAAAACTGCTAAATTCGTCCCTGAGGTTTGATTCAAGTTGCTAGATCAGTCCAAAATCAAGTTTTTGAATTTGTTAATTATAAACTTATTTAGGTATATAATTTTTCTAGACTTGCATTAATTTTTTGAATTTATTAATTATAAACTTATTTAGATTATAAACTTATTTAGGTATATAATTTTTCTAGACTTGCATTCATTTTTTGAATTTGTTAATTATAAACTTATTTAGATTATAAACTTATTTAGGTATATAATTTGTTAATAATAACTCAATACTATTTAGATTAAGTGTGATCTTATTTAGATACTTACGTATATAATTACTAAATATTTACAAAGTTATAACAATAATAATACCCAAATACAGTTTAAGGCGGGTCCAGTTATATTTATGTTCGTTGAATAAATCATTAATATCACAAGAGAAAAAAAATGGTAAATGACAGGTTCTTAATTCATCAATACTTGTACCAAATGCATTATATATTTTCTTAAATGTCTTAAAATTTAAGATAAATTACAAGTCTACCCTAAATATATAATTTAAATTTGTGTTTAGTTATAAAAATATAAACAGAATGTAGCTCTTTTGGAGAGCGCAATTTTATTTGACCTGTCTTAAACACTGGTTTGACACGACATGTTGTCTGACCTCACCTGAATGATAATATTATTAAATACGAAACCACTTAATTAATTAGAAAAAATGAATAAAAGAACTTTATAATACAAATTTTAAATTAAAATAATTGATAAATATTAAACATTAAATATTACGATTTAAATAAAAATAAATAAAAATTATGTTAATTTCTTAATATTTAAATTTACATATAATGTTTGTATTTTTCATAACTAAATATTGTTTAAATTAACTGTTGTCTTATTTAAATCCTTAAATAAATACTAAATATTTACATGGTAACAACAACAACAATAACAACATCAAAATAAAATCAGTATTTAAGGCTGGGCCGGTTAAATTGCGCTCTTCAAAAAAGCTACATTTATATTTTTAAAACTAATTTTATTTAAATTAAGTATTATCTTATTTAAATACTTAAGTATATAATTAGTAAACATTTAATAATAATAATAATAATAATAATAATCAAAATAACTAACAAATATTTTTTCTAGACTTGCAAATTATATACCTAAATAAGTTTATAATCTAAATAAGTTTATAATAAACAAATTCAAAAAATTAATGCAAGTCTAGAAAAATTATATACCTAAATAAGTTTATAATTAACAAGTTCAAAAAACTTGATTTTGGACTGATCTAGCAACTTGAATCAAACCTCAGGGACGAATTTAGCAGTTTTACCCATTCATTAACTGAGGTTTTAACGGTGTTAATTTATTGGACTGAAATAGCAACAAAAACTAGGCTCAGGGACTGTTTTAGCAACAAAACTTGATTTTGGACTGATCTAGCATTTTGAGTCAAACCTCAGGGATGAATTTAGCAGTTTACTCTTGTTTTTTTAGAGTAAATTTGCCATTTTCGTCCAAAATGACACTTTGGTACCATTTTGCCCCCCACGTTTGTAACTTTTTGCCATTTTCGTCCAAATGCCTAACCTAGTCACTTTATAACGTCAAATTGGGGTATTTTTGAAATTTGTTAATGATAAGGAGGTAACTTGTAATGTTTACTCTTTAATTTATAATGTTTTATTAATAATTTTTTTAATTTATAGAGTGAATCAGTATTTTTTAATTTATAGAGTTTCATCAGTCCACTCTCTCTATCTCCCTCTCTCATCTTTCTCTCTCATCCACCATCACCACCACCATTCCCCACCACCTCCGCCACCAATCCCCACCACCTCCACAACCACCTTCATATCTCTTATTCTCTCTTTACTCTCTCTCTCTCCAACCACCACCATAACCCCCAACCAGTGATTCAATCAAATCTAGCAAACATCATACAACAATCTCAACAAATTCTGCGACAAGTGCAAATCTGCATACACATAAGCATTTCAATAACAGTCTTTTTGCAAAATACATCAAGAAAGTCTAACTGATCGATTCATATATCTGAACTCATAGTACATTAAAACAACAAAAAAGTAACTTGAATACCATATTTACCTTTTTAGCAAAATAAGAAGCAGTATCACCCCATTTCTTATTCCCCCACGAACCCAAAACAGATCCTTAAGCAGAAACTGACGGATTAACATCATCATCAGCATCATCCACAGGAGGTCTATCATTCAACAAAAAGCTCGACCCTTGACCATACGGCGAATCATCATCAACAACCCGATCCAATGTCATCTTGTTCAATTGAAAATCGAAACCCTAACCACCCGTCACCGTTAAATTCACCAAATCTCTGGTTAAAAAACGATCTAGCTCTCAATCACATCATCTGTACCGCCGTTCGTCACTCAACAACCACCAACCAACTCCACCAGCAACCGCCATTAGCATCATCTTCATCAGATCTGAGCGAAACCTAGATTAGAAACATCCGGCTGCCGTAGTGAGAGAGAAAAACAGTGAGAAAGAGAGAGAGAGAGAGAGAGTGGTGGTGGTGGCCGGCGACTCCTCATCTGCCATCACCCTTCACGATCGCAGAAGAGAGAGAGAGAGAGATGGGTCAGATTTGCGATGGTTGTGCCAGAGTTGGAGGTTGTGCCGGAGATGGTGCCGGAGTTGCAGGTTGTTGATGGTCGTGGTGGTGGTGGCGTTTGTTGAGGGTGGGAGATGAGTGCAGTATGTATGTATGTGTTGTATGTATGTATGTGTTGTATGTATGTGTGTGTTGTGATATATCTATAACATATAAATTGCAAGTTACCCCCTTATATTTGAAAATTTTCAAAATTACCACATCAGACAAATATAAAGTAACTTGGTTAGGCATTTGATTGAAAATGGCAAAAAATGTCAAACGTGGGTGGCAAAATGGTACAAAAGTGTCATTTTGGACGAAAATGACAAACGTGCCTAAACCTAAGGGACGAAAATGGCAATTTACTCGTTTTTTTATTTATAAGTACAAAAGGTTAACTATGTAAATTTGCAAAAACATAAAACTACCAAAAAGTATAATTATAATTTGAACACCACTAAAATTATCTGGTACACCACCAAGTACCTTTTATATATGATGTACTGTGTGTAGTATAATTGTATAAACCATACCCAATGGTGTACAAAGTAATTTTAACGGTGTACAAACTACTTCGCCTAACTTGAACAAAAGACTTTGTTACTAGAAACATGAAAAGTGCAAGTAAAGCATAAATATAGTATTCAAAGCCATATATGACCTCATCCACATTAAGTTTAACTTTTATTAAATAAATAATAATTTCACATTTCACAGCGCGACATGCTTCCTCTTTGGTATAGTTCTGTAACAAGATACTCTAAGGTACCTGACAGTCGAATCTTCACTGATGGCCATCAAGATTTTTGTATCTTCTAAATTATGCTGCCGGAAGGAATCAATGCGTCTTTGATAACTGTCACAATCCCGCTTTTTATGAAGTACCCTTCTGTTTCTCTTGCTGCTTCTTGAATGTTATCACTATTTATAATCTGTCATCACAAAATAAGATGAACAAAATGAAATCATAGTAATAATTTTGAATGTTATCACTATTTTTAATCTTCCATCTTTGTTTAAAAGTATGTTACTACATGTTACCTTCACGTTGTCTCCAATGCGTGCATTCTTATCAATGATCGCTCTTTTGATATGAGTGTTCTTTCCGATACCAATTGGAACACTACCTTTTGCAGCAAGAAGCCTTCTGTCAGCATCAGTCTAAACCATAAAACCAACAGATACGAATTTGATTTATAACTTTGAATATAAATTGCACTTTAAGGGATCACACATAGTAAAAAATGTTAAAAAAATTTTATGATGTATTCATTAGTATTACCTCGTAATAATCTGCTCCCATAAGCAATGAATCTTCAATTACCGCACCTTCAGCTATGCAAGATCGAAGCCCAACAACAGAATGATGAATCTTGCAGTTCTGCATAACCATTATATATACTATAAATATGCTATTTTGTCACATTAATCAACTTTGGCCCCTCAATTTTGGCATTAACCAACTTTAGCCCCTCAACTTTAATAATAAACAACTTTAACCTCTCAACTTTAATGATGACATGTTTAGCCGCTCAGCTTTAATAATGACATGTTTAGCCCATCAGCTTTAATAATGACATGTTTAGCCCCTTAACTTTAATAATGACA
This sequence comes from Helianthus tuberosus, assembly GCA_030545235.1. Classification (NCBI taxonomy): domain Eukaryota; kingdom Viridiplantae; phylum Streptophyta; class Magnoliopsida; order Asterales; family Asteraceae; genus Helianthus; species Helianthus tuberosus. The sequence goes on along the minus strand of CM060412.1, from coordinate 18,374,706 downwards.
TGTTTAGCCCCTCAACTTTAATACTGACATGTTTAGCCCCTCAACTTGAATACTGACATGTTTAGCCCGTCAACTTTAATAATGACATGTTTAGCCCCTTAACTAAAACATAAAACAACTGTAACACTCGCGATTTGCTTATTTTTATCTACTTTTCAAATCTGCTGCGGAGCGCGGGTGGTAACCCACTAGTTATTGTTAAAATACATCATTTCAATCAAATTTAATTTCTTTATTTATAAATCTCAAGAAAAATAGACAAAATTGTTTATAAATCTCAAGAAAAATAGACATAATTGTTTGTGGATCAGCCCGACCCGTTTTGACCCAAACCCGTTACCTATCCCACCCACCTCCATACCAATTTTCCACCTTTAAATGTCAAACACCTTAAGACGTTAATTGACGAACAATACCATGATTGCTAACCTTAATCACACACCCTTCACCAATGACACTATCGGTGACATCAGCATCAAGCATCTTGGAAGGAGGCAAGTATCGAGGTTGGGTGTAAATAGGGGCCGAACGATCATAGAAGCTGCATCAAACATTCACGAACATAAGAGGTCGATAGAGTGAAAAAGAAACATCAATATTGTGAAAAAAAAAAATTACCTGAAATCCGGCACCGGCTTTTTTGTGATCCCCAAATTGGCATTGTAGAAAGCCTCAATTGTACCAATATCTTCCCAGTATCCATCATAAAGATAAGCTTGTACCTACGTACATATAAAGTTTTAGTTCACAGGCTTTTGCAAATAAAAAAAAAAAAGAAAGAAAATCATCCAAAATAATAGAGACTTGCTGCTATGAGTTTCTGTAATCCGATAACAATATAATATAAGTAAAATCTGACAACAATAAAATATGTCACTTGCAATTTTTAAATTAAAAATCATTCTTAGTAACATATATATTCTCTGACACATAAGTTTAATGTAGTAGATACTGTTGTTTAATACAGATTTTAGATTTTTAGATAGTTGTAATTTTTAATGAGTTATTCCAGTTCTGGTTTGGCAAGCTTTGACGAAAATATTAGACATGTTTATATTTTTTTTCTAAAAGTTTTTACCAGAATATCTAAAAAGATAAAGATTGTTCATGTTTATAAATACATAACTACATACTCCCAACAATTTTTAAAAACTTGTAAATGATAACAAAATATATAAAAACCGAACCATTAAAGCAACAAACCACCAAAACCAAACCGTTTGGATCTCAAACCAGCCGACTTTCTTCGGTTTGGAAGGTTCGGTCGGTTTCAACGGTTTATGAACCCCCATAGTTATTAATAAATAATAATTAGAACAATGAAACATACTCTTAGCCCAATAGAAGTTGCACCAGGAATCACTTCGCTTCCAAAATCATTTGCTCCAGGAAATTGATCTTTTAGCAAATTTAACATCACATCTTTACTAACAACATAAATACCCATACTAGCAATATAAGGCATTTCTTTAGCTCTCTCTTCATCAAGACCCAAAATTGTGGTATCAACTTTCATAGCTTTCAGTTGTTCTCCTTTCGGTTTCTCAGCAAATTCAATTATACGCCCTTCTTCATCAATCTTCATCAAGCCAAATGCAGTAGCGCGTTTTTCATCCATCGGCAGAGCTGCTACAGTGATGTCAGCATCGGTTTCTCTGTGAGCTTGAATAAATCTCTCGTAATCCATTCGGTATAAATGATCTCCCGCAAGGATGAGAAACTCTAGACGTTGTGCTCTTCAAACAGCCACAAGTACTGTCTTACAGCATCAGCCGTACCCTGTAACCGATTAAACATATTATGACATAACCGAGATTAACATGGGAAAACACAGACTTAATATACCCTGAATGGATTGGATTTATAATTAGTTACCTGAAACCAGTTTGGATTTTCTGGACTCTGTTGAGCAGCAAGGACTTCAACAAACCCTTCATTCTTGTAACCGCCCATGTTACTTGCATAAGCGCGTGACAGGTGGCGATTGAGTGATGCAGAGTTAAACTGTGTAAGAACATAAATCTTCGATATGTTGCTGTTAAGGCAGTTGCTGACAGGAATGTCAATAAGCCTGTAATTTGCTCCTAAAGGAACAGCAGGCTTTGCCCTCTTCTTTGTTAAAGGATAAAGGCGAGTACCCGCTCCACCTCCAAGTATTATCCCCAAGACACTCTGAAGAAAATACACACATAATTAAACAATAATTTCATATCTTGAACACAAATGCAACCTCATTGTGATACTATCTTATTAATGCAACAGATAAACAAAGATCTTGCAAAGAATCACAGTTCAATGTTTGACTACATCTATTATTGTATTAACTAGATTATCATAAAACATCTACTATATTGATGACATAAATTAAGTGACAAATCACCACCTATTTTCTTTAATTTTTTCCTGTCCACCAACCAATATTGTCCGATTTGTCCATTTAGGAATTACCTAGACATGAGCACGTGTAATAGTGAAGTCATCCTCTCATCCATAGCGAATGCACTCAAAACTTACTAGCGCTATCTAAAATAAGCAATTATTATGAACTCAACATCTCTTCTGTTCAGTGTTCACACAACCAATGTCGGATTTACCTAGGGTATTAAATCATGATCACCTTTCGTAAATCAAAATATTAATCCAAATATCCTCCACAACCGCCGTTCCTCGACTTCTAGTGAATTTCAAGTAAAACTGAATCCATGCAATTTTTTAGAACCTTCATAATACACTATCGGAACAAAATAACATAACGCACTAGTTATATATTAAACCGGCATTTATTACGAACTCAACATATCTCACGTTCTTATGACTGATATCGGATTTACCTAAGGTATTAAATCATGATCACCTTTTGTAAATCAATAATATCAATCCTAATTTCCTCCACTACCTACTTCTAGTGAATTTCAAGATCCTTCATAATACACTCTCCAAACAAAATAACAGAACACACTAGTAATATGTTAAAGCAGCACATATTATGAACTCAGCATCTCTCCTGTTCGCAACCAATGATGTACAATTTACCTAAAGTGTTAAATCATTATCACCTTTTCTGAATCAATAATATTAATCCTAATTTCCTCCAATACCTCCGATCCTCTATTTCTAGTAATTTCAAGTAAATTGAATTTGTACAACTTTCTAGAACCTTCACAATACAATATAACAGAACATATATTATATATATTATACTCCTGTTAACAACGTGTATCTACTTTGCTAGATCTAAACAGAATTATAGCTCAAATCACTTAAAATTGTATAAAAATGTCAACAACGATGTATAACAACATACAAGCATATAACGATCAAACTGAAAAATGAAAACGAAACAGAGTAAATTCGGATCATACTTGACTAGCGTCAGGATCAAGGCATGTCTGCGAATTTTTAGAATCCGAAACAAATTTCGGAGAAACAGTCACCGGAACTCTACTTCCAGTACGACGTCGTGTGACGAACGATGCGGAAGGTAATTTATCACCGGAGAGGCGAGAGGAGGAGAATGATAAGGTCCGGCAGGATGACGGTGACCGGAGGGAGCTCCGGTCGGCAGCAATGGCCGTGGAGGAGAAGAAATGTAACGGATTTAGTGCATGAATGGATTGGATTTATAATTAATTACCTAAAACCAGTTTGGATTTTCTGAACTCTGTTGAGCAGCAAGGACTTCAACAAACCCTTCACTCTTGTAACCGCCCATGTTACTTGCATAAGCGTGTGACAGGTGGCGATTGAGTGATGCAAATTAGGTTCTGGATAATTTGGTTTATACAAGTGCGCCTTAGACGTGTGAGACGATTGAAAAAATGCATAAGGCCACTATTTTAAGACATTTTTACTCCAACTTAAGAAAAAAAATGTGAAGGTGTTTGTAAATTTAGGTAGTGTTTGGTATGCAGGAATGAGAGGTGGAATGGAATTGATGATTACGAAGGAATGAAGAAAAGGGTGTTTGGTTGGTCAATGGAATGGAATCACTCATTCCAAAATGCATTCCATTCCCTCAAAATCATTCCTTCCACCCCCCATGTTTTTTTCCATTCCATCATCTCTTGCATCATTCATCAACAACACCACAACCAACCACCTTCGCCACAACCCACCACCACCACCACCCACCATCGCCGCCACCCGCCACCACCTCAACCCGACAGCCACCGCCGCCACCCACTCGCCACCGTTATCACCCACAGCTGCGACCACCACCACCACCACTCACCGCTGATTTTATTACTCCGTTTTTCTTGCCTATCGAACAATACACAATAATAACTCATTCCATTCACACATGGTAACCAAACAAGACATGGAATGGTAATGATCCATTGCATTCCCTCGTCCATTCCATTACCTCGTCCATTTCATTCCTTCGTCAATTCCATTCCTTCGTCAATTCCATTACCCCATACCAAACAGACCCTTAATGTAATATGCAATTCCACCGGGGGCGGACCCACATGGGTGCCACCGGGGTCCCCGGACCCCAATCTTTTAAAAAAAATAGTAGATTCGGTATATTAAATTGTATATGGACCCCATAAATACAATTAGGTGGACACCATAGAAATAAAAAGAAAGTTGGTGTAGTGGTAAATCTCCCTCTTTTCCACCAAGAGGTCATGGGTTCAATCCTTGATAAGCCCATTTTTCTTATTTTTTTAAAAAAAAAATCTAGTTCAAACCTCACTTTAACTCGACCCGAACGAGGACCGACCCGAGAAAATGGACCCCATTGAAATAAAATCCTGGGTCCGCCACTGAATTCCACTCATATTCTCAGTTTAAAAAAAGAGCCACTGAGACACGCTCAAGCACGAGGTGTTCTTAGGCCAGAGGGTCATCACTTCTGACTGGTGATTGCATTAGGCATTGCTCAAAATGGCATGAGACAGAGACACGCAGATGGCAATGCCTCTTGCATATAGTTTTGTAGGTTGTATATAGAGGTTATTATATTTAATCGTATATAGAGGTTTTAGTATCTAAATTATATGCATGTGATGATAGCACCGACCAGAAATTTAAATTTTTTTTATATAAATACCTTGCGCCTCGCATATGTGATGTGTGCATGTTCACATCTGGTTTCGTGCCACGGCTCCGGAGACCCTGTTTGGTGTCTTTGCGGTTTAAATAACCAAGTTCTTATTATAGTACATGCGCATAAACCAAGCCCTGCATCATGGGTAACTAAAATAAAATACATATTCGGGTTGAAAATAAAGGTTTAGCGTTGCTAACAACATGTTTGTCGAGACAAGTTGTTCCCATATATGCTAGAATACTCATGCGCACCTCTTTAGGAAAGAAGCATTTGGTTCATACTTCGCACAGAAATTTCAGGTTGTTAACTAGCGGTCATGGTATGATGCCACCAAGCTCACAATGGATATGTGTTAAACCTGTACAAGGTATCTACATTAGTATTTTGTTTTTTTTTTTTTTTATAATATTTTCACATTATTGAAATGAAAGTGATTATAACTGTCACACCCTCAATTTCCACATGCGGAGTACTACCGCGAGGTATGTGACTGACTAGGATTAAGCCACCAATCATATTGAACAACATATCACTAAAACAGTTCTCGTCACTATCAATACCATTGGTGACTATTAATGTCTAAGTCCAAAGTTTAAGGTCCGGCAGGATGACGGTGACCGTAGGGAGCTCCATTCGGCAGCAATGGCGGTGGAGGAGAAGAAATGTGGCGGATTTAGTGCCTGAATGGCCCATGTTGAGCAGCAAGGACTTCCCTTCATTCTTGTAACCGCCCATGTTACTTGCATAAGCGTGTGACAGGTGGCGATTGAGTGATGCAGAATTAAACTGTGTAAGGTCTTCCGTAGTGGGGCGCTGTGTTTGGGATTTTTTGGCCGATCGTGCCCCGTAGCGTCCCGAACAGCACGACGGACAGCGCTATGGGGTCAAATGTAGGTGTGGCGCCATGTTCATAGCGGCGTTGTGTGAGGATGGTTTTCAAAATAAGACCCACGGTCAAAAATTAAAAAAAAAATCAATTTCCAATCTATAAATACATCTCACATCTCCCATTTTTTTACAATTCATCACATCTCATTCCATTCCATTCTTCTCTATATTTTTTATAAAAGTATAGAAACTACTCCCACTTTATTCTAAAAAAATGGGTTCCCCATCGGAAGATTCGTTCACCGATATTTACCGAAGATTTTTTTCACCCGACGAAATCACGGAGGAGGAAGAAGCGGTTACGAGTGCATGTACTCTCGTGATACAAGCAATGGAACATGTTTGGCCTTCTCCTCCTCCACGCTCCATTTTGAGGCGCACCTATATCTTGCGAGATCGTGAAGCCTAGGGCTGGCAATTTTACTCGACCACACGAATACACGACACGAACCTACACGAAGTTAACAGGTATCGTGTATGGCCTTAACAGGTATCGTATACCAAACAGGTAGACACGAAGATTACCTGTTAATTTTGGTGTATAAACAGCTTAAATACATGTTTACCTGTTAATACCCGTTAGTACACGATAAGAAATTAAATTAAATAAAACTCATTAGCCATGTGTGTGTGGGTTCCTTAATTCCTTTCTATTTTCATTCCTCATTCAATTAAAAAAACCTAAACTCCCTCTGTAACTTCAGATAGCATGTCGTGTTCGTGTTTTTGTTCGTGTTAACAGGTATTAACAGGTAATTTTCGTGTATAACAGTCAAACAGTCGTGTTAACAGGTAATTTTCGTGTATATCGTGTCGTGTTCGTGTATGGGATTTTGTGTATCGTGTCTTATCGTGTCGTGTCTTATCGTGTACGGGTATACACGATATGCCAACCCTAGTGAAGCCACGAACGAGCGTTTGATGAAAGACTATTTTGATCCCACACCGGTTCACGGACCCAATGTTTTTAGACAGCGGTTTCGGATGAGCCAAAGGTTATTTTTGCGCATTAATAATGATTTGGAAGCTAAGTATGATTTCTTTAAGCAAAGAATGGACGCGCGAGGATATTTAGGCTTCACCTCAATTCAAAAGGTCACTTCCGCTTTACCGCATGCTAGCCTACGGAAACACGTACGACATCAACGACGAGTACTTGAAGATGGGGGAGAAAACAACACGAGACTGCGTGGAACAGTTTTGCTATGGTATTTTTTTAATCACTAATATTTATTTATTTTTATTTTTAAATACATCACTAGTAAATCTTTTATATATTAAATTAAATTTTAGGTATATGCCAGTTATATGGATAACGTTATTTGAGAAATCCCACTTGGAACGACCTTCTACAAATATACGAGGTGCATCTAGAAAAGCATCGAATACCCGGCATGATTGGTAGCTTGGATTGTCGACAATGGCGTTGGTATAATTGTCCAACCGCATGGCGAGGTCAACATACACAGGGTAACCAGAAAGGCCCAACTTTGGTTTTACAAGCGGTTGCGTCATACGACATTTGGATTTGGTCGTCTTTCTTTGGTGTAGTCGGGTGTATGAACGACATTAATACGTTTGAGGCTTCACCATTGTTAGAGAGCTACATTTCTGGAACGATACCAAAGGCTGGTTTTCATGCAAATGGGAACGACTACGAGCATGGCTACTATCTGGGCGATGGTATATACCCGGAGTATTCGAATATTGTTAAAACATTTCCTGAAACGTTCGATGAGAAAAGACAGTATTTAAAAAAACTACAAGAGTCTTCGAGAAAGGACATCGAGAGGTGTTTTGGGGATATACAAAAACGATGGCATTTTATCAGAAATCCTGGGCGATGGCATTTTCGGATGCCGTAATGAGTGTGGAATCCAAGTTACGGCATAACCGAGCAAGAGAGTATAATCAATATGCAAAGATACAATGATTAACGGTTTCGTATATTGATTTCGACAGAGTTACGGTACAAACTACAACCATAATAGCTCCGATAACTCTCTCTCTTTACCCTCTCTCTAGGCCCATTCAAGCTCTATCCCTATTACAAATGATCAAACAAGTATATATACTAACAGATATGAGATCATGCGAAATTCTAAGCTCTCATGCGAAGGTGACATCTTGATGTTTATTCCATGCGAAAGTCAAAGTTGCATGGCAAAGGTCTTTTGTGCTCACGAAGGTAACCTTTGACTATGAAGGTTAGCATGCACCATGCGAAGGTGCATGTGGATTATACGCACGAAGGACATTGATTCATGTATACCACAATTCAAAGGTTGATGATGTCATCATGATGTCGCCAAGATGATATCATGATGACGTCATCATTGTGATGTCGTCGCTTGCATCCCGTACGTCGATTCGAACTGATGGAGGAACGCCGTTGACTTTGGTCGTGAACCGAGCGGTCTCGGACATCACTATCTACATCCACACAGAAAGGCATCAACAGATAATCTTACTGCAATGTATCTGGCTGGAAATTGAGATCAACATTAGCGAACAAAACACATTGTGTGGCAACCGGTGATTAACGGCTTCTAATTACGTGAATAACAGATGTTTAAAACGATAATAAATAGTGTTTAAGACGTAGATTAACTTAATTAGGCCCTTGGAGTGCCTAGGAACGTCTAACCGGCTTTACAGTGCGCGAATGGCGATCTGCGTGAAATCTGCTGAATATTAAACGATAACGAACTGTAACTGTACGAAATACTGACAATGCCGACAAATATGATTTTCTATGAATATTTTATACTTAAAAATTTAGTTCGCGAATTTATAGTGCTTCCGTACGCCACAAAACGTAAACGTGAAAGGAAAACGCGACTGTAGGAAACGCACAGACAACGAAACGGAAGCATCGGACACGCGTATTACTTTTAAAACTGAAATTTTACGATGTTTTTAGATTCATAATTAAATTTTAATATCCGTAGTCGAAACGGACTCGAAAAACGGTTTAAAAACGACAAACGACGCAAATTACGCGATTTTTACGCAACCGACGGTTAAACGCGACGACAACGACTACCGATACTATTTTACATATTTTTAAATCTAAAGTTTTAGTTCACGACGCTACGAATAGTTCGGGTGTTGAGAACGAGTTCGTAGGAGCTTTCGGGCCGCTGAAACACACGAGATGGGCTTCTAGGCCTTAGGCCCAAGCCCAAGCCCAAGCCCACTTAAAACAGCATTTAACCTAACTATAAATAAGTTCACTAACCCTAATCCTTGTCATTTTGTTCGGCCGCTACCAATCAAATTCCCTCTCATTGTTGGTCTACAACCTTATCTTCAAGAAACACTAAGGGTATGTTTGGCTAAGCTTTTTGAAAACAACTTATTGACTTATTGGCTTTTTGGAAAAGTCAGTATGGAGTGACTTTTTGGAAAAGTCACTTTTCCCCTCACATACAACCTCATTGCCAAACATCATTTTAGAGCTTATGACTTTTCAAAAAGCCAATAAATTAATAAGTTGTTTCAAAAAGCTTAGCCAAACATGCCCTAAACACAGACAAAACATCATCATCTTCACTCTCCTTCAAATCCTCAGAACAACATCAGCCACACACCTCTCAACCCCACTCCCTCTCCCCATCAATGGCCTGACCGGCGACCAGCATAGGACCGGCAATACCACACATCCCCACCCCTAAACCACCCTCCTCCTCTTCGATTAATGAAGCGGCCGACCACCACCACCACCACCGTCGACGACGAGACAGAGAGATATCGAAGGATAAGAAGAGAAAGAGAGAGACGGCAGTGTCCGGTGCCATCTCCGACGACGGCGACTGCGTTTTCCAGTGATGTACCACTCGCGACAGAGAGAGAGAGATGAAAGATTAACGGCAGTGGCGCCGCTGCAGGCGGCGTTGGCCGCGACGGTCTCTGTTTCATCTCTGGTAAACTTCCGGTATAACCTCCACCATTTCCGTTTATTTCTTGAAGATTGAGGATGAAGATGACCTTGTTGTTGCTGACAATGTTCAGTTTAGAATTGTTCAAGATCTTATGGGTTTTTGAGAGGCTCGTGTCTCGGTTTGAGAATTAGGTTCGGCTCGGGTTCAAGGGTTAAACGTGTCAGCTCGAGTTTTGGTTCAGGTTTTTCGGATTTCGGGTTCCGGGTTCGGTCTGAGCTAGTCAGCGGGTTCGAGTTTGTATCGGGTTTTCAGCTTCATGTTTGGTTTAAACGCGGTTCGGTAAGATGTTGGTTGATTTAGTTGTGGCTCGGGTTCGGGTCAAACAGTGTTCGGGTCAACACCTTGTCAAAGCTGGTCAAGGATGGTCAAACTTAGTCAGCTTCGGTCAACCTGTGGTTCGGGTCTCAGTATTCGGTTCGGTCAACATAAGTCAGCGGTGGTTCGCGGTTCATGGTTCAGGTCGACTCGATCAAACCGAGTCAACTCGGTCAAACCTAGTCAACACAGTGAGTTGAATCGGTCAACTCAGCCAACCTTTTTCGGCGTTTCGACACAAAGATTCGGTTCGGTAAAAGATTTAGGACGAATATTACTTTCGTTAATTATTCCTTATTTTATACGTGAAAAAACGAGCTCACGAACCGAACAAATCGATGAACTATTAGTTAAAAAGTACTTGGATTATAAATTATCTTGGTTATATAGATTGATAATACAAAACTTTTGTTGCATATTGATTGAATTTTGAAAAATAACGACAACTTGTGTTGTCGGGGGCGTCCAAAAACAGAGGAAACTCTGCCCGTTTTTCGAGAAAACCTGTAACCAAAACATGTTTTGTTTAAAAAAAAAGAAAAACGACAACTATCGATTTTAAGCGGCTTTTATGGAAACCAATACAAATGTATATGTTATTTCAACGACACTTTATAATTTACGAAAAACGTAAATAACGCGAACTATTTTATAAAATAAATATAATAACTTTACATTTATTTTCAAACACCTAAAACTCGACGATCCTTTTAATAAAAATAAATATAGTTTGTATATTTATTTCAAACATCAAACGATTCGGATTTCTTTTATAAAAAAATAAAATAAATATAGTTATATATATTTATTTTCAACGACAAACAACCCGAATTCTTATATAAAAATAAATATAGTTATGTATTTATTTCAACATCAAACAACTCGTATTCGTTTATAAAAATAAATAAAGGTTATATATTTGTTTCGAATCTCAAACAACACGAATTCGTTTTATAAAAATAAATATAATTTATATATTTATTTCAAATATCAAACACCAAATCGATTTATAGAAATAAATATAGTTTATATATTTATTTCAAATATCAAACAAAACGAATTCTTTTATAAAAATAAATATAGTTTATTTATTTATTTCAAACATCGAACGACTCGATGATTCTTCGATAAAATGTATATAATTTTTTATATTTATTTCAAATCCTAAACGGCAAGTACACGTATTTTGATAATTATCACTAGAGACGCAATATACATAATACGAGTTTGTTATATATTTTTTTCATATAAATATTCTTTACAATACACGTACGGCTTCTCGGGATGACTAACGTGATTATACCGATATATTTATATGTTTTTATATAAATATTTATTTATTTTAAAATCTCTCAAGAACTAAGTATTTCCAAAACTTAGTAACTATTAACAACATTAAACGAGACTTAACAAGTATAACTTAATTATTTTTATTAAGTTAACAACATATCAACGAATTTGGTTAACTATTTGGTAGAGCTCGGTGACACGTAGTTTAGTTACCGCTTTTGGTTAGAAACTTATAATATATTCTGTGATTAGGGATATTATAGAATGCACGCTAGCGAGTCACGTCTTGGAAACGACATCACGAAGTCGTATTTAGCTAGCTTTGCACATGGAAATACAGGTGAGTTCATAACCCCCACTTTTTACAGTTTTACATTTTTATAAATGTTTTCGGGGGTGGAAAGACATGCAAGTTTTGCAAAAGTAAACAATGTTTTGATAAACGAAAACTTATTTCTAAACCATTACGAATGGATTTCAAGGAACTCAAATGGTTTACGAACGATTTATACAAAATATACCGGTTTTACAAAACAAATGCGTATTTATGAAACGTGCATAATTTTCATGACTAGAGACGGGAATGTCCTATTTACAATAACGGGACTGAGTTGGTCTGCGTACGAAAAACGAGACAACCCACTGAGTTCATGTTCCCCTTTTCTTTTACCTGTTTTCAGTTTTATAACTTCGGGGTGAAATACTGTTGCAAATACTTCAATGATTACAAATGGTATGGTTAGCTAAGGAATTAACTGTTAGATCATGTGAATGGGTATGCATTAACTTAAGACCATTAATCCTTGTATAAGGACCGAGGGGCATGAGTGTAGATCTATTTGGGTGTTGCGAGCCCCACCCATGGGTCCGCGAGTTGGCCGCATGTGGTGACTATGTAGTTCCAGCCGGGTGGCCCAGTACGAAATACGCAAAGGTTTGAGCCTTCCTGCACCATTGCACACATATTAATGTCTTAGCTACACATTAATGATCTGTTCATAGGCGCTTACATACCGGTTATCAAAGGAATACTTACAAATGTTTACAAGAGTATTTGGAGCTCACAGTTTTCATATAACAGGCCGAGAAAAATAATTTTGTTGTATTTTCACAACAACTTTTAAAAACCGGTTATTCAAAAGATTTATTTCAAATCTTTTACAAACAAACTATGAACTCGCTCAACTTTATCTTGATTTTTCGCATGTTTCTTTCTCAGGTTACTTTTTCAAATCATGAAGCGGTTGGGATTGGAGAACCATTAGAGATTCGAGTACTTAGTGGGCGTTCGTTTTCTAGAAGTCTTAGCTTATTTGCTTCTGCTGTGCAATGAAGATACCGGTTCAGTCACGCCAATGCTCTGATGTTTCGGGGTGTGACACATTGAGATCGACTTACATTTCGTTCAAGAGAAAGTACAACGGGGTCTTGTTCCTATTTTACATGTTCCATCTTGATTTCAGATAGCCGATATCTTCACCAAAGGACTTTCGTAGATTTTGGTTGATGACTTTAGGTCCAGTCTCAGCCTTCAGCCTCCTTCCACCTCAACTACGGTGGTGTAATAGATTCTGATTTATATATTAGGATAATATATTTTGTATAGTATTATTAAGAAACCTGATCTCCAAACTATTAGGAGATATTATTTGTATTCTATATATTAAGGAATTTAATGAATGAAAACATATCAATTTACCAAATCCTACACAAAATATAATGGTGATATGTCTCAAAGGATATTTACACATGTTTCGCATTTACCGAAAACCAAGAAAAAGCCAATACCGGTACAAGTTCCGACTTCTGGCAATACCGATGCCTGTATTAATCTTATTCACCCGGAATCGGTTAGGTTGGTCTCAACACCGATACGGTACCGGAATTCATTATAGCTTATAATAACAAATAAGAAACATTTTATTTTGAACGTAACTCCATTATCAATGAAATATATTTTTTAACACAACTACATATCACGTTTATCTTTAGTAGATAGAACAAACAAAATCAATTGTATTTGACTACCTTGATTTTTTCACAAAACTTTTATTGAAATGTAGATAAAAATAAAGTAAATAGAACAAACAAATCAATTGTATTTGACTAACTTGATTTTTTCACATAACCTTTAATGAAACGTAGATAAAAATAAACATTTCACAAGATTATATTCAAGATTTTATAAAGCTTTATATTATATTATTGAAATAACAAAATGTGTAAACGTCATCACTTTATAAAAAAATTAAGGTACATTTAAACTTTTCTAATAAACAAGTCTTGTTCAGGTTGTATCAAATTAAATGAGTTGATTTCTTAAGCTGTTTAGTTAGATATTTGGGTTTAAAAAATTATTTTGAATTAGTTATTTACTGTACAAGACGGTGATAACATGCAAAGGGTAGAAAAGAACATGGGTTTTTCATTAAATAATCAAATGGTTAAGATTAAGTGGTCTCCAAATTTTAAATTCATGTAAATAAAAATAAGAGTTAAATGCCCGGATAGTCTCTGTGGTTTGCCTTTTTCCACCTTTAGTCCCTTACTTTCTAAAATTACAGCTATAGTCCTCAACTTTTCAATTTTCATTCCCGAATAGTCCCTGTGCCTAACATCAGTTAGTTTTCTCAGTTAAGAGGGAGTGAAATGACAAAAATACCATTTCCTTAAAAAGAGAAAACCACAGGGACTATCCGGGCATTTAACTTCAATTAATATTTTAGAATTATGTGGGACCCACCACCTACCCTACCCACTTCATCTTCTCCACTCCACTCCACACCACCACCACCACCATCTCCACCTTCAACCACCACCACCATCCCCACTTCATCTACCCCCCACTTCACCGTAAGCACCACTGCCACAACCATCCCCGTCACAACCACCACCGCCGCCATCATCACCGCTGAAGATCGCCCTTCCGCAACAGCGATCATTGGGAAATTCATGGCTCCCGATGATGAATTCTACTTTGATTGGTGTACCTGTGAAGCTGGTGGCATTTGAGTGAGGCCAACATGAGGTTTCGGAGGGACACCGGTTTGTATTTTTCTCTCTTCATTTTACCCCACGCGACCAGTTCAAGATGCTTGACTGTAACCAATTTTCCTTTGGCATATTCTTTCGTTTATATTGCTAAAAATGAATATTTCTTGATCAATCAGGTGGGTGATGCTAGCCCGATTTTTGATATCATGGCTGTCATGTTGGAAAACTTATCCACTTATCCACTTATGGCATATAACAACAAGGCAAGAACACTACTTATACAAATTCATATAATATTCAATCATGTGTTTCTTGTACCATCTTCGGTTTGACCTCAGCCAAGTGTTGGCATGGTGTTTGACCCCAAAACTATTGCAAGGTCACTATCGAGATATGTTTCGGCTTTTTCTTCTTTACAGAAGATGAAAAAAGATACAAATACTTTTGGTTATGGAAAGGGGGTAGATGGTGGTGGTGGTTGAAGGTGGAGATGATGGTGATATTGTGGAGTGGGGAAGATGAAGTGGGTAGGGTGGGTGGTGGGTTGTAACAACCCGACTCTTCAGGTCATTACTTATCGCTGTCATTTCTTTCTTAACCGCTTGTACTCTTGGGATTCGATGCTAATTAACCCTTTTGCGTTAATATATCGGTTAAATTACATTTTTGGTTTAAAACTATATTTTTACGCATTTTAACGCTTATTACAACGCATATTACAACGCTTATTCAAAACGCAGTTATCGCATTTAAACGCTGTTTATAACGCATTTTATCGCTTGATTGCATCGCATGTTTAGACTAAACGCTATCACAACGCTATCGCAACGCAAACTCAAAGCAAACTCTAAACGCGGATTTACTTATGTTATGTTATGTGTGTTATTTGTGTGATTGATTGTTTATTTGTTATGTGGTTATCAACGAAACGCTTATACGCTCAAATGCTCACTCACAACTCTATTAAACGAAACGCAATGCTTAACGCACAAAACGAAAGTTGGAAAACTAACTCGCACAACACGGCTGTCCGAATGAACATCCGATCGAACGGACATCCGACCGGATGGCCATTCGACCAGACGCCATCCGACCACACGACCCTCGCGCACCGACTTAACTCTCCACTCCCCCTCTATAAATACCGCCGTACACCCTTCTTTCTCTGATTTGACACCTCCATCCGACCACACGCACTCAAGTCACTCTCAGTCACTTTTAATCGAGATTCAAGGCTACTTCGTAAGTATTTCACCGCAAATCTTGTACAACCTTCATCATTAAACACTTCTACATCATCTTCTTCATCAAAATCACACACAAACACTAACTTTTCTCTCGAAATCGCATGGTTTGGAACTCTTGAAGGTGTTCTTCACTCACCTTGCTTATGCAAACTGTTGTGAAGCACCAACCCATCAAGATTGGCTCAGATCTAAGAGATTTCCACCACCTTTCGACTAAGTTTTGCAAGATTTCAATACTTTTCATCTTTTTTCAAACTTTTCTTCACTTTTCTTCAAGTTTTCACACATTTTTCGATGGAATCTAGACTCAATCAGACTCTCTACTTGTTCCTTAGTTGAGAGTCGGCTGGAAACGAATTTCCACCGGAGAGATGACCGATTAACGGGTCAAACATGAAATCTCATCAAGTATAGCTTGTCAGTCCGAAGGGGTGAATCCCATCCGAAAGAATGAGCTAGGCTTGGTGTATTCCCCTTGTTTGACACATCATCACGCCGTCTCCGTTAAACTTCAAACTTTTTACTTAGAAAATTTTACAAATTTTCAAATAACAGATCGCCCACTCGAAAGGCCATCCGATCGGATGACCATCTGATCGCATGACCATTCGACCGGGTAACCTGTCCCTTATACTAATCCTTGTTCAAAATGATTTGATTAAACATCGAACTTTAACAGTTTTTACAAACAAACACACCTCATTCGAATGGCCATCCGTTCGAATGGTCATCCGCTCGGATAACCATCCGCTCGAATGGAGACCCATCCGTTCGAATCACCATTCGAACACCATTCAACATTCTGTTTACGCTCTGTTCAACGCCTACGCTACTGTTCTATGCTCAGGCTAAACTCCACGCGCTCCCTTTAATCCAAATCAAGTCTGTGTTTACTTGATAAACACGCACTGTGAGTATACTCGAACCCATTTTCTTTTAACGCACTTTTGGGTGTTACATACGTTCTATATCAAAACACAACAACACACAACGCAAACACTTTATAACGCTAACCACTCCCGCATGCTTTACATGTACTTTGAATGCTTGTAGTATGCTATACGGTGTTAGATTATACCGCCTCTAGCAATGGTAGTACTATAGTTTGGACTAAGCACCTGTCATGGACAGGGGTTGCTAGGGATCACATCACTTTACTTCACGTGTTCGCTGAACATGTGTTGCGCATACTCTACAACGCAGTCTCGTGGTTAAGTTGTAATCATTGTGTGATAGTTACTTGCTTTCGCCAGTTACGTGTTACATGTTGGTTATGCGTAAACGCTTTCTATACTATATGCTATGCAAACTTGTGTACTCACCTTTAAATTTTATATATTGACCTTATTTTAATGTATGTGAGAGGTTGATAGGATGCTATGCTATGCTATGCTACGATTAAACAAGCTAGGAAGTCTAGAAACCCGCTAAATAAAATCTGAGTTGTCGGAATAGTATTTGTTTATAATACTCGCTATTTGTAATGACTGTTATTGCTTTATATGTTAGTAGTATGGGATATTAATGTGAAAACTAGTATTTCTGGTCCTATATTTGTGTTTAATGTAACGTGTATGAACTCTGTGTGGGAAGTTGATATGTTAGTTTTAATGAATAAGTGATATGTATTATGTGATTTTGTGTAACGTATGTATGTAATGTAATCGCACAAGCCCATTCGGGCCACACTATTTGTACTCAAAACCCAAGGGCAACCCATGAAGGGTTCGGCCCACTCCCTTAGATCGCATAACACCGAGGGTGTTAGTATAAATCCTACACTTCACCAAATCACACAAAGTTTAGCAAACCCTGAATCTCTCCTCTCTCTCTCTCCCTCTCAAAGCCGACGACAACACACCTTTCTCCATCGAAGCTTTTGTGTTCGGATCAATCTTTGCTCTCTTCTCTAACTGGTTAGTGTTTTAACTATGATTGTATGTTACATGATGTTGTGATCTATATGCCCTACATGATGATTTAGGGATGATATGTGATTGATTGTGATGAAAACTGTTAAGGTTTGGTGTTCATATAATCCGCGCACATGTGTAGTATATATGGCTCAATATAGGGTTTGATGATGCTATGATTTGGAAGATGATCTAGAACCGAATGTATGTAAATCGGCTGTGATGTGTTTGAACTCGGATGATATGTGTTAATCCTAGTGTTTAATCCGATTGAATGTTATCATAGGTTGTTGTCATGATTTGGATGTTAATTAGGGTTTATATGAATTAAATGATGATTGCTTGATTTGATCGAGATATGCATGATAAGAAACTGTTTGTTTTGTTGATTGATAAATTGCATAAATGGAAACCATGTAACTGATTGCCATGATTTCGGGATAATTAGAATTGATCGCACAAGTTCCTTAATCGCACAAGAGCCGAACGTACAAGCTCTTGAATCGCACAAGGGACTGATCGCACAAGACAGTCGCACAAGATTGGTGCAACTGTTTAAAGCCATAGTACACACTAGTTATGCATGATCGCACAAGACATGTGGATTGCACAAGCCAGTGTCGATCGCACAAGCTTTGGGCCACACACAGTAGTTAGACTTAATATATGTTATTGGGCCGAATGGCCCAACCCAGTCGCACAACTTAACTGGATCGCACAAGTCCATCCGGATCGCACAAGACCAATGGTTGTTATTAATTGGGCCGTGTATATATGTTTGGGCTTTTGGATTGCTTGGGTCGGGTTAACAGTGGATCGTACAACATGATGTGGGTCACACAAGGCTGTGTTGACCGCACAACATGTTGGGCTTGGTAGTTGTTGGGTTTCAATTATTCCAATCACACAAGATGTTATTGGGCTTGCATACTTCAGCCTAATACATCCTGATCGCACAACCACGGGTTTTATGTGTGGAACTGATTTGTTTAACATGATCTATGTGTATCATGATCATTACGTGTTGTAACCTGATAGTTATGTGTAAAACTTATGTGCACTACTTGAACCAGGACCTGACTTGTAGCTCAAGTGACCTTTTCGTGTATCTTCCGAGCTAACCTGAGGTGAGTTCACACTTTATACAAGGCATGGGATTCCCGGTGGTTGGGAATGGGTAAAGGATTAAAACGTAAACTGCGTGATCTCCTGGTTTGGAACACGTACACATCCTCTCTATTGAAGGGTGATAACACGTACTAAGAATTTAATCGGAACCTGCGTGATCTCCTGGTTTGGGGACACGTACACATCCTCTTTATTGAAGCGCGATAACATTGATACTAGACCAAAAACTCTATCATGAAGTCCCTCATTTTTTTGTCGACTTAATCGCCGGGCCAATGGCGAGCGGGTCATTAGTTAGATAACGCTATTTAGGTTTGACAAGCCTCACACCGTGCCGCATAGGACGGGCGTGAACTAATGGATCTGGGCACTAGTCAATGATGATAGACATTGACATTAGGGCACCAACTTACTTCAGTCAGTGGTCGATATGGTAACGGGTCTAGTGGTTCACATGGGGAAGCCCCCCACTGGTTAAGTTTTGGGTAACAAGGAAATTGGTTAACTCATGGATTACAAATGAACTTATGGTTTTGGAACAACTTTAAAATGAACATCAATTGTGAACTAACTCAACTTTGTTGTTGATTCGTTGCTACATGCCTTGCAGGTCGTTAGGTACTTAGAGGGAGCTTGCACGCGAAGGAGAGGTCGTTGTGGGACATGGACTGTTGAGTTCCATGTTAAACATTTGAACGTTAAAACTTATGTTTTGGTTTTATACTTTATGCTTTCACTGATAACTTGAACTTGGTTAAATTGTTTTGGACACCAATTATATTGTGGTTGGTTTTATCCTTATTATTATACACTGTTCAATATGATTGGTGGCTTGATCCTGGTCATGTCACGCCTCCTGCGGTGATACTCCGCTTGTGGACTTTGGGGGTGTGACAGATTGGTATCAGAGCCATTGGTTATAGTTAGGGGTGCAAATTAGCCGAGCCGAGTCTGACCTCGGCCAGGCTCGAGCTCGAGCTCGATTAACTTATGAGAGCTCGGCTCGATTCGAGCTTTGTTTTCAAAGTTCGAGCTCGGCTCGTTTGTATTTTATCAAGCTCGAGCTCGGCTCGGGCTCGGCTCGTTTATTATCTATTAATTAGTATATTAAATAAACATAATATAAATAATAGACTTTTTAGGCTTGCGAGCTCGATAAATAAAGCTCGGGCTCGGGCTCGTTTACTAAATAAGCTTATTTTTAGGTTCGAGGTCGGCTTGTAAACAAGTTTAAATAAGCTCGACTCGACTCGGCTCGTTTACACTAAGGCTCGATAAGGCTCGACGAGCCTAACGAGCTTCACATGTGAGGCTCGAGCTCGGGCTCGATAAACAAACGAGCTTTGTTTTGAGGCACAAGCTCGGCTCGGGCTCGATTAGGCTCGGCTCGTTTCGAGCTTTTTCTCGAGCCGATCTCGAGTAGCTCGCGAGCCGCTCGGCTCGTTTGCACCCCTAGTTATAGTGAACTTGGTTTTAAAAAGGGAAAAACTTTTTGACAAAACCATACTATAACCTGTACAGTGCTCAACGATCCACAACGACACTTCGCTCCACGTGCAAGACTCAACATCTTAGGTAATTTGGTTTGTGTTTGCATTACCTATCTGTTAGTTTAAGTAGTGTAACGATCATGGTATGCTTAGTTAGTGTAACAACTGTTGCTTGAACCCTGTGTGCTAGCTCTCTTCTGTCACTCCACACTTACGCACTTACGCGAAACCTTTCTTACTTGTGTTTCCTTCGATGTGAAGATCATGAGTGGACGCCTAAACTTGACTCAAGCGCAGCTGACGGCTCTAATCAACGAACGAGTTGCTGAGGCACTCGCAGCAGTTCCAGCAAGAGGTATAACCTGCCATTTCGACCTATCCTAGGATGTCTAGATCCTACCCTCGTGAACCAACTCTCGTGTTTAATCTTGTCTTTTCTTTCTCGTGCGACAGGTCAACATGCTCAACCTCCCATGTGTACGTTAAAGACCTTCATGGACTGTCGACCTAGTACCTTCAGTGGTACAGAAGGAGCTGTAGGTCTTCTCCACTGGTTCGAGAAGATCGAGTCCGTTTTTGAGAGGTGTGAATGCCCTAAGGCTCGTAGGGTGAAATTTGCTACTGGAACGCTCGAAGGTGCTGCGTTAACCTGGTGGAAAGCACAGGTTCAAATGCTAGGGTTAGCAGCTGCTAATGACACCCCATGGAACGACTTCAAAGATCTGATCAAGGAGGAGTACTGTCATCGCGACGACATTCACAAGTTAGAGGTGGAGTTTTACAATCTGAAGATGACAGGGTCTGAAATCGAAGCATATACGAAAAGATCAAACGAATTGGCTGTATTGTGTCCTACTATGGTGGATCCTCCTATCAATCGTATCGAGCTGTACCTCAAGGGTCTAGTGCCAGAGATTTAGAGCCATGTGACTGGGGCTAACCTTGGTACCATCCAGCAAGTCATTTGACTATCCCATCGCCTCACTGATCAGGCAGTTGAACAGAACAAGCTGCCTAAGCGTATTAGTGCTACTACCACTTCTGATGCTCCTAGCGACAACAAGCACAAGTGGGATGGAAATTCAAGCAAGGGTTTGACTTCTGTCCAGTCTTAGTCCCAGTAGCGAAAAACTGATGACTACAAGAGCCCTGGTCAGCAATCCTCAGGAAGTCAGAATCCAGGTCAGAATGGATACAGAGGGAATCACCCCAAATGCAATCGTTGTGGTTTTCACCACAGCGGACCATGCACAAAGGGAAACTGTCAGAGGTGTAACAAACATGGCCATGCAGCCAAGGATTGCAGGAGCCCCTATCCTGCGAATCAGCGACGGCAACAGCAGCAGCAGACTCCACAGAACTAGCAGCAACTGAGGGGTAACAACAAGGGATGCTTTCAGTGTGGTGCTGAAGGCCACTTCAAGAGAGACTGTCCCCAGCTGAACCAGAATCAGAATAACAACAACAACTACGGGAATGGGAACAACAATGGGGGTAACAATGATGGCAACGGTGCCAGGGGACGTGTTTTCATGATTGGTCAGGGTGAAGCGAGGAATGATCCCAACGTTGTGACGGGTAAGTTCCTACTGGATGACTTCTTTGTTACTGTTTTATTTGATTCGGGTGCCGATACTAGTTATGTGTCCCTAAAAGTTAGTCGGATGCTTAAGCGTACCCCAACACTTTTGAACACCAAGCACATTGTAGAACTAGCGAATGGTAAAAGTCTCGAGGCCACACCCATAGTTAAGGGTTGTAATCTCGTCTTAGCTGGTCAGACCTTCTCTATCGACCTTATCCCCATCGTTCTTGGTAGCTTCGACATCGTCATTGGGATGGATTGGTTATCTCAACATCAAGCGGAGATTCTTTGCAAGGAGAAAATCGTCCGCATCCCTCGCTTTGGTGAGGCACCTCTTGTTATTCGTGGTGATAAGAGTGGTGCTGTCGTGGGCATCATCTCTTTTCTTAAGGCCCAGAAGTGTTTGCGTAAGGGTCACACAGCTATTCTCGCCCTTGTTACTGACACCTTGATGAAGGAGAAGAAGATAGAAGACATTCCTATTGTACGCGACTTTCCTGAGGAACTACCTGGTCTTCCGCCTCATCGTCAGGTCGAATTTCAAATCGAGCTAACTCCTGGAGCAGCGCCCATAGATCGTGCACCCTATCGATTAGCCCCATCAGAACAAGAGGAATTGTCCTCTCAACTGCAAGAACTCTTGGATAAGGGTTTCATACGTCCTAGCTCTTCTCCCTGGGGAGCTCCAGTCTTGTTTGTGAAGAAGAAAGACGATACCTTCCGAATGTGTATTGACTATCGCGAACTCAACAAGGTGACCGTGAAGAATCGTTATCCTCTTCCGCGTATCGATGACCTATTCGACCAACTGCAAGGGTCAAGCTACTACTCTAAGATTGATCTGAGATCGGGCTATCATCAGCTGAGAGTCCGAGACGAGAACATCTCTAAAACTGCATTCAGGACTCGTTACGGTTACTACGAGTTCCTGGCCATGCCTTTTGGGTTGACCAACGCACCTGCGGTCTTCATGGATCTCATGAACCGAGTGTGCAAACCTTACCTGGATAAGTTCGTTATTGTTTTCATCGACGACATCCTGATCTATTCTAAGAGCCAGGAGGAACACGAGCATCATCTGCGACTTATTTTGGAACTTCTTCGAGCAGAGCAGCTTTATGCTAAGTTTTCAAAGTGAGACTTTTGGCTTCGTGAAGTCCATTTCCTAGGCCACGTGGTAAATGAAGATGGGATTCATGTGGATCCATCCAAGGTTGATTCGATCAGAAACTGGCCTGCACCTCGTACACCAACCGAAATCCGTCAATTCTTGGGTTTGGCGGGTTACTACAGAAGGTTTATCAAGGATTTCTCAAAGATTGTGCAACCTCTCACTTCACTAACCCAGAAGGGTGTCACCTATCGTTGGGGTGATGCACAGGAATCTGCGTTTCAGCACTTAAAGGAGAAACTGTGTAGCACACCTATTATCTCGTTACCTGAGGGCACAGACGATTTTGTGGTCTATTGCGACGCGTCAATCTAAGGACTTGGTTGTGTGTTGATGCAACGTGAGAAAGTCATTTCTTATGCGTCATGCCAACTTAAGGTTCACGAAAGGAACTACACTACCCACGACCTGGAGCTGGGAGCTGTTGTTTTCGCACTCAAGATATGGAGGCATTACCTGTACGGTACCAAGTGCACCATCTACACCGATCACAGGAGTCTCCAGCATATCTTCGAGCAAAACCTAAGCGTGCGTGTGCGTTACAGCTTACCACCCACTCTAGTCTTCCCGCCCAAATTCGTGATGCTCAGGTCGAAGCATTGAAAGTAGAGAACATCAGGGCTGAGTCTCTGCGAGGATCGAGGAAACGGTTAGAACAAAAGGAAGACGGTGCTTATTACGTAACAGGGCGCATCTGGGTTCCACTGTATGGTAACATGCGCGAGCTTGTGATGGACGAAGCACACAAGTCTCGTTACTCGGTACATCCTGGTTCGGATAAGATGTACCATGATCTCAAGACTACGTACTGGTGGCCCCACATGAAAGCCAACATAGCAACCTACGTTAGTAAATGTTTGACTTGTGCGAGAGTCAAAATCGAGTACCATAAACCATCAGGCCTACTTCAACAACCAGAGATACCGACATGGAAATGGGAGCAAATTTCCATGGATTTCGTTACTGGCCTGGCTAGATCTCAACGCGGAAATGATACCATTTGGGTGATCGTGGATCAACTGACCAAGTCTGCACACTTTCTGGCTATCAAGGAAACGGATAAGTTTTCTACACTTGCAGACGTCTACCTAAAAGAAGTAGTTTCAAGGCACGGGGTGCCAACCTCCATCATATCTGATCGTGACGCGTGTTTTACCTCAGAGTTGTGGCAAGCGATGCACAAATCCTTTGGCTCACGATTAGACATGAGCATAACATATCATCCGCAGACGGATGGGCAGTCTGAGCGCACCATCCAAACCCTTGAAGACATGCTTCGGGCATGTGTACTCGATTCTGGTAACGGCTGGGAAAAACACCTCCCGTTAGTGGAGTTTTCGTATAACAACAGTTACCACACCAGCATCCAGGCTGCTCCGTTTGTGGCATTGTATGGATGAAAATGCCGATCACCTTTGTGCTGGGCGGAAGTTGGTGACAGTCAAATCACTGGCCCAGAGCTCTTCGTGGACACAACAGAGAAGATTGCTCAGATACGACAACGAATGGCGGCAGCTCGTGACCGTCAGAAAAGCTACGCTGATAAGCACAGGAAACCACTCGAGTTCCAGGTTGGGGATCGAGTGCTGCTCAAAGTCTCACCTTGGAAAGGTGCGGTTCGTTTTGGCAAACGCGGCAAACTCAACCCGCGATACGTCGGACCTTTCCAAATCATAGAGAAAATAGGCAAAGTGGCCTACAAACTGAATCTACCCGAAGAACTAAGCAGAGTTCACAACGTTTTCCACGTGTCGAATCTGAAGAAGTGTCTGTCAAATGAGACCCTCATAGTTCCTCTCAAGGAGCTCACTATCGACGATCAGCTGCGATTTGTCGAGGAACCTGTAGAGATTACAGACCGAGACGTTAAGGTTCTCAAGCATACCAGAATTCCTCTTGTTCGAGTTCGTTGGAACTCCCGTCGTGGCCCAGAGTTTACCTGGGAACGAGAAGACCAGATGAAACACAAGTACCCCCAGTTGTTCGAAAGCTGTGAAACCACTACTGAGGCTGAAGCTACTGCGGAATTTCGGGACGAAATTCCAAACCAACGGGGGAAGGATGTGACACCCCAGGAAAACCAGGAAAACCATGCAACTCAACTAGCTTCCTCAGTGAGTATGTGCTAAATTTCCGGAAGAAAGTTCTTTCAACTTGGGGATGATGTGACAACTAGTATTTCTGGACCTATATTTGTGTTTAATGTAACGTGTATGAACTCTATGTGGCAAGTTGATATGTTAGTTTTAATGAATAAGTGAGACGTATTATGTGATTTTGTGTAACATATGTATGTAATGTAATCGCACAAGCCCATTCGGGCCACACTATTTGTACTCGAAACCCAAGGGCAACCCATGAAGGGTTTGGCCCACTCCCTTAGTTCGCATAACACCTAGGGTGTTAGTATAAATCCTACACTTCACCAAATCACACAAAGTATAGCAAACCCTAAATCTCTCCTCTATCTTCCTCTCAAAGCCGACGACAACACACCCCTCCCCATCGAAGCTTTTGTGTTCGGATCAATCTTTGCTCTCTTCTCTAACTGGTTAGTGTTTTAACTACTGATTGTATGTTACATGATGTTGTGATCTATATGCCCTACATGATGATTTAGGGATGATATGTGATTGATTGTGATGAAAACTGTTAAGGTTTGGTGTTCATATAATCGGCGCACATGTGTAGTATATACGACTCAATATAGGGTTTGATGATGCTATGATTTGGAAGATGATCTAGAACCGAATGTATGTAAATCGGCTGTAATGTGTTTGAACTCGGATGATACGTGTTAATCCTAGTGTTTAATCCAATTGAATGTTATGATAGGTTGTTGTCATGATTTGGATGTTAATTACGGTTTATATGAATTAAATGATGATTGCTTGATTTGATTGAGATATGCATGATTTGAAACTGTTAGTTTTGTTGATTGATAAATTGCATAAATGGAAACCATGTAACTGATTGCCATGATTTCGGGATAATTAGAATTGATCACACAAGTTCCTTAATCGCACAAGAGCCGAATGTACAAGCTCTTGAATCGCACAAGGGACTGATCGCACAAGACAGTCGCACAAGATTGGTGCAACTGTTTAAGCCCACAGTACACACTAGTTATGCATGATTGCACAAGACATGTGGATCGCACAAGCCTGTGTCGATCGCACAAGTCTTGGGCCACACACAGTAGTTAGACTTAATATATGTTATTGGGCCGAATGGCCCACCCCAGTCGCACAACTTAACTGGATCGCACAAGTCCATCTGGATCGCACAAGACCAATGGTTGTTATTAATTGGGTCGTGTATATATGTTTGGGCTTTTGGATTGCTTGGGCCGGGTGAACAGTGGATCGCACAATGTGGGTCGCACAAGGCTGTGCAGACCGCACAACATGTTGGGCTGGGTAGTTGTTGGGTTTCAATTATTCCAATCGCACAAGATGTTATTGGGCTTACATACTTCAGCCCAATACATCCTGATCGCACAACCACGGGTTTTATGTGTGGAACTGATTTGTTTAACATGATCTATGTGTATGTCATGATCATTACGTGTTGTAAACTGATAGTTTATGTGTAAAACTTATGTGCACTACTTGAACCTGGACCTGACTTGTATGGTAACCATGTTAGGACGTGGTTAACCACTTGTAGCTCAAGTGACCTTTTCTTGTATCTGGCGAGCTAACCTAAGGAGGGTTCACACTTTCTATAAGGCATGAGATTCCTCGTGGTTGGGAATGGGTAAAGGATTAAAACGGAAACTGCGTGATCTCCTGGTTTGGAACACGTACACATCCTCTATATTGAAGGGTGATAACACGTACTAAGAATTTAATCGGAACCTGCGTGATCTCCGGGTTTGGGGACACGTACACATCCTCTTTATTGAAGGGTGATAACATTGATACTAGACCAAAAACTCTATCATGAAGTCCCTCATTTTTATATCAACTTAATCGTCGGGCCAATGGCGAGCGGGTCATTAGTTAGATAGCGCTATTTAGGTTTGACAAGCCTCACACCATGCCGCAGAGGACGGGCATGAACTAATGGATCTGGGCACTAGTCAATGATGATAGACATTAACGTTAGGGCACCAACTTACTTCAGTCAGTGGTCGATATGGTAACGGGTCTAGTGGTTCACATGGGGAAGCCCCCCACTGGTTAAGTTTTGGGTAACAAGGAAATTGGTTAACTCATAGATTACAAATGAACTTATGGTTTTGGAACAACTTTAAAATGAACATCAACTGTGAACTCGCTCAACTTTGTTGTTGGTTCGTTACTACATGCCTTGCAGGTCGTTAGGTACTTAGAGGGAGCTTGCATGCGAAGGAGAGGTCGTTGTGGGACATGGACTGTTGAGTTCCATTTTAAACATTTGAACTTTAAAACTTATGTTTTGGTTTTATACTTTATGCTTCCGCTGATAACTTGAACTTGGTTAAATTGTTTTGGGCACCAATTATATTGTGGTTGGTTTTATCTTTATTATTATACACCGTTCAATATGATTGGTGGCTTGATACTGGTCATGTCACGCCTCCTGCGGTGATACTCCGCTTTTGGATTTTGGGGGTGTGACAATTAACGTTAAATATAATGT
This sequence comes from Helianthus tuberosus, assembly GCA_030545235.1. NCBI lineage: Eukaryota > Viridiplantae > Streptophyta > Magnoliopsida > Asterales > Asteraceae > Helianthus > Helianthus tuberosus. The sequence goes on along the minus strand of CM060412.1, from coordinate 18,347,059 downwards.
TATTTAATAGTTGTTATGGATTCTCATGAGCAACTGTTTCGCTCAGTGCCACGCCCCGATGATTCCGCCATTGGTTGGGGTGTGACAGGTGTGACAGATTGGTATCAGAGCCATAACTATCGGGAATTAGGCCGAGTCTTGTAGGATTGGCCTAGTCTATAGTCTAGGTACCAACAGACCGCTTCGTGCGAGCCCAGTAAGGGTTTTGTACGAACTTACTTTTTATACTCTCACTCGAACTCGTGAAAACTACAACTTCGTGCGAACCCACATACTACAGCTTTGCACAAAGGAGTCTTTCCTAAGGCTGAAACACTACATGCCTTTCCTAAGGCTGCACACAACACACACGTTTTCGAAAACACTCGCATAACACAATCGAGTGATTGGATCAAGATTAGGTGTGAAAACCAAGAACTCTCGATAAGATCACTCACTCTACGTGTATTTTTACTCTCAGCACGAGAATCCCTGTTGAGTTAGGAGTCACATCCATTCCCCGACAGAGATCTCCATCTCTATCTCGTGGCTTTGCCACACTTTCGGGAATGAAGTTGTTAAGTTAGGGGTGAAACCCGCATCTTAATGACCTGTTCCACTCCCTACTTTGATTTTACAAAACTCTCACCAAAGTCTCCATGGATTCCAACGACTCGAGTCACGTAATAACTGGAAGGATGAGTGTCGTTCATCATGTTTCAGTGAAAGCACAGTCTATTAGGCCAAAGCGTGTATTCGCGGTCGTTGTGAATAGTCGAATCACTTTAGGTAGTCGATGTCTCACACCCAAGACGCTCTGTTTTATATGAAGCCTGCAATCGCCGGTCTTACGCGTTATCGATTTTATGTGTCTACATGATTATATGTTTATATGTTTCGCTTTTGGAGATTCATGCTTTTCGCTTTCATCGCTTCGCAAAACTTGCACAAATCGCACAAATTTCGAATCTAAAATGCTAACTAATCACAGACGAAACTACGAACTCTCGTACCCTATACTACTCGCAACGCTACTCGCTATCACTACTTGCTGTCGCTCGCAACTCTCGAACGCGCTATGCAGCTTTGAAAGAATGGTGAATATGTGCAAAATATAGGTGAATACATGCAAAATATGTGCTTACGTGGATTATATGCTCCTACGTGCTTATGTGCCTATGTGGTTTATGTGCCTACGTGACTATATGCTTATGTGCCGACGTGTTCCTGATGCTTTACCTAATAATAATAATAAGTATGTTGGTTAAACACAAAATTTCAAAACATGATATAATCGAATCTCGTCTAAATCATATGACGATGTCTGCAGCAGACAATGTCGTCATTTGGTTCCCACACTCAACGTGCCGCTCGACGAAACCATGCTGACAAGCGTATCGCTTCACTAGTAGACAAGGAAATCGCTAAAGTCATTCCTCAGATGGTCAGTGAGATCAACGAGGTCAGCAGCAAGTCCCCTGTTGAATTAAAGAGCGACTCTCCAAAAGCTCCTTTCAGCTTTAAGCAATTCAAAGCTTGTGGTCCTGCTAACTTCACTGGTGAAGATGGACCCAGTGCTATGTTCCAGTGGTTTGACTTTATCGAAGTCACCTTCAGGAAAAGCGGATGCCCAAAAAATATGCGTACTGTTAATGCTACTGGAGGTGAAGATGGACCTATTGCTATGTTCCAGTGGTTTGACTTTTCAGTCCAGGGCTCTGGACTGGTGGACTGTTGAGCGCAACAGGCGCGGTAATGATGCAGCTTATGGCCTTTCATGGGAAGAGCTCGGGGAGCTCATGATGAAGGAGTTATGTCATCCTCATGAGGTGCAAAAGCTGGAGAATGAATTCTGGCATATCAAACAAGATGGAGGTGACAACGCTGGTCTCACCGCTCGCTTTAAGCAGCTCAGTATTATCTATCCTGGTCAGGTGGCAACGCCTGATATGACGATCAAGAAGTACATTCGAGCTTTACCCGACTATGTAGCTGACTTTGTCCAAGCAGCTAAACCTGCTACTATTGAGGATACTTACCAACTCGCAGCTGAGATCAACGATAAGCGAGTCTTAGCTGGGTATTTCAAAACCTCAACCAATAATCTCAATCTGGTCACTGCTACTCCCACTCCGGCTATCGACGTCGCAGTATCACAAGTTTCAAGGTCCTCACATCAGAATCGCAAGCGAAAGGGTAACAACAACAAGAACTACGCTACAACCGCCGCTCCTCTCAACGCTGTCCCCGTACAACCCAGCAACCAGAATCGCCAAGCTCCTATCACCAACACACCGCCTGCTAAGCGTGCGTACACTGGTGTTCATCCTCTCTGCCCCACTTGCACGTACCATCACCCTGCAGGGGTGAACTGTCGTTTATGTGTAAACTGCAACATTTATGGGCACTTTACCGCTTACTGCCGTTCAGGCTTGCGTCAACATGCTTCTCAAGCTCCTCCAGCACCGCCAGCTCAACCCCTTGCTCTTCAGGGTAACCAAGCAGCTCCTGCGCCCGCAGTTCATGCACGAGCTTGCTACTCTTGTGGTGATCCGAATCCTTTTGCTAACGTCTGCCAGAATCACGACGTGAAATAGGAATCGCAGCAGCAACCACCGCAACAACCACCACAGCAACGACAACAGCAGCAGCTGCAGCCACATCAAGAAGCCCGTGGGAGAACTTTCAACATCAACGTCCGCCAGGCTCAGACTGACAACAACATTGTCAATGATACGTTCCTTGTTAACGGTATTTATGCTTCATGTTTGTTTGATACTGGAGTTGATAACTGTTTTGTGTCGTTTGATTTCGAAAAGCTCCTAAACCGTAAACGCGCTAACCTCCCACCGACGTTCGCCGTAGAAATTGCCACCGGAAGAACCATCACCGTCAGTTCCATTCTCCATTACTGTACTCTCAAACTCAACACTCACGTTTTTCAGATCGATCTCATTCCATTGTGTAGGATCATTTTCACGACCAAACGAGTCGTTCAGAAGAGTTTTTGCTCAATACGAGAGGCAGAAACAAACGTATTGAGGTAAATCAGTTTGCAATTCACTTTAAACTGTCTTTTGATTGATATAACAACGTTTTACAGCGAGTAGACACTTCGGCAGCAGTTCGACTCTGAAACTGGAAAGTTACAAATGACAAGGCGTCATAGGTATTTATAGGAGAACTGATTTCGTGCAGAACAACTTCACATGAAATAGTGATTTCGCACGAAACAACACAAACGAAATGGCCAGCTTATTTCGTACGAAATGACCAAGTCATTTCGTGCGAAATGGCTTCACATCTCATTTCGTGCGAAATGCCATAAACACTCTTTTCTTGTGTTTCGTGCCCTGATCTATCTAATCTAATACAAGACTCGATACAAGTCGAAGTCGACAGACATAGCACCAACAGACTCCCCCTTGGATGTTGACGAAGTCTTCAGTGTCGAGTCTTCAATCTTCAATCTTTATCAGTCTTCTTGTTCTCTCCGAAATATCTAACAGTATAAAACATCCTCAATCCTCTCTTTTTTCTCTATCAGCTAATCTCCCCCTTGGATGTTGATCTATCATCTTTAATTCCAGAATCGCAACCTGGCTTTCAAGCTTTCTAATCCTCTCTTTTTTCTCTATCAGCTAATCTCCCCCTTAAGTTCATCAGCATCAACAGTATCAAGATCGTAACCTGGCTCCCTATAATACCAGAATCAGGAACCTGGCTAACCTGCACAAACTCTACCCAAAAATAAATTTCATAAATTTACAATTTGACAAATTTATATACCACTTGCAGGTATTAATCAATCAATAAATGATTTTACAATATTAATCTCTGATGAACCACTTGTAGAAATACCAATTTTCTTTTCAAACAATTTTTCATCTCAAACATCTCAACCAAACTCTCCCAAACCTTTTGTTCATCATGTTTAGCACTTGGAATTTTGAAAATCAACTTTCCAACATCAGTTGTCGAAAATCTTTTTGTATTTTTCATAATTTTATGCTAAAACACACTGAAAATCTTTTTGGATTTTTGAATCTTGAAAGAAAAAGTAATAAAAAAATATTTACAAACAATATTTTTGTGAGTTTGTGTAAGAGGATCATATTAGTTTATGAGACAAATCACTAACATCGTTAAGCTTTAAACATTTTAAGTTCTAAACGATTCACTTAGATTGTCAGTATAGTAATCCACTTAAATTTTCACACAAAGTTCAACTGTTTCGATATACGAGATTAATGTTTTAGAGACTTAAACTTATTCATGTGTCCCACCTCAGAATATACTCCCGTATCCAGATCCCAATATTCAGTCTTACAGGTGAATATACCTAGATGATATCTGTAAAGGGTTAAATGCGAGGGCCATGAGAGCTCAGTCTATTGCTTCCGCAAAATCAGAGAGATGATGGCTTCGACTTTAGGTGTGTTCCCTTTAGAGAATTTTTTCTTCAACAGCACATGATTAGCATTTTTCAATGTTTCATCATTTTTTATGCTGAGGGTGGCGCTATATTTCAAGCAAGCGAAAAGTATTATACGGGGACTAGGCCATTGCTTCCGCAAAATCAGAAGTCCCGGGATAATACCCCAGATATCACTAAGCATAAAGACCTAGTATCTCAGAAAGAGGGACCTTTCAAACAAGATTTCGGGGGTTACCCATATATCCGAGAGATGTTCCCCACGAGATAAGTAAGTTTGATATTTAGGTTTATATCTCGACACAATCTATTAAATGTGCAAAAACCAACTGGCACATCATCAGTGAGACCGTTTATCACATTTTAACTTTCCAATTCTTTAGCATGCTGTGATTGTCTACTGATGTACTATCATTTCCTCTTTTTCACAACAAAACTCATTTTTGATTTTATCATGTTTTTTACTTTTTCAAATTTTCAAATGTTTTTGGATTTTCTGAAAATTTCTTACTCCCCCTAAAATTCAAAATCATTTAAAAGAAATTTGAAAACAAACTGTACATATAAAAAGACAACTGTTGTGAATTGCTTCAAATCGCCATCAACTTGGCATAAACAATCAGAACCGCCCCTGACAACAAACTATTTTCCCATTAAGATTTCAAAACACATAAGTTTGTTTTAATCAAAATAGTTTTTCCGGAAAATTAGTTTTGTTGAAACCACTTGTAAGATCGGGGTTTAATTCATCACATTGTTTCTTTTTCAACCACTTGAATGAGAGTTAAATCAAGCTCAACTTAATGACCTTGATTAACTACTTGTAAGTGAAAACCTTCTTCAACCACTTGTAGGTTCTCATCACCAATACCACTTGTAAAAATATAACAATTTTCAAGAATAAACCATTTGTAATTTTACCAAAAACAAATATTTCAAGAATGATGCCGATTCCTGCTCCACGATTACCAACTTGGGAGCTCCGGCAAGTCAGACATTTTAGTTAGAAAGATTCTCCCAAGTCTGACAATCCTTGGGAGATTCCGAGTCATTCTCACTCGGTTTCTTACCTTTCCTTTTCTTTTCATAAAATTCCTTTACCCCTTTGACCTTCCCGTCAACCATTTTTCCAAAAATATTTTGAACTTTGGGGTTAAAGATTTTTTCAGCATCAAAATCTTTCTTTTCTGAAAAAAATTGATTTGAAATCTCGACTTTTCCAACATTTAATTTTAAAATTTCAGCCCGCAATGGTGGAAAATTTGCCTCATCCAATGGCGGCACTGAATTCTCTTCTTTTATAACAACTTGTGGCTCCTCTGATTTTGTGGAATCGGATTCATCGCCATAAAATATCTCCTCTGATTTTGATGAATCAGAATCATTGCTAGAACTATCATCAGATTTCTTAACAACCCACTTGTGTTTGTCAAGATTCACTTTTCTTCTGTAAAAACTTTTTGAACACTCACCAACCTCAAACTTTGAATTTTTGAAAACTTTAAATTGTTTGGTTGGTGGTTCATTCTCAACCATCTTTTCTTTTAGTTTAAGAGAAACTCCCTGTTTTGTTTGGATTGCCTTTGGACAATTCCTGGCAATATGACCAACTATTTTGCATTGAAAACAGGTTCTCGTCTCTGTCTTCTGAACAATTTTCTTTTTCATTTCCTCTTGCTTCTTAGTAAGGAACTCTTTGTTTGTCTTCTTTCTGAACAATTGCTCTTTTTCTTCTTCGGAAGATGTTCTTGAAACAAAAACAGTTTTTGGTTTATAAGTTTTCTCATTTTTATGATTTTTCGGTGGAATAAATCCAAGACCTTTTCTTTTGAAATTACCATTATGATTTGGTTTCTTTTGAAAACCAGAACCAGAATTGTAACCCTTTTTCTTGTTTAAACGTTGTTGAACTCTTGAGGTGTAAGATTTAGGTTTTTTCAGAAAGATTTACATATTTTATTTCAGAAATATTAATTTCTGTTAGTTTGAAAACCTTTTTAATCATTTCAGTTTTAACACCTCTTATTGGAAATTCCTCATCAGAAAATAATTTGTCTGAATCATTCAAAATATATGCCACTTTGATTGGTTCCTCATTCAAATTAGATTTTGATAACAGGAACTCTTTATCGTAAACCCGTTTGTCCTTTTTGACTGTTGAACTTAACGTTTCAGACTTTGACTCTGGATTTGACTCCTCGGTTTCATCTTTATCCAACACCGGATCGACCACTTTCTTTATTAATTCTGACTCATGATCAGTGTCGGATGATGTGAAAATGACATCAATGTTGTCTGTTAAAATTTCTGAAGACTCAGACTCCCACTGTAAGTTGGTTGCCTTTTTTACTCTTTCTGAATTTGGATTTCGTGGAAAATATCCATTTTCAAGCGGAGGTGGACACTTGTTGTAACTGAAACCTTGTTTCTTACCAGAATCATTTACTTCGGTATCCTTCTTCTTTTCTTCAGATACTTCTTCATCAAATGCCTTCATGCCTTCCACTGTTGGATAAATCCTGTCAATAACATAAGAAGTACATGAGTAACTTTTTAACAACCTGTTTACCCTTTCTGTTTCAATCCTCTGTGTTTCCAGTTTCTGTTCCAGTACAACACACTTTTCAATGTAATTATTGACGATTTTCTGCTTTGTCATGAAAGCTCCTTGAAGTGTTTTCATGGCTGTTGCTTATTCACTGCTGGATTCATTGTATTGATTCATGGCTTTGTTTAGAACATCATAGGATTCTTTCAATCTCTTCATGTTATGAATCAGAGTACTGTTTTGCTTCATCACTGTTCCACAAGTTTCACATTTCACAGGAATCTTTCGTGCATCGGCTTCGATTTCAACTTTGAAAGCTGGAATTTCTTTTGTCTTTTTCTTTATCACCCGAACTTCTTCATCATCACTACAAACTTGTTTTTTAACTTTCTTCTTTTTTACTCGAACTTTTCCATCATCACTATCACTCTCTTCTAACATTCTTAAATGCTCTTTCATTCTTTTTGCATAATAATCATCATTATCACTATCTTCAGCAACTCGAGCAACAAATGCTTTAGCCAATAATTCTTTATCTTGACAGTAATTGTCCCAGCTAAAACCTTCTGGTAATCTTTCATCATCTTGATCGATCAATTTGCTCATCAAATATGCTTTCTTTGATGACTCTTCGATCGCCTTCTTAGCATGTGCAGTTTGTGGTTCTTGTTGTTGATGCGATTGTTGAGCAACTTGATGATAGATCGCTTTACGATAATAATCATTGTTGTTGAATGGATTTTGAGCACCACTTGCTTTGCGGTTTGTGCACTCTCTCTTGAAGTGTCCTTTTTCCCTGCAACGAAAACAAGTAACTTTAGATTTATTAAATCCTAAAGTAGAAACATTTGCATCACGGAAATCATCTCTTCCCGTAATTTGTTTAAACTTTTCAGCTCTTCTCAAAACACTCGCCAAACACCACTTTATATCCATTAACTCCATCTCCTCAGCATCGATCTGATCATAATCCTCTTTTGTCAACATTGGATTTCCGATCCGTCCTGCAACTAAACTCTCATATGACTCTAAAACAGTCACCAATAAAGACATGTGACCTTTTGCAACCTTTTCCGAGAAATTTTCACCATTCTCAAGGTTTAAAACAATGTTGCATTATAATCTCTTGCCATTCTTGGTTACAAAAAAATTTGGATCAAATGATGGATATGAAGAAAATCCCGTTTTGCTGTTTGATCCTTGAGATGACCCTCCAGAAGAACTTTTAGCATTGAATTCAGTTTCGATCTTTGGTGACATGTTGGTCTTATCACTTATACCTCCTTTGTAATACAAACCAATATCTTGTTCACCATCAAAATCTTTCATTCTTGAGATCTTTCGTTGTTCCATCTCTTGAGCTTCAAGTTTTTCAATAAATTTGCTAAGTGTTAAACTGCTAAATCCTTTCTTGTTCCTTAACATCATAAGGTATATGCCCCATATTTCATGTGGAAATGCATCAGCCAACTTTTCAATCAACTCTTCATTATCTTTTGTGATGCTCAACCTTTTCATGTTAACTATCAAATTGCAATATCTTTCTATGATCTGCTTTGTGTTTTCAGTTTTTAAACCACGAAATAAATCGAATTCTTTTTTCAAAAGCGATTTTTGTTCTTAATTATCTCTTGGCTTCCAACAAACTTCGATTTTAATGCTTTCCAAATTGAATATGCACTTCCATTGTGTTGCAGTAAGACCAAGATACCTTCTTTAACTGCTTGATGCAATAGACTAATCATCATCTTCTCATTTTTGTATTTCTTTTTATCATCAGCACTTAGATCTTTAATAGCGATCTCCTCTTCATCATCATTCAATGATCTAATATATTTTGTTTTAACACACTCCCAAGCATCCAAGTAATTTGCTTGAACCCAATTTTCGAATCGCTCCTCCCATCCTTTATATTCCTCAATATTCATGAGCTTTGGCGGTTTTTGCATAGTTCTGGTTTCATTTTCCATGTCCAAGTTATGAGTAATAGTAGCCGGAGTAGTCGGGGTAGTAGCAAATGCGTTATAAAATTCCTCTTCCATGTTTCGGTAACAAGTTTCACAAAATCAGACACTTTCAAGAGAAATCAATCCTTTCAAACGAAATACACTTTCACACAATATGACCTCTTCAAACGAAATAACCAACTGGTGCGAAACGACTTGCAAAATGACTTCAAACGAAATGATTCACACGAAATAAGAACTTTCACACGAAATGAATGATTTCGTGCGAAATGACCAAGCGAAATGATGGTTTCGTGCGAAATGATGGTTTCGTGCGAAATGAACTGATTTTCACACGGAATAAGAATACTTTGGTACGAAATAGTGATTTCGTACGAAATGAATCGCGCAAAATACTAATTTCGTACGAAATGAGCTAAATTTCAAGCGAAATGAACTTGAAATTTGATTTCGTGCGAAACAAGCAATCTATTCCGTGCGAAATACTGCTGACGTCATCTTTTCAATCTGATTTTTGCCCAATTGATCAGGTTTTAGTCTGATTTTAGATCCAATTCTTTTCAAGGCTTTATTAAAACACAGTTACACAAATAATGTGAGAAAATCAAGCCATTTTAACCGTGAAAAGTTGTTAATTTTGAAAAGAAGATGTAGAAAAACAGAATTTGCAGCTGAAATGGTAAGAACTCTTCCTCCTGAGCTCTGATACCACTTGTAGGATCGTTTTCACTACCAAACGAGTCGTTCAGAAGAGTTTTTGCTAAATACGAGAGGCGGAAACAAACGTATTGAGGTAAATCAGTTTGCAATTCACTTTAAACTGTCTTTTGATTGATATAACAACATTTTACAGCGAGTAGACACTTCGGCAGTAGTTCGACTCTGAAACCGGAAAGTTACAAATGACAAGGCATCACAGGTATTTATAGGAGAACTGGTTTCGTGCAGAACAACTTCACATGAAATAGTGATTTCGCACGAAACAACACAAACAAAATGGCCAGCTTATTTCGTACGAAATGACCAAGTCATTTTGTGCGAAATGGCTTCACATCTCATTTCGTGCGAAATGCCATAAACACTCTTTTCTTGTATTTCGTGCCCTGATCTATCTAATATAATACAAGACTCGATACAAGACGAAGTCGACAGACATATGCACCAACACATTGCATCTTGGTAGTTTCGATATCATAGTAGGCATGAACTTTCTTCATGAAAATCGTGCTGAAGTCGTTTGTTTCGAAAAGATGATTCGTTTCTCTCTCTCAAACGGCGATTAACTCTGTGTTTATGTTGAAGTATCCTCGAAAGAACTGAAACTTATGTCGTGCATCCAAGCAAGCAAATGTCTCCGCAAGGAATACATGCCTTTCTTAGCTCACATTGTAGTAGCGGAGGAGGAAAAGAAGCCGATGGAAAAGGTACTTGTGGTTCGTGATTTTCCTAATGTCTTTCCTGACGATTTACCCGGTCTACCCCGACTCGTGATATCGACTTTCGTATTGACCTCATTCCTGGAGCTAACCCTGTGGCTAAAGCCCCTTATCGCGTCGCACCATCCGATATGCATGAACTTTCTAGTCAACTCCAGGAATTACTTGATAAAGGCTTTATACACCCTAGCACATCTCTGTGGAGCGCAGCTGTCTTTTTCGTGAAAAAGAATGATGGATCATTCCGAATGTGCATCGACTATAGGGAACTCAATAAGCTCACTATCAAGAATCACTACCCTCTACCTCGCATCGATGACTTATTTGATCAACTTCAAGGCACTACGTGTTTTTCTAAGATTGATCTACCCTCTGATTATCATCAACTACGAATTCAGGAGAAAGACATCCCTAAAACCGCTTTTCGCACCCGTTATGGCCATTAAGAATTCGTGGTCATGCCTTTTCGTCTCACCAACGCACCTGCGGTCTTCATTGATTTGATGAACCGTGCGTGTAAACCCTTTGTTGATTGCTTCGTCATCGTGTTTATCGATGATATCCTTATCTATTCGAAATCGAGAGCAGAATACGTGCAACATCTTCGTTTAGTTCTCGAGCTTCTCCAAGGAAATCGCCTCTACGCCAAGTTCTCTAAGTGTGAATTTTGGCTCGAGGAGGTTCAATTTCTCGGTCACATCGTCAATAGTCAAGGTATTCACGTCGATCCCGTGAAAGATTGAAGCAGTTAAGAGTTGGATTAAGCCGAAGAAGTTCGTTCTTTTCTCGGATTGGCAGGTTATTACCGTCGCTTTATCGCTGATTTCTCTAAAATCGCCATTCCTCTCACCTCTCTAACGCATAAAGACAAGCCTTTTTTTTGGGGAACCGAACAAGAAGAAGCCTTTCAAACTCTTAAGCGTATGCTTTGCAACGCTCCCGTACTCGCGCTACCTGATGCAAACGACGACTTTGTTGTCTATTGCGATGCCTCTAACCTAGGTCTTGGTTGTGTTCTCATGCAACGGGACAAGGTTATCGAGTATGCATCTCGTCAACTCAAGGTCCACGAGAAGAACTACACAACCCACGATCTCGAACTCGGTGCAGTTGTTTTTGTATTAAAGATTTGGCGACAATACCTTTATGGTACTAAGTGTACGGTCTTCACCGATCATAAGAGCCTACAACACATCTTGAACCAGAAAGAACTGAACATGCGCCAATGCAGATGGGTTAAACTTCTCAACGACTACGACTGTGAGATACGCTACCACCCAGGAAAAGCAAACGTCGTTGCCGACGAAGCTATTTACATAGTGTTCGTAACGTTCAAGCCCAACATGACCTCGAAGCCCTCATTCACGACGCTCAACACGCCTGTTTTCTGGAGAACACTTTAAGGGAAGAAAGAATACTTGGAATCGAAAACCAACTAGTGAATAAACCGAATGGTATTTTTTCACTATCTCGACCTCATTTAGATTCCTAGTCGCAACAATCTCCGAGAGATTTTTCTGACTGTAGCCCACAAATCTCGATACTTCATTCATCCCGGTGCCGACAAGATGTACCAGGACCTCCGTGCCAGGTATTGGTGGCCAGGAATAAAGAAGGATATCGCTCTCTATGTTTTGAAATGCCTAACTTGCTCGAAAGTTAAGGCCGAACACCAACGACCCTCTGGCTTACTTGAACAACCCGAAATCCTGATGTGGAAATGGGAGAGTATAGCTATGGACTTCATTACGAAACTCCATCGCACGCCACCAGGTCACGATAGCATTTGGGTTATCGTTGATCGTCTTACGAAATCCGCGCACTTTTTATCGATACGAGAAGACTTCAAGGTAGAATATTTAGCATGAATCTATACCAACGAAGTCATTTGTCGACATGGGACCCCTCGTGACATCATCTCTAACCGCGATGGTAGCTTTACCTCTCGCCTCTGGGAGAGTTTTCAATCCGATCTCGGTACTACTCTTAATCTCAGTACCGCATTTCATCCCCAGACCGACGGTCAGACTGAACACACGATTCGCACCCTTGAAGACATGCTTCGTTCGTGCGTTATAGATTTTGGTGGTAATTGGGATTCACATTTACCTTTAGTAGAATTCTCGTACAATAACAGTTATCATGCTAGTATTCAAATGGCACCCTTTGAGGCATTATATGGAAGAAAATGTCGATCGCCCATCGTATGGCACGAGATCGGAGAATCTCAGATCACCGGTCCTGAGTTATTACAAGAAATGACTAACAAGATCCTCCAAATACGAGACAATCTCTTAAAAGCTCGGAGTCGGTAAAAGAGTTACGCCGATAAATGTAGGATCGATCTTGACCTAAATAAGTCGTTTGGAGAAGCTCTAATCCGTTTCAGAGGCGGAAACTAAGAAACGAATGTGTAAACAGCTAGAAAATCACTTTAATCCTCTTTTTCATTCAATAAACAACGTTTACAGTACGAGGAAATACCGGCAGCACCTCGGTATAATATTTCTGAATCGTTACAAATGAAACCCGTTTGAACACTATATATAGGAATGGCCTGATCGTTTGAACATGCTCAAACGACCAGCCTTCAAACGACCAAGCTATCATTCAAACGGAACCCTTCATTCAAACGGAACCCTCTTTTAAACTTTGGTTTCAAACGGAACCCTATTGTTTCTCTATTTCTTGCTCAATCTGATCTGCAACGAACCCGAAACTCAACATAAGACGAAGACGACAGATGAATGCACCAACAGACTCCCCCTCAGATGTTGACGAGACTTAAGTGTTGAGTCTTCGCATCTTCAGTCTTAATCTGTCTCTAGTCTTTACTCTCAAACTTTTCTTGCAGGTCTTCAGACTCCCCCTTGCGATATGCTGGCATTTCTTCAGATCATCAGCATCATCAGCTTTAGGATCGTTGTCTGGCTTTCTGTCTAGCAACTTTTCATCCTATCCTACAAAAACTCTACCTCAAAGTAAATTTCTCTCACATACATATTTCAAACATAAACACTTGCACTAATCAGACTCAATATCAAACAATTACAGATCTACCAACCTGATGAACCATTTTAGGGTTAGATTATGAAAACATTTAATTCCAAACAAACATTCCCCCTCAAATATTGCTCATCGTGTTTATCACTCAGAATTTTGAAAATCTGCTTTTCAATATCAGTTGTCGAAAATCTTTTTGGATTTTTCAAAATTTATGCTAAAACTCACTAAAATCTTTTTGTATTTTTTAATATAACAAAGAAATACAGTAAAGAAATATTTACAAACAATATTTTTGTGAGCTTCCTGCAAGAGGATCATATCAGTTTAGAAGACAAATCACCAACACCATTAAGCTTCATTACATTTAAAATTTTCACACAAAGTTCAATTGCTTCGAGATACATTGATTAATGTTTTAAGCTCTTGAATTTATTCGTGTGTCCCACTACTTGAATATACTCCCGTATCCAGATCCCAATATTCAGTATTACAGGTGAGTATACCACACATGATATCTGTCAAGGAATAAATTATAGTACGAGGGCCGTGAGAGCTCAGGTCGATCTTTCGATACGCAGAGAGATGACGGCTTCGACTTTTGGTGAGTCCCCTTTAGAGGATCTTTTGCATTACAACAGCAGCGACTATCAATTTTATTGTTTCATCAGCTTGCTGAGGGCGATGCTATGTTTCAAGCATTTGCAGAAAGCATTATCCGGGGACTAGGTCAGAAATTTCTTTCAGCAGAAGTCCCGGGATAATACCCCAGATATCACTGAGCATAAAGACCTAGTATCTCAGAATAAGGGACCTTTCAAACAAGATTTCAGGGGTTACCTATATATCCAAGTTTGTGTTAACCCACAGAACAAGCAAGTTTGAAATTTAGGTTTATATCTCGTCACAATCTACTAAATGTGCAAAAACCTACTGGCACATCATCAGTGAGACCGTTTATCACATTTTGACATTCCATTTCTTTAGCATGTTGTGACAGTCCACTGATGTACTATCATTTCCTCTTTTATGCAACAAAACTTATTTTTGATTTATCATGTTTTTGACTTTTTCAAATTTTCAAATGTTTTTGGATTTTCTAAAATTTACTCCCCCTAAAATGCAAACACATTTTAGGAAATTTGAAAACAAACTGTACACAAACATGACAACTAATATCGAATTGCCTCAATTCGCCATCCACTTGGCATAAACAATCAGAACTCCCCCTCACAACAAACTATTTTCCCATTATGATTTCAAAACACTTAAGTTTGTTTTAATCAAATGGTTTTTCCGGAAAATAAGTTTTGTTAATTTTATCATTTGTAAAATTGGGGATCAAATCATCACATTGTTTTACCAATCATATGTAGTAAATCAGATACAACTTAATGTCCCTGATTTACCACTTGTAAGATCATTCCAATTCAACTTCTGAACCACTTGTAAAAATCACAACCATACAACTTAAACCTGCTTTTCAACCAATTTACCATCTTTTGGTTGAATTCTCAAGGTGCCGATTCCTACTCCTCGCTTACAAACCTGGGAGTTCCGGCAAGTCCTGCAAACATTTTTACAAACATGATAAAGAATGATGCCGATTCATGATCCACGATTACCAACTTGGGATCTCCGGCAAGTCAGATTTTTATTCTTTGAAAAAAATATCCACCCAAGCCTGACCTTCCTTGGGTGTAACAACCTCTTCATCATCTTTTCTTTCAACTAACCTGTGACCTCCTCTTTTAGCAACGTAAAATTCTTTAACACTTTTGGCCTTACCATTGATCATTTTGCCAAAAATATGTTTCACAGTTCCATTAAAAGCTTTATCAACATCAAATTTCTTCTTATTAGAATAAAATTGATTTGAAATTTCAACTTTCCCAACTTTCTTTTTAAAATTTTCAGCACTCAAAGGTGGAAAATTCACATCATCCACTTTTGGAACTGATTTTTCAACCTTTTCTTTAACAACTTTTGGCTCCTCTGATTTTATGGAATCAGATTCATCACCAGAACTGTTTCCTGAACCCTTAACAACCCATTTTTGATTTATTAGATTTTCTTTTCTTTTAACCACATTCTTTGAACATTCTCCCTTCTCAAAGATTGAATTTTCAAAGCCTGTGAACTTTCAGGTTGAAAGTTCAGTTTTCTCAACAACTTTCTCTTTCAGTTTACCAGATACTTCCTGTTTTGGTTTAAATGTTTTCGGACAATTCCTAGCAACATGACCAGCAATCTTGCACTGAAAACAGTTTTTGGTTCTTAGGAACATGATTTTTCTTCAACTCTTCTTGCTTCTTAGCAAGGAATTCTTGATTTGTCTGCTTTCTGAATGCTTGTTCTTTCTCATCATCTAAAAAATTTCCTGAAACAAACATAGTTTTTGGTTTATAAAATTTTTCATTTTTATAATTTTTCGGTTGAATAAAACCAATTCCTTTCTTTTTATAGCTACGATTGTGGTTTGATTTCTTTTGAAAACCAGAACCAGAATTGTAACCTTTTTTCTTATTCAAACGTTGTTGTACTCTTGAGGTGTAAGGTCTTGGTTTTCTTGTAAAATTTTCATCTTTTATTTCAGAAATATTAATTTCTGTTAGTTTGAAAACCTTTTTGATCATTTCTGGTTTAACACCTCTTATTGGAAAACTCTCAGCAGAATATAATTTGTCAGAACCTTTCAAAGTATATGCTACTTTGAATGATTCATCATTTAAATTAGATTTCGATAACAAAAATTGTTTATCATAAACCCGTTTGTCCTTTTTGACTGTTGACTATGTCATATCAGACTCAGACTTTGACTCGGATTTGGACTCCGGTTTTGACTCCTCACAATCATCTTTATCTAACACTTGATCGACCACACTTTTTATCAACTTTGACTCATGATCAGTATCAGACGACGTGTATGTGACATCAATATTTTCTGGCAAGTTATCCTACGTCCCAGACTCCCATTGTAAGTTTATTGCCTTTTCGACTCTTTCTGAATTTGGATTTCGAGGTAAAAATCCATTTTCGACCGGGGGCGGACATCTAGTGTAGACCACACTTGGTTTCTTACCAGAAGTCTTCACTTCATCTTTTGTCACAGCTTTCTCTTCTTCAGACATTTTCATTTCTTCAAATGTCTTCAAATTCTCCACTACTGGATAAATCCTGTCAACAACAAAAGAAGAACATGAGTAACTGTTTAATAACTTTTTAACTTTCTCAGTCTCTATCTTCTGTGTTGCCAGCTCCAACTCTAAATCAGCACATTTCTTGATATAAAAGTTAGCATCATCCAGCTGTCTAAGATATGCTACTTTCAAAGTATTCATCGCCATTGCTTGTTCACCACTCGAATCAGTATATTTGTTAATTTCTCTGTTCATTGTGTCATATGATTCTTTCAACTTGTGAATATTGTGCAATAACTCATTGTTTTGTTTGATTAATGAATTACAGTTCATGCATTTTTCAGAAACTTCAACTCGTTCTTCATCAATCTTCACTTCATATTCTTGAACTTCTTTGACACTTCTGCTTGATTGTAAAAACTCAGCTCTTCTTATTTTCTCATCTTTCGCTTCGTTCTTCAATCTCTCTTCTTCTTCTTCCTCTTCTTTGTTCTTTCTTCGTTTTTCTTCAGCTGCTTCCATGACTTTTCTGCACCTTTCTGCACATTTCAAATCATAAGCATTAGCAAAAAAAACATTAACATTTGAAGTGTCTTTAGACATCTCGTTGGCCATAAATTCTTGATCTGGACAAAAATTGTTCCAATTGAAACCTTCAGCCAGTTTTTCATCATCTTGTTCTGCCAAACACACTTTGCTGTTTATTGGAACATATTTATCCCAACTGAATCCACCATCCTTTCCCAGACAAGCTTTCTTTGAATCTTTAATCTGCATCATTCCATGTGCAGTTTGTGCCTGATGCAATGCTGGTGGTGTGATTTGATGATAAATTGCCTTTTTGTGATAATCGTTGTTTCCAAAAGGATTCTGGGCTCCAGTAGCTTCACGATTTTTGCACTCTCTCTTGAAATGCCCCTTTTCCCTGCAACGAAAACATGTAACTTTTGACTTATCAAAGCCTAAGTTTGAAACACTTGCATCAAGAAAATCAATTCTTCCCGTGATTTGTTTAAACTTCTCAGCTCTTCTCATTACACTGGCCATGCACCATTTAATATCCATCAATTCCATTTCCTCAGCATCGATTTGATCGTAATCCTCTTTCGTGAGCATTGGATTACCGATCTTTCCGGCCACAAAACTACTATATGACTCTAACACCATTCCCAACAAAGACATTTGATTTTTGGCAACTTCTTCAGAATAATCTTGATCACTTTCAAGATTTAATACAATATTGCATTGAAGTTTTCTTCCATTCTTTGTTGCAGAAATGTTTGGATCGAATGATGAAAATCTAGTGTTGCTTGATCCCTGGGATGATTTCTTTTCAAAAGAATCTTTCACACTGTAAGCAGTTTCTATTTTCGAAGAAAAATTTGACTTTTCATTGACACCACCTTTGTAATACAAGTTGATATCTTGTTCTCCATCGTAATTCTTCATCCTAGCAATCTTCCTCTGCTCCATCTCCTGAGCTTCCAGATGCTTGATAAAATCTCCCAGTGTCATTTTCTTATAATCTGTTTTGTTTGACCGCAGCATCATCAGAAATGTTCCCCATGTTTCATATGGTAGTGCATCTGCAAGTTTTTCAACCAATTCATCAGTATCTTTCTTAACACCAAGTTTCGTCATATTTCTCACCAAGTTACAATATCTATCAATTAATTGCTTGACACTCTCATTTTTCAATCCCCGAAATAAGTCAAATTCCTTTTTCATGAGGGACATCTTATTCCTGAGCATATCATCACTTCCAGTAAACTTTGCTTCCAACTCTGTCCAGATCGAATATGCAGTTCCATCATGTTGAAGCAGTATCAAAATATCTTCTTTTATCGCTTGCTGAAGCAAACTCACCATCAATTTCTCATCTCGATATTTCTTTTTATCTGTAGTACTCATTTCTCTAAGTGTCAACGGAGTACCATTCACAACATCGTTCTTTGTGGGCTTAACATACGGCTCTTCAGTGTGTTCCCAGGCATCCAAGTGATACGCCTCAACCCAATTTCCAAACCTTTCGGACCATCCATTGTAATCATCAATATCCATGAGTTTGGGTGGTTTCTGAGACGTCTCGGTTTCATTTTCAATCATAGCACTTTGAGTCATTGATATCGGTGTTGCAAAAGCGTTATAAAATTCAGAGTCCATGATATACATAAAACTTTCTCAAACAAAACCAGCTTCAAACGGTCTGATGTGATTTCAAACGACAGACTGTATTTCAAACGGACAGATCTAGTTTCAAAAGATAGATTTAAACGAGTGATACTTTCAAACGATAGATTCAAATTCAAACGAACAAATCTGGTTTCAAACGACGGATTCAAACGACAAAGAATTCAAACGATGGACTGTTCCGTTTGAATCAATACTTTCAAACGACAAGGGTTTCAAACGACCAACTAGTTTCAAACGACAAACTAGTTTCAAACGACATACTCAAACGATCAGTTCTCAAACGATGAACTGTTTTCAAACGATAACCTCAAACGATTGATCAGTTTTCAAACGATGGGAGCCAAATTTCAAACGATTAACAGCAGTTTTCAAACGGACATGCGCTGTTATCAAACGGACACCAGTTTTGAGTCAATTTTCACCATCTTTACTTCGAATTTTAAGTTGAAACTTTCAAGGCTTTATTAATTGTCAATTCCGAACATAGTGTGAAGATTTGAGCTGATTTTATCCGTAAAAAGTATCGATTTTAAGAAAGAAGGTGTAGAAAATGAGATTTTCAAGCTGAATATGGCAAGAACTCCTCGTCCTGAGCTCTGATACCAATTGTAGGATCGATCTTGACCTAAATAAGTCGTTTGGAGAAGCTCTAATCCGTTTCAGAGGCGGAAACTAAGAAACGAATGTGTAAACAGCTAGAAAATCACTTTAATCCACTTTTTCATTCAATAAACAACGTTTACAGTACGAGGAAATACCGGCAGCACCTCGGTATAATATTTCTAAATCGTTACAAATGAAACCCGTTTGAACACTATATATAGGAATGGCCTGATCGTTTGAACATGCTCAAACGACCAGCCTTCAAACGACCAAGCTATCATTCAAACGGAACCCTTCATTCAAACGGAACCCTCTTTCAAAATTTGGTTTCAAACGGAACCCTATTGTTTCTCTATTTCTTGCTCAATCTGATCTGCAACGAACCCGAAACTCAACATAAGACGAAGACGACAGATGAATGCACCAACAATAAACGCCGCAAGCCCCTTGAGTTTGAAGTTGGTGATCACGTACTCCTAAAGGTTTCACCTTGGAAGGGGGTGATCCGATTCGGCAAGAAAGGAAAGCTAGCGCCACGATACGTGGGACCCTTTAAGATTCTGGAAAGAATTGGCAAAGTGGCCTATCGAATTGAATTACCGGAGGAACTCAATAACGTACATCCGACATTCCACGTCTCGAACCTCAAGAAATGCATAGCTGAAGAAAACCTGCATGTCCCTCTCGAGGATTTGCAAGTGAACGAAACTCTACACTTTGTGGAAAAGCCATAAGAAATCATGGATCGAGAGACCAAAGAACTTCGACGCTCTCGCATTCCTAGAGTGAAGGTTCGCTGGGAAAGCAAAAGCGGCGTCGAGTTCACTTGGGAACCTGAAAGTGATATGAAAGCTAAATACCCACATCCCTTCGTTACGCCTGCGGCTTAATTTCGGGACGAAATTCCCTAAAGTAGGGGAGGCTGTAACAACCCGACTCTTCGGACCATTACTTATCGCTGTCATTTCTTTCTTAACCACTTGTACTCTCGGGATTCGACGCTAATTAACCCTTTTGGGTTAATATATCGGTTAAATTAAAATTTTGGTTTAAAACTATATTTTTACGCATTTTAACGCTTATTACAACGCATATTACAACGCTTATTCAAAACACAGTTATCGCATTTAAACGCTGTTTATAACGCATTTTATCGCTTGATTACATCGCATGTTTAGACTAAACGCTATCACAACGCTATCGCAACGCAAATTCAACTCAAACTCCAAACGCAGATTTACTTATGTTATGTGTGTTATTTGTGTGATTGATTGTTTATTTGTTATGTGGTTATCAACGCAACGCTTATACACTCAAACGCTCACTCGCAACTCTATTAAACGCAACGCAATGCTTAACGCACAAAACGATAGTTGGAAAACTAACTAGCATAACACGGCTGTCCGAATGGACATCCGATCGAATGGACATCCGCTCGGATGACCATCCGACCGGATGGCCATTCGATCGGACGCCATCCGACCACACACCCTCACGCACCGACTTAACTCTCCACTCCCCCTCTATAAATACCGCCGTACACCCTCCTTTCTCTGATTTGACACCTCCATCCGACCACACGCACTCAAGTCACTCTCAGTCACTTTTAATCGAGATTCAAGGCTACTTCATAAGTATTTCTCCTCAAACCTTGTACAACCTTCATCTTTAAACACTTCTACATCATTTTTTCATCAAAATCACACATAAACACTAACTTTTCTCCCGAAATCGCCGGTTTGGACCTCTTGAAGGTGTTCTTCACTCATCTTGCTTATGCAAACTGTTGTGAAGCACCAACCCATCAAGATTGGTTCAGATCTAATAGATTTCCACCACTTTTCGACTAAGTTTTGAAAGATTTCAATAATTTTCTGTTTTCAAACTTTTCTTCACTTTTCTTCAAGTTTTCACACATTTTTCGATTAAATCTGGACTCAATCAGACTCTCTATTTGTTCCTTAGTTGAGAGCCGGCTGGAAACGGATTTCCACCGTAGAGATGACCGATTAATGGGTCAAACATTAAATCTCATCAAGTACAGCTTGTCTGTCCGAAGGGGTGAATCCCATCCGATCGAATGAGCAAGGCTTGGTGTATTCCCGTTGTTTGGCACGTCATCACGCCGTCTCCGTTAAACTTCAAACTCTTTACTTAGAAAATTTTACAAATTTTCAAATAACAGACCGCCCACTCGAAAGGCCATCCAATCGGATGACCATCCGATCTGATGACCATCCGATCGAATGACCATTCGACCGTGTAACCTGTCCCTTATACTAATCATTCTTCAAAACGATTTGATTAAACTTCGAACTTTAACAATATTTACAAACAAACACACCTCATTCGAAATGGCCATCCGTTCGAATGGTCATCCGCTCGGATGACCATCCGCTCGAATGGAGACCCATCCGTTCGAATCGCCATTCGAACACCATTCGACATTCTGTTTACGCTCTGTTCAACGCTTACGCTATTGTTCTATGCTCAGGCTAAACTCCACGTGCTCTCTTCAATCCAAATGAAGTCTGTGTTTACTTGATAAACAAGCACTATGAGTATACTCAAACCCATGTTCTTTTAACGCACTTTTGGGTGTTACATACGTTCTATATCAAAACACAACAACACACAACACATACACTTTATAACGCTAACCACTCCCGCATGCTTTACGTGTACTTTGAATGCTTGTACTATGCTATACAGTGTTACACTATACCGCCTCTAGCAATGATAGTACTATAGTTTGGAGTCAGAACCTGTCGTGGACAGGGGTTGCTAGGGATCACATCTCTTTACTTCACGTCTTCGCTGAACATGTGTCGCGCATACTCTACAACACAGTCTCGTGGTTAAGTTCTAATCATTGTGTGATAGTTACTTTCTTTCGCCCGTTACGTGTTACATGATGGTTATGCGTAAACGCTTTCTATACTATATGCTATGCAAACTTGTGTTCTCAGCTTTACATTTTATGTATTGACCTTATTTTAACGTATGTGACAGGTTGATAGGATGCTATGCTATGATGAAACAAGCTAGGAAGTCTAGAAACCCGCTAAATAAAATCTGAGTTGTCGGAATAGTATTTGTTTATGAGACTTGCTATCTGTAATGACTGTTATTGCTTTATATGTTAGTAGTATGGGATATTAATGTTAAATATAATGTCATTTAATAGTTATTATGGATTCTCCTGAACAAACTGTTTCGCTCAGTGCCACGCCCTGATGATTCCGTCATCTGTTGGGGTGTGACATGGGTCCCACATAAATTCTAAAATATTAATTAGAGTTAAATTCCCGGATAGTCCCTGTGGTTTTCTCTTTTTAAGGGAAGAGTATTTTTGTCATTTCACACACTCTTAACTGAGAAAACTAACTAATGTTAGGCACAGGGATTATCGGGAACGAAAATTGAAAAGTTGGGGACTATAGCTGTAATTTTAGAAAGTTAGAGACTAAAGGTGAAAAAAGGCAAACCACAAGGACTATCCGTGCATTTAACTCTAAAAATAAGGTAAACAAGTCAGGAAAAGGGCTAAATAGGAAAATCCAAATATTGTTGACTCATAAACCCAATTTCCTATTATATGATACTATTTTAAAAAAATCGTATTAACGAGCATTTAATTCTCTTTAATTTGAGTATATTATTGCTATAATTTTCTTAATCTTTAAAATCACTTTATTTTACAAGATATAAAGGTATGTAAGTGTGTAATGTTACCTAATTACATACTAGAACATAATCATTGAATACTTAAATCATGTACCATATATGTAAGTAGTAACAAATTCTCAATTAACATTGCATCTATAATCACGTACCAAAATGATCAATAAATACCTAAATCACATATCAGATACTCAAATGTATACCTATATATAGAATCACATACCATGTGTGCAAAAGCAGTAACAAACACTCGATGTAATAATCACGTACCATGTGTGCAAAGTAGTAACAAATGCTTAAAGTAATAATCATGTATAATGTGTGCAAAGCAGTATCAAATGTTCAAAGTAACACTACATCTATAATCACGACTTATATTACAGATCGAATCATGTAATAACATAAAAAAAATAAATTCTCATTATATTGAATGTATAATCACGTAATAAGCATAACTTTTGGGGAAAAACATTATACAATAAAAAAACTACAGTAACGTAATTACGTACCGATACATAATCACATATGGTACGTGATTGTAGAAGTTGGGTCACATTGAGCATTTGTTACAGTTTGCACATATATTCTACATAAATTACATAGTGGAACATAATGACCTAACGTTACACAAATCACGTAACTTTATAGCTTGTAAAATACAAATTTTAAAAATTAAGAAAACTATAGCAATTATCTACTCAAATTAAAGAAAATGAAATGCTCGTTAATACGGTATAATTTAAAAAAATAGATTATCGTATGGAAAAGTTATAGCCGTTTGAAAATCGAGGGTGACGTAGGTTTCCTAAAATACATGAATTGATGCCTTAAAAAGTGAAAAGTATTGGGTAAGTTCAGTTTAAAGTAAAAAATTTCGTTAAGAATTATACTTGCACCTAATACTCATTGTTGTAAAAATCCCGACTAGTATTCAATTAGTCTTTAATTAATCACTAATCAGTGGTTCACCGATTAATAATACTATTTTCTTGTATACATACAGCTCTCGTAGACATAAATTAAAGACAAAATTGCAGAAAACAACATTTATGTTTGCCTCAAATTACACTTTATACCTTTGAAATCGGTAAAAACCAACATTTATCTTCATGTTTTATTACACCCTATAACCTTTAGCACTAACCACGTCAAAAAAATTCAGTTAAGTAGACTCACATGTCATGCACATGTGGGCATTTAAGTCTTTTACTTTTAAATTAAAACAATATTTTTTTTATTAATAAAAATTCACTTCTTTATCACTCTAACCTGCATAAAAACTCCACCACCACCATGTTCAGAAATCACCGCCGCCACCAATGCATCCCCACCCTCACCCACCACTGTTGTAAACCGTACAATCTGGCCACCCTCTGCTATCTCTCTCTACTCTCTCTCCTCCCATACCACCAAAGAATTCATCATGTCTGCAGCTCAACCGACACCACCATAGAGACAGGATAGTCCACCAAGACCGCTGTAGCAAGCAAGAAGCATACATTTAATGCAACTGTAGCAATTAATGTTTGTAAAAAGAATGAAACTGATTGGGGAACTGAAGAAACCATTTCTTTAAAGGTCTAATTCCTCTGTTTTTTCTACTTTTTCATTAAATACTCTGTTTTCTTTTGATCATTTTGTTGTGTTTATTTTTGTGACTTTGCAGTGTTCATTTATGCTCAATTTGTTGTGAATTGTGATTGTTATTGATTATAAAGATGGATACCAGAGTTAAGAAGAATTTAAGCCCCATGAAAACTTCATTCAGACATCCAAAACCAAAGGTAATATTTTTTTCAATTCAATTGTTTTTTTATTAATTTATTTATTTTTATTCCAAATTGGTGATGGTTCATGTGTTCTGTTTCAAATTTGGATCAATTCAATTTGGTTTTTGATTCTTAAAGTGGTTTTTGGATAAATTAAAGAGGTGGGTCAGTTAAATCTTATCCGAAACACGTGTTTTGAAATGCCTGAGTGACTTTCTTTATTGAATTTTGATACTTTTCTTGCGGAAGATGATTGTGATGTTATTTATTTATTTTTAAATATGAAAAAAGATTTGGTTGCAAATGGAAATGGAGGCTGAGAAAACAAGCACCAGTACTAGCACTAGCACTAGCATTTGCAGAAGAGTCCCGAGCCAACTAGAAGAGCAGCGGTGGTGGGTGAGGGTGGGGATGCATTGGTGGCGGTGGTTGAGCCTGAACATGGTGGTGGTGGAGTTTTTATGCAGGTTAGAGTGAAGAAGAAGTGAGTTTTTATTAATAAAAATGTATTGTTTTACTATAAAAGTAAAAGACTTAAATGCCCTCATGTGCAAGGCATGTGAGTCAATTTAACTAAATTTTTTGACATGGTTAGTGCTAAAAGTTATAGGGTGTAATAAAACATAAACAGGTTTTGTCGATTTCATAGTCAAAGGTATAAAGTGTAGTTTGAGGCAAACATAAAGGTTGTTTTCTACAATTTTGTCTAAATTAAAAGACAATGATTTGATGGTGTTACCTGTAACGACTCTTCAGAGAAATGACCGCGGCTACATCGGAGTAATAACGAGAGGGACGGAACAGAAGACTTTTGACTTTGAAGTCTTCGCGCAGACTTATGTAGGATCGTGTTCCGACCCGGACGAGTCGTTCAGAGGAGTTATACTCTGTTTCAGAGGCGGAAACTAAGAAACAAAGGTAGAAAACAGCATTATCTTCACCTTAACACACTGATTATATTGATTAGACGTTGTGTACAATCGTTCTTCACACCGGCAGCACTTCGGTATGGAATACAAGAAACTGATTATGATTTCGCTCATGGAACACATATATATAGGTGCTGTGATTTCGCTTATGTGTACATGACCACAAAAGCGAAATCACATGTTTACCATAAAAGCGAAATCACCAACTACCCTAAGAGCGAAATTACATGTTTGCATGACCGTATGAGCAAAACAACTAATACAATTCTATTTCAAATGAACATTCTATTTTGTCATCTAGTGAAATACATGCAAACTGATGTTAATATTCACGTGAGCATGTTTGTTGATGATGTAATCATTAGCTCATTTGGATGATGTCATCATCAAGAATGATGACATCATTCTCGTTCCGAACCGCAACGAACCCAAGACTCGATGTAAGACGAAGACGACATATGTGTGCACCAACAGACTCCCCCTCAGATGTTGACGAGTCTTACATGTTGAGTCTTTGCATCTTCAGTCTTAATCAGTCTTTGAGCTTCACTCTTTCACTCAGCATTAACAGACCCCCCCTTGCAATGTGCTGGCATTCCATTAGTTCTTTAGCATAATCTGACTATCACTTTCTGATGTTGTTTCAAGATTGTAATCTTGCTCTCATCCAACTCAGGATCATCAATCCAGCTCATACTTAAACCTGCACAAACTCACTCTACCTAAAAGTAAATTTCACACATTTAACAATTTAATGTATGCACTAACACTGACTTATATAATCAGACAACTCCCTCTCATAATCATATGCATCATCAAACACTCTCCCTCAGATCATACACACCTGATGAACCACTTGTTGATTTCAAAAACATATTTTGACAATTACGACACACTCCCCCTCACAACAATGTCATCATGTTTAGCACTCGGAATTTTGACAATCAGCTTTCCAACATCAGTTGTCGAAAATCTTTTTGACTTTTTCAAAAGTTTATGCTAAAACATACCGAAAATCTTTTTGTATTTTTGAATGTAAAGAAATGCAATAAAGAAATATTTACAGACAATATTTTTGTGAGATTGTGTAAGAGGATCATATCAGTTTATGACAAGTCACAAGTACCGTTGAGCTTAGTTACACATTAAGAATTAAACAATTCACTTAGATTGCCGATATACTGATCCACTTAAAATTTCACACAAATTTCATGATTCAGGATATGAGTTAGGTGTTTTAAGAACTTAAACTCATTCATGTGTCCCACCTCTTGAATATACTCCCGTATCCAGATCCCAATATTCAGTCTTACAGGTGAGTATACCACAGATGATATCTGTCAGGGGAATAAATTATAGTACGAGGGCCGTGAGAGCTCAGGTCGATCTTTCGATACGCAGAGAGATGACGGCTTCGACTTTCGGTGTGTCCCCTTTAGAGGATCTTTTGCATTACGACAGCAATGACTATCAATTTTATTGTTTCATCAATTTGCTGAGGGCTGCGCTATATTTCAAGCATGCGGAAAGTATTCTCCGGGGACTAGGCCATTGCTTCCGCAAAATCAGAAGTCCCGGGATAATACCCCAGATATCACTGAGCATAAAGACCTAGTATCTCAGAATAAGGGACCTTTCAAACGAGATTTCAGGGGTTACCTATATATCCAAGTAGTGTTCCCCACAAAATAAGCAAGTTTGAATTTATGTTTATATCCCGAAAAAGTTTACTAAATGTGTAAAAACCTATCGGCATATCATCAGTGAGACTGTTTAATACTATTTAAACAATACAAATCTTTAGCATACTGTGACCGTCTACTGATGTACTATCATTTCCTCTTCTTTGACACTAAAACTCATTTTTGATTTTATCATGTTTTTGCCTTTTTCAAATTTTCTAATGTTTTTGGATTTTCTGAAATTTTCTACTCCCCCTAAAATGAAAACACATTAAAGAAAATATGAAAATAAACTGTACAACAAACTTGACAACCGATATCGAAACGCCTCAAATCGCCATCCACTTGGCATAAACAATCAGAACTCCCCCTTTCACAAAACTATTTTCTCATAATGATTTCAAAACACTTAAGTTTGTTTTAACCAAAATGATTTTTCCGGAAAATAAGTTTTGTTGATTTTAAACCATTTGTAGGTTCGAGGTGTGGTTCATCACATTGTTCATTCAATCACATATATGAGGATTACATCAAGTTCAAACTAATGACCTTGACGAATCACTTTGTACCTCTTGCAAAAATATTCACAACATTCAAGCCTATGTAGGAATAAACCTCTACACAAACCATTTTACCAATCAAGATGCCGATTCCTGCTTCACACTTACCAACCTGGAAGCTCCGGCAAGTCACACTTATCCTGAAAAAATTCAACTAATTTTAAAATTCAATCAAACAATCAATTTTCAAGAAAGATGCCGATTCCTGATCCACGATTACAAACTTGGGATCTCCGGCATAGTCCTAAGACTTCAAGGGAAACAGACTTCCATCCAAGTCTTCTTCTCAGACTTGATGGCTTTCAGTTCTTGCGCAGTAGGGTTGTAAGTTGCCTTTTTAGTTGCATAAAAATCTTTAACCCCCTTAGCTTTCCCATTCAACATTTTCCCAAAAATTTTCTTTACACTTCCATTAAATGTTTTCTCGACATCAAACTTATTATTCTCTTTATAAAACTGATTCGAGATATCAATCTTTCCAACTTTCTTTTTCACCTCTTCAAACTTCAGTGATGGAAACTCATCATCATTCACTGAAATTTTCACCTCACCTTGTGGCTCTTCTGGCTTTGTGGAACCAGATTCATTGCCGTCATTCGCATCAATTTTCTTAACAACCCACACTTGGTTGTCATTCTCTTTCTTTTTATAAAAATTCGTTTTAGAACACTCACCAACCTCATAAGTTGAATTTTCAAAAATTTTAAGTCTGTCGGTTGGTGGTTCAACATCAACAACCTTTTCTTTCAATTTCTGAGAAACTCCCTGTTTTGTTTTGGCATTTTTCTGGCAGTTCCATGCAATGTGACCAGTTTCATTGCACTTGTAACAGGTACGAGTCTCTCTTTGATAAAACAATTCAGTTCCATTCTTCTTCTTTTCAGCAAGAAACTCTTGATTTGACTGTCTCCAGAATGGTTTCTTCTGTTCCTCTTCTGCAAGTCCACCTGACACAAATTCTGTTTTTGTTTTAGAATTTTTCAAATTTTTATGATTTTCTGGTGGAATAAATCCAAGACCTTTCTTTTTGTAGCTACGATTTTGGTTTGATTTCTTTTGAAAACCGGAACCAGAATTGTAACCCTTTTTCTTGTTTAGACGTTGTTGAACTCTTGAAGTGTACTTTTTAGGTTTTTCAGTAAGATTTAAATCTTTTATTTCAGAAATATTAATTTCTGTCATTTTGAAAACCTTTTTGATCATGTCAAAACGAACACTTCTTATTGGAAACTCTTTGTCAGAGTATAATTTGTCCGAATCATTTAAAGTGTATGCAACTTCAAATGCTTCATCATCCAAATTTGCTTTTGATAACAAAAATTCTTTACTATAAGATCGTTTGACCGACGACTTTGGACTGTTGACTGACGAATTTGACCCTCCAGACTCAGACTTTGACTCAGACTCCTCCTCAGTATCCAACACCTGATCGACCACCTTTTTGATTAACTCAGACTCATGATCAGTATCGGACGAGGTAAACGTGACATCAATGTTATCTGGTAAAACGTCAGTTGCGTCGATTTTTAGCTTTATATTAACTGCTTTTTCAAGTTGCTCCTCGTTTGGTTTTCTAGGAGAATACCCTTCCCAAATTGGAGGCGGACACTTGTTATATCTAACAGTCGGTTTCTTACCACTATCTTTCTTTTCCTTCGGCTTCTCATCTTGAAAAGCTTCCATACCTGCAACAGTTGGGTAAATACGATCAATGAGATAATCAGAACTAGAATAACTTTGTAATAAACGTCTAATTCTCTCATTCTCAATCTTCTCTGTTTCCAACTCTTGCTTCCATTTAGCACTTTCTTCGATGTAAAAGTTGATAGCTTTCTGCTTTGTCATCATCACAGCATTCATCATCGTTAGTGCTTGTTCTCGTTCTGAGTTTGTCTTTTGAAGACCAGTTACTGTTTTGTTCAAGACATCATAAGATTCTTTCACATAATTGAGATTGAACAGTAACTGCTCTTTCTTCTTCTCATACTCTGCGATTATGTCATCTTTTGCTACACATTCCTTGCATGCTTCCAAACACTTCTCGCAAGGCTTTACAACTTCAACAATCTTCTCAATCTCGATTGTCTTTATCACTTCAACCACTTTTTCTTCTTCAATCACTTTCTCTTCTTCCTTCACTCGCTCAGTTTCAATCATCTCCTCAACAACAACTTCAACATTCTCATTCTTAACAACATCTTCAGATTTCTTTATTTGTTGTTCTTTAGCAGCTCGTTTCTCCATGCGATCTGCAAAATAGAAATGAAAACTTTCAGGAGAAAGATGAGATTTAGCAATATTGATATATTTCTCTTCCTCATCATCACTGCTACTATCAACTGGTGACTGATCAAACTGTACAGATTTTTCAGAATCAGCATCTGATACACCAGAATCAGACGGTGTTTGATCAAATACAACTTCTTTTTCTGAAGTAACATCATTTTGCACACTCTCATCTGCACTTAGTGAATCTTCATCAGCACTTTCTGAGCTTTCTTCAGATGTAACAGACTGTTCCTTCACACTTTTCACTGTCTCACCAATAGATTTCATCCATGTGGTGAACATGTCTGGTTCTCTAACAATCTTTGCAATGAAAGCTTTGAAATCACCCTTTTCATCAACAAACATATCCCAGCTGAAACCTTCAGGTAGTCTCTCATCATCTTGATCGACTATGCATGCTTTGCTATCAGGAGAGATATAATTGTTCCAGTTGAAATCTACCAAACATCCTCTCTTTGAATCCTCAATCTTTCTACCATGAGCCGTTTGTGAGTCTTGTGACTGACCAACTTGCTGATAAATGGCTTTCCGGTAGTAATCGTCTTTTCCGAACGGATTCTGAGCTCCACTAGCTTCCCTGTTCTTGCACTCCCGCTTGAAATGGCCTTTCTCCCTGCAACGAAAACAAGTAACTTTAGATTTATCAAAACCTAAAGTAGATACACAAGCATCAAGAAAGTCATTTCTCCCGGTAATCGTCTTAAACTTTTCAGCACGTCTAAGAACACTAGCAAGACACCATTTGATATCCATCAGTTCCATCTCTTCGGCGTCTATCTGATCGTAATCCTCCTTTGTGAGCATAGGATTTCCGATCCGACCTGCAACTAGACCTTCATAAGATAACAAGACAGAACCAAGTAGAGCCATGTGGTCTTTAGCAGTGTCTTCTGAAAAACTTTGACCTTCTGGAAGATTTAGAGCTATGTTACACTGAATCACATATCCATTTCCTGTCTTTGTGCTTTGAGACTGAAAGCTTTCTGATGAACTCTTTGAATTGACACTTGGATATAATGAGAAACCACTGCTGCTTTTGTTTGAACTTTGATCAATCTTTTCTGTAGAATCTCCAGCACTAAACGCAGTCTGGATTTTCGGACTTCTCTCAGCTTCTGGAACCGGAATGCTACCTTTGTAGTACATCTTCACGTCCTGTTGACCACTTGGACTGTTCATCCTTGCGATCTTCTGCTGTTCCAGATCCTGACCCTCAATCTTTTCGATAAACTCACCAATTGATAACCCATCATAAACTCCTGTGTTTTTCAAGATCATCAAATAAGTTCCCCACTCTTTTTGCGGTAACGCATCAGCTAATTTGTCTACCCACTCTTCAGATTCCTTTTTTATACTAAGCATTGACATGGATCGCACCAAGTGGCAGTATCTTTCAATTAGCTTCTTGGTATCTTCTCCGGGCAAACTTGTAAACAAATCAAATTCTTTCTTGAGCAGTGCCTTCTTGCTTTTAATCATTTTCTCGCTACCCTCAAATTTGACTTTAAGTGCATCCCAGATTGACTTTGCAGTTTTGTCATGCTGTAGCAGAATGAAAATATCTTCTTTGATAGCTTGTTGAAGCAGACTGATCATCATCTTTTCAGATCTATACATATCACGTTCTTCATTACTAAATTCATGTATTTTTTTTATCAACTTTCATATCAGTCTGTGGTAAAACATATTTCTTCAAAATACACTCCCAAGATCTAAGATGGTTAGCCTGAACCCAGTTCTCGAATCTATCTTTCCACCCGTAGTATTCTTCGATACTCATCAATTTCGGGGGCTTTTGGGTGGTTCCCGTCTCATTTTCTAAATTCATATTCTGAGCAATAGTGCTTGAACCAGACGGTGTTGCAAATGCGTTGTAGAACTCGGTATCCATGTTTCACACCTGTATCACCTTTAAACAAAAACAAGCAAACAATCAGTTTAAATGTACTGAATACGTAAAAGTGTGTGACGGTTGACTCATTCTAGGACTCGTATCAATATAATCCACAAACTAAATGAATGGGCTTGGGCTGACAATACACAATGATGATTGAGCCGATCACTTTATAATGTCGAAACTTGGGCCTTTGAATTACTTGGGCTAACAACACACTTAATAATTTCTCCAATCTTGACTTTAGTGGGCCGAATGGTGGGCTGACTACAAACAATGTCGAACACGATATATGTACACGATATATGTTGCTTTAAAACTTGGGCCAATTGACATAGAGACTTGGGCTGATAACAAATCAAAACATATACACATGAACCGAAAATATTATCTTTCCTTTTAAAAGTTGATTGGGTCGCAACTTTTCAGCACTTCAAACATTTTTGATTGGACCTCCTCACTACTCGATGATAATCACATGAACTGACACTATGACATCCACTTATCCAACAACCTGCCAACAACTTTTAGTACAAATTTGATTTCATTGGACCTTGAACTCCACCTTAAAAAAATCTGATTGAACCGAATTCTTTTTATCAAACGAGCATTTGACCTTTATATGTGGCAGACAATTTCTGTTGGTTTTTATGTGATCGAAAATCACATGCAAGTTACTGACAAAAGTTGATATATCCACTAAACTGACAAAACATATAATTTCTTTTCCAATTTAAGATAATCGAGACACTTTATGTGACCAGAAATTTTCATGCGCTGACACACAACCACATGATCTCTTGTTCCAACATTCTGACACATATAATAATGATCATATAAACGGAAACTCTGATGTTCAGAAAAGTGGAACCTTAGATGACACAAGAACGAAATTAGATAGTCATATGAGCGGAATCACACTGTCCAAATTAGCGGAATCACATTGTTCATAAGCGCGGAAACACTTGATGTTCGAATAAGCGGAATCAGGTTTAAGATATGACACAAAAGCGGAATCAGGTTTAACTTGTGACAGAAAAGCGAAATCAGAGGTCTATGGATGACAAATAAGCGGAATCAGGTGGTCATAAAAGCGAAATCAGCAAATGTCCATAAAAGCGGAATCAAGTCCGAAGGTGATTTGGTCCTTTTTTTTTTAATTTAAGTTCCAAACTTTCAAGGGTTTGTTAATGTTCAATTGTCTATACTCTGTGAAAATTTGAGCGAATTTCGACTGTTAAATCTCGTTGAACTGATAAAAGAAGGTGTAGATCATAGAAAAAACAATGAAATTCAGCCGTAATCTGTAGAACTCCTCCTCCTGAGCTCTGATACCACTTGTAGGATCGTGTTCCGACCCGGACGAGTCGTTCAGAGGAGTTATACTCTGTTTCAGAGGCGGAAACTAAGAAACAAAGGTAGAAAACAGCATTATCTTCACCTTAACACACTGATTATATTGATTAGACGTTGTGTACAATCGTTCTTCACACCGGCAGCACTTCGGTATGGAATACAAGAAACTGATTATGATTTCGCTCATGGAACACATATATATAGGTGCTGTGATTTCGCTTATGTGTACATGACCACAAAAGCGAAATCACATGTTTACCATAAAAGCGAAATCACCAACTACCCTAAGAGCGAAATTACATGTTTGCATGACCGTATGAGCGAAAACAACTAATACAATTCTATTTCAAATGAACATTCTATTTTGTCATCTAGTGAAATACATGCAAACTGATGTTAATATTCACGTGAGCATGTTTGTTGATGATGTAATCATTAGCTCATTTGGATGATGTCATCATCAAGAATGATGACATCATTCTCGTTCCGAACCGCAACGAACCCAAGACTCGATGTAAGACGAAGACGACATATGTGTGCACCAACAACTTCTTAATTGCAGTATACGCCTCGTATAGGTCTATACGTCGCGTATAACCTTTTTCAATTTCCAAGAGAATCTTTTATTATGTCATATTTTGTCTTATATGTCTCGTATAGTCCTATATGGGGCGTATAGACGAAAAAGACCATTTTACCCCTGAGTTAGGTCTAGACTAGGGGTAAATTGGTATTTTTTTTCCTCTCTTATATGCCTAGTGTAGGCCTGTATGAGGCGTATGTATATAATGCAAATTACCATTTTACCCCTGAGTTAGGCCTAGACTGGGGGCAAAACAACGCTATAATGGTCTTTTGGACCACACTATACACCCAGTCTAGCCCTATATGCGGCATATATTTTTAATTCTTTTTGTTTTCTCTTTTTAATATCCATAACACTAATATTAATTATAAAAAACTCATATTAATATCAAGCCTTCTCCCTCGTATACTTATTACTCCTTACATGCACTACATCTTTCTTAAACCATGATGAAGAGTGCTTAGCCTTGTTTCAATTTAAGCAAACCATTCTTCTATTAGAATTATAAACTTAATTATTATTGTATATTTGTATTTATTAGGATGTTTTAGTTTATTATGTAACTAATTATCGAACCGAGATGACGAATTGGTGGCACCGTTTCATATAACGGTTATTCCCGCCAATTCATACAACCGTCATCCTCATATGTATATATATGTATTAACCGACAAACTGATTTGGGTACCAAGAAGATATTCAACAAAATATCATTCCATTCAAACATGTATACGATGATGATGCTTACGCTGATGGAAGTAACACCGACTTCCGCTAACATAGTGGTATCAGAGCCACGGTGGGAAATCGATGAAAATCAATCGATATTATACGATTCCAGGCACAACCGGATGAAGAACAAAAACAAAGGATACGGAGACAGAGAAGAATTCAACCCCGATCGCACAACTCCGCGATCACGAATGTTCGCAAGAATGAAGCGAGAGATTCTAATGAAATTAGAAATCGAAATCAAGTTATTGGAACAAGAGACGGAAGAAAGACGAGAAGAAACAACGGAAATAGAGATGTATTGTCACGACCCCCGACCCCACCCTGGATGGAATCGGGAGCCGCGAGCAGCAAAGTGGTACCGGTGGTTATTTTTGAAAAGTAGTGCAGCAGAAATTTCGTCAGAACCGTGAGTTAGGAAAATATCAGAGTTTAGAAAACACCGGATTTTATTTATTAAAGAGATGGGATAAACCCATGTTTTACAAAGGTAGCTTTAATAAGGGATAAACCCAATTACATAAAACAATATTTCTTAATTTGATTTAATTAATAAAATAAGCCACTTCTTGAAGCCCTTCAGTGCCGTATCCAACTCTTATTCGATCTACTGTAATTACCTGAAACGCGTTTTAAAAATATTTTGTCAACAGGAAATACTGAGTGAGTTCATTCAGGTTTTATAAAATGACCCTTAGTTATAAATTACAGCATAAGAGCGATTACAATGGATTTTATCTTATTGTTATATGGCGCTGTGTCACCTCATGGTGACGATGGTCATACCACTATTGGGTCCTGTCACCCAATTAGTGATGATTATCACAGTTAGGGCTTATTTGCCTAACCTCTGTTAGGGCTTATTAGCCTAACCCCGTGAGATCACTGTTAGGGCTTATTTTCCTAACCTGTGTTAGGGCTTATTAGCCTAACCCTGTGAGAGAATTAGTAATGTGTACAATACCCCACTAGCCATTGATTAAGATTACCACGACTTACTCCCTGTAATTATAACATTTGAAAATAATTTGAGGTATTGTAAAACAGTTGATAAAACGAGAATGACTCACATTATAAGCATGCAGATTTATACGAGCAAAGTTTAGCCTATTGATTAGTCTTGTAACCTAGTGCACACGAACTCGGTAAGTAACTAATACAGCATTTACCATAACTCACGAGATTAAAACCCTCACAACAAATGACAAAGTGCAATACTTAAACATCCATGGGATTCGCAACGAATGACAGAGTATTCCCCGAGTTCGGGTGGTACTCAAACATCCTGTCGGAATCACGACTAATGACAAAGGATAGCACTTAAACATCCGGTCGGATAGTTTCAATCGATCGGACATTGAATCGTAGCAGCGATTGAGTTAATACCCGGTATCGTAGCAGCGCTCCGCTATGCTAATTTGTGATTTTGAGTGGTGAGATTTCATTTTTGTGAATTGGTTTCGACACAGACGAACAGCTCCTTAACCAAGCTATTTATAGCTGAAATATGGGTTTCACGCGGCCCGCGTGAACCTCCTCTTGACACTTACGCGGCCCGCGAGGGCAATAAGGCGGCATTAGGGTTGCTGAGTCACAAGTAGGTGTGCCACGTGGATGACACGTAGCTCCGGATGCTTATCCGGTCAACTCTCAAGTTGACGCGGCCCGTGTAAAGTATGCTTAACCTTTACGCGCCCCGCGAGAAGACCAATATTCTAAATTTCTTGATTTTTGATATGGATTGGGTTTCAGGGTCCGGGTTTTTACTTATGGATCAATTTGGGACAATTTTTAATATAATTATATTATAAAGAAAAGGGGAATAAAATAGTGAGAAAAGAGAATGGACCCACTTTGTAACTTTAGGGTTCAACTAGAAAGTCTCCTGGTAGAATATTGGGTATAACTTCTGAGCTATTTAAAAATATATAATGCATTCGTGTTAAGTATAGTACCCCTCATTCAACCTTATCCCTATGTCACGAGACAGAACCCCAATGAACTTAGTCAGGCAGAGCCTTGACATGCGTTATGAGGCTCAGATCAATCGGAAATGGTAGCGGTGATCGGGAGTTAAAATACTTAAAACAAGGCAGTGCTTTATTATTATTATGGGTAAATTACTAAAA
The DNA here is from genome assembly GCA_030545235.1 of Helianthus tuberosus. Classification (NCBI taxonomy): domain Eukaryota; kingdom Viridiplantae; phylum Streptophyta; class Magnoliopsida; order Asterales; family Asteraceae; genus Helianthus; species Helianthus tuberosus. The sequence continues at coordinate 18,310,145 of CM060412.1, read as the reverse complement.
ATATATAATTGTATGTAAAGAAGAGATGGGTGATAGAAAGGAAATTTGAAGCAATGAAACTGTTCGACTGATGGTTCTATTTATACTGAAATGGTTATTTACATGAATAAAGGAAAATAGTCCTTCTATCCTACACGTATGCACTTCAACATATCCACTATCAAAATGAACGACACGTATATCTATACATTTAATGTAAATTTGATTATTATTTTTTTATTTATTTTCTTTTCAAAAAGTGTATACGTAAATATGTAAGTTATTAATTATTATTTTATTATATATATATATATATATTATAATTAATTTAACTACTTTATTTATTTGGCGCTTATAAATATAATGTTTTATAAAACAACGAATATGTCTTTAGAACGAGAATATTTGTATCTACATTTTGAACCAAATTTCATTAACAACGGAGTAGGTTCAAATATAATGTTATTTTTATAATTTAATTATTAAACGGTTCCTGGGCCTGTCCAGGTACTTTGTATTTCTTACATTCAACTTACCCGTAAGCTACCTGTCTAATAATATAAGTTTTTATATACTTTTATTTTATTAGAAATGTCACCCATATACAGGCCAATTAATATAATATTTCAACCAACTATATAAAATAGTGTTTAAAACTATTTAGGTTGAATATTTATATTAAAAATAAACTAGTTACTAGTGGTGAATAAATTTAACCAAACCTATAATTCTTACATAAAAATAGGAATGTTACATGGATGATGATCATAAGAATAGAGAGAAGGATGTGAACGATGAATGGCATGATGCTATGTTTTTTAAAGAAGTTTATACAAAAATTACTTCTGCAAATAAATCCGAAAAGATGATACAGAGAAGAAAGAAAGATTTAGTGACGAACTTTAGCGACAAAGAAGAGAAGGCTTTAGTGACAGAAGAAGATCTTTTGGCGACAGAAGAACTATTAGTTTTAGAAAGAAGATTTAGCAATCCGGATCAAGCAAATTTCTGGAAAACGCACGGGAGAAAACAACAAAGACAAAGACGTTATTGCTATCGACAACCGGGACGCACAATTCATCACGGATGCATTAAAGAAAAGAATGAAGACCTATTCATTACTACTCAAGAATATGAAGGCAATTACACTTCATATTTGTTAGGAAACTGGAATGCGGTTAAAAGTTTTATAAAACGAAGGAGCATTACGAGACTACGCTCTGTTCCATGGCTGTGACTGGAAGGGAATGTAAAAGCTTCACAAGCAGCGCAAATTTGATTTTAAACAAGTCAAGAAGGCTGTGGAGGAAAGCACGCAACAGCAAACCAATACATTACTCTAAACCTAATTAAGTTTAGGGGTGTGTATTAGAATTATAAACTTATTATTATTGTATATTTGTATTTATTAGGATGTTTTAGTTTATTACGTAACTAATTATCGAACCGAGATTACGAATTGGTGGCACCGTTTCATATAACGGTTATTCCCGCCAATTCATACAACCTTCATCCTCATATGTATATATATGTATTAACCGACAAACTGATTCCGGTACCAAGAAGATATTCAATAAAATATCATTCCATTCAAATATGTGTACGATGATGATGCTTACGATGATGGAAGTAACACCGACTTCCGCTAACATCTTCATCAGAACTATGATGCTGCTAGGTTTCTAAATGGTTCTGGTTCTGATTGTTATTTTTGGGAAGGTGTTGTATGTAGCAGCAATAAGGGCCATGTGATTGAGCTTGACTGGAGCAAAAGCTCTCTAAGTGGAATTATCAACTCCATGAACAACTTTGTTGAATCTGAAATTCCATCTGAAATTACTCATCTAAAGCAACTAAGAAGCCTCAATCTCTCTTATTCTGGATTTTATGGCCGAATCCCAAATGAAATCTCACAGTTAACACAACTCATTTCGTTAGATATATCAGGGAATCCCCTAAAACTTCATAGTTCTGGCCTTGGATATTTGTTGAAAAACATTACTAGGCTAGAATACCTCGATCTCTCTGAGGTTGACCTGAGTTCATCCGTACCTCGTTTCCAGGCCAATTTTTCTTCCTTGAGGTCTATCAGATTCACAGATTGTCAGCTTCAAGATGAATTTCCATCAGCAATATTTCACTTGCCCAAGTTGAAATATCTTAGCCTGGGAAACAATCTCAAACTTACCGGTTTCCTGCCTGAATTTCATAACAATACCTTACTTGAGTTTCTAAATCTCAAACTCACCGGTTTTTCTGGGGTTATACCAGAATCCATAGGTAACCTAAATCTTTTGTTCTTCTTGTCATTTGAAAGATGTAATTTCTCAGGGCGTATACCAGCTTCACTACCAAACTTGACACAACAAACTTACTTGTGTCTTTACGAAAATGAATTCACCGGACATGTCCCTTCATTGGAAAGTCTTTCGAAACTCACTGTTTTGATTCTTGGTTATAGCAATGTCGTGATAGAAGGCGTGTACGATTGGGTTAATAAACTCACTAAGCTTAATACACTGATTCTAGAGAGTATGAACATACATGGTGAAATCCTACCTCATCTTGCAAACCTAACCAAACTTAGTGTTGTCTCAATGGGCGACAATTTTATTTTTGGTCGTATCTCATTTTCATTTATGAACCTCACCCAATTAACAGTGTTCGACTTTAGCAGAAATCAACTGCAAGGGAAAATTTCAAACTCGTTTTTGAATTTTAAAAGCCTCGAATATCTTAGCGTACCTGAAAATAATTTTAGCGGCACAGGTGGCGTAGACTCATTTTTAGGTCTCAACAACCTCGAGTATTTTGTTTTAGATAGGAATAGCTTGTCATTTGAAACCACCACCAACTACACTAATGTTACCTTACCTGAATTGAAACTTCTAGGACTGGAACTTGCAACTTGAAGGAATTCCCATCTTTTTTGCGGTTCCAAACGAAATTGACAGACTTAGGTCTTGGGAACAATGAAATTGAGGGCCTCATACCAGATTGGATTTGGAATAATAGCCAAGAAACACTACGGGTGTTTTCCATGGAACACAACTTCATCACTGGGTTTCATCAGCATCCCCGTTTTCTCCCATGGATTCGTTTGGAAATTTTTGAAGTGACATATAATAACCTACGAGGGCGGCTTCCAATTCCTCCGCATACAATAGTTGTTTATGACGTCACAAACTGTTGGTGCACTTGTGTCTGTACTTTGTCTGTATTTTGTCGTGATACCAAACGATGTCTTGTGTTAGTCTGAGTTACGTCTTAGGTTTGTTATCATGTGTGTTCGATGTAAGTTTGACCAAGTCAACCATCCTCCTGGTTTGACTTGACCAAACAGTTAGAACATGTTTTGTAAGATGTTAGTGTCGAAGGATGAGTCATCGAAGGATTGTTTATATCCTTCGATGAGCTCGAAGGATAAACCTTCGATGGATATAGATGGACCTCGAAGGATATCATCCTTCGAGGTATATGTGGATCCTTCGATAGACTTCTGATCGATAGATGATCCTTCGATCAGTCTATCTGATCCTTCGACCAGACGTGCTGTGATGGGTATATATACTCATGTAATGTGTTCACTTCATTTAGAGAGAGGCAAAAGAGAGAAGACATAGAGAGGAGTGTGTGAGTTTGGAGTGAACTTTGTCTTGTAGAGAGTGTATTTCCAGTGTGGTTAAGGGCTGTTACCGTGTCCACTGAAATACAAGAGAAAACTTTGATATCTCGTGTGTCTACCCTTTCTCTTTGTGGCTTTCTCTTCTCATATAAACTACCGGTTTGCATTCTAGCTTGGATTCCGCACTTGCTAGTGTGTTAAACATAACAAGGATAAGGTTTGACCTCATCCTCCGAGGGACCTACACAAACAATAATCTGACTGGAGAAATACCCCCATGGATATGTGAAGTAAAATCCCTTCAAGTCCTAGATATATCTTCTAACATGATGACTAGAACCCTTCCTCTATGTTTAGGTAACTTAAGCAATTCGTTGTTGTATTTAGATCTGAAACAAAATAATTTTCATGGGCCGATGTTGAATACATCACATGGATGCCTTTTAAAGAAGATAGATTTGAGCGAAAATCGATTTAGTGGTAAGGTGTCAAGGTCTTTGGCTAATTGTATCAATTTAGAGTTTCTCTCTCTTCCAGCTAAGTCTTTTGAAGATGTTTTTCCGCTTTGGTTGGGAACTCATCCCAAGTTAGAAGTGCTCATTTTGAGATCTAATAAGTTTTATGGTGCAATTCAAGTTCTATCTGGCTCACAGTTTCTCAAGCTACGGATCATAGACATTTCCAACAACGGCTTTAGTGGTTAATTGCCTCACAAGTCATTGCAAAATTGGAATGCAATGAAATTTGTTAATCTTAGCAGATCATTTTCGATGGAATACTTGATTCCTTCCAATAAATACGCTACGTTTATCTTTCAATACTCGATGGCATTAACAATCAAAGGTGTCAAGAGAGATTATGAGAAAATTCTAAACATATTCACAGCCATTGATCTCTCACGTAACAACTTTGAAGGGAAGATCCCACAATCACTCCAAGATCTTCATGGACTTGAATCTCTTAATCTTTCCAACAACCATTTTACAGGACATATCTTGCCATCTTTAGGAATCCTAAAGAATCTTGAATCTTTGGATCTTTTCCAAAATGAGTTATCAGGACAAATCCCTCAACAATTGTTGCAACTTGGCTTCCTTGCTTTTCTTAATGTGTCCTACAACCACCTTGATGGGCGCATACCACAAGGGAAACAGTTCAATACATTTGAGAACAATTCCTACTTGGGAAATCCCGGACTGTGTGGAAAACCATTATCCAAGGAATGTGAAGACGGTACTTCCATCAACAAGCAGGAATGAGTATGAGTCTCTTCTGCCTGGTGACATAATTGATTGGATGGTGATATTATTGGGAGTCGGAAGTGGTCTGATTTTTGGAATCGTTATCGGGAACCTTCAATATGCAAGGTGTTGATGCACTTTGTGGATGCGGCTTGGTTCGGTTCCACTCGGTTCGGTTTGACTCGGTTCGGTTCGGTTCAAGCCCGAAGTCACGACATTCCTCCGCCGTGCGCCCCAGAGTTCGACACGCGAAGCATGAAGCGCCGCAAACTAACATCACCCTGACATCATCATGATGATGTCATGATGATGTCACATGTATATCTTGAAATCCTTTTGCATAAAGTCTACAAAGACTAAAGGTTCGTTGGACATTTGGAAGGTTCACCACAAAGGAAGGTTCACCACGAACAATGATGGTTCGTGGTCTTTGGACTGTTCGTTGGTGTATATCCATGAAGAATGATAGTCTTCGTGGACTTGTAGACTGTTCGTGGCCCAGTAGTTACTCTTCGTAGTGCTACTGGGTATTGGGCTAATATATAGACATACTTGTTCCACATTTCAGTCTAAGAGAGTCCTGTGAAAGTTTGTAAACACTGTGTGTATGTGTGTACTGATTCTCTTCACTTAATCAAAGTTTGTGAATCTTTGGTTACTTTGTGTTTGTTCTTCTTTTGCTTTGGTTTGCATAGTGTGTTACAAAACAAGGAAGTAGGTTTAATCTTGATCCTCCAAGTGGACCTACAAGTGGTATCAGAGCCTTGGCTCTCTTCCTTGTTTAAAACCAAGCAAAACCTTGTGTTTGAGCAAGTTGTGAAGTTTCTGGAAGTTGTTGTTTAGTTTGAGAACATGAAAATCAAGTTTTTTTCTGAAAAAAGTGTTTAAAACTTAGTGAAAACTTGTTGTTTGAAGATAATTTTTACAAAAACCAAGTTAAAACACATGGAGACATGTTAGGACTTGGTTTTTCTAAAAATTTCATTCAAAATTTGAGTTCGTCAAACTTTTCGGTGAGTCGGTTAACCGGAAAAGTCATCTGTGTTTGGTTGGTAGAGATAAGTTTCAAAAAGATTTTCTAGAAAAAGCAAGATCTCCTATGTTTGTTTTTAACTAAACTAGGATATCCAGCTACCATCTTTCGTGAAATCAGAAAAAGTAACTTACTAAAACAGGGGGAATCTCACCAACCACTGTATTCACGAATAATCTACAGGACGAAGAGTCAATTGGACGAAGATTTTCTAGTCTTCGTGGGAGCCCATTTCACGAAGAATAGGAGTCTTTCGTGGCTCCTTGTTGTGCAACGAAGAGTCATTCTTCGTTGGACTTAACTTGAAGCCATTCTTCGTTGGAACTAGTGTTCGTGAAGTAGTGTTCGTGCACATAGTCTTCATGCAGTCTTCGTGACAACCATTGACACATAGTGTTCGTGGGCTCCTAGTGTTAGACGAAAAATACGAGTCTTCGTGAGTCCTAGATTCTTCATGTGGTGAACACATAATCTTCGTGGCACAACAATCATCGTGGAAATCATATCTCAAAGTGGACCTTTGGGCCGACTTTGTAATCTTGGTGGACTTTTGTTCATCTAAAACTTGTGGGCCTTATTCTTCATTTAGTCTTCGTGGGGCCTTTTTAATTGAAAACATTCATAGTGGACACTACTATTCTTCGTTGACTAAGTCTTGTTGGTTTTGTTCGTAAATAACAAGTCTTTGTGGCCCCCTAGTCGATGAAGAATCAATATTGTTCGTTGACAGAAGTCTTCGTGGGCCTAGTCAATCAAGTTGGAAAATATTTAGTCTTCGTGGCCCCCTAGTGTTCGTTTGGCCCAAGTCTTCGTTTGGGTCTAGTCTTCGTTTAGCCCAAGTCTTTGTTTGGGTCCATCACAAGTCTTCGTGGACTTCTAGTCTTCGTGGACTATTAGCTCGTCGACTAAGGAGTCTTCGTGTATAACTACTAATTTGTTCGTGGACATTTGTCTGTTTCAAGTTAGTGGATCTACAAGTTGGGCTTCACGAAAACTTTTTTATTGGGCCTTTTTTTGAGTTTAAAATTAAACTTCAATAATAATAACTTTGGGCTTTAAGGTTTGGACTAATTTATCGTGGGCCATCAACAGTCTTCGTTGACATCAACAGTCTTCGTGGGCCATTGCAAGTTTTCGTGGATCTAGTCTTCGTGGACATCAATAGTCTTCGTTGACATCAACAGTCTTCACGAACAATGATAGATGGTTCGTGGGTTCTCTAGTACAATCAAGGTTTGTGACAAGGGATTGTTCGTAGATTTAAGTCCTCGTAGTATCATTGTTCGTGGACCATTAACTTGTATTTTTCACAGAAGGCTTATAACTTTGTCATAACATACAAGTTTGTATTTTAACTTAAATAGTGTCTTATAAAACTTCATAATGAGTTCAAATCCATGGAGTTAGAGTGAAAACCCGAGTACACCACAAGATCCTTCACAATGGGTGAAAGGATTGATACCCAAAAAGGAAATCACCGAACATCAATGGGCATGTGTCACGAATCAAAACAATAGCATTCAAAATCTTCTCTTAAGCGACAGTGAAATGGGAAGCAACAATCGCCCACCAAAATTGAATCACATTAACGATTATCCATCATGGAAAAGTCGTTTTCATACGTATGCTCTAGGGCAAAACACTGAATTGTGGACATGCTTTATCACACCATACAATCTAGCTCTCGAAGAAGCAGGTTCCAATGCACAAGCTTTGGCGGCATTGAGCGAGAATGATAAGAAGGCTTACGATCTTGAGAAGAAAGCATTTGCTATCCTTACGCAAGCACTTCATAAGGATATCTACAATTAATTTGTGTATTGTACAAGTGCAAAGAATTTATGGGATGTGTTGGAAGCTAGAGGAGAAGGAAATGTTGCAACAAGAAAGATTCGTCACGATTTGTTAAATAAGGAGTTCGAAGGATTTCGGTTCATGGAAATTGAAACACTCTATGAGATGGCTACTCGGTATTATCACTTAGTTAGTGAGATGCACTCATACAAGGTTCTGGCTACACAGCAAGAAATGGTTATGCGGTTTGCTAAGGCTTTGCCACCCAAGTGGAGTCAGTTCATTGATTTGTTGAAGCATACTGGTGTTTTAGATACAGTTAGCATTTATGAATTCGTCCAAAAGCTCGAGAACAAGGATGAAGAGGAAATTCGAAAGGCTAGACGACTTCTAGCTCCACAAAACCCCGAGATATACTATAGAGGTATTAATATGGGAGTTAGTACCAGTCAACAACAACCGAAGCTTCAGATTGCGTTTGTATCAAGTACAGATCCTTATGGGAGACTGTTCGATTCAAGCGCCTATCTACCACCACCCAAACCAGCACAACCCCCTGGTCCTCCCACAGATCCTTATGGAAGACCTTTCGATCCAAACGCCTATCTTCCTTTTTCAAAAGTTGCTCCTTAACAAACCCAACAACAACCCTCTCATTTCACACAATCTACTCTACAACTACCTTGTCAACCACCTCCTCAACAAGCCTTTTATAGGAACAACAACACTCAATCTTCAAACCCCAACACTGTCAGATTTGATACCTCAAACTTCACCAAAGTAAGTGTGGAAGGTGCTCGGGAACATATAGAGCTTCTAAACACAATGGTGAGTACCTATTGTGGATTAGTCGTCGGTCAAATTGGGAACATTAATTTGACAGATGAAGTCTATCAACAAATAGACAGGGAGGAAATGGAATTAATGGATATTAAGGTGGCGTTTGCAAGTGCAGTGAGAAGAGCTAAGGACTACATGAGGAGAACGGGTAGAACAAGTTTGGAAAGTAAAAGGGATACTAAGTATGTTTTTTATAAGGATGTAGTTACGTGTTTCAACTCTGGTGAGAAGGGCCATTTCTAGCGGGAATGCACTCGAACGAGCAGACAAGGAAATCAAAATCCTTTCAAAAACCAGTCAAGCTCATCCAATGCCAATCAAGTGAACAATGAAAGGGGCATTGTAGCAGTTAACAATCCGGGTAACTCAAATCAGTCAGGGCCTTAGTAGTTCATGCAGATGAAGGATGCGACTGGTCAGTTCAATTGGGTAATCAGGGAATGGAAGGAAATGGAGGAACTGCTTGTTATGCTAAAATCATCAAGTATATCAAGCATGTTCACAGTGAGGAGTTCTCTGAGGATGATGACAGTTCTGGTTACAGTGGTAGCTCAGATGAGGAAAACTCCAATGCGGGTGGTTATGGTTCAGAATCGGAAGTAAAGGAAACTCTTGATGCTGAGGTTGACAGTCTGCTTAAGGGAGCTGAGGAACTGAAAGAAGTAGAAGAGCTTAAAAGGCAGAAATCTATGTTGGTAAGGAAAGCTGAAGTCGCATCCAAGGAAATGGAAAAGTTCTTCTCTGAGGATCGATCTTTCTCTTATCAGACTGCCTTTATGGTAACTGTTGCAGCTTCGACTATTAAGGTAAACACCGAAACTTCTAGTGTATGCAATGATTGTGTAGAATTGAAACGTAAGCTAGAAGTAGTAACTAGTCACAATCAGGGTTTAGTAGTTGACCGTTCGAAATGCAAGGAGGCAAACATGGCTTTAACTCACAATGAAAAAGATTTCAAATCTGTCATTGAAACGCTTAAGAAAAGTGCATCTGAATTAATAAAAACAGTTTTGAACAAGCAAATGGGCATTAATAACTATATTAATGTAACACCCCAACCCAGAATGGGCTGACGTGTCACTTTTACAGAGTCAGATCCAAAAACATAATTCCATTAATACTTAAATGTATTACAAGGCTTTACAACTTAATGGAAATATGATATCTAATCCAGTACATTATTTCTACGGTCTGTTTCATATACTCTAGCACTCTTCTGTATCCCGTCCCAGATTGTCTTGATAACCTGACGTAAAGAAGAAAACACAAAAACGTGCGTATGAGCAAAATTTGAAAGTTTTGCTCAGTGTGCGGATAGAGGAAAACAAAAGGCTTATTTTATTTTTAGAAAAAGGCTAATTTCTTCAAAAATCATTTGTTTTAGCAAAATCGCTAAGTTTTCATAATTCAAAATATAAGTATAACAATATTATCAGATTATGATATACAGATTTACCCGAAGTCCAGAAGGTTCATTTTATTACAGAGGTTGATACCGGGTAGCTAGCCCATGTATCCAGACATGAATGGAGTGTGGGCAAATCACACCGACCATTCACCAGATATCAGACTTTATTTACTTTTCCTAGGATCGATCCATACGCCTCTGAACAGAAGTCCGTAGACTAAAACAGAAGAGACGCCGTGAACTCAACTCACCGTCACGGATGGTGCCACATCATTTTATGCCACAATGATGGGTCTGTGTTCATCCTCACAGAAAAGGGAATGACTTGGATAACACAATAATTGTACGAAATCTTGAACTTGTAATTTATTAACTTGCAATATGTAAGCCCTTGAAATATTTAACTCATAACTTGTAAACATGAAAATAATATTTTTCATAAACCATTTTCTAAATAACCACAAGATTCAGATGTCCAAAGGCCAAATGACATGTATCAAAAGAAGGGATTCTGTCCGTACCTTAAGCGGTGATCAAAATTTGAGATAACCGAATACGTATAGACGGTCAGAGAATCCTATAATATTATTTAAACATGTTAAATTTTAATTGGTACTCTTTTGTTCATTTATTAAATTTCCAGTGACTTAAGACTTTAAAAATCTTATTCATCTTATGGATCTTCGTTTAATACATCTAAATTAATAAAAATACTCAAAACCCAATAAGGTTTATGGAAACTTCTATTTATCTGTCACAGTTACAAGAACTATGCCATTATCTTTGTACAAACTGAGTTTACAAAGCTATAGAATTTAATATATATTCTATATACACACTTAAATATATGCATAAATAATGGATACCTATATAAAGTTACACTCTAATAAATAGGAATTTGCTTTGTAGTTGTATATTTACTATTAAAATATTGGATAGTTAATAAAGCAAAAACTTTATTAGTAAACGTGTGTGTGTATATATATATAACTGAAAGATAATTTATCAAATATTGTTTACATATTTACTATTAAAGGCAATCTAGTAATGTAAATATTCAACACTAGTTTAAGATCCCGTGTATTACACGGGTTGTTTAAAGAGAATACTTCTTATAAATCTATTGATTTGATAAATTACACATAAATATAGATGCTACTATACTCGCAATTGGTTCCCGTATTACGATTATTAACAGATTTTAATACCCCATGCTCTTTAACACGAAGTTGCTTCTCATTAACAAATAATTAAGAAAAAATTACAGATCGTTTTATATAATATATTTTACTTTATACAACTTGATTTCTTTGCCAAAATTTATGTTGGTGCATCCGTCTGTCGTCTACGTCTTCAGTCGTGTCTCAGTTCGTTGTGAAGATTGATCAAACATGATGTCATGATGACATTATCAGAATGACATCATTCATGACATCATCATACTAAAGACAAAAGAGTTTAGTTTGTCAACATGTGATTTAGTTCAAGTATGCATGGATAAGAGCTGATTTCGCTTGTATGTACTAAAACAGATTTCGCTCATTAGTCATAGAGTATCGCTTATATGACATTTATGGGGTATCGCTCATATGGTAGTGACATATAAGCGAAATCAACACCCATATATATAGGCATAGGAGCGAAATCTCAGTCATAGTTCTAGGTGTTGTCTTCCGGTGAGCCACGAAGTGCTGCCGAAGTGTCGACAGGTTGTAAACGTCATTCTATCAATATATTTCGACAGTTTAAAGTGAATACGTACTGAATTACATCGAAACACTTGTTTCGGTGAAAAACTCTTCTACACGACTCGTTTAGGTCGGAATTCGATCCTACAATTGGTATCAGAGCCAGTGGAGAAGAGTTTTCTACAATTCAGCTGGAAAATCTGTTTCTACATCTTTCTTTTTCGAAAATCAAAACTTTTTACGGTCAAAATCGGTTCAGTTTTTCACATCTTGCTCGGAATTATGAAGTAACTAATCCTTGTGATTTTCAGGATTGAATTCGACTTAGATCTTAGATTTTTCGAGGTTTCGTTCATGTGAACTCGTAAAAAAAGTGACGTAATCAGAACATGTTAATTCCGCTCATATGAACACTTTGATTCCGCTTATATGTACTTTGTTGATTCCGCTTATTCGGTCACCATGATTCTGATATTAAGACTCTTTGAAGTTTTTGCTTATAGTGATACTTTGATTCTGATCATAGTAACCAAAGTCTGATTCTGCTCATCATTGATCTGAAAATCGATCACTTGAAAGTTCATCAATTAGTGTGAAAAGTAAATTGAAAATTGTCAGCTTTGTCATGTGATTATATCGGTACATCATTACACGTGATCATTTTTGTTTCAGTTGAGAGTTATAGAGTAACAGGTGTTGATATTGTCTATTTGTGGCAAATGGGTTACACGTGAACTTCTGATTCATAAATTGTCTTGGGACTACAAGTCATGTGAATGTTTTAGAGGTCCAATAAAAATTGAGATTAGCATTTACTTTGTCTGCCATGTTATGTGATCTTGTTATAAATATGGAGTTCATGTTTACAGTTCAATTAGTTGTCGGTTAAATAGGTGTTAGTCAAATGAGACTTAAAAGATATTAAATTGATTCGACATTTTCTGAATATTAAATCGAGTTATTCACTGGATTTTTGTTGATTTCTAAATGTGGTCCAATAAAAGTGAAAGTTGATTTGTGTTTTCGATATGCATGTGTTGTTGACAGATACATGTGATAAGTCTTTGACATTAGTTCATACATATCAAGAGGCCCACTTATCTTTTGACATACATAATAAAAAAAACGGCCCATGTGTTTTTGTAGCAGCCCAAGGTGTGCATATATTCAAATGAAGTTCTTTGTTTGTGCTGTGAATGCATTGTGTGATTAAAAATTGTTTGTGATATATTGGTTATATGTGCTAGTCGATCAGGTTATGTGCAAATTAGTTCATAGTGTTTGTGTGAGTTCAAGATGTTTGAGTAATCAGGTCACAAGGTTTGGAGTTTAGTCGGTTCGCACGGTTTTTATCAGTACGTTTGTCAGTCATATCGTTTTGTGTGGTTAAATCGCGTGATAAAGTCCAGTTCATACGATTTGGAGTTCAAAAATTTCGAAGGGTCAGGTCAATTGAATTCGATCCGGGTCATATCAGTCCTCTCAAGTGTGTCAACCTTCAATCCGCTCAAAATTGTCACCAGTTCGAGTAACAGTTTCTTTCAGATAATTGATAAACGTTTAAACTGATTGTGTGTTATTTGTTGTCGACAGGTTTCAGGAATTTTTACAAAGTGATAAAGCTCATTTGAAAATTCGAAAAAATGGACGATGATTTTTACAACGCATTCGCTACACCGGTTACTCCGATCAGTGTTGCACAAAACACAATGCTCGAAAACGAAACAGGAACAATGCAAAAACCGCCCAAACTCATGAACATAGAAGAATTTAAAGGTTGGGAAGGTCGTTTTGAAAATTGGGTACAAGCTAACTACTTGGATGCGTGGGAATGTGTCGAAACAAAATACATTTGACCGATGAATGATGATGAAGAGCCTGTTCCGATAAAAGATCTAAGCGCTGATGCTAGAAAGAAATACAAAGATGAGAAAATGATGCTAAGTCTTCTTCAACAAGCAGTAAAAGAAGATATTATGGTGCTTTTACAACACAATGGAACTTCATATTCAATTTGGAAAGCTTTAAGGTCAAAGTTTCGTGGTAGTGAAGAAATGGTCAAAAGCAAGAAATCGCTTCTAAAGAAAGAATTTGATCTGTTAAGCCAATTAAAGAATGAAAGTACAAGAGAGATTATCGAAAGATACTGCAATTTGCTTGCTAACATGAAGAGATTGAGTATTGAGAAAAACAATGAAGAGTTGATCGAAAAACTTGCTGATGCTTTGCCCTATGAGACTTGGGGAACATATCTTATGATGCTCAGAAACAAGAAAGGTTTTAGTAGTTTGACACTCAGCAAGTTCATTGAGAAGTTGGAAGCTCAAGAAATGGAGCAACGAAAGATTATTCGAATGAAAGACTTCGATGGTGAACAACATATTGGGTTGTATTATAAAGCAGGAGTGAATGAAAAGTCTTCAAATCTATCTCCGAAAATAGAAACTGCTTACAATGTCAAGAATTCTTCTGAAAATTCATCATCAGGATCAAACAGCAAAACAAGTTTTACATCATTTTCATCATTTGATCCAAATGTGTCAACAACAAGAAATGGCAAAAAGATTCAATGCAACATTGTGTTGAACATTGAAAATGATCAAGAATTTTCTGAAGAGTTAGCAAAAAGTCATATGTCTTTATTGGGAACTGTTCTTGAATCTTATGGTAGTTTTGTTGCAGGTCGAATCGGGAATCCAATGCTGACAAAGGAAGATTACGACCAGATTGATGCTGAAGAGATGGAGCTGATGGACATAAAATGGTGTTTGGCCAGTGTGTTGAGGAGAGCTGAGAAATTCAAGCAAATCACTGGAAGGATGATCTACGTGAAGCTAATACTTCTACTTTAGGTTTTGACAAATCTAAAGTCACTTGTTTTCGTTGCAGGGAGAAAGGTCACTTCAAGAGGGAGTGCAACAATCGCAAAGCAAGTGGAGCTCAGAATCCTTTCAATAACAACAATGATTATTATCGAAAGGCCATCTACCATCAAGTTGTTGGTGCACTTGTGTCTGTACTTTGTCTGTATTCCAAACGATGTCTTGTTAGTCTTGTAAGTTTGATCAAGTCAACCATCCTCCTGGTTTGACTTGGACAAACAGTCAACACAATGTTTGTAAGATGCTGAGTCGAAGGATGTGTCATCGAAGGATCACTTTTATCCTTCGATGATGAGCTCGAAAGATAACCTTCGATGAATGGACCACGAAAGATCACATCTTTCGTGGTACATGTGGATCCTTCGAGCTGCTTCTGGTCGACAGATGATCGTTCGATCAGTCTGCCTGATCCTTCGACCAGACATGCTGTGTTGGGTATAAATACCCGTGTGTTGTGTTCACTTCGGCAGAGGATAGACAAGAGAGAACACTTAGAGCAGAAAAACACACACACACACTGAGAGAGTTTACAGGACTGATTTGTAAACCTTGTGCTTGTAACTGGACCTTTCATACGTTTAATACAAGTGGTGTTAATCGTTGAGTCTTGTGTGTTGATTTTTTGCGTGTTCTATCTCGGTTTGCCTTTCCGGTTGGATTCCGCACAACCGGGTTGGTTATTATACAAGGATTAGGCGACTAGATCCTCCCCTAGCCGGACCTACAAGTGGTATCAGAGCCTTGGCTCTTCTCCTTGTTAAAACCGAGTGTTTCGGGCTGTTTTTCGGGTTTAAAAGGTTTATATTTTCTGGAAAAACTTGCTGTTTTTGCTTTGTGTTTGACTTAAAACCTTGTTATTTTTCATGTTTTCATGTTAGTCTTGGGTTTTTGTTAAACATTTTAGCAAAATCTTGTGTTTGGAAGTTTAAATTTCACCGAAAATTTATAAGTGTTCTTGAAGGATTCATTGTGTTCTTCATAATATTACACATTTGATCTTAAAATTTGAATATTCAAGTTGTTGGTACATTGGAAGTTGTATTTTGATTAAAATATTGAGAAGCTTACCTTGTTTGGTGAAAACCTGCATGTTCAGACCTGAAAGATATGGTCTGAACATACTTTCTGCCGAAAGTCCTCACCAACCCGTCAACTTTTCACCAACCTGTCACATTTGTCAACCGTGTCAGTAAGATCGAAGGATATCCTTCGAAGTCGAAAGATCATCTTTCGACCAAAGGAGGTTCGATAGATAGTCATCCTTCGGGCATCCTTCGAAGTCTGAGACTTATCTTTCGTTCCAAGGAATATTTTCGAAACATACATCTTTCGGTCTACTGCTCTTTCTCGAAAGACAAGGATCCTTCGACTGGGGAGTCTTTCGAAGTCATTTTTCGACACTCAACAGTGTTCATCTTTCGGTCTACAGTTCATTTTCGAAAGATAAGGATCCTTCGATTGGGGAATCTTTCGAAAACATTGTTCGAAACTCAACAGAGATCTTTCGAACCCTGTTGATCCTTCGAACAGGTGTTGATCTTTCGATCCAGAGTCTTGTTTGTGCTTAACAGTTTGTGTTTTTCAAGTCTTTCGACAGGTATCCTTCGGCTGATCAAAGATGAATCCTAGATGGGGTACGTTGGTAAATACAGATATGTATTTTGGTGCTCCGTCATCTTCCGCATCAGTATCTTCTCAAGCTAATGCCATGTCTACCGGTCAATGGGCATTCGTATCAAATCAAACTCCAAGTATTCAAAGCATTCTCTTAAGCGAGAGTGAAACGGGAAGTTTGAATCGGCCTCCAAAGTTGATGCATTTATACGAATATCCAGGATGGATTGATAGATTTCATACATACGTTCTTGGTCAGAATACAGAGTTGTGGTTGCGGTTCATCACAGATTTTGATCAAACAATAGAGGTTGCTGCATCATCTGCTGCTACGTTTGCAGATCTTACAGAAGATCAAAAGAAGATCTATGATTTGGAAAAGAAGGCATATGCCATTCTTACTCAGGCGTTGAGCAAAGATATTTATCATCAATTCGTCAGTTATAAGACAACGAAGAGGTTGTGGGACGCATTGAAAACAAGAGGCGTAGGAAATGAAGCGACACGCCAATTGAGAAAAGAATTGCTAAAGAAAGAGTTTGATGGTTTTATATGTATGGAGAATGAGTCTTTAGGAGACTTGACGAGTAGATTTAATCATCTGCTGACTGAGTTATCAAATTTTGAAGTTGTTGTAACTCCAGCAGAGATTGTGAAAAAGTTTGCAGATGCGTTGCCTCCTCAATGGAATACCTTCTTGGAGATCATGAAGTACAATGGTACTTTAGCTACAACGAGTTTCAATGACTTCGTTCAAATCCTGGAAAACAAGAATCAGGAAGAAACTCTGAAGGCAAAAAGAGTAGCCGTGCCACAAAATCCTGAGATGTATTATGGAACTTCGGGTACTTCTGCAAAACCTGCTTCACACGCTCCAATTCAAACAGCGTTTGTGTCTACTACTGACATGTTTGGCAATACCATCCAAGTTCCGGTCAAGCCTGCTCGAACAGACATGTATGGAAATCCGCTTGACCCAGTTCCTCAACCAGTACCACAACAACCAAGAGCAACTGATATGTTCGGAAATCCTTTACCTCAGTCTACCGGACCAACAGACATGTATGGGAATCCACTTCCTCCTCAATCTACCGTACCCAGAGACATGTACGGGAATCCACTTCCTACTCAACAGCAAGCATGTTATGGAAGCACATCATCTGCTGGTCAACAATCAAAGCCAAATACAGTACGGCTCGACACCTCAAGCTTCTCGAAAGTTAGTGTGGAAGTAGCAAAGGAACACATGGAGCTGCTAAACACTTTGGTGAGCGCATACTGTGGTTTAGTAGAAGGTCAGATTGGCAACATTAATCTGACTCAAGAAGACTATCAGCAGATTGATAAAGAGGAGATGGAGATGATGGATATCAAGTGGGCCTTTGCCAGTGCTGTTAGGCGAGCAAAGGATTTCATGGAGAGAACAGGCCGAACCAGCTTGGAAAGCAAGAAAGACACCAAGTATGGGTTCGATAAACAGGCCGTCAAGTGTTTCAATTGTGGTGAACGTGGTCATTTTAAAAGGGAATGTACAAGGCCATCTCAACATGGGAACCAGAATCCCTTCAAAGGTCAAGGAAACAGGGCTAATCAGAACCAAGCGAGGAACAATGATCGCACACTGGTGCCTGTCAACAACCAGAATCAACCAGGACCATCAAATGCCAACCAGGCACTTGTGGTTCAAGTAGATGAAGGCTGTGATTGGTCAATCCAGTTGGGAAACGATGCACCAGATGGAACAGCTTGTTTTGCTGAAGTGGTTAATGATCTTAAACACGCCAGTGGTGGAGAATCTTCCACCAATGGTAGTGAATCTTCTGAAGATGAAGACTCCTCCGGTTACAGTGGAAGTTCAGATGAAGAGTCCTCTGCTTCAGGCGATGATCATGTGGATGACACATCAAGTGCGCCAGTCGATGCAAATATTGATGAGCTATTGGAGGAAGCAGCAGCAGGAATCCAAAGAAGTTCTATTTTGGTGGATCAAGCTGCTTATTCTTCGTCTTCTCTCCATTCAGCCTTTATGGCTAATGTCGACAGTTCATCAAGTCAGGTATGTGTCGATGAACCCACTTCTGTTAGCTGTGATAATTGTGATAGTTTGAATGTTAGATGTGCTGTTTTGGAAGCAAACATGTCTGAGTTACAAGACAAACACGATGCTTTACAAGCTAGTTTGTTTGAGTTGCAAGACAAACATGTTTTAGTGAATGATAAGTGGTGTGAATTGCAAAGCAAACATGAGGCTTTGCAAGAGAAATATGATGTGACTTTTATTCACAATCAGAAATTGACAGTTGATCTTTCCAAGTGCACTAAAGCCAATATGTTTTATGAAAACCATGAAAAGGAATTCAAATCAATGATTGAAACATTGAAGAAAGATAAAACAGAACTGACTAAAATGGTTTCCAGAAAACAAACTGACATTAATTTGTATATATCTCGTCTTGAGGTGATGCAAAAGGAAATGGCTTGTGTTAAAACCGAAAGTGAGGCGATCCGACTTAAGTTAGACAGTTATTTGAGCTCTAGCTATGTGTTGGATCACATCATTGATGTTCAGAAAGAGAAAAAGGATGTCACATGCATAGGGTATAAGCAATGTCCACCACCTGTCAGACACAATTATGATGCCCTGCCTGATGAGGAATACAGAACTCACTTTGAACCATCTGTTCCTCTAGATGTTAATGAATTTGCTACAGGACTTGGATACAAGAAAGAAGTATCGTCAGATTCAGATGTGTCAGCAGATACCTTTGTAACTGCTGAACCAAATCAGGATCCTCCAGTTGTGATTGAGGATACTGATTCTTCTGATGATGAATCTGATGATACTGATTCAGCAAAGTCTGATGCGGTGATAAAAGATGAGGACATACCTCTTGAGAATCACATTCTGTGTGATCCTTCTGCAAAACCCGCTAAGACTGTTGCAACTGAGTCCTCTTCTGAGAAAGAGTCGGAGAGTGTGGATTTGCTGTACACTCTTGTTGGTGATGATAAAATTGAACCAAACAGTTCGAAACCTAGTACCTCGGGATCACAAAGTTCATCATCATCGGCAAGACGATCACATGATACTTCGGGGTTTGTTGAACGAAGATCATGTTTTGAATGTGGTACCATTGGACACGTAATTCGAAACTGTCCGTATCTTCATAAGTTGAAAGCTAAGGTTGATGATCCCCGTGAACGCAATCACCAAAAGCGATCTGTGTCTGTAAAACAAGATCCCCGACTTGTAAGAGAAAGGGAAAAGAAACAGAAACGCCAACAAGTCAAAGTGGTTGAAAAAGCACTTAAAAATGAAGTGGTTCAAAAACAAACGGTTCCAGTTAAACCAGAAAGTTCAAAATTTTCAAAAACTTCAAACAATCACGAAGTTAAACATTCAAACAATCAAACTGGTAAACTTCAACAGACATGGAAACCTAAAATAACCACAAATTCAGGGGGACCATCACAATTTTCGAATCATCAAAGAATAGAAGTTATTGTTGTTGATGAAAATGGAAGACCCAAGACCACAATGGCTTGGGTCCCCATCTCCAACTAATTATGTGAGTTCATGTGCAGGGTGTTTCAGGAGGAACTATCAGTAGTCATTGGATTGTTGATAGTGGGGCATCCAGGCACATGACAGGCGACATGAAGCTTCTCTACGACGTCAAATCTATTAGAGGAGGTTATGTTGCTTTTGCTGGAGATAAAGGCGGATATATTACGGGTGAAGGAATGATTTCCAACGGGGTTGTTAGCTTTGATAAGATAAACTTTGTGCAACAACTTGATCACAATCTTCTTAGTGTTTCTCAAATTTGTGATAAGCAGTTCTCAGTACACTTTGATGCAAATGGATGTTATGTGCTGAAACCCGGATTCAAAATTCCAAAAGAATGGATTCTCTTGTCGGCTCCAAGGATAAATGATCTGTATGTCCTTGATATGAGCCAAGCTATCACAACGTCTGCACAAGCAACTTGTTTCGTTTCTAAAGCCACAGAAAAAGACACAATCTCTTGGCACAGACGAATGGGTCACATTCACTTACGCAAAATGAATCATTTGGTGTCAAATGAATTGGTGAATGGTGTTCCTCTTAAAAACTTCCATCTTCAAGACGTCTGTGTCTCGTGCCAGAAAGGAAAACAAACGAAGAAACGACACCCTACAAAGAAAGTCAACACGGTGGCTGTTCCTCTTGAACGTTTGCACATGGATTTGTTCGATCCTGTCAAGCACAAAAGCATTAGGAATGATCAATACTGCCTCGTGATAACTGATGATTATTCAAGATTTTATTGGGTGGCGTTCATGGCACATAAGAGTGAAACCTTCGGTATTATCAAAAACTTGATCATTCGGATTGAGAATCTCTATAATTTGAAGGTTAGGCGGATACGTAGCGACAATGGTACTGAATTTAAAAATCATGCCATGGCGGAGTTTTGCACTTCAAAAGGTATTCTTCACGAATTTAGTGCAGCTTATACTCCTCAACAAAATGGCGTCGCTGAACGTAAAAACCGCACATTGATCGAGACTGCTAGGACAATGTTGGTAGAATCGCAGTTGCCCATTCCATTCTGGACTGAAGCTGTGTCTTCTGCATGCTATACGTTGAACCGAGTCCTTACAGTCAAAAGGCACAACAAGACCTGCTTTGAGCTTATCAACAAACGGAAGCCAGACTTGTCATATCTTGAACCGTTTGGAGCTCCGTGCACAATAATCGATCCTAATGGAAAGTTTGGGGCAAGAGCCATTGAAGGATACTTTCTTGGGTATTCCACCCCGAACTTAAGAGTCTGGAATCTAGAGACTAAAAGGGTCGAGGAATGGTCTGAAGTCAGAGTACAAAGGCACACTTTACCAGTTAGAAATCCTGGTCAGCCTTGGATGTTTGAGTACGATGACTTTTTCAATTCGATCAATGTTGAAGCAGTTGAAGAAAATGTTGCGGCAAGGATGTTTTTCGAGAGTGACAATGCAACAGATTCACCGTTGGTTCGTCCCATTATTGTCAATCAAGAACCATCTTCAGTGAACAACAATGCTCTCGACAATGAGGATTTTCACGATGCTACCGAATTGAACGAATCTTCAGAGGATGATGAATTTCTTGATGCAGATCAAGAAGCTCCAATAACAGCAGTTCATGGTATTTCAGAGGGTACTCCTCCAGTGGACGTCCCTAGGACAGCTGAAGCTACTGCATCATCCTCTTCGCCAATTCCGGGTATTGAATTGGTTGTTGATCTCAATCTCAACAACCTGGGTATTAATGTTCCTGTACCAGATAATCCAGAAACAAGGATTCACAATACCCATCCTCAACAAAACATCATCGGAAATGCACAAAGTGGCGTTCAAACAAGAAACATGTTGCGAAACAACAACAATGCAGGCTTGTATGCAACTATCCGAGAATCTGGTCAACAAAATGATTGGTCTTTCGCGTGTTATGTCTCACAGGAAGAGCCAAGAACTTGGAAAGATGCTTTGAAAGATAGCTCTTGGGTTGAAGCAATGCAGGAAGAACTGCAACAATTCCAGAAGCTTGGTGTCTGGAAACTCGTAGAGAAACCTACTGGTTATAAGAAGATTGGTACCCGTTGGGTGTTTAAATGCAAAAAGGATGACCGTGGAATCGTTATTCGAAACAAAGCAAGGCTAGTCGTTCAAGGTTTTCGTCAGATAGAAGGGATCGACTACAACGAAGTGTATGCACCTGTTGCACGTCTAGAAGCAATTCGGATTTTTCTGGCTTATGCGTCATTCAAAGGTTTCAAGGTATACCAGATGGACGTGAAAAGTGCATTCTTACATGGTGTGGTGGAAGAAGAGGTGTACGTCGAACAGCCTCCAGGTTTTGAAGATCCTATCCATCCCGATCGGGTTTGGTTGCTCAACAAAGCTCTATATGGTCTACATCAAGCACCGCGAGCTTGGTATGCAACCTTATCTAATTATCTGCTGGAGAATGGATTTCGCAGAGGTCTTATCGATTGTACTCTCTTCATCAAAGAACAAGATGGAGATCTTCTTCTGGTACAGGTATACGTTGATGATATTATTTTTGGTTCTACTAATGATGTTTTGTGTAGGGATTTCGAGCGTGTAATGCAGGATAAATTCGAGATGAGTGCTATGGGGGAAATGACTTTCTTTTTGGGCCTACAAGTACAACAAACTGAGTCTGGGATATTCATCCATCAGACTAAATATGTTGGTGACATTTTGAGCCGGTTCCAGATGTCTGATGCAACGCCCATCGGTACCCCATTGCCACAAAATCACGGAATTACTCCAGACTTGAAGGGTGAAGCTACTAGCCCCTCATACTACCGCGCGATGATCGGATCCCTTATGTACCTCACAGCATCAAGACCAGATATAATGTACCCAACGTGCCTGCTAGCCAGATATCAAGTCAACCCGAAGGCCACACATCTTGCAGCTGTAAAAAGGATTTTTCGTTATTTGAAGGGTTACCCTGACACCGGTCTATGGTACCCTAGGGATAATAACTTTGACTTGATCGCATTCAGTGATTCTGATTTTGGCGGATGCAAAATTGACGGCAAATCCACAACGGCTGGATGTCAGTTTTTGGGAAATCGTCTAGTCACATGGCAGTGCAAGAAGCAGACGTGCGTCGCTACATCAACATGCGAAGCTGAATACATTGCTGCCTCAAGTTGTTGCTCCCAAGTCCTGTGGATACAACAACAAATGCGTGATTACGGTTTTGAATTCCTAACTATTCCTATTTACGTTGATAATTCTGCCGCCTTACAGATCACTAAAAATCCTGTGCAGCACTCAAAGACTAAGCACATCGAAATTAAGTATCACTTCATACGTGATTGCTTTGAGAAAAGGCTAATCGATGTTGCTTACGTCCACACCGATGACCAACGTGCCGACCTTTTTACCAAAGCATTTGACAAATCAAGATTTGACTATTTATTATTGGTAAACGGCATTAAGGTCAAGCAAGAGTAATCCACATCGGAAAATCATTTTTGTAAATACCTTTGTGTTTTAAATTTGTCTTAGTTTATTGATTTTAGGGGGAGTAAATCCAAAATTTGAAAATCCAAAAACATCGCAAAATTTCAAAAACACAAAAACAATAGAAAATCAAAAATGAGTTTCCTGGCGAGAAAAAGAGAAAATGATAGTACATCAGTAGTCTGTCCAAACCTCTTTAAACTGAAATGCAAAATGAAAAAACGATAAGCAGCTCTATATAAGATGTATCGGTAGGCTCACAATCTTTTTAAAGTGTGCAGGGTGATATAAACTTAAATCGACTGAAGACCAGGTGGGAACCATTCATTGGCATATGGTCTTAGTACCGAAATTTCGTTTGAGAGATTGCCGAGGTTCTGAGATATTCGGTCTTTATGCTGCTTATCATCTGGGTATCATGGTTGTTTCTTTTACCGAAAAATAACGGGGACGCAAGTCTAGATCTTCCATGATACTATACATACGTGTACATACTGCATACGACCTCAATAAGTGATCAACAATCACATGTCCCACAAATAAGTGATAATATATCACATCTATCCGGGAGTCAAGTTCGTCTCTCTGCTGTACGAAAGTACTGACCTGTTCACGGACTTGCTCCTGTGCCCTCATGCATATGAAAATCAAGTTCCTCATCAATAAGTGATTATATCACATAGGGCTTGTTTTCAAATCAAAATAAGTGAGAATCTCACATCATATACGGTCAAACAGATGATAATCGGTATACTCACCGGTAAGATGAACCCTCGTGCATACCTTGATACGGGAATGTGTCGTGATGTGGATGAACACCGGTCGGTAAGTATAAATCATACCTTAACGTATCCCCTCGCCATGATTACATCTGATAAGTTGAGCTTATGTGGACAACAATACCGATAATCGTTATAGGGTGCTTATCTTAATGTTATCTAATTGAACAACAAGAGCATTTTGGCATGACCGTACACTGATATGATTCTCTTACCCTCGAAACTCGCAAAAAGAATGTTTGTATATATTTATTTACTGCTTTCAGTCTTTACATTTGAAATATTCAAAAATACCAAAAAGATTTTAAGTGTGTTTTAATATAAACTTTATAAAAGTCAAAAAGATTTTATTTCTATTTTATTTTCGATCGTACGATGTTGGAACTCGAGTCTTCGTTACCTGAAACCTGAACGAAAACCGAAAATGACTAAAACTTCATAAACGGTCGATATCTGCAAGTTTTGAAAGTTAAATTGAAATTGATAAAATACTTTAAACTTTCAAACTGTCGGACGGTGTTTGTTTGAACAATGGTCACATGTGTGTCGTTTGTTTATGATATTCCAAGCAGTTGTTCTCATTACGCGTTTAGATTTCTTGCATGTGCAGATTCTAAAGGCAAGGAGAACATGGTCGATGACAAGCTTCGGAATGAAGACACGACGTGAAGGCACTCAAATGATGAAGATGATCGAGTTGCCGCTGACCATCATCAACACCACAAGGATCTCACTTCATAAAGATAAAGACTTTCGCGAGCATAACTCAAGGGGGAGCTTATGTTAAGGGGGAGTTTGTCAACACACTTCCTACATGAAACGGGGAGTTTGTTGGTACACTTTCTGCTTTCAAGACGTGAAGACTTTGAAGATCCTCCGACATTGAAGACTTGAAAAGAAGTCAAAGACTTGAAGACACGAAAGACGTACAAGATTGAAGATCGAGATCGAGACAAAGCTACAGCGACAAAGCTACAGCCAAGGGGGAGTTTGTTGGTGCACTTGTGTCTGTACTTTGTCTGTATTCCAAACGATGTCTTGTTAGTCTTGTAAGTTTGATCAAGTCAACCATCCTCCTGGTTTGACTTGGACAAACAGTCAACACAATGTTTGTAAGATGCTGAGTCGAAGGATGTGTCATCGAAGGATCACTTTTATCCTTCGATGATGAGCTCGAAAGATGACCTTCGATGGATGGACCACGAAAGATCACATCTTTCGTGGTACATGTGGATCCTTCGAGCTGCTTCGGGTCGACAGATGATCGTTCGATCAGTCTGCCTGATCCTTCGACCAGACATGCTGTGTTGGGTATAAATACCCGTGTGTTGTGTTCACTTCGGCAGAGGATAGACAAGAGAGAACACTTAGAGCAGAAAAACACACACACACACTGAGAGAGTTTACAGGACTGATTTGTAAACCTTGTGCTTGTAACTGGACCTTTCATACGTTTAATACAAGTGGTGTTAATCGTTGAGTCTTGTGTGTTGATTTTTTGCGTGTTCTATCTCGGTTTGCCTTTCCGGTTGGATTCCGCACAACCGGGTTAGTTATTATACAAGGATTAGGCGACTAGATCCTCCCCTAGCCGGACCTACACAAGTTGCTCAACAACCGTCTCAACAACATCAACATCAAGCACAAACTGCACATGGAATGCAAATTTTTTAAGACTCTGGAAAGAGAGCTTGTGTAGTGAATCAAGATTCTTTAAAGAGAGTAAATGGTAGTGCTTTGATAATAGATCAAGATGACGAAAAGTTACCTGAGGGTTTTAGCTGGGAGAATTTTACTTGGGATGATTATATTCCTGATCAAGCTAAAGCTCACACAGCTTTTGTAGCTCGAGTTGAAGAGGACAGTGATGATGATACTGAATATTGGAAGAGAAAATTCGAAGCTGATATGAAACTGATTGCTGAAAGTGACAGTGAAGATGAAAAGGTTAAAAAGAAGAAGAAAAAGGTCAAGACTCCAGTGAGCAGTGATGATGAAGAAATTCCAGTGATCAAAAGGAAAGTAAAGGTTGAAGTTGCAAAGTTCAAAGTTGATGAGGAAGTTGATGCAAAGAAGATTCCAGTGAAGTGTGAAAACTGTGAAGCTGTGAAGAAGCAGAACAGTACACTGATCTATAACTTGAATAGTTTGAAGGAATCTTATGATGTACTGAACAAAGCAATGAACCTATACAATTTAACTAGTGAAGAACAAGCAACAGCGATGAAAACACTTCAAGGAGCTTTTATGACGAAGCAAAAAGTGGTGAACAATTACATTGAGAAGTGTGCTGCTCTTGAACAGAAACTGGAACAGCAAAGAATCGAAACTGAAAGAGTTAATCGTTTGTTGAAAAGTTACTCATGTACTTCTTATGTCATTGACAGGATTTATCCAACTGTTGAAGGCATGAAGGCATTTGAAGAGGATGAAGTAACTGAAGAAAAGAATGATGATGGAAAAGTGACTGAAGAAAAGACTCCAGAAAAGAAGAACAAGAAGAAGAATGACTCAAAGAAAAAGACTGATAAGAAGGATTCTGGTAAGAAACAAGATGTTGGTTACAACAAGTGTCCACCCCCGTTAGAAAATGGATATTTGCCTAGGAATCCAAATCAGGAAAGAGTCAAAAAAGCAACAAATTTACAGTGGGAGTCGGAGTCGTCAGTCAATTTGCCAGAAAATATTGATGTCATGTTTAGATCATCTGACACTGATCATGAGTCCGAGTTAATAAAGAAAGTCGTCGATCAGGTGTTGGATAAAGATGAAACTGAGGAGTCAAAGTTGGAGTCAAACTCAAAGTCAAAATCAGAGTCAAAGTCAATGTCTGGTTCTGAAAGTTCTAGTTCAACAGTCAACAGTCAAAAGTCTTCAGTTAAAAGGGTTTATAATAAAGAATTCCTGTTATCAAAATCTAATTTGAGTGACGAAACATTCAAAGTTGCATATACATTGAATGATTCTGACAAATTATATTTTGATGAGGAATTTCCAATAAGAGGTGTCAAAACTGAATTAATCAAAAAGGTTTTCAAACTAACAGAAATTAATATTTCTGAAATAAAAGATTTAAATCTTAATGGTAAACCTAAACCTTACACCTCAAGAGTTCAACAACGTTTAAACAAGAAAAGGGGTTACCGTTCTGGTTCTGGTTTTCATAAGAAACCAAACCCTAACCGTAATTTCAAAAAGAAAGGTCTTGGATTTATTCCAACAGAAAAACAGAAAAATGAAAAATATGTTCGTGATTTTAAATCAAAGATGACATTTGTTTCAGGAACTAGCTCAGAAGAGGAAGAAAAGAAAGAATTCTGGAGGCAATCGAACAAAGAATTCCTTGCAAAGAAGCAAGAAGAGATGAAAGAAACAAGAACCTGTTTCAAATGCAACAATGTTGGACATATTGCCAAAGATTGTTCAAAGGCAATACAGTCAAAACAGGGAGTTTCTCGTAAACTGAAAGAACAAAGGGTGGAGTTTGAACCACTAATTGACAGAATCAAACTTTTCAAAAATTCTACATTTGAAATTGGTGAATGTTCAAACAAGTTTTACAAGAAGAGAGCCATATCTGACAACCAGAAATGGGTTGTTATGAAACCTGCTGAAAGCTCTAGCGATGATTCTGATAGATCAAAATCAGAGGAGCTATCTTCTGGCGATGAATCTGATTCCACAAAATCAGAGGAGCCACAGGTTGAGATAAAAGGAGAAAAATCAGTTCTGACTGTGGATGATGATAATTTTCCACCAATCCGGGCTGAAATTTTTAAGAAGAAAATTGGTAAAGTTGAAATATCAAACCAATTTTATGATGATAACAAGGTTTTTGATGTTGAAAAAGCCTTTAACCCCACTGTGAAACACATTTTTGGTAAAATGATTGATCGAAAAGTCAAAGGGGTTAAAGAGTTCTATGAGAAGAAGATGCAGAGAGATAAAGTTGAACCATCCCTGGATTGTGACTGGCATGGTTCATACTATGAACAGTAAGTCTGTGGACTTGCCGGAGATCCCAATTTGGTAATCGTGGATCAGGAATCGGCATCATTCTGTGTATTTGATTGTGTTTTTAATACAAGTGGTAAATCAGGGACATTAATTTGTACTTGATTTTCTACAAGTGGTTGAAGACAAAGTGATGAACCACATCCCCAACTTTACAAGTGGTAAAATCAAACTTATTTTCCGGAAAAACCATTTGATTAAAACAAACTTAAGTGTTTTGAAATCTAAATGGGAAAATAGTTTGAGGGGGAGTTCTGTTTGTTTATGCCAAGTGGATGGCGAATTGAAGCAATTCGATATCGGTTGTCAAGTTTATTGTACAGTTTATTTTCAAATTTCCTAAAATGTGTTTGCATTTTAGGGGGAGTAAGAAATTTTAGAAAATCCAAAAACATTTGAAAATTTGAAAACATGATAAAATCAAAAATGAGTTTTGTTGTATAAAAGAGGAAATGATAGTACATCAGTGGACGATCACAGCATGCTAAAGAATTGGTAGGTTAAAAAGTGATAAACGATCTCACTGATGATGTGCCAGTAGATTTTTGCACATTTAGTAGATTGTGACGAGATATAAACCTAAATTTCAAAGTTGCTTGTTCTGTGGGTTAACACAAACTTGGATATATAGGTAACCCCTGAAATCTTGTTTGAAAGGTCCCTTATTCTGAGATACTAGGTCTTTATGCTCAGTGATATCTGGGGTATTATCCCGGGACTTCTGCTGAAAGAAATTTCTGACCTAGTTCCCGGATAATGCTTTCTGCAAATGCTTAAAACATAGCATCGCCCTCAGCAAGCTGATGAAACAATAAAATTGATAGTCGCTGCTGTTGTAATGCAAAAGATCCTCTAAAGGGGACACACCAAAAGTCGAAGCCGTCATCTCTCTGCGTATCGAAAGATCGACCTGAGCTCTCACGGCCCTCGTACTATAATTTATTCCCCTGACAGATATCATCTGTGGTATACTCACCTGTAAGACTGAATTTTGGGATCTGGATACGGGAGTATATTCAAGTAGTGGGACACACGGATAAGTTCAAGTGCTTAAAACATTAATATCGTATCTCGGATCAATTGAACTTTGTGTGAAAATTTAAGTGGACAAATATACTGAGAATCTAGGAGAATCGTTTAGAACTTAAAATGAAATGAAGCTTAACGGTGTTGGTGATTTGTCTCAAAAACTGATATGATCCTCTTACACAAACTCACAAAAATATTGTTTGTACATATTTCTCTACTGCTTTTCATTACATTCAAAATCCAAAAAGATTTTAAGTGTGTTTTAGCATAAATTTTGAAAAATTCAAAAAGATTTTCGACAACTGGTGTTGAAGAGCTGATTTTCAAAATTCCAAGTGCTAAACATGATGAACAGATGGTTTGGGAGAGTATGATGTTTGAAAGTGAAAATGATTTTTACAATTGGTTCATCAGTAACAATAATTGTTGAATTATATTTGAACCACAATTGGTCATCAGAAAATTTATTTTTGGGTAGAGTTGTGCAGGTTAGCCAGGTTCCGAAACCTGAGTTTGTTGGAATGCCAGGTTACGATCTAAGAACCTGTGGAAATTGAATTTCAGGCTACGATCCCAGCTGATTGAGAGGGGGAGTCTGAAGATTGTTCGTGAAGAGTTTGCTAGTGATGAAAAGAGATGAGAAGATAGAGATTGAGGATACTTACAATGTCAGACATTTCAGAGAGTTCGAGAGGACTGATAAAGACTAAAGATGCAAAGACTCGACACTAAAGACTCCGTCAACATCCGAGGGGGAGTTTGTTGGTGCATCCGTCTGTCGTCTACGTCTTCAGTCGTGTCTCAGTTCGTTGTGAAGATTGATCAAACATGATGTCATGATGACATTATCAGAATGACATCATTCATGACATCATCATACTAAAGACAAAAGAGTTTAGTTTGTCAACATGTGATTTAGTTCAAGTATGCATGGATAAGAGCTGATTTCGCTTGTATGTACTAAAACAGATTTCGCTCATTAGTCATAGAGTATCGCTTATATGACATTTATGGGCTATCGCTCATATGGTAGTGACATATGAGCGAAATCAACACCCATATATATAGGCATAGGAGCGAAATCTCAGTCATAGTTCTAGGTGTTGTCTTCCGGTGAGCCACGAAGTGCTGCCGAAGTGTTGACAGGTTGTAAACGTCATTCTATCAATATATTTCGACAGTTTAAAGTGAATACGTACTGAATTACATCGAAACACTTGTTTCCGCCTCTTGTTTCAGTGAAAAACTCTTCTACACGACTCGTTTAGGTCGGAATTCGATCCTACAATTTATCAGATCAGTAACATCAAATACGGATGAAGCACAGAGCAATCAGATTAATAAAAATCAACCAACTATCACATATTAAAAAAACCAACCATCACACATTTGTAGATAATAACCATCAACTAATTGTCATATTATACCCTTAATCATCATTACTTTTTGAATCTTGCAAGCTTCTCACCAGAATTGGTATCCTAAATGCATTGAGGGTAAACTTGTCGTTCTACTAAAAAAAACTGCAATAAACATTTGTCTATATTTTTGTGGACAATAATCTTTGGACAGAGAGAGGATCTCTTGATTTACCAACTAACCCGTTAGAAATAATATGAAGGTCACAATCATATTCAACCACATCAAAGAGGATGAAAAACAAAGGTCTCACTAACTATTTATTGTGGTATATCTTCAATAAACATATCCTATAAACTGGCTACAAATAATATTGTTACTAAGACTCATTCATCACTTTAAGTCTTAAATCATATAACCACGCGATGTTTGAAAACACAAAAGTAGTGTCCAAAATAGGCAAAGCAAACAATTACCTACATTGATCTCATTCATTGCTCCACGCATAGAGGGCAAGTATGATGTCAACCATCAGTATGTGCTTTATTATGCACCCATATTCTACCATCACCTGACATATAATAGCGCAGTCTGAAAATATCTCAAAGTTTAGGGTAACCTTGAGCGATGAGCGGCAAAATCGTAATTTTGTATGCCCATAAACCATGAACATATATGATTTCTAAACTATACCTTCTCAAGTTCCTCCAATACAGTTTTTGCAACTTCATTCTTCTGCTCAAAGAGTTGATCCAAAGTCAATCTTGGAACCTGTGCTCGACATCTGCAACAAATTTTATCATTTAAAACACAATTTTTTTTAATTAAAGATTTAACAATTTTGAACAATGTGTGTTTTGGGAACATGGTCAGACATGTTTTGATCTATTATCCAACGTGACCGAGCTATCTTTCCATGTCTAGTGATATAGGAGCTGGAAAAGAAGTAAATATTTACCATCAAAAATATAAGGTTGAATTTGTTCAGCAGGGTTCTGCACCTC
Organism: Helianthus tuberosus; assembly: GCA_030545235.1. Taxonomy (NCBI): domain Eukaryota; kingdom Viridiplantae; phylum Streptophyta; class Magnoliopsida; order Asterales; family Asteraceae; genus Helianthus; species Helianthus tuberosus. Next base: position 18,278,830 of record CM060412.1, on the reverse strand, counting down.
GTAGAATCCATCATCAGCACTTTGTTTTATTACTTGGTACTGAATCGATGAAATTACCTGAACAAATATGTTTCCATGCAAATAAAGCAATGCTAAAAGATATGAATGTTTAAGTTCCAAGCCTAAAAGACATATCATAGATATCATTAGGGATGAGCTCGGTACCAACCAGTAACGAAAATCTCCAAAAGTGGGTACCGGTACCGAATATACCCGGTATGGTACGATTCGGTACCGGTATTTAAGGGTAAAAACCGGTAACGTACCGGAACCATACCGAAAATGTCAAAAATTGGTACCGAAAATGTGAAAAGTCGGTATTGAAAATATACGGGGTTCACTAAATTCGGTACCGATACTTGGTACCATTTGCTCATCCCTAGATATCATTGTGACTTCTAAACCTTTCTCACATGAATTTGTTTACATTTCATGTAGCCATGGAGGTGATATATGGTAATATAACATATGAACCCTCAATTTAAGGACTAAGTCTGTTATACAAAAGGTTTTCAGAAAGTTGTAGCATTTATAAATATTTATGAAAGACTCATCTGACCATTTTCCTTTAAAATGTATTAACAAATTAATATGCTAACTATGTATGTAATTTATACAAAAAAATCACTCTGTCCGTTCGTGAACCCAACTCCACCCACCTTGACTTGACCGGTTAGTCAGTCCACAGCAGTGAGGAGTTAAAAATACGGGTGTCAAGTACTTGCATCGTGATGAGAACAATTTTATTTAAAACCCTTACAATCTTAATTATCTTATCTACACGGATCTCCAGAATCAACCCATTCTTCAACAATTAGTAAAACCATAAATAATAAAAAAAAACTACATGTCAAACTAAATGATGAAATAATTTCATTTAAACCTGACGATCTTGACCCGAACATGAGCAAAATGGGTCAGATTGGGTAAATAACTTTAGTATATTGAGCTGGACTTGGCACTCATTTAAAGATAGCCCATTTGTATAAGGAAGGGTGTTCAAATTGTCGCCTCTACCCGCAATGTAAAAGGCAATGTTACCTGAAGGCAATATGCGTATGGTAAACCAGCATATGTGCTTAAACATAATATAGTTCCCAACCTTCTTGTGTTTGTTTTATCTGCTTCATATACCATATAAGCACCAAACAGAGAAAACCCAAAGGAATAGAAACACCAATGGGTCCACACCAAATATGCTTAAATGACCATAGCTTAATTCACATTAAAAATATTACCTTTTTTTAACCTGGTGGGTCTACACTAAATAAGCGTAAATGACGCAACCATATAGGATTTCACAAATATTTTGAGAACACTAACCAGGGTAACAGTGGCAGGCATGCCAAGGCTTTTTGAAGAAAATGGTCTTGCATCTATATCGTTTTCTATTAGCACAACCTCACAACCTGCACCATTTGGTCAATTAAATTAGAATTCCCGAAAAGAAAACCCATATATATTTAATAAGCAGATACATTACAAATATAACATACCTCTGTTTTAGTTTCTCAATCACCAATATCTCCTATTGTGCGAACATAATGACCGGAAGGGTATTTATATTGGCAATCCCATGTATGACAGCAACAATAATTCTTGTGTCAAGAAGATTCCCGTGTTTGCGAGTTTGAATTCGTATCTTAGGAGATCTTCGATCCTTAAAGACAAATATGCATAATGCATCCATTCGAATGATACGGGTTGGGTCAATATCCATTCGAATAATAGATTACTATCATAACTCAGTTTGTCAAAAATGCATAATTTAACATAGTTCAACATGATAAGTTAAAGGCGATGTACCTTTGTTTTTGAGTTGAGATCGGAAGCCCACCTTAAACAAAGGATTCCATAGAATTGAGATCACAATCATTAATGTTGCAACTAATATATTTTTTTTTTTAAATTAAAAGATAAAAGGAAGTGAAGTGGGTTGAGATACCTTCATTGCATTAGGATGTGTAGCAATGCTTACGACCATGGCACCAGAAAGACTTGGGAAGGCTTTATCCTGGAAACGTTCACCAAAGCTCCATGGATTTTGGTCTCTAGATGGCTGATGACCGGCCAACACTTAAACTTGTCATGACAGAAGCTTTTGAGATCTTTCCTTCAAGACATACATGTACAACAAATGAGGAAACACCATACATATAATTAAATACGAAGCTAGAACAGAACTACTTCTGTTTAGAAATGAAAAATAGACAAACCTGGATGACAAAAGGAATGTTGGTGCATTCATCTGTTGTCTACGTCTTATATCGAGTCTCGGTTTACAAACTTGAAGCTGAAAGTTTGAAGCCGAAAGTTTGAAGCTGAAAGTTTGAAACTGCTGAAAGTTTGAAAGTCTGTCCGTTTGAAAGTGTTTCAAACGGAAGGGTAAATTAGTATAAATAGGGTTCAAACTTTCACACTTGTAATTTTCCGGCCAAAGCAACGAAGTGCTGCCGAAGTGTTGTCAGGTTGTAAACGTCTTCTAAATCAATGATACAACAGTTAAAAGTGTATATCTTGCTGAATTGAACTCAGTTTCTTAGTTTCCGCCTCTGAAACTGAGATAAACTCTTCTGATCGACTCGTTCGGGTCTGAAAACGATCCTACAAGTGGTATCAGAGCTCAGGAGGAAGAGTTCTATACAATTCAGCTGCATTTTCTACTTCTACACCTTTCTTTTTCGAAAATTACAAGTTTTCACGGTTGAAATTGGATAAAACTTTCACAATGTGTGTTTAATGATGTTTTAACAAAGCCTTGAGAGTCTCAGCTTAAAACTCCACGTAAAAGTGGTAAAAATGGCTTAAAAAAAGGTGTCCGTTTGAACGAAATAGGGTTCCTATCGTTTGAAATATCTTCCCGTCGTTTGAAGAAGACTTCCCATCGTTTGAACATAGATCCATCGTTTGAAAAATAGTTTCCATCGTTTGAAATCAACATCCCATCGTTTGAAATGTGTTCCATCGTTTGAACACATGTTCTATCGTTTGAAGGTTGTCACGGTTTGAGTGGTCGTTTGAAATATCCTGTTCATTTGAAAATTATCACCGTTTGATAAGCGACCGTTTGAAACACATCACATCGTTTGAAAACATGGATCCTATTGTTTAAAAAAAGATTCTGTCGTTTGAATATATCTGACAGTTTGAATTGTCGGCTAGTGATGTTATATAAAAGAAATGGTTCAATGAAAGTTGGATATATCTGACCGTTTGAATTGTGAGTTCTATGGCCCAATCCGTTGAATGAATAGTGAACTTGGAGGTCCAATGACATTAACTTGAAAAACAAGTTGCCGCCCTCTTTATAAGTTGATTCTGTGAAAAGTCATTGTCGGCTAGCATGTTATCCATTTGCAGCCCATCACCGACCCATTAAGAATTGAGGTCCAATGAGCATTTAAATTGATGTTATCTTGTGAGGTCCAATGATGTCTAGTTTTTAAAGTGATTCGATATTAAAGTGGTCAGACATTAAAGTGGTTGACCGCCCAAGTTGTGGCCCATATGATGTCTAGTTTTTAAGATTTTTGGCCTATGTGAAATTGCCCACTACATATTCTGTGACCCAATTATAAGTGTTTGGTAATTTGCTGCCCAATCAAAAAGCAAAGTGTTGTCAACCAATCACAAGTCAAGTGTCATCAATTTGCTTGAAAGTTGGTTTCAATTCACACAGTTTGGAGTTCAAAAGCCTCAAAAGCTCAGGTCATTCGAAAGTCCGTCAGTTTGCATGTAAAAATCAAAATCAAGTCATTCATAATTGGATCCGGGTCATAGTTGTCTGCACAGTCTGCAATCCGCACAGTGTGTCAATCTTCAGTCCGTTCAGAATATTCATCAGTCCGAGTATCAGTCTTATTCGAGTATTCGATAATTCTTTAAACTGGTTGGATCTTGGTTGTTTGTATTGTCAGGTATTTTCATAAGGTGATACAGTTCAGTTGAAAAATCGAAACATGGACGAAGATTTTTACAACGCATTCGCTACTCCGGTTTCCTCAATCACTGTTGCACAAAACACAATGCTCGAAAACGAAACTGGAACGATGCAAAAACCGCCCAAACTAATGAACATCGAAGAATATAAGGGTTGGGAATGTCGTTTCGAGAATTGGGTACAAGCTAACTACTTAGATGCTTGGGAATGTGTCGAGACAAAATATGTTCGACCGATGAATGATGATGAAGAAGTGGTTCCGATTAAAGATCTGACTGCCGATGCTAGAAAGAAGTACAAAGATGAGAAAATGATGCTGAGTTTATTGCAACAAGCTGTGAAAGAAGATATTTTGGTTCTATTGCAACATAATGGAACTTCCTACTCGATTTGGAAAGCTTTAAGGTCAAAGTTTCATGGTAGTGAAGAAATGGTCAAAAGCAAGAAATCGCTTCTAAAGAAAGAATTTGATCTGTTTCGCGGATTAAAGAATGAAAGTACAAGAGAGATTATCGAAAGATACTGCAATTTGCTTGCTAACATGAAGAGATTGAGTATTGAGAAAAACAATGAAGAGTTGATCGAAAAACTTGCTGATGCCTTGCCATACGAGACTTGGGGAACATATCTCATGATGCTTAGAAATAAGAAAGGTTTTAGCAATTTGACACTCAGCAAGTTCATTGAGAAGTTGGAAGCTCAAGAAATGGAGCAACGAAAGATTATTCGATTGAAAGATTTCAATGGTGAACAAGATATTGGGTTGTATTATAAAGCAGGAGTGAATGAAAAGTCTTCAAATCTATCTCCGAAAATATAAACTGCTTACAATGTCAAGAATTCTCCTGGAAGTTCATCATCAGGATCAAACAGCAAAACAAGTTTTACATCATTTCCATCATTTGATCCAAATGTGTCAACAACAAGAAATGGCAAAAAGATTCAATGCAACATTGTGTTGAACATTGAAAATGATCAGGAATTTTCTGAAGAGTTAGCAAAAAGTCATATGTCTTTATTGGGAACTGTTCTTGAATCTTATGGTAGTTTTGTTGCAGGTCGAATTGGGAATCCAATGTTGACAAAAGAAGATTACGACCAGATCGATGCTCAAGAGATGGAGCTGATGGACCTAAAATGGTGTTTGGCCAGCGTGTTGAGGAGAGCTGAGAAATTCAAGCAAATCACTGGAAGAGATGATCTTCGTGAGGCTGGTACTTCTACTTTAGGTTTTGACAAATCTAAAGTCACTTGTTTTCGTTGCAGGGAAAAAGGTCACTTCAAGAGAAAGTGCACCAATCGCAAAGCAAGTGGAGCTCAGAATCCTTTCAACAACAACAATGATTATTATCGAAAAGCCATCTATCATCAAGTTGCTCAACAACCATCTCAACAACATCAACATCAAGCACAAACTGCACATGGAATGCAAATTATTGAAGACTCTGGAAAGAGAGCTTGTGCAGTGAATCAAGATTCTTTAAAGAGAGTAAATGGTAGTGCCTTGATAATAGATCAAGATGACGAAAAGTTACCTGAGGGTTTTAGCTGGGAGAATTTTACTTGGGATAACTATATTCCTGATCAAGCTAAAGCTCACACAGCTTTTGTAGCTCGAGTTGAAGAGGACAGTGATGATGATACTGAATATTGGAAGAGAAAATTCGAAGCTGATATGAAACTGATTGCTGAAAGTGACAGTGAAGATGAAAAGGTTAAAAAGAAGAAGAAAAAGGTCAAGATTCCAGTGAGTAGTGATGACGAAGAAATTCCAGTGATCAAAAGGAAAGTAAAGGTTGAAGTTCCAAAATTCAAAGTTGATGAAGAAGTTAATGCAAAGAAGATTCCAGTGAAGTGTGAAAACTGTGAAGCTGTGAAGAAGCAGAACAGTACATTGATCTATAACTTGAATAGTTTAAAGGAATCTTATGATGTACTGAACAAAGCAATGAACCAGTATAATCAAACAAGTGAAGAACAAGCAACAGCGATGAAAACACTTCAAGGAGCTTTTATGACAAAGCAAAAAGTGGTGAACAACTACATTGAGAAGTGTGCTGTGCTAGAACAAAAGTTGGAGTTGCAAAGAATTGAGACTGAAAGAGTGAACCGATTGTTGAAAAGTTACTCATGTACTTCTTATGTCATTGACAGGATCTATCCAACTGTTGAAGGAATGAAGGCATTTGAAGAGGATGAAGTAACTGAAGAAAAGAAGGATGATGGAAAAGTGATTAAAGAAAAGACTCCAGAAAAGACTCCAGAAAAGAAGAACAAGAAGAAGAGTGACTCAAAGAAAAAGACTGACAAGAAGGATTCTGGTAAGAAACAAGATGTCAGTTACAACAAGTGTCCACCCTCGTTAGAAAATGGATATTTTCCCAGGAATCCAAATCAGGAAAGAGTCGAAAAAGCAACAAATTTACAGTGGGAGTCGGAGTCGTCAGTCAATTTGCCAGAAAATATTGATGTCATGTTTACATCATCTGACACTGATCATGAGTCCGAGTTAATAAAGAAAGTCGTCGATCAGGTGTTGGATAAAGATGAAACTGAGGAGTCAAAGTTGGAGTCAAACTCAAAGTCAAAGTCAGTGTCAGAGTCAATGGCTGGTTTTGAAAGTTCGAGTTCGACAGTCAACAATCAAAAATCTTCGGTTAAAAGAGTTTACAATAAAGAATTCCTGTTATCAAAATCTAATTTGAATGACGAAACGTTTAAAGTTGCATATACTTTGAATGATTCCGACAAATTATATTCTGATGAGGAATTTCCAATAAGAGGTGTCAAAACTGAATTGATAAAAAAGGTTTTCGAACTTACAGAAATTAATATTTCTGAAATAAAAGATTTAAATCTTAAAGGTAAACCTTACACCTCTAGAGTACAACAAAGATTAAATAAGAAAAAAAGGTTACAGTTCTGGTTCTGGTTCTGGTTTTCAAAAGAAACCAAATCCTAACCGTAATTTCAAAAAGAAAGGTCTTGGATTTATTCCAACAGAAAAACAGAAAAATGAAAAATATGTTCGTGATTTTAAATCAAAGATGACATTTGTTTCAGGTACTTCATCAGAAGAAGAAGAAAAGAAAGAATTCTGGAGACAATCGAACAAAGAATTTCTTGCAAAGAAGCAAGAAGAGATGAAAGAAACGAGAACCTGTTTCAAATGCAACAATGTTGGACATATTGCCAAAGATTGTTCAAAGGCAATACAGTCAAAACAGGGAGTTTCTCATAACTCGAAAGACAAGAAAATTGTGTTTGAACCACTAATTGACAGAACCAAACTTTTCAAAAATTCTATTTTTGAAATTGGTGAATGTTCAAACAAGTTTTACAAGAAGAGAGCTAAATCTGACAACCAGAGATGGGTTGTTAAGAAAGTTGCTGAAAGCTCTAGCGATGATTCTGATAGGTCAAAATCAGAGGAGCTATCTTCTGGCGATGAATCTGATTCCACAAAATCAGAGGAGTCACAGGTTGAGGTAAAAAATGATAAATCAGTTCTGAATGTGGATGATGAAAATTTTCCATCACTTCGGGCTGAAAATTATAAAAAGAAAATTGGTAAAGTTGAGATATCAAATCAATTTTATGATGACAAAAAGGATTTCGATGTTGTGAAAGTCTTTAACTCCAAAGTTCATCATATTTTTGGTAAAATGATTGACAGGAAGGTCAAAGGAACAAAGGAGTTTTATGAGAAAAAGATGCAGAAGGAGAAAACTGAACCATCCTTAGTTCGTGACTGGGATGGTTCATACTATGAACAATGAGTCTGTGGACTTGCCGGAGATCCCAAGTTGGTAATCGTGGATCAGGAATCGGCATCTTTCTGTGTATTTGATTGTGTTTTTTTTGTACAAGTGGTAAATCAGGGACATTAATTTGTACTTGATTTTCTACAAATGGTTGAAGACAAAATGATGAACCATATCCTCAACTTTACAAGTGGTAAAATCAAACTTATTTTCCGGAAAAACCATTTGATTAAAACAAACTTAAGTGTTTTGAAATCTAAATGGGAAAATAGTTTGAGGGGGAGTTCTGATTGTTTATGCCAAGTGAATGACGAATTGAAGCAATTCGATATCGGTTGTCAATTTTATTGTATAGTTTGTTTTCAAATTTCCTAAAATGTGTTTGCATTTTAGGGGGAGTAAATTTTTTAGAAAATCCAAAAACATTTGAAAATTTGAAAAATTCAAAAACATGATAAAATCAAAAATGAGTTTTTGTTGCATAAAAGAGGAAATGATAGTACATCAGTGGACGATCACAGCATGCTAAAGAATTGGAAATTAAAAACGTGATAAACGGTTTTACTGATGATGTGCCAGTAGATTTTTGCACATTTAGTAGATTGTGACGAGATATAAACCTAAATTTCAAACTTGCTTATATCGTGGGGATACATCTCTCGGATATATGGGTAACCCCCGAAATCTCGTTTGAAAGGTCTCATATTCTGATATACTAGGTCTTTATACTCAATGATGTCTGGGGTATTATTCCGGGACTTCTGCTGAACGGTGGTTCTGACCTAGTCCTCGAATAATACTTTTCGCAAATGCTTGAAACATAGCATCACCCTCAGCATATATGGTAAGACAATAAAATTGCTTAGCAATGCTGTTGTAAAAAAAGATCCTCTAAAGGGGACACACTCAAAAGTTGAGTCATGATCTCTCTGCTGAACGGTAGTTCTGACCTGAGCTCTCATGATTCTTCATAATTTATTAACCCCTTACAGATATCATTTGTGTCATAATTACCTGTAAGACTGAATATTGGGGTCTGGATACGGGAGTATATTCTGAGGTGGGACACGCGATTGAGTTTAAGTGCTTAAAACATTAATATCGTATCTCGAAGCAGTTGAACTTTGTGTGAAAATTTAGGTGGACCAGTATATTGACAATCTAAGTGAATCGTTTAGAACTTAAAATGAAATGAAGCTTAACGGTGTTGGTGATTTGTCTCAGAAACTGATATGATCCTCTTGCACAAACTCACAAAAATATTGTATGTAAATATTTCTTTACTGCATTTCTTTTTATTGAAAAATCCAAAAACATTTTAGTGTGTTTTAGCATAAATTTTGAAAAATTCAAAGAGATTTTCGACAACTGGTGTTGGAGAGCTAATTTTCAAAATTCTGAGTGCTAAAAGTGACGAACAGATTTGTGAGAGTGTGTTGTTTTGAGAATGAAAATGATATTCCTGCATGTGGTTCATCAGAGACTATAAATGTTGAATCATTTTAAAATTTGTTCTACAAGTGGTCATCAGAAAATTTATTTTTGGGTAGAGAATGTGCAGGTTATTTGAATGATAGAGAATCAGGTTCTGATACCTGAGGATGGTATGATTTCAACAAGCCAGACTGCGATCCCAGCATAGCGAAAGGGGGAGTCTTAAGACATCCTAATAGAGATTGTTCGTGAAAGTGTGTTGATGATGGTGAAAAGAGAAGAGAAAGATTTGAGGATTCTTACAACGTCAAATACTTCAAAGAGTTCGAGAAGACTGATAAAGATTGAAGATGCATAGACTCGACCCTGAAGACTCCGTCAACATCTGAGGGGGAGTCTGTTGGTGCATTCATCTGTTGTCTACGTCTTATATCGAGTCTCGGTTTACAAACTTGAAGCTGAATTGTCAAACTGATAAAACTCAGTAAAAATAAGAACCGGGCTTGTCTTAATATAAATGTGACATGTTTCTTTAGTAGCAACATGATTGAAAAACTTCAGTTAACGTTATCAGCAGGTATCAATTAGGATATGGAAATGTTTCTAATAGTCATTTACTATCTTCATCATTTTAGCAATTTTGATATATAAACTAATGTTTTAAAAAAAGAATTAAAAAAACCAATTCAAACCGCCATACCAAACCACTAAATTGTCAAACTGATAAAACTCGTCGTCGGGTGACCCACCAACCCATCCAGTTTGGTTTGCTATTTCCCAAACCCGCAGTTAACTACGTGATATAGAACTTTTTTCAAAACCGACCGAACCAAACCATAAACATCAGTATAACTCCTAATATGTACCTCTCTGACTTCATGTTCGGTGATCCTGCCATCAGCATCTTTATCAACCCTACATATATTATATTTCAGAATTTATATTCACAACAACAGACTTGTTATACATATAATGTGTTCATTAGAAAAAAAAACTACAATTTATAAATACATGTGCATATTACCGCAGTTGCGCCTGTTGCTTTGGCAACGTGGCGTAAATCTTCTTTTTGAACTCGCCTCACAGCAATTGCACCAGCTTCCACAAAATACTGAGTTTATACAATAAAAATAGTTAGAATTAAAAGAAATATACAGTTATAATGTTATATAATAAAAAAATTAAGCAAATTTACATTGAGTGTCATGTCATCAATCCCCTTGGTCGTTAAAACAACATTAGCACCGGCTTTTAGAATCTTTTCGATACGCTCTTTTGTCATATCAGCTTCTCTGTAAATTTATACATCATTCCCATATCAATACTTTTATAGAAACACAAAACAGGTAAATGCACGAATTAGTAAGTTTTATTACCTTTGACGAATTTTCTCCAACTCGCGTGGGTCAGTGACTAAAACCTGAACACCTAATTGCATTTTCATCTTTTGGAGATTAAAGTCGAGGCATGCGATTCTTGAGGGAGAAACTTTCATCAGCATTCCTTGTTAATATGAACAAAAAAAATCTAAATAAATAATTAAATAAACTAATAAATTCTTACATATCAAAGAATGTTTGTAGCCTTGAATCAAAACTTTGATCATAAATTTGGTCCCAAATCTCCTTCAACTGTGCTTTGTTGATTGCATCTCCGGTGATATTCCGTCGCCGGGAAAGTCTCAATTTCTTACCATTCGTTTTTTGGGAGTATTGCAGAATGAAAAATTGCTCCAATTTCTTTGATTCTTGGTCTCGAGCCCCGATTCACAGATCCACATATCCTAAAATTGAGACTTAGTTGCGGCTAAACGGCGACTGAAAACATTAGGTTTTGTGAATGTGAAGCCGATGATAAATAAATCGGGTAAAAAACTGGTTAAACATATATGCGTGTGATTCTTAAACGGGTGTGAGATCGACATTTGTGGGAGTAACTTTTGGGGTTTCGACACAGAGAAGGTTGGATGAGAGAATAAGTGAAACAACTTTGTTGGAGAAGAAAGATACAGGAAATAGAAAAGGGCGATGATTGAAGAAATTAGAATTAGGGTTTTTGATTGGAGAGAGAGAAAGCGCGTGAATGAAGAGAAAAGAAAATCCTGCCCAAGGGGAATTCTCTGGCCTAAGAGGGTCTCCACATCACCCAATTGATTGCTTAAGAAAAGGACATGTGGCATTAAGTGTATTTTTTTAGTATAATAGGTAGATTTTAAAACTAAATACAATTGAACCATGTTATTATTTTTAAAAGACTTAAAGCAAGAAATTACTATTTTTTTTTATAATTCTAAATCATGGCTTTTCTATACCATGTTGACAAACCAAAATGAAACTGAAAACGAAGATAGAAAATAATTTTTTTCTTTTTCTTTTTTTTAAACAAAAGCCATTAGGATAATCACTTGATTTAATTGGTTCGATAGTGATATATTTTAGAACCATTAAACAAATGCTACAAGTAAGAAAAAAATATGTTTATTATAAACAATAGAAGTTTGTATTTGTCAAGGATAATTATTTCATTGATAACCAATCACAATATATACACAAATAAATTACATACAAATGGAAATACAATAAATTACATACAAATGTAAACACAATAAATTACATACAAATGGAAATACAATATTCACTAATTAATACAATAATGAATGAGAATAAGGATATGTGAATCCTTGATTTACGTCCAGCTGTTAAATAATATGAATGCAATTAATGTGTGGTGTTAATACGCCCCCGCAAGATAGAGGATCCATTGGAGACTCCAATCTTGGACCGAAAATTCAGGAAAGGTGCTCGTGGAAGTGGTTTGGTAAGAACATCCGCAAGTTGGTCCTTTGAGCTGACGTGAAAAACTTTAAGCTGTCCGGAGTTAACTTGTTCCCGTACAAAGTGATAGTCCAGGGCGATGTGTTTCATGCGTGAGTGGTAAACAGGATTGGCACATACATAGGTAGCCCCGGTGTTGTCACAGTAAAGTGATGGAGTGGTCACAGTTGGTAAACCAAGTTCACCGAGTAAGTTTTTAACCCATGAAAGTTCAGCCGCCACATTGGCAAGAGCCTTGTACTCAGCTTCGGTGGATGATCTAGATACCGTTTTTTGTTTTGCAGATTTCCAAGAGATGATGTTTGACCCAAGGTATAAGATATATGCTGTAGTGGATCGTCCCCCATCATGAATACCGCCCCAGTCTGAGTCCGAGAAGGCTTGTAAGGTAAGATTGGTATTTCGTTTCAAAAACAACCCGTGATATACCGTTCCTTTCAAATATCGGAGTACCCGTTTGAGAGCTTGCCAGTGTGATTGTTTAGGTGAATGCATGAATTGAGATAGTTTGTTGATGGCGAAAGATATGTCGGGGCGAGTGAATGCAAGGTACTGTAGGGTACCTACAAGTTTGCGGCAGGGAGTTGGATCAACTGGAGGAGAGGAATCAGTAGAGGAAAGAGGATCAGAGACACTTAGAGGAGTGAGGACCTCCTTGGCACCATCCATTTTGAAGGTTTTGAGAACATCTTGGATATGGCGATGTTGAGAAAGGAAAAGACCATGGGGCGTAGGAATAACCTCTATTACTAGGAAGTGATGAAGAGGACCTAAGTCTTTGATAGAGAATTTGTTGCCTGAACAAAGGAATCTATGAAAGGATTGTGATTGCCAGTGAGGACAATGTCATCAACATAGACTAGTAGGTAGCATGTGATACCATTGGAGTTATATACAAAGAGAGAGGCATCGGATAGGCATTTTTTGAAGCCAAAACCAAGGAGAAAAGTGGTGAGCTCAATGTACCAAGCATGCGGTGCTTGTTTAAGGCCATAGAGAGATTTTTTGAGTTTGCAAATGTGATTTGGGAACTCGGAGTTTGTGAAACCGGGAGGTTGAATCATAAATACATCTTCATGCAGGGTGCCATGAAGAAACGCATTGTTTACGTCAAGTTGGAGTAAAGACCATCCTTTAGAAAGAGCAATGGAGAGGACAGTGCGAATGGTGACGGGTTTAGTAACGGGGCTGAAAGTGTCATGGTAGTCTTTACCGTGTTGTTGGTGAAACCCTTTAGCAACGAGACGTGCTTTGTATTTGTCGATAGTGCCATCGGGTTTTCGTTTAATTCGGAACACCCATTTGCAGCCATTGGGAGTTTGGGTGGTGTGAGGAACAAGCTCCCATGTGTTGTTTTGGATGAGAGCATTATACTCAAGATCCATTGCGTGTCTCCAATCCGGATCTTTCATGGCTTGAGTATAGGTGGATGGTTCAAGAGATACGGGTAATGGATGAAGAGTGATAGAGTTAACAAAGTTTGAGTTGTAGTATTTTGGGTTTGGTTTGGGTTGTCGGAGCGTGGAGCGAGGGTGGTTGGGTGGGTCCGTAATGGAATCAGGTTGGGTTGTTCGGGAGTTGGTTGAGGTAGGAGTAGAAGAGGAAGTGGAAGCGGTGGCGAGAGAGGGTGGACTGCTGGGCTGGTTCATTTGGCCATGGGAAGCAGGAGTGGTGGAGGTAGGAGTTGGGCTGATGGGTTGTATTGGAGTTTGGGGAGGTTGTGGTTGTGAAGTGTAGGTGTTGTTGGGTGAGGGTGGCGTTGGTGAGGAGGTGGGAGCCGAGGGTTTTATGCTTAGGAAGGTATCGAAAGACGCATGGGTGGGGTTGGAATTTGTAGCTTGAGAAGGAAAGATGTGGGTAACGAATTGGACATGGCGGGAGTGATAGAGTTTGTGATTAAGAGGATCATAGCATTTGAATGCCGATTTAGAGGATGAGTACCCAAGAAAGATGCACGCCATTGAACGTGAATGTAGTTTGGAAGTGGCATACGATCGTAACCATGGGTAGCAAAGGCAACCAAATGGTTTGAGCTTGGAATAACTAGGGTCGGTTTTGAACAACACATCATAGGGTGATTTGTTGTGGAGAATGGGTGTAGGTAAACGGTTTATGAGGTGAGTAGCGGTTTGAAAAGCATGAGACCAAAAATGTTGTGGTAAGTGGGAGTAGTGGAGTAATGCGAGACTGGTTTCAACAACGTGTCGATGACGTCGTTCGGCAATACCGTTTTGTTCCGGTGTGTGAGGTGGTGTCGTGTAATGGGAGATACCTTGAGAGGCAAGATATGGTGAGAGACCCACATATTCACCCCCATTATCAGTGAATAACGCAACAATCTTGGTGTTTAAAAATTTTTCAACAAGAGATTTAAATTGTGGAAAAAGAATTTTGACATCAGATTTTCGTTTGATTGGGTATAACCAAATGTATTTGGAAAAATAGTCAACAAAAATGACATAGTATTTAAAGCCATCTATTGACGTTTTTACGGGACCCCATACGTCGGAGTAGAGAAGTTGTAGTGGTAGATTAGCAACAAAAGAATTTTTGCCAAAAGGTAGTTTGTGGCTTTTATTTAGTGAACATGAAGCACAATGAAAAGACTTATGGGTCACCTTATTACTATGAAGTCCCAATTTAGAAATTAAAGACTTAAACACTTGAAGCGATGGATGTCCAAGTATGTGGTACCACATGAGAAAAGAGTTTGTTTGGGTGTTGTTGACTTGAGGAGACAAGGAGATTGGTCCATAGTAGACATCATTGATGTTTACTCCCCGCATGAGACGCGCCCCCGTGCGTAGATCCTTGACAAAAAAATGATAGGGAAAAAAATCAATAGAAACACGATTAGTACGACAAACTTTGGCAACGGAAATAAGATTATTTCGAAGATTAGGAGCAATTAAAATGTTATTTAAAAGAAGTGGGCGAGATTTTGTTGGAATAGTTGTTTGAGCAATATGAGTTATAGGGAGAGTTTTACCATCACCTAGCACGATCTTATCGGGGCCTCCGTATTCGGAAAGAATGGGAAATTGTTGGTTGTTGTTCGCGGTGTTGTTGGACGCACCGGTGTCCCACATCCAAGATGGGGTTGTAGCCGTTGGGTGAGGGGTGGTGTAGTTAACCAACGGGGTGTTGTTATTTTGAGGCGAGACATTGTGTTCTCGTAGGAAGCGACTAAGTTTGCGACAATCTTTGGTGTCATGTCCGGGAATGTTACAATAGTAGCAATAGGTGTTGTTGTTGCGAGTCGGGCGAGTGTTGTTATTGGTTGTGCTAGATGGCCATTGGGTTCAGGACGTGGGTGGATTTGGGTTGCCTGTTGGGCGATTGTCATAAGTAGTGGGTCGACGGTTGTGGATGATTTGTTTGGCCATGGTGAATTGAAAAAAAAAAGGAAGCGGACAGAAGGAGTCTGTCGAGTTTTGGATCGGAGATGGCTCAAGGGAGCTTTTAGGCTCTTGATACCATATAAACAATAGAAGTTTGTATTTGTCAAGGATAATTATTTCATTGATAACCAATCACAATATATACACAAATAAATTACATACAAATGTAAACACAATAAATTACATACAAATGGAAATACAATATTCACTAATTAATACAATAATGAATGAGAATAAGGATATGTGAATCCTTGATTTACGTCCAGCTGTTAAGTAATATGAATGCAATTAATGTGTGGTGTTAATATTTATACCTTTTTTTTTCAAGATGAAACGTTGGATCAGATTGACGAAAACCTTGTCAGAAAATTAAACCAGATGGCAGAAAACATGACTTTCGAGTAAAGATCAGAATGAATATTTTGGTGAAGAGTTATTTTGAGTTCACAGATGATGAATTTGATAGATATAATATGGGCTTTTATAGTTGAAGTTCCTTGGTTAACAAGTTTAGAGTGATTAATGAAGGTATTGACGTGTTGGATGGAGGCTTCATATAAAAATGTTCAAATCCAATGATGCCACATACATATGACTGTTCAACTAACTGAAGGGTGGAATCCATTTGATATTATCTTTTAAATTCTCAATATAATTATTTCAATTATTATCTTTTCTTTTGAACATCTGTTTACTTGTTTTATTTTTTTTCCTAATTCTTATATATTTGGATATAATGAAAATTGTTTCTATGTTTTATAATTATTAACCAACAAATACAGCTTAAATAACATTACGTTTATATATAGTTACAAAATATTTTAATTTATCTTATTATTATTATTATTATTTTAGTTTTTTATCAGGGTATTACAATTAACTTCATTGAAGAATTAAAGAAAGAGTTAGCCATTGCCAAATGCGAGCATGATGCGATCAAGATCTAGTTGGAGAGTTATTCTAACTCCCGATATGTGCTTGATCATATCATTGAGGTTCAGAAGCTAAAAAGGGATGTTATGTGCATTGGGTATAAATCGTGTCCACCTCCATTGAGACACAACTATACCAAGTTGCCTGATGAGGAAGAAATGCCACGGTTTGAACCATCTGTACCTCTTAACCCCGAAGAGTTTGCAGCAGGTTTAGGGTTCAAACTGGATGATTCATCAAAGGAATCTGAAAAGATAGAAAATGTGTCTTGTGCTGTGGAACAAAGTCCTCCAATAATTGAGGATTATGTTTCATCAGATGATGAATCAGATCTGAGTTATGAGGATCAATCTGTTGATAAGAAGAAATGAGTAGAAATTCCTGTTAAGAATCATATCTTATGTGATCCTCCTACTCTAGTTGCACCCGTTGTGCAATCAATTGCAAAACAAGAGATTGATTCGATGAAGTCTGTAGAGAAATCTGTTTCTACGTTAGAGGGTGATAATGTGTTGTATACCTTGATTGGTGATGATAAAATTTACTCAAACAAGGATTTCCCAATTAAAAATGTTAATCCATCAATGATTGAACGAGTTTTGGAAGATTCTACCAGTTAGTTTTTGGGTAAGGCGATCCCGAGAGTTACAGTAACTCAGTGTGATCCTATTCCAAAATCTGAAGTTAGAAAACAATACGGAAATCAAAAATTACCAACTGAGAAACAACCAATCGCCCCTAAAGGTAAACAACAGGAAAAACGAGCTCAACAACCTAAGTCCTAACCAAAAGGAGCTCGAAATAAGAAAAAGGGAAGGGATGTTAAATTTGTGGCCTCAAGCGTTACTGACAAAATTGAGACTTTTGAAAACAAATCTAATACTGCTTTTGTTCAACAAGTCAAAATTTTGAAACGTAACAGTGATAACAATTACACTCAACATACAAATGGGTGTGATAATGAAGCCAGTACCTTAAGGCATGCAAGTTCAACATCGGGACATCGATCAGAATCTCCTAAATTTGTTGAAAGGAGATCATGTTTTAAATGTGGGGAATTTGGGCATAAAATCAAAAATTGTACAAACCCACCAAAACTAAAGTTTGTTGAAAAAGCCCCTCCTGGAAAGGATTACCAACGTCGTCCTGTGTCACCTAAACAAGACAAACGAATTGTTAAGGAAAAGAAGCAAAACAACGACGTAAAAATGTTAAGGTAATCTAAAAAGCTTTAAAACCGGATGTTGTAGAAAAGGAACCAAGTTCATCAAACTCGTCAAAACCATAAGTGTATAAATCTGTAAATAATAATCAACCTGGTAAACGACAACAATCTTGGAAACCTAAAACCAGTACAATTTCAGGGGAGGCACACCATTTCCGAATCATCAAGAAATAGAAATCACATTTCTTGATGATAAGGGTCGACCCAAGACCAGTAAGGCTTGGGTCCCCATCTCGAACTGATTGTGTAGTGTGTTGTTCAGGGTGTTCCTGGAGGAACTGTGAATAGTCTTTGGATTGTTGATAGTGGAGCATCCCAGCACATGACAGGCGACTTGAGGCTCTTGTACGATGTGAAAAGCATTAGGGGAGGTTATGTTGCCTTTGCTGGCGATAAAGTGGATACATCACTAGAGAAGGAATGATTTCCAATGGTGTTGTTAGTTTCGACAAGATCAATTATGTGCGTCAAATTGATCACAATCTTCTTAGTGTTTCGCAAATCTGTGACAAGAAGTTCACGGTGCATTTTGATGATACCGGTTGTTATGTGTGAAACCCGGTTTCAAGATTCTGAAAGAATGGATTCTGTTGACGGCTCCAAGCATTAATGACTTGTATATTCTTGATATGAGCCAAGCTATTACCTCGTCTTCACAAGTTACATGTTTTGTCTCAAAGGCCACTGAAAAGGAGTCTATATCTTGGCACAGACGTATGGGTCACATTCACTTGAGGAAAATGAACCATCTGGTGAGAAATAATCTTGTGAATGGGGTTCCAGTCAAGAGTTTTCATTTTCAAGACGTCTGTGTATCGTGCCAAAAAGGAAAGCAATCGAAGAAGTCCCATCAAATCCAGAAAGCCAACACCGTCAACATGCCTCTTGAACGTCTTCATATGGACCTCTTTGGACCTATGAAGCACAAGACTACGTTTGGAGATGCTTATTGTTTGGTAGTTACTGATGACTATTCAAGATTCTCATGGGTATCCTTAAAAATCTGCTCACTTTACTCGAGAATTTGTACACTTTGAGAGTAAAGCGAATCAGAAGTGACAACGGCATGGAATTCAAGAATCAGGTTATGGACGAGTTTTGTGCTTCTAAGGGAATTCTGCATGAGTACAGTTCTCGTTACACTCCTCAACAAAATGGTGTCACTGAGAGGAAGAATAGAACGCTTATCGAGACATCAAGAACTATGTTAGTGGAGTCGGAGCATCCTGTTCAGTTTTGGGGGGAGGTTGTGGCTATTGCTTGTTATACTTTGAACAGGGTTCTTACTGTTAAAAGGAATGGGAAAACAAGTTTCGAATTGTTACAGAAAAGGAAACCAGATGTGTCTTATTTAGAACCTTTTGGCACTCCATGCACTCTGATTGATCCACATGGCAAGTTTGGTCCAAGGGCTATCGAAGGTTACTTTCTTGGGTATGCTACTCCAAATTTCAGGGTGTGGATTCTCGAAACTAAAAAGATTGAGGAATGGGGTGAAGTTAGGGTTCAAAGGTACACTGAATGTGTGAGAGCTCTGGGTGCACCTTAGATGTTTGATTATGATGGACTCTTTGATTCCTTTAATCTGCCAACTTTTGATGAGGCGTTTGCAGCAGCACAAATGTTGCTTGAAGGTGATGCAGCAGTTGATTCATCATTAGTACGACCAATTATTGTTAATCAACAAGAATCTGGTTCGGTTAATAATGTTGTTCAAAATGAGGAATTTGAAGATGCAGCGGATTATAATGTTTCGTCGAAAGATGAGGAGTTTCATGATGCAAATGAAGCAACTCCAGCTCCTGTCCAAGCTCCTGTTTAAGGTGTTTCTGAAGCAACTTCTCAGGTACAGGTTCAAGACAATGCTCAAGGGAATGCATCCACATCTAACGCGTCTCCAGGCATCGATTTAGTTGTTGATTTGAATATCAATAATTTGGGTATTAATGCTCGAGTTCCTGATGTTCCAGAAACTCGAATTCATGATATTCATCCACGGCAGAATATCATAGGATATGTCCAAAGTGGTGTGCAGACACGTAATCAGCTTCGAAACAACCAGAATGCTGGGTTGTATTCGGCAATTAGAGAATCCGGGGAACAGAATGATTGGTCCTCCGCATGTTATGTCTCACAAGAAGAACCAAGGTCTTGGAAAGAAACGTTAAAAGATAATTCTTGGGTGGAAGCTATGCAGGAGGAAGTGCAACCAATCCAGAAGCTTGGTGTTTGGAAACTGGTTGACAAACCTGAGAACTACAAGAAGATTGGCACCGTTGGGTTTTCAAATGCAAGAAAGACGACCGTGGAGTAGTTGTCCGAAACAAGGCAATATTAGTTGTTCAAGGTTTTCGTCAGGTTGAAGGGATAGACTACAACGAAGTATATGCACCGGTTGCACGTCTTGAAGCTATTCGGATTTTTCTAGCCTATGCTTCCTTCAAGGGATTCAAGGTTTACCAAATGGACGTGAAAAGTGTATTCTTACATGGTGTGGTTGAAGAAGAGGTGTATGTCGAACAACCTCCGGGTTTTTGAAGACCCTATTCCCCCGAGAGCTTGGTATGCAACCTTATCTAACTATCTGCTGGAGAATGGTTTTCGTCGGGGTCTTATCGATTGCACACTCTTCATCAAAGAAAAAGATGGAGATCTTCTTTTGGTTCAGGTATACGTAGATGATATTATTTTTGGTTCAACTAACGATGTTTTGTGTAAGGACTTCGAGCGTGTTATGCAGGAGAAATTCGAGATGAGCGCCATGGGGGAAATGAATTTCTTTTTGGGCCTACAAGTTCAACAAACGGAGTTTGGGATATTTATCCATCAGACTAAATATGTCGGAGACATCTTGAGCCGGTTCCAGATGTCCGTAGCGACGCCCATTGGTACCTCACTTCCGCAGAATCACGGGATTAATCCAGACTTGAAGGGTGAAAGTGTTAACTCTTCACTATATTGCCCAATGATCGGATCTCTTATGTATCTCACAGCCACGAGGCCCGACATAATGTATCCTACGTGCATGCTCGCTCGCTATCAAGCCAATTCGAAGGCCTCACATCTAGCAGCCGTAAATAGGATTTTCCGCTATTTGAAGGGTTGCCCGGACACCGGTCTCTGGTACCCTAGGGATGATAGCTTCAACTTGATCGCATTCAGTGATTTTGAATTTGGTGGTTGCAAAATTGACGGCAAATCCACAACGGCTGGATGTCAGTTTTTAGGAAATCGCCTGGTCACATGGCAGTGCAAGCAGACTTGTGTCGCTACATCAACCTGTTAAGCTGAATACATTGCTACCTCAAGTTGTTGCTCCCAAGTCCTGTGGATTCAACAACAAATGCGCGACCACGGTTTTGAATTCCTCTCTACTCCTATTTTCGTTGATAATTCTGCTGCCTTACAGATCACTAGAAATCCTGTGCAGCATTCAAAGAGCAAACACATCGAAATTAAATATCACTTCATACGTGATTGTTTTGATAAAAGACTTATCGATGTTGTTAAGGTCCACACCGATGACCAATGTGCCGACCTTTTTACCAAAGCTTTTGACAAATCACGATTTGACTATTTACTAATGGTAAACGGCATTAAGGTCAAGCCAGAGTAAAACCAACATCGGAAAATCATTTTTGTAAATATTTTTTTGTGTTTTCTTAATTTCTCGTACTTTTTTGCATTTTAGGGGGAGTAAAAACGAAAAATACAAAAACATTGAAAATTTTTAAAAATACAAAAACATCGAAAATTTTCAAAAACAAAAAAACAATAGAAAAACAAAAATGAATTTCCTGGCGAGAAAATGATAGTACATCAGTGGTCTGTCGAAACCTCTTTAAATTTAAAATGAAAAATGATAAGCAGCTCTATATAAGATGTATCGGTAGGCTCACAATCATTTAAAGTGTGCAGGGGATATAAACCTAAATCGACTGAAGACTGTGTGAGAACCGCTCATTGGCATATGGTCTTGGTACCGAAATTTCGTTTGATAGATTGCCGAGGTTCTGAGATACGTGGTCTTTATGTTGTTTATCATCTGGGTATCATGGTTGTTTCTTTTACCGGAAAACAACGGGGACGCAAGTCTAGAACTTCCATGATACCATACATACGTGTAAATATCATAGAAACATGTATATAATACATGATGCATTCGACCTCAATAAGTGATAAACAATCGCATGTCCAAAATCAATAAGTGATAAAATATCACAGTTTATCCGGGAGTCAAGTTCGTCTCTTTGTCGGTACGATGGTACTAACCTGTTCACGGACTTGCTCTTGTGCCCTGCATGCATCAAATATCAAGTTCCTCATCAATAAGTGATTTTATCACATAGGGCTTGTATTCACCCAAAAATAAGTGAGTGTCTCACATCATATACGTTGAAAACATATGATAAATGGTATACTCACTAGTAAGATGAACTCTCGTGCATATCTTGATACGGGAATGTGTCGTGAGTGGATGAACACCGGTCGGTAAGTATAAATCATACCTTAATGTATACCCTAATCGCTAGTACATCTAATAAATTGAGCTTAAGTGGACAACAATACAAATAATCGTTATATGATGCTTATCTTAATTTTATCTAACTGAATAACAAGAGCGTTTTGGTGTGACCGTACACTAATATGATACTCTTACCCTCGAAACTCGCAAAAAGAATGTCTGTAAATATTTATTTACTGCTTTCAATTTCTGCATCTCTGTATATATTTATTTACTGCTTTCCGTCTTTACATTTGAAATATTCAAAAATGCCAAAAAGATTTTAGGTGTGTTTTAATATAAACATTATAAAAAAACACCAAAAGATTTTATTTATATTTTATTTTTGATTGAACGATGTTGGATCTCGAGTCTTTTCCACCTGAAACCTGATCGAAACCAAAACAACTACATCTTGATAAACGGTCAAAGTTAACGAGTTTTTGAAAGTTTAAATCTAAAATATATCAATTTTTACAACTTTCAAACTGTTGTCGGGCGGTAGTTGATTGAGAGTTGGTCACATGTGTGCCATTTATTTATTTGTGTTAACCATATTCCAAGCGGTTGTTCTCATTACGCGATTAGCTCTGTTGTATGTGCAGATGTGGCACTCAAACCAGCTAAAGGCAAAGAGAACGTGTTAGAAGACAAGCTTTGGAATTAAGACATGACATGGATGCAATCAAAGGATCAAGATGATCGAGTTGTAGCTGACCACCCATCAACACCAAAAGGATCTGAAGTCTTGAAGATCAAACCTTCACCAGCAACATTCAAGGGGGAGTTTCACTACGTCAAATATGACCTACGGCCACACTTTTTCAAAAACTGCCTTGCCACATTTTCAAATAAATGTGTGGCTAAAGGTCATTAATGACATTTCAAAACCTTCTAGTCTACTTTTAGCCACTCATTTTATTTATTTATGTGACCATTGTATAACAATTCAAAACTTTTAGCCACACTTTAAGGAAAAAAATGTGACATTTACTAGCCACACTCGAAATGTGTGGCCAGATGTTACCAACCGCTATGGTATTTGTTTGATTTTGTTATTCATGTGACAAAAAACATATCTTTCCGAAACCTTTAGCCACGCCTTTATATAAAATTGTGACATATTCTAGCCACTGTCAAAAAGTATGGCCAAATGTAACCAACTGCCATGGTATTTTTTTAACGATGTGGCTAAAAGCTAATACATATGGCCACTTATATTAGTTTATGTGACTAAAGAGTAGTGTTTGATAGCGACTTAGTAAAAGAAACAAAACTGGTGATTATATGTATTTTGTTGTTATGGTTAAAGTTTTTATATATTGCCAAAAGTAATCAATGGTCATTGCAAAACAAAAAAACATGTGACTATTAGTAGTCTATGGTAACAATTTTATTGTTTCATGTAACCATTGTATAGCATTAGCCACGCTTTATGAAAAAAAAAATATGACATTTATTAGCCATGCTCCAAAAGTGTGATCAAATATAACCAATTGTCATGGTATTTGTTTGATGATGTGGCTAAAACTTAATACATATGGCCACGTATATTATTTTGTGTGACCGAGTAGTGTCAGTTAGCCACTTAGTGAAAGAAACAAAACTAGTAACTATTAGTATTTTATGGTCATGGTTAGAGTTATTACGTGTGGCTAAATGTAATATGGTTATAGTGAAACATTATACGTGTGACAATAAGTAATCAATTGTCACTAATGTGTTGCTAAAACATTTTATGTGTGGCTATTATTTTTTTTTTCTTTTGAGTTCGATTTTCCTTGGTGAATGTTCTTCACCGCCCAACACCATTTCAGTCATCTTCAAACCTCCCTTATCAGAGACCTCCTTATTGTGGTCTGCGAGTGTTTATGAAGTAATAACTCTAATGGAAATGCAAGCCGTACATAGCCATTTTCCGGTGTTGAGGCGGCGACGAGTGTGGAAGCAAGGTTCACGGATTTCGTTTTGAGCATCTGTCGTGTATTCCAAGGCTAGATCTTGTCGTCTAGCGGTGAGTTAGGGGCTAGATCGGGAACCGATTTGGGTTAATATCCACTGATGAAGGCGGCGACAGGCGATGTACTGCGGTAGATGCCGAGGGCTTCGGTCGGCGGACGCAAGTGCCAATATCCGGCAAGAAGCGGCTGAAACAGGTGGATACGGGCGGCAGTAACCGGTGCGTTTGAATCGAACCGGTGAGTACATTCCCAATTTGATCAGGTAGGTTTGTGAGTGTTGGAAGGATTTTTAAGTGGAATTTAGGTGTGATTGTGAGGTATGTGGACAATGAGGCCATTAATCGGATGATGATTATGAATATTATTATGTTTTCTCCATGGAAATTGGCTGAGAATTTGGTGTGTATTGCAGTTTCTATACTCATACCGTTAATGATGTGTTACTTATTTAACTTTCCTGTATGAAATATATTTGTTGGCTGCAGTGGTCTCTAACGGACTTAGCAAGCAGCTCTATATGAGAACATGTCCTCGGCTTGCTAGCATTACTCATGTAGCTGAACCGAGCCATGACAACTCAGGTGAGACTGAGAGAGATCACCGAGCCAATGCTTCCCTTTTCCGAGCCATCACAGCATTTCAACTAAATTATTGCGTTGCTAGTCCCGTGTGTGCCTCAAACATCGGTGACTACCCAGAAGAAAGCATCAATAATACTATGGTTGCGAAAAAAGTCAATCATCTGTCAGGGTTATTATTGGTCAAGTAAAGGAAGAATAAAAACAACAGTAAACATGAAAAAATAAAATAAACATTTTGTTATAAAATAAAGAGTTAAATGCCATTTTAGTCCCTGTGGTTTGGGTCATTTTGCCAGTTTAGTCCAAAGGTTTCATTTTTAACCTGTGGGTCCAAAAATGTTTCACTGTTGCCATTTTAGTCCACTGGGTTTACTTCATCCATTATTTCTGTTAACGAGAAGGGCGATTCGGTCATTTTGTATGTCCGAATTGCCTTTCTAGTTAACAGAATTACCATCAACCAATCTAAACTAATTTTTTTTAACAAATAAATAAAAGCATAAATCATATTTATTTGTTAAAAAAAATTAGTTTAGATTGGTTGATGGTCAACTAGGCTCAACGAAGGTCAATTTTAGTTGACGAGGCTTAATGATGGTCAATTAGGCCTAATGATGGTCAACTAGGCCCAATGAAGGTCATATGGTTAATAAGGCTCAATGATGGTTAACTAGGCTCACTGAAAGTCAACTAGGGTTAATGAGGCTCAATGATGGTCTATTGGGTCCAATGATGGTCAATTAAAACCAATGATAGTCATTTAGGCCCAATGATTGTTAATTGAGTTCAAAAGGGTCAGTTAGGCCCAATGAAGGTCCCTTAGGGTTGTTGAACTCAATGATTGTCAATTAGGCCCAATGATGGTCAATTAGACCCAACAATGGTCAACTAGGTTCAATGATGGTCAATCAGGGTTGTTGAGGCTTAGTGATGGCTAATGGAGCCCAATGGTGGTCAAATAGACCTGATCTCAAGCATCTCTCAAATACACTATTTAAAATACAACAAGTAATAGTAGGCCCCATATGTCTTATTGAACCATAGTGGGCCTTAATGGATCACAACGGACAATAGTATATGAATTAGATGTCTTAATGGAACATTTTGGGCCTTAATGGATCACAACGTGCAATAGTAGGTCATATACGTCTTAATAGACCATATTGGGTCTTAATGGATCACAATGGGCAATAATAAATCATAAATGTCTTAATGGACCATATTGGTCCTTAATGGACCACAATGAGCAATAGTTGGTGAATTATATGTCTTAATGGACATATTGGGCCTTAATGGATTACAATGGCTAATAGTAGATCACATATGTCTTAAGATACCGTATTGGGCCGTAACGTATCATAATGAACAATAGTAGATCATACATGTCTTAATGGATCGTACTGGGCCTTAATGGATCACAATGAACAGTTGTAGTTCATAAATGTCTTGATGGACCATATAAGGCCTTAATGAAACACGATAGATAATGGTAGATCTTACATTTCTTAATGGGCCATATTTGGCCTTAATGGATCACAATGGACAATGGTTGATCATAGATGTCTTAATGAACCATATTAAGCCTTATGGATCATGATGGAAACTAGTAGATCATGCATATCTCAATAGACCATAATGGACCTTAATGGATCAAGATAGACAATAGTAGATCATACATGTCTTAATGGACCATATTGGGCCTTAATGAATCACAATGGACCACAGTAGATCGTACATGTCTTAATGGAACATATCGGGTCTTAATGGATCACAATGGCCAATTTTAGATCATATATATATCTTACCATATTGGGCCTTAGTGAATCACAATGGATAATTGTAGATCATATACGCCCTAATGGACAATATTGGGCCTTAATAGATCACAACGGCCATTGGTAGTTTCTCAAGTTTGAGCGCGATTAGGCCTCGACTCGTTTATTAGTGACTAATCAATATATTAGATAAAAAATGATATAAAAATAATAGACCAATTTAGGCCCGTGGGCTTGATAAGTGAAGCTCGGGCTCGTTTACTAAACAAGTTTATTTTTAAGTTCAGGCTTGGCCCGAAAGCAAGTTTAAATAAGTTCGGCTCGGTCTCGATAAGACGCAACTCGTTTTAAGTTTTTTTTCGAGCCGATCTCGAGCAGCTCGCAAGCCACTCGACTCGTTTGCACCCTAATCATGATGGACAATTTACTTTCTCTGCACAACATGTAATTTATATATTTAAAAAAAGTTGTATAATTTCAATTTAGTTTTTATAACTTTATGTTAAAAAAAGTTGTATAATTTCAATTTAGTTTTTATAACTTTATATATTAAAAGTTAAAAAATTAGAAACTAGTTTTCCTCCTAAAATTTTCACCCCTAATAAAAGCTTCCCTCCAACCAATCTGGCTCCCAATTTGAACTCCCCCAAAAAAATTCTGAAAAATAGCAGCAAAACTTAAGACTAACAAATCAAAACCCTAGCTTCCAATTTCATACCAATGGTTTGCAACCCTTCTGACACTACCGTTCCCCCGCCCCTCCGTCGCCTCTCTCACCTTTGTCATATTCAACAACGAAGTTCCTAAATACAGCAAAGGAAAAATCAAAGGAGTCCCTGCTGGAGGCAATGAGATCTGCTTCGGTAAATCATACAACCCATGAACAGTCGCCGTTTGTTGTGGTGTGTTTCCGTTCAAGTCCGTTCGAGTTAGCACAACATCGACTCCGTTGTCTCTCTTCTGTCCAACTTTTAGGGCTCAAATGTCATCTATCGGAAACAACTGTTTCTTTAAACCCATAACCCCCATTATCGCTACCGGACCATCGTTATTGTCTCCAGGACCTGCAACAAAACACATCAACATACAAGCATGAGGGTAACGATATTAAGGTAATTATGCTTCAGCGTCTTGTTGTTTTCGAGAATTACTTCAATTAACCTGATTTTGCAATGATTGCAGTGTGCATAATTACATTGTTAACTTGAATATCTATTGTGTTGTTGCCTCAGAGGGTTTCTAGAAACTACGGTCAGGAGAATGCTGTTGAATGAGTCAGAGCTCTAAATGCTGCTAAATAAGATAAGGTCATAGCTTATTGGATATTTAATTGATTTTTGTTTATATCTTATGTTGTAGTTTGAATGTTAACTATTAATGTGAGTGACATTATCTCTAAATTCAGTAAACAAATAGAGATTTAATACAATGTTTAATCCATAGGGAGTTGTGGAGGAATTTGGTATACTGAAAAGTGAAAATCTGAATCAACTCGAGTTGCAATCTTCATAGCGTTTTGCAAACGAAATGTTTGCACTGGTCTTATCCTTTGCCCTTCTTCTTACTTCTTTAAAAAGTCGCAAAGCAAGATCGTGGGGTTATGGAACAGGGTGGCTAAGGGGATTTATTGTGGATTATGGGGTCCCGGTTATGGTGGTTGTTTTGACCGGTGTATCAGACATACCGACTAATAGTGTCCCGGAAGGAATGCCCAGGCGACCTTTTAGTCCAAATCTGTGGTCTTTTGTTGCTTATACAAATTGGACCGTTGCAAAGGTGATTTTTTTGTACTTATTATTTGCATGAATAAGAACAAGTTTTTTTTTTTTTTTTAATTTTTAGTATCATATTTCTTGCAGGATATGTTGAACGTTCCACTTATTGGAGCTTTTGTTCCAGCCACCATGATTGTGGTTCTTTATTATTTTGATCATAGTGTTGCTTCTCAACTTGCACAACAAAAGGAGTTTAATTTAAAAAAGCCGTCTTCGTATCATTATGATCTTCTTTTGTTAGGGTTTTTTGGTAAATAAACATTCACTCCATGAGAATTACTTCTTTTTTTCTTTTTAGTACATATAGTTATTTATATATATATATATATATATATATATTTACTAGATGTTGATGAACATAACAGTGGTTGCTCACCACAGTTTAAGAATGACATGGCATCATATATATAGACACTTAAAAGCTGTATTTAAGAAAATTAGAGCAAAAGAAGCTGAAGAATTCTTTCATTTAAGTATAAAGAAAAAGTTCAAATAGGTAGCAACCTGTTGGATCATGGTTCTTAGTTTAACGCCTGGTAGATTGACGCTAATTTGGTTCTGGTAGAACCACGTTTTGCCCTAAACTATTTGCCATTTTGCCCATAACACATGTATTCCATGGAAAACCGGTCCCTTACCTTCATCTCATTCTTTTCAAATAGGTTATGACCATGTAGCAAATCGACGCACAACGCCACCAGCCCACCATCACAGGTATCAATGTCATTTCCATCACATCTCATTTTATGTGGTTTTTCTAAGGTTAAGAGAACAAAGCAAGCAAAAAAAAGGAAGGAGATGATCTCAAGTTTTTTTAGTCAAGTTGGCATTTTTTTTCTTCTTCATTTTGTTCTACTTAGAATCTATGTTGTCAAAAGCGCAAAAAGCGCGCACCTAGGCGCTCGGGCGCAGCGAGGCGCACCTATAGCGCCTGGTGGAAGCGTAGGCGCAAAAATGGGTTTTTTGAAAAAACGGTGCTGAGGCGCAAAAAGGCGCGCGACTAGGCGCAAAACAGTCTGAGGCGCAGCGCATAAGCAGAAAAAAAATGAATGTGGGACAAAGTATTTACCACCTTTTGAGACTTTTATTCACACACCCAAAACTTACAACATATAAGTCCTAAACTTTTGCTACTAACTATTAGCTAGATGATCTTAAATGGCATATATAATAGTTTTATTAATTGTATATGTGGAATCTTATTTATTTTCAAAGCATAACATATTTTTTATATTTTTTTTTCTCTATGTGCGCTTTTCTTAAAAAAGCCCACGCTTTTTTTGCGCCTTGCGCCTAGGCTCCGGGCGAGGCTGATGCGCCTCGCCTGCGCGTTGCGTCTTTGACAACATAGCTTAGAATATGATTATTGTTGTTGGTTTTTTATTCCAGGCAACTGTTGAAGATGGATCTTTAAAAGTTCAAATAAGAGGTTTTTTGATGCACACTATATGGGGTGGCATGCATTCAGTAGTATTGTTGTAGTGAAAACTAATGGTTTTAGTATTTGACTTTTTGCAAGCCTTTGATTTTAGGCTTCATAAACAACTTATGCAGTGGGCTTGGGATGAAGAATTGTTTTACACTGGCGATTTCGATCCAATAACGCATCATTTTCTATCTTGGCACATACGAAGAATGCCTCAACGACATAAAGGTAAGAATATATAGGATACTTTGCTACATCTGACATGTATCAAACTGCAGGCTGCACTTTCGTTTTGTAACATGTTAGTTTTCAGGCTGCATTGTGTTGTTAACAAGTCAGATTGCATATTGTTGTTTGATTTTTTAGTTAACATTACTGATTTAATGACAGATCATTTTAACGGGTCAGGTTAATGCTGGGACTTTGTTTGCTTACAATTATTAATATATTATGAATCAACAAGTAGATTACGTTCGTGTATATGATGTATATGATGAACAATGCTCGAGTTTTTGAGTTGTGTACCGTTGCTTCAGAGCAATTCCTAAAATCACACAAGATGCAGTTGTTAAACATAACAGTAATATACTCTAAGCTGGTGTTCTTTTTGGTGAATTTGTTGGTTTGATAATTGGTGATTTTAGTCACCATATTTAGCAAGCCACACTAGAAACTGATCGGTTAACATTATGTGTAGGCTTGTGACATGGCTACAATAAATATAAATACACTTGGAAGTGATGGTTTCGTTGATGGGCTAAGAGACATCAAAACTAGCCACCAGTTACAAGTTTACTCACTACCACAACAGTAGCAAGGTAGCCACCAGCCCATGGATGCAAATTTCCAGCACTTTCAAATCCAAAAGCAGTGAGTATATACGGATTGAAGAAAAAAAACCTAGATATAGCTCTTGGTTTTTGTGTACATTTGTTTCCCTTTGCAATTTTTGTAGATAGGTTTTGATCAGAAGTTTATGTCTTCCATTAGTACTAGTATTTAAATTGAAAACTTATGTATGGTTTTTGGTTATTATTGTTAATATCATTTGTTTTATAAATTATCTCATGTTTACAACAGTTTTTATTGTATAAAAAATTGTAAAAAAATGGATAATCACACAAAAATGGCCACATAGAATTGTAATATATATATGACCAAAAGTTGGACAATAGCCACACTTAAAATTAAAAATATTGTGTGGCTATAAATAACCATTATTGACACCATAGTTAATTTGTTTTTTATTGTGTGACGGAGTGAAACCAAACGTCATGGGAAAATAAAATTATGTGTGACCAAAGATTAGACAATAGCCGCACTTTAAATTACAAAATTTTGTGTGGCTATAAATAACCACTAGCCACACCATAGTTATTTTGTTTTTTGTTGTATGGCGGAATAATACCAAACGTCACGGGAAAAGAAAATTTTCTGTGACCTAATGTTAGACAATAGTCACACTTACAATTACAAAATTTTGATGTGGCTATATGTAACCATTAGCCACACTTTTGTTACTTTGATTTTTGTTTGTGTGACAGAATGATAGCAAATGTCACGGGAAAACAAATATGTGTGACCAAATGTTAGACAATAGCCACACCATCATCACTTTGTTTTTATTGTGTGACGAACTGATAATAAATGTCACAGGAAAAAAAATATATGTGACTAAAAGTTATACAATAGTCACATTTAAAATTACATATGAGTTTTGTGTGTCTATTAAATTTTTTTAGCCACACTTTTTTTAATTGATATGGCTAAAACATTATTTTTAGTAAATATATGTGAGTATATAATAGAAACAGTCACACTTAAATTAAATTCATGTGGCTGTTGCAACCCTTTAGCCACACTTAATGGAGGAAATGCTATATTTTAACCGAAAATGTTAGTATCCTTTAGCCACACTTTTAAGTTCTACGGCCACTAAAAAGTGTGTGTGGCCGTATGATACCTACGATGACTCGAGCTTTGGTCACACTTGACATGAAAAAAATATGTGTGGCGAAAGACATATAGTCACACTTTTTGTGTGTGGTTGTATCCCTATTTTGGCGTAGTGTTTGTTGATGCACCTCCTATTTGTTTCAAGTGAAGACGTCTGAAGATCCGACAATGTAAAGTCGAACCATCACGAGCAGCATCCAAGGGGGAGTTTGTTGATGCACTTTGTGGATGGGGCTTGGTTCGGTGCGACTCGGTTCGGTTTGACTCGGTTCGGTTCAAGCCGAAGTCACGACATTCCTCCGTCGTGCGCCCCAGAGTTCGACACACGAAGCACGAAGCGCCGCAAGCTAACATCATCATGACATCATCATGATGATGTCCCATGTATATCTTGAAATCCTTTTGCATGAAGTCTACAAAGACTAAAGGTTCGTTGGACACATGGAAGGTTCACCACAAAGGAAGGTTCACCACGAACAATGATGGTTCGTGGTCTTTGGACTATTCGTTGGTGGTGTATGTCCACGAAGAATGATAGTCTTCGTGGACTTGTAGACTATTCGTGGCCCAGTAGTCACTCTTTGTAGTGCTACTGGTATTGGGCTTATATATAGACATACTTGTTTCACATTTCAGAGTCCTGTGAAAGTTTGTAAACACTGTGTGTATGTGTGTACTGATTCTCTTCACTTGATCAAAGTTTGTGAATCTTTGGTTACTTTGTGTTTGTTCTTCTTTTGCTTTAGTTTGCATACTTATGTGGATTAGTGTGTTATAAAACAAGGAAGTAGGTTTAATCTTGATCCTCCAAGTGGACCTACACAATGTGTACTGATTCTCTTCACTTAATCAAAGTTTGTGAATCTTTGGTTACTTTGTGTTTGTTCTTCTTTTGCTTTAGTTTGCATACTTACGTGGATTCCGCACTCGTTAGTGTGTTATAAAACAAGGAAGTAGGTTTAATCTTGATCCTCCAAGTGGACCTACACAGGGTATGGTGATTGGTTCCTTAAACGACTAGGGATGAGAAAGAACAGATGGGGAAGGCCATTAAGGAACACGAGAAAAAACTAATGTACTTCATGGTTTGACTTTGAAGATGAATAATAGCATGTTATGCCTCCTTATAATTTTATATTTTAAATCATGTAATACGAATATAACTGTACTCCTTTTATAAATGTACTCTATGTTATAGCAAATATTTGCAATAATTTTTCCTTACAACAATATTTCAGATATTTGATGCCTTTTACTTTTCTACAAATCAATATCAGTGAAATAAAGAAATGGGTACAATACGAGAAACATGGATCACATTGTTTATTTGACATGAAAAGACCTGAAACTAAATTCTATAACCTCTGAGATGAAAGTTTGGTTTTTGAAAAAATATACGTACTCAAACGCATTTCCACTTTAATTTTCTCTATTCAAAACATGTTTTGTTTTTCTCTTGTAACTTCTATGGTTATAAGATACTATGTTAATATAATTCTATATATGACGTTGCGACATGCCTATTTTTATCTATATCCTAATATAAAAATATGTCGTTGTTCCAAGTCTGATAACGTTCTTGAGAGTTTTATCTGTGCGTCAGGATCTTGAAGATATAAAACAAGGCTACTAGGGGTTCAATTGCTATTGTTTTTTTATTTACAAGTACAAAAGGTTAACTACGTAAATTTGCAAAAACATAAAACTACCAAAAAGTATAATTATAATTTGAACACCACTAAAATTATCCGGTACACCACCAAGTACGTTTTATATATGTTGTACACTGTATAGTATATAAACCATACCCAATGGTGTACAAAGTAATTTTAACGTTGTACAAACTACTTCGCCTAGCTTGAACAAAAGACTTTCTTACTAGAAACATGAAAGGTGCAAGTAAAGCATAGATATAGTATTTAAAACCGTATATGACCTCATCCACATTATGTTTAACTTTTATTAAATAAATAATAATTTCACATGTCAAGATTACGGGTTGAATGTTGGGTTAATCTTGATTAAGTCATAGCCGGGTCATCGAAACGGGCCGAAACCGGGTTTCGCATGAATGGGTCAGAAGGTTTAGTGGTGGAGCTTGACCAAAAGTTGTGGGGGAATTTTTTTTTTTGGGGGGGGGGGGGGGGGGGGGGCGGAAAGTCATGGGACGAATTTTTTTTCCTATCGCTATGTTTCGGGTTATATGTTCGGGTCAGATATTCGATTCGGGTCGGGTCAAACAATAATAACTCCAAATAAAACTACATAATCTTCATTCATTCAAATGAGGCGCTCCTACTCATAAAAAAATGCTATATATTGTTTAACAAAAATAAAGACCAAATATTTATAATAATGCGAGATAAATGTTAAGTACCTGGACGAAAAATTAGAACTCAGCCCAACGATCTTTAAGTTAAATGGTAAGTGCCTTTAAGACCTTTAAGATAAAAAAAAATCTCTCAATTTTGATTTATATATAAAGTAGTAACAAACTTTACTTAAAGTTTAGCCCGTTCACATTTTTTAAACTCAATACAAAAATTTGTATAAATATTTTTTACAATAAACTTGGCAGGGCAGGGGAATTTTAAGCAAATTAATTGGCGGGGGCAGACCTAAATAATTTTAAAACGAAAATTATTACACTTTTAACTGAAACATTCGGGGGTGGGTGCAACCCCCGGTCCCTTAAAAGCTACTCCACTGAGAAGGTTGTTGAAGAATTGGTCTTAGTTAACCGGAAAAAAAGGAGTTGAACGTGCGAATATGAACGTTAGTGGTGGCAGGTTGTTGAAGAATTGGTCTTTGTTGACCGGAAAAGAAAGAGTTGAAGGTGGGAACATGAATGTTAGTGGTGGCTGATTTTATGGGATTTATAGTTGTTTATATAGGGATAGTATTAGTTTATTTGATGTTCTTTCAATTTTTCAGCAACAAGTTTAGAAAACATTTCATTCTCTTCCTGAATTGTATTGTGCTTTTTTAGTGTGTTGTTGAGTGGGGCCTGAAACCAATAGACAAGACAGAAGACTTTTGACTTTGAAGTCTCCGCACAGACTTGTTAACTGCAGTAATACCCACCCTATTATGGGTTTATATAAAGCTTCTCTATTTTTTTTTTTGAACAGCTAAATTTACTCCCCTAAAATTCATCCCTTTTTTTGCCTCATATGAGGCTCGAACCCAACCCTCTATTGTGAAAACCAAACCCTTTACCACCACACCACTAAGGGGTGGGGCTATAAAGCTTCTCTATTAATCAGATTTCTTAAATTAAACTACGTACTTCTCTTCATGGCTTCCATCCACTTACAACTACAAGCCTTCTCCCTCGTATACTTTTTACTCCTTCTCACATGCACTACATCTTTCTTAAACCATGATGAAGAAGAGTGTTTAGCCTTGTTTTAATTTAAGCAAACCATTCTTCATCAAAACTATGATGCTGCTGCTGCTGGGTTTCTAAATGGTTCTGGTTCTGATTGTTGTTTATGGGAAGGTGTGGTATGTAGCAGCAATAAGGGCCATGTGATTGAGCTTGACTGGAGCGAAAGCTCTCTCAGTGGAATTATCAACTCCAACAGTACCCTCTTCACGCTTGTTCACCTTCAGGTACTTGACCTCTCCATGAACAACTTTGTTGAATCTCAAATCCCCCATGAGATTGCTGCTCTTAAGCAATTAAGAAGCCTCGATCTCTCTTATTCTGGATTTTATGGCCGAATCCCAAATGAAATCTCACAGTTAACACAACTCATTTCGTTAGATCTGTCAGGGAATCCCCTAAAGCTTCATAGTTCTGGCCTTGGATATTTGTTGAAAAACATGACTAGACTCGAATACCTCGATCTCTCTGAGGTTCACCTGAGTTCATCCGTACCTCGTTTCCTGGCCAATTTTTCTTCCTTGAGGTCTATCGGACTCATCGATTGTCAGCTTCAAGATGAATTTCCTTCAGCAATATTTCACTTGCCCAAGTTGAAAAATCTTTACTTAGAAAACAATCTCAAACTTACCGGTTTCCTGCCTGAATTTCATAACAATACCTTACTTGAGTTTCTAAATCTCAAATTCACCGGTTTTTCTGGGGTTATACCAGAATCCATAGGAAACCTAAACCTTTTGTACTTCTTGTCATTCGGAAAATGTAATTTCTCAGGGCGTATACCAGCTTCACTACCAAACTTGACACAACTAACTCACTTGTCTCTTCACAATGATGAATTCACCGGGCCTATCCCTTCATTTTAATCAAAAGCCCATATGGTTTTTATATATAAGGCCAAACAAATTACACCAAGATAGCCGGTAAGCGGGCAACAAGCTGCGCCGCTACCCCCTTTTGAATAGCGAAACCTAACCTAGTAAAAACGAAACCCCGATCTCTAGGAGACGAAATGTTGTTGTGAACAACCCGTTGGACACCCGTTCAAGAAATCTGATGGCTTCTGGGGCTAGCGAGCCAAAGGTATCAAAGGCAAAAGGGATAAAGGAATGCTGATTATCCTCGCAGGCTTTTGCATGTTTGTCCATTTTCTTCGCTGCCGCCCTTGCAATCGCCTGACTAGGGACAAAACCTGTATCCCGAAAGCGTACAAGGGGGGAAACCCCGGTAAGATCAACACAAGCGTGTTTACCTGCATCCCACCCGAAAACTAAAACGTCCGCCGGGTGCAATGTGGATCTTCCTTCCCTCGGATCTGTCAAAAAGTTTACGGGGGCTTCTTTCTTCACCGAGATCCCCGCCCGTTTGAGGATGTCCGCCAAGACATCCCGCACCCAGTCGTGCCTATACTTAAAACCTGGCAATTCTTTACAGTGCAGAGCATGCTCCCCAAATTGGTCTAAGCAAGCTTTCCGGCAAATCGGGCATTGCTCATCATCAAGGAACATAGGAATCATGAGCCGATATTTTAAGATAGCACGGTATTCAACGGCTGACATCTTTTGGCCTAAGCCCTCGATGGGGATGACCGATAGAAAATCTTGGGCGTGGGGGCCCCGCAAGCATTCTAGGACGGCGTTCTGACGAGGGGTCGTACAGAAATCTGATCCAATATTCTGAACGATACGACAAAACAGAGCACTCGCCAAAGTCTTCTGTGTCTTCGGTGGGGCGGTGTCCCTGTTAGCGAAACCGCCAATATCCAAATCCGGGAGGTGTCTATGCAACTCCCCCAGAGCCATGTCATAATCCCCATCTATTCCAACAACCCCACTCTCGCGCAAGATGTGATC
Organism: Helianthus tuberosus; assembly: GCA_030545235.1. NCBI lineage: Eukaryota > Viridiplantae > Streptophyta > Magnoliopsida > Asterales > Asteraceae > Helianthus > Helianthus tuberosus. The sequence goes on along the minus strand of CM060412.1, from coordinate 18,242,080 downwards.
TTGCAGCCCCCACGATTGAGCTCGCGAGACAACAAAACCGTAAATGGAGACATCCATGGCCGATAGAAGCCCCAGCCCCCCCCCCCCATCTTACAGGGCAAAGAAGCAACCCGCCACTGAAAATCCCCAAAAAACGGACCCCCACACACCACAATGTCCTCTATAGCCCCCCGTAGCCCTTTATCGAATAAGGATACCGCCTCCTTTACAAACACAGGTTGACAAGTTCGCAGACCAAAAAGGAGATTGGCGACACCCATGCAAGAGCGCAGCAGAAGAAGCTCACTTTGCGGGTCTCGAAGTTGCGAAAGGCTACTCATAAGGTCCACTGCCCGGGAAGCTCGCCGAGCAGCCAAAGCACTAATGAAACTGGGGTCCCGGCTCACAGCTCCCCCAAGGAGTCTCACGCCCTCCGTTGGTCTTCCAATCTCCTTCGGGAATAAACTAGGCTCCAATTTTTCTCCATTGCAAGACGGCCAATATACCTCTGTTTTTTTTATATTAAGCCGAAGCCCCAAAGGTGGCCCCTCAGATTGAATGATAGCAAGAGCCTTTGCTACCTCAGATGTTTTTCCCATAATAGTACCATCATCCAAATACCACGCGTGGAAGGGGAGGGTGCAACTGTCTCGTATACGTTGTGTGAGGGGGTGCAAGACAAGGGCGAACAATAGTTGCCCCCTTTGGGCCCTCCACTTTGGAGGCCCTCGCGAAGAAACACCCGGTTACGCCCCCTCCGGTTGTGCCGACAGACACAATCCCTCAGGCACCCTTAACTGTTGATGCGGAGTGCGTTTTGGGGTGCATTAAGTCATTCCCCAAAGGAACTTCGTGCGGGAGAGATGGGCTCAGGGCGCAACACTTACTGGATAGCTTTTGTGGAGAGGGGTCCTCAACTTCCTCGGGTTTAGTTTTAGCCATCACCGGGGTAGTCAATGTCTTCTTGGGGGGGTTATGCCCCAGGTCTCTTGCTGAGTTCGTTGCCTCCGCTCCTCTGACCCCCTTGCTGAAACCTGATGGGGGGATCCGTCCTATTGCGGTCGGGGCCATTTGGCGTAGGCTGGTCTCCAAGATAGCGATGAAAAAGGTAGGGAAAGAGATGGTTAGGTACCTGGGGGATCATCAATTCAGGGTTGGGACACCAGATGGGGCTGAAGCTATCCTCCATAGCGCGAACAGGTTCCTTAACGCCTTTCACGATGATGGGGCCTTCGCCATGCTTACCGTTGACTTCTCCAATGCTTTCAACCTAGTGGATCGCACAGCTCTTCTGCGGGAGGTTGGGATTCGATGCCCATCTATATTTCCGTGGGTACATTTTCTTTATGGGCAAACCGCTAGGCTTTATGTGGGTAATGACTGTATTGGGTCGTCCACGGGGGTCCAGCAGGGGATCCTTTGGGGCCTCTATTGTTCGCCCTTGTCTTGCATCCCTTCATTGGAAAGTCTTTCGAAACTCACTTTTTTGAGTCTTGGTTTTAACAATGTCGTGAGAGAAGGCGTGTACGATTGGGTTAATAAACTCATTAAGCTTAATACACTGATTCTAGACAGTATGAACATACAAGGTGAAATCCTACCTCATCTTGCAAACCTAACCAAACTTAGTGTTGTCTCAATGGCGGACAATTTTATTTTTGGTCGTATCCCATCTTCATTTATGAACCTCACCCAACTAACAATGTTCGTCTTTAGCGGAAATCAACTGCAGGGGAAAATTTCAAACTCCTTTTTGAATTTTAAAAGCCTAGAATATCTTGACGTAAGTGAAAATAATTTTAGCGGCACAGTGGGCATAGACTCATTTTTAGGACTCAACAAACTCGAATGTATTGTTTTAAGTTATAATAGCTTGTCATTTGTAACCACCACCAACTACACCAATGCTACCCTACCAGAATTGAAAACTCTAGGACTGTCATCTTGCAACCTGAAGGAATTCCCAGCTTTTTTGCGATTCCAAACGAAATTGACAGCCTTAGATCTTGCGTACAATGAAATTGAGGGCCTCATACCAGATTGGATTTGGAATAATAGCCAAGAAACATTACAGATGTTTTCTGTGGGATACAACTTCATCACTGGGTTTCATCAGCATCCCCGTTTTCTCCCATGGATTCGTTTGGAAATTTTTGAGGTGCCATATAATGAGCTACGAGGGCGGCTTCCAATTCCTCCGCATACAATAGTTGTTTATGACGTCGCAAACAATAATTTGACAGGAGAAATACCACCATGGATATGTGAAGTAAAATCCCTTCAAGTCCTAGATATGTCTTCTAACATGATGACTGGAAGCCTTCCTCTATGTTTAGGTAACTTAAGCAATTCGTTGTCGTATTTAGATCTGAAACAAAATAATTTTCATGGGCCGATGTTGAATCCATCACATGGATGCCTTTTAAAGAAGATTGATTTGAGCGAAAATCGATTTAGTGGTAAGGTGTCAAAATCTTTGGCTAATTGTATCAATTTAGAGTTTCTCTCTCTTCCAGCTAATTCTTTTGAAGATGTTTTTCCGCTTTGGTTGGGAACTCATCCCAAGCTACAAGTGCTCATTTTGAGATCTAATAAGTTTTATGGTGCAATTCAAGGTCTATCTAGCTCACAGTTTCTTCAGCTAAGGATCATAGACATTTCCAACAATGGCTTTAGTGGTCAATTGCCTCACAAGTCATTCCAAAATTGGAATGCAATGAAATCTGTTAATCTTAGCAGATCATTTGCTATGGAATTCATGATTACTAATTCCAATACATATGCAATGTTTTCGTTTGAGTTTCAATACTCAATGACGTTAACAAATAAAGGTGTCAAGAGAGAGTACACGAAAATTCTAAACATTTTCACAGCCCTCGATCTCTCATGTAACAACTTTAAAGGGCAGATCCCACAATCACTCCAAGATCTTCATGGACTTGAATCTCTTAATCTTTCCAACAACCATTTTACAGGACATATCTTGACATCTTTAGGAAACCTAAAGAATCTTGAATCTTTGGATCTTTTCCAAAATGAGTTATCAGGACAAATCCCTCAACAATTGTTGCAACTTGGCTTCCTTGCTTTTCTTAATGTGTCCTACAACCACCTTGATGGGCGCATACCGCAAGGGAAACAGTTCAATACATTTGAGAACAATTCCTACTTGGGAAATCCCGGACTGTGTGGAAAACCGTTATCCAAGGAATGTCAAATTTCAAGGGTACCAACGGTACTTCCACCAACAAGCAGGAATGAGTATGAGTCTCTTCTGCCAGGTGACATAATTGATTGGATGGTGATATTATTGGGAGTCGGAAGTGGTCTGATTATTGGAATCGTTATCGGGAACCTTCTATATGCAAGGTATGGTGATTGGTTCCTTGAACGAGTAGGGATGAGAAAGAACAGATGGGTAAGGCCATTAAGGAACACAAGGAGAAACTAATGTACTTCATGGTTTTACTTTCAAAATGAATAATAGGGCGATATGCTTCTTATAATCATATATTTTAAATCATGTAATACGAATATAAGTGTGCTCTATGTTATAAATGTACTCTGTGTTATAGCAAATACTTGCAATAATTTTTCCTTACACCAATGTTTCAAATATTTTATGCCTTTTACTTTTCTGCAAACCAATATTTAATGAAATAAAGAAATGGGTACAAATGTAGGAACACAAGTAGTTCCTCCTAGCTCTTACTTAATTACAGGAGAATATTTATAATATGAGAAACATGGACCACATTGTTTATTTGACATGAAAAGGATTGAAATTAAATTCTATAACTTCTGTACTCAAACGCATCTACACTCTAATTTTCTCTATTCAAAACATGTTTAGTTTCTCTTGTAACTTCTATGGTTATAAGATACGATGTTAATATAATTCTATATATGTCGTTATATCTTAATATAAAAATATGCCGTCGTTCCAAATCTGATAACGTTCTTGAGAGCTCTATCCGTGCATCAGGATCTTGAAGATATAAAACAAGGCGACTTGGGATTCACTTGCTATTGTTTTTTTATTTACAAGTACAAAAGGTTAACTATGTAAACTTGCAAAAACATAAAACTACCAAAAAGTATAATTATAATTTGAACACCACTAAAATTATCTGGTACACCACCAAGTACCTTTTATATATGCTGTACTGTGTGTAGTATAATTGTATAAACCATACCCAATGGTGTACAAAGTAATTTTAACGGTGTACAAACTACTTCGCCTAACTTGAACAAAAGACGTTGTTACTAGAAACATGAAAAGTGCAAGTAAAGCATAGATATAGTATTCAAAACCATATACAACCTCATCCACATTAAGTTTAACTTTTATTAAATAAATAATAATTTCACATTTCACAGCGCGACATGCTTCCTCTTTGGTATAGTTCTGTAACAAGATACTCTAAGGTACCTGACAGTCGAATCTTCACTGATGGCCATCAAGATTTTTGTATCTTCTAAATTATGCTGCCGGAAGGAATCAATGCGTCTTTGATAACTGTCACGATCCCGCTTTTTATGAAGTACCCTTCTGTTTCTCTTGCTGCTTCTTGAATGTTATCACTGTTTATAATCTGCCATCACAAAATAATATGCACAAAATGAAATCATAGTAATAACTTTGAATGTTATCACTGTTTAGCGTTTATAATCTGCCATCACTGTTTAAAAGTATGTTACTACAGGTTACCTTCACGTTGTCTCCAATGCGTGCATTCTTATCAATGATCGCTCTTTTGATATGAGTGTTCTTTCCGATACCAATTGGAACACTACCTTTTGCAGCAAGAAGCCTTCTGTCAGCATCAGTCTGAACCATAAAACCAACAGATACGAATTTGATTTATAACTTTGAATATAAATTGCACTTTAAGGGATCACACATAGTAAAAAATGTTAAAAAAATTTCATGATGTATTTATTAGTATTACCTCGTAATAATCTGCTCCCATAAGCAATGAATCTTCAATTACCGCACCTTCAGCTATGCAAGATCGAAGCCCAACAACAGAATGATGAATCTTGCAGTTCTGCATAACCATTATATATATACTATAAATATGCTATTTTGTCATATCAATCAACTTTGGCCCCTCAATTTTGGCATTAACCAACTTTAGCCCCTCAACTTTAATAATAAACAACTTTAACCTCTCAACTTTAATAATGACATGTTTAACCCCTCAGCTTTAATAATGACATGTTTAGCACCTTAACTACATAAAAACAACTTTAGCCTCTCAACTTTAATAATAAACAATTTTAGCCCCTCAACTTTAATAATGACATGTTTAGCGCCACAACTTTAATAATGACATGTTTAGCCCCACAGCTTTAATAATAACATGTTTAGCCCCACAACTTTAACAATGACATGTTTAGTCCCTTAACTAAAACAACTTTAGCCCCTCAACTTTAACAAACAACTTTAGCCCCTTAACTTTAATAATGACATGTTTAGCCCCTCAACTTTAATACTGACATGTTTAGCCCCTCAACTTGAATACTGACATGTTTAGCCCGTCAACTTTAATAATAACATGTTTAGCCCCTTAACTAAAACATAAAACAACTTTAACACTCGCGATTTGCTTAATTTTATCTACTTTTCGAATCCGCTGCGAAGCGCGGGTGGTAACCCACTAGTTATTGTTAAAATACATCATTTCAATCAAATTTAATTTGGTTATTTATAAATCTCAAGAAAAAATAGACAAAATTGTTTGTGGGTCAGCCTGGCCCGTTTTGACCCAAACCCGTTACCTAACCCACCCACCTCCATACCAATTTTCCACCTTTAAATGTCAAACACCTTAAGAGGTCAATTGACAAACAAGAACCATGATTGCTAACCTTAATCACACACCCTTCACCAATGACACTATCGGTGACATCAGCATCAAGCATCTTGGAAGGAGGCAAGTATCGAGGTTGGGTGTAAATAGGGGCCGAACGATCATAGAAGCTGCATCAAACATTCACGAACATAAGAGGTCGATAGAGTGAAAAAGAAACATCAATATTGTGAAAAAATAAAATTACCTGAAATCCGGCACCGGCTTTTTTGTGATCCCCAAATTGGCATTGTAGAAAGCCTCAATTGTACCAATATCTTCCCAGTATCCATCATAAAGATAAGCTTGTACCTAGGTACATATAAAGTTTTAGTTCACAGGCTTTTGCAAATAAAAATAAGAAAGAAAATCATCCAAAATAATAGAGACTTTCTGCTATGAATTTCTGCAATCTGATAACAATATAATATAAGTAAAATCTGACAACAATAAAATATGTCACTTGCAATTTTTAAATTAAAAAATCATTCTTAGTAAGATATATATTCTCTGACACATAAGTTTAATGTAACAGATACTGTTGTTTAATACAGATTTTAGATTTTTAGATAGTTGTAATTTTGAATGAGTTATTCACGTTCTGGTTTGGCAAGCTTTGTTTATATTTTTTTTCTAAAAGTTTTTACCAGAATATCTAAAAAGATAAAGATTGTTCATGTTTATAATACATAACTACATACTCCCAACAATTTTTAAAAACTTGTAAATGATAACAAAAAATATAAAAACCGAACCATTAAAGCAACAAACCACCAAAACCAAACCGTTTGGATCTCAAACCTGCCGACTTTCTTCGGTTTGGGCAGTTCGGTCGTTTCAACGGTTTATGAACCCCCATAGTTATTAATAAATAATAATTCGAACAATGAAACATACTCTTAGCCCAATAGAAGTTGCACCAGGAATCACTTCGCTTCCAAAATCATTTGCTCCAGGAAATTGATCTTTTAGCAAATTTAACATCACATCTTTACTAACAACATAAATACCCATACTAGCAATATAAGGCATTTCTTTAGCTCTCTCTTCATCAAGTCCCAAAATTGTGGTATCAACTTTCATAGCTTTCAGTTGTTCTCCTTTCGGTTTCTCCGCAAATTCAATTATACGCCCTTCTTCATCAATCTTCATCAAGCCAAATGCAGTAGCGCGTTTTTCATCCATCGGCAGAGCTGCTACAGTGATGTCAGCATCGGTTTCTCTGTGAGCTTGAATAAATCTCTCGTAATCCATACGGTATAAATGATCTCCCGCAAGGATGAGAAACTCTAGAACGTTGTGCTCTTCAAACAGCCACAAGTACTGTCTTACAGCATCAGCCGTACCCTGTAACCGATTAAATATATTATGACATAACCGAGATTAATATGGAAAACACAGACTTAATATACCCTGAATGGATTGGATTTATAATTAATTACCTGAAACCAGTTTGGATTTTCTGGACTCTGTTGAGCAGCAAGGACTTCAACAAACCCTTCATTCTTGTAACCGCCCATGTTACTTGCATAAGCGCGTGACAGGTGGCGATTGAGTGATGCAGAGTTAAACTGTGTAAGAACATAAATCTTCGATATGTTGCTGTTAAGGCAGTTGCTGACAGGAATGTCAATAAGCCTGTAATTTGCTCCTAAAGGAACAGCAGGCTTTGCCCTCTTCTTTGTTAAAGGATAAAGGCGAGTGCCCGCTCCACCTCCAAGTATTATCCCCAAGACACTCTGAAGAAAATACACACACAATTAAACAATAATTTCATATCTTGAACACAAATGAAACCTCATTGTGATACTATCTTATTAATGCAATATATAAACAAAGATCTTGCAAAGAATCACAGTTCAATGTTTGACTACATCTATTACTGTATTAACTAGATTATCATAAAACATCTACTATATTGATGACATAAATTAAGTGACAAATCACCACCTATTTTCTTTATTTTTTTCCCGTCCACCAACCAATATTGCCCGCTTTGTCCATTTAGGAATTACCTAGACATGAGCACGTGTAATAGTGAAGTCATCCTCTCATCCATAGCGAATGCACTCAAAACTTACTAGCGCTATTAATAGGCAATTATTATGAACTCAACATCTCTCCTGTTCAGTGTTCACGCAACCAACTTCGGATTTACCTATGGTATTAAATCATGATCACCTTTCGTAAATCAAAAATATTAATCCAAATATCCTCCACAACCGCCGTTCCTCGACTTCTAGTGAATTTCAAGTAAAACTAAATCGGTACAATTTTTTAGAACCTTCATAATACACTATCAGAACAAAATAACATAACGCACTAGTTATATATTAAACCGGCATTTATTACGAACTCAACATCTCTCATGTTCTTATGACTGATATCGGATTTACCTAAGGTATTAAATCATGATCACCTTTTGTAAATCAATAATATCAATCCTACGTTCCTCTACTTCTAATGAATTTCAAGATCCTTCATAATACACTCTCAGAACAAAATAACAGAACACACTAGTAATATGTTAAAGCAGCACATATTATGAACTCAGCATCTCTCCTGTTCACAACCAATGATGTACAATTTGCCTAAAGTGTTCAATCATGATCACCTTTTCTGAATCAATAATATTAATCCTAATTTCCTCCACTACCTCCGATCCTCTATTTCTAGTAATTTCAAGTAAATTGAATTCGTACAACTTTCTAGAACATTCACAATAGAATATAACAGAACATATCGTGTATAAATTTTATACTCCTGTTAACAACGTGTGTCTACTTTGCTAGATCTAAACAGAATTAGAGCTCAAATCACCTAAAATTATATAAAAATGTCAACAACGATGTATAACAACATACAAGCATATAACGATCAAACTGAAAAATGAAAACGAAACAGAGTAAATTCGGATCATACTTGACTAGCGTCAGGATCAAGGCATGTCTGCGAATTTTTAGAATCCGAAACAGATTTCGGAGAAACAGTCACCGGAACTCTACTTCCAGTACGACGTCGTGTGACGAACGATGCGGAAGATATTTTATCACCGGAGAGGCGAGAGGAGGAGAATGATAAGGTCCGGCAGGATGACGGTGAGCGGAGGGAGCTCCGGTCGGCAGCAATGGCGGTGGAGGAGAAGAAATGTGGCGGATTTAGTGCTCCGATGGCTGCCATTGATGAGTGAAAATGTGTGTTTGTGAGGGTGAAAGAGAGTGAACTCGTGAAGTGTGTGTGTGTGTGTGGGGGGGTGGGGGTGGGGTGGGTGAGTATGATAGTCTGATAGATCTGGTAAACTACTCCGTCGTATCTATCTAGACTAGACTGACTTTTAAATTCTCCATTTTGCCCCTAGTTATAGCTAGATATTACTTTATTTATCAAATGATTATATTGTTAATGTTAATTTTTTAACAATTTTTCTACACTTTTTTAATGACAAATTTAGATCATTGACAGAACACTGAAGTATAATCGTGTCACCAACGGAACCAGCCGATCAAAGCCATCTCGACAAGCAATAATGTTTATATACAAATTCAGATGGAAACACAATAAATATGAGAAAAAACCCATTTTTTTGTGAAAATCGAACCCATGACCTTTCTACACCTAAATACTAGTATTGTTATATGTGTAAGGATGTGAGCTTACAGTATTTTTGTACGGAGCAAACATTATAGTACTAGACTAATGGGTGATGGGTGACACAATTTAGTTATTTAATTATGTAAGTATAATTGTATCGAATACTTAAAAATAAATAAACCATTACTATGACTTTGTTACTATATTACATAATTTAAAACCATAAGCTATAGGTGGGTGTGTAAAAAGTGGTGTATGCTAGCTTAACCAACGTCCTTCATCAATATCGGAAATAGAACCAACCTGATTTTATAATGAACGATTGAGGTTCTATCTTGTTTTTTGAGTAACATCGATCTCTTAGTCTAGTCTAGGTCAAAGTGAGATAAAACTAGTTAAATCTAAATCAATCAGGATATGTTAAACATATCCGGTGTCGCTTGTGACACCTTGAAAGAAAACCTTGATTTATAAGTTTTTATAAACGTCTTGGTGCTTTGACTTAGAGGTAATGTCGGGTGTAAGCAAGATGCATCGATCAAAGTAATATTTAAATGGTTAGAGGCATGTAGGTTACTTTCTCTTTCTCAATTGGTTAGGTCCCATTCGGTTTTAGATATGATTCGACCTAGCCAAAATCAGGAGCGCCCTTTGTCTGAATGCCACTAGTAGTCTGATTCCTCAATTGCATTTTACCTCGCTTATAGTTAATATGGCTTTAAAAGGTGCATGCCCCTAATTATGATAGGTGATGCGTACTCTATAATTTATATTCTCGTACCATTAAATTAGTGGTTTCAAATATATAATATCAAAAATACCAATTAAATTAGTGTTTTTGTTCACTTGATTAAGTTTTTATTATGATTCTATTTTTGTTTTCTTGATTTTACTAGTAGGGTAAAGCTCAATCGCTAGATCAGTTTCCCAATCTAATGGTTTTTAATAATAGTAAATCTATGTTGATTTAACAAAAGGTTTTAGCGTATATTGATGAAGGATACAAAAACAAAAGTTAAACCAAAATCATTAACTTTTAAAACTAATGATCAAATAGCAGGGCCGGCCAACTCGTGCCGTCGTTCGAGACCCAAAATTTTAAAGGGCCCGAAATGTTTTTATAAGATTTTATATATGTAGTAAATTATATATTTAATATACACATTATTGGCTCCACCATTAAGGTCTAATTTTTTTAACTCATTTTCTCTTATCACAATTTTGGTCCTAGTTTTTTATTTCATCCGATGTCTAAATTATTTTGAAAGTTTTCGAAGAAGGCTCTCTTAAATGGTACAAAATATAACACACTAACCATTTAGGTAATCATCCTATCATATTATTTATGTTTAGAATATGACATGTGGTTAATGGAGGGTAATACGGGGATCTATAATTTAATTGGAGGCAAAGTGAGATATGTGGGGTCGGAGAGTTTAAACTTTCTGGTGAGCCTCTTGTGAAGGAATTAATTAATTACTCGAACGCCGTCATACTTTATTACAAATCTTATATTAGTTAAAAATGTTGTCATGTGAACTCGTTACTTTGAGTGAGGGTAAGGATACGGAAAGGGTATATTCGAAGATATATAAATAAATATGAGGGTCCTGTTCCGTTTTGACTGGACATGCAGCTCTGAAATTAAGGGATAAGAATACTTTACCTTATTTTCATGTTACCCAATAATTTTCTATAATTTTAGTTAAATATTTCAATCATTCTCCAAATTTCTTAACAACAATCCATAAATTCTTTATTTGCTTTTTTTTAACCGCAAAAAACGACGTGTCAAACACTGTGACATCAGGCGCTGTGGTCAATGTCAACTACTCGACCGCCGCCAGCCCCTTACCTCTCTCAGATGGCGAAAACCCGATCTCCACCCGCCCGAATGCACGACAGTGGAATAATCGGTAAAACATCGCCTCTCATCCAAGACGAACCGGCGCCACAAGTATTCGCCCTTCACCTGGATGCCGCAGAAAATAATGGGGAGAGTGAGAGTCGAACTTGGGTCACAAGGAATACCAAGTCTTTCCCCTACCACTCCACCACTACCTCATTGGCTAAATTCTTTATTTGCTAATATACCCTTCGTCTTGTTCGGAATATTCCCAACTTATTGCCCTTTTCTTGTTTGGATTGACTACTAATTCGGGTGCTAAATAGCCAATAGGTTGTATTTAGGAGTTGGATCTGATACGAATATGAAATCGTGGCAAAACATGAATTCAAATATGATACGTATTTAGGAGTTGGATCTGATACAAATATGAAATTGTGTCAAAAACATGAATCAAATATGATACGTATATTTACAGGTTGATACGAAACTTGTTTTTAATTCGAAAACAAAATTTATGAAACTTGTAATCCGAAAACAAAATTTGGCAACGAAATTGTATAAAACAATTATTAGGTTTAAACAATAGAATCTAACACTTATTTCTCTTTTATAATTCAACTTTTGACATAAGATGTCTAATTAGTTTAGGTTATGACATAAAAAGGATAAAATGTGATTTTCAAGTATAGAAGTGGTTTTGGTTACTGGTCAAAAAGGATAAAATGTGATTTAAGTAAATATATGAATCTAAGGTAACAGGTTAAATAATATTTTCAGTTTTATTGTTCACTTAGCATCAACAAATGCTACTTCTGTTTTTAATGTCCTAATGTTATATACTGAAAAGTCTATCAAGATCACAAATTCACAAAAAGAAATCCTAAACAAAGAAAAAGATTGTAAGAAAGTCATAAACCAAGAACAAGACTGCAAGACAAATCATAAGATTCAAAATTGAAATTTTTATTATGATTTTTACTAAACACTTCAAGATGTAACGCGCGTTTCATCGTAGCCTCAACTGTTTTTATCTCAGACAACTACATTTCTTACAAACTCGTCAAGGGAATGCTCTCAATAAGAACCCAAACCCAAATCTCATTCTAAAACTTTGGATATATGGGAAATCCACCACTCACAATTTTCCTAGATATCACAACCAATCTTCGGATAAGGATTCACAATTCTTGTAACTATCATATACCCAAATTCAAACAACTCAAAACCACTTTAGGCCATCTCCGGTCATCTCCACCACCCAAACATCCGCCATAAATCTCCGACCATCTCAAAACATGCCACATAGCGGTGGTGTGGATGAGTCTCTGCCCCCTCAACTGAAAGACGCTTCTAATAACAAAGAAAAAGTCGTTGCATCCACACATACCGTTTTTAAAAACATGCATGGACAGCTGTAAAACAAAAGTGTTCCTACGTGTGTCAAGACTACATCGTCAAAAACTCTCAATAGAGCACATATTTCTTAAAGAGAGTCCACACATACTACAGAGGATACACCCGGATACACCTATGGACTATGGTGTATAGAGAACAAGTGACAACTTGAGGTCGCATTGACATACGCTACATTGTATTCAAATGTTACATAACATTTGAATATTTTTTTGGTTTTTAAATTTGAGGGGCTTTATTAAGTTCATATAATTAGTGAATAAAAACAACAAAAAAGCTGGTTGAAGGTTAAAACAGAATCCAAAAGGGCTGGACAGTTGACAGCCCATGAGAGGAGTGGGTCAATATACACCAATGACAAATATATTGGGCTCAAAAACTTCAAATTAACAGCCCATGAGACGATGACCCTGGTGTGGGCCAATGTCCAATGACAAACATATTGGGCTCAGAAACTTCAAAAATAACCTATAAGTAATAAGTTTCTGAAAAACAATCCACACAAGTGCAGTTATGCAATAACATACATACTTACTTAGAAACAGTAACCAAAAAGACCCAAACACATATTTACCAATATCCATAATTTTTTACACGCGGATCAATCAGAAAAGATTTACTCGTGTAGCCACGACAAAATAAGAAAATATGTTTTAACTGCAACAACCGCCTGGTTGAGAACTTGACCCGTCTCTTCCACCGGAAGGCCCAGGAATGCCACCATATCCAACTTTGATTCCATAAGACTGCTATCCATGCCCGCAATCAAATATATTAGTAGATGACTAAGACTATAATATAAAATCACAAAAAAAGATACATAGTAATACTTGCCTCATTTGATACATCAAAAACCCCATCCTGAATCTTCTTATAGATTGTTCCAGCTGTTTTTATGAACGCCTGAAAAAGATCACCAAACGTTAGAAGCGAAAACAAATACAGCCTAATCCAACATTAATTTGGTAATGTATCTCGGTTAAACAAAGGTATAAGTGTCTATGCAGTTCTTGCACAGTTTTTTGCGTATTACCGGTTGTGTATACATAAAATAAACCAAGATAATGAAACTCATTAACAAAACATGTATAACTATAGACCATTTTACAAACTAACTTTTATATTACATCCTTTCATTTTTTAAGACTAGTAGTTTATAATTTTCTATATGTATTGATTTAGCATACATAAATCAGCATGCTATATAAAATAAAACCAAAGTTATATATGAAGTAAACCCTTATGTATTAAATTGAACTGACATTTTTTATAATTATATATATTATTACTTAAAAATTGTAAAAAAAAAGTGTCGTTTCACCATACGTTTTCACTATTTTCTTAGTCTGCCCATGGTTCCACTGGGGTATATAAGCTAGTTTTACTAATATAACAAAACATGAGTCTACCTCCTCGACGTTCTGCGCAGTTTTTGCAGAAGCTTCCATGAATATTAATCCATGTTCCTTTGCAAACTGTTCTCCTTCTTCTGTGCTAACAGCTCTTCTATGTGCAAGATCACACTTGTTACCGATAAGCATAATAGTCATGTTTGCATTTGCATGCTGTCTCGCATCCTCTAACCAGCTAGCAAGGTGATTAAATGTTTCCCTCCTGCATCATCATAAAACAATTAAAAAAAACATTTTCTGTAAAAATAAAAAAATATATATAACAATCAACCAATCATACCTGGTGATGTCGTAAACCAGAAGTGCACCAGCAGCACCTCGGTAGTAGGATCTTGTTATCGATCTGAATGATTCTTGACCCGCCTGATAAACAAAATTTTTTAGATACAACATAATAAAAAATAAAATCAAACCCGTTATCAAGTAAGGTATAACAGAACAAACCGTGTCCCAGATCTGAAGTTTTATTGGTTTGTTGTCGATCGTGATCATCCTGGCCCCAAATTCAACACCAATGGTTAAATCATGAACGGGTTGAAAACGTTTATCTGTGAACTGCAGAAGTAGGCATGATTTTCCAACCCCTGGATGATAAACCTTCAATATTAGTTGCTTTTTCCTAATATCAACAACCTAAGATCATAACTGTCAAGAATACATTTGTATTTCATATTTCATTGTTACTCATCCCAAAAAAGAGCATGCGAGGAAAATAACAACCCCCTTTCCAAATTATCGAGTTAACTGTCATTTTCGTCCCGTGGTTTGTTCACTTTTGCCATTTCAGGCCAATTTTCAAAAATGCACCAGTTTCCTCCCTGACATACTGGAAACGTGCCACTTCAGTCCAAAAGTTAAAACCCAGTTAAGTCAGACAGGTTAAATGAATGGTATTATTGTCAATTCATATATCTTTTATTTTCACCTTATTTTATGAATTGACAATAATACCTTTCATTTAACTTGTCTGACTTAACTGAGTTTTAATTTTTGGACTAAAGTGGCACGTTTCCAGTATGTCAGGGAGGAAACAAGAAACTGGTGCATTTTTGAAAATTGGTCTGAAATGACAAAAGTGAACAAACCATAGGGACGAAAATGGCAGTTAACTCGAAATTATAATTACCATGGATATGACACCAAAAAGAAAGGCTGAAATTGTTAATTAGATTCACATTGACGTCGCATACTTATATACATTGTTCAAGTTTTCGTTTCCATGGTTACATCCGAATTTGCACCGACTATAGGTTATAACATAATCATTACAACAAGTTAAAAAAAATCAAAAGATTACAGAAACCAGCCAAATTTAAACAGAGGACCCCAAGCTTCATATCTAAAACCTACGATTTAATAAGAATCAAATCATAGCCAAGGCGGTCCTCACTATAGCGCCTCAGTGGTAGGGAGGTGGGAATCTATTATATAAATTAAATTAATTACCAATGACATACTGAAGATTGATTTAAAACAGAGATACTTAAAGATTGATTTGGGTTAAGAGGTAAGCATATGACATGGCTACCTCCGATGGTAGACAGGTTAAATGAATGGTATTATTGTCAATTCATATATCTATTATATAAATTAAATTAATTACCAATGACAAAAGATTGATTTAAAATTATTGAAGTTTTCGCATACTTATATTCATAAATTTTACAACATATAGTAGAAAGAAAGAAATCAAATTAAATTAATTACCAGTATCTCCGATGATTATGTACTTGAAGAGGTAAGCATATGACATGGCTACTTAGATCTTCAGAATATCCAATGAAAACAACTGGAAACGATGAATTAAAAACAGAGATACTTAAAGATTGATTTGGGTTAAGAGATCAGCGATCGATAAAACCTGCAACAAAGTGGAGGGTTTTTGGGTAAGAAGAATTATGGGAGATTTCAAACTGATCCTTCGTAAAAGTTCGAGAAAGATGATAATGATATATAGTTTTTAAAATTCAAAAAATTGATAGTTAAGCAAAATTAAATAATTATGAATAATAATATTTGAAGGCAATGTTTTAAAAACCGGTAAATACCGGCCAGTTATACCGGTATTACCGTTTTCAGATGTAAATCTGGTACGAAACACCCCGGTAAATAAGTAAAACGACATAAGGTTTGTACCGGCGGTAAAATCCGGTATACCGGTTTGAAACGTAATACCGGTACCGGCTCAGGGTTATTTTAGTTTGGGTTGTTACTTATTTTTATTATATATGTTACTTATCTTACGTAATTTTTATATATTATGATTATTCGTAACTAAAAGTTCTTATTTAACATTGTATGAAACGAAAATAGTTATTCTCTAGTTGATGAACGACAATAGTGAATTTCATCTTTTATGCGGTCGTGAACTTGATGTATTCAACACCCAAATGGCTTAAACATATCGTACACTTTCATTTAAAAGTGCTTGTTGGAAAATTGAATGATTTTCGATTATCTTTTAGATTATTTTTTATTATGGATTTACTTTTGGATCATCTTTTAACATGTAATCACGCATTTCAGGATTAACTTTTGAGTTGATGTTGTAATTTATGAAATTAAAGAGTTAGCTAGTCAACCCGGTTGAACCGCTCGGTACAACCTGGTTCAACCGGTTGAACCATTTTTTAGCCTAATCCGGTTTGATTTAAAAACCGGTTTTTAAAACATTGTTTGAAGGTATGCAGTCTTCTATTTACCTCCAAGAGATTATGAACCACTCATTTATTTAATTAATTAAGAATTATAATAATCTATCTACTCTAATAAAAGAAACCAACTTTTAAACACGTGTTATTTATTGAAGGTATCCTAAAATCTATATTTATCTTATATTAACTAAATAATTAAATAATTAAACTAATATTAAATCTTATCATACTTTAATAAAATATTATCTTCAAATCTAAATTGTTAATTTAATATATTTTTAAAACAAATACCTCTCTTTCCAAAAAAATTATATCCTTAAAAAACCCCGTGTATTACACGTGTTGAATAAATCTAATTTTACATAGCAAAGGGTAAATTACTTTTTGAGTCCCTGTGTTTTATTAGTTTTAACTAGTTGAGTCCAAAAGCAAAAAGTTTAACGACCTGAGTCCCTATAAGCATTTTTCTTAACCATTTGAGTCCAAATTTCTAACTCCATCCACCAAGTTTGTTAACTACAAGGGTAATTTGGTCATTTACACACAAAGTACAAGTCTTATATGCATAAAAGTATAAAGAACAAATCATTAATGCATAAATATTTTAATCTTATATATAAAATAAATTTTATATATATTGTTACCTGCACACAAAAACGTTTCACACACTCACCTGGCCATCCCTTCTCTCTCTCTCTCATCTACACACCCCTACCACCACCATTAACAGTACCGCACCACCACTGCACCACCACCATCTCCACCACACCTCCACTGCTATCACCACCTTCCTTTGACCATCAACCAACAACAAACGAAGGAACCAATCGAAATGACGAAACAAACAACGGTTCCGGTGATTCGATTCCGTAATCATCTGTTCCCCCTGGTGGATACACAAATTCCACATCGGTTCCGGTTCCTACACAGTCGATTTCGGATGATTCTGGTGGAGAATTGGTGTCTGATTTGGAAACCCTAGGTGAGTGATGCTGGAGAATTGGTGTTTGATTTGGAAAGATTCAACACCCTTCATCTCCCTCATCTTTCTTTCTTTTTTAAGTTTCTGATTCCGGTGGAGAATTGGTGTTTGATTTGGAAACCCTTTAACCATTTATATCCGAAAATAATGGCCCTACAAGTGGTATCAAGGTCAGATCTAATTGATCTAAACAATCGAATTAGGTCACAGAGCTTGTATTTTTTTTTAATTTGGGGAAACTTGATGAAATTGTGATAATAGTGGCTTTTGTTCATCACGAGCTGGTTTTTGGTATCAATCTGGGCCAAAATGCTTTATAATGTCAGAAATGATTCGTTAGGGTTATTCGATTTGTAATTTAGAGTCGCCTGATCCAATCTGTGTCAAATTCTATCCGGTTTTGTAAGAGGAAACAGCGGAGGGAGAGGTAGTGGTGGGGATGGTGGTGCGGTGGTGAGGATGATGGTGGTGTGGTGGTGGTGGTGGTGCGGTGGGGATTGTGGTACGGTGGTGAGGATGATGATAGTAAGTGGTGGTGATAGATGTCTGGAGAGAGGAAGAAAAAGAGAGGTGGGTTTGTTATTTAATCCCCAAATTGTTGTTGAATTTAATCTGAAAATTTGGGGTTTGTGTTTGGAGATTAAATCTTGATTCTTGATATTGGAATTCGAGGAGATGGAGGAAATACAACAGCTTTACATACTTCTTTGAATTCTGTACAAGCATTGGGTAAGGGTTTTGATGTTAATTTTGATACTTCTTTCAATTCTTTACAAGATGACAGTGAGGTTTGAGTTGAATATGGTTGAAAAGATGTTTTCGGCAGTGGAATGGTGGCGGCGGATCTGATGGTGACGATGGAGGCGGGGCCAGAGGCGGTGTATGGTGGTGGATTATTGTGGTGATGGTGGTTTATGGTTGTTGGTGGTGTTTATAGAGAGAGAGAGTGTGTAAAGATGAAGTTGCAGAACTTAGAGAGAGATAATGAAGAAAGAGGAAGAGATAATATAATGCAGGGGCATTTTAGTCTTTTAATAGAAAACTAACAGAAAATATGGATGGAGTTAGAAATTTGGACTCAAATGGTTAAGAAAAATGCTTATAGGGACTCAGGTCGTTAAACTTTTTGCTTTTGGATTCAACTAGTTAAAACCAATAAAACACAGGGACTCAAAAAGTAATTTACCCCATAGCAAATGATAAAAAGTTATATCTTTAAAAACTTCGTGTATTACACGGGTTACATAAATCTAACTTTGTATAGTAAATAAGGGAAAATATCAAATAGGAAGTTTATTTTGGCTAGAAAGGATAAGAAGCAATAGGATTATGACATGTGGCAAATTTTAAAATAAAGAGAAAGAGTATTTTAGTCAATCCCACTCTTTCTTCTTCTCCCCAGTTACTTCAAAACCCACCATTTCCAAAACCCACCATCTACAACCTTTTCTTCACTTACTATCTCAATAATCACTACATTATAGTGCAATTTTCGTCATCAATCAATGATTCAAACATCCGATCAACGTGTTCTTCCGCTTTTTTTTTCTAGTCATTGCGTTTTATAAATAAGACATTTCTTTGTGTTTTTTTGTGAATTGCGTTTTAGGTAAAACACATTTTTATGGGTTTTCAGTCCATTGCGTTTTAGAAAACAGACATTTTAAGTGTTTTCTGGCCATTGCGTTTTAGAAATAAGACATGTGTTTGTGTTTTTGGTGCATTGCGTTTTAGGTAAAACACATTTTTATGTGTTTTCAGTCCATTGCGTTTTACAAACTACATTTTCTTTTGAGTTTTTAGGCTATTGCGTTTTAGAAATAACACATTTATGTGTGTTTTCTGGCCATTGAGTTTTACAAATAAGATATTTCTTTGTGTTTTTTGTGCATTGCGTTTTAGAAAAATGTCATTTTTTAGGTTTTTTTTTCATTGCGTTTTACGCAACTTGGTTTTTTCCATTGCGTTTTACGCAACTGGGTTTTCAAAAAAAATTTCGAAAATATAGCAATAGTATACTCGTTTTAAAAATAAAAAAACACTCGTTTTTTTGGTGCAGTTTTTATAAAAAAAATAATGTCGTATGAAAGAGTTATTAACATTTAAAAAATGGGGGGGGGGGGGAATTGGAGGAGAGAGAAACTATTGCCTTGGATTGACTAGAATGCCCCTAAACAAACTCACGCGCCTCTTTTCTTCCCTTCAATTTCCATCATTTAATCTTAGCCATTGATTAACTAAATGGATGGTCAAGATCACTTTCTAGCCTTCTTAGCCAAATAAACTTCCTATTGTATCTCCACCCTAGTAAATAATAAAAAAATATATATTTTTAAAAAACTACGCGTTTTACACGAGTTGAATAAATATAATTTTGTATACCAAATAACAAAAAAAAAGTTATATTTTTAATAAATTAGGATAACATTTATTAAATATATAAATATATAATTTTTTATTACTTGGTAGATTTTTCAACCAGACTATACATGGGTTTTTTAAAGATACGACGTTTTTAGTATTTAATATACAAAATTACATTTTTATTTAATATGTGTAATACACATGGTTTTTAAAGATATAACTCTTTTTTAGATCTATTCAACATGTGTAATATACAGGTTTTTAAGGATGTAATTTTTTATTATGTGGTCGATTTATTCAACCCGATTATACACGAGTTTTTTTTAAAGATACGACGTTTTTAGTATTTAGTATACAAAATTACATTTATTTAATCTGTGTAATACATATGGTTTTTAAAGATATAACTTTTTTATTTTTTGATATATAAAATTTATTTAACCCGTACAATATATATGAGGTTCATAAAGATATAACTTTTTATTATTTAATATATAAAATTACATTTATTCAACCCGTGTAATACACAGGGTTCTAACCTAGTTATATAATATTTTTAAGTATTCAAATATTTTTATGTTTATAAGATAAGTCGGTCATATATTTTATTACTATTTTATATTATATAATTATGATATTTATATAATATTAAAGAGAAAGGTTGGTGGCTTTGCCACCTACCCTTTATCTCTTAATGCATTTATTATCCTTTTCTTTCTTCTAGATCTTTCTTCCTCCGCTCTCACTATCTGTCTTTCTTCCCATCGATTCACTGCTCACTCGATCCATCGTCTTCACCGCTTCATCATCTTCTCTTGTAAGTTCATATTCTTAACCTAGATTCGATGTTACTGTCTTCATTTCCTTCATATTATGAGCTTTTACTGTCATGGTGTTTCTTCCACAAATCTTCAGCTTTTCACACGCTACAGGTATGGGATAGGTCAAACCCTACAACTCTAGTTCTTATTAGTATGAAGAATAATATAACTAGTGTTTTGGACCTTGTTTGATACGTAAAAACGTTGAATCATACAAACGTATTAACTCTCCAAATTTAGATCGAAACATAAACATTATCGTGAGTAAGAATAACTAATTCAAAAAGATAAAAAAAATACACAAGTAAAAAATTAAAAAATAATAATACTTAAATAAAATTATAAAGTATATGGTTTATTAAACTTTAAGTTAAACATAGGGTATATATTGTATTTTTACTAATACATTAAAGGGAGAAAATGAAAACTGACTTAAGTCTAAGAGAAGAAAAGAAAACTAGGAGATATGGTACTGATGGGGTACGGTACTAAACCCGACCTGAGCGGTTAGACTGCCCGTTACGTATTGCTTTTATATTAATTATTTTTTATTGTTGCTACTAACCCAACCGCGAGGCCCAACGCGCTGTAGTTTACACTACTTTGGGCCGGGGCTTGTAGAGATAACCCCTAACTGGGCCTGGCCCATTGAGGTTAGGGGAGACCCATATCTCCCTATATAAAGAGGTCTTCACCTCACTATTAGGGCAGATGGAATGGAGCCGCCACACTTTTTGTAGCTGGAAACAGGAGAAACCTTCTCCTACCGGCAATCTCTACAACTCCACTTTCTTCTCTTCTCCATTGCAGATCTAGGTTCAAGAGGAAGAACAAGGTGTGATTCTTAACCCTCATGTAGAGCGCGGTCCAGTCATCCCGGAGGTGAACCCGTGTTTCTTCATTGGCGCCCACCGATCTAAACTCTCCATAGCAATCACATCCTTCATTCTACGGTAAAATCTAGGATCTGCGTTCTTGAGAAATCTACACTCGAATTTGTTTCAGATCCGAATTTTTTTTTATTAAGCATTAAAACTCAGATCTGGATCTGAAACTCGAACTTTATTCATGCTAAAACTCAGATCTGATGAAATGGGCTCTAGATCTTGTTCATCACATCTCGTTTCTTTCTACCAGACTTCCAGATCTTGTTCTTCATACATGTTTTTATGGGTTCAAATTTCCAGATCTGTTTTATTAGAGTTAAAAAAAAAAAGAGGAATTATCCATAAACATTACGTAGACATGTTCTGCTGGGGTATACAAACCAGATTTATCGACAAGCACGAATTTTAATCGAGAACCACCAGGTTTTCTCTCATTAAAGTTTTTCATCATGATTTTTGTATGGGTTTAAAACCCCTTTATTACACGTAATAACCCAAGATGCATTCAATTATCTAATATAATATCAAAACATTATTCTTCATATTGTCTGTTGAAGAAAATAGTGCAGCATCTTTTTTTTCTAAAAAAGGTGTATTTTAAAGTTGGCCAGTACAATTCATATTGCATAGGGTGCATCTCATATTGCATATGCTTTTACAATGAGCAGACAAATTCTGACATTGACAGGATAAAATGTACTATATGTTCCCAACAGTACATTTTCAAACCAATATTTTTGTTGTTATGCGCATGCATACATTCCCTCATACTACCACACATTCATATGATACTCAAGTCGTCAACATGATGATGGACCCGTTGGTGCTTCCATCATTCGCCATCTATGGGCAATGACAGACCATATCATCTACCTGCCATCTCCGGCGAGATGCTATCACGTCTCGCTCATCTCCGACGGATAACCCTTTGGGTCACGCCATTATTGCACCTTAAAAACGCGCCATCGAACAGGCTCTGTAATCTGCATACATCGGACACGCTCCACCACCTACACGCGCCAGATATCCACTGCAACTAGCGCACATTCCGACATGCTCTGCCACCTGAGACGCATGTAAGCTTTACACACGGTACAACCTTTTCCCTCATCTCTGATGACTATTTTTTAGACTTTCATACATAAATTTGTGCTGTCATTATACTTGGAAATGCTCACATTACAACTTGAAATTTTGTAAACACGATTCACACCTCGCGCGCAGTTAATAAGCCCCGCCAACTCGCGCGACGTACATGCTTTTACACTACTCACGCGACGTACATGCTTTTACACTCCACGCATGCTTTAACACTACTCGCGCGACGTACATGCTTTTACACTACTTGCGCGACGTACATGCTTTTACACTCCACGCATGCTTTAACACTACTCGCGCGACGTACATGCTTTTACACTACTCGCTCGACGTACATGCTTTTACACTCCACGCATAGCAAACAAGTTCCGCTTACTCGCGCCGGGCCGCTCATGTTCTACGCTTACTCGTTTTACAACCATGTCACCGCGCGCAGTGCGCGCGAGCCTTGCTGCACAAACACCACCTCGCGTCTAAACCACTGTTGGACGCACTCCGCCGCGCAGGCATGCGCGCCTCTTGCCGGTTATACTTCACCTTGCGCATCTTGCCGGGCAAGCACCATCTTGCGCCGGCTTCTTCCCTACTTCACGCACTGCAAACATGCCCTACCAGAGGATTACCTCCACTTCGTGAAGCGTAAGATAAAAACCTTTGCCCCCCCGCGCATGCTTGTTAAGGGAGTAATTTGGATACAGCAAGTTGTTTTCTTATTTTTCCAAAGTCAAAAAAAAATAATAATAATAATAATAACAATAAACAAACAAAAACAACGCGGTAGGCTGCGCTTGCTTCTAGCACTCATTTTATACATATTTCGTTGGAGATGTTTAACGCCAGCTTTGGTTTAGAGGCATTAAAAATATTTCTGTGATTATGGAACCACAATTATAAAATATTTCTGTGGTCTCGCGCGTCATATATAGGTTGAAGCCTCCACAAAAACATGAACATAAGGTTCCATTGATGTCATACTTACACAGTTTACATTTCATGCATCGAGCTTTCTTGGGAAGAAAGCTAAAAGGCTTTCTAATCTTGAGTGTAGGTGGAGAAGTAAAACTGCACGTGAGTTACCTTATATCATTTGATTTATATCTTCACTTTTCACACTTGGTCCACATGTAACAACATTTTGCATTAGTGCCCCTTACTATATCATAAACTGTGCTTTATGACACCTTCTTGCACACTGCATGAGTTGGTGTATACCTTTTTAAACTATATCATTAACTAGTATATGGGCATGCATGTATATTGACTAGCACGATCGTATCGTCTATATTTATACAACTAGTACTTGAAATTCGATGACACAAACAAATCTTTTTTACCGGTAGAAAGGGCAAACACAAATTGTTATTCTTCAAAATGGTTGAAACAATATTACTACCATCGTCGCGGTGTGATACCGCCGTTCGCAAACCACATCAAGTTTTGGGTAAGATTTACTCCTTAAATAAGGACCCGGTTTCGTGAAACTCATGTGTACATGTCAGTCCCTTACAATGACTCGACTATTTACATTGTTATTTCAATTCTACTAACATTTTTAACAGCAATAAACTGAGAGAATAGCATGGTGCAACACCATTTGGAGGGCCAAAATTGTTCACATATTGCGAAATATGGATGCACGGAACAAACACCTCCTAAGGATGAAGTTTTGGTATGAACACTTTCCACGTATCACCCTTTATTACGACTTACATTGTCAACTTATTTGCAAGACTAGCAATACATTCAATCAGTAAAACGCAACGGGTGATTCTCACGCACGTCGATGAAAGCCTAAAAAGCGCCCTCTACATACGAGCACGTAAGTCGCCATCCGCGCAAACTCCTTTACATACGAGCACGTAAGTCGCCGGCTGGCGCATGCTCCATTACTTATGAGCACTTAAGTCGCCGGCTGGCGCATGCTCCTTTACTTATGAGCACGTAAGTCGCCGGCTGGCGCATGCTCTTTTACATACGAGCACGTAAGTCGCCAAGCGCGCATGCTCCTTTACTTATGAGCACGTAAGTCGCCGGCTGGCGCATGCTCTTTTACATACGAGCACGTAAGTCGCCAAGCGCGCATGCTCCTTTACTTATGAGCACGTAAGTCGCCGGTTGGCGCATGCTCTTTTACATACGAGCACGTAAGTCGCCACGCGCGCATGCTCCTTTACTTACGAGTGAGCACACATGCGTTAGCAATCGCATGCTCTTCTACATACGAGCCCGTTAGTCGTCAAGCGCGCACACTCCATTACTTACGAGCACGTAAGTCACCATGCGCGCAAGCTCTTTTACATACCAACACGTCGATCTCCATACGAGTCTGTTGTTCTACATATGATCACCTCAGCCTCCATGCGAGCCTTGCCTCTACACATGTAAGCATGCTAATCTCCACGCGACCTTGCTGCCTTACATACGAGCGTGTGTGTCGTCCGCACGCGCATGCTTAGCCACATATGAAAATGCTTACAAAACGTAAACTGTGCTACAAATGCACGCACCACTTTGGGTATACGCAAAAACGCATTGGCTGAAATAAAGTTTCGCTTACTCTTACAATCTTCAAGACAAGCCACATCTCCTTGCTTCATGCCACATTGTTGTTATGTCACACCAGAGTATTAGCGCAGGCTCGGGTCTCCACTTCATTATTCATGACGCAACTTTATGCCAATTCTCATTCGCGATAACCTGTTCAAAGTGGATTAACACGTGCAACTATTGTAGACAGCAGTTTACAAAGATTCAAACACTATAAATACATACGCTTCACGGCTTAACACACGCGCGCACCTTGCGCCAACCAACAGAAGTCACACCATAGGGTGAATATTTTACAATAGCCACACGACTGTGTGCGTACCGCTAAAGCTAGCCACACTCACCTGACAAAGGCGAACCGTCGGTGACAACATAATGATCGCCGTATCAGCAGCCAACTCAAGGGTCACCATCAACGACATTTGCACCAACCTGTCAGAATTTAAAATTCGAGAAAAATTTATCGCCTAAAATTACAACGAAACTTCATGTTGAAGTTAGCAAAGGTCGCGCCGCATACGTCATCAGCCAATGATCATACGCGCCAGCTCTCAAAAGCAACAGGTATCAATTAACAAGCCTGGTGGCCGCGCCGTAGTAATTGACAAACACTTACACGCGCGCCGGCTACCATGACCTAACAAATGCTTTAAAGACCAACACACTTTCTTTTTTCTGAGTCCAGAGCTCCAACCATTTACTTCGCGCATGGAAGCAGCACTGGACTGGGGGGACTTGAAGGGGTATGGTCCCAAAAAGCCGCGCAATTCTTCCTCCAGATCGCGCGCTGGACCATACTCCTTAATCAACTACATTCTGATCTCAACCTCGCGCGGGTAAAGCAATATTCGACAGTGTCGCGTGGGGCCTAAAGAGGCCAAATCAACAACTTAGCATCTTGAAGTCAAGCCTCCAAGCGCCCATACCTTGCGCAGGCCAGTACCATGCGCAGCAAGGGTCACGCAAGGATGTGGCGTAAAGGCATCTTGAAAGTACAAAGGGTACAAATGGCAGACGAGAAGAGCCAATCCGTATCCTCCAGGCACTGCTCAATCGTGCTCCACGATCATCCGACATACAGGGAACAAAAAGTACTCAAAGACACCTACGTGTCCCAATCACGAGGCAGAGACACCTGCCCCACGATCTCCACTAACTGGCTGATGACAGAGACCGACAATAGCATCCGCCTGCAACCAATCAGCGTGCGTCAGGTTTGCCCAACCAGTATCATGTAATATTCAACGCTCCATTATCTCTACTCGCAGCGAAAGACAGATGCAACAAGCATGCCCAACAACTTTCCCGCACCTGGGCGACAGGTAAGCCTAAAACGCAATCTTTACTTTCGAACACTCCTAACAAGTCTAGTACTCCTACCACGCTTGCACGCGGGAGCAGCACTAGACTGGGGGACTTGATGGGGTACGGTACTAAACCCGACCCGAGCGGTTAGACTGCCCGTTACGTATTGCTTTTATATTAATTATTTTTTATTGTTGCTACTAACCCAACCGCGAGGCCCAACGCGCTGTAGTTTACACTACTTTGGGTCGGGGCTTGTAGAGATAACCCCTAACTGGGCCTGGCCCATTGAGGTTAGGGGAGGCCCATATCTCCCTATATAAAGAGGTCTTCACCTCACTATTAGGGCAGATGGAATGGAGCCGCCACACTTTTTGTAGCTGGAAACAGGAGAAACCTTCTCCTACCGGCAATCTCTACAACTCCACTTTCTTCTCTTCTCCATTGCAGATCTAGGTTCAAGAGGAAGAACAAGGTGTGATTCTTAACCCTCATGTAGAGCGCGGTCCAGTCATCCCGGAGGTGAACCCGTGTTTCTTCAGGTACAATAAAAAATGTGTATGATACAACCACATAAAGCATAATAAAATTTAGGGTAAATTACTTTTTGAGTCCCTGTGTTTTATAGGTTTTAACTAGTTGAGTCCAAACGCAAAAAGTTTAACGACCTGAGTCCCTATAAGCACTTTTCTTAACCATTTGAGTCCAAATTTCTAACACAGTTAGAATTTTTTTGTTAAGTTTTGTTAAAAGACCAAATTACCCCTATAATTAAAAAACTAAAAATAAAAACTAATTGGGTAAATCTTTATCTCTCTCTCTCACTATAAATCTATATATCTCTCTCATCTCTTCCTTTCTCTCTCTAAACTACCTCCATCCCCACTGTCGAACCACCATTGCACCACTATCATCCATACAGCACCATTATCAGCACCACCACACCACCATCTATACTTCACCCTGGAAGCAAGCGATCAACTAATTACTTGAGATAATAAAGTCAACCAACACTTAAAAATCAAATTTCCAAGTAACCCATATGAACAAAACTTACATAAACTGCAAAGACCGTATTCAAGAACCCAAATCAAATAAAAAAATACAAAAAAGGGGATAACACAAACACAAACCCTTAAAATAACTTATCGATCTTGCTTTTCTTAAAGATCACAACTTTTTATCATCATTCATAACAACAATCAGAACCATAGATCATGATCATCATATCATACAAAGCCCACAAATCTTTACACAAAAAACAAGCTGAAGACACAAACTTATATCATAATTGCAATCAAAACTCATCATTAAATTAATAAAAAAAACAGATAAAAGAAGTTCACATCATCCATACCGCACCATTATCAGCACCACCACACCACCATCATCCTCACCATCGCATGACCATCCCCACCATCGTCCCCACCGCACCACCACCCTCCCGACCATCGCACCACCATCATCATCCCAGAAACATAATCCCCACCATCATCCCCTCCTCTATCACTCCACGAAGGCACGAACCCCTATCAACTGCTGAAACGCTAAAGCTGCTGATTTGTCATTAACAATTTGGGGAAAATTAGAAATTAGGGTTTCTTTTTCTGGGGTTTCGTTGAAATTTTGTTGGATAGTTGGAGATGGAGACAGTGGCGGTTGACAATGGTGGTTGGCGGCTGTCGGCGTGGTGGTGGTGGTCTCGTCTGCAGGCGGTGGTTGACAGTGGTGGTTGATGGTGCGGTTTGCAGCGGTGATAATGGTGGTTGACGGCCAACGGAAAGTGGTGATAGCGGTGGAGGTGCGGTGGGGATGGTGGTGGTGCACTGATGATGCGGTGGTGTTAATGGTGGTCTAGATGAGAAAGAGAGAGAGGAGGGATGGGTGTGTGAACTGAAATGTTTGTTTGTGTGTGCAGTGTATAACATTATATATAACTTATTTTATATATAATATAAAAATATTTATGCATTAAAAACTTGTTCCTTACACTTGTGCATATAAGACTTGTACTTTGTGTGTAAATGACCAAATTACCCTTGTAGTTAACAAACTTGATGGATGGAGTTAGAAATTTGGACTCAAATGGTTAAGAAAAGTGCTTATAGGGACTCAGCTCGTTAAACTTTTTGCTTTTGGACTCAACTAGTCAAAACCTATAAAACACAGGGACTCAAAAAGTAATTTACCCTAAAATTTAATAGTAGATATGTTAGAGAAGCAAATTTTCAAAACAGTAATATGTCAAAATCGCCTTTGAGTTTTGAGCACTTTGGCTTGTTCTGTTCATTTTTTTTTTTTTGGAAAAATTACACTTTTCGTCCTTTATGTTTGTATCGGATTGCAATTGATACCCTTTAACTTCAATAATTACAGTCACAATCCTTTATTTGTAAAACTCATTACATCATACGTCCTTTTCCACTAACTAGGTTAAAAATTTCAGTTAAGTCTATTCATAAAGGGGCAGTTTAGTCCTTTTACTTAATTATTATTTGTATAGTATTTAATAAATAAAAAAATAAAACAAAAACCAACTTTAAAAACTTAATAATTCATAATCAATAGAAAATTAGAAACCATCTCATTCTCAACTATCTCTGTTGCTCTCTTTCTCCCTGAACTCTCTTTTTCTATGAGCCACCACCACCATCACAGTGTTGCCATCTTCACCACCGCCTAAACCCACCATCTCCTGAAACTATTTCTACCAGTTCCTCATTTCTGGCGGCAACCAAACTCCACTGATAACCACCATCTCCGGTCGCTTCCTCAAATCCAGCGACCACCAAGCTCCACCTCACCGATAACTACTAGAACCCCTTTGTTTAAATCAGATCTGTACAATCACATTTGAATTAGATCCGATAACCACAAGAACCCCTTTCGTTTAAATCAGCTCTGAATCAGACCTGTGAGAGAGAGTGTAGTGGTGGTCAGAGGTTGGGAGAAGATGCGGTGGTGGGGTTGTTGTAGATTCGGTGGCGGGGGTGGTTGTAGATTGACTGGTGGTGGGGGTCGGAATGAGCGGTGTGACTTTTATACGGCGGGGGTGGTGGCTGAAGATCCGACAGGGGTGTGGGGTGGATGGCGGTGGTGGTGTTCGACTAGTGGGTGAGTTAGGGTGGTGTTAAAGTCAGTTTGTGAGCATTGTTCGTGATTTTAGCAGCTGATCTAGCTGCTGTTTTTTGGTAGATCTGAACCATTCATCTCCGTCGGTGCCACCGGTGATGTCGGAGCCTGTAAAGTCGCTGTCTTCACCTGCACTGGTGCGGTTTTACCTAATTTATCGATTAATTTCATGTTAATGTGAACGCACTTGTTAATGTTTTTATCTATTTTGATGTTACTTGTACAAACGATGATGATGATTACAGAGAACAAGTTTGAAACAATTTTCATTTTTTATTCACATTGATGATTCTCAATTAACACTGATGTTGATGTTGGAATCTTGACTCCGAATTTCACACTGTCGATTGCAATAAGTTTTGGCTTTGATTTGATAAAGTTTTGTTCCGATTTGATTGTTGCATCAACAACAATATTCTGATTAGAAACTTCTGTTGTTGTTGAAGATGAGTTGAGAGAGAAAGAGTGTTAAGAGAGAGAGAGGGAGTTGAGAGTGACAAAGAGTGTTGAAGATATGCATAAATGGGTAAAATTATAAAACTACCCTCATGTGCTTTGCACATGACCTAATTTAACTGGAAAATCTAACAACCGTTAATGAAAAGGACGTAGGATGTAATGAGTTTTACAAATAAAGGACTATGACTGTAATTATTGAAGTTAAACGGTATCCATTGCAATCCGATACAAATATAAAGGACGAAAAGTGTAATTTTTTTCTTTTTTTAATTGGACCCCTAACGTTTCATTTTTGTTGTCATTTTTATCCAAATCACTAACTCGTTTAAAATGTATCGTTAACTCTCGTGGACGCTTTTAGCAAAACCTTAGTGACAATTAACCCATTTATTCTTTTGTTTTTTTTTCTTTTTTTATCTTTGAATAAAAAAGAATAAATATAAGAGAAAAATGCTCGGATAGTCTCTGTGGTTTGCCCATTTTTCATATTTAGTCTCTAACTTTCTAAAATTACACCTATAGTCCCCAGTTTTTTAAATTTCGTTCCCGGATAGTCACTGGCGTGGATGGGGGTTAGTTTTTGGTGTTAGGTGCGTTTGAAATGACAAAATTGCCCTTAATATTAAACAAAATAAATTAATTAAATACATACTATATATTATATATACTTGTGAGACTCACCAACTATAAAAATAAAAAGAATAAATTACGTTTTTGGCCCCTGTGGTTATGTCAGTTTTACTATATTAGCCCAAAATAAGAATTTTTAACGTATCTGCCCCCATGGTCCCTATATCTAACCATTTTGGCCCCTAATTCTAACCAAACCCTAACTCTGATTAACTTCTTGGTCACATGGGTTGCACATGATGGGTAAAATTGTAATTTCCCCTCCTCTTTTATGACTTTATAAATAAAAACTCAAATCTTAAACAAATCATCATCATCATCTGCAGATCTTTCTTGAACAAACCCAGAACTTCAAACCCACTTTCATCTTCAAACCACTTTCAAACCCAGAACTTCAAACCCAGATCTTCAAACCCATTTTCATCTTCAAACCCAGAACTGCAATTGAAAGCTACCGATTCAGAACTCAGCAACAATCGAAGAAATTAAACAATCGAAGAACCCAGATCTTCAAACCCACTTTCATCTTCAAACCCAGAACTCAGCAACAATCGAAGAAATTAAACAACTTACAATGGAGGGGGATGAGTGGTGGTTCGAGTTCCGGCCATAGGCACCACTACCCAGCCCTTAAACAACACCATCGCCACCAGTCTCGCCGCTGATGTTGACGCAATGGAGGGGGATGCGTGGTGGTTCACTCAAAGTCGTCAAAATCGGCTTCTCGCCGCTGATGTTGACTCAAATCTTCCTTCAGTATCTTTGACCAGTCCGGCATGTTCACCGGCAACGATGATGTCGTTACTCCGACCACCGGAGATGCCGATTTCTTCGAGATCCGTGAAACCGGCACCGGTTTATGAAACTCCGGCGATGACGTCACGTTCCAGATGTCGGATTCTTCGAGCTCGAAGATTGAGTCTGTGGTAATATGTATATGTTTGTATGTGTGTGTGTTTCTCTGTCTAGCCACACCCTTAACATCGAATTCATCAAGTTTAATATTTTAAAATGGATTCATAGAAGTACCTGATGTGTTATTTTCTTAATATTTTAAAATGGATTCGAAGATTGAGTCTGTGGTAATATGAATTCGATGTGGGTGTGGTAATATGATTAATTAGATAAGTATAATGAATTCGATATTTTAAAATGATTAATTAGATAAGTATATGTTTGTATCTGCAGATGATGATGATTTGTTCAATATTTGAGTTTTATTTATAAAGTCATAAAAGAGGAGGGGAAATTACAATTTTACCCATCATGTGCAACCCATGTGACCAAGAAGTTAACCAGAGTTGGGGTTTGGTTAGAATTAGGGGCCAAAATGGTTAGATATAGGGACCATGGGGGCAGATACGTTAAAAATTCTTATTTTAGGCTAATATAGTAAAACTGACATAACCGCAGGGGCCAAAAACGTAATTTACTCAAATAAAAATAAACAACCCCCCCCCCCCCCCACCCCACCCCCACCCCCACCCCCTTCTTTCTTTCTTTCTCTCAGCTTACCATAACAACAATTCAAACACTCTTCTCCGATCAACTTCATGCCGGAAGTTAAAGATCCGGCGATCAAGCTTTTTGGAAAGACAATTTAGTTGTCTCATGTTGATGATGATGATTCTCAACAATATTGTTTTGGAGACAATAAGATATTGACATACGAGGTTTTGGAGTGATTTATGTTCCATTTTTTTTTGTTTTTTTAAATATGGATTTCTAAAAAGTTTATTGGATTGACCTCTGTTTTTCTCATTAGAAATTACATATTTATTGCCGTTAAAAAAAGAAATTACATATTTATTTTTAGCAATTTAAGGATGGATTTGGTACTCTGTTTAAGCCCTTTTTAAATTTATTTAGGATTCTGTCAATAATTTTCAAGGTTTTTTAATGTTTACTGGACTGACCTCTGTTTTTTTATTAGAAATTATTTAGGATTCTGTTTTCTCAACCAGTATCTCTGCTTCCCATATGCATCTTTCATCCACAGTTCTTTCTATAAAAGCAAACAATAAACACAAAAACCAACTCAAATCAGTATGTTTGTGCATCAAGGTGTCTATCGGACATGAGTTTGTCGGCAGAGGGAAGGTGGTGGTGGTGGTGGTGAAAGGTGGAGACGATGGTGGGTGGTTTAGAGTGGGGAAGATGAAGTGAGAGGGGTGGATGGTGGGTTCCATATAAAATTATTTAATATTAAATATATTTCTTTTTTACCTTTCAGGTATTAATTTAACAGAAGGGGTATTTTGGTCATTTCACCTCTACTTAACACTAAAAACTAACCATCATCCGCGACAGGGACTATCCGAGAACGAAATTGCAAAAGTTGAGGACTATAGGTGTAATTTTAGAAAGTTAGAGACTAAAGGTGAAAAATGGGCAAACCACAGGGACTATCCGGGGATTTTTCTCTAAATATAAATACAAACATTTATATATACAAACATGTTATAATATAATAAGAATTAGCATAAGATTAGTGCTAAAACTTTAAGAACTTTAGAAAGATTGTAAGAGTAAGAAGTAGTAAAATGTATAACTTATGAAAGTGTATACATAAGGTGCATTTTCTCTTCTACTTTGAACTATTACTAGGTTATCACCCGTGAATACTTACGGGTTGTGAATCTTTTTATCTAAAAAAATAAATACACATATATATTATTAAATGAAAATTGCATGATGAATAAGGTAGATTAATAAATGATAACAACATCTGTATAAAATGTAATACTGAGAAAAACAAAGTTGCTTTCTAACTCGTTATATCATAGCTAAAAGAATATTAAATAACTTAAGCGGCAGCTTCTTCATTAACTTCTTCTTTAACATGTGCAAGACGTCGTTCAGGAATATGGACCAAAGCTTCTGTCCCTTTAAAAAGCATCATATCAAACTTTGACTCGGAAATCATGTCGAAGACAATAAAGTGTTCAACTTGAATATTCATGTCTTCTTTTATGTGATTCCATCTGGTAGTCATATAAAAACTTTCACTATGTTTTTCCATAACAACTTGCCATGTATGGTTAGGAAAAGCGGTTATAGTAACATGTTTCGTAGGTATTATGTTCTTCATCTTATGATGAACAAAAAATCTATCAATAAGCTGCAAGTAAAAAAAAAGTATTTCATATTAAAGAAAGTTTTATATAATTTGTTAAATACTATACTAATATAGTACATACTTAAAAAAACAGATAATATAATTACCAAATGATCTTTATGTTCAGATGACTCAGACCCCACCCCCGACCCCACCATGGGAACGGGCACCGCGAGCACGAGCCGGTGGCATCAGTGTTTATTAATATGGCAACGGAATAAAAATATCAGGATCGTAGTTAGGAAATAAATTCAAGGTTTGCAAAACACCAAACTTTTATATTAAACAAATGAGATCAGACCCATCTTTCATTTATGGTATTGTTATAGGGATAAACCCTAGTTTGCTGAAAATATATCGTCTTCTTTTATTCATGTATTTTATAGCCACTTTATTTAAGCCTTCAGTGCTCCATAGCTGGCTTCTAGTAGCTTCACATCAATTTACCTTAAATGTGTTTTAAAAATATTTTATTAGCAAGAAATATTGGCGAGTACATTCCAATTTATGAAAATATAATGTTTATACTTTACAACGTCAAGAGTTTTTACATTTGTTTATATCTACCAATTTCTCAACACAGTATTGCTACTGGGGCACCATTTCCCTCGTGCTTGTGGTCATGCTAATATTGGCTAACTATTTGTCCAATATTAACGAGTGTCAAGTAATGTATACAAAACCCCACTTACCGATAGTAATTGTAGAATACAAAAACTTAATCAATGTAAGTATAGTTGATAAACATTTAGGGTTTTGTAAAGCATTTTAAATAATGTCTCACAAACGGTGAGAAAAAGAGAATGACTCACATTGTAAACTTAGGTTTTTCTACAGGCTTCCTAGTGATATTTTCTGGTTAATTCCTTGAGTTCCTATTAAAAACATACAATGCACGCGTGTTAGTATAATAACCCAAATTCAACTTTATCAATACGTCACAAGACAGAACACCAACGTACTTAGTCACGCAGAGCCTTGACATGCGTTGCTGAGTTCCAGATCAATTGGACAGGGTATTGAATTAGTGATCGGGGGTTAAAATACTTACAACGGGGTAGAGCTTCGTGATTTAGGGGGTATTATGGCTACTATTTTCGTTCTTTTTGTTGAGAGAGAAAGAAAGATTTGAACGAGGGTGAACTGTGGCTTGAAAGGGTTATTTATAGCTGTTCTGGGGTCCCGTCGCGCCCCGCGACACATATAGGGGTCGCCCGTCACGAGCCGCCACCCCCTTATAGCTAGGGTTAGGGTTGCCGGTTCATGAGTTATAGACTTGACACGTTTTGACACGTGTCACAAGCAGTGTTCGACAAGAAACAAGCCGTCGCGCCCCACGACACACAAGGGGTGTGTCCGTCGCGGGCCGCCACAGGCACCAAAACTTATTTTATTTATTTTTCAGTTAAAATAAGGTTATACGGGTTTGATTTTTCAGTTCCGGAGCGTTATAGGACGTTTTTAAGGGTTGTTATAGTATGTCCTGAAGTGGGACACACTAGTGCATTTGTATAAAAATATACTTAATCGTATCACAAGGTACAGGAACTTGAAATGTTCATGTGTTTTGTTTAAGTGGACAAACAATACTGGTAATTTTTGTTGGTGCATATGTCTGTCGACTTCGTCTTGTATCGAGTCTTGTTTTAGAATAGATAGATCAGAGCACGATATTCGAGAAAATGTCAAAAGTATAGGTTTTGTTCATTTCGCACGAAATGAGAAATGATCATATCGCACGAAATGGATGGATCCATTTCGTACGAAATGGCACTAGCCATTTCGTGTGAACCATTTCGTGCGAAATAGCTCTGCCTATAAATAGCGTACTTGTGATTTCATTTGTAACTTTCCGATTCCAGAGCCGAAGTGCTGCTGAAGTGTCTACTCACTGTAAAAAGCTGTTATATCAATAAACAAGACAATTAGAGTGTATATTAAGTTGTTTCTAAGTCGATACGTTAGTTTTCGCCTCTCGTATTGATTAGAACTCTTCTGAACGACTCGTTTTGGTCGTGCAAACGATCCTACAAGTGGTATCAGAGCTCAGGAGGAGGAGTTCTTACCAAATTAGCTTGATTTCACCATAATTTCTGACTTCTACACCTTCTTTTTCAAAATTAACAAAATTTCACGGTTAAAATGGCTTGATTTTATTACATTATAAGCGAAACATTGTTTTAATGAATCCTTGAAAGAATTGAACCTAAAATCGATCTAAAAACTGGTTAATTTGACAAAATGCTGGTCGATAAGATGACGTCAGCAGCATTTCGCACGGATTGAAACTTCCATTTCACACGAAATCATTATTTCGCTTGAGATTTGGTTCATTCCGCACGAAATCATCATTTCGCTTGAGATTAGGCTCATTTCGCACGAAATCATCCATTTCGTGTGAAAGTTTCTATTTCGTGCAAGTCATTTCGTTCGAAGTTGTTTTGCAGGTTTTGTGAGATTCAAATTAGTTTGAAAGACTGTGTTTTTGTATTTCTGAAACTAAAATATGGAAGAAGAGTTTTACAACGCATTTGCTACTGCCCGAGTACTCCCGTTAGTATTACTCAGAGTGTGAACATGGAAAATGAAACGGGAACATTGCAGAAACCACCAAAGTTAATGGGCATTGAGGAATATTATGGTTGGAAAGATAGATTTGAAAATTGGGATCAAGCAAATCATTTGAGGTCTTGGGAATGTATTGAGAAGAAGTATGTTAAACCTCGTACAGATGTGGGTGTTATTAAAACTATTTCTGAGTTCTCGGACAAAGAACGAGACATGTACAAAGCAGAAAAGATGATGATTAGTCTATTCCAGCAAGCTGTGAAAGAAGACATCTTCATATTACTTCAACATGATAATACTTCACGTTCGATTTGGGAAGCACTTCAAATTAAGTTTGAGGGAAGTGAGAAGATGATCAGGAGTAAGAAATCATTGTTAAAAAAAGAATTTGATTTGTTTACGAGTTTGCCGGGTGAAACTTCAAAGAAACTGATCGAAAGATATTGTCATTTAGTGAGATCAATGTCTCTTTTGGATATCAACAAAGATCGAGAAGAATGGGTTGACAAATTAGCTGATGCTTTACCTCAGAAAGAATGGGGTACATATCTGATGATCTTAAAGAACACTGGAGAATATGACAAATTGACAATTTCTCAGTTCATTGAAAAAATTGAAGGACAAGATCTTGAACAGCAAAAGATTGCTAGAATGAACAATCCAAGTGGTTAACAAGACATCAAGATGTATTACAAAGGGAGTGTTCAGGATGTTGAAGCAAGTCCAAAGGTCCAAACCGCGTTTAGTGCAGAAAATTCATCCGGATCAGTTAATCAAAGCTCAAACAGCAATAGTGGTTTTTCTTCATACTCGAGTGTTAGTCCGAATGTTTCAACCTCAAGTCATCAGTTTCAAAGCTCAAACAACAGTAATGGTCATGTGTTACACTGCAACATAGCGTTGCATCTTCAGAATGGTCAAAATTTCTCTGAAGAAGTCGCTAAAGGTCATATGGCATTACTAGCTACTGTATTAGAATCATATGAGGATTTGGTTGCTGGAAGGATCGGAAATCCTATGCTGACAAAAGAGGATTACGATCAGATCGATGCTGAAGAAATGGAGCTTATAGATATTAAGTGGTGTTTAGCGAGTGTTTTGAGGGGAGCTGAGAAGTTTAAAATGATTACAGGAAGAGATGATTTCAGGGATGCTAATGTTTCTACTTTGGGTTTTGATAAATCTAAAGTTACTTGTTTTCGATGCAGGGAAAAAGGACATTTCAAGAGAGAATGTACCAATCGAGAAGCAAGAGGAGCTCAGAATCAGTTCAGAAATAATGATTACTATCGGAAAGCTATATATCAACAAGTTGGTCAACAACCATCATCATCAAATGCTATTGAAGATGGAAAAAAGAAGGCGATCGAAGAGTCAACAAAGAGAGCTTATTATGGTATAATAGATCAAGATAATGAGAAAGTGGCAAAAGGTTTTAGCTGGGACAAATACATTCCACCTGATTCCAAGCTTGGAGCTTTCATTGCACAAATAGTTCAAGAACCAGATTTGATGAAAGAGTGGATGGATATGTTTGACAACACTGAGAAAAGCAAAGATGGAGAATTTGTTTCTTCTGACGATAGTTCAGAAAAAAACCCAAGTGTTTGATCAATTGTCAGCTGATAGCAGTGATGATGAAGAAGAAACACAAATAAACATTGGAAAAAATATATTATCTTCTGAAAGTTTTAAATTTTATTTTGCAGATAGAGTGGAGAAACTAAAGGAGAAGAGAGCAGCAAAAGAACAGAAAAAGAAAAAATGCGAGAATGTTGCTCAGGAAGAGAAGTCTGAACAAAGTGAAGAAGTTAAAGTTGCTGAGAAGATGATTGAAGTTGAGAAGATAGTCGCAGTAGAAAAGATTATTGAAATTGAAAAGATTGTTGAAGTCACCAAACCGTGTCTAAAATGTTTGGAATCATGCAAACAATGTGAAGAAAAAGATGAGAAGTATAGTGAGCTTGAAAAGATGAAAGAGAAATTATTGTTCGATGTTAAATATGTAAAAGAATGGTATGATGTGTTGAACAGAACGGTGAATGGTTTGCAAAAGACAAATTCAGAAAGAGAAGATGCCTTAACCATGATGAATGCAGTAATGATGTCTAAGCAGAAGGCTATCAATCACTATATTGAAGAATGTGCAAAGTTGAAGCAGGAGTTGGAGACAGAAAAGATAGAAAATGAAAGAATTAGACGATTGCTGCAAAGTTATTCAAGTTCTGATTATTTGATTGACAGAATTTATCCAACTGTTGCAGGTTTTGAAGCTTTTCAAGATAAAAAGACGGAAGAGAAGGATATTGGTAAGAAACAAAGTGCAAATTATAACAAGTGTCCGCCTCCGATCTGGGAAGGTTATTCTCCCAGAAAACAAAATGAGGAACAAGTAAAAAAGGCAGTCAATATAAAGTTAAAGTCCGAAACAACTGATGAGTTACCAGACAACATTGATGTCATATTCACATCGTCTGATACTGATCATGAGTCTGAGTTAATAAAGAAAGTGGTCGATCAGGTGTTGGATAAGGATGAGGAGTCCGAGTCAAAGTCTGAGTCTGAAACTTCGAGTTCATCAGTCAACAGTTCGAAATCATCGGTCAAAAGGGTTTACAATAAAGAATTTACGTTATCAAAATCTAATTTGAATGACGAAACATTCGAAGTTGCATATACTTTGAATGATTCTGACAAATTATATTCTGATAAAGAATTTCCAATAAGAGGTGTTAAAACTGAAATAATTAACAAGGTTTTCAAACTAACAGAAATTAACATTTCTGAAATAAAAGATTTAAATCTTACTGATAAACCTAAAAAATACACTTCAAGAGTTCAACAACGTTTAAACAAGAAAAAGGGTTACAGTTCTGGTTCAGGTTATCGAAAGAAACCAAACCATAACAGTAATTTCAAAAAGAAAGGTCTTGGTTTTATTCCACCAGAAAATCATAAAAATGAGAAAATTTCTAAAACAAAAACAGTATTTGTTTCAGGTGCTTCTTGTGAGGAAGAAGAAAAGAACTCATTCTGGAAGAAATCAAATAAAGCATTCTTTGCAGAAAAACAAAAACATGAGAAGAATGGAGTTAATCAGAGAAAGGAGACAAGAACCTGTTATAGATGTCAAGAATTTGGTCACATCGCCTGGAACTGTCCAATGGCTACCAACACAAAACAGGAAGTTGTTTCTAAACTCAAAGAAAAAGTGGCTGATAATGAACCACCAACTGACAAATTCAAAGTGTTTAAAAATTCAAAATTTGAAGTTGGTGAGAGTTCAAAACGTTTTTACAAGAGACAAGTGAATCTTAACAACCAGACTTGGGTTGCTAAGAAAGCAGATGTTAAATCTGTTGATGAATCTGACTCGTCAAAGTCAGAAGAGCCACAAGTTGAGGTAAAAAGAGAAAATTCAGTTCCACCAATGGACGATGTCAATTTTCCACCATTGCGGGCTGAAAATTTTAAACAAAAAGTTGGAAAGATGGAAATTTCGAATCAATTCTATTCTAAAAAGAAAGAATTTGATGTCGGAAAAGCTTTTAACGGGAAAGTAAAACATATTTTTGAAAAGATGGTCGATGGAAGGGTAAGAGGGGTAAAAGATTTTTATGAAGAAAAAATAAATGTTCAAACTCCGAGTGAAACTGAGAAGGTCACACCTAAAGCTGGTCAGGCTTGGGTGTCAGTATTTCATATGTAAAAATCCTGACTTGCCGGAACTCCCAGGTTGGTAATTGGGGAGTATGAATCAGCATCTTTCTTGAGAAATTGAAAATTGTGATATTTCATCCTACATGTGGTATTTCTAGAAACTTAAAACTGTCATAGTTTTACATACAAATGGTAGTGGTTGATGAGAACCTATAAGTGGTTCCTGATCTTACGAGTGGTTAATCAAGGTCATTAAGTTGAACTTGTTTTAACCTGATCATATAAGTGGTTGAGAAAACAATATGATGAAAACCCCATGTTTGTGAAACGTCAAACAAAACTAATTTTTCGGAAAAACCATTTGATTAAAACAAACTTAAGTGTTTTGAAATCATAATGGGAAAATAGTTTGTTGTCAGGGGGATTTCTGATTGTTTATGCCTAGTGGATGGCGATTTGAAGCAATTCACATCAGTTTGTCACTTTATTTGTACAGTTTATTGTGTTTACTTTCAAATTTTCCCGTAAAATCGAAAATTGAAATATATTTTTGATTTTAGCGGGAGTAAAAATTTTAGAAATTTCAAAAATTTGAAAAATCCAAAAACATGATAAATTCTATAAGGCCAAAAACATTGAAAAAGCAAAATGAGTTTTTGTTGTGAAAAAGAGGAGATGATAGTACAACAGTAGACAGTTACGGTATGCTAAAGAAATGTAATGATTAAATAGCATTAAACGGTCTCACTGATGATATGCCGATAGGTTTTTGCAAATTTAGTAGACTTTTTCGGGATATAAACATAAAAATCATAACTTACTTGTTTTGTGGGGAACACTACTTGGATATATGGGTAACCCCCGAAATCTTGTTTGAAAGATCTCTCTTTCTGAGATACTATGTCTTTATACTCAGTGATATCTGGGGTATTATCCCGGGACTTCTGATAATGCGAAAGCAATGGCCTAGTCCCCGTATAAATTTTCGCTTGCTTGAAATAAAAGCACACCCTCAGCATAAAAAAAATGATGAAAAATCCAAAAGATAAAGTCAAAGTGTTGTTGTAAAAAAAGATCCTCTAAAGGGGACACACCAAAAGTCGAGCCTTCAACTCAGCAAAAAATATGAGCTCTCAAGATTTCGCATTAAACCCCTTACAGATATCATATGTGGTATACTCACCTGTAAGACTGAATATTGGGATCTGGATACGGGAGTATATTCAAGAGGTGGGACACATGAATGAGTTTAAGTTCTTAATACACCTAATTAGTATCCTGAATTAGTTGAAGTTTGTGTGAGAATTTAAGTGGATCAGTATATCGACAATCCAAGTGAACTGTTTAATTCTCAATGTGTAACTAAGCTCAACGGTACTTGTGACTTGTCATAAACTGATATGATCCTCTTACACAAACTCACATAAATATTGTCTGTAAATATTCCTTTACTGTTTTTCATTTGTGTGTTTTAGCATAAAATTTTGAAAATACAAAAATATTTTCGACAACTGATGTTGGAGAGTTGATTTTCCAAATTCCAAGTGCTAAACATGATAAATAGGTTTGGGAGAGTGTGTTTGAAAAAGTTATTCTTACAAGTGGTTCATCAGAGATTAAAATTGTTATATTATTCTTGATGTAATATATGCGAGTAATTTCTAAATTTGTCAAATTTAAAAATTGTGAAATTTATTGTGAGGTAGAGGTTGTGCAGGTTTCCAATCTAAAGCATATAGATTGTGAATTCCAGACTGCGATCCCAGCTGATTGAAAGGGGGAGTCTGATGAACTGAAGGAATCAAGAGACCTGATCAAGAGTGGATAAAGCCAGGTTGCGACTCTAGAAGAGAAAGAGAG
Source organism: Helianthus tuberosus (assembly GCA_030545235.1). Classification (NCBI taxonomy): domain Eukaryota; kingdom Viridiplantae; phylum Streptophyta; class Magnoliopsida; order Asterales; family Asteraceae; genus Helianthus; species Helianthus tuberosus. Next base: position 18,199,896 of record CM060412.1, on the reverse strand, counting down.
AGAGAGAAAAAAAGATTGAGGATGCTTACACTGTTAGATACTTTGGAAGAGCACGAAGACTGATAAAAACTGAAGACGTTGAAGACTCGACACTGAAGACTTCGTCAACATCCAAGGGGGAGTCTGTTGGTGCATATGTCTGTCGACTTCGTCTTGTATCGAGTCTTGTTTTAGAATAGATAGGTCAGAGCACGATATTCGAGAAAATGTCAAAAGTATAGGTTTTGTTCATTTCGCACGAAATGAGAAATGATCATATCGCACGAAATGGCACTAGCCATTTCGTGTGAACCATTTCATGCGAAATAGCTCTGCCTATAAATAGCGTACTTGTGATTTCATTGTAACTTTCCGATTCCAGAGCCGATGTGCTGCTGAAGTGTCTACTCACTATAAAAGGCTGTTATATCAATAAACAAGACAATTAGAGTGTATATCAAGCTGTTTCTAAGTTGATACGTTAGTTTCCGCCTCTCGTATTGATTAGAACTCTTCTGAACAACTCGTTTTGGTCGTGCAAACGATCCTACAATTTTCTTGAACTGCAATTCACGAAAATCAAAATGAAAAATTATCTGCTTGTGCGAAATAGTTTGATTTGGCTGGTTTGATCTTCTTGCACAAGATTCTCGCAAAAAGATGCATTGTAAATATTTTTTTAAAGTTTTGTTTAGTTATTTTATTTATAATTAAAAAAACTCAAATAGATTTTCTTTTTAAAAGACTTCCATATTGAACTGACACTTTGTTGTGTTTGCATATTGAAATAAAATATTGGTTTATCTTTAATGTGAAAAAGACTAATGGTTTTTCGAGATACTTGCTTGTGTTTCTAAACAGATTGATGTAGTTATCAAAATGAAGTGTAGAATTCAAGTAAAGTGCAGATTGAGATTGAAGTGAAGAATGTGTGAAGATGCATGGTAGGATCCTTCTACTACAATGAACAAAGATATGGAAAAGTTGCAGATAGTTTGCATAACCAAACATTGAGTAAACTGCAATTTTACCCCCTGGGGTTTAAGCCAATTGGCACTCTGACCCCCTCCCTGGAAATAATTGCAATTTTACCCCCCAACGTTGTTGTTATGTCGCATAATTACCCCCTGGCGTCAAATAAGTTAACAGATCTGTTAACGGGAATGTGAAATGACTATCTTACCCTTTCATATTACCCCCCAACGTTGTTGTTATGTCGCATAATTACCCCCCACTGTTAAATGACTAAATTGTCCTTTCTTATTACCCCCTATACTTTGTTGTAAAAACAGTATTTCCCCTGCAGTAACCAAAACCCTTCCCGCCAAAAAGGTTTGACCAGCCAAAGTCAAATGATGCAGAAACTAAGTGTAAAACCTGGTATTTGAAATGCCTAACCTGTTGCAAATGCTCATTTAACCAAAACCCTTCACAAGAAAACAACTACACACACCCACACATGTCTACACAAATAGAGCTTGAACCCAAATGAAAGACCAACATTTTTCATGTCAAATGTTATGACCCAATCAATCCTGCCAAATGAAAGACCAACTACACTCAATTACAATCCTGCCAAATGAAAGACCTATAGAACAGTTAACAATGTTGTGTGTTTTTTATATTATAAAAGTTGTGTCTAATACAATGTAAGAGGTACAATATATATACAATGCAAAGGAGTATTCACAGGAGCAGATCATGCTCTTTTACAACAGTTATGTTGACTAATAATGGAGGAGATAAAGCTGTGATTTGGAAGGAGATATCTTTGGTATCCTTGATAAGATACCAATTACACCCATGTCCCTCCACACCATGAGATCTTATGAAAATATGTAACACATATGTGATAAAAGACAGACATCATGTTTACTTGCTAGGCAAATGCACATTATAACTAGGCATATTTGATCAATCTGCTGTTATATCACAATCTGTTGTTCACAAAATGTTATATCACATTAGCTGTAAACATTAGATGTTTGGCTGCAGCTGCAAATGGTATCAATTGGTCATGTAGTATGCAAAACACATACCTGCAGTATGCAAATGTATCTACCTGCTGCAAATGGTCGGTTAACCTGTTCAAACATGCTCAAAACACATATACTCAAACCTGTTCAAACACATATACTCAAACCTGTTCAAACATGCCCAAAACATATATACTCAAACTTGTTCAAACCCGTTCAAACATGCTCAAAACACATATACTCAAACCTGCTAAAACATTAACCTGTTGAAAGGGTATAAAGGTCATTTCCAAGTTGCAAGATCTATTTTGTAGTCATTGATTTGAGAGGGGGTGTTAAAATTATACATCCTAGACATCTTAATGAGTATACATTAGTTGTTGGCTTAATAAGTGATTTTCATAACAAGTTAAATACAAACAGTTAAGATTGTAAAATGCATGTTTATCATAACCATGATTAACATCATCATCAATCATCGTCATTAACATCTAATTTAACTTAAGTTAACCTACATATTACACAAAACCTAAATAACCACTAGAGTAAACATCCGCTCAACTCTCCTGTGGATAATGGAAGTTGAGGACAGGCCTACCAAACATGGAGACCACCACTGATGAGCTTGATAGGCTCATCGTCAGGTCAACTGTAAAAAAAACACCAAACATCACAAAATTAACATGGAAATCAGACTCAATCAGACTAATTGTTAATACCCTGTTTAACATGAGACTCAATCAGACACAAATCCGACCCTAACCCTGTTTATAACATGATATTAATTAACACTGACACAAATCAGACCCTGATTAACTAACAATGGGCGATTGTACCTTCCGTGTGGCGGATCACGTATCGGATCAGCCAACAAAGTAGCGGCATTGTCGTCGGTGGTGTGATGATTGCCGGAGAAGGTGTCGCCGGAGCTCTGAAGATCGGTGGACGATTGTAGCTGAAGATCGCCGGAGAAGGTGATGGCCGGAGAAGAAGATGGCACAGACCAGGAGTGGAGGACCGGTGTGGGAAGGTGGGGGGGTAATAGTGCTTTGATCGATTACTTATAGGGTGGTGTAATGTATAAGCTACAAAGGTTTATTGGAAATTACCTTTATACCCTTTGACCATTACTTAGTTATGTTGACTGTTAACCTTATTTGACGCCAGGGGGTAATTATGCGACATAACAACAACGTTGGGGGTAAAATTGCAATTATTTCCATGGAGAGGGTCAGAGTGCCAATTGGCTTAAACCTCAGGGGGTAAAATTGCAGTTTACTCCCAAACATTGCTAGTTCACTAATCTACAACGAATGAAAGTTTTGGAGATTAGAAGCATCAGCTAATGTGGAGTCTGTTGATGTCAGAACTTGTGTGAAGCTGAAGCTATCCAAACACTAAAAGAGTGCAAGATGTTTGAACACAAAGTTACACTATAAAGCTATTGTTAAGGGGGAGTCTGTTGGTGCATATTCTGTGACAACAGCTTAATAGTATAATTATCTAGTCTTTGGATATTTTGTATTGGGCTTGCATTCACTACAAAAAAATGTCATATAGTGACACACAAAAAGTGCCACAAAATAACAAATAAGTGCCACTAAAGATCTTTGTTGGAATGGGCGGCACACAAAAAAGTGCCACTAGAAGCGCTGACGCTAAAGCCTTTTAGCGTCACTTTTTCAATCTGCCACACAATGTTTTTGAGCCTTTAGTGGCACTTTTGTTTTTGCCACGATATAAAAAAATACTTTAGTGGCACAACTTTTTGTGCCATTAAAAAGTAAGCCTTGTTACATATCCATACTAGTTTAGTGGCACTTTTTATGTTACAGTATAAGAAAACCTTTTGTGGCAGATTTTTTTTTGTGTTAGTAGAAACTATTTCTAATTAAACATATGTACTATTTTAGTGAACGTAATTATTCCACAAAACACATTATCTACAATATAAAATAAAAATTCGATAAAATTGTAAATGTAGAAATCATAATATTATAACTTCAATAATAAGTTCGATCCAAAACATCTTCCGAATGTTAGCAAAACATTATGTAATAAGTAAGATATTCCAACTTCTAAATGTTTACACGAGGAGTCTAAACGTTCTTTTGGGTGAGAATTTCAGTATCTTTAAACTTAGCTCCAAAGCTTCTCATGATATCTACCTTGCCATCATCAACCACATAAACAAGCAGTAGTACTGATTCAAAAAAAATCTAAAAGTTCTTTAATTTATAAACCTCATTGTTCTTGATTCAAAACAAACACATGTATTTGAAAATGGCTTGAACACCTAACAATAGACAAAAAGCCAACATATAAACTGCAGCCATTTATAATCAGCCCGAACACCTAACATATAGACAAAAAAACCAACATATTACCTGAGGAAGAAAAGACGATTCTCCTTTAAAAGAATCGTATCCAGGCGTTTTATCCAGACTCTTGCAACCATTGTAGATAACATACTCATTCAGTGAATGGAAACTTATAAGCAAGAGAGAAAGTTTACTGCATATTAAACCATATCATCATGCTCTAATAGACATTTTCAAAACAAAAGATAATAAAAATTAAAATGATATCAATGAGTAAAAAATAAATTTTGTGCAAACTTTGCTTCTAAGTGTGGATATCAATCATGGACAAGTAACATATAACTTACTGACATGTCGCCTGAGAATCCCTTCAAAGTTTTTGGTGCAAATCTACCCTTCACTACCAGTCTTTGTTGCCCGTCAAGGGATCCACTTGTACCCAGTTCAGCAAGCAATAAAGTCATAACATGCTTTGGCTGCGAAAATGGACAAAACACAAAAAGGCTCAGCATACAATCTTTATAATCCCTTTATTAAAATTTGAATTGATGGTAAAATTAGAAACAATAGGCATTATTCAAGTGAAACAAAAGTAAACCGGTTTGTTTTCCTTTGGCTGCAATATCATGTTTTACAACAAATCGTACTAAGCCCGGTTGCCTTGGGATGTTGAGGTGTGCCATATTGTCTGAAGTGGGTCAGGTATAATGTGTGGATGAATGCACCCTTTTTGCACAACCATTTGGCTACATTATGTTTTCACAAGAGAAACATCATCAAACAACGTTACTGGGCCAATACAACAAAGTGGAATGGCTACATTCTGTTTTCACCTGCTAGCTTCGAACGATTTCACAACGACAGCTGATCTTGTTTGTGAGGACGGTGGTGATATACGACCTTGAAAAACAATTAACATAAATCAGTATGTTGTGCCAAATAAGAGCAATAAATGACCTTTAAAAATAACTAAAGACATCATATATATATATATAGGATAAAGATCCGTTAGGAACCACCCATAATTGCGAGAACCGTGAGAACCAGTGTGAACACATGGCAATTTTGTAATTATAATATGTTTAATATAAAACACGCTCATTCCTTTTTTTTGTCACTGTTCTCCATTTTAGGGTTTCAAGGGGTTTCATCAGTTCACAGTTTTCACAAGTGGCAGAGACGCATTCACGGTGGTTTCACGGCGGAGTAGAGGCGTTCATGGTGGTTTTCACGGCGGCGTTCACATATTTCACGGTGGTGGCAGTCGGCACAGTGTTTACGGTGGCATATAGCGTCTTCTGATTCATCAGGTATCCATCCTCATACATCTATTGATCCTCCTCATACTTTGTTCCTCCTGTAACCCTAATCGTGTCATTCCTCCTACCATTGTTCCTCCTGGAACCCTAATTGTGCCACACTCCTCGATAATTCTGATCGTGTTTCCCTAATTACGAATGGAATACTCGATTACGAATGGATTGGGCTAAAATATTAATACTTAGGTTGGTAGTTCATTGTCTTGGTAAATATAACGTTTTGACAAAAGCAATGGCCTTGGTGCACCTGTGGTCAACATAGTAATTTGCTCATTCTTGTGATACTAGATTTGGTTAATTAATAAGTACTTTTCGTAAGAACAATGATAAGGGAGATAAACACCCCTGTAGACATCTACTGCTGTAATTAGAAGTCTTAGTTAGGTTGAGTGATTGGATCAACTTGATGCAGGACTGTATTACTGGTTAATTGGTGTCAAATTACCAGATTTGAAGCAATGGTAAGTAGTTTTTTTGTACCAGCAATGATTAGGGAAATAAATATGTTTGATTCTCCAAGGTAATCGTGTATGAACACTTCTGTAAATGTCTACTGCTGCAATTAAAAGTATTAGTTAGTTTAGGTGATTGGATAATTATGTTGCTCAAAGTTAGACACCCCTATAGACAATTTTTGCCCATGTTACCCTCCATCAATGATGGTATCTCATTTTGTTTTACCTTTAAACTTAGGAGATACTTGTGATATTCTTTATTTTTCTTAAGTATCTTTTTTTTATCACCTAGACATATGCACCAAATTATCCAGATCTGATGACTGATGCTGTGTACATTGGCTTAGTAGTTCCATAGGGTATTCTATCAGGTGCTCTTCATTAGATAAAAATAACCTTTTAAAGTTTATGTAACACTAATAAATAATAAAATGTTTGTGTTAAGCCACCCGCGAAATTCGCGGGTTCTTAGACTAGTATATGATATATGATTATGTTCTTACTGCAATAATACCGATTATAATACGAATTTTGGAGCACTACCCTCAATTTTATGACGAAATTGAAATGTTTGATGGTAAAATCGATATGACGAACGGTTTATGGTGTATCGTTATCGCTACTGATGTAATCGAGACGAAGACGACGAAGACGAAATACAGAGAACTGCTGATGCTTGAGAACTGCTGATGTAATTCGAGTGTCAGACGTGATTCTTGTATAAATACACCATCCTGCACATGTGCAGCACTTTACCATTACCCTATAACCATCACCAATAATCTACATCCTGCACATGTGCAACACGTTACCATTATCCTATAATCATCACCAATAATCTGGTTATCATTTATACAACATTCTTACACATAACATTTACCTTATTAAATATCACTTTTTACCATTTCTTTATTCACTTTTTAACATTCTTTCTATATTTTCAGGAACATTCATACACAATGAAGCTGCTACCATTGCTGCTGGAATTCCGTACCCCCCCCCCCCCCCAACGATGAAACCAATTCTTATTCCGATGATGATAATGATACTAATGAAGATACATATGATGATTCTGAATACCCTTCACATACAAATGTACATGAACAGCCCCTTAGACGTTTATCCAGACGTCATAATGCACCCAACCATCAAAAATTTGATTAAGTTCGTCGTCAAAATATTGATCATTTTGTTTTATTATTCGTTTTACATTTAATCTAAACTGTTTACATTCAAGTTGCTCACCTACGTTGAACTGTTGTTTACACTTAATTTGAAACGTCTGCGTTCATTTTGATTATGTTAAATTACTGTTTACATTCAATTTGACCTACGCGTTTACGTTGAACTACTCGGTTAAACATCATTTAAACTATGTATTCCGATATTATGATTACAAATTCCGATGTTAATGATTGCACTTGCACTGTTTATGATTGCACTTGCACGGGTGATACTTTTTTTTATCACTCACATTGTTATTGTTTCTACCAATGCACATGTGCATACATGAATATTTTACCTACATATAACCCGTTTCCTTTACATATACATCAACATATGTAATGTGGTACCCCATACATAATAGGGTACCACATACGTAATATCATATGAACAAATATACAATATCTTAAAAAATACATATATTCATTACTACCATGTTTATTGTTTTTTATTAATACACAGGTGCGGTGCGTTACCAACATTAACACACTATCACACAACTTTTGTATAACAACAATTTAATATAACACCCTTATCATAAGGAATCACATAATCCGAAGAACAATCGTTATTACACATATGCATCACCAGCATATACTATACTAAACAAAATATGACATCCTAAATTAACAAATGTTACCATTCGTAATACATTATACAATACCAATATGTATGTTATATCAAACTTTGCACATGTGCAATACCAACATTACCTCTACCAAACAACATAATGCATCATATATTGAAAGACATGATCATCCGTATTGCATGTCCACAAACTACCTACACATAACATTCGCTTTAGTTCACAACCTTACACCTTCTGCTCTTCTTTCCAATTTCGATGCATCTTCCAACACTCCTCATGTTTCAATGCATCTTCGTCTATCGTTTTCCGATAATTTTTCATCCGTCAACCTATTAATCAAATACATCCTTGTTGTCAATCCATGAGCAGTTTCGAATATTTTTTTCCTGCATACATTACATCAATTATTTCATGTATGCACATGTGCAGTAATCATATTACATACAATATGTACAATGCTTATGTTTTAAGGTAATAATGCACGTTTGCATATGCCGTAATACATTCATATTAACTTAATCTGACAAAATATGCACATGTGCATAACTATGCACATGTGCATTAACATGACTGACCTTATCAACAGGTTTGCTTCAATAAAAAAATTAACCCTTACCAAATCAAAATTCGTATTACCACCAATCATATTTAAGATCAATTGGTAACAAAACTATTATGACAAACTATGCACATGTGCATAACTTTTTTTTTAATGCAAATGTTATTCATGGAAGCTAACCTCCAAAATAGAGGCGGTCGAATCAACCACTACAGCAAATCGAAAAACAACTCAACACAAGAACCTAAAGACCGAAAACGAGCAGCTACCTTATATCGAACCTACACCATTTTTCCCAACTCACGGACCTATGTTTGGACCGATTCTTATACCATAAAAAACCGACGGACTTAATATTACGGATAATATCTCCGGAAACCTTTTATTGTTCCTGGCTAACCATATACACCAATTTGTCACGAACATAATGCCATATAAAGCTTCTTTCACTTCTCTATCCAGATTGTAAAACTCAGAGGCAATTGCGATATCTTTAGCTAAAAACATAATAAAAGGACTCACCTTGCACCACCGACTGATGTGATATCAGACAGTTTACGCTACCCTGCACGAACAAAGAAGGTGTTCAGCTGTTTCATCGCCATCTTCACACAGACAACATTTCACGTCTCCGCCCCAACAGTTCCGATCCCAGAGTGAAGTCAGCGTGGGAATACGATCTAAAACCTCCCTCCAAACAAAAATATTGCATTTTTTTGGGACCCATTTCGACCATTTCACAACGTGCCTACTGCTGAAATTGGAGCCGCTATACAGGAAGTTCTTGACAGCATTGACTGAAAAATCAGAGTCATTACCTCCCAACCATTCCCAACCATCTTTGCCATCGGACAAAGTGACATTATCGAGGAGCCCGATCAACTCGTGCCATTACAGTAATTATTCGGCAGAGCTTGGGTTTCTCGACAAATTCCAAACCCCCATAAAGTTTATATTATCCTGATTGTACTGGTCCGCCACCAGTCGTCGTTTCTCTTGTTCCATTCTAAATATATTTGGGAAACGGGTTTTGTGCATAATTATGCACATATGCATTAACATGACTGGCCTTGTTAGCATATTATGACAAACTATGCACATGTACATCAACATGAATGACCTTATTAACCTATTCTATCAAATTATGCACATGTGCATAACTGTATATCACCCAATGCTACCTTATTATCATATTCAACCATGAGTTACAGGTTCATATAACTTCATAATATAATTGATTACATAATAATATAACTATATAACTGTATGTCATAACAAAAAACAACACCAAAATAACAATACATACAAATTATATATCATTTATGAATAAATAATTGAGATTAGTATTCAAATTAATGTGCATATTAACAAACTATGACAATTTATGCATACGCGCATAACTATATAAAACACAAAATCACCTTATTATATTGATTTATTAAGTGAATCCTATTCAAATTTTTGTACACGTTAACATACTATTACGTTTTATGCACATGTGCATAACTATGTATCACACACCTCATTGTCTTATTCAGTGTAATCGTAATTTGTCAAACTTTGCACATGTGCATAACTGTATAGAACATAAAATTAGTTTATTCATGTTCCGTATAAACCTATTATGTATAAGCCTGTTATGTCGTGTTAATGCACATGTGCATTAACTGTATATATTATAAAATTATCTTATTATCCTGTTTCGTATAAGCCTATTCTGCCTTTTCTGTATAAGCCTATTCTGTCGTGTTAATGCACATGTGCATTAACACCACATAACTTATCGACAGTCATAATTCAGTACTAAAACCCTATCACTTACCAAATCAACTTCCGTGTTGCCAATCATATCCAACATTATGCATATAACATCATTATTTAATAAAAAAAATACATAAAACAACACATCAGAATCACATTACACATAGTTCATCACAACATTAGCCTTTCTGTTCACTCAAAAATCTGCATTAACTGTATATATATCATAAAATTATCTTATTATCCTGTTTCGTATAAGCCTATTCTGCCTTTTCTGTATAAGCCTATTCTGTTGTGTTAATGCACATGTGCATTAACACCACATAACTTGTCGATAGTCATAATTCAGTACTAAAACCCTATCATTTACCAAATCAACTTATGTGTTGCCAATCATATCCAACATTATGCATATAACAACATTCTTTAATAAAAAAATACAGAAAACAACACATCAGAATCACATTACACATAGTTCATCACAACATTAGCCCTTCTGTTCACTCAAAAATCATATATATACCACGATTTTCAATAATTCATTTATGAAACAATTGTTTAAATGTAATAACCACATAATAACATGTCTGAATCGACTGTTGATAGTTGTTTTATCATATACGAGTACAAAACAAGGTGTATGAACTTACAATTTCACGGAACGGTGCAACAGAGGATCGATAGTCCGTTGGATGACTTGTGTTCTTCCGATTATCCCTATCTATGCATTACGATCGTTTTGCCCTAATTTAGACTGGAATACAAATGTGCAACCGGTGATTATGTTGTTAATGCACTGATATATACTAATTTTGATGACGAATACATGATGAATTATAAGATCGAGATGATGAATTTTTGGGGATTTGGAGTGTGACGTGAACTGAGCTGATGAATTGTGTAGAGATTGGATCTGAGATGATGAATGGATGTGAACTGAATATAAATGATGGTTTAATCTGATGTTTGAAGTCCAGGAGGAGGAGGCAGCTGATTTAATTTTTATTATGTATTTACAATAATGTCATGTGTTCACATTGGTTCTCGCGGTTCTCGCAATAAAGGTGGTTCTCGCATGAACCCTACCCTATATATATATATATAGGTAAAGGGTACTGTACAAATTCCCTTATCGTACATTACGTACGCTACAATCTCAGCCGTCAGATCATCTTCCCGCAATGAAAATCGCATGTTGTTTTTTTTTTTTTTTTGTAATAATTTCGCATGTGATAATTTTGATGAAATAGCAGGTGTTTTTTTGTAACAATTTCGCATGTGGTAATTCAATTTCGCATGTGATAATTTTGATGAAATAGAATATTGTTTTTTTGTAACAATTTCGCATGTGATAATTCAATTTCGCATGTGATAATTTTGATGAAATAGAAGGTTGTTTTTTTGTAACAATTTCGCATGTGGTAATTCAATTTCGCATGTGATAATTTTGGTAACAATTTCGCATGTGGTAATTCAATTTCACATGCGATTTTCAATGCGGGAAGATGATCTGACGGCTGAGATTGTAGCGTACGTAATGTACGATAAGCGCATTTGTACGTTAACCAGCCCCTATATATATATATATATATATATATATATAGTATAATGTACAAAAACCCTTATCCTACGTTATCGTACGCGACAGACTTTAAAACTTGCGTAATTATGTTCCATGCGTTATTATCAGCAGGGTTTGACAAAATGAACATGCGTAATAATGTTCCAATGCGTGATTAGGTCAAAAAAAAGCTCCCATGCGTTATTTTTGAGTCCAATGCGTGATTAGTGCCTGATCGGACGGTTACGGCCGTCGCGTACGTTTTGTAGGATAAGCCCTAATGTATGTTAACCGCACTCTCTCTCTCTCTATATATATATATATATATATATATATATATATTTACAATTTAAAAGACACCAAAAATCATTTGTGCCAAAATGGGTTACCAGAATCTGATCGAAACCCTCGAATGGGTTACCAAAATCATACCTGAGGTGTAGTTGTCTCTGATCTGAAGAGAAAAGGCTTGTTGAGACTCTTACTAACATGAACTATATCATTTCCACGAGTAAACTGCTAAATTCGTCCCTGAGGTTTGACTCAAATTGCTAGATCAGTCCAAAATCAACTTTGTTTGCTAAAACAGTCCCTGAGCCTAGTTTCATTTGCTATTTCAGTCCAATGAAGGGAAAATGATTGGACTGATCTAGCATTTTGAGTCAAACCTTAGGGACGAATTTAGCAATTAACTTCTATTAATTGGACTGAAATAACAAATGAAACTAGGCTCAGGGACTGTTTTAGCAAACAAAGTTGATTTTGGACTGATCTAGCATTTTGAGTCAAACCTCAGGGACGAATTTAGCAGTTTACTCCATTTCCACTCTACTCTAGTGCTTTCTTCCAGAAGCTAAAAACACAGTTAAGTCTTTCTAGTTAGAAAATAAAATGTCAGTGTTGTAATTAGTAACAACTTTAAAAAAAAAAAAAAAAAAAAAAAAAAAAAAACCTTAACTTGATTCAGGCATAGATAATGTAAATGACATATGTATGAACACAACTCATCACCCCAAACAAATGATAATAAAACGACATCTGGATTCTATCAAGCATAATATTGAATTGAATAAAAAACACAATTTGCGTAGAGTGGTCCGGAATCCATCACACATATAAATATTGGTGGATCTAGGTTTAAAGTTGATAAAACCAAATTAAATTTTTTTTTGCTAAATCTTGGGTTCGAAGCAAATTATCAGTGACCAAAAGAACAGCATATAAGTCAAAACATACGAAACCATCTTTCAGATACCTGTATTAGTTGTCTGCAACCTTGTTCCCATGGGGGATAGATGTGTCCCTGAAAAACTTGAGGGCTACTTCTTACACTGGACTTAACTCGCAGCCTCTTAGAAAGGTTTCTTCACAGCCAACACAAAATACAATTACTAAAATAAACCAAAACACGCAATGAGTGATGAAAACTCAAAATCTTACCTTAGGGTTTGTCAAGTGTTCAGAACCCCAAACAGCTTAAAATCACCATCAGTTCCTCCAAAGTCGTCGGAATTCTAAAAGAGGAGACAAATCAACAGTTTGCACATACAATACCATTAAAGTGATAGTAAAATACCTGAGCTAGCTGGAAGTGGGGACATACACCCTATACCGTCGCAGATCTGGTCAGAAATGGAACATAATGCACCACTCCATCATGGCTCTTGGCAAAAAAATTACATAATCCAGACGAGTCATTATAAAAAAAAAACCCCAAAAAGTCTTTATTCTGTATTAAACACCAAACACCAAGAATATGAAACAAAGAATGAAACCATGTGCTCGTTGTTCAAGTCAAAAGACATAACATGCTTATTGTTTAGAAAGCAACTGTTCAAACTAATTGTGATACACCAAAAGAAATAAGATTACACAAACTGCTTACCTGAGTCAAAGCGGTGAGGCGTGGGACTATTCAACTGGAACCCTAATCAGGGTTTGCGAAGGAAGTGATGCATGAAACTAGGGCGGCGGAGGTAGGAAAACGAAAACCTGGTCCAGAGAATGAGAGGAACGTGATTTACGAGAAGAGGGTTCTAGAGTGAAGGCGTCTATTGGGGAGGGAGGGAATTAGGTTTAGAATCCAGATAGTGAGGGAAATAAAAATTTAGGGATGAAAATAACTAAGGGTACAGGAGGAAACTGAAAAGTTTAAAGGGGGGAAATTTTTAGTGGAAATGTAATTAAAAACTAGTAAATGACCACGCGCTTCGCGGCGGTTTGTTACGTTTATGTGAGGTTTCATTGCGGACCTACGCTACATGTTTAATCTGGTGGAACTGATGCAAAATGCTATAAAGAAAATGCCAACTTCTGTCATACGATCTCAATAAAATCTGACCCGTTAACAAAAAAATGTAAATGGGTACAAAAACGGTAGCTGCGAGCGCAATGTAACCCATCACCAAATACAACTTGCAATACAATCGATTACCAACAAAAAACAATATGCTACGCATATTTATCTACAAAGATCAAGAACATACCATGTAGCATAGCATCAATATCCCTTTTACTGGAATATTCAAATTTCACTTTTGTAGCAATAAGCTCCTAATTCGATCAAATTCTCATGTTTAACACTCTCAACTATCTTTTTTTGCTGCTAGAATTAATGTTCCCTTTCACTCAAGTGTTTCAACTTCTTCACCACAAACAAAGTCTTGTTCAACAATCGTCATATAAGACATCCTAAAAGTAACCCCAATATGTTTATCCTTGGTTCTTGATATGACTTTTTCAACGGATATTTCATCTTTTTCGAGGTTCGACGATATTGCAAGTCCCTCGTTCCTTTTTAAGCAACAAAATCTTTATTATAGTGAGTTTTGATGTATATAAAAATATGTTTAATCAATTAAAAAAATATAATAAAGTCATTGAAGCAATCGTTAGATAGAAAGAAGTGTTAGCATTCACATTCTATCCATCAAAATATCTGAGTGGGAGTTTTTATATTATAAAGGGTATAAAAAGTGGTTGTGAGTGGAGGAGAGAGAAAATGTTACTGTTCATCTGTATATTTGGGGGGACACTGTTCACCCAGTATAATTTTTTTAATATATATTAAAAGTGGTTGTGAGTGAAGGAGAGAGAAAAATGTGATGATAATATTATTTAATTGAAAGGGAGAGAGAAAAAGTATTTGTTTTTAGTGGAAATATATTGATATAAGAGTTGTTTTTTAGTGGAATGTATGTATAATTTGATGGTTTGGATGTGAATGCTAAAGGAAGTCATGTTACATCTTCAAATAGTTGTCTGTACATTTAGCTTTCAATCTCAGAAGCTATTATTATATTCTAGTTTCTTGTGTTAAAATGCTTATTGTTGGACACTGAAACTCAAACTCAATCACTCTTGGAATTCTTTTGCAAATTCAGTTCCTAAAAATGCAGGTTGCTTATTCTTTTATAATGACTACATTTATGTACAGAATCTACATTAGAAATTAGGGCAATCTCGAATGAAAAGTTGTACAAATAGATAAAATAAGTGACAGGTCGAAATTGATACCTTAATTGCTGAGTAGCCTACAGATTGAAGAAGAACTTCAAACAGCCAGAACAGAGTAATGGTTTCGGTTTAATGAAAAATCAACAAAAACCACCCGATCCAAGCTCATGACTGCCGATTTAACCGAAAAGAAACTTTCCAGGCCTTCGCCGTAATTTGTTTCCATCCACCACATCTTTAAATATAACCACCGTTCAGCATACTCAAAGCAACACTGTCGCCATCGGCGCTTCTTTGTAACTTATCGTCATCGACACCTAGTGTTTCGTCACCACTATCATGGAACCCTACCTTCCTCAAGCTTGATGAAACCATCGATTTTCTCTCTTTCTCCTTAACCGCATCCTTCGACTTACACAGTGTAAATATTTGGGTGGTTTTAGGGGGTGTTTGGCCTTGCTTTTATTTTTTTGACTTATGCTTATATTTTAGAGTGAATTTCAAAGTTCGTCCTTTATGTATGTCTAAAATATCAAAGTATGTCCTTTGTCTTTAATATCTTCAAGAAACATACTTAATGTTTGAAAAACCATTCAGGTTATGTCCTTTACCCAAAACCTGGTTTGTTTTCCCAGTTAAGTCAGGTCATGTGATAGGCACATGAGGGTAGTAATGTCATTCTACCTACCACCTATCAATTACAGTGCATATCTTTTAAAAACCCTAAACCCAAATTTCACTCACTCACTCTCTCTACCTATCTTTCTTTAAATCACCTGCAACCACAACCTCCATGGCTCACCCCTTAGCCACCACCTGCCACCACCACTCCCACCTCAACCCTCAGTAACTCAGGGCACCCGCATATCCGGCCACTCAGTCCCTCTCTCTCGCTGCACACACGTACTTGTTCTCTCTTCTCTCTCTCTCGCATACCCACAGATCAGTGGTGGTTGAGATAGATCTCATAGTTGTGCCCTTTAGAAAATAGATCGGTGGTGGGGGTTTCGATCGGTGGTGGCCGTGGCCGTTTTGGGTTGTGGCCTTTAGGAAACAGATCAGTGGTGGGGGTTTTGATCGGTGGTGGTAGTGGCGGTTGTGGGTGGCTTAGGCAGACCTAGTGGTTGTGGCCTTTAGACAGCAGAACGATGGCGAGGTGCTTGGTCTGTGGTGACTGGTCTTTATGTTTTCTTGAACAATCGAGGGGGTTTTATTGTGGGTTTGATTTGTTACGCCCATATTCGTATTTGACAAAAAATCGCAGCGGAAACACCAACCATAAAATTTCTTTCATTATAAATACCTCTACTCATTTAAAATTTAACTTTAACATAATTCTTATTCATAAATCTGTCATCCTCTTATTTGCTAACTAAAAACATAGCTTACATTTACTACATTTTACATTCAACGTCCCCGTACAATCTCTCTAGTGACTCGATCTTCGATCTCTATTCCTTGTGATAATCGCCTATGATCTGTACAACCTGCACTCACCACATACATTCAAAATATTAGCACACATTATATAAACAACATCATTCGCGTGCACTTCACATTTCGTCATCTTTTAAGCTTTAAGCATATCATCTGCATATCCATTTCCTGGTGAGGCTTCAATAATGTACCTGCATTACTTTTCATTCTCAAGGTACACCATTAGTACCATTACCACTCAATGTGTCTAGATCATACATACGTACGTTCTTACATACAAACATACATACACATCTGCATACATCTTTCCTACAACTTTACACACATGCATAAACTCGTACATATCCTTATACATACCTACATACACATCCACATACGTACATACCTATCCTACGTCATTACATTCATGTATTCACTCGTACATACCCTTAAGCATATATACGTACACATCTACGTACAAACATACCTTCCCTACAACTTTACATACGTGCATATACTCATACATACCTCCATACGTACTTACGTGCACAACTACATACGCACATACAATTCCTACATCTTTACATACATGCATAAGCTCGTACATATCCTTACACATACCTACATACATATCCACATACGTACATACCTATTCTACGTCATTATATTCATGTATTCACTCGTACATACCCTTAAGCATATATACATACACATCTACATACAAACATACCTTCCCTACAACTTTACATACGTGCATATACTCATACATACCTCCATACGTACTTACATGCCCAACTACATACGTACATACCATTTCTACATCCAAAACGGACGACGGATCAAGCAAAACAAGCCAAAACGGTGAAAATCAGAAGTGTAGGATGGGAGGGGCGTCGGAGACGCCACTTTAGGCGTCGACGACGCCTAACGGCGTCGGCTTGGCGTCATCCAGTGGAAACTGGCGTCGACAACAAAACGAGGTTTCTGGGCGGCGTCGGCGACGCCACCCCCCCCCCCGCGTCGGCGACGCCTAGCAGAAACAGCAGTTTTTCTGCTGTGTTGTTTTGTCGTTCGTACGCACTAAAACGCGCGTAACTTTTGAACCGTTTACCCGTTTAACCTCCCGTTTCTTCCTACATGCTTGTAAATTCACATTCTAACATGTAAACTTAAAATCCCATATCCGAGTTAAGGAAATTCTTAACTTACGCATTTACGCCTATATTTTCATTTTCGGACAACTTTACCCATTCTTGTTTTTATCACATAACTCATATGTTTTACTCCGAAACTTGCATGAACATTACTACCAAGATACCTTTACATTATCCGGAGTTTCGTACTTGGGGTTTACACACCCAATCCCCGTTACCCGATTATCATACCGTAACCCTTTCATACTCTTATTCCTGATATAACAACAAACCCCATCTTTGACCCGTTATATCTTCTTAACGCAATCATCGATTTCATACCATCCATCCTCAATTGCCCTCATTGATCATACTTTAATTACTAACACATATCCTTACGTAAACATCTAAGAAGTGATTACGGAAATCACTTACCTTGTGCATCCGCGTTCGTAACATCTTCATTGCCTCATCTTGACCCGCTAGCCTTCCATGCTTGGTCCGTGCTAGTGTGGTTCCTATTCTTTCATGCCGTCATGCCATGATTATGTTAGTATTCATGCTTATTCATATTAACACATATCTTCCAATTTTTATCTATTTGACTTTCACTAACACGCATATGACATGACTTGTCAACCACATAGTTCATTATCTTCGAATTCCTAATTCGTTATCACACATAACACATAATTGGCCTAACACGTATTTCATGATCTCTCGATTCTTACATTTGTGTCATAATGCCTAACCATGTTATAAATTCTCGGTTGACTTTCAGAAAGTCAACCTTCAAGCATACAACTTCCAACTTATGGACACGCATTCATGTTGATATAGTGAACCACATCAATTACATGATATTCATTTCATACATAATGTTGTATGACACTAACATCTACATGATCACCTAGTCACATACACAATATTCCGTTTACATTTCATAAACATGGTGTAGGGCACACATATACCTAACACATGATCGACTAACTACGTACATGCACACGTATCGTCAATTCAACATATACTAGCATATTCATGATTCTTTAGTTGACACCATATTAAAGGCTAGTAATTTGACATAACCTCAACCTCTTCACATGTTCATCCGGTTTTTAGCATACAATTTCACCTACTAGCTTATACGAGGCATTTCATCAAACACTTGGTGTGCGTACACAATATAATGCACAATGTACCACTAATTCATGCATAATCTTCCAAGTTCATACATTGTTCATCAAAGTTTCCTAGTAATCAACAATACTATTCTCTCATGTTCATAAAACATAACAAACAACACATTCCTTTCAATTCATCTAACGAAATTCCATCATATTCAATATGGCACATCAACATTGAACAAGAATTGAACATGGTGAAATACCCATGTCATCTTCATCACTCAACTTAGTGGGTTTCCATCTTTAAACATCAATTAATCAAAATTATGCCTAACACATGTTTCCTAAGATGATGCTAACACATATTCATGCTTAATCTCATAGAAATTCGTGGGTTGATCATAACCCACTTCATATCAAAATCACCCAAATCATAAATTACAACTTACCAAATGATTTATAGGACTAGATGATCATGAATTCATGTACATGCATTAGATCCGAGCTGAATTCCCCTTTCAATTTGATGATTATAGTGAAACTAGGGTTTGAACCCCTTTTCTCCTTCCTGATTGTCGGCACACACACACACACTATGTGTGTGTGAAGTGTTTTGATTTTTATCTTATAATTTCATGTTTTCCACTTACCGGTTTTGGTCCCTCTAGTTTCACTTTGGTTATATGAGGGATTAAAAACTCATTTCTTTATATCAACCGGGTTTTTAATTTACCAAACCCGTTTTTGGGGTGTTACAAGTCTACCCCCCTTAAATGAGGTTTCGTCCCCGAAACCTGTCTCATTTTATCTTACAAACACACATCTATGTTTGACTTCATAGTCACATCATAATCATAAGTAATCATCCTATCTTATTTCATAATTACTAATACCCTTGACTTATTCCTCCTAACAAGTCTATACTTTCCATAGCATACTTTCACATAACATTTTTATTTCCTTTGACCCGTTAATAACAGGTCAATATACATGCTTACTCAGACTTACAATAATGCTTACACTCATATGATCCGTTTATAACGAATCTAATACCTTTATCCCGTATTTTAAGATTACATTCCATACACCCACTGTATGTCATTTAATTCTTGTTTCCTTATCAAAATAAAACTACTATTTCATAGTCACGCCTACATGCTTAACTCCATAGTTAACATCATTCTACATTACTATTCCTCTCATTTCACGCATTTACTTAATTTACATAAGTATACATATTTGACAAATGAAAAATACGGGAGTTTAAACAATACTCGTATATTTTACTCAAAACCTTTGAGATTCGCTTCTTAATGACATAGTTTTCATTCCTATGTCAACTATTAGAAATCAAGTTTTCCATTTGCTTATATACTTTCATTTCTCTCACGAATTCGATTACCCAATTAATTGGGTAGTAGCATATACTCTCCTAGTGAGATTCAGGCATACACTTACGACCCGGTAACATCGGGTTAATTGCTTTCAACATAATTCTTCCGTTCTATCCATATAACGGATTGAACTTCATACATTCGTTATTGCATTCACGACCACTCGTTCTAAACGGACGGTACTTTATCCTCTCTCGACTTGTTCAACTTGAACCGGTCGACGTGCATAGCTTATTACAGCTTTCGCTTATCATAACCAATTCCGCAAGGAATTTGCATCATTCATATCCTTCATTCCTTGAATCCGCCTTGCGGACTCAAACATTGCATATACGCTTTTCATCCCTTGAATCCGTCTCGCGGATTCAAACATTGCATTCATATTTTTAACTTCTTTCATGTTTCGAATCCGTCTCGCGGATTCTAACATAGCATTCATGTTTCGAATCCGTCTCGCGGATTCTAGCATAGCATATCACGTTTCGAATCCGTCTCGCGGATTCTAGCATAGCATATCACGTTTCGAATCCGTCTCGCGGATTCTAGCATAGCATATCATGTTCGAATCCGTCTCGCGGATTCTAGCATAGCATATCATGTTTCGAATCCGTCTCGCGGATTCTAGCATAGCATATCATGTTTCGAATCCGTCTCGCGGATTCTAGCATAGCATATCATGTTCGAATCCATCTCGCGGATTCTAGCATAGCATATCATGTTTCGAATCCGTCTCGCGGATTCTAGCATAGCATATCATGTTCGAATCCGTCTCGCGGATTCTAGCATAGCATATCATGTTTCGAATCCGTCTAGCGGATTCTAGCATAGCATATCATGTTCGAATCCGTCTAGCGGATTCTAGCATAGCATATCATGTTCGAATCCGTCTCGCGGATTCTAGCATAGCATATCATACTCTCATTATTGAGAGTCTTACATTTCTCTTCATCCTCACGTCCACCTACTACTTAATTCTAACGGACATACCTGTATCAATTATCACGGTCCTACGAACGTTATATGCTTCACGTGTACTGGCCAGGTACACAATCCACATACTAGTTTCGTGTCTTCGTGTAATTGTCACCTTATGTCCGAAGAATTTGGTTTCGGCACGTGTATCATTTTTCAAAACATGTTTACTATACCATCATGGTCCTTCATTTAGCATTTTTTTCTTCCCTTAATGCATTTTACCATTTCATATACCGACATATTAAATTTACATACCTGGGCTCAACTTTATCTTATTTCATGCCTTGGTGTCGGTACTTGACCGCACTCGCGGATCATCCTCTTCAAACGCTTATACTTACCTTGCATATACAAAACCGTCAGTTTCGTTATGCGTATACATAAGTACATACTTACATTCTCTTTTACCTTTGGATCTTGACCGAGTCTTGGATTGTACGGGTTTCTTATCACAAGAGCACACAGGTTTGAGTTCAAGCACGTACCTTCTCACACTTTATTTTCTCAAACCAGGGCTCTGATACCAACTTGTTACGCCCATATTCGTATTTGACAAAAAATCGCAGCGGAAACACCAACCATAAAATTTCTTTCATTATAAATACCTCTACTCATTTAAAATTTAACTTTAACATAATTCTTATTCATAAATCTGTCATCCTCTTATTTGCTAACTAAAAACATAGCTTACATTTACTACATTTTACATTCAACGTCCCCGTACAATCTCTCTAGTGACTCGATCTTCGATCTCTATTCCTTGTGATAATCGCCTATGATCTGTACAACCTGCACTCACCACATACATTCAAAATATTAGCACACATTATATAAACAACATCATTCGCGTGCACTTCACATTTCGTCATCTTTTAAGCTTTAAGCATATCATCTGCATATCCATTTCCTGGTGAGGCTTCAATAATGTACCTGCATTACTTTTCATTCTCAAGGTACACCATTAGTACCATTACCACTCAATGTGTCTAGATCATACATACGTACGTTCTTACATACAAACATACATACACATCTGCATACATCTTTCCTACAACTTTACACACATGCATAAACTCGTACATATCCTTATACATACCTACATACACATCCACATACGTACATACCTATCCTACGTCATTACATTCATGTATTCACTCGTACATACCCTTAAGCATATATACGTACACATCTACGTACAAACATACCTTCCCTACAACTTTACATACGTGCATATACTCATACATACCTCCATACGTACTTACGTGCACAACTACATACGCACATACAATTCCTACATCTTTACATACATGCATAAGCTCGTACATATCCTTACACATACCTACATACATATCCACATACGTACATACCTATTCTACGTCATTATATTCATGTATTCACTCGTACATACCCTTAAGCATATATACATACACATCTACATACAAACATACCTTCCCTACAACTTTACATACGTGCATATACTCATACATACCTCCATACGTACTTACATGCCCAACTACATACGTACATACCATTTCTACATCCAAAACGGACGACGGATCAAGCAAAACAAGCCAAAACGGTGAAAATCAGAAGTGTAGGATGGGAGGGGCGTCGGAGACGCCACTTTAGGCGTCGACGACGCCTAACGGCGTCGGCTTGGCGTCATCCAGTGGAAACTGGCGTCGACAACAAAACGAGGTTTCTGGGCGGCGTCGGCGACGCCACCCCCCCCCCGCGTCGGCGACGCCTAGCAGAAACAGCAGTTTTTCTGCTGTGTTGTTTTGTCGTTCGTACGCACTAAAACGCGCGTAACTTTTGAACCGTTTACCCGTTTAACCTCCCGTTTCTTCCTACATGCTTGTAAATTCACATTCTAACATGTAAACTTAAAATCCCATATCCGAGTTAAGGAAATTCTTAACTTACGCATTTACGCCTATATTTTCATTTTCGGACAACTTTACCCATTCTTGTTTTTATCACATAACTCATATGTTTTACTCCGAAACTTGCATGAACATTACTACCAAGATACCTTTACATTATCCGGAGTTTCGTACTTGGGGTTTACACACCCAATCCCCGTTACCCGATTATCATACCGTAACCCTTTCATACTCTTATTCCTGATATAACAACAAACCCCATCTTTGACCCGTTATATCTTCTTAACGCAATCATCGATTTCATACCATCCATCCTCAATTGCCCTCATTGATCATACTTTAATTACTAACACATATCCTTACGTAAACATCTAAGAAGTGATTACGGAAATCACTTACCTTGTGCATCCGCGTTCGTAACATCTTCATTGCCTCATCTTGACCCGCTAGCCTTCCATGCTTGGTCCGTGCTAGTGTGGTTCCTATTCTTTCATGCCGTCATGCCATGATTATGTTAGTATTCATGCTTATTCATATTAACACATATCTTCCAATTTTTATCTATTTGACTTTCACTAACACGCATATGACATGACTTGTCAACCACATAGTTCATTATCTTCGAATTCCTAATTCGTTATCACACATAACACATAATTGGCCTAACACGTATTTCATGATCTCTCGATTCTTACATTTGTGTCATAATGCCTAACCATGTTATAAATTCTCGGTTGACTTTCAGAAAGTCAACCTTCAAGCATACAACTTCCAACTTATGGACACGCATTCATGTTGATATAGTGAACCACATCAATTACATGATATTCATTTCATACATAATGTTGTATGACACTAACATCTACATGATCACCTAGTCACATACACAATATTCCGTTTACATTTCATAAACATGGTGTAGGGCACACATATACCTAACACATGATCGACTAACTACGTACATGCACACGTATCGTCAATTCAACATATACTAGCATATTCATGATTCTTTAGTTGACACCATATTAAAGGCTAGTAATTTGACATAACCTCAACCTCTTCACGTGTTCATCCGGTTTTTAGCATACAATTTCACCTACTAGCTTATACGAGGCATTTCATCAAACACTTGGTGTGCGTACACAATATAATGCACAATGTACCACTAATTCATGCATAATCTTCCAAGTTCATACATTGTTCATCAAAGTTTCCTAGTAATCAACAATACTATTCTCTCATGTTCATAAAACATAACAAACAACACATTCCTTTCAATTCATCTAACGAAATTCCATCATATTCAATATGGCACATCAACATTGAACAAGAATTGAACATGGTGAAATACCCATGTCATCTTCATCACTCAACTTAGTGGGTTTCCATCTTTAAACATCAATTAATCAAAATTATGCCTAACACATGTTTCCTAAGATGATGCTAACACATATTCATGCTTAATCTCATAGAAATTCGTGGGTTGATCATAACCCACTTCATATCAAAATCACCCAAATCATAAATTACAACTTACCAAATGATTTATAGGACTAGATGATCATGAATTCATGTACATGCATTAGATCCGAGCTGAATTCCCCTTTCAATTTGATGATTATAGTGAAACTAGGGTTTGAACCCCTTTTCTCCTTCCTGATTGTCGACACACACACACACACTATGTGTGTGTGAAGTGTTTTGATTTTTATCTTATAATTTCATGTTTTCCACTTACCGGTTTTGGTCCCTCTAGTTTCACTTTGGTTATATGAGGGATTAAAAACTCATTTCTTTATATCAACCGGGTTTTTAATTTACCAAACCCGTTTTTGGGGTGTTACATGATTGAATCGGGTATAATTCAGGTTTTGATTATTTAGGTATGTTATACAGATTGTAAATGGAATTGGGTTTTGGATTTTGATTTTAGTTTGGTGGGGAGTGTATACAATGATAGCAGATTAGCAGGTGTTGAGTTTGATTTGAGTATGGTGGATTTTGATTTGAGTTTGGTGGGGGGTGTATACAATGATAGCAGGTGTTGAGTTTGATTTGAGTTTGGTGGATTTTGATTTGAGTCTGGTGGTGTTGGTGGCAGGCGGGTGGTGTTGGTGGCGGCAAGTGGTGGGGGTAGCTGGTGGAAATTTTGTGGTGACGGATACGTTGGTTGGTGCGGTGATTGTAAATCAAACGCAGCTTGTTTATTATAATATTTTTTTGGATTTTGTAATGTAGGATGGAAGTGGTTGAGAGAGAGAGAGAGAGAGAGAAAGAGAGAGAAAATGGAGGTGGAGGTGGCAGCGGGTGGGTAATGGTGGCGACAGGTGGGTGGGTGGTGGTGGTAGGGTAGTTTTAGAGAGAGAGAGAGTTGAGATAGTGAAGATTATGTCTGTATATGTATAATCTTTGTTAAAGATGATTAATCTATTTATTATTTTTATTTTTTATAATTATTTATTTTAATATTACCAAGATACCCCTATGTGGGGCTGACTTAGTCAAATTTAACCATGAAAAGTAACTGGATTAGGACTAAAGGACGTAACATATAATGATTTGCAAACATTAAGGATGTTTTCTGAGGTTATTAAAGACAAAGGACATACTTTGATATTTTAGACATACATAAAGGACGAACTTTGAAATTTACTCTATATTTTAAAGCAGCAGCTTTATAGCTTATTTTCTATTCTTTGATAAGTTATTTTTAAGTGTTTGGATTATCTTATAGCTTACTAGGTTATAACCCGGAAATACTCCTGGGTTGTGAATCTTTATATCTAAAAAATAAATATACATCTATTTATATTAATTAATAAAAATATACCATGTAGTTGTGAATCTTTATAACCCGGGAACTTCCCGGGCAGGAAAAATCAATTTATAATCTAATTATGTCATTAAATAAATTAAAAGACATGTTTTCAAACATTATTTGCCGTAAAATAACACTTTTCTCCATGGGGGCCTCCTTCCTTTTCTTTACATGTGCACCCCTATGCTATGTTATGCGATACGGTACTGGTTAAGCCAAAACACTTATGAAGAAATGAGTTGAGCCAAACCACTTTCTTTTACCATAATCCCCAAAGAAATAAAGACACTTATGTTTTTACCTTTTTTAACCGAAACCCGATTACCAAACATGGCCCAATGCTACCTAAACCAAGTATTTAACACAATTGTATATGAAGCCACACATGACCTAAGTAAAAACATAACAAAAACTTTCCACATCAAACTTTCCACATCAAACTTTCCAGAACAAAACTTTTAAACACAATAATTAAAATAAGATAATTGAGATATATTTCCTTTTTTAAACAGCCAACAAATCAAATTTTATTAAAAAACAGATTAGCATTATGCTAATCCACATCCAAAAACAACCAGACAACAAACTACATCATAGACCCAAAAAAATTAACACGAAATTTCGCCAATTTTGCCATGATAAACCAACGGATTTTGACTGATGTTTAACCCATAGGTACGCCAAAACTCTAATTTCCTACTTTAAACTCTCCACCTTAGGTTGTTTACGGTTGAAGATAATATTGTTTTGACTTCGCCAAATGCACCACACGACCGTTAGAATAATGGAGTAGACCACCTTTCTCCACTTCACAGAGCCTCTCGCTTGCTTATAAAACTTCAACTGGTCCTCGAATTCAAAGAAAAAGAAGCCATAAAGCATGTACCAAGTATTAATAAAGTCCCAGATAGTTTGCGTCATCCCACACGATACTAAAAGATGTTCTGTGACTCCTCATATGCTCCACAAAAGCTGCACATAATAGACCCAATACTAACACTTCGTCTTGCCGGATTTGTACTCGTAGGCAAGTGAGCCAACCCCAACCTCCACGCTAAAAAATGACTTTAAGTGATACCCAATTTTTCCATTCAAAGACCGTGCCATGCTTCGAAGAAGATGTTGAATTCATTTTTTTGTTTGAAGTTCTTTAGCAAAAATATACCAGATGCATCCGAACTCCAGACCCATATGTCGACGCCAAATCTGTCTGGTAAGATGGATAACAACGTTGTTATCCCATCTAGTTCAGATACCTCCCGGAATGTGGATGGTTGTTGAGCCTAGTCTTCTTATTCTAAAATTAGATTTCTTGTATTAAACATAACCAATAATCTACTTAAAATTGAACATTCACCCCATGAGAGAGTGAGATGATGACTACCTTATACAACATCTACTCCAAAACCTTTAAATCATTCATGTAGTTGTCTCCAGTGGAAGTGCTACCTAAAGAATGGATCAGATTTGTCACATGCTATTGAACTAATAAAACAAATATTAAAAGTTCAAAATTCAAATTACAAATAAAAAAAAGTGGCAGAACCGTTATCCCATGGTAGCTAAGACGTTCCCTGAACCCTCATGCCATAGTTAATAAAGTACAATAAAAAACAAAAACATTATAACGTTGATTATTAGTAAAAAAAATATTACAACACTTTGTTTATATATACAAAAAGAAATATTAACACAAAACTGTCATATACATGACCAACACTACAAAAAGTTGGTTATTAAACTTCTGTTGTATACATCACCAACACCACACCAATATTCATCTCACATAAATTAACACAAAATTCTGAAGTTCTCAACCCTCCTTTTGTTGTTCTCATTTGAACCAACCATTATGAGTGTGTGTGAATGTGTGTGTTCCAAACTTATCTCTGGAATTCAATCAATTGACCATGGTCCAGTAGATCCCAACTTAACTGAAAACCGCAAAACTGTCCCTGCAGTTCACAAAATAAAAAATGAGTCCTTAGATAGTCAAAGTTAACCACCAGATTTACAGTAGTGACATGGTTAGAATGATAATTTTGGGAAGGCTATTCCAAACAATTCTAATCTTAATTCCCCTAGATACCAGTGCTTCACGCACTTTGACTTTGGATGTCAAAATTTAAGTATGTGGGTTTGGCATAAATAATTGAGAAACCTCAAAATAGCATAACATCCATATGTGTTTGGGTCAAACCTGGGAATACATTTAGTTAAGCGGGTTGTGTTCGTATAACTCGTTTGTTTATTAATTAATTTTTATAAATTTTTATGTAATAATAATTTAAACTATTAGGGTATCTTGTATCCTAAAGTTCAAAAGTTTAAAAATAAATTGGCTTATTTTAAACATAATTGATTAAAAAAAAGTAAAAAGTAAATTAAGAACTATAAAGTATTATACAAATATAATTATTTTTGTGTGTTAAACGACTTGGCTTAGCGTTCGTGTGTGCATAGTTTTGTTATTCTATTCAGATTCACAATCAAGTTATTTGTTTTCAGAAACCTATTCACAGGTAAATAATCGTACCTTTTAGCTAAATACACTTATTGATTCAAAGAAGTGTAGTATACAATTATGCAAACCCTTGCATATCATGCACATGAAATAACTTTTAGGACCGAACGGGAGGCTGCACGAAAGAAGTTGAAGCGGTGTAATCTCATCACCATCATCCTCAATTATTAAATGTGGATGCCTCACCGCTATCTCACGAGCCAGCCCTGCAATAACATATACAGAATATAAATACCGTACTATAATAAGAATTATGTGATAATTATATTATAAGCTTACAGTAGTTTCTACTAAGTACTGCTTTCTGGAGTATGGTAGATTTATTGTCACTTTCAAGAAAGGTTTTCAAATCTGGTCCCTGAGTGGTTTTACAGACTTCACGATGAAGTAACTTGAAGATTTTGGTCTTGCCACTTGAAGCTACAGTAAATAACGCCCAAGTCAACAGCTTCAGCCTCTGCGAGAGCCATTTAGAGAGTTTAAGACATTGTAACTTCTTGGACATCAGATATATAATGAAACTTCTAGTACACGTGGCACAATGAAAGTCAGAAAGCACATCTATAAATCTTAAGGGTATGGGAACACTCTTCTAAATGAGAGCCCGATATGTTTAAACAATCACATGCCAATTCTAATCAAGTTAACTAATGTTAACATTAATCAATCTGAGAGTTTAATTATACAGTGAATAATGTATTAAATGTATTAGAACCCATAAACATTGAGAGAAAGCCTTCAAAAAAGAACCCATAAACAATTAATACATGTAACCATGGTGGAATCCATAGGGTACAGAAGCAGCCCGACATCAGATCCATCTAGCAGTTGCTATAAGAAAGTGCAATATAAAATCAAGTTACTTCTAAATTAGCATAAATATTAAATATATCGTAAATAATATATAAAAATTTCAAACCTACTGAAACCGATCAAACCTAGTCCAAACCCCGTCCTCGCCTGAACCTCTTGCATTACAGCACCGTCCATTTCGTCAGTCAGTAAATTCACCATAATTAGCTATAAAAAATGAACAATTATCATTTACCCATAAGATAAACAACCCCAAACGGTACCAAATAAAGCATAATCCAAACTCCAAATTGAAACCACCAACTGACATATACTCATAATTCTACTTATTAACCGGAATTTATGTTCCGGTGAACCATTGTAATGTCTCATTCGAGTTTTTCCGGCTAACAGTCGGAATGCTAACGACAACCCCATATCAGAATCTGAGGTAATGTTATTGAACGATTTGTGTTGTATATTCTCTAATGCAGAAAACATATTTGACTCGAAGTCATGTCTACCGCTCATACTCAGATCCACCATAATCAGGTGCATACAGCATTGATTGACAATACAGGACCATAGGCGAATATCAAAACTCCTGAACCAGCAAGGATATTGCAACATTTGTAAAATGTAAAACAAAAATTGTTCGAACCACAGTGAGGATACAATAAGCAAAATACTAATCGGAACCAAAACTAAAATCGAAACTCAAATATTTAAATATAGAAACAAACTATGTATACTAACCTTGATTGGAATCACAGTGAGATATGTTGAACTAAAACCTAATCGACTAACAGAGCAACAATAAACAAAAATCGCAATAAATTAATCCATACTATGAAAACTTAACTCATCAAATCAAACCAAATACCGGTTCTGAATCGAACCACTTCCCGGTACCATTTGCTCATCCCTAATGAGGTATAAAAGAGTGAAATTTACCTTAATAATCTTGACATATATCATACAATCCACATTTTTATCTCCGTAACATCCTTACCGATCGCACTCTTCCCTTCCGCCATAATTTCTGCTATGCAACTGAAATCAAAGATCATAAAAGAAAAATGTTATTGAATCTCAAAAAACAAAAAATAAACTCAATGCATTGTTTATATATACCACTACTTAAATTGACCATTTCCGAAGTAAATTAGTCGAAATTGAGACCAATATCATGGCCATCAACACGTCCATAAAAAAACTATCTATAACATAGTGTAAACATGAGTGCCAAGAGTGTACATCCCATTTTGAATCCCTACTTAATTAAAGGCAATTACTTGTACTTCGATTGACAGCAAAAACAAAACAAAGACAAAATAAAAATGAAGCATAAAGGGATAAAAAGGCCAGTGAAGAAAAGGCTTGAATAAATAAAAGAATTACATATATACCCACCCTGAAATTACTCAACAATAAAGTCCTCACACTTTGTTACTAACATAAAGTTCTATTTTGGTAGATAAAATCCCTGTACATATCAAAATATAAATGAAAAAGTCTTTTTTTCATGAATAAGTCCCTAAACTTGAATAAAAAGACTTCTTCACTAAGTTTTAGAAGTCTACGGTTCTCACAAAAATAAAATACATGAAGTTATATGCAGATTCAATATAGTTAAATGCATATTCCGCCATTGCGGTACAGGATATAACTTAAAATTATTTGAGATAAATGATTAGAACTTTTTAGAAATAGAGTTAATTACTGTTTTCGTCCATGTGGTTTGTCAAAAATCACTATTTCAGTCCATTAGTTTAAAAATTGCGATTTCAGTCCTGTGGTTTCACTTTCGTAACCATTTCAGTCCACCTCATAACCATTTCAGTCCCTGTATTAACAAAATAAATGGATTGAAATGGTTACGAAAGTGAAACCACATAGACTGAAATGGTTACGAAAGTGAAACCACAGGGACTGAAATCGCAATTTTTAAACTAATGGATTGAAATAGTAATTTTTGACAAACCACAGGGACGAAAACAGTAATTAACTATTAGAAATACCTTTAGGATAATTATGCTGATATCATGTTGAGAACCATAAATGACTGAAGTGGGAGACATGGTTGCCCCAAGTGCAATCTTATTGCTGAGTTGAATAAAACCAAAACACTCCAGATTGAAACACCCTTTTCTTTGAAATCCATCACTCTATACAAAGTATGATAATATCTTAAAATAACTTTCAATGCATGTTCACATGATATTTAAGTTCTTATTATTATAGTTAAATTAAGACGTACTATACGCATATTAAAAATAACTTACATTCCAGTAGATAAAGAGCCTAGTGTTTGTATCTCCATACAATTCTGGATCAACCTGTTTCAAAGGCTTTTTAATCATTTAATTCCCTTTTTTTTCTTGTAGTGTTTGTTATGAGTTTTGTTTATTTGATACAAGTACTTAAATGAAGAAGGAACTCACTTGACAACCAGCTTCAATTGTATCTAAATCACCTCCTACTATCCAGATTTGGGCCAAACTATATTCATTAGATTCTTGAACCCTTGGATTCCAAAGATTTAATGTTGCTATAGTTGCATAGAATTCCCCTCTAGTATATGCATATGCAAACTAAAAAAACTCAAATTAACATAACGTAATTACCAAACGTAGTAAATAAATAAAAAAAATCACCAAAATTCGCACATGACCTAAGAAATTTACAAAATAGGCATTGACTTTTAACAGTTAGAGAAAACGCTAAATAAGCAAAGTTGGCTAAATAATAATTACATATGTCAAAAGAGGCTTACCTCATAACGCCTGCTCACATCGAGTTCAACATAAATGGAGTTTGGTTGAGCAACAGAAGTACTCTTCTTCTTCCCGTAACTTCTAAAAGAACCCGCTCTGAGTAAGTCCTCTTTCTTTGTTCTTCTAATGCGGATAGTTCTTTTAGGGCATTTTCCATTTGAGTGCCACAATTGAGTGACTAATGATGACGAACGCCCATCTTTTAGTCGAGCTCAAGATGTTGCCTGATGAACCGCACCCAGCGACTACAATAGCCAACTCACCATGACTTACGAACCAAAACATGCATCTAGGTGTATTAGTCTTTGACCCAGGTGACCATGAGTTAGTTAGGATACTACATTTGTACACTACATGTGTAAATATTAATGTACTAAAACACCAGCAGCTCAGTGCCTAATAATACTTAACTCTCATGTTGCAAGTACCTGGATAACAGTTAAAAAACTTGCCATGTCAATATAGAACCCATTCTAGAACAGAGTTGAAAATAATAAAATTCATTTACAAACTATGTTATATATAAAAAAAAACTTGAAATATACCATCCCAAAGTTCACTATAAATGAACACATTTTTAAACTTGAGTGATCCCTTAAGAGACCAAGATCTAGCCTACAAAATCAAGTTAAAAATACAACATATGAGTAATGTGAAAGAAATATACCAGAACGCAGATAGCGCGACATCAGATGGAATTCAAAGATAATCTTCTCAATAGTACAACACTTGATTAAATAAAGATGAGTCCATTTCCAAGCCATAAAAAAGGAGTATCCAGCTTATCCTAGTTTCAAAGGTAGGAAATCAGATCCAAGCCATAAAAAGGAAGGAGTATCCAGCTTATGCAAACCTATCCGCCCATGCTGGGTGTCTTGCACAGTAGCATCAACTACAACAGCAAGCAGTATTTGCACGAGTTCCCTACCACCTGTAACGAAATTAAATAGACACTCTGCTTTTTGTTTACAAAGTATATGTAGTCTAATCAAAAGAAATACGATTAAAACTTACTGGCTTCATGGTCTGTCTTTAAGGCAGCTGCGATACTTAATGCAGTGCCAAAAGGACTCGGTACATCCATGGCATCAGCAATATCTTCTGAAGACGCGACTTAAATCAACAATAGTGATTCTTCCTTCATCCATGAAGGCCACCTGTCCAGCTATAACCAGTAAAAAATATAATACATTATTAGTTAAAAACATATTTATACAATATTTTGAATACAAAGCATCAACGTGTTAACAAATGCTTCACGTCAAATTTTAAAATTCCATTGTGTCCTAAGCTTTCATAACAAAAGAAATGGTATTGCAGATAACACAGTTTGATAATCAACACACACAACAAATGAAAAAAAAAACGCTCGAATTTAACATGTCTCAATTCTGGAGGCTTATTTTTGTCATGGTCCATGATATACCGGCATGGATACAAATAACCAAAAAATAACTAAAAATACAGAGAAAACGATAGTGTGATGTTTCAGAGACTCACCCAACGACATTAAATAGACAACTGTTATCCGAATGAATCACTCGTCTAACTATACTACCTTCCATCTCGTACTATACGCACCTAAAACCACCAAAATTGCGCAGGTTAAATGATTAATTGACGATATAAATACCAACACAACAACAATACATCACAATCTCCTTCACCTAGATACAACCAAATTGAAAAACCTTAATAAAGTAAAATTGACACTCAGGCAATAAAACAAACAGTTGGTGTGCACAACCTTTTCTTCACAAATTAAGCAGCAAGATCACACTCTTTTACATATATATGCTCAATGCACTTCTTGATTATCAATTACAGGAGCAGGAGCAGAAACTAAACTGAATTTTCTTTATATTTCAAGAATGGCTGGATTACGTGTTCTGAAAGAATATACTTTACCACACGAAACTTCAAGGGTTTGAACACGATCAAACGGTATGACTTTCATAACTTCATTGGCAAGATCACGAGCTTCATCATACCAAAAAACACCAGGTCACAAGATTGATCCGCTCTTCAGTTCTGTACCGCAATCGTGGAAACAAAATAAGAATAAGAAAGAAAAAAAAAAGAATCGAACAATGATGTTAATAACATTCGAATCAATATTTTATAGAAAGATGAATCTACATAATCTATATAACATAAACACAACAGATATAACCTTGGATCTTGTTGAGATAATCAAGAAGACGAATTTATGTCACAGCGAAGAGAGGAGATGTTAATCGTCTACAGAAGAAGGATGAACGCTCTCCTTTAGGGTTTGGAAAAAAGTGAAGCGTGAATTGAGAGAAAGAATTTATAGGATCCATATTTGTTACTGGGTTTCTTTGAAAACCCATATATCCGACCCAAATGTAGCCGGATCCCGCGTCCAAAGTGATTTTGTTTGTATATTGAGAATTGAGAATGAATTCCCTCCCAAAATCATCCTCTACCTTCACCATAACATGCTACATCAGCAAAAAGCTCCAAAATCACATGCCACATGACCCAAATCCATCTCATTTATATATATATATATATATATATAATTCTTAATTAATACTCTAATATTTACTTGATATGAAGAAGATTAAACATAAAACCAATATGAATTAATTTAAATAGATGGCAATATAAACAACCATGATATAAATTTAAAATATACCTGAATTTATTGATTGATAATCTGGATTACAATTGATTTTCTTACAATCGGGAGGAGCAACTATAATTTGAAAATCTAAAGATCTTGAACATAGAGAAGTTGATAATACAATTTTGGGATTTGAGGGTTTTTTCATACATAAGAGAAGTAATAAGAAAATGTGTGTAGAAAAGAGTGTCCTTCTTCCTTGATCATCCTCCCTTTTATAGATAGAATAAAAGGGTCTTCATAATTGAATCTTGAAAAAGCTTCCGTGTGAAATGGCTTTTGTTGAAAAGTTGTTTCTCCATTTTGAGAATTACTTGCACCATATTGGAAAGTATCTTGTCTCTTTGTAGAATGATTGCACCACTTTTAGAAAATAAGAAAAGTAGATTGTCCATTTGTAGAATGATTGCACCACTTTTAGAAAATAAGAAAAGTAGATTGTCCATTTGCACCACTTTTAGAAAATAAGAAAAGTAGATTGTCCATTTGTAGAATTATTGGTCACCACCTTTTGAAAATAAGAAAAGTAGATTGTCCATTTGTAGAATTATATGGACCTTCTTTTCTTTCACCATCATTTGTCCGGCAAAGAATAATTATTATTATTATTATTATTATTATTATTATTTTTTTTTTTTTTTTTACATCAAATCATATGGGTCTTGTGAATCTTGAAAAACTTCAGTCCCCGGAGATGAGTGTTTTGAAGGAGATGGAGACTGTCTGATTTCATTGACTAATTTTAAAATGTCTTCTGGAGACTTGCAATCTGAGAATATTTTAATATACTCTTGGTCTTCATCACTGGCCTTGATATCTCGAATTGGAGACTTTAAACTTCTTTCATATTGAATAGCTAATTCCTTATAATACTTGGTAACTGCTTGAGAATTTGCTTTTGTAATAATGAACTTATTCCACCATTTACACCTGTATTGTCTAAAGAGTAATGGAGGAGAAAGTTCTGTAGGACTTTCTTCTTGAAAATTGTAAGTCCATAAATAGATCCATGGAATTCTGAAAACACTCATGAATTGTAAAGTATATTCAAAAATTGGTGTTCCATCATGTTGGAAATACTCGACGAATTTTGAAAATGCCTCTGAAACTTCTTTAGGAAAAGCATCTGGAATAATTCCCATATATTTGAACCATTTAACAAACCATCTTGGATAAATATTTGAAAAATCTTCATCAAATTGGAAAAACCAAGAATGATCAAAGTTTCTTAGGAAAAACGCATATTCCCATGCATCTTGATAATCATAGTAGTTATATTGAGGATAAGCACTAAAGTTTGAAAGGGTTTTTGGATTATAAGGCTTAGAATTCCAGTCTTCTAAAGATAAGACTTTCAAAATCTTTACTTGACTATAAGCAATCTTGGAAGAATCTCCACTATTAAAATTGTGTCGAATAATAACTGATTCAGAATCTTCTAAAATTGCTTGATAATAATCTCTGTTTTTGTATTCATCTTTGAAAAAATGACATCCTCTTGGAAAAATGAAGTCGATCAGAGAAAAGAAGGTTTTATTAACCTTTTCAACTTCCAAAGGTTCTAGAATTTTGATAATCTTTTTGTTTGGGTTGATAATGTAGGGAATAGTGGCTGGTGAAGAGGTTGAAGGAGAAGCTGGTTTAGAGAGTTTTGTAAAAGAAGGAGATTGAATAATGGGTTTTGATTCTAAATTTTGAATAATAGATGAGAATGGAGGTCTAGGTCTTGGACCTGGGGTTAGAGGGGCAAATCTGTTTTGAATATTAGGTAATAAGGGAAATTGTTGCATATGGGTTGGTCTTGAAGGAGAATTTGGAGAGCTTGATAATTGAGATTTTGAGAATTGTTGTTTTGAGAATACAATCTTTTTTGAAGAATCGGAGTTGCTCATATTCCTTGTAAAAATTCTCTTGATAAAAAATCTGGTAAAGAATTATTTTCTCCTTTTATAAATTCTATTTGAAAATCAAAGTTGCTTAATAATGCTTGCCATCTTGCAAAAACTTGTTTTGAAATCAAATTCTTAATGTCCTTTTCTAAAATATATTTTGCAGATAAACAATCTATTCTTAATAAAAATGGTTTCATATATAAATCATCTTCAAACTTTTTTATACATAAAACTATACTTAAAATTTCCTTTTTGATTGTAGAATAATTTTTCTGAGTATCATTCCAAGCACCTGAATAATATCTAACTAAACTTTCTTTATTATCTAATTCTTGTTTTAATATTCCTCCAAATCCTAGATCACTTGCATCGGTTTCTACAATTAATTTTGCATTGGGATGGGGAATATGTAAACATGGTAGACATTTTATTTTATCTTTAATATATTTTACTATATCTGTATGTTCTTGAGTCCATGGTTTTGGATTCTTTTTTAATCTATCATATAAAGGTTTGCATATAATTCCTAAGTCTTTGAAAAAATCATGAATATAATTTAAACATCCTAAAAATCTTTGCAATTGCTTTTTATCTTTAATTTCATTTGGAAATTTATTTGAAAATTCTAAACTTCTATTGATAGGTTTTATTGTTCCTTGAATAATATTATGTCCTAAAAATCTTATTTCTGTTTGAAAAAGACTTATTTTAGAAGGTGAAACAACTAATCCATTTTTATGAATAATATTGTAAAAAGAATTTAAATGTTTAAAATGTTGGTCTAAAGAATTTGAGAATATTAATACATCATCAATGTAAACAATTGCATAATTTCCTAATGGTAAAATAATGTCATTCATTATATTTTGAAATTCTGAAGGAGCATTTTTTAATCCAAAAGGCATAACGTTCCATTCATAGTGTCCGAATGGTACATTGAATCCAGTTTTATATCTATCTTCTTCAGCAATTTGAACTTGCCAAAATCCAGACTTCATATCAAATTTAGAAAATATTTTTGAATCATATATCTTTTTTAATAAATCTCTTTTATTTGGTATAGGGTATCTAATCCATTCTAAAACTTTATTTAATGGCTTATAATTTATAACTAATCTAGGAGCTCCTCTTTCGATTTCTGCACTATTTTGAACATAAAAGGCAGAGCAGGACCAAGGGGATTTAGATGGCCTTATTAGTTTTTTATCTAATAATTCTTGTATTTCCTTTTTACAATAGTTTTCTAACTCTTGAGACATATGTATAGCTTTAGATTTTGTTGGAATATTTTTCTCATTAAACTCTTTAATATAAGGTAACTTTACAACATGTTGTTTTCTTTCCCAAAAAGCATTTGGAATATTTGCACAGACATTTTCTTTAAATTTATTTTCAATTTCTTGTATTCTTTTTATAATTATTTTGTCTTGCAATTGATTCTTTATTCTAACATAATCAATCTCTTCTATTAAAAATTCCTTTTGTTTTTCTTTTAAGCTTAAAATATTTATTTGTTTTGAAGTAATTGGATGAGCAAATTCAAAACAGATCTTTTTATTTAATACTTTAATACTTATACATTTTTCTTCAACTGTAAATGGATATAATTGAGTTATGAATGGGAGTCCTAATATAATTTGAGATGTTAATTCTTTTACTAGAACTAATTGAGTTTTGTAACAATAGTTTTCTTTGAAAATATGAACATTTGATAATTTGTATTGAATATTTAATGGGTTTCCATTAGCTCCAGATAGTTTATATGTAGTCTTTTCATAGTATTTTGTGGGTATTAATCCTTCTTGAATACAATTCATGTCAGCACCACTATCAATCATAGCAACTAATGTTAATCGAAATTCATTATTGACTATTATATTTAACTTAGTATACCATTTTTGAGAAGTTAATCCTTTTAAACGATTTATTATTCCTGTATTTTCAGTATCACTTTCAGTATTGTTATTATTGTCTTCATCCTCTTTATTTTTTCCTCTTTCTAATTCTTTAATTTGTAATTTTATTTCTCGAATCTCTTCTTTTATATTTTTTAATTCTATTTGTAAATCGGTTATTGTAACAGGATTTTCTTTTATTTGTTTTGTTTGAAATCTTTGGCATATTTCGTTAAAATTATATGTTTTTGTTTCCTTTTCTATTGGTAGTTTATACTTTTCTTTTAATTGTTTTAAATATACTTGTTTTACTTCTTTATCTTCAATTTTTTCTAATAATTCAAATAAATCTTTATTATCTGATGTTAGAGAATTTATTGTACCATCAATTCCACATATACAAGGACCAACACATTCACATACATTATCTTCTGAACTACTTTCTGAATTAGAATCTTCAATATAATTTAAATCATTATCACTATAATCGGAAATACTATCTTCACTTGAATTATCATAAATAAGTATTTTGTTTATCTGTTCTTTTAATTCATCAGAAATATTTAACTCATTTATCTTTTTTCTAGTATAACAATCTTTTGAATAATGTCCTTGTCTTCCACACTTATAACAAATAACAATATCTTGTTTACTTTGTTTTTTCTTTTGAAAATCATTCTTATTTTTATAATAATTTTGTTTGTTTTTAGTATATGGTTTTCTTTTATAGTTCTTTTTAATAAATTGTTTAGGAATTTTCTTTTTAGTTTTAGAAGGAGTTTTAAATGGTTCAAATCCATATTGTTGACAAAAACTTCCTAATTATTTATGGCCTTGAATTCCATCCTTTTTAATCTTTTCTTTTAATCTTAAATCGTTACATATTTTTAATCCTTCTTGATTTATATAATTTATTATTTGACCATAGGCTAAATCTCTATAAGGAATATTATTATTAAAGTCTTTTTTAATTTTTTCTCTAATTCTTTCTGCAAATAATTTTGGTAATCCAGCTATAAATCTTTCTTTCCAATAAGCTTCTTTACAATCATCTCTAGTCATAACTTTTGAAAGGAAAACGTCTTTATACCATCTAAAATCTTGTAATTTTCTACATGTTAAATTTAATAATATTAAAGAATTTCTTTCTTGATAATCTGTTGGGTTTCCAATAAAATGTTGAATTATAGCAAATATTAGAGTATTAATTATATCGGGAATTTCAGTTGGTGTTTGAACATTATTTTCTGTTTTAATAACTATCTTTTTAGCATTAATAATTATATGTTTTTCTTCTTCTGTGAGATACTTATCCCACCAGCCTTTTAAAATTCCAGTAAAACCAGAAACTATCATATTAAGAATTGCAGTATCATCATTTCCATTTGCTTTATATGCATTAGCTGCCATTATCATTTCTTGCATTAAACTAAGAATTTGATGTTCTGTTTGGCCTTCTATACTCCATTCATATAAAGAACTTCCATCATATTTGGCTTGAACAAAAGTATGTCGCTCTTCAAATTGTAAATCAGGTGGAGTAGGTCTAGGGTAATAATTTCTTGTTTCAGGTCTATTAGTATAAGTATTATTTTTTGAAAAATGATAATTTCTTTTAATTTTATTTATAGAATCTTCTAATTGAAAATCATTAAATTGTTCTTCAATATTTTGAATTTTTTGTTCTGAAATAACATTTATGTTTAATTTTGAAAGTTTTGAATTAATATCTTTTAACATGTCTTGTTGTTTATTTAGACGTATTGGGATATCTATATTATATGGTTTAAATATTGGGTTTTCTATAGTTTCAGTTATTGTTTTAGTATTTGAAGTACTAGGCTGATCTAAAGTTTTATTAGTTTCTATTCTTTCTAATTGTTCTCCTATAGTATTTAATTTCTCATTAGTGTAATTATTTTGAAAAATAATTGCCTTTACATTTTTATCTATATCTTCCTTAAGATTTGCTAAAGGTTTTG
Source organism: Helianthus tuberosus (assembly GCA_030545235.1). NCBI lineage: Eukaryota > Viridiplantae > Streptophyta > Magnoliopsida > Asterales > Asteraceae > Helianthus > Helianthus tuberosus. Next base: position 18,159,438 of record CM060412.1, on the reverse strand, counting down.
CAATATATTCATTATTTTCAGTTTCTATCTTTATATCCATATGTGGGGGATGTATACTAGTAATATTTTTATTTTTATCTATAATTGTATAGGTTTTGGTTATAGTGTTATTAACAGATATATTTTCAAAGAATGGATACTCAATTTTATTTTCTATACAATAAAGAGAAAACCAGGAGAAAAATGGAATATTTTCATCATTTTCACACATATATAATTGCCAATCAATTTCATGTAAAAATCTTTCATCTTCATTAAATTTAGAAAAATACCATATTAAATTTTTATTATTATAATTATTGAACATTTCATTTTTTAAATATTCTAACATTTCTTTATTCATCCTTAACAAGTTGTTCTAGAAATTTTTCTCATAAGCTTTATTCTATGATTATATTCTTCTCTTAATTTTTCTTCTAAAAATGATCGATATTCACTTTTATAATTCATATAATTAGAGGGATGATCGAATTTGAAGAGCGACATACTTTTGTTCAAGCCAAATATGATGGAAGTTCTTTATATGAATGGAGTATAGAAGGCCAAACAGAACATCAAATTCTTAGTTTAATGCAAGAAATGATAATGGCAGCTAATGCATATAAAGCAAATGGAAATGATGATACTGCAATTCTTAATATGATAGTTTCTGGTTTTACTGGAATTTTAAAAGGCTGGTGGGATAAGTATCTCACAGAAGAAGAAAAACATATAATTATTAATGCTAAAAAGATAGTTATTAAAACAGAAAATAATGTTCAAACACCAACTGAAATTCCCGATATAATTAATACTCTAATATTTGCTATAATTCAACATTTTATTGGAAACCCAACAGATTATCAAGAAAGAAATTCTTTAATATTATTAAATTTAACATGTAGAAAATTACAAGATTTTAGAAAATTACAAATTAAAGAATTAGAAAGTGGAAAAAATAAAGAGGATGAAGACAATAATAACAATACTGAAAGTGATACTGAAAATACAGGAATAATAAATCGTTTAAAAGGATTAACTTCTCAAAAATGGTATACTAAGTTAAATATAATAGTCAATAATGAATTTCGATTAACATTAGTTGCTATGATTGATAGTGGTGCTGACATGAATTGTATTCAAGAAGGATTAATACCCACAAAATACTATGAAAAGACTACATATAAACTATCTGGAGCTAATGGAAACCCATTAAATATTCAATACAAATTATCAAATGTTCATATTTGCAAAGAAAACTATTGTTACAAAACTCAATTAGTTCTAGTAAAAGATTTAACATCTCAAATTATATTAGGACTCCCATTCATAACTCAATTATATCCATTTACAGTTGAAGAAAAAAGTATAAGTATTAAAGTATTAAATAAAAAGATCTGTTTTGAATTTGCTCATCCAATTACTTCAAAACAAATAAATATTTTAAGCTTAAAAGAAAAACAAAAGGAATTTTTAATAGAAGAGATTGATTATGTTAGAATAAAGAATCAATTGCAAGACAAAATAATTATAAAAAGAATACAAGAAATTGAAAATAAATTTAAAGAAAATGTCTGTGCAAATATTCCAAATGCTTTTTGGGAAAGAAAACAACATGTTGTAAAGTTACCTTATATTAAAGAGTTTAATGAGAAAAATATTCCAACAAAATCTAAAGCTATACATATGTCTCAAGAGTTAGAAAACTATTGTAAAAAGGAAATACAAGAATTATTAGATAAAAAACTAATAAGGCCATCTAAATCCCCTTGGTCCTGCTCTGCCTTTTATGTTCAAAATAGTGCAGAAATCGAAAGAGGAGCTCCTAGATTAGTTATAAATTATAAGCCATTAAATAAAGTTTTAGAATGGATTAGATACCCTATACCAAATAAAAGAGATTTATTAAAAAAGATATATGATTCAAAAATATTTTCTAAATTTGATATGAAGTCTGGATTTTGGCAAGTTCAAATTGCTGAAGAAGATAGATATAAAACTGGATTCAATGTACCATTCGGACACTATGAATGGAACGTTATGCCTTTTGGATTAAAAAATGCTCCTTCAGAATTTCAAAATATAATGAATGACATTATTTTACCATTAGGAAATTATGCAATTGTTTACATTGATGATGTATTAATATTCTCAAATTCTTTAGACCAACATTTTAAACATTTAAATTCTTTTTACAATATTATTCATAAAAATGGATTAGTTGTTTCACCTTCTAAAATAAGTCTTTTTCAAACAGAAATAAGATTTTTAGGACATAATATTATTCAAGGAACAATAAAACCTATCAATAGAAGTTTAGAATTTTCAAATAAATTTCCAAATGAAATTAAAGATAAAAAGCAATTGCAAAGATTTTTAGGATGTTTAAATTATATTCATGATTTTTTCAAAGACTTAGGAATTATATGCAAACCTTTATATGATAGATTAAAAAAGAATCCAAAACCATGGACTCAAGAACATACAGATATAGTAAAATATATTAAAGATAAAATAAAATGTCTACCATGTTTACATATTCCCCATCCCAATGCAAAATTAATTGTAGAAACCGATGCAAGTGATCTAGGATTTGGAGGAATATTAAAACAAGAATTAGATAATAAAGAAAGTTTAGTTAGATATTATTCAGGTGCTTGGAATGATACTCAGAAAAATTATTCTACAATCAAAAAGGAAATTTTAAGTATAGTTTTATGTATAAAAAAGTTTGAAGATGATTTATATATGAAACCATTTTTATTAAGAATAGATTGTTTATCTGCAAAATATATTTTAGAAAAGGACATTAAGAATTTGATTTCAAAACAAGTTTTTGCAAGATGGCAAGCATTATTAAGCAACTTTGATTTTCAAATAGAATTTATAAAAGGAGAAAATAATTCTTTACCAGATTTTTTATCAAGAGAATTTTTACAGGGAATATGAGCAACTCCGATTCTTCAAAAAAGATTGTATTCTCAAAACAACAATTCTCAAAATCTCAATTATCAAGCTCTCCAAATTCTCCTTCAAGACCAACCCATATGCAACAATTTCCCTTATTACCTAATATTCAAAACAGATTTGCCCCTCTAACCCCAGGTCCAAGACCTAGACCTCCATTCTCATCTATTATTCAAAATTTAGAATCAAAACCCATTATTCAATCTCCTTCTTTTACAAAACTCTCTAAACCAGCTTCTCCTTCAACCTCTTCACCAGCCACTATTCCCTACATTATCAACCCAAACAAAAAGATTATCAAAATTCTAGAACCTTTGGAAGTTGAAAAGGTTAATAAAACCTTCTTTTCTCTGATCGACTTCATTTTTCCAAGAGGATGTCATTTTTTCAAAGATGAATACAAAAACAGAGATTATTATCAAGCAATTTTAGAAGATTCTGAATCAGTTATTATTCGACACAATTTTAATAGTGGAGATTCTTCCAAGATTGCTTATAGTCAAGTAAAGATTTTGAAAGTCTTATCTTTAGAAGACTGGAATTCTAAGCCTTATAATCCAAAAACCCTTTCAAACTTTAGTGCTTATCCTCAATATAACTACTATGATTATCAAGATGCATGGGAATATGCGTTTTTCCTAAGAAACTTTGATCATTCTTGGTTTTTCCAATTTGATGAAGATTTTTCAAATATTTATCCAAGATGGTTTGTTAAATGGTTCAAATATATGGGAATTATTCCAGATGCTTTTCCTAAAGAAGTTTCAGAGGCATTTTCAAAATTCGTCGAGTATTTCCAACATGATGGAACACCAATTTTTGAATATACTTTACAATTCATGAGTGTTTTCAGAATTCCATGGATCTGTTTATGGACTTACAATTTTCAAGAAGAAAGTCCTACAGAACTTTCTCCTCCATTACTCTTTAGACAATACAGGTGTAAATGGTGGAATAAGTTCATTATTACAAAAGCAAATTCTCAAGCAGTTACCAAGTATTATAAGGAATTAGCTATTCAATATGAAAGAAGTTTAAAGTCTCCAATTCGAGATATCAAGGCCAGTGATGAAGACCAAGAGTATATTAAAAGATTCTCAGATTGCAAGTCTCCAGAAGACATTTTAAAATTAGTCAATGAAATCAGACAGTCTCCATCTCCTTCAAAACACTCATCTCCGGGGACTGAAGTTTTTCAAGATTCACAAGACCCATATGATTTGATGTAAAAAAAAAAAAAAATAATAATAATAATAATAATAATAATAATAATAATAATAATAATAATAATAATAATAATTATTCTTTGCCGGACAAATGATGGTGAAAGAAAAGAAGGTCCATATAATTCTACAAATGGACAATCTACTTTTCTTATTTTCAAAAGGTGGTGACCAATAATTCTACAAATGGACAATCTACTTTTCTTATTTTCTAAAAGTGGTGCAAATGGACAATCTACTTTTCTTATTTTCTAAAAGTGGTGCAATCATTCTACAAATGGACAATCTACTTTTCTTATTTTCTAAAAGTGGTGCAATCATTCTACAAAGAGACAAGATACTTTCCAATATGGTGCAAGTAATTCTCAAAATGGACAAACAACTTTTCAACAAAAGCCATTTCACATGGAAGCTTTTTCAAGATTCAATTATGAAGACCCTTTTATTCTATCTATAAAAGGGAGGATGATCAAGGAAGAAGGACACACTTTTCTACACACCTTTTCTTATTACTTCTCTTATGTATGAAAAAACCCTCAAATCCCAAAATTGTATTATCAACTTCTCTATGTTCAAGATCTTTAGATTTTCAAATTATAGTTGCTCCTCCCGACTGTAAGAAAATCAATTGTAATCCAGATTATCAATCAATAAATTCAGGTATATTTTAAATTTATATCATGGTTGTTTATATTGCCATCTATTTAAATTAATTCATATTGGTTTTATGTTTAATATAGGGTAAGGTTATTGTAAAAAAGGTTAAAAGTGTGAGAAAGGTGAGAAATATTGTGGAGATGACATGTGTCCTAAATCCAAATTAATTCAAAAGGGTAAACAAGTAATTTTATCATTAATTCAATTAATTTAAAACTTTCCATAACCGCCACCTTAATTATAGGAACTGGATTTTTTTAAAAGGTCTCTATAAACACCATTCAGCAAGTATATAACACCATTCAGCAAGTATATAACACCATTCAGCAAGCATATAACACCATTCAGTAAGCATATAACACCATTCAGCAAGCATATTACACCATTCAGCAAGCATATAACACCATTCAGTAAGCATATAACACCATTCAGCAAGCATATTACACCATTCAGCAAGCATATAACACCATTCAGCAAATATATAACACCATTCAGTAAGTATATAACACCATTCATGGACTAAACATCTGATCGAAACATATTTTTTTCTCTATATAAGTATAGCAATATGGTACTCATATTAAAGATAAAAAAAACGCTCGTTATTATGGTGTAATTTTTTTTTAAAGTTACGTATAAAAAGTTATTGACGTTTAAAAATGACGGGGGGAAGTTACATGTCCATTAATGTTAGTTTCTTAATTTAAAAATGTTAAATTTACCTATATACCCTTAATCTAGAAAATTAATATGTTTAACAGTAAACATTATTTACAAATTTGTCATTATGATCTCAACCATTAAATCAAAGATCTAATGGTGTAGATTCTTTCTTACCTTTCTCACAAAAAACCCCTTTTTTTACAGGAACCTCTACCTATATATATATATATATATATATATATATATATATATAGATTTTCTATCATTTGTGCTTACACAAATAAGCTTCTTCAAATAAGCTAAAAAACCATCTTCAAATAAGCTTCTTCAAATTAGCTTATATAAGCTAATAAGCATAAGCTTAAAAGGCTAAACCAAACACCAAGTTAAACTTATTTTGTAAAAAAAAAAGCTAAAAAAACTATAAGCTTTGTTAAAAAAGCTAGGCCAAACACCCCCTTACATGATCTTTTTACCCGAGTTGTAAAAGCTCCTCTCTACAACCGTGGAAAAAATTGTAAAATTGTAAGATCATGTGTAGTTGGAGGGTAAAACGAAGCCCCCACCCTTTGTCGCAACCCCGACCCCTGCCCCGGGAGGCGGGCGGTCGTGAGCATGCAGAGCTGGTGGTATCGGTGTTTATTTAATTTGGCTGCGGAAATTTACCTCAGGACCGTAGTTAGGAAATATTTTATCAGAGTAAAACACCTCATTTTATAAATAATAAACACATGGGTAAAACTCAAGTTTCCATTCATAATATGTTTATAGGGATAAACCCTATTTTATTCAAATAAAACGTCTTTCTTGTTTAGGTAACTTTTATAGCCACTTTTCCAAGCCTTTAGTGCTCTCCAGCTGGCTTCTAATTGGTTTTGACATCTGTTACCTGAAACGCGTTTTAAAACATTTTGTCAGTGGAAATACTGGTGAGTGCATCCCAATTTAATCAAAACATTTTTATCATTTTACAGTATTGAGGGCATCCGCAATTACATTTGTTTACATCTATCAAATTACCACCCACGGTAGTGTCAATCCTGACTTGTGGTCATGTTACTATTCTCAGTATTCGTAACAAGTAATGTATACAAAACCCCAACATACCAACATTAATTGTAGAATTACAAATACTCAATCACTGTTAATTATACTTTAAAATAGTTGAGATTTTGTAAAAACAATTTATAAAAAGAGAATGACTCACATTGCTGTTTTAGATAATTCCTGGTGACTTCCTGGTTATAATCTATTAAATTAAACAATGCACACATGTTAGTAAAATAACCCAATTTACATTAGCTATACCCCCTTCCGAGACAGAACTCCAACGACTGAGTCAGGCAGAGCCTCGACATGCGTTACGGAGCACTAGATCAATCGGGCAGAGTAACTAATACGTAATCGGGGGTTATAATACTTACAACGAGGCAGAGCTTCGCTTTTTAGTGGGTATTATACCCGAGCAGAATTTCTATTATATATAGAATTTGAGAGAGAGATCGAAAATTTGAACGAGTAACAACTGAAGCTGAAAGCTCCTATTTATAGTGCTGATCTGCCACCCGGTCGCGCCCCGCGACAGATGAAGGCTAAGCCTTCGCGGCCCGCGAGGCCTTCTAGGGTAGGCTCTAGCTTTGCTGAGTTGACGGCTAGCTTCGACACGACTGAGACACGTAGCAGCACCGGGTCGCGTCTGGTGTCATGGGGTCGCGGCCCGCGACAGACTTCCATGTCTGTGTCGCGCCCCGCGAGAGACTAAAAGTATTGTTTTTATTTGATTTTTAGTAAAATAAAGGTATTTCGGGACCATTTTTCGTATACGGGGTGTATTTTAAGACGTATGGAAGTACTTTAAGGGTTTCAAGAGAGTTGTTATACCCTTTGGCGTTTTTCACCATATGGTACTCCAGTTAGCAAGGTGGCTTTATTGGGTGTTTTCTTAAAATGGGCGTAGTGGAATAAAGCCCTATAATACCCCAACCAATCATTACCCAATTATTATTTTTTTGTTTTTTTAATTTAAAACTAATGATATTTGAGTTGGAACAATCTGATTGGCCAAAGAAACAAGGGACCGGCGTTTTTTAAAGCACGCCTGGGGTAATATTTTTGAAAAAACGCTCAGGGGGCGGTTGTGGGGCTTGATTGGGCCTTTTTTTGGGGAAAACGCCAAAAAACCTCCACTACGGGTGGTCTAAACGCCGTTATCGTTAAATGCGCTGTTGTTCGTTATCTAATTTTACAGGGGGAAATTTTCGTGGAAATGTAATTAGAAAATTAAACTTAAATTAGTGGCATAAAAATTAAATGCCACTAAAGATGTATGTTGAGCAAATATGGTATTTCTAAAGTTCCACTAAAAAGCTAAATTGGTGGCATAATAAAACTAAATGCGACTAAAAATATGTGGTAAGCAAATTTGAAAAGGTAAAGTGCCACTAAAATCCTAAATTGGTGGCACAAAATATAAACGTCATTAAAAATATGAGTTACTAAATGACATTTTTTATAGTGATTATTGGTTAGAGAGTTTATTATTGTACTGGGCTTGGATAATGACCTAGCCCAGTTAGAAACCCAGTTCACGCACATGTGGTAGATAAACATGTTTTGTGATTAGGGTTTGTAACAACAAGAGAAAAAGCTTTAGAGAATTCTAGAGAGAGACAAGAGAATTCGTAGGAGAGTGAGAGGCAAGATCACAGAGATGGGCTGTGAGGTTGTGTGAGTCTTGAGTTGATTGTAAAACTGCAAGTTTGGATAATCAATAGAAGACTGTTTAATTATAGTTATGTTTCTACTGCTTTCTGTGATCATCTGATCTATATGATTCCGTACTATAGGTTAGATAGACAATTCTGTGAAAGATCCATAGGATTAAGGGACCCACAACATGTCAAATATTGTCGCTTTTTTGTTCTTTATCATGACGAACCCAGCGATCGTCGGTACCGTTAAAGTATTCGTTATTGTGGTTTTTCTCGATGTTGCCATATAAAATTCATAAAAAAATAGTTGTATTTGTAGTTGAGTATTATTGGTATTGTTAACTCTAGCGAGTGCTGATAATCGACCTGATATCGATCGAAAACATCGGTACCGGTATCGAAATTCGTTTTTATGATTTTCGTTTTATGTAAAGCACGAGTTAATATATTCTCTTGGGCATATGTGTTTAAGCCCAAGAGAATATACATCCATCCAAGATCATATAAATATACATCAAGTTCGATCCTCCACTTGTGGCGGAGTGGTGGAAAGAGTTTGGGTTTCCTTGGAGACCCAGGTTCGATCCCCACCCGCTGCATTTGGGGGAAAATGACCCCAACCTTGATTGAGGGGTCATGGCAATGATGGATAAGAGCCTTGAGTGCGTAATAGCCCGGGTTCGAGTCTTGAGCCGCACACGAGTTTTCTATTACCCAGCGGTTACTCCGGCTCTTGAGTGCGGAGGCCGCAACTGCAGTCAAGTGGCTGCCGGGGGGAAATTTTCTCGTGGAGCGCCTATGGTCAACCTCGGATGCCTCGCCCGAGGGGGACTAGGGACCCATGCAATGTGGGTGTGATCCTCTAGTCTGTTGGAGTCAATCGCCGTTCAAAAAAAATATAAATATACATCAAGTAAATATAATATTGATATTTAGAAATATTAATGTACCGTTACTCTCAACTGACGTGACTTGTGTTTACATTGACGAGAGCAACAGCAAAGAAAATTTTCAACTACCTCAAAATCCAATAACAATAATAGAAGATACATTCAATGTTAACGTGTTGTTTGGGTTTGTAGACCCTAACTTTTTTTTTAACGGCAAATTTCTTTTTAATTCCTGTCGTCTATGAGACTTGAACCCAATACCTCACATTCTCAAGGTGTTTAAAGGCTTTGTCTTTGCAAATGGACCACCACCCCATTGGTACGTGTTGTTTGGGTGCTTTCTCTTTTGTGTCGCTTTTTATTATTAAATGAAACTATGTGAATATAAATTAATTGGCCGGTGTGTTGTGTCGCTTTTTATTATTAAATGAAACTATGTGAATATAAATTTACTGACCGGTGTTTTAAATATATACGTTATGAAAAAAAAAGAACAAAGAAAAAGTAAACAGCACATAATCAAGTTATATCTAGGGTACTATCTTTTTTTTAATGGCCAACAGAATCAATCCCGAGCACTCTCGGGGCACCCACTGGACAAACGGAGTACTCCGAGAGTAAACCGAGTCCACCACCAATTCCGGGGAAAACCCGATAACCCACCCGCCTGTAGGCACGACGATAAAATTACCGGTAAAACCCGTTTGGCTCAAGGATCCAACCCAAGTTTCCTTGGGTCTCTTATCATTGACCACCAGTGCCTCACCCTGCACCAAGTGAGAGTTGAACTTGCATCTCTCAAGAAACATACAAGCCTTCCACCACTTGATGTAGAGATCATTGGCGCACCCTTATATCTAATGCGCAAACTAGACGTTAGACATGATACATGTGGTAAAATCATTATTCTCAAATATGAAAAAATAATATTTTGGCTAAGAAGGATAGGAAGCAATAAAATTATGAGATGTGTCAAAATTTAAAAATAAAAAGTAAGGGTATTTTAGTCAATTTTATCCAATCTTCTCAATTATTTTTTCTCTATATATAACTTCAAAGCCCACAATTTTCAAAATACATCATCTTCAACATTTTCTTCACTTTCTATCTTATTTTCGTCACCAATCAATTATTCAAACACCCAATCAACGTGTTCTTCAACTTTTTTGAAGAAACTCAGTTTAATTTCATGCAATATCTCATTTTTTTCCCGTGATTTTGAAGCGAATCACTCGATTCGTTCTATTCGATCGCTAATAAGTGTTTCTAGCATTCAAATTTCGTCAATCGTTGAAGAAATTCGAAGAAATCGGCTTCGATCCATGTAAGAAAATTTTGAATTGCATTTTTACGATCAGGTTTTTGAATTGAGTCATTGCGTTTTACATATGAATGAAAAAACAATTTTTTTTTTGTATTTTCAGTCAATTGCGTTTTAGAAATAACACATTTTATTGTGTTTTTTAATCCATTGCGTTTTAGGTAAAAAAATTATTTGTTTTTAGTCCATTGCGTTTTAGAAAAAAAAATACTTTCTTTTGTGTTTTTGTCTATTTTTTATAGGAAAACACATTTTTATGTGTTTTTTGGTCCAATACGTTTTAGAAAAATACATTTTGAAGTATTTTTAGTTCATTGCGTTTTAGGTAAAACACATTTTTATGTGTTTTTAGTCCATTGCGTTTTAAAAGAAAAAATACATTCTTTTGTGTTTTTTTGTCTATTGCGTTTTAGGAAAAACACATTTTTATGTGTTTTTTGGTCCATTGCGTGTTAGAAAAACACATTTTGAAGTGTTTTTAGTCCATTGCGTTTTAAGTAAAACACATTTTTATGTGTTTTTAGTCCATTGTGTTTTAGAAGGAACACTTTCTTTTGTGTTTTTAGCCCATTGCGTTTTAGAAGGAACACTTTCTTTTGTATTTTTAGTCCATTAAGTTTTAGAAAAAAATCATTCTTTTGTGTTTTTCAGCTATTGCGTTTTAGAAATAACACATTTCTTTTGTGTTTTTTGTCTATTGCGTTTTAGAAACAAGATATTTCTTTGTGTTTTTTGTCAGTTACGTTTTAGAAAAAAAGTCATTTTTTATGGTTTTTGTCCATTGCGTTTTACGCAACTGGGTTTGGAAAAAAAAATTTGGAAAAGAGAGCAACAGTATACTCGTTTTAAAGATAAAAAAACGCTCATTTTTTGTGCAATTTTTATAAAAAAAATAATGTCGTATGAAAGAGTTATTAACATTTAAAAATGGGGGGGGGGGGGGTTGGTGGAGAGAGAAACTATTGTCTTGGATTGACTAGAATGCCCTAGACAAACCCACACACCTCTTTTTTTTTCCCCTTCAATTTCACTCATTTAATCTTAACTCTTGATTAATAAATAGATGGGGAAGATTACTTCCTAGCCTTCCTACCCAAATAAACTTCCTATTATATCCTGACTCTTATGGTTGAATAAATGGTAGCGAGTCATTTTTTATCATTTTTTTTGAGTTATTTAAAAACTAGAACTCTTAATTTTAATAAAATCATTAATTTAATTCTATAAGTAATTTGCGTATGAATACTTATAATAGGTGTTTTAATTTTTATTTTTTGAACGGCAAGTAATGATGTGCCAACCATCGTGACACCGGACGCTATGGCCAAGGTCGACTACTCGATCGTCGCTAGCCCCTTGGCTTCCCAGATGCGTGGAAACCAGACCTCCATCCGCCCAAAGGCACGACAGTTGAATAATCGGTAAAACCTCGCCTCCCATCCAAGATGAACTGGCACCACCCGTATTCGCCCTTCACCTGGATGCCGCAGAAAATAATGGGGAGAGTGATAGTCGATCTTGGGTCACAAGAAACACCAAATCTTTCCCAAACCCTTCCAGTGTTCCACCATTACCGGCACTTTTTTTTGAACGGTGACTTTCTTTTTGAGTGACCAATGTCACGCCGCCTAATCGGCGGCCCTAACCAAGTCTGCCCAGACTTACGTTGTCTTAACCGAGCCCGCGCTGGGTTGGCCAGACTTGGTTACGGCGTTCCCCCGGAAACCATACTGCCTCCACACGAGTTGCCTCGCTGAAGTAACAGCCGGATGAAAACTCAGGATCGAACCCCCCCTCGGTGGGTTTGTCACCATCATTGCCCAATATCCACCCCAATATGACACAAGTGGGAATTGAACTTGAGTCTCCATTGGAAACCCAAGTCTCCTACTACTAGGCCACAAGTGAGGGGATATTACCGGCACTTATGTTAAGTCGGTAGATTTGGGCCACTTAAGCTATTTCGTGGTTTCCAATATTACATTACACAAACAATATAACTATTTTTTTGAACGGCCAACAAAGCGATTATTATTAAGCAAAAAGAGCCGAGCTAACAAACACATTAGCCCGGCATCAAGGTTACATCGGATTCACTATCACGCCTAAAACATATATTTTTTTAAACGCCCATACAAAACAGATCAAATTCGCACCAATTTATCCATGTTAGGTCTCTCGCCTTTGCCCGATTTTTTAACCATAAAAAACTTTGTGCCTTTATTTCTTCTAGTGTCCTTCCAAGGTGAGGCTGAACCTGTTGAAACACCTTTTTGTTTCTGCATCTCCACAAGCACCAGATAGTTGTTTGAATAATAGTATATACCACCCTTTTCCATTTTTGTGAACCCCGTAAATGCGAGTGAACATATACAAGATCGTTAGCACTAAAGGCAAACACCGAAATACCTTTGCACCAGCTTGAAATCCGGTCCCATATCCACTGTGAAAATCTGCAAGAAATAAAGAGGTGGTCGACAGACTCGTCTTCCTCGTTGCACAAGACGCAGTGCAACGATCCCACATGAACTTGCCTTCTTGACAACTCGATCTTTGTCGGGACTCTGTTTCTTGCCACACGCAAAGCCAGGAAGTTCACTTTCAATGGCGACCATTTGTTCCAATCAAATCTGAACCCGTTGTCCGAGATATTTAAGCTTCGCAACCTTATGCACATGCTACGGACCGAGAAGGTGCCCGAAGTATCCAGCTCCCATCTCCATTCGTCGTCATCATCCTTGAACTCAGCAGCCCCCAAAGCTCCAGAGAGTTCATTTAATTCTGAAATTTCAGCAACCATTTGCGGTCTTCAGATCCAATGAAAGCAGATCACAAGTGCACCGCCCGCTCGCCTAATCTGTTTTGCAACCGATACTTGTTTGTACCTTTCTATGCTGAACTACCTAGGAAATTTGTATCTGAGGGGCTCTTCTCCGATCCACGAGTCTATCCAGAATCGAGTCGTTGCACCATCACCACAATTTACTCGAATCAAGCAACTGAACCCCTACAGTCTCGAAATCCTTCTCTAATCCACTAATTTGTTTCCGAGGGCTGGGTAATGACAACACAGCTGGTATATAGTTCCAATTTCTTAACGACCCGTGCACACTCCAAATTACTTTCTTCCACAAGCTTTGTTTGTCAGTTTTGAAGCGCCACCACCACTTTGCCAATAACGCAATATTTGCATCCTTCAAGTACCCAAATCCCAACCCTCCTACCTCCTTTGGAGCACATACATCCTCCCAAGCCACCCACCTCATTTTTTGCAAATCCGATCCCCCACCCCAAAGAAAGTCCCTACGTATCTTTTCCAATTGTTTTAAAACTAGCGCTGGGGCTTTGAATATAGAGAAAAAATATGTAGGAAGCGAGCTCAACACCGATTTTATGCGAGTTATACGACCTCCAAAGGAAATTGTATTAGCTTTCCAAATCGAAAGACGCTTCTTAAAGGTGTCCACTATCGCTTTCCAGTTATTTACAAGATTCATATTCGCCCCTATCAAGAGCCCCAAATGCTTGAAATGGAACGTCCCAACCCTACATTTTAATCCCCCCGCCATTTCTTGTACCGCTGTCTCTTCAACCCCGACCCCGAAGAGCCTACTTTTCGATGCGTTCACCCGGAACCCCGAAGCCAAATAGAAACATCTGAGAATTCTACTTAGATTAAGCACATTCCTGACCGACCAATCTGTCACGGCCCTCAGCCCTGGTTTGACCCGGTCCAGAACCGCAAGGCAGGAAATCCCGTGGTATCTAATTTATTGACAGCGGAAGTCTTTTTAAATAGGATCAATTATTATTAAAACTGCTCGTTTATATATAATATAGGGATAACTCCCATAATTTACAAACACTTGATTTCACTGGGAAATCCTTTATTTCTTTAAAACATGTTTCTTTATTTATTTACATTGAGCCACTTTCTAAGCTTGTAGTGCTCCAAGGCACTTTTCCTTTGCTCACAACAGATCACCTGAAACATGTTTGAAAAAGGTTTTGTCAGCAGGGAAATACTAAGTGAATCATTCTATTTATTAAAACATCCTGTTATAATGTACAGTATTAAGAGCGATTACAATTGCCTCATCTTTTAAATTAACTGATCCAGTTATCACTTTACCGGACTGTGACTGTGGACATATCACTTGTAGGGTCCTTTCACCCCAAGTGATAAATAATTAGTAGCTATGTGCACATTCCCCCACATACTGGCAGTAATTTCAGATAACAACGACTTAATCCCTGTAACTATAATTTTGATAAAAACATGTTTTTGAAAAGTAATTTGATAAAAAGAGAATGACTCACATTGTAGATTTAACGAGCATAATATAAGCCTACTGATTAGCCTTGATTTAACCTAATTTAATTAACAATGCACACACAATAGGTTAGTAACTAATACAACAGTTACGACAATTCACGAGATTAAACCTTCACAACGATTTATTAGTGCAATACTTAACAATTCAGCGGATTCACAACGAATGACAGAGTATAGTCCGAATTCGAGCAGTACTCAAACATTCAAGTCGAAATCACGATGAATTAACAAAGTATAATCTCAATTTGAGCGGCACTTAAACAATCGTTGGATAGTTATAATCGATCGGACGTTGAATCGTAATAGCGATCGAGTTATTACCCTGATTGTGGCAGCAATTAGTGATTAGTGTGTGTTAATTGTGTAAACAGAAAGTAATTTCGATATCAGAAACGAATTTCTTCGTCGAACTTATGCCAAATTTCAAGTCCCAAGGTCTGCTATTTATACCCAAAGTTTGGTCAACCCTGTGCATCGTAGGCCTAAAAACCCCTGCGCATCGTATGGTATTTTAACAGGCTTGCGCATCGTAGGCCTTAAACCCCTGCGCATCGTATGGTTTGAAAAATAGGTTTATAGAGTAGCCACGTTTGGGACTAGCTATGCTGAGTTGACACTTTCTAAATTTAACATTTTGACAGCGAGTAATATAGATAAATATTAACTAGGGTATATACCCCCCTGCGTTTTAGGGGCCCTAATCCTGATTCTGAAAATTATGAAAATTTTAGGGTTTGTTCAGAATCACTTGGGTTTCTCAATTAGGGTTTCCTATTGACCAAATTAAAATAATAACTAGGACTTTTGATGAGAGTTGTTACATTCTTCCCACCTTAATAAAAATCTCGTCCTCGAGATTTACTGGAATAAATGGGGATACTTTTTCTTCATTTCTGATTCCAGCTCCCAAGTGTATTCAGCTCCTCTTTTTGAATCCCATCTAACTTTGACTAAAACTAGTCTTTTATGTTTGAGAAACTTAATCTTTCGATCCTCAATTTGAATAGGTTTCTCAACAAATTTTAGCTTTTCGTTTACCTCTATATCTTGAAGAGGTACTACCAGTGATTCATCTGATAAACATTTCTTCAGATTGGATACATGAAATACATCATGTACTCCAGCTAATTCTTCTGGTAGTTGTAAACGATAAGCAACTGGTCCTATACGTTGGATAACTGAAAATGGTCCTACGTATCTTGGACTTAGCTTTCCTTTCTTACCGAATCTAACTACTCCTTTCCAAGGAGAAACTTTCAATAGTACTTTATCTCCTACTTGGAATTCTAACGGCCTGCATCTATTGTCTGCATAACTCTTTTGGCGATCTTGAGCCGTCTTCAATCTTTCCTTGATTTGAGTAATCTTGTCGGTCGTTTCTTGTACTATCTCCGGACCTGATAATTGATTTTCTCCTATTTCTGCCCAACATACTGGAGTTCTGCACTTTCTTCCATACAGTGCTTCAAATGGAGCAGTTTCAATGCTTGAATGATAACTGTTATTATAGGAGAATTCAATCAGAGGTAAGTGATTATCCCAATTTCCACCAAAATCTATTACACATGCTCGGAGCATGTCTTCCAGAGTTTGGATTGTCCGTTCACTTTGTCCGTCTGTTTGGGGATGATATGCAGTACTCAGATTGAGTCGAGTTCCCATAGCTTGCTGGAAACTTTTCCAGAAATGAGAAGTAAAACGACTATCCCTATCCGAAACAATGGAGAGTGGGACTCCATGTAGGGATACAACTTCATCTACATACAATTTAGCCAGTCTTTCCATGCTAAAGGTTTCTTTCATTGGTAGAAAGTGAGCTGATTTAGTTAATCGATCCACAATTACCCAAATCGCATCATTACCTTTTCTGGTTTTGGGTAACTTAGTAACAAAATCCATTGTTATAAGTTCCCATTTCCATACTGGCATTTCCAATTGTTGTAGTAAACCTAAGGGTTTCTGATGTTCTGCCTTAACTTGTGAACAAGTAAGACATTTAGAAACATATCGTGCTATATCCCTTTTCATGCCTATCCACCAGAAATTCTTTCTTAAATCTTGGTACATTTTATTGTTTCCTGGGTGCATAGTATACCTAGATTTATGAGCTTCTTCTAAAATCTTAGGTCTTAAATCTCCCTGCTTAGGTACCCAAATTCTACTTTTGTGGAATCTCCAAATTCCATCTGCTCCTTGTTCTAATTCCTTCATTCGTCCTTTCATTCCTTCAGCATCATCCTTGATTGCTGTAACTTGAACATTCTTCAATTGTTCCATTAAATCTATTTGTAGATTTAATCTGAGAGCACGAACTCGTCGTTGTTTCTCATAATACTTACGACTTAAGGCATCTGCAACTACATTTGCCTTTCCTTCGTGATACTGAATATCACAGTCATAGTCACTTAGGATTTCCATCCATCTCCTTTGCCTCATGTTTAACTCTTTTTGCCCAAATATATATCTTAAACTTTTGTGGTCTGTGTAGACAGTAAATTTACTTCCGTAAAGATAATGTCTCCAAATCTTAAGTGCAAAAATTACGGCTCCTAATTCTAAGTCATGAGTCGTATAATTCTCCTCGTGCTTTTTCAACTGCCTAGAGGCATACGCAATTACCTTCTTGCGCTGCATCAACACACATCCGAATCCTAATTTTGAAGCATCACAATATACTTCAAAATCTTCTGTTCCTTCGGGTAATGCTAAAATTGGAGCATTCGTCAATCGGTGTTTTAAAATCTTAAAAGCTTCTTCTTGCTTAGGTCCCCATTCAAACTTAGTGGCTTTACAGGTTAACTTAGTTAATGGTACGGCTATCTTGGAAAAATCCTTAATAAACCGTCTATAATACCCAGCTAAACCTATAAAACTTCTAATTTCCATAGCTGTTTGTGGGACCTTCCATTTAGTGATTGCTTCTATTTTAGCAGGATCTACGTGAATGCCTTCGTGATTCACCATATGTCCTAGGAATTGCACTTCTTTTAACCAAAATTCACACTTTGAGAATTTTGCATAAAGCTTTTCTTTTCTTAACAAAGTTAAGAGTGCATGCAAATGTGATGCGGGCCCAAGTGTGGAGGAGCGGGCCATCTTGTATTTGGAGGCCCAAGATCGCGTAACAAAAGGGGCTTCACTAAAATGGCTCTAACTTGGGCTACGGAGGTCCGTTTTAGGCGTGCGACCAGGCGAATTTCTGTTATTTGCCTTTTTATGTTTTTTTAAGAATTTTGGGCATTTTGTTTTTGGGCTTGTGTTTGGCCCGTTATCTTTTTAGGCCCATTTCGAATTTCTGTTCTTATTTATACGTCCCTTTAGTAATTGAAACAATCAGAATTGAATTTTGAGAAAACTGAATTTTCACTTCAAATTCCGTGGCCTTTGGGTTGCAATTTGGGGGTTGGGGAAGAACTACACGGGTATTCGTAGAATCAACGTGTTTGATCTTCATTATCACACTACTCACTACATCAAAATGCTTGCAATGTTCTTCTTGACTTTTGGAATAAATAAGTATATCGTCGATGAATACGATTACAAATTTATCCAAGTATGGTTTACAGATCCGATTCATCATGTCCATAAATGCTGCTGGGGCATTTGTTAGTCCAAAGGGCATGACTGTAAACTCATAATGGCCATACCTAGTTCTGAAAGCAGTTTTAGGTATGTCTTCTTCTTGTACTTTCAACTGGTGATATCCAGATCTTAGATCTATTTTAGAAAAATACCTAGCACCTTGAAGTTGATCAAAAAGATCGTCAATCCTAGGTAATGGGTATCGATTCTTAATTGTAACCTTATTCAATTCTCTATAATCGATACACATTCTCATCGAACCATCCTTTTTCTTTACAAACAACACTGGCGCTCCCCAAGGGGATGAGCTAGGTTGTATGAATCCTTTACTTAGTAATTCATCTAATTGCGTTTTTAGTTCTAACATTTCTGTAGGTGCTAACCGATAAGGTGCCTTGGCTATCGGTGTAGTTCCTGGAATTAGATGAATCCTAAATTTCACTTCCCTATCTGGAGGTAATCCCGGTAAATCTTCTGGGAATACATCCGGATATTCTGAGACTACAGGAATTTCCTTAAGTTCTTTACCCTTAGTACTAATGATTACTGAAATCATATATACTATTCCTTGTTTTCGTTCATAATTAGCAACTTTCATTACTGATATGAACTTCATAGGCTTACGTGGTTTATCTCCTGTAATCACAATTACTTCTCCGGTGGGTGCCTGAATTTCTATAGAGTTCTTATCACATAGAATTCGAGCATGGTTGGCTACTAACCAATCCATTCCTAACACAACATCGAATTCGGCTAATTTCATAGGTAACAGGTTTGCAGAAAACTTATGGCCTAATAGTTCTATTTTTCCTTCTTGCAAAACCTTATTTATGTTAACTGAATTCCCGTCTGCCGTTTCTACTGTAAAAATTTGCCTAAGGGTGGTTAAAGGTAACTTAAGAGCTTGACAAAATGAAGTATTTATAAAACTTTGGTTTGCACCAGAGTCAAATAATACTTTTGCGTATACGTTGTGAACTAAGAACGTACCCGCTATCACATCTGGGATGAGTTCTGCCTCCTGAGTAGTTAGCTGGAATGCTCTGACATTCTTCTTTGTACCTCCATCTGCTGGTTTAGTTTTGTTATCTGCTGGTTTGACCAATTTCGGGCAATCTGGCCTGAAATGTCCAGTTTCTCCACAATTGTAACAAATTGTGGAT
Organism: Helianthus tuberosus; assembly: GCA_030545235.1. Classification (NCBI taxonomy): domain Eukaryota; kingdom Viridiplantae; phylum Streptophyta; class Magnoliopsida; order Asterales; family Asteraceae; genus Helianthus; species Helianthus tuberosus. The sequence continues at coordinate 18,139,946 of CM060412.1, read as the reverse complement.
TTCTTCCTACAGTTCTCCTCTTGATGCCCCGGAATTTTGCAAAAATTGCAATATCCCTTGCATCTTCCAAAATGCTTCTTTTTGCAGTTTCTACAATACTGAGGAATTGAGGATTGCCCGGTTCCTCTTTTCTTGAACCGATTATTATCATTACCCACACGAAATCCTTGGGTAATCTTTTGAGCCAATTCCTTCTTTCGATCTTCTTCTCTTGTTCGCACTAGTTCATCGGTTAGGGTATTAGCTAATTCCACAGCATCGTCAATAGTGCGAGGTCTCGCAGCTTTAACAATGTTACGGATTTCGCTAATTAGTCCCCAAATATAGCGAGAAATGAGTACCGGTTCTGGCGAAGCCAGTGTTGGTACCACTCTAGCATATTCAAAGAATGTCGAAGTATAACCGCGACACTCTACGCCTACCATACGATGGTTTAGGAACTTATTTGCCATCTGTTCCTTTTCATATTCAGGACAGTATTTTCTTTCTACAAGAATTTTAAATTCTTCCCAGTTCATAGCATAAGCCATCCTTCTTCCTTTTGCTTGTAGCACCGTGTTCCACCATTCTAGTGCCCCTTCTTTGAAAAGGTTTGATGCGTACATAACCTGATCTTCTTCAGAACACTTACTTATTGAAATTACTGCTTCGGTTTTCTCTAACCAACGCAGTACTGCAGTTGCTCCTTCGTTGCCTGCAAATTCAACAGGTTTACAAGAAAGAAATTCTTTGAAAGTGCAACCAGGTGTTGCGGCTTTCATTTTCTTAGGAGGTGGAGCCTGTCGTGGATTATTATCGTCATGATTGCCGCCTCCATTTACACTATGACTAAAATTATCTTCCTGAGTACGTTTACTAGGAACGATTTGTTGTGGTTCGATTGGATTCTTTATAGCAGCAACGAATGCTGGAATAGCATTAGCTATCCCCTGAGCAACAATATTTTCTATATCCTGTCTAGTCATATACTGGTTTTCCTGATTTTGTTCAGATTGATTCCCTTCATTAAGTGGTTCATTATTAGCGTTTTCCATCTGATAATTATTAAAAATATAACTATTAGTATCAAATGATAAATAAAACAATTACACAGAAGCACATAAAATCTGGTAACACAGATATATATATATCCAAAATTGTCGATGTTTCGATTTCTATTTTGCTTTATATATTATATAGGCATCCATACACACTATTTATCTTACAATGTTTTATTTCCCATTTACAGAGTTATATATTATTATTATTATTATTATTATTATTATTATTATTATTATTATTATTATTATTATTATACAGGCATTCTTCCCAAACCCCACTATTCTTTGGTTCAACTAGCAGTTTAGTAGCGACGCTCCCTTTCGTCGTACTTCCAGGAAATTTGCTCCCCCATTTCCCGGATCCTATTCCCTGTACTTATCAGTTCTTCACCGTACTGACGGAGTTCAGCTAAGTTTTCGTTACTCATTGGAGGATTGGGGATAGGTTCTGGTTCCCACTGTGGAAGGAAAGAATAAGGACTGTTGACGATATTTTCGAATTGCCAGTCATTTGTCCACCATTCTTCCATTTGACCTAAGGGTCGAGTGTGGATTAGTGGATCTGGAATAGCTGGTTCCAGATTAACAGGAAGTTGGGTTTCTAGGTAAGGATATAGATTATTATGGATAGGGCTAATGACATCACAATTTGCCAGTAGACGGTCGATTTCGTCTTGAAATGTGATTTCTTCAGCTTGTCTAGAATTCTCTCCAATTTCTATTCCTTTTTGTTTATAATCTTTCCTGATCTCTATCTCTGCTGGATTTGAACTTTCTCCAATTTCGATTCCTTTTCCTTTCTCTATAGGGTTTTCTATTTTAGGGAGTTTCTTAGTAGCTGGCTTTCTTCTGCGTACTTTTCTCCATCCTACATATCTTATCTTCTTTTTAAGTTTTGCTTTTTCCAGCGGTGGAGCTTGGAATTCCAGGGGTTCCTCTATATCAGCAATATAACCAGTAAAGTCGTGGGAGACTTCAATTGGTACTGGGTAGAGGTTGAGATTCTGAAATGCTTCTGATATCTCAGTCATGCTGGACAGCATATATGCAAAATGCACAAAAATGCTAAGTTAAAACTTTGGAACAAAGTTTAACAAATAAACATTAAGTTTATTGCATACGGATTTGTACAAAAGACTACAGGAAAGTGAACACACTATAATTTATTTATTTACTGGGTATTACTTTTCTACTAGACCAGGCTTTAAAATTTAGAGATTTGCATTCTCTGCTACGGTAGCTAACATATAAAGGTTTTCCCATTTTTCATCTAAGGTATCTTCCCAAGGTGACTTATTGCCTAATTCCTGGATTTCTGGATTAAACCTCACTTTCTTGGCTTGGGTTTTCTTTATTTTCTCCTGTCCCTTTCTAAGAATCGAATTTCTTTTATCTTGGGTGAGAGGATTTTCATAATTTGCTTTACGGACAAAAATCCCTTCTTCCAGATCTGCTGGGTGTTTGGAGGAAGAGGTTCCTTTTTCTGTGGGTGCAGTATCTAATTTGTGGTAGATAGCAGAAATATTTTGTTTACCCATACTGTAACTCAACAATTAATCAGTTAATAAAACATATTTTCACAGAATAGCAATTAAATTTCTCAATTATTTTAATAGGCTAAAATCAATAGTAAGCTTAAATCAGTGGCTATGATACCACCTTTTCCTGTCACGGCCCTCAGCCCTGGTTTGACCCGGTCCAGAACCGCAAGGCAGGAAATCCGATGGTATCTAATTAAGTGACAGCGGAAGTCTTTTTAAACAGGATCGATTAGTATTAAAACTGCTCGTTTATATATAATATAGGGATAACTCCCATAATTTACAAACACTTGATTTCACTGGGAAATCCTTTATTTCTTTAAAACATGTTTCTTTATTTATTTACATTGAGCCACTTTCTAAGCTTGTAGTGCTCCAAGGCACTTTTCCTTTGCTCACAACAGATCACCTGAAACATGTTTGAAAAAGGTTTTGTCAGCAGGGAAATACTGAGTGAATCATTCTATTTATTAAAACATCCTGTTATAATGTACAGTATTAAGAGCGATTACAATTGCCTCATCTTTTAAATTAACTGATCTAGTTGTCACTTTACCGGACTGTGACTGTGGACATATCACTTGTAGGGTCCTTTCACCCCAAGTGATAAATAATTAGTAGCTATGTGCACATTCCCCCACATACTGGCAGTAATTTCAGATAACAACGACTTAATCCCTGTAACTATAATTTTGATAAAAACATGATTTTGAAAAGTAATTTGATAAAAAGAGAATGACTCACATTGTAGATTTAACGAGCAGAATATAAGCTTACTGATTAGCCTTGATTTAACCTAATTTAATTAACAATGCACACACAATAGCTTAGTAACTAATACAACAGTTACGACAATTCACGAGATTAAACCTTCACAACGATTTATTAGTGCAATACTTAACAATTCAGCGGATTCACAACGAATGACAGAGTATAGTCCGAATTCGAGCAGTACTCAAACATTCAAGTCGAAATCACGATGAATTAACAAAGTATAATCTCAATTTGAGCGGCACTTAAACAATCGTTGGATAGTTATAATCGATCGGACATTGAATCGTAATAGCGATCGAGTTATTACCCTGATTGTGGCAGCAATTAGTGATTAGTGTGTGTTAATTGTGTAAACAGAAAGTAATTTCGATATCAGAAACGAATTTCTTCGTCGAACTTATGCCAAATTTCAAGTCCCAAGGTCTGCTATTTATACCCAAAGTTTGGTCAACCCTGCGCATCGTAGGCCTAAAAACCCCTGCGCATCGTATGGTATTTTAACAGGCTTGCGCATCGTAGGCCTTAAACCCCTGCGCATCGTATGGTTTGAAAAATAGGTTTATAGAGTAGCCACGTTTGGGACTAGCTATGCTGAGTTGACACTTTCTAAATTTAACATTTTGACAATGAGTAATATAGATAAATATTAACTAGGGTATATACCCCCCTGCGTTTTAGGGGCCCTAATCCTGATTCTGAAAATTATGAAAATTTTAGGGTTTGTTCAGAATCACTTGGGTTTCTCAATTAGGGTTTCCTATTGACCAAATTAAAATAATAACTAGGACTTTTGATGAGAGTTGTTACACAATCCCCTAAAAAGATTACGTTATTGGCATAGAAGAAATGTGACAACACTGGCCCTTGTGAGGCGCACACTATCCCATCCAAGAGACTTATGGAGCATGCTCGTTTTACCACTCCCGATAGTGCTTCCATGGCTAGAATGAACAAGAAATGTGATAATGGGTCACCTTGTCGCAAGCCTCTATAACATGAAAACTCTTGAGTCGGCGACCCACTCACCAAAACCAATGCCCGTGCGGATTACACCGTCGCCATAACCCACTTTCTCCATAATATTGGAAATTCCATTTGACCCATAACAGAATCAAGAAAATCCCAACTTAGTGAGTCGTATGCTTTTTCTATATCCACCTTGTAAATCATCCCAGCTTTATTTCTACTCTTCAACCATGGTATAAGTTCGTTCAAGATAAGGGGCCCATCCAATATGCTTCGGTTAGAAAGAAAGGTCTTTTGTTCTTCGGAAATTAACTTATATATTACCATCATCAACCGATTTACCAACACCTTCAAAATAACCTTATTGATACACCCAACAAGGCTAATCGGCCTATAGTCCCCTAGATCCCCGGGGTCGTCACACTTCAGAATTAGAGCGATAAAAGATGACGTGCAACCGTAACTCAAGTTGCCTTTATGGTGAAATTCTTCGAAAAGCTTCACAAAGTCAGCTTGTAAAAGGTTCAACACCGCTTTAAAAAATGAAAATTGATGTCGTCCGGGCCCGGGACCTTGTCGCCTTCACACTCCCATATTACCGCCTTAATTTCATTGAGGGAGAAAGGAACCACTAGTGCATTTACTTCCATCTCAGAGATTGTGTTAATGTTGTGACAAACTAATCTTGGTCGGGATGCTACCGGTTCGTGAAACTTACCTGCAAAAGAGGCACATATTTTATCTTTGACCAAAATAAGTGATGTCTCCCAAACGCCATCAATCCAAAGCCCATTGATACGGTTGTTGGTTAGATTAGAAATTATTACACCATGAAAGTATGCCGTGTTTTCATCTCCTTCCACCGCCCACCGTACCCTTGACTTTTGTCTTAGATCCATTGACTTTAGCCTATCTGTTTCCAAAACAAATTCCTTACACCCGGTTCTTTCTATTATTTCATCTTGATTCAACATCCGCGATTCGGCTAGTTCCTACAATTCTTCTAGTCGCTTTACATTTTCCTTGTGCACCCCATCACTAGCCGCCTTGTGGTTTCCCACCCACTCCTTAGCTTTCTTCCTTACCTATATTAGTTTCATGGCCAAACGTAAGTCGGCTGGGCCATTAAACTGAAACTCCCCACAAAACTGCTCTACTTGGTCCAAAAATCCTGGAATTTCCATCAAGGAATTAAAAATACGGGACGGTGTCAGACCATAGTCCACTGGTACCATTGAAAGGAGCACCGGCCTATGATCCGACACAAAATTTGACAAAGCCGATAGTGAGGCAGCTTGCCACGTATTCTGAAAATCCCTGCATACAAGGTACCTATCCAGTTTACTTTTCTTCAACCCGTTGTCTGAATGGTAAGTAAATTTTCGTCCTCCCATCCTGTATTCATTAAGCCCTGCAACCTCAATAAAATTGTTAAAAAAGAAAGCATTTAACTCACTAAATTCCTAGTCAAATCTTTTCGCAGGAGTCCAGACATCATTAAAGTCGCCCATAAAAACCCATAATCCTGGTATCGAGTTCTTTAACTCTACAAGTTGCCTCCACAAATCCCTTCTTTCAATTGGGTCATTCTGGGCATAAATATTAACAATATTTATGCTCACACCCGTTGCCACTAACGTAGCCGAAACCAACAAAAAATTCCATTGTTTTACTACCCCTGTTCTATAGAAAACCGACGGATTCCACTAGGTCAAAAGTCCCCCAGAACGACCAGTCGCATTTACCATCTCGAATTTAAATCTCGACCGACCTAATGCGTGTCGAGTGTGTTATGATTTTATTTATATTTTAAGCCTTTTTTAACACATTAGTCAAGTTTTAAATTTATAAAACACGATATTCTACTAACACTAAACACACATATGGGCAAGTGCACCCATCGTGAGCGTAGTATAGCGTTGGTAAGATACCGAGGTCGTCCAAGGACACAAGAGCTTTTAGTACCAGTTTATCCTCAACGTCTAATCAAATCAAAATTTTTAGAAAATGTTTTAAACATGAAAAATAAACTAAAAATGCTGAAAAATAAAAGAAAAACAGATAGACAAGATGAATCACTTGGATCCGACTCACCTTTAATGTAACCTCTGATGATTTCCGCACTTTTGCACTTTTTAAGAGATTGTCTTAGTTATAGTAGTAGGCCCCTCTTTTGAAGGTGACGTTACCTTCAACCCAGTGGTTTGAGTCAGCAAGGATACAATCCCAAAGGGTCGGAATATTGAAAGATAATTAATTAAGTTATTAATGCGTAAAGTGGTAGGCCCCTCTTTTGAAGGCGACGTTACCCTCGGCTAAGTGGTTTGGTATCTATAGGGATACATTCCCAAGTAGCCGGGTTAATGTATTAATAGTAGTTTACATATGAGGGGATCAAGCCTTTCGCATCCCCGCCATCCAATACCCGTGGGTATTGAAGGAGGTCCTAGTAAGCTTGACCCAGGTCCTTGCAGCATCTATACACTGAACAAGGCAAGAACCTTACTAAACCATTCCCTTAACCCCCGACCAGGTAGCAAACATATCTCTATATAGACCATAGAGATATGAATGGTGAAAATCCTTGTAACACCTCGAAAATACACGTCCTATAATGTGTTGACACGTGTCATAAAGTTTGAACGTGTGAAAGAATGTTATAAAAGGACTAAAGTTGACAAACATGGAAAGTACGTGATTATACGGGTTCTAAATGTCAACAGTGAATAAATATACTTTATAATAACCCTACATGATGTTTATAACCTCAAACGAATAAATCATGGATCATACGAAGCAAAAAGTGAGTAATTACAAACTACAGGGGTTAAATGTGTCAACATGTTTAAAGATATACCTCTGAGTGACCTTTTGACAAACCCGAAGCTTTGTATTTGTTAATTATGCTCACTAGAATACACAATTAAAATTTCATAAAGTTTCGTTATCGTATGAGAAAGTTATGACCAAATTCGTGTGCGAGGGGTTAAAGTGCAAACATTGAAAGTTAAGGCTTTTCGGGTTAACCGGAAGTGTTCGGGGACTTGGCAAAGTGGGTATAAGTCCTAAAGCCCTTGTGGGTAAATATAAGGGGGTCAAAATGCAAGAAATAACCTTAGTTACCCCTTCGTGAAGCCAAAGGTCAAGTTACTAAGCATTTAAAAATGAAAATTCTGATTTTGAGGGCCAAGCGGCCCGCTTGGGCCTTGATGAATCTTGAGGCGGGCCGCATCAGGAGCCCAGAAGCAGAAAACGGGCACAGAAGCCTGTAAACGCGGAGAACCGACCCTTTTTCGACATTAATGCATTGTGGGCGACCCCTAAACAGTCCTAGACACTAGGAACACATGTTGGAAGGTTGTGGTTACCTGGTAGACTTGTTTGTCATTGTTTTGTGGTGATTGAAACCACTATAAAAGGGCTTCAAGTTCACAAACATTCTTCACACTTCCTTCTTGCCATCTGATCAATTCTGGAGCTCTCAAGCAGGTCCAACTGATCATAAGTCGTGCCTAGGACTCTTGTAAGTCTGCTAGTCCTTCTTTATTTGACGTTAGCTTGTTTAATTAGCTAAAAGTCAAACCGTCGTAATTACGGTTTGACTTCGAGATTAGTCAACAATGACTCAGTCATATCTCGAATTAAAAGTAGTTATAGCTTGGTATTTATGTGGGTAATAAAACCTCAAAAGGGTTTCCCCTGATCACCACTCTAACCAGGTCAAAAGTCGGGTCAAAACTAGTTTAGAAAAAGTCAACAGGAAGCTTAAAATGTCATTTTTGCATAATTAACATTATAGACCATATACAACCTGTTTGATCATTGTTATAACTTAGTAATAAGTGTAAGAACATGTCTAAACATGTTCAACCCGACAATTTCCTGTTTAGACCCGGTTCGGAACCGAAAGTCGCATAGTTTGACTTTCACTTTGACTTTCAGTTCTGACCCGTTAAGGCATGTTTTAGAAATGACTCAGAGCTTTAATTGGACTAGGTTACATGTTAGTACAACCCTCTGTGATTATACACCTTGGTTCATTAGTTATCCAATTAATATGCATGTTTCCGTTAATTGCTCATATGTTGACCGTTATGCCCTTATTACCTTAAAACGTGATTTATGAAAATGTAAAAGTGTAGAAACCTTAAAAACTGATATATAAAATTGTATGCAAAGTTTGACACCAGTTTGACTTGTAGATTAAGAGTTATGCTCATTATCGCAAAACTAATGCTTTATGTTAATAAAACGGCGTAATTAGCGTATAGCCTAGTTAAGCCTACTTTTTGATATCAAATCTTTTACCCACTGATGTAATATATTATTTTGGGATTTTTAAAGACTTTTAATTAATTTTAGGCTGAGCATAACTAGTAGTCGTAGGCTTAATCCGGTAATTGTCGGTTTTGCCCTTACGGGCCATAAAATGAGTTTTACATATCTAAACGACTCCAAACCTTTTGCTACTAATCACATATGATAAATAAATTATTTTAAGCCTTCTGGAAATATAAAAATATCAGATTTAAGTATCGAACCCGGAAATGGCCTTTAATCGCCTTATTTAGCGTTTTTAACGCATAGTATGTTTTAAAATCATATTGAACATACCCGGGTTGATACCTACAGATATTTTAGGAAAATTAGAATATTTTAACAGTAAGCAAAGGTTGATTAACTCAGACTCCGGTTTTGAGCTTTTTGGCTTATGTGAAATTACCAAAATACCCCTACGGGGCATAGTTTGGTTAAAAATGATAAATTTCACGTATATGCTTTAACCTACTGATATAACTTGGTAAATGGAGTATGTTTGCTGTTTACATCAGATTTGTAACTCATTTAAACATCTAAACTCTTTTATAAACTTTTAAATGACCAAACTACCCCTACGGGGCCTAGTTTGTGTTTAAACACGTTTCGGGCATAATAAAAGACATCTTACTGATGTCTCAACATATTTGAAGCATATTAACTTAGGAAACCCGTATATGGCTCTTACGGATACCCGTTACGCTTATTACGCGCACGGTTAGGTTTATGTAACACATAAATTAGCCGAAACGGGTCAAACCTTATCGGTTTTATCTCAAAATCCAGAATGTGAATAATAAACCCATATTAAACAAGTCTTCAAACTTGTCGGGTCTGAATCACATTCTATCCGGTCTTCGCTTAATCGTGCGTACAAACTGTATCTTGAAACTAGCCGGTCTAAGCTTAAGCTTAATAAAAGGCCCGTTAGAATTCTAATAGGTTATTATAAACCTTCGTTCCAGATTAGGAGGACCAGTAAAAGCTACGTGCATTTTTCTTATTGTGATTAATACTTACTCAGGTAAATACTTTTAACTTATTTTCCCTATACGGGCTTGGGTTACGGTATATAGCATACCGCTTGATAGGGCATCAAATCTGCACATTAAGTGGGTAGTTGAATAATTTGATCGGCTCGTTTAAACAGTCTTGTTTACTTTACAGCCTTTGGGGGGTTAATGACCATGTCCCGGATATCCTTGGCATCATCTTACGAGATGGCCACGACCTGAGCACGGGGTGTAGGCGTACACCTGTCAGTGTATAACTCAATTATGTGGTGTGTCTATTGATCTTTAACCCGGACAAGATCCGGGGTACCGAACGCATAAGTAACATGTAATTCGGTCACAAGATTATAATATTAAATAATTCTCCCAAGTTATAAAAAAATGTTTATGCCATGTGCATCCAAACCAATTTTCAATCATTTTCCAAAATGAGTCAGTTGATAGTATTTACCAGTGGAAACTGACGTATTTTCCCAAAAAGACTGAATGCAGGTACTAAACAAAATTGGCTGGATTGTCTCCTAAGCATCAATAAAAAGTCTCGCAAGCTTAGGATGCCTGAAGTCCGTTGAACCATTATCCCTATTTTATTTCGATCCTTCTGTGGATAAACTTCCGGATATTGTTACATTGATAAACAATATTAAATTCGGTTGTATCATATTTTAAATTGCTTCCGCTGTGCATAATAATATTGTGTTGTTTGACTATTACGTTGCCAACGACGTCACGATACTCCCCACCGGGCCCACCGGTGACATGTGGAAATCGGGGTGTGACAGGTTGGTATCAGAGCCAACTCTGAGTGAATTAAACACTAGCCTTTTGTCTTTAATCTCAGTTACACAATTGCACATTTCTAAACCTTCGAGTCTAGACTTATAACATAGGACAAATTCCACCTTATTTGGGTTTTTGTTTTGTCCTTTAAATTTTATATTTGTTATTGTTATCTTATGCTATTTTGACAGGAATATCAAAATGCCTCCAAGATTCTTTAGGAGACGAGGACGAGGCAAGGGGCCAGTCACCGCCCCCAACGACAATGAAGCGGGACCGTCCAATGTACGAGCTCCATCTGCTACGGAGAGCGCCGATCCACGTCAGAACAGGAGGAACCGGTTCGAGCCGGCGAGACGATCCATTTCGCACAGCTCTACACCTCCGGTCCAAAATTCGTACGGGCCGCATTCGGAAGACGAACCCAACAACCCTCTGCCTTCCTTCATACCGCTGCAGAGGTCTTTGTCCCATCATTCCTATGGAGACCCTACACCTGCTTTTCGGGGACAGTTTAACCAGGTAGGATTCATACCAGAACCCGTGGGTTTCAACCCACTAGGGCCAGATGATCACTTCTCCGGTGATAATGCGGATGACATGGACGAGGATACGGACCCCGTCATGCCAGCAAGTGGTACTCCGAACCACCCGATAGAGATCTCCGACGGATCTTCATTCCACGGATCGCCCTATGATTGGTCCAGATAGCTTCCAAGCCTTGTTCACTCAGCACGAGTGGTATTATACACCTTCTCACCACTCGTCGCCTCATGAGCAGCAGCAGCAGCCACAGCAGCAGCAGCATCATCAAGATTCCTCTGAGGATCACTGGTTTGTGGCAGTTACGCCACCACCTCCACCGCCACCAGTTCAGCCAGCACCTCCTCAACCACCGAGGCGTAGGAGGTCAGGTTGACGTATGTCATCACGTGCGGGAGACTTTCATTTCAGCTCCCCACGTTAGTCAAGTGCCAGCCACTACCCGCCACATCAGGAGGACCCACAAATGGGTGGACCTTCCAACCCCGCGATGCCACAGCCGCCGCCAATGGGTTTTGACAACCCAATCCCAGCTTATACAGGTTCCATGGCTTATAACCCGTTCGAGCCGCCAGTCCTCAACAACTACGGGTATGCAGAGGCCGACCCCTACTTGGTGGCAACTAACTATAATGCCCTACACCCAGAAGGACCATACGGAGCTCCATGGGGAGTTGGGTACCCAACACAAGGGTACCAGATACCACCTAGGCCTATCATACGGACTCAATCGCAGCCGCCTAGGTTCTCCCCACCTAAGCATGAGGAACTCCTTCAGAGGCTGGATCAGGTGGAACGGTAAGTGCACAGGGACCGTAGGGAGAGACAGACCTTCTTCCAAGGATTAGTAGGATTGATCAAAGGGAAGAACAAGAAGGATCATTGAATCCTTCCATTTTCTGTATAAGCCCCTGCGTGGGTGTATTTGGTTGTTAAGCCCCTATGAGGGTATGTGTGTTGGTATGTTTGCTTTGAGCCCCTGCGTGGGCCTATCTTTTCATAAACCCCTACAAGGGTATATTGTATGTGTGAGTCCCTGTGTGGACGATTATGTTATTAAGCCCCTGCGTGGGCATGTGTGTTATTAAGCCCCTGCGTGGGCAAGTACTTGTTTGACCCCTGCGAGGGTAAGTTTGTTATTTGAAAAAGACCCGTTTAGGGCAGTGTATAATATTTTAAATAAATCATTGGAATGGTGGTTTTATAAATTTCATGTTTGCCATTTGCGCATAAATAATTTATAAATGTAATAAATAAATTAAAATCATTCCTTTTAAATTAATCTGCCTATGTAATTATTTAATTAAGAGTCTTAAAGTGTGAAACCTAGCCTCGTGTCAAATATAAGACCAGGCCAAGATGGTAAGACCTGTTTAAAAGATTCAAATCCATGTTAACATCTTAAAACATGTTAACACTCCTGGCAGAAGTGATTCGTTAAAAGTCACATGTCATTCTTATTGTTCAAGGATTCTTTAGAAGATTCCAAACCCAATTATATGATCTCTGAATCATGGGTTAAATCATCAATCAAGATGATCATATTTTACCATACGTGGTAATATGACGCCTACGGGCCCTGCTCACTTCCATATGAGCCAAAAGACAGAGGTAGCTATGACTCCCTGTCTGATAAGGGTAATGAACTAGGTTCAAACCTTAAAAGTCTTGATTCTCTGAAATCATAGCTTATAATTTAAATTGTCCATGTGACTAAGCCTTATGTGCTAATATATATATTGTGATTGTTTATAATTAGGATAAATTTTAATTGAAATCCTAAATCAATACGATTAATAAGTTAACCAAATATGGTCTCTGTTTACCATGGTTAACGAATTTCCCTAAGGGGTAATTCCATAATAAACTCCCAAATAAAATATTGTCCTTGTTTTCTGCAACAGTTCAATTCAAATGGCTGACTCAAATGAAATAAATAGCCATCCAGTGGAGCAAAATAAGAACGCCCAGATTACGTTAACGGGTGCTGAATTAAAAGCGATCATAGACGGCGCTGTTACACAGGCTTTGGAAAGGCAGTATGAAGAGTACAGTGGGACCCGTAGTAGGACCCAATCTACACAGCCTTCAAAGCCACCACCCAAGAAGGACGACCCGAAGAACGATAATGATCGACGCTCCTCGAACCACAATGCTCCATCTCAGCAGGTTATACGTAATCAAGGGCCCCGTGACAAGGGTTGCACGTATAAATATTTTGTTTCTTGCAAGCCCCGGGATTTCACTGGGGAGAAGGGAGCCATTGACTGTATGACATGGCTGGATGAGATGGATACGGTTGTAGACATCAGCGGATGTGCTGAGAGAGACGTGGTCAAGTTCGTGTCGCAGTCTTTTAAAGGTGAAGCGTTAGCATGGTGGAGATCTCTGATTGAGGCCACGGGAAAAATCCCATTGTACAACATGTCGTGGGATCAATTTGTTGCCCTTATCAGGGAAAATTACTGCCCTCAGCATGAGGTGGAGAAGATAGAATCTGACTTTCTATCCTTGGTGATGACAAACCTCGACTGTCAAGCTTACCTGACGAGCTTCAACACTATGTCTCGATTGGTTCCATATTTAGTAACCCCGGAACCAAAGCGAATAACTCGTTTTATCGGTGGTTTAGCCCCCGAAATCAAGGCAAGCGTGAAAGCCTCTCGGCCAGCCACTTTTAGATCAGTAGCTGACATTTCCTTATCCCTCACTCTGGATGCGGTCAGGCAGAGATCGCTGAGGAATAAGGAGGCTGAGAATAGGAAACGTGAAGATGATGGTTCACGAAAGTCGAGCAAGAAACACCGTGGGAACGGTGATAACAAGAAGGGGTCTGAGTCAAAAAGAGATGGGCACCGGTCTGGTGAGAAGCCCAAGTGCAACATTTACAAGAAACAGCACTTTGGAAAGTGCAGACTCGGATCGAACTCGAATAATGAGTCAAAATCTTTTGCTTGTGGTTTGTGCAAGTCCAAGGAACACAAAACCTTGGATTACAAGAAGATAAAAGACGCAACGTGCTACCGTTGCAATGAAAAGGGGCACATTAAGACCAACTGCCCAAAATACAACAAGAAGCCTGAAGAGGCTAAGAAGACTAATGCTAGAGTCTTCAGAATGGACGCCAAAGAAGCAGTTCTAGACGACAACGTTATTACAGGTACTTTCCTTGTAAATGACGTCTGTGCTAGAGTACTTTTCGATTCAGGCGCTGATAATTCGTTTGTAGACAACAAGTTTTGTAAATTGTTGAGTTTACCTGTCAAAACCTTAAGGGTAAACAATGAGGTAGATGTCAGACCCCCAAAATCCACCATGCGGGGTATCACCGCTTGGAGGCGTGACATGACCAGGATCGAGCCACCAATCATACTGAACAGCGTACTTAAGTAAATAAAGACAACCCCAATACGATTGGTGACCAAAAGCTAGTTAACCAAGTTTTTAATTTGGACAGCGGAAGTATAAACGTAAAGTTCAAAACATAAGTTCGCAGTTCATAAGTTTAAAGTCCAACACATAGGTTTAATAAGTTCATAATGTTTTAAACATTAAACACTGGACATAACCGTCCGCACACCACAACGACTCCTTCCTCGTGCAAGCTCCAAATGTTTAGCGACCTGTAAGGCATGTAGCAACGAGTCAACAACAAAGTTGAGTGAATTCACAGTTGGTTGTTTAGTTATAGCATTTGTTTCGTAAATCATCTGTTCGTTTTGAAAACCATGTATCGTATAAGTTTGCATCGCGGTCTTTCTGACATGTTTGCGAAGATTAGTGGGGGTTTCCCATGTGTTACTAGACCACGCGTATCGACTGCTACGAAAATGTAAGAGGTGCCCTAAGTCAATGTCTATCAGCATTGACTCTTTACCCATAGTCCATTAGTACACGCCCGTCCGACTGGCACGGTGTGAGGTTTGTTAAACCTAATAGCGCTATTAACTAATGACCCACTCGCCATAGGCCTCGGCGATTAAGTCGATAATTGAGGGACTTAAAGTGATAGAGTTGATGGTCTTATGATCGTGTACGTAGGTTTTACGTACATGCCCTTCAATCCAAGGACAGTAGTAAGTATGAGTGTACGTAGGTTTTACGTACGTGCCCTTCAATCCGAGGACAGTAAAAAAAATAGTTTAATAGTAATGATAGTACAAGTAGTTATTCAATCCCATTCCCAACCCCTAGGAATCCCATGCCTTAGAAAGAGTGTGAACTCACCTCGGTTTGCTCGGTTAGGTTCTCAAATATAGTTAACAGTCAAGGTCGGTCAATCACGTCCTAATAAGGTACGGATAACAATCAGTTTCTCATGCATAACACGTATCCTACGTATGGTTTATTTGCACATTACTTCGTCCACATAACAGGTACACACTTTAACGATTTATACCCATATAAACTTCCCATCCATTCCCCACTCATAAACAAACATACGATATTGCACGTAACACATATAACATGTTAGATCATTCACCGATAGCATACTTGACATTTAGACACGCAAGTCACAACCTATGTCAATTCAGCATTAATATTCAAAACCAGCTGTTTTCGGACATTTAAATAAAATAGTTAAATTATTCCAAAAATTCCCAAATTTTTACAGGATGTCTTAAACGTTCCATATTTTATTGTGTAAAAATATCGGGGTCCGGTTCATTACCAATATTTTATAGAAAATCGTTTACCGAACTGTGATCAGATTTGTCACATTCTGATCACAGTTTACGGAAAAATGCGTCTAAAATTCCTCGGAAGTCCGTTTATCAAATTTCCAGTTCGAGGGTCACAAATACATCTGTGACCATCTTTGATAAAAGTTTCAGGGGCTGGTTCGGTTCAGGTTTTAAGTTGTGATAAAAAACGCACAGCCCAATTTACTGCAGTTAAAATCAGCCTTAGCTGCTGTCACGAAAACAGATTTTTAAAATAGTAACCGACATCAGAAAAATACGATTCCAGTGCCATTTTCTTGGTTTTTCGAAAAGACACGATTTAGGCTTTTTAAATTCCGTTTTTCGAGTTTTTAAAGTCCGTTTACAGCCTGTTGAAGGCGGCATGTTATTTTAAAGTTTAAACATTACTAAATCGCATCAACGAGTGTCCGAACAATGGGTTTAGCAAGAAAACAACTTTTAAACATCAGGTATGATTTACCCAATCCTCAAACCAAGAAGATTCCGCTTCAAAAATCAGCCACAAGTAAACTTTTATGTAGCTTTTATGTTCATAACTTATGTTACACATTTTCTAGCATTCTCGTTATTTAGTGATTTAAACAACAACACACATACTACAAATCATAAATTTCAAACAAGATGAAACAAGTTAAGATGAGACTTACTACTAGCTTAAAGCTAGGGTTGAAATCTAGTGAAGAAATGTGATGAGAAAAGATGAAGAATCAAGCTAGAACAAGCTCCTTTGAAGTCCCCTTAAGTTGCAACCTTCATAGATCCTTTGAAGCTTGAATGGAAGGTATAAAATGAAGGAGATGCTGATGTTTGAAGGTGGTGATGGTGCTTTCGGTTTTGGGCAGCCGATCAAAAGGGAGAGAGAGTGAAGATGGAGTGTGAAATCTAGTGGAGTATGGCATGTAATCTCAAGACTTACTTATAAAGATCACACATTTTATGTTTACTTACACAAGCAAGTGATCTAATAAACAATTCAATTAAAATCTTACACAAGATTAGGAGGTATGGTGGGGAAAATTTGGTGGGTCCATCAAGGACTAAAATCGTTGGGGGGGGGGGGGGGGGTCTTGAGGGGGTCTTGAGGTAGACAATGTGCAACTAGATGGTTATTTATTAGCTAGGAACCAAGTGTATGTTTACTAGAGTTAGTTACTAGGTATTTAGTGGGTGTTATGGTGCACGGGGACCATGACAAGCCATGAATAATAAAATAATATGTTTGACAAATATTTGGTGTCCCGGGTAATGTCCGGTTGTTCGGTCGGATACTGTTCCGTTAAAGTACTTAATTGTACCGTAAAGTGTCTTATTTATATATTTTTGTAACGAAATAAATTCCTAACACATAGGAAAATATACCGGACCATTTAGTGACTTTTCTGTATACTACCAGTATGTTAACATGCTCATGTAAGTATAGCTCAGTAATCAGAGAGCAGTTATGTAAGGACCGGGTTCGCGACCTAAACGAGTCGGTTCAGAGGAATTCCATCAAATACAGGTGCGGAAAACAAGTATCTGACTATAAAACAGCTGAATCTTCACTTTAACACTGATTATATTGATATTTGAACACGAATACAATCAGTTCTCACACCGGCAGCACCTCGGTATGGAATCACTCAAATACAACTTCTGACAACTTATGATTTCGCTTGACACTGAACCCCTATATATAGACTTTGAGATTTCGCTTCAGCATCACTCAAGCGAAATCTTAACATGTTGATTTCGCTTGAGCTGCTTCAAGCGAAATCCTTTACATACAAATTCCTTCAAGCGAAATCTTGCTAACTCTCTCTCATTCTCTCGTTCTACGTGCCCTGATCTATTCTAACTAGTCTAAGACTCGATACAAGACGAAGTCGACAGATGTAGTGCACCAACAGACTCCCCCTCAGATGTTGACGATTCGATTATCGAGTCACACCAATGCTGTGTCTTCACATCTTCATTCTTGATCAGTCTCTGGGCTTTTCTCTTTCTATCTTCTTCTTCCAAAATCACCTTGCTCTATCAGACTCCCCCTCACGATTTGCTGGTATTCATTTGTTCTTCAGCAACATCTGCTTTAGGATCGATGTCTGACTCAAATGTTATTTACAAGATCATTGCCTGGATCTCATCTAATTCTCTTGATCAGATCTCTTGATTCCTTAAGTTCATCAGCATCAGCAACTAACAAACTTTAGATTCATGATCAGAGTCTGACTTTTGTAAGCTTTGAATGAATTAACCTGGCTCACCTGAAACAATCTTAACCCAGAAATAAATTTTCTAAATTTAACAATTTAAATGCACCAACAATCTGATATAATCAGATAATTCTCTCTCATATCACAATTCAATGATGAATCAAATGTAGGTTTTTAAAATACCAATTGTAAGAATTTTAACAAACCTTTTTACATTTTAAGATTCACTCCCCCTTACAACCAAGTCATCATGTTTAGCACTTGAAACTTTGACAATCAGCTTTCCAATATCAGTTGTCGAAAATCTTTTTGTATTTTTTCAAAATTTATGCTAAAACACACTAAAATCTTTTTGTAATTTTTGATTGTAAAGGAATGCAATAAAGAAATTTTTCAAATAATATTTTTTGTGAGTTTGTGCAAGAGGATCATATCAGTTTCTGAGACAGATCACTAACACCGTTAAGCTTCATTTCATATTAAGTTCTAAACAATTTACCTAGATTGTCAGTATGTTTGTCCACTTAAATTTTCACACAAATTTCAATTGATCCGAGATACGATATTAATGTTTTAAGCACTTGAACTTATTCGTGTGTCCCACTACTTGAATATACTCCCGTATCCAGATCCCAATATTCAGTCTTACAGGTGAGTATACCACAGATGATATCTGTCAGGGGAATAAATTATGCAACCGTGATAGCTCAGGTCAGAACTTCCGTTCAGCAGAGAGCCTAGTTGACTTTTAGGTGTGTCCCCTTTAGAGGATCTTTTGAATTACAACAGCCATGATTAGCATTTTTCAATGTTTCATCATTTTTTAGCTGAGGGTGGTGCTATTTTTCAAGCAAGCAGAAAGTATTCTCCGGGGACTAGGCCATTGCTTCCGCAAAATCAGAAGTCCCGGGATAATACCCCAGATATCACTGAGCATAAAGACCTAGTATCTCAGAATAAGGGACCTTTCAAACAAGATTTCAGGGGTTACCTATATATCCAAGTTTGTGTTAACCCACAGAACAAGCAAGTTTGAAATTTAGGTTTATATCTCGTCACAATCTACTAAATGTACAAAAACCTACTGACATATCCGCAGTAAGATTGTTTATCACATTTTTCTTTTCATTTCTTTAGCATGTTGTGATAGTCCACTGATGTACTATCATTTCCTCTATATGCAACAAAAACTCATTTTTGAATTTTATCATGTTTTTGTCTTTTTCAAATTTTCAAATGTTTTTGAATTTTCTGAAAAATTTACTCCCCCTAAAATGCAAACACATTTTAGGAAATTTGAAAATAAACTGTACAATAAAGTAACAAACTGTACAATAAACTTGACAACTGATATCGAATCGCATCAAATCGCCATTCACTCAGCATAAACAATCAGAACTCCCTCTTATCACAAAACTATTTTCTCATTTAGATTTCAAAACACTTAAGTTTGTTTTAATCAAAATGATTTTTCCGGAAAATAAGTTTTTATGATATAATCATTTGTAGATTCGGGGTGTGGTTCATCACATTGTCTATTCTTAACCACTTGTAGCAGATCAAGTACAAATTAATGTCCTTGATTTACCACTTGCAAGTATGCACCATCTATATCAATTGTAAAAATTACCACATGTAGAACACAATATCACTTGTAAGAATGTTACGTCTACATCACCATTTTACCAATCAGAATGCCGATTCCTACTTCGCACTTACCAACCTGGAAGCTCCGGCGATTCCTGCAGTATGACTTGCCAAAATTTTTCATTATAAAATTCATTCACAAAATCTATCTTAACAAGAATGATGCCGATTCCTGATCCACGATTACAAACTTGGGATCTCCGGCAAGTCCTAAGACTTTTAAGGAAAACAAACTTCCACCCAAGTCTTATTTGACTTGGTGGCTTCCAATTCCTGAGCAGTAGGGTTGTAAGTTGCCTTTTTAGTTGCATAAAAATCTTTAACCCCCTTTACTTTCCCATCAATCATTTTCTTGAAAATTTTCTTAACATTTTCATTAAATGTTTTTTCAATATCAAACTCTGAGCTTTCTACTTTATCAACCATTTGTTTAATCTCTTCCACACTCAGTGATTTAATATCAACATCATTCATCAAATCTTTGATCTCATCTTGTGACTCCTCTGATTTTGTGGAATCAGAATCATCGCCAGATTGTACATCTGATTTTTTAACAATCCATTTTTGATTGTCTTTTGCACTTTTTTTGTACAATCTTTTAGAATTTTCACCAACTTCATTCTTTGAATTTTCAAAAGTTTTGAAGTTTGTAGTTGGTGAATCATTCTTTTCAACCACTTTTTCTTTAAGTTTTTCAGAGACTCCCTGTTTTCTGTTGACTTTGTTTGGACAATTGTGAGCGATGTGTCCAACAACTTGACATTGAAAACAAGTTCTTGTGTCTTTTGGTTGAAAAACTCCAATTTGATGAAAAACTCCAGTTCCTGTTCTTTTTCTTTCAGCAAGGAACTCTTGATTTGATTTTCTCAAGAATGAGCTATTTGACTCCTCTTCATAGCTTTTACCTGCAACATATGTTGTTTTTGATTTAAAATCTCTAACATATTTTTCATTTTTACGATTTTCAGGTGGAGTAAAACCAAGACCTTTCTTTTTGTAACTACAATTTTGATTTGTTTTCTTTTGAAAACTAGAATCAGAATTGTAATTCTTTTTCCCTTTTTTTCTTGTTTAACCTTTGTTGAACTCTAGAAGTATATTTTTTAGGTTTTTCAATAGATTTTAGATCCTTAATTTCAGAAAAATTAATTTCCGTCATTTTGAAAACCTTTTTAATCATGTCAAAACGAACACTTCTAATCGGAAACTCTTTGTCAGAGTATAATTTGTCCGAATCATTTAAAGTATATGCAACTTCAAATGTTTCATCATCTAAATTTGCCTTTGATAACAAAAATTCTTTACTGTAAGACCGTTTTTCCGATGATTTTGAACTGTTGACTGACGAACTTGAACCCCCAGACTCAAACTTTGACTCAGACACCTCCTCAGTATCCAACACCTGATCGACCACCTTTTTGATTAACTCAGACTCATGATCAGTATCAGACGAGGTAAACGTGATATCAATGTTATCTGGTAAAACGTCAGTTGTCTCGGATTTTAACTTTATATTGACTGCTTTTTCGACTTGCTCCTCATTTGGTTTTCTAGGAGAATAACCTTCCCAGATAGGAGGCGGACACTTGTTGTATTTAACAGTCGATTTCTTACCAGTCTCATTCTTTTGCTTCTCATCCTGAAATGCTTCAAAACCTGCAACAGTAGGATAAACTCGATCAATAACATAATCAGAACAAGAATAACTCAGTAATAACCTTCTGATCCTTTCATTCTCGATCTTTTCTTTTTCCAACTCTTGCTTTAGATTAGCATTTTCTTCTATGTAATGATTAATTGCCTTTTGCTTTGCCATCAACGTAGAATTCGTCATTGTTAAAGCTTTTTCTCTTTCAGAGTTTGTTGTTTGAAGACCTGTCACTGTTCTGTTCAACACACTATACGATTCTTTCACATAGCTGATGTCAGATAGTAGCTTTTCTATCAGTCTTTCTCTATCAAACAGTGTAACATCTTTTTCTTCACAACTCTTGCAAATTTCCAAACATTTCTTGCAAGGCTTTTCAACTTCAACAATCTTCTCAACCTCAATTGTTTTTACCACTTCAATTACTTTTTCTACTCCAGTTACTTTCTCAGTTTCAATCACCTTTTCTTCATTCACACTTTTAACTTCTTCAGTTTGAACAACATTTTCAACTTTCTCATCTTGTTGTTGTTCTTTTGCAGCTTGTTTCTCCTTCAGTTTCTCCATGCGATCTGCAAAATAAAAATGAAAACTTTTAGAAGAAAGATGTTTTTTAGCAAGATTAATATGTTTCTCTTCTTCATCATCACTGCTACTCTCCATCGATGTTTGATCAAACTCTACAGATTTTTCAGACTCAGCATCTGAAACACCAGAATCAGATGGTGTTTGATCAAAAACAACTTCTTTTTCTGAAGTATCATCATTTTGCACACTCTCATCTGTACTTAATGATTCAGAATCAGCACTTTCTGAACTTTCTTCAGATGTACTCGATTGATCTTTCACTGTTTCACCAATTGATCTCATCCAAGTAACAAACAAATCTGGTTCTCTAACAATCTTTGCAATGAAAGCTTTGAAATCCCCTTTTTCATCAACAAACATATCCCAGCTGAATCCTTCAGGTAGTTGTTCATCATTTTGGTCCACTATACATGCTGTGCTGTTAGAAGAAATGTAGTTGCTCCAATTGAAATCTACCAAACATCCTTTCTTTGAATCTTCAATCTTTCTACCATGAGCCGTCTGTAACTCTTGTGTCTGACCAACTTGCTGATAAATGGCTTTCCGGTAGTAGTCATCTTTTCCAAATGAATTCTGAGCACCACTAACTTCTCTGTTCTTGCACTCCCTCTTAAAATGACCTTTTTCCCTGCACCTGAAACAAGTAACTTTAGATTTATCAAAACCTAAAGTAGAAACACAAGCATCAAGAAAATCATTTCTCCCGGTAATTGTCTTGAACTTCTCAGCACGTCTAAGAACACTTGCAAGACACCATTTGATATCCATTAGTTCCATCTCTTCAGCATCTATTTGGTCGTAATCCTCTTTAGTAAGCATAGGATTTCCAATTCGACCAGCCACTAAACCTTCATATGAAATAAGCACGGAACCAAGTAATGCCATATGATCTTTCGCAATGTCTTCAGAAAAACTTTGACCTTCTGGAAGATTTAGAGCTATGTTGCATTGAATCACACAACCATTTCCCATCTTTGTGCTTTGAGATTGAAAACTTTCTGATGAGCTTTTCGGATTAACACTCGGATACAATGAGAAACCACTGTTGCTTTTGTTTGAGTTTTGATCAGTCTTTTCTGTAGAGTCTCCAACACTATAAGCAGTCTGAATTTTCGGACTTCTCTCAGCTTCTGAAGTCGGAACACTACCCTTGTAATACATCTTTACATCCTGTTGACCACTTGGATTATTCATCCTTGCAATCTTCTGCTGTTCCAAATCCTGACTTTCAATCTTTTCAATGAACTGAGAGATCGACAACCTATCATAAACTCCGGTATTCTTCAGTATCATCAAATAAGTTCCCCACTCTTTCTGAGGTAACGCATCAGCAAGTTTATCCACCCATTCATCATTTTCCTTTTTAATGCTCATCATTGACATTGTTCTCACTAAGTGACAATATCGTTCAATGAGTTTCTTCGTATCTTCTCCGGGCAAACTTGTGAACAAATCAAATTCCTTTTTAAGCAATGCCTTCTTGCTTTTAATCATACTCGTACTGCCTTCAACCTTAATTTTTAGAGCATCCCATATTGATTGTGATGTTTTGTCATGTTGAAGTAGTATGAAGATGTCTTCTTTGATGGCCTGTTGAAGTAAACTGATCATCATCTTTTCAGCTCGGTATATTTCTCGTTCTTCCTTACTAAAATCTGAAAGCTGTTTTTCAGTCTGCCTTTCGGTTTGTGGTGGAGTATACTTTGTCAGAATACATTCCCATGATCTTAGATGATTTGCTTGCACCCAGTTTTCGAATCTATCTTTCCATCCGTAGTATTCCTCAATTCCCATAAGCTTCGGGGGTTTCTGAGTCGTCCCCGTTTCGTTTTCTGAATTCATGTTCTGAGCAATGGAAGATGAACTAGGCGATGTTGCAAATGCGTTGTGGAAATCGTTATCCATGTTTCAATAACAGATTCTTTCAAGCGAAATAGTCAATTTGTAGCTTTCAAGCGAACTGGTCAACTGAACTTTCTTCAAGCGAAATAATCTTTCAAGCGGTACCCTTCAAGCGAAACAATTAAACTGAACAACTCTCAAGCGAAATTCTTGAAGCGAAATACTTTGAAGCGATCCTGAAAAAGAACCCTGAAGCGAATACCTTGAAGCGAAAACAAACTCTGTTTGAAGCGAAATGTTAAGTGTCGCTTGAAGTTTCAAGCGAAATCGTCCAATAATACTGAACTGTTCAAGCGAACTCCATTCAAATGTCGATTTTGATCACTTTTAGGTCGAATTTTGCTGTGAAACTTTCAAGGGTTTGTTATCTAGTACTTTTAAACAATCAGTGAGAAATTGAATAGTTTTTGACCGTGTAAAATTTCTGAACTGATGAAAGAAGGTGTAGAAGTAAGAAATTTTGATCGATTTCGGCTGAATTTTGCAGAACTCCTCCTCCTAAGCTCTGATACCAATTGTAAGGACCGGGTTCGCGACCTAAACGAGTCGGTTCAGAGGAATTCCATCAAATACAGGTGCGGAAAACAAGTATCTGACTATAAAACAGCTGAATCTTCACTTTAACACTGATTATATTGATATTTGAACACGAATACAATCAGTTCTCACACCGGCAGCACCTCGGTATGGAATCACTCAAATACAACTTCTGACAACTTATGATTTCGCTTGACACTGAACCCCTATATATAGACTTTGAGATTTCCCTTCAGCATCACTCAAGCGAAATCTTAACATGTTGATTTCGCTTGAGCTGCTTCAAGCGAAATCCTTTACATACAAATTCCTTCAAGCGAAATCTTGCTAACTCTCTCTCATTCTCTCGTTCTACGTGCCCTGATCTATTCTAACTAGTCTAAGACTCGATACAAGACGAAGTCGACAGATGTAGTGCACCAACAAGTTAAATATTTCAACACAGTCACCAAGCACTTAAATTATTATTAAATAAATTGTACGGAATACATGTAAATTGAGGGTTGTCACAGTAGAGTTAGCAGATGGCACCCTAGAAACCGTCTCAACTGTGTTAGATGGATGTGCTATATCCATTAAGAACCATTCTTTTCCTCTGTCTCTACTTCCCTTTAAGTTGGCCGGTTTTGACATAGTTCTGGGTATGGACTGGTTATCTCATAACCAGGCCCAAATTGTCTGTAACAAGAAACAAGTGGTAATAAAGACTCCGTCTGGTGAATCACTTACCATTCGGGGAGATACCCAGTACGGGCTGCCTGAGCAGGTGACTATGCTCAAGGCTTCCAAGTGTTTGAAGAAGGGGTGTGTCATCTACATGGCGCAAGTGATTATTGATGAGCCTAAACCGAAGTTAGAAGACATCCCTGTCATTTCAGAATACCCAGAAGTGTTTCCTGAAGATCTACCTGGTTTACCACCAGATAGACAAGTGGAATTCAGGATCGATATCATCCCCGGAGCAGCACCTGTTGCTAGAGCGCCATACAGATTGGCACCCACAGAAATGAAGGAGTTGAGGACGCAGCTAGATGAATTGCTGGCTAAAGGTTTCATTAGACCTAGTTCATCTCCTTGGGGAGCGCCAATCTTGTTTGTCAAGAAGAAGGATGGGTCGATGCGCCTGTGCATCGACTATCGCGAGCTTAATAAAGTCACGATCAAGAATAGGTATCCTTTTCCCAGAATCGATGATTTGTTCGATCAGCTTCAAGGGGCAAGTTACTTCTCGAAGATTGATTTGAGGTCAGGCTACCATCAATTGAAGGTCAAAGATGAAGACGTGAACAAGACTGCATTTAGGACTCGTTACGGTCACTACGAGTTCCTAGTGATGCCTTTTGGGCTCACTAATGCACTAGCCGCGTTCATGGATCTCATGAATCGCGTCTGCAAACCTTACTTGGATAAATTCGTCATCGTTTTCATCGACGACATTCTTATCTATTCGAAGAATAAGGCTGACCATGAGAAACACCTTCGTTGTATTCTCAAGCTCCTGCATCAGGAGAAACTCTATGCCAAGTTCTCCAAGTGTGAATTTTGGCTTCGAGAAGTCCAATTCCTTGGACACGTGGTTAGTGAGCGTGGTATCCAGGTGGATCCCGCTAAGGTTGAAGCCGTAATGAACTGGCAAGAGCCGAAGACGCCTACAGAGATTCGTAGCTTCCTGGGATTGGCAGGATATTACAGGCGTTTCATTGAAAATTTTTCAAGGATTGCTGCACCCCTAACCTCCTTAACTAAGAAGAAGGTTAAGTTTGTTTGGGGCACTAAGCAGCAAGAATCCTTTGATATTCTGAAGCAAAAGTTGAGCAACGCCCCAGTACTGACATTGCCAGATGGAATAGAAGATTTTGTGGTTTACTGCGATGCTTCACACACTGGCATGGGGTGTGTGCTTATGCAAAAAGGCAAAGTTATTGCCTATGCATCACGACAGTTAAAGGTGCATGAAAAGAATTACACCACCCACGACTTGGAGTTGGGTGCCGTTGTATTCGCACTGAAGCTTTGGAGGCACTATCTTTAAGCCTTCTGGAAATATAAAAATATCAGATTTAAGTATCAAACCCGGAAATGGCCTTTAATCGCCTTATTTAGCGTTTTTAACGCATAGTATGTTTTAAAATCATATTGAACATACCCGGGTTGATACCTACTGATATTTTAGGCAAATTAGAATATTTTAACAGTAAGCAAAGGTTGATTAACTTAGACTCCAGTTTTGAGCTTTTTGGCTTATGTGAAATTACCAAAATACCCCTACGGGGCATAGTTTGGTTAAAAATGATAAATTTCACGTATATGCTTTAACCTACTGATATAACTTGGTAAATGGAGTATGTTTGCTGTTTACATCAGATTTGTAACTCATTTAAACATCTAAACTCTTTTATAAACTTTTAAATGACCAAACTACCCCTACGGGGCCTAGTTTGTGTTTAAACACGTTTCGGGCATAATAAAAGACATCTTACTGATGTCTCAACATATTTGAAGCATATTAACTTAGGAAACCCATATATGGCTCTTACGGATACCCGTTACACTTATTACGCGCACGGTTAGGTTTATGTAACACATAAATTAGCCGAAATGGGTCAAACCTTATCGGTTTTATCTCAAAATCCAGAATGTGAATAATAAACCCATATTAAACAAGTCTTCAAACTTGTCGGGTCTGAATCACATTCTATCCGGTCTTCGCTTAATCGTGCGTACGAACCGTATCTTGAAACTAGCCGGTCTAAGCTTAAGCTTAATAAAAGGCCCGTTAGAATTCTAATAGGTTATTATAAACCTTCGTTCCAGATTAGGAGGACCAGTAAAAGCTACGTGCATTTTGCTTATTGTGATTAATACTTACTCAGGTAAATACTTTTAACTTATTTTCCCTATACGGGCTTGGGTTACGGTATATAGCATACCGCTTGATCGGGCATCAAATCTCCACATTAAGTGGGTAGTTGAATAATTTGATCGGCTTGTTTAAACAGTCTTGTTTACTTTACAGCCTTTGGGGGGTTAATGACCATGTCCCGGATATCCTTGGCATCATCTTACGAGATGGCCACGACCTGAGCACGGGGTGTAGGCGTACACCTGTCAGTGTATAACTCAATTATATGGTGTGTCTATTGATCTTTAACCCGGACAAGATCCGGGCTACTGAACGCATAAGTAACATGTAATTCGTTCACAAGATTATAATATTAAATAATTCTCCCAAGTTATAAAAAAATGTTTATGCCATGTGCATCCAAACCAATTTTCAATCATTTTCCAAAATGAGTCAGTTGATTGTATTTACCAGTGTAAACTGACGTATTTTCCCAAAAAGACTGAATGCAGGTACTAAACGAAATTGGCTGGATTGAATCCTAAGCATCAATAAAAAGTCTCGCAAGCTTAGGATGCCTGAAGTCTGTTGAACCATTATCCCTATTTTATTTCGATCCATTCTGTGGATAAACTTCCGGATATTGTTACATTGATAAACAATATTAAATTCGGTTGTATCATATTTTAAATTGCTTCCGCTGTGCATAATAATATTGTGTTGTTTGACTATTACGTTGCCAACCACGTCACGATACTCCCCACCGGGCCCACCGGTGACACGTGGAAATCAGGGTGTGACAATCCTTTACTTTATATATACAGTAAAGTAATGCCAAGACACCACGGACAAATGATAAAGAAGTTTCACCTTCAACATAAGAAACTAGTTATTAAAGTCATTAATACAAAACCAAATAAAAAGTGTGAAAAGATTAAAAATCAAAAGTATTACATTAAATGCTTGTCTTCACCAAGTGATGTAAGAGACTTAGCCAAACCTGGCCTTTGATTGACAAGAACTCTTACGATCAATCTTGGATCCCGAGACTACTACACACACTCTAAGGTGGATGATGGATGATGGTGGTGGATGTGGGTGTTGTAGTGGTGGTGGAGTGGTGGCAAAGTAGGAGAGAGGTGGTTTGCCAAGGGATGCCTTTGAAGTGAGCCAAGCACCCCTATTATAGCCTGAACAGAAGCCTGGACACGGCCCTGTGTCCACTGGACATGGCCCCGTGGCCATCATCTTTCTCTTCCTTCATTAATTACAATTGTCTGCATTAGGCTCCACACGCCCCCGTGTTCGCTGGGCACGGCCCCGTGTGCAGAAGCGTATCTGTACTATCAAGATTTGCAAGATTCTGCGAATCTTAGCGTTGACCACGCCTCGTGTTGAGCTGGATACGCCCCGTGCTGGGAATAGAAGCTTTTACAACTTCGTCATTTTCTGCAGACACCTAGCCACGCCCCCGTGTCCGCTGGGCACGAGGCCATGGTCAGCCTCATGTTTTCTTATTTTTGCTTGGGAAGATGCTGTCTAGGGGTCGGGTATGCCACGTTTATTCCTTTTCTTTGAATTTATGTTAGTTTTTGCTGCATATTTGTTCCTTTTGTTCATTTAAGCTCATTTGGTCTCGAAAATACAAAAGGAAGACAAAAGCACACTTTTTCCAACATTAGTACTAAAAAAAGGGTTAGTTTTATGCCTCATTTGATGTAATTTATATGTTGCATTTTACACACATCACGACCCCAAAAACCACTGATCAAGAACCTACTATTATCCCTTAATTTCGTTTCCTGCACGGCTAAAAGATGAACCCCATGTGATGTTTTCAGTCCCCTCACCCAATCAACTTTCTTGGAGTCCATGACTCCCCAGAGATTGACACTGACAAAATCCATTTGGTAACTACCGGTTCACATTCACCCTTAACTAAATCACTAACCTGATCGTGGCAGCCGTTTAATTGAAACCCAAGGCTGGTGCCGACCTCGATCGTAGCATCCAATTCAACCCGGATCGGGCAAGGCACTGGCAGCGAACCCAGCGTCACCAGTACCCACCTCCTTAGGTTCCGTCGATACTTCCTGTACGGCAGGATTAGCAGTCTGGTTTTGATCGCCCGCATCCATATTTACTTATCTGTACTGAGGCCTAGGGCATGTCGCCTCTTTTGCTGGGGTGTTAAGATCCAAGGAATCTGAGTTTTCACCCCCACCGCCAAAAATAATAGTCCCTCTTTTTGACAAGTCCACTTGAGAGTTTGGTGGTGATTCTAAGGATGGGCTTCGAACATGTCTAGGCCTTTTCCTGGAACGAGTGTTAATACCCAGGCCCACCTCACAAGAATGGCCCACGTTGAAACCCTGTCCTTCTTTATTCTGTCCCCCACATGCAATTATCTCTTCCGGCACCACATCAAAACTCCTAGGGGTTTGAGCCTCATCTGCAACTGATTTGTTTTTCCCATGCAACTCCTGGTCTCCCCCATGTAACACACTTATCGATTACAACCCTTCGTTCTCTGTCACCGGAGGTATCTGCTCCGACCCTTCATTCGCTCTCATCAGAGACGTCAGCTCCCCATCATTCTGGCGACCATCATCACTCGGTGACACCTCTGAATCAGGTCTATCCTCTCCAACTTCCGATTTCGACTGTGCTATCTCATCCTCCGGTGGCTGCCGGATTTCTCCCTACTCTACCGAATCATCAATCTTTTGGCCCTCGTCATCATTTGAATCCCACCCGGACCTTTCCGCCGATTTTTCTTAATCAAACTCCGGTGTCCAACAACCGGGAATTTCCGAAACCCAAACTACTACATTACGATTTTTTCATTTCAAAATTATCGCCTCCTCAATGTGTGACCCCTGAGATGTCACCACCGTAACCACACCATCAGAATTATCATATGATTGCCCCAAAAATTCTAACGGCTTGACGATCTTTCCGAAAATCGACCCAATATGCTCGAACAATGTGTTATCCCTTAATAGGAATGGAACCCCAGAAATGTGTAAAGACACAGTGCGCTCCAATGGTAGGTCTTCACCGTTCCAGACACAGAACTTTGAAAAAACTCCGGCTAGCACATTCGATAAGGAGGCTAACGTTTCGTTTACGACTTGCCTGCTGTGTAAAGTGATTAGCACACTCAGACCACCTACATATGACAAACCATATCCCTTTATCCCTCCAGCCTCTAGAACCTGATTAACACTATTAAGAGACCTAATATCTTTTGCAGTACTAAGAATGGATCTGCCAATGCAATGCCGAGCATACACAGACCCATCTCCGTCCACCTTGAAGGACTTCGATCCCTGCTCGTTGGTTCCACTTTTGTCTTGGAAAAAATCACGGAATGATTGCCCCTCCCGAACAAAACATGTATTGTACGGCCCACCACCATTGGTTTGATTGGTATTATGATCTGAAATAGTGCCCATCGGAACTGTCTCTTTTGGCCTCCATTGTTTTCTTTCTCCCAATAGGTCAGACGTATAAATAAATCTCTTGTGGTTTTTATCGTATTTAGCCAAAGAAACATTTAACTTGGCTTCAAAAATCTTAACAGTGTTCATGGCCTTCAACACTACATCGATCTTCTCCACTACCACATATCAGACGAAACCAAAGCAATTTCCCCTCACATCTCTCTTCCGAGCAACGTATGCATCAATTATGAAACCATGTGGTTGGAAAGCTCTCCATAGCAAAGTTTTCGAGACCCGACTTGGTAAGTTTTGCACTAGGAAAGTCATCTCAACACCATCAAGACGATTCCTCTTGTTTTTCCGGTACTGGACTTCTGACCATGGTATCTCTCCGTCGTCCAAACCATCACCCACCATACTCCCCGACTACAAGTGTGTTACAGATTTTTAAAAGGTTAATAGGATTCGTATCAATCAAGCTGAACTATGACGATAGCCGCGATCATTACAGACCTACTAAGCAATCAAAATCTGGACTTTTAGCCGAGGACACCTACAAAAACCGAAACTAGAAGACCTAATAGCGATCAGACCAAAACCCCGCTAACAATCCTCGTATCACACAGTTTGAATAGGATCAAACCGCACAATCATAGGATTGTTTATAACAACCCTCCTAAATATTTTCCGACACCCCTAATATATTTGAATTATCCCTATACATCTTAAAGTACACCCCGTATATGAAACCGAGCCCTATATACTTTATATAATTAAATATTAAATACAAAGAAGATTCAGACCTCGCTCGCGGGCAGCGAACGAGTTGACAGTGACCTACGCGGGCCGTGACAGCTCAAATCTCAGGCGAAACCCTAATGTGCCATGTGTCCCAATCCGTGCCAAGTCTACATGTTCGAATCAGCGCTGCTAAAGCCTAAACCCCTAGGCCGCGGGCCGCGTAAGGCGACCCTATGGTCTTCGCGGGCCGCGAGGGACTGAGAAATCAGCCCTATAAATTGAGGGCATCGGCCTTCAGTCCCAGTCGTTCATTTCTCCTTTCTCTCTCGAATTTATATATAGTCAAAGTGATTCTCGGGTATAATACCCCCTAATTAACGATGTTCTGCCCCATTGTAAGTATTATAACCCCGGTTACGTATTAGATACGTTGCCCGATTGATCCAGGGTTCCGTAACGGCTGTCGTGGTTCTGCCCGACGTAGTTGTTGGAATACCATCTCGGGGAGGGTATTACTAATGTAAATATTGGGTTATTATACTAACGCGTGTGCATTTGTGTAATTAATAGATAATCACCAGGAAATCCTAAAGGAAAACCCTAAGACAACAATGTGAGTAATCTCTCTTTTTGTAAACTGTTTTTACAAAACCTCACATAATTAACATATATTAAATAGTGATTGAGTATTTGTATTCTAAATTATCGTCGGTATGTTGGGGTTTTGTTAGTGCATATGTCTGTTGACTTCGTCTTGTATCGAGTCATGTAATAGAATAGATAGACCAAAACACGTTGTACGAGAGAAACGAGAAACAGGTCTGAACCAGCCACCTCGCACGAGGTGACCAGTTCGTGCGACCTGGCCAGGTCGTGCGACCTGGAGCAGGTCGTGTGAGATGTGTTCGTGCGACCTGGTGTTTCCTATAAATAGGAGGTCTTGGGTCTTCATTTGTAACGATCTGATTCCTGTAGCGAAGCTCTGCTGAAGTGTCGCCAGCTCTTGTAACCTTGTAAAATCAATGCAATCGACAGTTAAATTGATTCTACATGCAAATCAAGCTGCTATAAGATCAATACGTCTGATTCCGCCTTTCGTATTGATCGAGAACTCTTCTGAACGTCTCGTTTGATCGATTCATCGATCCTACAAGTGGTATCAGAGCTCAGGAGGAAGAGTTCTTACCATTTCAGCTTGTTTTCACGGATAAATCTTATTTCTACTCATTTCTACTCACTTTTCTACACTTTCTTTTCAAAATCAGAACGTTTTCATGGCTAAAATGACCTGATTTTGTGATATAACTCGTAAAACAATGTTTTGAACAATACATGAACAAATCAGAACCTAAATCAACCTAAAACTTGATAATTTTGACCAGAAAGCATGAAATCTGGTCAGATCGTTTGAAAGAACTCCAGATCACGTGAAAAACTGAACCAGGTCGTTTGAGATATTGTCAGGTCGTTCGAAATCTCTCAGATCGTGTGAAATATATCACTCAGTTCACACGGTTTGAAATCATATCAGATCGCACGAGATTATTCCAGGTCGCCCCAAATCCAGGTCGTACGAGTTGTATTCCAGATCGTTTGACTTTGAGTCAGTTCGCACTTGGTGTGAATTACCAGATAGTTTGAAAACTCAGATCATTTGAGAAGTCTGTTATTGGGAACTTTCGATACCAAAACATGGACGAAGAATTTTATAATGCATTTGCTACTGCCCCGGGTATTCCTGTTACTGTTGCTCAGAGCGTGAACATGGAAAATGAAACAGGAACGTTATAAAAACCTCCAAAGCTGATGAGTATTGAAGAATATTACAGTTGGCAAGAACGGTTCGAGAATTGGGTTCAAGCAAACCATTTAAGGTCATGGGAGTGTATTGAAACTAAGTATGTTCGACCTCGTTCTGATGTGGGAGTTATAAAGATTATTTCTGAATTTTCGGATAAAGAGAGAGACATGTACAAGGCAGAAAAAATGATGATTAGTTTACTTCAACAAGCTGTGAAAGAAGACATTTTCGTATTACTTCAACATCATTGTAGTGCACGTTCGATTTGGGAAGAACTGGGCACAAAATTCTAACGAAGTACGGAGATGATCAAGAATAAAAAATCATTATTAAAGAAAGAATTTGAATTGTTTTCAAGTTTGCCGGGTGAAACTACAAAGACACTTATTGAGAGATATTGTCATTTAGTGCGTTCAATGACTCGGTTGGATATCAATAAAGACCGAGAGGAATGGGTTGAAAAATTTGACGATGCTTTACCTCAAAATGAATGGGATACATATCTTATGATTTTGAAGAATACAGGAGAGTATGATAGATTGTCAATTGCTCAATTCATTGAAAAACTTGAAGGACAAGATCTTAAACAACAAAAGATCACTAGAATGAACAATTCAAGTGGTCAACAAGATATCAAAATGTATTTCAAAGGTAATATTCAAAATGTTGAAGCTAGTCCAAAGATCCAGACCGCTTTCAGTGCAGAAAACTCATCCGGATCACTCAATCAAAGTTCAATCAAAAACAGTGGATTTTCTTCATATCCAAGTATTAATCCTAATGTTTCAACTTCAAATTATCAGTCTCAAAGCTCAAACAATGGTAATGGTCATGTGCTACAATGCAATATTGTGACACCCCGTTGAAACACTCTCACTCATACCAGCTTGTCAGTGGCTGCCTTAACTTTCGGGACGAAAGTTCTTAAAACTTGGGGATAATGTGACACTTCGGGTTTTCCCGAGCAACCTCATTGTTTAGCTATATGTGTACGTGTATTATTAAATGAAGATTTGCGAAATATCTTGAAGTATTATGTGATGCTTGCATTAAACTATGTGTACATAATATATATATATATATATGTGTGTTATTAAATGAAAGTTGCGTGTTATTCTGATGTTCTATGTGATCCTTGCACTATGATTGTATATGTAGCGTATATAGGTATGTATGTGTGTAGTGGGCCGAGACCACGAAACCCGACTCGAGACCACCCGGTCTCGAGTGAACAGTGAACGGTTGGGCCGTTTGGGCCGCATCTCCTTAAGCCCGTGAATTGGGTTATAAAACCCCCACATAGGCCACACCTTCCTATTCTTTGGACACTCAAACCCACAATCATTCTCTCACTCTCACACCCTCTCACTCCTCCTAGCTTACTCTCTCTCTAGAAAACCCTAGAACTTCACTAACCAACTCCCTCCATCCTCTCGGATCCGATAAGCGGCAACTTGGAGCTCGGGATCTAGCTTGTATTCGTCACTCGAGAGCCCCTCTCAACTGTTTCCCCCACACCCTTGCATCCGAACATCAATCGATTAGTATGTTCTACTTGATTAATGATAATGTATGTTAAACTTGATTAATGATAATGTGTGTTAAAGATGCTTGTTTGCGAGTGGGTTGGATGATTTACAAGGTAATCTTTGAATAATAGGATGTAGATAGAATGACATGCATGACCATCGATCGATATGCACATGAATGTTCTTGATAAAAAGAATGAGATGCTAAATGTTATTACTCATGAAATGCATGGTCTGCTTGTTGTAGTAGTAAAAGCTTATTTCGGTATGCTTTAGGTCCCTCTTGATGAATTTGATGAGTAAAACCGATGAAGATCATAAGAAATAATTGAATGCATGATGAATTACTTGAAGATCATGAAAAATATTTGAATATACCATGATTGATCTGTTTTGTGTGGATATTAGACAATAAAACATGTTGGTGCAAATTAATTGGTTAGTACACATTATCACAACTATGAAATCCTATTGGATAGTACATTTGGAACAGGTTCTAGAAGGATTCTTGTGCACGTATCCGAGGTTGCGAGTCGAGACCCTCGGTTACGACCCGAGATCACCTCATGACAACTCGAGACGGACTTCAGGAACTCGAGACCGGCAAGGTCTCGACTTGAGACTTCATGATCTCAACTCGAGACTGGACTCGAGGCCTCTGAGGTTGCGACTCCTGACCAGCACCACTCGAGACCAAAACATGATCACACGAGATCTCTTGGTTGCGACTCGAGACCGCGTGTTCTCGAGTCGAGACCACCATGTCTCGACTGGACTATCTGCTTTGGTTATTGGGGCATAATGTGGGCTAACTATTTAACTGGATTATGTGATGATCGCTACTATTTCACTGTTACTGTTGGATCAGGCCCAATGAATTAGTGTAGGAATTATTGCTATGAATGCTATGTGTTAGTTATCTGTAGATTATACGTGATTACTTGCACCCCCAACTTGACCTATATCGGTAACCATGCTAGGACGTGGTGACCAACGTGATTGACCGAGTAAATAATCTACCGAGCAACCCAAGGTGAGTTCACAACTTAAAGCATGCATTCCCGGTGGTTTGGGAAACGGACCTAAAAACAACACTATCCCATTGTAAGGGATACAAACTTA
This sequence comes from Helianthus tuberosus, assembly GCA_030545235.1. NCBI lineage: Eukaryota > Viridiplantae > Streptophyta > Magnoliopsida > Asterales > Asteraceae > Helianthus > Helianthus tuberosus. The sequence continues at coordinate 18,104,268 of CM060412.1, read as the reverse complement.
CTTTTCTTCCCTTGTTACTGGGATACAAACTTAGTTAATTATTGTTTATACGGTAATGCAACAAGCAACGCTAAACGAAACTCTATCACTTAAGTCCTCACTACATAATACCGATTAATCGTCGGGGCCTGGCGAACGGGTTATTAGTTGATAGCGCTATTTAGGTGTAACCAGCCTCACACCGACCCTTGTTACTGGGAACGGGAGTGAACTAATGTACTCTGGCAAACCGTCAATGATGATAGAACATTGACAAACGGGGCACTGCGGAAACGTACGGTTAAGTAAGTCTTCGGTATTGGAAAAACAGTTTAGTCGCTTACTTATGGGGTAGCTCCCCATCGCATGTATAAACGGATTAATTAACTGGTGAAACTAGTTTTTGGTAATTAAAACTGGACAACTCGTGGACTCGCCAACATTTTGTTGATACCCTACTGCATGCTTTGCAGGTACCCAGTGACTCAGGAGCTTGCAGCTTGGGAATGTGTAGTGGTCGTCTAACCCACGTGTTGAGTTCTAAATAATCTTGAACTATGAATTTTGTTTTGAAACTGTTTGGTTTATGCTTCCGCTGTTTGTTTTAAACTGTTAATCAAACTTAACTTTTAGAACTTTAAAATATGGTGCTTACTAACTATTGTGGTTGGTGAATGCCTCTACTATTAATCGATGCTCAGTATAATTGGTGGCTGGATCCTGGTCAGTCACGCCTCCAAGCGGTGGTACTCCGTATGTGGATTTTGGGGGTGTGACAGATTGGTATCAGAGCCATTGGTTATAGTGAACTTGGTTTTAAAAAGAAGAGTCTTCTTTTTTTTTTGAGAAAAACCAGACTATAACCCATGACTCGTGACGACACTACACTCCAAGGGCAAGACTCAACACATAAGACCTCATAGCTCGGACTTCTGTTTACTTGCTTGTTTATCTTATATTGACTGCTCTACTATACATACTAGTGTGCCTAATTAGATAGATACACATCTCTCTTCTGTCTTATTCTCGCTACGTTACGACATCACACTCATACTGTGTTTTCTGGTTATGAAGACAATGAGTGGACGCGGAAGAGGAAACGTTAACATGACTCAGGCCCAGTTCACCAACTTGCTCAACACGGTGGCTGCAGCTTTCGCAGCTCACCCTGGAGGTAAACTCATTGCTATAGGATGTTTAGATCCTACCCCCACATCGTCTTTTCACCTCTAAACCTATTCGCTCCCTTTCTCACAACAGGTCAGCCTGCGCCTGCGCAACCACGTGTTTGTACTTTCAAAACCTTCATGGATGGCAAGCCACTCCCTTTCAACGGCACTGAGGGTGCCATAGGCCTTCTCCACTGGATTGAAAAGGCCGAAGCTGTCTTTGCTGTCTGCGAGTGTCCCCCTGCTAACTGGGTTAAGTTCGCGACTGGTACGCTTGAAGGAAACGCGCTTTCATGGTGGAAGGCACAAATTCAGATGCTTGGTCTGGAAACTGCTAATGCTACTGCGTGGGAAGATTTCAAGGACATGATCAAAGAGGAGTACTGTCACAGGGACGACATCCACAAACTCGAGAACGAGTATTATGCGCTCAAGATGGTTGGATTAGAGATTGAGACCTACACCAAGCAGTCCAACGACTATGCTGCACTTTACCCAAACATGTCTCGACCTATGTATCGAAGGATCGAATTGTACATAAAAGGCTTGGTCCCAGAAATCCGGAGCCACGTGACCTCAGCCAACCTCAATACCATACAGCCCGTGGTTCGTCTGACTCACAAACTCACCAATCAGGCTGTGGAGGAGGGCAAGTTGCCCCAGAGGATCGGTACTACTGCTGGAACCTCTAGCGATAACAAACGAAAGTGGGATGGAAGTCAGGGGAAGGATGCTAACCCCACTCAGGCCCCAGCTCAACAAAGGAAGACTGAAAACAACAAGGGCCCTCAGCAACAAAGTGGTTATCGAGGAAACCACCCCAAGTGCAACAAATGTAACCGACACCACAGTGGGCCATGTGGCAAGGGTCTATGTCAGCGATGCAACAAGATGGGGCATGAAGCCAAGGACTGCCGAAGCTAGTTCCCAGCTAGGCAGAATCAGCATCAACCACAGCAACAGCAGCAGCAAGGAAACAATCGTGAATGCTACAAATGTGGAGCAATAGGGCACATGCGAAAGGATTGCCCTCAGCTGAACCAGAATCAGAATAACAACAATCAGGGTGCTGGGAACAATAACAACAAGGCTGGAAATGGTGCAAGAGGAAGGGCTTTTGTGATTGGAGCGGGAGAAGCAAGGAATGACCCCAACGTTGTGGCGGGTAAGTTCCCACTTAATGATCGTTATGTTTCCGTACTATTTGATTCCGGAGCAGATGCTAGTTATGTATCCCTACGTATTAGTAAGAAACTTAAGTCCACTCTTACGCCGTTAAGCTCTAAGCACATCGTTGAGATAGCTAATGGTAGAAACCTCGAGGCCTCACACGTAATTCGTAACTGCAAATTAGAGTTGTCTGGTCAGACCTTCTGTATCGATCTCTTCCCCATCATTCTTGGAAGCTTCGACGTCATTGTTGGTATGGATTGGTTATCCAAACATCGCGCTGAAATCCTCTGCCAAGAGAAAGCTATTCGTATTCCCCGTCCCCCTGGCAACCCTCTTATAGTTCAAGGCGAAAAGAGCGGAGAAGTCACAGGCATCATTTCATTCTTAAAAGCCCAGAAGTGTCTACGAAAGGGGCACACCGCTATCTTAGCACTCGTTGCCGACGCACAGAAAATGGAAAACAGGATTGAAGATTTTCCAGTTGTACGCGACTATCCTGAGGTATTTCCGGAAGAACTACCTGTACTTCCTCCTCACCGTCAGGTCGAATTCCAAATCGAGCTAGCTCCCGGAGCAGCACCTATAGCTCGTGCACCTTATCGTCTAGCTCCCGCGGAACTCAAGGAACTCTCTACTCAACTACAAGAACTTTTGGACAAAGGTTTTATCCGTCCTAGCTCATCACCCTGGGGAGCCCCAGTGCTCTTCGTCAAAAAGAAAGATGGCACATTCCGAATGTGCATTGATTACCGCGAACTGAACAAGGTTACCATCAAGAATCGTTACCCACTTCCCCGTATCGACGACCTGTTCGACCAGCTGCAAGGGTCGAGTTATTATTCCAAGATCGATCTGCGATCGGGTTATCACCAGCTGAGAGTCCGCAATGAGGACATCTCTAAGACTGCTTTCAGAACCCGCTATGGTCATTACGAATTCCTTGTTATGCCTTTCGAAATGACCAACGCACCTGCGATCTTCATGGATCTCATGAACCGAGTATGCAAACCCTACCTCGACAAGTTCGTAATTGTGTTTATTGACGACATCTTAATCTACTCGAAGAGCCAAGAGGAGCATGAACAACACTTGCGTCTTATTCTCGAACTTCTTCGCAATGAGCAACTATACGCCAAATTCTCGAAATGTGATTTCTGGCTTAGAGAAGTCCATTTCCTTGGGCACATTGTCAATCAGGAAGGGATTCATGTCGACCCCGCTAAGGTCGAATCCATTAAGAATTGGCCTGTACCTAAGACTCCGACCGAAGTCCGCCAATTCTTGGGATTGGCAGGATACTATCGAAGATTCATCAAGGGATTTTCTAAGATCGCTCAACCACTTACGACCCTCACTCAGAAGGGTGTTGCTTACAAATGGAGTAATGCTCAGGAATCTGCCTTCCAGGAACTAAAGAAAAATCTTTGTAGTGCTCCTATCCTTTCCTTACCGGAAGGTACCGACGACTTTGTTGTTTACTGCGATGCTTCTATTCAAGGGCTTGGTTGCGTGTTGATGCAACGCGAGAAGGTTATTGCTTACGCTTCGCGACAACTCAAGATCCACGAACGGAACTACACGACGCACGACTTAGAATTTGGAGCTGTGGTCTTCGCGCTCAAGCTGTGGAGACACTACTTGTACGGCACCAAGTGCACGATTTACACTGATCACAAGAGTCTCCAGCACATAATGGAACAAAAGGAGTTGAATATGCGGCAACGCCGATGGGTCGAACTCCTAAATGACTACGAGTGTGCAATTAAATATCACCCAGGCAAGGCTAACGTGGTAGCTGATGCCCTCAGCAGAAAGGAGACCAAACCCAAGCGTGTTCGTGCCTTACAGCTCACTATCCACTCGAACCTCCCTAATCAGATTCGAAATGCCCAGGTTGAAGCATTGAAAGCCGAGAACAACAGGGCTGAGTCCCTACGAGGATCGAGACAACGATTGGAACAAAAAGAAGACGGTGCTTACTACGTAGCCGGACGCATATGGGTTCCGCTTTATGGAAATTTACGTGACCTTGTGATGGATGAAGCCCATAAGTCCCGTTACTCAGTACATCCGGGTTCGGATAAGATGTACCACGACTTGAGGACTACCTATTGGTGGCCTGGTATGAAAGCCCACATAGCAACCTATGTCAGAAAATGTTTAACTTGTGCAAGAGTCAAGGCGGAGTATCAGAAACCATCAGGCCTACTCCAACAACCAGAGATCCCACAGTGGAAATGGGAGCAAATTTCCATGGACTTCGTTACCGGCTTGCCTAGGTCTCAACGCGGAAATGACACCATTTGGGTGATAGTAGATCGATTAACTAAATCTTCCCACTTCTTGGCTATTAAAGAGACGGACAAGTTCTCCACCTTAGCAGAGGTATACTTAAAGGAAGTGGTTTCGAAGCATGGAGTGCCAACCTCTATTATTTCCGATCGAGACGCACGTTTTACTTCTGAGTTGTGGCAAGCTATGCACAAATCTTTTGGCTCACGTTTAGACATGAGCACCGCTTATCATCCGCAAACGGATGGGCAATCGGAACGCACCATCCAAACCCTCGAAGACATGCTTAGGGCATGTGTGATCGATTTTGGCAAGAATTAGGAGAAGCACCTACCGTTAGTGGAATTCTCCTACAACAACAGCTACCACACCAGCATTCAGGCAGCACCCTTTGAGGCATTATACGGTCGTAAATGCCGATCTCCTCTCTGCTGGGCGGAGGTTGGTGACAGCCAGATCACAGGCCCGGAGCATGTAGTTGACACTACAGAAAAGATTGCCCAGATTAGGCAACGCATGGCGGCAGCTCGTGACCGTCAGAAGAGATACGCGGATAAGGATAGGAAGCCACTAGAGTTCCAGGTTGGTGAACGGGCTCTACTTAAAGTCTCACCCTGGAAGGGTGTGGTTCGTTTTGGAAAACGGGGCAAGCTAAATCCGAGATATGTCGGACCCTTCGAAATTACCGAAAAGATCGGTAAGGCCGCTTACAGACTGAATCTGCCTGAAGAACTGAGTGCTGTGCACAACGTCTTCCACGTGTCTAATCTGAAGAAGTGTCTGTCAGACGAAACACTCATCATTCCTTTCAAGGAACTCACTATTGACGAGCGGCTAAACTTTACAGAGGAACCGATTGAGATCACAGATCGTGAGATCAAAACCCTCAAACGTAGCCAGATACCTCTCGTGCGAGTTCGTTGGAACTCACGCCGTGGCCCAGAGTTTACCTCGGAGCAGGAAGACCAAATGAAGTGCAAGTATCCCCAGCTGTTCCCTAATGAAACTCCCAGCACTGAAGCTACAACCGAATTTCGGGACGGAATTCCAAACTAACGGGGGGATGATGTGACACCCCGTTGAAACACTCTCACTCATACCAGCTTGTTAGTGGCTGCCTTAACTTTCGGGACGAAAGTTCTTAAAACTTGGGGATAATGTGACACTTCGGGTTTTCCCGAGCAACCTCATTGTTTAGCTATATGTGTACGTGTATTATTAAATGAAAATTTGCGAAATATCTTGAAGTATTATGTGATGCTTGCATTAAACTATGTGTACATAATATATATATATATATATATATGTGTGTTATTAAATGAAAGTTGCGTGTTATTCTGATGTTCTATGTGATCCTTGCACTATGATTGTATATGTAGCGTATATAGGTATGTATGTGTGTAGTGGGCCGAGACCACGAAACCCGACTCGAGACCACCCGGTCTCGAGTGAACAGTGAACGGTTGGGCCGCTTGGGCCGCATCTCCTTAAGCCCGTGAATTGGGTTATAAAACCCCCACATAGGCCACACCTTCCTATTCTTTGGACACTCAAACCCACAATCATTCTCTCACTCTCACACCCTCTCACTCCTCCTAGCTTACTCTCTCTCTAGAAAACCCTAGAACTTCACTAACCAACTCCCTCCATCCTCTCGGATCCGATAAGCGGCAACTTGGAGCTCGGGATCTAGCTTGTATTCGTCACTCGAGAGCCCCCTCTCAACTGTTTCCCCCACACCCTTGCATCCGAACATCAATCGGTTAGTATGTTCTACTTGATTAATGATAATGTATGTTAAACTTGATTAATGATAATGTGTGTTAAAGATGCTTGTTTGCTTGTTTGCGAGTGGGTTGGATGATTTACAAGGTAATCTTTGAATAATAGGATGTAGATAGAATGACATGCATGACCATCGATCGATATGCACATGAATGTTCTTGATAAAAAGAATGAGATGCTAAATGTTATTACTCATGAAATGGATGGTGTGCTTGTTGTAGTAGTAAAAGCTTATTTCGGTATGCTTTAGGTCCCTCTTGATGAATTTGATGAGTAAAACCGATGAAGATCATAAGAAATAATTGAATGCATGATGAATTACTTGAAGATCATGAAAAATATTTGAATATACCATGATTGATCTGTTTTGTGTGGATATTAGACAATAAAACATGTTGGTGCAAATTAATTGGTTAGTACACATTATCACAACTATGAAATCCTATTGGATAGTACATTTGGAACAGGTTCTAGAAGGATTCTTGTGCACGTATCCGAGGTTGCGAGTCGAGACCCTCGGTTACGACCCGAGATCACCTCATGACAACTCGAGACGGACTTCAGGAACTCGAGACCGGCAAGGTCTCGACTTGAGACTTCATGATCTCAACTCGAGACTGGACTCGAGGCCTCTGAGGTTGCGACTCCTGACCAGCACCACTCGAGACCAAAACATGATCACACGAGATCTCTTGGTTGCGACTCGAGACCGCGTGTTCTCGAGTCGAGACCACCATGTCTCGACTGGACTATCTGCTTTGATTATTGGGCCATAATGTGGGCTAACTATTTAACTGGATTATGTGATGATCGCTACTATTTCACTGTTACTGTTGGATCAGGCCCAATGACTTAGTGTAGGAATTATTGCTATGAATGCTATGTGTTAGTTATCTGTAGATTATACGTGATTACTTGCACCCCCAACTTGACCTATATCGGTAACTATGCTAGGACGTGGTGACCAACGTGATTGACCGAGTAAATAATCTACCGAGCAACCCAAGGTGAGTTCACAACTTAAAGCATGCATTCCCGGTGGTTTGGGAAACGGACCTAAAAACAACACTATCCCATTGTAAGGGATACAAACTTACTTTTCTTCCCTTGTTACTGGGATACAAACTTAGTTAATTATTGTTTATACGGTAATGCAACAAGCAACGCTAAACGAAACTCTATCACTTAAGTCCTCACTACATAATACCGATTAATCGCCGGGGCCTGGCGAACGGGTTATTAGTTGATAGCGCTATTTAGGTGTAACCAGCCTCACACCGACCCTTGTTACTGGGAACGGGAGTGAACTAATGTACTCTGGCAAACCGTCAATGATGATAGAACATTGACAAACGGGGCACTGCGGAAACGTACGGTTAAGTAAGTCTTCGGTATTGGAAAAACAGTTTAGTCGCTTACTTATGGGGTAGCTCCCCATCGCATGTATAAACGGATTAATTAACTGGTGAAACTAGTTTTTGGTAATTAAAACTGGACAACTCGTGGACTCGCCAACATTTTGTTGATACCCTACTGCATGCTTTGCAGGTACCCAGTGACTAAGGAGCTTGCAGCTTGGGAATGTGTAGTGGTCGTCTAACCCACGTGTTGAGTTCTAAATAATCTTGAACTATGAATTTTGTTTTGAAACTGTTTGGTTTATGCTTCCGCTGTTTGTTTTAAACTGTTAATCAAACTTAACTTTTAGAACTTTAAAATATGGTGCTTACTAACTATTGTGGTTGGTGAATGCCTCTACTATTAATCGATGCTCAGTATAATTGGTGGCTGGATCCTGGTCAGTCACGCCTCCAAGCGGTGGTACTCCGTATGTGGATTTTGGGGGTGTGACAAATATCGCGTTGCATCTTCAGAACGGTCAGAATTTCTCTGAAGAAGTCGCTAAAGGGCATATGGCATTACTAGTTACCGTGTTAGAATCATATGAGAGTTTGGTTGCGGGAAGAATCGGAAATCCAATGTTAATAAAAGAGGATTACGATCAGATTGATGCTGAGGAAATGGAGCTAATGGATATTAAGTGGTGTTTAGCGAGCGTGTTGAGGAGAGTTGAGAAATTTAAGCAGATTACTGGAAGAGATGATTTATGTGATGCTAATGTTTCTACTTTAGGTTTTGATAAGTCTAAAGTTACTTGTTTTTGTTGCAGGGAAAAAGGACATTTCAAGAGGGAATGTACCAACCGAGAACCAGGTGGAGCTCAGAATCCTTTCGGGAACAATGAATATTATCGGAAAGCAATATATCATCAAGTAGCTCAACAACCGTCATCATCTCGTACTATTTCGATTGAAGATGGAAAGAAGAAAGCTTGTATTACTATGCCTTCAGATCAAGAAGATGAAAGATTGCCAGAGGGATTTAGCTGGGACAAATATATTCAAGGTGAAAGTAACTCAAAGTTTAGAGCTTTTGTTGCACGGATCATTCAAGAGCCAGAGTTGATGAAAGAATGGATGGATATGTTTGCAACTGATGAGAAAAGTCAAGATGGAGAGTCTGTCTCTTCAGAAGATAGTTTAGAAAAGACACAAGTCTTCGATCAATCACCAATTGATATCAGTGATGATGATGAAGAAATTAAACAAATAAACATTGGTAAAACTCATTTATCTCCTGAAAGTTTCAAATTTTATTTTGTAGATAAATTGGAGAAGCTAAAGGAGAAACGAGCAGCAAAAGAAAAGAAAGAGGTAAAATGTGAGAATGTTGCTCAGGAAGAGAAGTATGAACAGAGTGAAGAAGTTAAAATTGTTGAGAAGATTGTTGAGATTGAAAAGATTGTAGAGGTCACAAAACCTTGTCTGAAATGTTTGAAACCATGCAAACGTTGTGAAGAGAAAGATAAGAAGTTTAGTGAGCTAGACAAGATGAAAGAAAAATTGTTGGTCGATGTTAAGTACATGAAAGAATCTTATGATGTGTTGAACAGAACAGTCAACCAGTTGGAAAAGACAAACTCAGAAAGGGAAGATGCTTTGACAATGATGAATGCAGTGATGATGTCTAAGCAGAAGGCCATCAATCACTATATTGATGAGTGTGCAAAGTTGAAGCAGGAATTGGAGACTGAAAAGATTGAGAATGAAAGAATCAGACGATTGCTAATGAGTTACTCAAGTTCTGATTACCTGATTGATAGAATCTATCCGACAGTAGCAGGTTTTGAAGCTTTTCAAGATAAAAAGTCAGAAGATACGGATACTGGTAAGAAACAAAGTGCAACTTATAACAAGTGTCCGCCTCCGATCTGGGAAGGTTATTCTCCTAGAAAACCAAATTCGGAACAAGCCAAAAAGGCAGTCAATATAAAGTTAAAGTCTGAAACAACTGATGAGTTACCAGACAACATTGATGTCACATTCACATCGTCTGACACTGATCATGAGTCTGAGTTAATAAAGAAGGTGGTTGATCAGGTGTTGGATAAGGATGAGGAGTCAGAGTCAAAGTCTGAATCTGACAGTTCGAGTTCAGCAGTCAACAGTTCGAATTCATCGGTCAAGAGTAGTCATAATAAAAAGATTATGAAAACATAAAATAGTTTGAATGATGAACCAATCAAAGTGGCATATACTTTGAATGATTCAGACAAATTATATTCTGATGAGGAATTTCCTATTAAAATGTGAAAATTGCAAATATTAAAACAGTTTTTAAATTGATAAAAATAAAGTTTTCAGAAATAAAAGATAAAATGGGATTTTCAAAACCTAAATATACTTCTAGAGTTCAACAACGTTTAAACAAGAAGAAAGGTTTTGGTCCAGGTCAACAAAAGAAACCGAATCATAAAAGCAATTTCAAAAAGAAGGGGTTGGGTTTTGATGTTGAAAATAATCAAAATATTAAAGATTTTAAATCAAAAACTGTATTTTTTTCAGGGGCAAGTTCTGAAAAAGAGAAAAAGAGCTCATTCTGGAAGCAACCGAACAAAGCGTTTCTCGCAGAAAAACAGAAACATGAGAAGAATGAAGCTAATCAGAAAAAGGAGACAAGAACCTGTTACCAATGTAAAGAAGTTGGTCACATCGCCTGGAACTGTCCAAAGGCAACCAACACACAACAGGGAGTTTCTTCTAAACTCAAAGAAATTTTTTTTGATAAAAATGAACCACCAACGGACAAATTCAAAGTGTTTAAAAATTCTACATTTGAAGTTGGTGATAGTTCAAGACGTTTTTACAAAAGAAATGTGAAACTTAACAACCAAAGGTGGGTTGCTAAGAAATCAGATGTAAAATCTGGCGATGAGTTTGTTTCTTCGGAAGCAAAGGAGCCACTTTCTGGCGATGAATCTGACTCGTCAAAGTCAGAGGAGCCACCAGTTGAACTAAAAAGAGAAAAGTCAGTACCACCAATGGATGATGTAAACTTTCCACCATTGCAGGCTGAAAATTTAAAACAAAAAGTTGGAAAAGTGGAAATTTCGAATCAATTCTATTCTGAAAAGAAAGAATTCGATGTCGAAAAGGCTTTCAATGGGAAAGTGAAAAATATTTTTGGAAAGATGGTTGATGGAAGGGCAAAAGGGGTAAAAGAATTTTATGAATCAAAGAGGAGAACTTACACACCGAGTGAAAATAACTCGGATGCACCCAAAGCTGGTCAGGCTTGGGTGTCTGTATTCTTTGCTTAAAAAATCCTAACTTGCCGGAACTCCCAGGTTGGTAATTGGGGAGTAGGAATCGGCATCATTCTTAAAAAAATGTTTTGTGAAAAACTTACAAGTGGTTAATCAAGGTCATTAAGTTGAACTTGAGTTAACTTTCATACACGTGGATTAAAGAAAAGGAAAAGAGTTTTTACAAGTGGTTGAAAGAACAAAGTGATGAATGAATCCCCATGATGTGTGAAATCAACAAAACTAATTTTCCGGAAAAACAATTTTGATTAAAACAAACTTAAGTGTTTTGAAATCATAATGGGAAAATAGTTTGTTGTCAGGGGGAGTTCTGATTGTATAAGCCAAGTCAGTTTGTCATTTTACTTTGTACAGTTTCTTGCTGTTATTTTCAAATTTTCCCAGAAAATCAAAATTGAATTATATTGTTTATTTTAGGGGGAGTAAAAACATGATAAAATCTAAAATCAAAAAACATTGAAAAATCAAAAATGAGTTTTGTTGTAAAAAAGAGGAAATGATAGTACATTAGTAAACAATCACAGCATGCTAAAGAATTGGAAAGTTAAATATGTGATAAACGGTCTCACTGATGATATGCCAGTAGGTTTTTACACGCTTAGTAGATTATTTTCGAGATATAAACATAAATGTTATGCTTACTTATCTCATGGGGAACATCTCTCGGATATATGGGTAACCCCCGAAATCTTGTTTGAAAGATTAACTGTTTCTGACATACTAGGTCTTTTGCTTAGTGATATATGGGGTATTATACCAGGACTTCTGATTTTGCGGGAGCAATAGCCTAGTCCTTGTATAATACTTTACACTTGCTTGAAATATAAGCACCCCCTCAGCATAAAAATTGATAAAATATCGAAAGATAATAGATCAAGTGCTGTTGTAAAGAAGATCCTCAAGGGGGACACACCTAAAGTCGAGCCTTCATCTCTAACAAAAATATGAGCTCTCAAGGTTTCGCATTTAACCCTTTTATAGATATCATCTAGATATATTCACCTGTAAGACTGAATATGGGGAATCTGGATTCGAGAGTATATTCTGAGGTGGGACACGCGAATAAGTTTAAGTCCTTAAAACATTAATCTCGTATCTCGAATCAATTGAACTTTGTGTGAAAATTTAAGTGGATCAGTATACTGACAATCTAAGTGAATCGTTTAGAACTTAAAGTGTTTAAAGCTCAACGGTGCTAGTGATTTGTCAAAAACTGATATGATCCTCTTACACAAACTCACAAAAAGATGTTTGTATATAGTTTATTTCCCAAAATCCAAAAAGATTTTCAATGTGTTTTAGCATAAAATATTGAAAATTAAAAAAGATTTTATTTCATCTTATTTTCGACAACTGATGTTGGAAAACTGATTTTCAAAATTACAAGTGCTAAACATGATGAACAACAGGGTTGGGAGAGTTTGTTTGAAATGAAAAATGATTTTGAAATGATTAAATGGTTCATTAATTTGAAACCAAATTTGTGTGTTACAAATACAAATGGTTAAGCAGATATCATAAATGAGAGATTATTGTTGATGTTGAATGATATCTACAAGTGGTTTCTAAAATTGTTAAATTTTAATGATTATGAAATTTACTTTTGGGTAGAGAATTGTGCAGATAAAAGCTTTGAAAGAGTTAGGTTTCGACTCCTGAGGAATTTTCGCATAAGCGTATGCAGATTAGAGCCAGGTTCCTGATCCTATTGCTACGAAGAGCCAGGAGACGTTCCTAAACCTGTGAAAGCTATTCCAGACTGAGATCCCAGCTTATCAAAAGGGGGAGTCTGAAGACGTAAGAGCCAGATTCAAATTCTGGAACATTGCTCAAGATAGAAGCTGCTGATCCTGATAAAGAGAATTAGAGAGAGGATAGAGCCAGGTTGAGATTCTGATAGAAGAAGATAGAGATTGATGAGGATGCTTACAGAGAAAGATACTTTGGAGAGTGCGAAAAGACCGATCAAGACTGAAGACTCAATACACTGAAGACTCGTCAACATCCAAGGGGGAGTTTGTTAGTGCATATGTCTGTTGAATTCGTCTTGTATCGAGTCATGTAATATAATAGATAGACCAAGACACGTTGTACGAGAGAAATGAGAAATAGGTCTGAACCAGCCACCTCGCACGAGGTGACCAGTTTGTTCGACCTGGCCAGGTCGTGCGACCTGGACCAGGTCGTGTGAGACGTGTTCGTGCGACCTGGTGTTTCCTATAAATAAGAGGTATTGGGTTTTCATTTGTAACGATCTGATTCCGGTAGCGAAGCTCTGCCGAAGTGTCACCAGCTCTTGTAACCTTGTAAAATCAATACAATCGACAGTTAAAGTGATTCTACGTGCAAATCAAGCTGCTATAACATCAATACGTCTGATTCCGCCTTTCGTATTGATCGAGAACTCTTCTGAACGTCTCGTTTGATCGATTCACCGATCCTACAGTTTTGTATACAAAATTTGTTACTACATTGTGAGTAGTAACATGACCACAAGTCGGGTTGACAGTACCGTGGGTGGTAATTAAAGTAGATGGAAATAAATGTAATTGCGAGATCGCCCTCAATACTGTAGACTGATAAAATTGTTTTGATTAAAATGAGATTCAATCACCAGTATTTCCCACTGACAAAATGTTTTTAAACGCGTTTCAGGTAACAAAATGTGAAAGCCAAATAGAAGCCAGCTGGACAGCACTGAAGGCTTGGAAAAGTGGCTATAAAAGTTACCTAAATAAAGAGATGATTTATTTGAATAAAATAGGGTTTATCCCTATGAAAATGTGTGTAATGAAAACTTGGGATTTTCCCATGTATTTAATATTACTAGTAGGGTGCCCGCGCGATGCGGCGGGAGCAACACTTTGCATTGCGGTACTCAAAATGTTTTAACATATGGTTGGAGGTTCGTTAACAGATATTGAGTTTTGGGTTTTGTATGAAGGTTCTAACAATTGATTTAAAAGTTATAATATTTCTTACCCTGAACTCAAAACATAGCAAATTTGGTGGTAAGGAGTGGTGATGGTGCACAACACTTGTGACGTTTATAAGTTATCGTGTAATGCGAGGATGACGAACGAAATTGACCATGATAGGAGGAAGACTAATCTCTCAAAAAATCCACCACCGAAGTTGCATCTAACCATGATCAAATAAGGCCGACATCAACAAACTATACAAATCTCTGAAACAAAATCAACATTTAATCAATTTAATCAGAAACATAAAGAATCAGTAGCCCACCTAGGGTTATTTTACCAGATCTAGCTAAAAAAATGCTTAAAACAACCAATCAACAAAAATAACTCAATAGAGAATTAAGGTTCGTGAATTTAGGTACTTGATACAAAACCTACAATGATAAAGATGGAGTTGTTAATAGTCAGTGCCTCTAGCGAACGGAGGAGCAGAAGTAGGAAAACGAAACAATGGGAGAAGGCGGAAGACGACTGAAGAGTATCCTGAGAGAGAGATGGCGACAGAGTATCTTCCTATGTGCTTTATAAAACAATACAGATAACAACTATATGTTTTAAATTTTAAAAATTGTTTCCCACTTAGTTTTTGCCATCCTTTTTTTATAGAAGGTTTGTTATACTATTTATCCTTAAAATTAGGAAGTTTTGTTAAAAATTGACTAAAGTATAAAGAATTTGTTTAATCCATTATTTGACAATAGTTTTAGTTTTTAAAATTTTAGAATGAAAATATTATAGAACCTATTATTTAACTTATTAAATGATTATATAGTATAGATTAGTTGTTATATTCTTCTTTAATCACTTGTACATTAAAGAATTATCTACTTGTACCTTTTAATCTGTGCGTCCATATTGAACAAGACAACTACCGAAACGTCGACTAAAATGTGTAGGTTATCATGCTATCTTTGAATTTTTTTAAACAATATAGTTTATAAGATATGTCAAGAATAAGTAAAAAAATTATAAGTTTGTTGTGGAGGGGTGAATTGTAACTAATTATCTATAATTTTGTTAAAACCTTAGGGATTTAAGTGTAATAAGTTTAGGGGCTAAAAAATAAATAGTGTTTAAAAGACCAAACTACCCTCATTTTAGGGGTCTTCCAATAAATAAAGGGGATAAAAGTTCTTATTTTTTGCGTATCTTAAAATGCCCTTGACTCATGCATTATAATATAGTATAGATAAAAGTGTGGTATTTTACTCTGATAAAATATTTCCTAACTACAGTCCTGATGTAAATTCCGCTGCCAAAATGATAAACACCCTATACCACCAACACTGGTCGCGACCGCTCGTTCCCAGGGTAATTAGGGGACGGGGGTTGCGACAGAAGGTGGTATCAGAGCTAAGCCACTGATTCTGCCATAGAAGTGTTCTGCTGACACCAAAGTATTATTTAATATGTTAGGAAATCAATTACAAAACTACGGGCATATCTGTAATTATTGTTGTGTGTTATTTGACTATTTGTTAGTTTACAATATGAGTGACCAAGGACCTTCAGACGCTTACCGTCACTTGTCTAGCTCACCTAGGGACAAAGGCACCTCTTCACAGCCATCCCTCTCAGGGTATTCGGCTGACAATGAAGATGGGATATTCGTGTTCAAGGCCAAATCTGAAGAGCCATTCCCTTCCAAGAAAAGAGGATGGTTCAGCAGAGTAGCGCATGAACGTAGAAAAATGATGAAAAAGTTACAACAGCAGCGAGCCTTAGCTGCCGTTAAGAGAGAAACAAATGCCCACACCCAGGATATGCTCAATAGGAGTCTAGCAAATTTTCATATCTTAGCAACTACAGCTGCAGACCCTAATCTAGAGCAACTCATAGCACCCCAGCCCTACCACTGTTTCCTACACAGCAAATGGAAATTGAAGCCAACCCAGAAAACCAAATCCCAATGCCTGACATTGACCTAGCTGAGATACCTAGGATACTAGCACCCAATCCCTCTGACCCAGACTATGACCCGTGGTTTGATGACCATAGGGATTACCAGCAACGCTACCCAATACAAGAAAACGAACCTATGCCAAACCTAGCAGCTTACCCAAACTTGGACCCTCTAGATCCCTACTATGATAATGACCAAATCATCAGGGAAATTCTAGAAAATCCTTATCCTTACCAAGAACCCATACCCCAGTTCCCAAACCCAATACCAGCCCCTGCACCACCAATGAGCACTGAGAATGTGCAAGAACTCCGAACATTTGATGAGGAGATTTTAGAAGGAAATGAAAGGATGAGGCAGATAGGAGAACGACTCGTCTGGAAATATGACGAGCGTAATATGGAGTTCTGGATGAACCCATACCCGTAATAGTAATAATATATATATATATATATATATAAAATAATATGTGTGTATGTTTGAAAAAAAATCTAGATAATAGCTATGGATGCATAATAGTATTGTAATTTTATATTTCAGTTCCAGTTTGTACTAGACACATAATATATAAAATAGAGTAAGTCGCAATGTTCGACGATTTTGATCAATATGCGTGTTACGTGATCGTTTGCATTAAATATTATTTTGTGATATTAATATGTGGCAAATGTTTACAATTCAGATGGACAACGAAGTGAACCAGGAAAACCAGAATAATGATAACCATAATAACAATAACAATGGAAACCAAGTGGATAACAGTGCCATCCAACACATAGTGGCACAAGGAATTATAGACACAATGCCATATATTATCCAAACGGTTAGGGAAGCTGATAATAAAAGTAATCATGACAGTAAACGACCAACCAATGAACTCAGTCACAACGTAAACAATGGACCCATACTTCAAGTGCCCATTCCCAAAAGAAGAAGAACCATGTCCTATGGTTGTTTTTATAAAGAATTCTGGTCCTGTAAACCAATAGAATTCTCGGGCAATGAAGGAGCCATTGCAGCTTTACGTTGGATAGAAAATACTGAGGAAGTCCTGAAAATAAGCAAGTGCGCGGAATAGGATAAGATAATGTTCGCTTCCAATCTGTTTAAGAACTCAGCACTAGAATGGTGGAACACCATCCTCCAGTCTAGAGGAAGTGATTGGATTTATAATATGGAATGGGAAGAATTTAAGAACATGGTGGAAAGGAGTAGATAGCAAATAAGTTCTTAAATCTTAGAATGACTGGAGTAGATAGTAAGGGTTACACTACGTTATTCTTTGAATATGCTAGAATAGTGCCGACCCTTGCATCACCTGAACCAGTATTAATATCCCATTACATCTGGGGATTAATCAGTGAAATTAGGCATGTAGTCAAGGCAGCTAGACCTCAAACCATAGAAGAAGCTGTAGAACTAGCAAACACCTTAACTGATGAGTTAGTACGTACACGAAAAGAAGACCAGAGGAGAAACCTAGCTCAAAGGCTTACCCAAGAATTTCGTTATGGAAATTCCAACCGTGGGAAAAATGTAGGTTCTACCTCTACACCTTATTGTAAGGCATGCAAGAGGAAGCATTCAGGAAGATGCTCCACTTACTGTAATTTCTGCAAGCTACCAGGACACAAGGAAGAAGATTGTAGGAAGAAACCTAATAATGGAATGTGCTTCAACTGTGGAGAAAAGGGTCACATCAAACCGAACTGTCCAAAACTAGTTCCAGCCATGAACAACAAGACTACTAAAAATGCTAGAGCATTTGTTCCGTCTGCAGAAGAAGCTAAGATGATCCCGGACGTGATAGTCGGTACGTTTTTAGTTAATGATGTTTTTGCTAAAGTATTATTTGAATCTTGTGCAAACCAAAGTTTTATTAATACTTCATTTTGCAAACTTCTCAATCAACCATTAACTAAACTTCCACAAGAATATCTAGTAGAATGTAGAGACAGCAAATGGGGAAACCATTAAGATTTCTGAAATCTTGCAGGAAGCAAGAATAGAATTTTTAAATCAAAAGTTCATTGCAAACCTTTATCCAATGAATCTGGCAGGATTTGATGTTGTATTAGGAATGGATTGGTTAATAACCAATAAAGCCAGTATTCTATGTGATCAAAAGTCAATCCAAATAAATTCACCAAGAGGTGAAAAGATCACAATTAAAGGAGATAAGCCATCTAGATTCACAAAATTCATCTCTGTGATGAAAACAGCAAGTTATGTAAAAAAAGGATCATTAGTGTATTTGATTTCAATAATCATTAACACTAAAGGGAAAGAACTGAAAGATATTCCTGTAGTATCTCAGTTTCCAGATGTGTTTCCCGAAGAATTACCAGGACTACCACCAGGCAGAGAAGTCGAATTTAGAATTCATCTGCTACCAGGGACAACACCAATTGCCAAATCACCTTACCGTTTGGCACCCGCCGAAATGCAGGAACTAAAGAAGCAATTAGATGAATTGTTGGAGAAAGTATTCATACTGCCAAGTTCATCACCATGGGGAGCACCAATATTGTTTGTTAAAAAGAAAGACGGATCAATGCGTATGTGCATTGATTACTGTGAATTGAACAAAGTCACGATTAAGAATCGGTATCCATTACCAAGAATTGATGATCTGTTCGATCAATTGCAAGGAGCTCGATTTTTCTCTAAAATTGATCTACACTCAGGATATCATCAATTAAAGGTACAGGAAGAGGACATTCCTAAGACCGCTTTCAGAACAAGGTATGGCCATTATGAATTTACAGTCATGCCATTTGGTTTAACCAATACCCCAGCCGCATTTATGGACATGATGAACCGAATATGTAAGCCATATTTGGATAAATTCATAATTGTCTTCATAGATGATATTCTCATTTACTCTAAGAATAAAGAGGAACACGCAACGCATCTGCATGCACTTCTAAGTTTATTGAGAAAGGAAAAGCTGTATGCAAAGTTTACTAAGTGTGAATTTTGGTTAGAACAGGTACAGTTTCTTGGACATTTAGTTAACCATGAAGGAATTCATGTAGATCCCACCAAGATTGAGGCAATTACCAAATGGAAAACCCCTGAGTCGCCAACCGAGGTTAGAAGTTTTTTAGGATTGGCCGGTTATTATAGAAGATTTATTCAAAAATTTTCTAGAATAGCCATTCCCTTAACTAAGCTAACCTGTAAATCTGTTAAGTTTGAGTGGGGATCAAAACAAGAAGAAGCCTTTAGAATTCTTAAGCAAAGACTAACCAACGCACCCATATTAGCATTACCAGAAGGGACTGAAGATTTTGTAATCTATTGTGACGCTTCTAAGTTAGGTTATGGATGTGTGTTAATGCAACGTCAAAAGGTTATAGCTTACGCATTTAGACAACTTAAGAATCATGAAGAGAATTATTCAACCCATGATTTAGAATTAGGAGCCATAATTTTTGCCCTGAAAATTTGGAGACATTACCTTTACGGTAGTAAGTTTACCATTTTCACTGATCATAAGAGTTTAAGGTATGTTTTCAGGCAAAAAGAGTTGAATATGAGACAAAGACGCTGGATGGAAATATTAAGTGATTACGATTGTAATATCCAGTATCATGCATGTGGCACTCGAGCAAAATCCGCAACAATCTTGATTTCTCACTTCTCTCTTCTGTATTCACTTGGCAAATTTCGGGACGAAATTTCTTTCAAGTTGGGGATGATGTGACAACCCGAATACTTAAGGTTAGCATTACTCGAAATCCCACAACTTTTAGTGTGTGTTTGGTTGTTTTATCTGCCTATCTTGTGCAACAATATATGATTACGTACATTTAACTGACTAACTATACACGAATGTGTACGTTTAATTTGCATAACTTGTGCACCACTATATGATTAATGTGCACCACTATAAGATCTCGGCCCAAAGTCTTAGATTATCGGCCCACTTGCAGGTATTTATCACCAAACCAAACCGAGCCCACTTATCCTCAAAGATATACGTTTTGCATTCTAACTATATTTACTTATCATGTACACGTAACTCCTTCCCTACTTCCCAATCATCACATAATAAACCCTAATCCCCTATTGTGCGACGGCGGTAGTCAAGGACCCCCCCCCCCCCCCTCTCGTAACATTATATTAGCGGATCCGTGGCTGGTTAGTAAATTCCTTATACGTAAATTGTTATTGGATTGTTTCTTTATGTGTATGATTAGCACAAGTGTGTAATATCCTTATGTGATTCAAATCTCTAAAATTCCTTTGTCTCGCATGCCTAGTGGTACTGTATAGTGAATATGATTACTGATTAGGTTGTATTTGATAAGTAATATGTTATTAGGTTGCATAGTTATGAGATATAGTCATACATGAATTGCCGATGATCATGATTGTGTTGATAAGAGGGTAATGGGCTGGTGATGTTATTTGACAATCCGGAATCTCGTATCACAGTTACATGATGTCTATAGTGAGGTGCGAGTGGGTTGGTTGTTGATGATTGTAATGTTAATCCCATTGCTATAAACTGATTTCATAGAATGCCGTATAAGTAATTTGATGTTTTGGATTAACATAATTGCTATCAATCTGCTCATTATCATGATGATGTGAACGTATTATGTGAACTTGTAGCATGGTCTCTCATTTTGGTTGTCAAATGAATGTTAGGTTAGACACGAGAGTTAACAGTGAGCCTAGGTAATCGTTGATAGAAAGAGAGTTATGGTATGTGTAATTTGTTGTTCGTAATACTATCGGTCACTGTACAAGTGCCCCGGCTCATGTGATGAATTGGGGTCACAGCTCGTTTAATATTTCATGTGATCTATGACAACCCAATATACTGATCGTATTTGATAGTCTTGTACATGTGTTACCAGATGTGATCGTAAATTGTATGCTATAAATCTGTAGCAATGTTATTTTGAGATGAATGAAATATCGAGTAAACAACTCAGCATTGGTAGCGATCCAATATCTGAACGATCCCTATACACCCTACTGGGTGGATATTTCATCTAAGTGAATCGAATTAATGGATGGTAAAAATTGGGATTTGGGCCAAATAATATAACTGAATGCATACAGTAACATGTATTTGGTTTTGGCAACTGTATGCTACTTTAATTATTAAAGTAATCTTATCTTCAACCGAAAGGGTAGTGGGTCGTAAATAAAGGGGTAGAGTTTGGTTGGGCGGTTTATTGTCAAGTGGGAATTGGGCCTTTAAAATGAACATGGACGCCTAGCATGAAATCTGTGTGTAGGTACATGTTACTAATTCGATGGGTATATGTCATAGTTGACTAGTAAACTGTGTGCTAATGTGTATTTATTTCATAAGTGTGCATTGTGTAATGTATGACATATATATATGGTTCAGTACAAGTAGGGGACTGATTGTTATTGTTAAATTATATTAGGAGGTGCTTGACCAACTGGTAGTAAAGTAGCTAACCTTACCGAGCAAAGCAAAGGTGAGTTCACTACATTCGATCATGCGTCCCAGTGGTTGGGGACAGTCAGTGGTTTGGGTAAAAACGGGTATATTGGTTAATATTCTCACCTATCATTTTTGTAAGTCCCTTATTCGGATATTAGTTGGTAGCGCTACTTAGGTTTGGCACCCTCACACCGCTCCTGGATAGGACGGATGTGAACTAATGACCCAGTCGGGCCCAGTACTAGATAGGGGTACGTGGGATAGGGCAGTCATGTACATCAGGAGCCGTCTTGTTCGGAATTGAGATATTAACAATATTACTTGCATTGGTTATTGAACTGTTTTACATACAACTGGTAACAAACGTTTTTCTAAAACTGTGGACTCGCCAGCTTTGTCTGATACACTTGTTACATGCTCGCAGGTCGTTAGATGATTGGAACAGGAGCTTGTTGGCTGGAGAGCAAGAGTGGTCATGGTCATGCTGAGGAATTTGTTTATCACATACTTAATTATTACATTCGTTTAGTACTTACTTTATGATAACTTTACGCTTCTGCTAAACTTATGGTTTTGGATAACTTATGTTTGGAACTTCAGTATAATTAAGCAATGGAACTTCATTTTAAACTTGTGATTCAATGTAATTGGTGGCTCATTGCTAGTCGTCACACACTTAACAGGGACACTCCCTAGGTGGTAAATTGAGGGTGTGACAGTTTGGTATCAGAGCCACTGGTTATAGTGAACTTGGTTTTAAAATGTTTTATAAAACCAGACTATAACTGAACTGATCCGATATTGACCATGACACTCAACTCCAGGCAGCAAGGTTCGTCTCTTATTTACTAATGAATAGTATGTTTAGTACATACTTACGATTCGTAATGCACCTGAATGCACAATTGACACTACAGCATGAATTACTATGCAATCAGTCTATGTCACGTATTTTAGGAGTGGGACTCTTCTTGAACTTACATGTTTCTTGTTATAACGCTCTTGTTCATGTTACTTGAAGTTAGGGGGCCTTCTAACATGAGTTAGGAGGAATTGAGATGAACATGCAAACTAGATTATTATTGTGGGTGCACACATAATAATAATGTGGGGTGCATGCGAGTCCCAGTGAATCTTGACAAGTGTGAAAAAGGATTTTGTGTTGTTAGTTGGTCTTGTATTAGAACTTCGAAATCTGTGGATAATACGTAAATACTTGACTTCTACTTGAGCTTGTTTGTTAATTCGTCTTTTTCCCATACTTATAGAATCATGAACGGACGTGGTGGAGGCCGTCGTGGTGGACGTGGTGGAGGCCGCGGTGGTGGACGTGGCCAAATCAATATGACTCAAGCTGAGTTAACGGATTTAATCAATGCTCAGGTGGCTGCAGCCTTGGCGGCTTATCAGGCTGGTACGACATGTACCGAACACTCTTTCCCTTTGAGTCGTATACTTGAGTCTTACTTGTTTGATTCTCTCATGTTAATAGGTCAGCCAGCACCACAAAATCAGCCTCACCCACCTGTCTGCACGTTTAAGTCTTTTATGGACTGTAAGCCACAGACCTTCAGCGGGACTGAAGGAGCTGTAGGACTCTTGCGCTGGTTTGAAAAGGCGGAGTCCGTATTCGCGATGTGTAACTGTCCTGTTGGGGACAGAGTGAAGTATGCTACGGGCACGCTCAAGGATGGTGCCCTAACATGGTGGAATGCCCAGGTTCAGTTGTTAGGCATCGAGGCGGCGAACGCCACTACGTGGGAAGCCTTTAAAGAGTTGATGAGGGAAGAATACTGTCCTCGTGATGAGATACAGAAGCTAGAGAACGAGTATTATAATCTGAAATTGGTGGGATCCAAGGTTGAAGCATATGTGAAACGGTCGTATGAGTTGGCTGACTTGTGTCCAAACTTGTCCCGACCTATGTCTCGAAGAATTGAGTTGTTTATCAAGGGATTACCTCCACGAGTGAAGGGTGTGGTTACTGCAGCAAACCTCAACAACATAACTGATATTGTCCGTATGACTCACAAGATTATTGATCAGGAGGTGGAAAGTAATTCACTACCACCACGTATCTCTAGTACTACGACAGCTGCTACTACTTCCACTACTCCTGCTACCGATAGCAAGCGTAAGTGGAGCGATATGGACAAGGGGTCCAACTCAGTACAGTCTCAGAAGAAAGCAGATACTGGCAGCAATCGCAGTTTCAGCCAGACATCGTCAGTGAATCAAAACCAGAGTAACAGTTCAGGGCAGGGATCTTATGCGGGGAAGTTACCTTTGTGCAACAAGTGTAACTATCATCACAAGGGTCAGTGTAATCGGGTTTGTCATAGGTGTCACCGATCAGGGCACATAGCTAAGGATTGTAGGGCTACACTTCCAGCTCAGCAGCAGCCAGTACAGCAGCAGGGTAGGCAACAGAATCAGCCGAATCAGGGTGTACAGAAAGGGTGCTTCCAGTGTGGGGCTGATGGGCATTTCAAGCGAGACTGTCCTCAGCTGAGACAGAATACAGGGGGCAATAATAATGGAAACAACAATGCTGGGAACAATGGGGGCAATGTGGCACGTGGACGCGGATTTGTTCTGGGAGCTGGGGAAGCACGAAACGACGGTAATGTAGTTACTGGTACTTTTTCAGTAAATGGTGTATTTGCTTCTATCTTGTTTGATTCTGGTGCCGATTGGAGTTACTTATCTTTGGGGTTCAGTCGTCAGTTAGGGTTAAGTCCTACACCTCTGGTAACGAAACACATAGTGGAGATAGCAAATGGTAAAACAATCGAAGCTTCACATGTTCTGGTTGGGTGTAAACTTGATCGGTTCAGGGTCATCGCAGTGGGACCCCGATTAGTATTGTTTCGTCAATAAAGGCTCAGGAGTATCTCCGTAAGGGCTATCCTGCTATTCTAGCCCTTGTCACTGATTCGCAGACTGACGAGAGGAGGATCGAGGATATTCCAGTTGTTCGGGAATTTCCTGACGTATTTCCTGAGGAACTCCCTGGCTTACCTCCACATCGACAGGTGGAATTCCAGATCGATCTCGCCCCAAGAGCAGCACCGATTGCTCGTGCTCCTTATCGTCTGGCACCAGGGGAGTTGCAGGAATTGTCAAACCAACTTCAGGAACTGTTGGATAGGGGTTTTATCCGACCTAGCTCTTCACCTTGGGGAGCCCCAGTTCTGTTTGTGAAAAAGAAGGACGGGTCTTTTCGCCTGTGTATAGATTACCGTGAACTCAATAAGGCGACGGTCAAGAATCGTTATCCTTTACCACGTATTGATGACCTGTTTGACCAGCTGCAAGGATCAAGTTTCTACTCCAAAATCGACTTAAGGTCGGGTTATCATCAGGTACGGGTTAGAGAGGAAGATGTTCCCAAAACGGCATTTCGGACGCGGTACGGTCATTATGAGTTCTTGGTCATGCCATTCGGGTTGACCAACGCACCAGCGGTCTTCATGGATCTCATGAACCGCGTGTGCAAGCCATACCTCGACGACTTCGTTATCGTTTTTATCGACGACATTCTAATTTATTCCAAGAACAAGGAGGATCATGTGCGGCATCTACGTCTTATCCTAGAGCTCCTGAGGAGGGAGCAGCTGTACGCGAAATTTTCTAAGTGTGATTTCTGGATACGGGAGGTACATTTTCTGGGGCATATCGTTAATGAGATGGGCATACATGTGGATCCTGCCAAGATCGATGCCATTAGAAATTGGGCGGCACCAACGAATCCTTCAGAGGTGCGACAATTTCTTGGTCTAGCGGGGTATTATCGTCGTTTTATTCGGGATTTTTTGAAGATTGCACAGCCTCTCACATCCTTGACACAAAAGAAAGTAGTTTATTCGTGGGGAGCAAAACAGGAGGATGCCTTCTAACTGTTGAAACATAAATTGTGTAGCGCGCCGATTCTGTCTCTACCAGAGGGTACCGAGGATTTTGAGGTACATTGTGATGCATCGATTCAGGGTCTTGGTTGCGTGCTGATGCAGCGCAACAAGGTGATAGCTTATGCCTCTCGACAGTTGAAAGTACACGAGAAGAACTACACGACACACGACTTGGAGTTAGGAGCCGTGGTTTTTGCACTGAAGATTTGGAGGCATTATCTGTACGGTACGAAATGCACCATCTATACCGACCACAAGAGCCTTCAGCATATCTTCGACCAGAAAGAACTAAATATGCGTCAGCGTCGTTGGGTAGAATTGTTCAATGATTACGAGTGTGCCATCAAGTATCACCCGGGTAAAGCTAATGTTGTAGCAGATGCCCTTAGTCGCAAGGAACCGAAACCAAAGTGTGGTCGTGCTCTGCAGCTTACTATTCACTCTGATCTACCCACACGGATTCGTTCAGCACAGGTCGAGGCCTTAAAGGGCGAAAACATTGCAGCAGAGGGTTTGCGTGGTATGAATAAGAAGTTCGAGCTAAAGACTGATGGCATTTACTATTTTATGGAGAGATTATGGGTTTCTCTGTTTGGCGACCTTCGGGAACTGGTAATGGATGAAGCACACAAGTCAAGGTATTCTGTTCACCCGGGATCTGATAAGATGTATCACGATCTCAAAGTCTTGTATTGGTGGCCGAATATGAAAGCTATCATAGCCACGTATGTAAGCAAGTGCTTGACTTGTGCCAGGGTCAAGGCAGAGTACCAGAAACCCTCGGGACCACTCCAGCAACCAGAGATACCGATGTGGAAATGGGAACAGATCTCTATGGATTTTGTTACAGGATTACCGAGAACACAGGCGGGGAACGACACGATATGGGTAATTGTCGATCGACTTACGAAGTCAGCGCACTTTCTACCAATTAAAGAAACAGACAAGCACTCCCAGCTCGCAGCGATATATCTTAAGGAGGTGGTTTCTAAGCATGGGGTGCCAACTTCCATCATTTCGGATCGGGATCCGCGTTTCACTTCGGAGTTGTGGCAGGCTATGCACAAGTCGTTTGGCTCGCGTCTCGATATGAGTACTGCGTATCACCCACAGACCGACGGTCAGAGTGAGCGCACTATTCAGACACTTGAAGACATGCTGCGGGCGTGTGTTATTGATTTTGGGAAGGGTTGGGAGAGACATTTGCCATTAGTAGAATTCTCCTACAACAACAGCTATCACACTAGCATCAAGGCAGCTCCGTTCGAAGCATTGTATGGGAGGAAGTGTCGTTCACCTCTCTGTTGGGCTGAAGTAGGTGATAGTCAGATTTCAGGTCCTGAGTTGGTTTTAGAGACTTCAGAGATGATTGTGAAGATCAGGGAACGTATGGCGGCAGCTCATGATCGTCAGAAAGCCTATGCCGACAAACGTGCTAAGGAGGTAGAGTTCGAAGTGAATGATCGTGTCATGCTGAAAGTTTCACCGTGGAAAGGCGTTGTACGTTTTGGAAAGCGTGGCAAGCTTAATCCACGCTACGTTGGACCGTTTAGAGTTCTTGAACGCATTGGTAAGGTGGCTTACAGATTGGAATTACCTACTGAATTGGGTAATGTCCACGATGTTTTTCATGTATCGCAACTGAAGAAGTGCTATGCTGAAGACCCACTAGTTGTACCTTTCCAAGAGCTGAAAATCGACGACAAGCTACAGTTTATTGAAGAGCCCGTTGAGATTATGGATCGAGAGGTCAAAGTACGCAAGAACAGTCGCATTCCGATAGTTAGAGTTCGTTGGAACTCGAGACGTGGACCGGAGTTCACTTGGGAACGCAAGGATCAAATGAAACTCAAATATCCACACTTGTTTCCTAAGGATCAACCTGAATCAAGTAAATCTGGCAAATTTCGGGGCGAAATTCCTCTTCAAGTTGGGGATGATGTGGCACTCGAGCAAAATCCGCAACAATCTTGATTTCTCACTTCTCTCTTCTGTATTCACTTGGCAAATTTCGGGACGAAATTTCTTTCAAGTTGGGGATGATGTGACAACCCGAATACTTAAGGTTAGCATTACTCGAAATCCCACAACTTTTAGTGTGTGTTTGGTTGTTTTATCTGCCTATCTTGTGCAACAATATATGATTACGTACATTTAACTGACTAACTATACACGAATGTGTACGTTTAATTTGCATAACTTGTGCACCACTATAAGATCTCGGCCCAAAGTCTTAGATTATCGGCCCACTTGCAGGTATTTATCACCAAACCAAACCGAGCCCACTTATCCTCAAAGATATACGTTTTGCGTTCTAACTATATTTACTTATCATGTACACGTAACTCCTTCCCTACTTCCCAATCATCACATAATAAACCCTAATCCCCTATTGTGCGACGGCAGTAGTCAAGGACCCCCCCCCCCCTCTCGTAACATTATATTAGCGGATCCGTGGCTGGTTAGTAAATTCCTTATACGTAAATTGTTATTGGATTGTTTCTTTATGTGTATGATTAGCACAAGTGTGTAATATCCTTATGTGATTCAAATCTCTAAAATTCCTTTGTCTCGCATGCCTAGTGGTACTGTATAGTGAATATGATTACTGATTAGGTTGTATTTGATAAGTACTATGTTATTAGGTTGCATAGTTATGAGATATAGTCATACATGAATTGCCGATGATCATGATTGTGTTGATAAGAGGGTAATGGGCTGGTGATGTTATTTGACAATCCGGAATCTCGTATCACAGTTACATGATGTCTATAGTGAGGTGCGAGTGGGTTGGTTGTTAATGATTGTAATGTTAATCCCATTGCTATAAACTGATTTCATAGAATGCCGTATAAGTAATTTGATGTTTTGGATTAACATAATTGCTATCAATCTGCTCGTTATCATGATGATGTGAACGTATTATGTGAACTTGTAGCATGGTCTCTCATTTTGGTTGTCAAATGAATGTTAGGTTAGACACGAGAGTTAACAGTGAGCCTAGGTAATCGTTGATAGAAAGAGAGTTATGGTATGTGTAATTTGTTGTTCGTAATACTATCGGTCACTGTACAAGTGCCCCGGCTCATGTGATGAATTGGGGTCACAACTCGTTTAATATTTCATGAGATCTATGACAACCCAATATACTGATCGTATTTGATAGTCTTGTACATGTGTTACCAGATGTGATCGTAAATTGTATGCTATAAATCTGTAGCAATGTTATTTTGAGATGAATGAAATATCGAGTAAACAACTCAGCATTGGTAGCGATCCAATATCTGAACGATCCCTATACACCCTACTGGGTGGATATTTCATCTAAGTGAATCGAATTAATGGATGGTAAAAATTGGGATTTGGGCCAAATAATATAACTGAATGCATACAGTAACATGTATTTGGTTTTGGCAATTGTATGCTACTTGAATTATTAAAGTAATCTTATCTTCAACCGAAAGGGTAGTGGGCCGTAAATAAAGGGGTAGAGTTTGGTTGGGCGGTTTATTGTCAAGTGGGAATTGGGCCTTTAAAATGAACATGGACGCCTAGCATGAAATCTGTGTGTAGGTACATGTTACTAATTCGATGGGTATATGTCATAGTTGACTAGTAAATTGTGTGCTAATGTGTATTTATTTCATAAGTGTGCATTGTGTAATGTATGACATATATATATGGTTCAGTACAAGTAGGGGACTGATTGTTATTGTTAAATTATATTAGGAGGTGCTTGACCAACTGGTAGTAAAGTAGCTAACCTTACCGAGCAAAGCAAAGGTGAGTTCACTACATTCGAGCATGCGTCCCAATGGTTGGGGACAGTTAGTGGTTTGGGTAAAAACGGGTATATTGGTTAATATTCTCACCTATCATTTTTGTAAGTCCCTTATTCGGGTATTAGTTGGTAGCGCTACTTAGGTTTGGCACCCTCACACCGCTCCTGGATAGGACGGATGTGAACTAATGACCCAGTCGGGCCCAGTACTAGATAGGGGTACGTGGGATAGGGCAGTCATGTACATCAGGAGCCGTCTTGTTCGGAATTGAGATATTAACAATATTACTTGCATTGGTTATTGAACTGTTTTACATACAACTGGTAACAAACGTTTTTCTAAAACTGTGGACTCGCCAGCTTTGTCTGATACACTTGTTACATGCTCGCAGGTCGTTAGATGATTGGAACAGGAGCTTGTTGGCTGGAGAGCAAGAGTGGTCATGGTCATGCTGAGGAATTTGTTTATCACATACTTAATTATTACATTCGTTTAGTACTTACTTTATGATAACTTTACGCTTCCGCTAAACTTATGGTTTTGGATAACTTATGTTTGGAACTTCAGTATAATTAAGCAATGGAACTTCATTTTAAACTTGTGATTCAATGTAATTGGTGGCTCATTGCTAGTCGTCACACACTTAACAGGGACACTCCCTAGGTGGTAAATTGAGGGTGTGACAATGCAGGAAAGGCTAATGTAGTAGCCGATGCTTTAAGCCGAAAGTATCATGAAAAGCCAAAAAGAGTACGTTCTCTTAAATTAAATCTACAAGTAGATTTAAATGAACAGATTAGAAAAGCACAAGAATCAGTAATCAAGGACGATACTGAAAAGTTAAAAGGAATGATTAAAGAATTAGAAAAAGGAACAGATGGAATATGGAGATTCCATAAGAAAAGGATGTGGATACCTAAATTAGGAAATCTACGACATCGTATATTAGAAGAAGCCCATAGGTCTAAGTATACAATGCATCTTGGAAGTGATAAGATGTATCAAGACTTAAGAACGATTTTTTGGTGGATAGGAATGAAGAAAGATATAGCAGCTTATGTTTCCAAATGTTTAACCTGTTCACAGGTCAAAGCTGAACATCAGAAACCCTCAGGATTATTACAACAGTTAGAAATGCCAATTTGAAAGTGGGAATTGATAACAATGGATTTTGCTACCAAATTACCCAAAATGAGAAAATGT
This sequence comes from Helianthus tuberosus, assembly GCA_030545235.1. Classification (NCBI taxonomy): domain Eukaryota; kingdom Viridiplantae; phylum Streptophyta; class Magnoliopsida; order Asterales; family Asteraceae; genus Helianthus; species Helianthus tuberosus. The sequence goes on along the minus strand of CM060412.1, from coordinate 18,073,990 downwards.
AATGATACAATCTGGGTAATTGTAAACAGGCTAACTAAGTCAGCTCATTTCCTACCAATGAAAGAAACTTTCAGTAAGGAACAATTTGCTAAGTTGTATGTAAATGAAATAGTTTCATTACATGGAATTCCTTTATCAATTGTTTCTGATAGAGATAGCCGTTTTACCTCTCATTTTTTGACAAGTTTCCAAAGAGCAATGGGAACCAAGCTAAACCTAAGCACAGCTTACTATCCTCAAACGGACGGACAAAGTGAAAGGACAATTCTGACTATGGAGGATATGCTTAGAGCTTGTGTAATTGATTTCGGAGGTAATTGAGACGACCACCTACCATTAAAAGAATTTTCTTATAATAACAGCTATCGCACAAGTATTAATGCTGCACCATTCGAAGCAATTTATGGACAAAAGTGCCGAACCCCAGTCTGTTGGGCAGAAATTGGAGAAAAGCAACTATCTGGACCGGAGATAGTACAAGAAACAACAGACAAGATCATTCAAGTCAAGGAACGACTGAAAGCAGCACGCGATCGACAAAAGAGTTATGCTGATAACATGAGAAAGCCATTGGAATTTCAGGTAGGAGACAAGGTGTTATTAAAAGTCTCTCCTTGGAGAGGACTAGTCAGATTCATCAAGAGGGGAAAGTTAAGCCCCTGGTATGTTGTACCATTTGAGATTATTAGAAGAATAGGACCTATAGCCTATCAACTACAACTGCCAGAGGAAATGGCCGGAATACATGATGTATTTCATGTATCTAATCTCAAGAAATGCTTAGCTGCTGAATCGTTAGTCGTACCTCTTAAGGAAATAGAGGTAAATGAAAAGTTAAAGTTTGTAGAGAAACCTCTACAGATCGAAGACAGGAAAGTCAAGAATCTCAAACACAAGAGATTAGTTTTAGTCAAAGTAAAATGGGATTCCAAGAGAGGACCAGAATACATATGGGAACTTGAATCAGAGATGCAAAGGAAATATCCACACTTATTCCAGTAGACCTCGAGGACGAGTTCTAAAACAAGGTGGGGAGGATATAACAACCCTCCTAAATATTTTCCGACACCCCTAATATATTTGAATTATCCCCCTATACATCTTAAAGTACACCCCGTATACGAAAACCGATCCCTATATACTTTATATAATTAAACATTAAATAAAAACAAGATTCGGACCTCGCTCGCGGGCCGCGAACGAGTTGGCGGTGACCTACGTGGGCCGCGACAGCTCAAATCTCAGGCGAAACCCTAATGTGCCACGTGTCCCAATCCGTGTCAAGTCTACATGTTCGAATCAGCGCAGCTAAAGCCTAGACCCCTAGGTCGCGGGCCGCGTAAGACGACCCTTTGGTCTTCGCGGGCCGCGAGGGACTGAGAAATCAGCCCTATAAATTGAGGGCATCGGCCTTCAGTCCAGTCGTTCATTTCTCCTTTCTCTCTCGAATTTCTATATAGTCAAAGTGATTCTCGGGTATAATACTCCCTAATTAACGAAGTTCTACCCCGTTGTAAGTATTATAACCCCTGTTACGTATTAGATACGCTGCCCGATTGATCCAGGGTTCCGTAACGGCTGTCGTGGTTCTGCCCGACGTAATCGTTGGAATACCGTCTCGGGGAGGGTATTACTAATGTAAATATTGGGTTATTATACTAACGCGTGTGCATTTGTGTAATTAATAGATAATCACCAGGAAATCCTAAAGGAAAACCCTAAGACAGCAATGTGAGTAATCTCTCTTTTTGTAAACTGTTTTTACAAAACCTCACATAATTAACATATATTAAACAGTGATTGAGTATTTGTATTCTACAATTATCGTCGGTATGTTGGGGTTTTGTATACAAAATTTGTTACTACATTGAGAGTAGTAACATGACCACAAATTGGGTTGACAGTACCGTGGGTGGTAATTAAATTAGATGGAAACAAATGTAATTGCGAGATCGCCCTCAATACTGTAGACTGATAAAATTGTTTTGATTAAAATGGGATTCACTCACCAGTATTTCCCACTGACAAAATGTTTTTAAACGCGTTTCAGGTAACAAAATGTGAAAGCCAAATAGAAGCTAGTTGGACAGCACTGAAGGTTTGGAAAAGTAGCTACAAAAGTTACCTAAATAAAGAGATGTTTTATTTGAATAAAATAGTGTTTATCCCTATGAAAATGTGTGTAATAAAAACTTGGGATTTTTCCATGTATTTAATATTAGGCCAATTGGATTTTAACACCTTTAACTTTGAAGAGTTGGCCGATAACACCCGCAACTAACACTTTGATCTGTGACACCCCAAACTTTTAATTTTGTTTGTCATTTCACCACTCAGTTAAAAAATCAGTAACTGAGTTAGTTTTCAATCCTAGGTGGCATCATTAATCCTACATGGCACGAGTGACGTGGCCATATTTTGATGACTTGGCTTTTTTTAATGAGTTGTCATGAGGTGGCCAATTATATTATATATATAACAATATGTGTATGTATGTATAGAATCTGTATCTAAAACCCAGTGTTGCCACCGTCTGCACTAGTCTCCGACTCCATCCAAAGCACCCCATCCACCAACCACCACCATCTCCGACTACCACCCTCAACCCACAACCACCCTCGAATCACCCTCACCACCAATATCTTCAAATTTAGAAACCAAATCCATGCCAGAAGAATACAGACTTCATCATCAAAAATCACGTAATCTCAATCTCAACCTCCATTTTTCTCTATATATTTCACACACACACCTTCTAATCTCACACATTTTTTCATCACAGGCACCGATGACGATTCGGTTTCCGCTAGTTCCATACTGGAATCGCCACCGAAGCGCGTGAAATTTCTGTGCAGTCACGGCGGCAAGATCCTCCCCCGCCCTGCCGACGGCCGCCTCAAGTACACCGGCGGTGATACTCGCGTAATCTCCGTTCACCGTCACATTACGTTTCATGGTATTGTTCTTCGTCTGTTTCGAACCCTGATGTTGTGTGAAAGTACAATCTCGTTGTTAAGTTAGGGTTTCGGTTTCATTTGTTGTAGTTTTTGTGGAATAAGTTGTTTGATGATGTGATTTCGGTAGTTACTGATGGATTTGACTCACTGGAATCGTGGATTGATGAATAAGTAGATTAACTTAGGGTTTCGGTTTCATATGGGGAATAATTAGTTTGAAGATGTAATTTTGATGAATACGAGTCACTGGAATCATGAATTGATGAATAAGAAGATTAAAATAGGGTTTAAGTTTCATTTTTGCAATTTTTGTGGAGTAATCTGTTTGAAGATGTGATATTGGTAGGTTTTAGCTCTTAGAAAGATCATTGTGGTGTTTATACACATGTAGTGCCACGTAATCAAGAATTTGCCATGTCATCTTGTCCACGTAATCAAGTATGTGCCACGTAGGATGAAAGACTAACTCAGTTACTGATTTTTTAACTGAATGGTGAAATGACAAACAAAATTAAAAGTTTGGGGTGTCACAGATCAAAGTGTTAGTTGCGGGTGTTATCGGCCAACTCTTCAAAGTTAAAGGTGTTAAAATCCAATTGGCCTTAATATTATAAAAGTGTGGTATTTTACTTTGATAAAATATTTCCTAACTACGGTCCTGATGTAAATTCCGCTGCCAAAATGTTAAACACCCGAAACCACTAACACTGGCCGCGGACGCTCGTTCCCAGGATAATTAGGGGACAGGGGTTGCGACATTGTTACACAGGGTCGGCTGTAAGATCGATTAGGATTAGGAAGACTCTTCGTCTTCCATAGTCAATAGTTGAGAGAGAAAAAGACATACACACATAATTGTCATCTGTGTTGTGATGGTGATTGTTCCAAAAAAAAAAACAATATAATTATTAGGAAAAATTACATTTTTCGTCCTTTATGTTTGTATCGAATTGCAGTGGATAACCTTTAACTTCAATAATTACAGTCACAGTCTTTTATTTGGAAAACTCATTACACCTTTCGTCCTTTAGTGCTAACCAGGTTAAAAATTTAAGTTATGTCTGATCATGTGACTTGCACATGAGGGTAGATCGGTAATTTTACTCATTTATTTAAATATATATATATATATATATATATATATATATAATATACAAATGTCTCCTTCTATCAGCTAGTTCATCTCTTCAACCAACCTCGCCACCACCAAATTCAGCCACCACCACTACCGTATCCCCAGCCACCACCACCGAATTGAGCCCCACCACCAACGTATCCCAGCCACCACCACCGAACCAAGCCCCACCACCACCGTATCCCAGCCACCACCACCGAACCAAGCCCCACCACCACCGTATCCCAGCCACCACCACCGAACCAAGCCCCACCACCACCAGCCGCCATATGTAACCAACCCCCACCACCACCGGTCGTCGTATGCAACCAACCCCAACAAATATTAAATCATGGTAACAAAAGCCCTAAATGTTAAAACCAAGAACGTAAAACATCTCGTCTAGGATATAAATAATCAAATTAAAGACTAAAAAAATCCCTAAATTAAAGAACTTAAAAAATCACTAAAATACTGGGAGAAAAACAGAGGAAAAACACCTCCGATCATCTAACGGCGTCCCACTATCGACGTCCCAAACTCCTCCATCATCAACAACGGCGTCCCAAACGCCTCCATCATCAACAATCAATAGCAACAGCCTCTAGGCAACGGCGTGTTATCCGTCAAAACACCTCCGATCATCTGCGCCGCTAGGGTTTTCAAGCTCACTCGTGAGCTCGGCCACAAGTCCGACGGTGCTGGCCGATGAGCATGTTTTAGAGAGAGAGAGAGAGGGGGTGTAGTTCCGATGATGGTGGTGGTGATGTCACAGGCGGTGTTGGCGGTGTTTGTAGATCCAGAAAATCTAGGGCTCCGATCCGACGGTGGTGTTATGATTTAGAGAAAGAGAGAGAGAGAGAGAGTGAGTGGTGGTCGTGTAGCTCCCATGATGGTGGTGGTTAGGGATGAGCATATCGGTATCCGATACCGATACCGCCTTATACCGATCCCGAGTTTCACCCAAACTAGGTACCGATACCGAAACATGTGGGTTAGGTATCGGTACGGTACGGTATCGGTATTATACCGTATTTTGAGGGTCGGTATCGGTATAATACCGATACCGTACCGATACCGAAAACGCCAAAAAGTGGATACCGATCGGGATACCGATCGGGATCGGGATCGGTACGGGATCGGTATGGGATCGGTGTTCGGTGGCATACGCTCATCCCTAGTGGTGGTAATGTTACAGGCGGTAGCGAAGGCGGGGCGATGGCGGCGGTGGACTTTGGCGGTGGTTGGGTGGTGGTTTTATCAAAGAGAAAGTGTATGTGGTTGAGTGGACTGAAGCTGTAGTGTGTATATATATGTTAATGTTTTTGTTTTCTTTATTAATAACATAAAAAACGTGAAATGACCATAATACCCTCATGTGACTAGATTTAACTCTAAATTTTAACCTGGTTAGCACTAAAGGACGAAAGGTGTAATGAGTTTTCTAAATAAAGGACTGTGACTGTAATTATTGAAGTTAAAGGTTATCCACTGCAATTCGATACAAACATAAAGGACGAAAAATGTAATTTTTCCTAATTATCCCTATATTAATTTACAAATTTACTCTTACTCACATAAATACTGTTCAATTTTATTTGCTTTGATTGGTTGCAAGGTGATCCATACTTTGAAGTTTGGGACCCGTATTAAATTACCCCACCATCCACTCTCTCAACAACCAACATCATGGTCACCACCACCAAGAAACAAGTCTTTGTTGGACTTTCAAAACTCTGCAGGGTCATCCAGACACCAAAGAAGTCCCATGGTGCATGAACGGAGTCCACCATCGGCTCTGGTTGTTGAAGGCGGTGGGTTTATTTTTGAAAGAAACAGTTGATGGTGGTGGTGTTGTGACGGTGGAAATCGATACTGGAGGAGAGAGATTCAAACCCAAGGGTTCCCGGAGATTGTTACGGCGGTGGCGGTGGAGACAGATCTATGTCTGGGCGGCAGATGCAGGTGGCGGTGTTGAGTCATTACCGGAAAGGTGTATTCTTCTCTGATCTTCAGACGTTTATCCATCATCGATGATTTGCAGCAGATCTTAAAGAATATGTTTGTTCGTAGTTCGATGCACGGTGCGGGGAGGGAATATGGTGGTGGCGGTTGATTGAAACTGATCGACATGATAGTGAAGTAGAGTGGGGGATTAAAGTTTGATGATTTTTTTTCTTTTTTCTTTTTCAATTTGGGTTGCATTTCCGAGCAATTTAAGTTGTATTTCTAATTAATTTCAGTTGCATCTCAATCTTAGGCACTTGCAAAAAAATTGTGAAGCCAATGTTTTTTCAATAAATAGGAAGAAGTTCAGTTGCATCTCAATCTTTAGGCACTTGCAAAAAATTGTGAAGTCATTGTTTTTTCAATAAATAGGAAGAAGTATCTGACGATATTAAAATATATGTAATGTTTATTTCAAATAAAAAAGTTAGTTATAGTTGCTATACACCAAGAAGACAGGTATGTATTTAGCGAGTTTAGTAAGCAAAAACATGGTTTCGAAATGAATGTACTCCAACACAATAAAAGACAATATATTTCCAGAGATAATTGAGTAAATTAAAGTTAATAAGATAAAAGAACATATCATTTTGGAACTTAACATACCACAATGTACATTTGTAATTCAATGCTTTTAGTCTTTTATATCTGTTCGGTTTAACGGTCTCGCGGAAATACGCGGGTTCTATATTCTAGTTATTAATTAAAGTTTGATACATTTATAGATATTGATTTTAGTATAGTTTACACAATAACAACACATGTCAAGCTAACATTTTTGGGCACTCGTACTGATACAACTATATAGACATATTACACTTGTCGACAAAAAATATAGTCGTGTTAAAGATACTTCATGTAGATTTCATTCCTCTCGGTTTTGTTTCTATCATTGAAAAACTCTCAACTTCATAATATGTTGCAAGTACTCCAAGGATCTTCATGAATGACTTGCATGGGGACGAGTTGGACATGATAGGGATGAGGAGGATAATTATACTCAAATGGCACTGGTGTTTGAGCTTTCGTGGTCTCCTTCGGGACAGCAGGTTTGTCGGGTTTCTTCTCTTCAATCTTACCAACACTTACCAACTCTGTAGGTCCGATACTTTTTCTTAGTGAGCGAGTTAATTCAACCGAGTCAATTCCTTCTCCGATCACTGCTATCTGCTCTTTATCTGGTCCCACAAAAGCTACTGAATCTACCCCTATTTAACCATTTCAAAATTCAAATTCAGTAATAGGACAACAATGTTTTTATAATCGTATCGGTCATAGGTCTACTGGTCAGATTGGTTTTAAATACTATAAGTAATTTAAAATTTATAAATGTATATAACAAATTTAAGACAAAATATTAAAAAAAATATATATCTTTTGGTAGTAAAACACAATATTTAGTATAAGTTTGATGTATCATTAAATTAAATTTTGAACAAAAAATATAAAACCTATTGAATTTAATTCGGTTCAAAAGTACTTAACCAGGCCGGTTATACACCGGTTCATAGCCATCGCTATGATCTAGTGCAACTATGAAACTATGATTTAAACAACACAATAGTTGATAATTGCTTGATTTAAAGGATTTTTTAATGATTCTATATTCGAACCAAATGTTGAATCCAAAATACAATCAGCCTATGTAGCACGGGAATAGGCCCGAGACTGTGGTACGGGGACGATACGGGTATGAGGAACGGCAAAACCCAAAAATCCAACATACGGGTACGACAAAGGTACGGCAAAAAAAATAAAAATATATTAAATATCGATGATGTGTTTCTTGAGAAGACGTATTGATGAAGATGTTTTTCTTTTCATGAAAATTTAACCTCGAAACTAGAACTACCCACTTGTTCAGTCCTACATACTAAACAACAAAGACACACGCCCGAGACAAAAAAAAAAAGCGCACTATTAGAAATCAATAAGCATATATATAATAGGCTTAAAAACAAAAGATATCTATCTAATAAAAAAGTTTAACACCTAATAAAATTAATTTCAAAGTTTATTTAACTTTTTATTTGACATACTCTAAATGGTTTGGCTGCACACTCCCGTTACTACAATTTACTACACAATCACATCACCTTTTACACTATTTACATCATCTTTTAATCTCACATCACCTTTTACACTATTTACATCACCTTTTAATGTTTACCCTGTTCTTATCACCTTTTACATAGTAAAACACTCAATCACACATTTCCTTTCACAGTTAAAAGAGCAAACACAAGCTTCAATTCATCGGCTCTTAAAAATCAGAATACAAAGAGAGAAGTAGCAGCCACTAGGAAAGAAGAAAGAAAAAAGGAAGCAGAAAGATAAAAGAAAGCAGAACTCAACCATGGACCTCTTCAACAAGTTTTTACCAATTCCGTCCGGTTTTTAGCCGGAATTTGCAGATTCTGACCTGAATCCAGTCGGAATCTGGCCGGAATTTGGCCGGAGTGCGCCTTTCACTGGGCTAGGCAGTTTTGCTGCGCTGGGTTTCGCTTGAAACGTCCCCCCCCAAAAAAAAAAAAAAAAAAAGTGGAACTGTCGTCCCCATATTCCCGGAAGCGTATCGTTTCGGTCTCCATATTCCTGGAAACGTCCGGGGGACGTCTCCATGCTATTTCCGGCGCGTTTCCGTCCCCACGCCGTCCCCAGGACGGTTACTCAGGGGCACAGCTTAAAACCGGCGGGGGCGCCCGACACTCCGAACTTTTCGCTCAGTAGTGTTATATATGTAGTTTTCGTATAGAAATTTTTGGATATATACGTTTTCGACCCGTCTTTATTGTCAAGCTTCGCCACTGCGGGTACTCATGGCTCCAAGCCGTCCCCGTGCTTCATAGCAATCAGCTTATTTTAAATAAAAAAATAGTTAAAGAAAGAAAAGTTTGATAAAAGTTGCCTTTAAGCTTTTGAACATCTTACCACGAAAAGTAGCAGCGAGCTTAAAAGCCTTGCGAGTCTTCTTCTCGTTCGTCATCGTCACTTTCATCACAATTTTTTGCTTGAAAAGACAATGAATTTTACAGATTTAGGTTAAGTGACATAAACAAATGAGAAATAAATCGAGTAGAATTAGATTAATAATTACCTTTGCCATTTCTGTAGATCTTATGATGATCTGATAACTTGAGAGTTTGTTAGAGAAGGTGCTGGAAGAATGAGAAAAGAATGTTCAGAATCACTTGTACTTATAGGCAGTCGTATGGAAAAATAAAATGTTAGACGTATTAATTCGTAAAAGGAATTACCTAACATCATTCAGAATTTAGAATTTTACTTTTTTTTAATACTTTTATCCATATTTGTAAAACAAGATCTCCAAGACCGAGGACATCTCGAGTAATCGCTTCAAGGTAGGTTGCCGAAGCGACTTTAATCAACTCCGCCTAATTACTCGGAGTCTATCAAACGTGGTTAATCTCGACCAAAATCAAATCTACTAGGTCAACTCGTAACTAGTTTGACTTTAAAAAGTAAAACATAATTTCTATGCCTATTATGTCAAAGAATTAATATTATTTTCACGTATTTTATTATAATTATTAGTAAATTTATGTTATTTTACAAATATTTAATTCCCAAAAACTATTTTTATTATATAATATGTCCGAGTACTCACCGAGTACTCTCCCCTATGCCGAGTACTCTCAACTCCCCGACCGACCGATTAGGAAGCGCCTAAGCGAGTAACAATCACTCTATATAATATAGAGGTCACACTCACATATTATGGATGATCAAATGTGAATGCTCTAAGAGGATGTATTATATATATATATAGGGAGAAAATCATGCGAGAACCACCTCTTATTACGAGAACCGCGAGAACCAATGTGAACACAACCAAAAATGTCTAAAAATAGCTAAAAATCACACAATTTTTTTTTAAATATTTTTATATAAAAATCGCTACTTTTCGAAGCAAAAAAAATTTTGCCACTAAAAGTAGCGATTTGAGCATAAAAAATATTAAAAAAAATTTAGATTTTTTTTTTATTTTTTTAGATTTTTTTTAGGTTTTTTGAGGGTTTAGTTTTTAGCATTTTAGCTTGGGGGGTGGGTTAGGTTTTTGGGGGGTGGGGGAGGGGGGGGGGGGGTGGGGGTTATGTTTTTTTAGCTATTTTAGGTTGTGTTCACATTGGTTCTCGCGGTTCTCACAATAAGGGTGGTTCTCGCATGATCTCCTTCCTATATATATATACATATATATATATATATAGTGGAGGTTTCAAATGAAAAGAAATTTTTTGTAAGAATAAAAAGAAACAAACTTCAACCAATAATAATGTTTTATTTTACTTCATTTAATTTTTGTGTTTAATATGGGTGTAAGGGTATATTGGTAAAATTAGATAGATCATTAATTGTTAGTTTTCCTTTTTAATAGCTAACTAAATTAAATTTTTTACTTATTTTAAAAAAGTATATATTTTTTCAAAGAAGATAAAAAATAATTTAAAGTGTAGGATAAATTATGAGGTGTGTATGATGAATTACGAGTTGTGTAGAATAAATTTCAGTATGTGTAGGATAAATTTTCAAAAATGTGTAGGATAAATTTTGATGTGTCTGGGCAAAAATTTTAGTGTGTAGGATGATACTCTTTATGAATAATTAATTAGTCAAAATAATAATAAACTAGAAGACTCACTCGCCCGCGTTGCGGCGCGGGCAAGAAAGGAAGAAACACGAATCGCTACACAGAGCTTGAGGGTGGTGGCAGGGTCGCCGGGTCCAGCAATTTTAGCGGCACCAACGCTACCGCCCATGACGGTGGCTGCAAATGCAAGCTTCAATTTAGAACCCCAAATAGATCGCAACACAACCTGTTTTTGTGGCACTAACACGCAACAGTGTTTTGAGATTAAGAAGTAGAATCAGCAGGATAATAACAATGGTGGAATCAGCAGTAAAACCATAACAACATATATTCCACAAACATAAAAATATCAAATAAACAACATAATTAAAACAACTTTAATTAAAATCTAAGGATATCTGCAGATATCATGAAGAAAAAACATCAAACTTTAAACTTATGCTTTGCTCCATAAATGAAAAAAATGTGACATTAGAGTGTGAAAATTTTAAATTGGTGTAGAATTCAAGCTGAATAGCATTGTAGAAGGGTTGAAGGAGTTTGTTGGGTACGAACAAAAACGTACTTCAATAGCATCGCCGTGTCCGTTGCCGGATTTCAATTCAGATTGGAGGAAACAAGGCACCAAAATCACTCAGATTTCTCTCTACCCCCCTCTCTTCAAGACCTGCAAAAACATATGAAGAACATCCTAACAAAACCCATACCCCTAAAAATAAGAACAAAACTATCTGACACCACTACCATCCAAACTGGTGACCAAGAGGGATAGAAGACAGATCCAACCATTAGTATATTCTTCTGATGGATATAATAATTGCAAAACATATCTAGAAACTGATATTAGAAAAACTCAAAATCCAGCTTCTATAAAAACACATATCTTATACAAAAAACAAAGAAACAAATGATCAACAATTAAAAACATGACATCCATACCTGATATGAATGAATTTAATTAAAGCAAAACATCTAGTTAATTATTAATTATGGCTAATAAGTCCAAATTAATCAGCGAACAACTGAACATATAGAATAATAAGATGTTTAAAAAGCAATACCTCCTCAACAACTTATTCTCTCACTCGTTCAGATAGCCTAGCGCTTTGATCTCAGCTAGTGATTCACTCAATTCTCTATCCTTATCTGCAAAATAAAAAATAATAAACAACATCAACATTCAATCAATCCATCAAATCATTTAACAATCAACATTTATCACCTCTATCTTCATTCTCCAAACGATTAAACTCAAGCTTAACCGGATCAATTCGGTGAAGCAAATTTATAAGATCATCAGCGTCAAAACTCGGCCTCGCCGTAGCTCTCCTATGACTCGTAGCACCGGATCCCCTGCCTTCTGAAACAAAAATTCTCTTGAAAAGACATGAAAAATAAAACTTGTATGTATTCACTTCCAGTAATATAATTTAATTAGTATTAATGAATTAACAAACCTGTATAAAAATGAGAAACGAAATAACATATATTCCCAAAGAAACTTGATTTTCAATACGCTAAATACCAATAGAAGATCCACATGAACATCAAACAACTCTTGCTGTACATGAAATTAGGTTCCCAAACCCTAAAAAACAAAATCCCAAATTTGAGCTCCGTTATGCACTCCAACATTTTGAGAGCTCTATTATGACTTTAACATTTTAACACCCCATGTTCAAACGTGGACTTACTTTGCCAGCAAACGATACAAACTTTCACACATGCCAATTATAGTAAATAACCCTTGAAACTAAAATATGAAAGTAATCACCCAGAGAACACAATAATACAGTGCATTGGGGCTGTTATACAACGTCTCTAGCAAGTCGGTTGTTCTCCTTGCCTCACCCAAGACAGACAGATCTGAGTATGCTGCTATCTCTGGATCAATCAACTCTTTTCCTCTGTCTCTTCAAGTGCCAACTTAATCGATTGGACAACATCCGTTCCCACCCTTCTGTACACAAATCAATAATCGATGTTAAGATACATTAAATAAGGAATTATAATGATTAGGGTCTTGAAAAGCAAATAACAAAAGGTTGAAAGTGGGGTATAGATACAGCATGAAAACATAAGCATCTGGATAGGGAACATCATAAAAGCAACATTATAATCAGCACAACACAAACAAAAATTGAAACTTAAGTAGCCAATTACGATCGAGAACGGCTGCAATCATAACACAAAACAGCAACAGCCAGGAGACGAAAATCAAACCATATGCAATCAGTCCACCTGATTCGAAAAATTAGAACACCTAATCAGACATGTGATCAACAAAACTGGAAACACAACTTACGCGATAAAATCGGAGCATACCTTCAGCAGATGAGATACAAATCTAACTATAAGTGTGCGATGAACATATGAGATAAATCAAACAGCTGATTCAATTGGATCCAAAGTAATGATAGAATAAGCAGATGAAGGATTTGACGACGGAGGTGACGCACGACACCACCGAAGCACCACCCGTTCCCACCATCTCTCCGTATGATCTCTGTCTCTACTCTAGGGTTTGATTTGGGGTTTTATGTTGGAGTATACAAATGGTTTTGGAAAACCATTGGGAAAAGCAAGAAGACACACAACACCCACTACCAAAAGAGGAATTATGAAAATACTAAAACTGCACAGCGTACAACTCTTATTGCATAGAAATGTTAAAAATTAGAGTATATATAAATGAGATAAGAGAAAAACTATTTAATGTTTTACAATTGTACCCTTTATTCTTTTTGTTCTCAATTTAATTTTCTTCTCAAATGAACCTCCTCATATATATGTATGTATAGGGGATGGTTCAAATGAAAACCACTTTTATTGTGAAAACTCGAAAACTAACTAAAAAAATCCTAAAAAACACACAAAATTTTTTTTTCAATTTTTTTTATAAATTTGGCTGGTTTTTATATATGAAAAAAAAATTTCAAAAAAAAAAATAAATAAATAAATGTTTTTTGGGTTGTACTGCACATGTGTAGTACACTAATACGGAAAGCCTAAACCACTTAACCCACCCCCCACCGACACCCTCCGAAAAACCTAAACCCCCCACCTCCACCCCCCAAAAACCTAAATTCACCCTCCCACCAAAAGCCTAATCCCCCACCCCCCCAAAAACCTAAACCCCCCACCCCCCACCCTCCCGAAAATCTAAAACTAAACCCTAAACATAAACCCAAAAAAAACCTAAACCCCCCACCCCCCAAAAACCTAAACCCCCCTCCCCCCCCACACCCAAAAACCTAATCCTAATCATAAACCTCCAAAAAAACTAACCCTAAAAGCTAAACTAGACTCAAAAAGCTAATTTTAAGCATGTAATGCAATTGTAGTACATGTTATATTGCACATGTGCACTACTATAATAATAGTATTGAAAACAAGACAACACCATAAATCTTTTTTATGTCATAAAAAATATGCTCGAATATACTTGAATGAAAGATACAAAAATTTGTGATCTTATGGTACCATTTTTGTTTTAAAATGATAACGTATGGAGAAATGGGAAATGTTTGAAAAGTTACATATTTTTTTTTTCCAATTTTACCCCTCCTTCATTAAAAGTCTCCCCCCCTTCTTTTTAGTGGTTTTTAATTAGTTTTCGAGTTTTCACAATAACTAGTGGTTTTCATTTGAACCTTCCCATGTATGTATATATATGTATATATAGAATTAGCTTTAAGAGTGAATATAACAACCCACCAAAATAATTTTCGACACCCTAATATATTTAAAATGCCCTTATATGTCTTAAAATATACCCCGTATGTGAGAACCGAGCCTAAAATACCCTATATAATTAAAAATTAAATAAAAACAAGAAAATAGTGTCGCTCGCGGGCCGCGAAGACCCCTTAGAGATCTTACGCGCGGCGCGACAACTCGGAGTCAGGGCGCTTCTCGGTGATGCCACGTGTCAAACGCGTGTCGAAGCTAGATCAGTGACTGGGCATAATACCCCCTAATTAGCGAAGTTCTACCCTATAAATTTAGTCGAGAGGCCTTCAGTCCAATTCGTTCATCTCACACTTTCTCTCTCGAATTTCTGCATAGATTAAGTAATTTTCGGGCATAATACCCCCTAATTAGCGAAGTTCTGCCTCGTTGTACATATTATAACCCTAGTTACGTATTAGATACGCTGCCCGATTGATCCAGGGTTCCGTAACGGCTGTCGAGGTTCTGCCCGACGTAGTCGTTGGAATGCCGTCTCGGGGAGGGTATTACTAATGTAAATATAGGGTTATTATACTAACGCGTGTGCATTTGTGTAATTAATTGATAATCACCAGGAAATTCTTAAGGAAAACCCTAAGACAACAATGTGAGTAATCTCCTTTTTGTAAACCTTTTTGCAAACCATTTTTACAAAACCTTTAATTATTTTAAATTATAAATAGTAGTGATTGAGTCTTTGTAATTCTTCAATTACTGCCGGTATGTTGGGGTTTTGTATACAAAATGTGGAACACGTTACCATTGGACAACGAGATAGCCAATGTGTAATATGACCCACCAGTCAGGATCGACAGTACTGAATGAGTAATTGTGTAGAAATAAACATTGTAATCGCTCTTAATACTGTTAAAGGATCAAACTCTTCTTGATTAAATTGGGATTCACTCACCATTATTTCCCACTGACAAAATGTTTTTAAACGCGTTTCAGGTAACAAAATGTGAAAGCCAAATAGAAGCCAGCTGGGCAGCACTAATGGCTTGGAAAAGTGGCTATAAAAGTTACCTAAATAAAGAAGATGTTTTATTTCAATAAATTAGGGTTTACCCCAAAAATCCGTTCGTAATAAAAACTTGGGTTTTATCCCAATGTGTTTACTTATATAAAATATGGTGTTTTACTCTGATAAAATATTTCATAACTACGGTCTTGATGTAATTTCCGCTGCCAAAGTATTAAACACCGATACCACTAAATCTGGTCTCGCGGCCGCCCTTTCCCGGGACAGATAGGGGACGGGGGTTGCGACAGAAGGTGGTATCAGAGCAAAGCCACTGATTCAGCTACATGAGTGTTCTGCTGACACCAAGATATTATTTAAAATGTTAGGAAATTGATTACGAAAATACGTGCATATCTATATTTTATTGTTGTGTGTTATTTGACTATTTGTTAGTTTACAGTATGAGCGACCAAGGACCTTTCGACGCCTACCTTCAGTTGTCCAGCTCACCTAGAAGCAAAGGCTCCTCTTCACAGCCTACCCTCTCAGGGTATTCAGCTGACAATGAAGATGGGATATTCGTGTTTAAGGCTCAGTCTGAAGAGCCATTCCCTCCTAAAAAGAGAGGATGGTTCAGTAGTGGAGCGCATGAACGTAGGAAGAGAATGAAAAAGTTACAACAACAGCGAGTTTCAGCAGCCGCTAAGAGAGAAACAGATGCTCACACCCAAGATATGCTCAATAGGAGTTTAGCAAATTTCCATATCTTAGCAACTACAGCTGCCGACCCAAACCTGGAGCAACTCATAGCACCCCAGTCTTTACCACTGTTTCCCACCCAGCCGATGGAAATTGAAAATAACCCAGAAAATCAAATCAAATCCGAATGCCTGATTTTGACCCCACTGAGATACCTAGAGTACCAGCACCCAATCCCTTAGACCCAGACTACGACCCGTGGTTTGACGACCATAGGGATTATCAGCAACGCTATCCAATATCAGAGGAACCCATGCCAAACCTAGCAGCTTACCCAGGTCTGGACCCTCTAGATCTCTATTATGATAATGATGAATACATTAGGGAAATTCTAGAGAATCCATATCCTCAAGAAGAACCCATGCCACAGTACCCAGATCCAATACCAGCACCTGCACCACCCATGAGCACAAAAAATGTGCAAGAACTCCGAACCTTTGGTGAGGAGATTTTAGAAGAGAGCGAAAGGATGAGGCAAATAGGGGAACGACTCGTCTGGAAATATGACGAGCGTAATATGGACTTTTGGATGAACCCCTACCATTAGTAATAATAATAATAATATATATATATATATATATATATATATATATAATATGTGCGTATGTTTGAAAAAAATAATAAAAAAATAATGATAATATATATCGTAGTATAGACCACCTAGTGGTTAGTGATGCATATTAGTATTGTATTTTATTTTATTCCAGATGTACTGTAATAATTATAGATGCATACTATAAAATAGAGTAAGTCGCGATGCTCGACGATTTTGATCAAACATGCTTGCCATATGATTGATCAAACATGGCCTTCATTATGAAAGCTCTAACTTAGCTCGAGTAATCTACAATCAAGTTTCAGGAAGAATAACTCCGTAAAACTCCACTATCCACCAAGCAAATTTTTTTCATTTCTTTTAATTAAAAGGTTAGCTTATCCCTCCTCCCTCCTCACCACCTCCTTCTCCATCCTCACCACCTTCTCCCTCCTCCCTTATCCCTCCTCACCACCTCCTCCCTCCTCACCGGCGCTGGCGGCGGCGCCGACTGCTGTCCACTCTCCCTGCTCCTCCGCTCTACCGACCCTCGCATCCTCGCTTCCTTCCAAATCCAAGCCAGCTTCATGTCCGTAAAGAGCGTACGAGGTATATAACTAATTGTGAAGATCTCTAGAATTAATTGGTAACTAGGAATTGCCTACGCCATGCCTCAGGTGGGTCACCACCTACCACCATACATATTAATTGATCTCCACTGTTACTGGTGATTGTAGTTTTATGTTTTTCTTCTTCGCACGCAAGGTGTTCGACGAAATGCCTAGGTGATTTTTTCGGGGTTTTTTAGCGTAGCGGTTCAATTACCTTTTGACCCATCAGCTGCGTTTCCTTTTGGGTTGGGTTTTCTTTATTGGTGGTGGCGTACGCGACATTATCTAAGTGTCGACTCCGCTTACTTAGTTTTGTTATGGTTGGTTCTAATGGTAGCGGTTTCTGGCCTTGTCCTTTTCGACGGTTTCATTGTTGCCCCAATGGCTTGGTGGGGGCTAAGGGATTCCCAAGGTTAATGGCACATATCAAGAGTCACCATTTGGGCTCAGACGAGAGGAAAGATTCTTTGAGATGTGCAATTGCTGACGATCTTAATCTTTTTACCTCTGTTTGTGAAGCTTTGAGGGTGTCTGGACAATGGTTATGTGGTGAGTGTATGTGCCCTCATGCTTTCAGTCGGGCGTGCCACCATGAGGATAAGGTTATTCGGTTTGTGCCAGGTGAGAGAGATGAACAGGGTTTTATTGTTGGCATCACTAGACCCGGTGTTGAAAACGTTGATACCTCGTTGGAAGAGTTGGGTGTAGATATTGCTTTGCTTGACCGTGTTTTCTCTCTCCCCATCAAGACTGTTAAGAGTATCCCCCTTAGTTGTCGTATGGCATTTGCCCAAGTCTTAACTGCAGCTTTGGACAAGGTGGTTGCTATGCCTGATTCTGTTGAGGCATGGGTTCGACTTTTGATAATACCACGTTGCACCTTGCGGGTGTTCAAGCCTGCTGGTCGTCAGGACAAGAGGTAGGGCAATAGGAAGACGGGCCAATGCCTTAGCATCCAGCGGTCTTTGGCTCAGTGGGGTGATCGTGAGGGTTTTGCCACTCTTGTCCAGTCGTTGTTTGATCAACTCACGAGGGGGGTTACGGATGGAATAAAAAAGGGCACTGAGATTGATAATGAGTGTGGGGGGACCAATGTGAAACAATGTTTACGTAAGGTTGCTGATGGTCATTTCACTGCAGCGGTTAAGGTTTTATGCTCCTCGGGGGTCGCCCCTCTCAATAAGAATACTCTGGAGGCTTTAGTTGCTAAGCACCCATGTATGCCCCCTCCTTCCATGCCTGCCTCCTTGCCTTCTGAGTCTCCTCTTGTGGTAGAGCCCGATTGTGTGCTCGGGTGTATTAAATCTTTCCCCAAAGGTACGTCGTGCGGGAGAGACGGCTTAAGGGCCCAACATCTTTTAGATGCTTTTTGTGGGGAGGGGTCTGTGATTGCTGATAGCCTGCTTAGGGCTACTTCAGCTATGGTTAATTTGTGCTTGGGGGGAGGTGCCCGAGGAGTCTGGCGGAGTTTGTTACTTCTGCTCCTCTTACACCTCTTCTCAAACCGGATAATGGGATTAGGCATATCGCTGTTGGGTCGATTTGGAGGAGGGTGATCTCCAAGGTGGCCATGAAAGGTGTTGGGAAGGAGATGGCCAAATACCTTGGCGATTTCCAGTTTGGGGTAGGGATTCCGTATGGGGCAGAGGCCGTTCTTCATAGTGTGAACAGGTTCCTTAATGAGTACCACCAAGATGGGTCTCTTGCTATGCTTACTGTTGATTTTTCGAAGGCTTTTAATTTGGTTGATAGGACAGCCCTACTGTACGAGGTAAGGAAAAGGTGTCCTTCTATTTCTACGTGGGTCGATTTTTTATACGGTCAACCAGCTAGATTATATGTGGGGGATGAGTTTTTTTGGTCTACTACTGGCGTTCAGTAGGGGGACCCCTTGGGGCCCCTCCTTTTTGCCCTTGTTCTACACCCCCTTGTTTACCGAATAAGGGATCGCTGCAAACTTCTATTTCACGCCTGGTACCTAGATGACGAAAAGCTTATTGGAGATGCCACCCAAGTGGCTAATGCTTTAGATTTCATTAGAGCCCTTAGGGCTTCAACTTAATATAAAGAAAACTGAAGTTTTCTGGCCAACCTGCAATGGTGTAAAGGTTCAGGAGGGCTTATTCCCTCGGGGGATTGGGAGGCCGGTGCTGGGTGTGAAATTCCTGGGGGGTGCCGTTAGTCGTGATGCAGAGTTTATTAGTAGTATGGCTCTTAAAAGAGCGAACTGTGCAGTCGAGCTGATGAGGTGCCTTAAACGCCTACGGGACCCTCAGAGCGAGCTCCTCTTGCTTCGTTCTTGTATGGGTGTTGCTAAATTACTGTTTGGTCTCTGAACGTGTCAACCTTCTTTGGTCGGGGGAGCTGTCTCTGTTTTTTATGAAGGCTTTCGGGGAGCATTAGAGGATATTGTTGTTTGTAGGGGTGCCTTTTTTGGAGATCTCCAGTGGAGGTTGGCTTCTTTCCCGACCCGGTTCGGAGGCTTAGGGATTTGTATGGCCGAGGATGCCTCTTTATATGCTTTCGTGGCTTCAAGGGCGCAAACTTGGGGTTTACAAGACCACATACTCCGAGAATGTGGTGGGGATGTTTTAGACTCCGATTACATGAGTGCGTTGGACCTTTTGCATAGTTCTCTTCCCAACCTTGATATTGGCGGCTTCTACATTAAAGACACCACCCCTCCTAAATCCCAGAAAATTCTAGCGAATGCCTTATATGGAGAAATTGTCAAGAGGTTTGAAGAGCAGTTTGTTTTATCCCCTCGGCAAAGAGCTGTGTTTGAATGTCTACGTGCCCCACATGCTCAGGATTTTCTGTCTGTCGCACCTATTGAAGGCTTGGGGCAACACATGTCGGCTGTGGAATACTGTGCTATCCTTAGATACCGACTGATGATTCCTTTGTTCCCAGTTGACGAGCCATGTCCGGTATGCCGCAAAGCGTGTTTGGATTATTTCGGCGAGCACCCGATCCACTGTAAAGAGCTACCAGGGTTTAAATATCGGCATGATTGGGTGAGAGATGTGTTATGTGATGTTCTTAAGCGGGCTGGGATCTCTGCCAAAAAGGAGGCTCCAGTAAATTTCCTGACTGACCCCTTAGAGGGGAGGTCCACTTTACGCCCGGCGGACATCCTTGTGTTTGGATGGGAAGGGGGAAACTGTTGGTGCACTAAATGTCTGCTGATTACGTCATAATCAAGTCTTGTGTCTAGAATTGTTTGAATGATCACACAATAGGGTTTAATTAGGGTTTGTATGTGTTAAACTTGAAGATTTCGCTTGAAACAGCTTCAAGCGAAATCAACATCAAGGGATTTAGCTTGAACTGAGTTCAAGCGAAATCAACATATGATGATTTCGCTTCAAGCAGTCTCAAGCGAAATCTCATGCTTATATATAGGTCTTGTGTGATTCATTTGAGAGGGAGATGGTCATTGTGTGAAACACGAAGTGCTGCCGGATTTGTATCAGAAAACATTGTATAAGCACAAATATCAATCAGTAAAGAAAGATTAAAAGGATAATAGCTGTTATGACTTTGTTTACGTTGATTCCGCCTTCGTACGCAAAGATGAACTGCCTTAACTGACGGTTTAAGGTCGTAGAACGGTCCAACAAGTGGTATCAGAGCTCAGGACGAGGAGTTCATACCATAGCACCGGATTCTCTTCTTTCTACTCATTTCTTTTTATATTTTTCTGATCTGAACGAGTTCCTACGGTCGAAATAGTCTGATTTTCGAGTATATCGTGTAAAACGTAGTTTTAACAAAGCCTACAAAGATTCGGACTAAAAATCAGATTAAAACTTGTTAAAAATGACCTAAAACAGAATTTCGCTTGAAAAGTGTTCGAAGTTAAAATTTGATTTCGCTTCAAATCAGACAATTTGGCTTGTTTTTGGACGATTTCGCTTGAATTAGTTGAAGCGAAATTCAGTTTGTTAGATTTCGCTTGAATCTGCTGGTTTTGATTCAAGGATTTCGCTTGAAACAAGTTGAAGCGAAATAGTTAGGTTGGATTTCGCTTGAATCAGTTCTGATCTTGGTTTTCGCTTGAAATCAGTTGAAGCGAAACTGATCTTGTGATTTCGCTTGAAGCTGTTTACACTTCAAGGATTTCGCTTGAAGCTGTTTACACTTCAAGGATTTCGCTTGAAGTTGCTGAATTTTTAAAACTTAAAAATTCTCTAAGTGTTTGCTGATTTTGCAGGAACATTCACGATGGATGATCTTTTCATGAACCCGTTTAGCGACATGTACGCGTTTGCTGGAAATTCTGGAAACGATTATACTTCGTCAAGCAATGTGAATGATAACTCGCGAAAAGAAAAGAAAAAGGAAGCTTGGGAATCGGAAAGTGCTTTCGGAACGTTTAATAAACCTCCAAAACTTATGGCTATTGAGGAGTATAGTCAGTGGTCCAGAAAGTTTGAAGACTGGATGATGGCATTTGCATTTCCAAGTTGGAAAAGTCTGAAGAACGGTTATGATCAAGGAAAAAAGAATGGTGAAGTCTTAACTGCTACTGATGAGATTGACTCATTCGTAGCCGAACAAAAGTGTGTGGCATTATTATTTCAGTCTGTTCGGGAGGATATCATCTCATTGATAGACTATTCAAATGCTAAAGATCTTTGGGTAAAGTTAGAAAAGAAATGTTTAGGAAGTACTGAAATCGTGAAAAACAAAAAGAAACTTCTTAGGAAAGAGTTTGATATGTTTGGTTGTCTTAAGAATGAGTCAGTGTGTAAAATGATAGAAAGGTTCGGTCATCTGAAGCTGGAATTAGCAAGACATGATATCAGATATTCTGATGATGAGCAAGTAGACAAGTTGTTCGACTCGTTGCTAGACGAGATGGAGTGGAGATATTATGCTTTCATGCTTAAGAACACTATTCCTTCTGAATTGTTGAAACCAGATTTGGTGATTGAGAGACTTGAAAGTCACGAACTGGAATTGAAGAAGACGTATAAAGTCAATCATTCATCTTATCAACATAATTTGGATCTATATTATCCAAAGAGCATGATGCCGAAAGCTACTTCTCCAAAGACTGCGTTTTCTGTTGAAAATGTGTTGACAGCCGGCAAAGAAAATCAAAGTGGTCAAAGCAGTGGAAGTCATAGTGGTTATCATAGTGGATCTTCATCCTCTGGAAATCATCCAGATGCAAAGAATCGTTTTCAATGTAACATTGCGATAGATTTGAAGAATGCTCAGAACTTTGATGAGGAATCGGCCAAGCAGCAGATGATCTTCCTAGCATCGGTGTTGGAATCGTATGAAGGGTTGGTAGCTGGGAAGATAGGCAACACAAATCTGACGAAAGAAGATTACGATCAGATTGATCCGGAGGAAATGGAACTGATCGATATTCGTTGGGCTATGGCAAGTGCTGTTCGTCGTGCACAAAGATTCATGGAAATTACTGGAAGGAAAACAATTGGTGGTGCATCTACCAAGCTGGGGTTCGATAAATCGAAGGTGACTTGCTTCAAGTGTAAGCAGAAGGGTCATTTCAAACGAGAATGCCGAAACGCTTATGTTGATGAATCGGAGAATCCTTTCAGAGATGATTACTACAAGAAGGCGATTTATCACCAGAATAAATCCGAGCTGCCTAGATTGAAGCAGGTTGAAGACAACAGAGAGAAATCTAGAGCTCTTGCAGTGATTTACGATGATGAGGGGTATGATTGGAGTCAGGAGGTTCTACCAGAAGAAGATGCGGTTGGTTACGCATTCATGGCTAAAAATGAACCTATTCCATGGAAAGATGATAGAACTGAAGGGCAGAAGTATAGATACAGAAAGATGATTTCGGAAAACAAAATTACTAGACTTTCTGGTATCTATTTGGAAGCAAAGAGAGCCAATAGATGGGATCCAGATAGAGAGTGTTATCTTGATGAGTATGGAAATATTGCAATCGATCACAAAACTCTCGATCTGGAAGTCTTAATCAAGGAAATGAAAGAGAATGATGAGTATTGGCAACACAAATGGTGGGGAACTCCAACAGAGAAAATGAAAGAGGAAGCGAAGAAAGAAAAAGAAGAAAAAGAGAAAGAAGAGATCGAAAAATCAAAGAAGATTGATACTGGAGTTATCGATACTACGCAGGAGTTGAATGCAGAGAACCTGGGAAAAATGGCTGACAAAGTGCTGGCTGCTAAGGCACTTGAGGTAGACTCTAACTCCGTGTCTGAGTCAAAAAGCCAGGTCAGTTCAGATGTGTCAACAAATGCGTCAAGTAAAAAGATCGAAGGAAATGCTGATTGCAAAAATTGCAACAAAGAGTGCAAATTTTGTAATACTGTCACGTATCTCAACGGTGAGAAAATTAAAGATCTGACAGCAAAGGTCAGAAACGTTGAGAATCAGATTCTTGGTCGTGACAAAACAGTTAAAGCTTCAACTGAACGGATAAGAGAATTAACTGCTCAAATTGAAACTGATAAAATTGACCATGATAAAATTAAACAAGAAAATGAAAAGTTGATTCTTGAAAACCGTCAGATTTCTGAAAAATTTGAAAAACTCAAAAGCACAATGAAAGATTGTGATGATCGAAATGGTAAAACTTTTAAAGAAAATGAACATTTGAAAGCAGTGCTTAGAGTCAAAGAAGAATCAATCAACCAACAACTGGATGAAATCGCTAAATTGAAACTTAAAGTTCAAGAGGCTGTAATCGAAAACGAGCGAATCCAGTTGAAGCTTAACATTTACAACTCCGCAAGCTTTGTTTTGCAACATATCATTCCCAAACCCATCGGGAAAGACAAAGCGGGCGAAGATGTGTATTGTGATGGAACTGGGGTGGGGTTTCATCAAGTTCCACCACCTGTTCTTGATAACTACACGAAAAAGCAATCTGGGTTGGTTGAAATTGAGGAAGAGAGTGAAGTTAAACTTCCGGAGAACATTGATGTTACTTTTTCTACATCATCTGATGATAGTGTTCAGACAGAGATTGTTAAAAGTACAGCTGAAAGTGTTTTGGTGTCTGATTCACCTGAAGATGATGGGTGTTTCTTGGATAAGTACATTCAGAAACCAAAATCCAAAAACAACTTAAGTGAGGAACCGGGTCTTGTGATGTAGAAGATGGCTGGATCTGATAAGTTGTATTCGGATTCTGAGTTTCCAATTGAGAATGTTAATGTGAAAAAGTTGACAAATGTTTTCAAGTTAGTTGAAGTTGAGATGTCAGAAGTGAACAGTTTGTGTCAAACAAAAAGGCAAATGAATTTTGAGAAAGATAAAGCTTATTACAAAAAGCCTGTTGTTCCACCACGTTTTTATAATAAAAATCGAAACAATTGGTTGGGTGGTTATCGAGGTGGTAATAGTTATCAGAAGAAGAGTTTTCAAAACAAAAGGTTTGCTGAAAAGAAGGTGTTTGTGAATGGTTCAAGTTCACTTGCTGATGAAGAAAATGAAATTTTTTCAAAATCAAATAAAGAGTTCTTTGAGAAGAGAGCCTCACAACCTCAGTCTGAAGGCACAAGTCGAGTTGTTGATACTCGTACATGTTTTAGATGTAACAAAGTTGGTCACATTGCAAGAAATTGCACCAACTCCAAGCCTAAGACTGAAGTTGTTGACAGATGGTCCCAAAAGACGAAAGTTGACATGAAGGGTAAAGCACCAATCATTGTTGAGAAAAAGCATGTGAAAAATGACAACATCAAAGTGAAAAATGAACCTGTAAAGAAAGTGGTAACTAAAAACGATAAGTTTTATAAACAGGTTACTTTATCTCAACAAGTTTGGAAACCAAAAACAGAGAAGAAAATTTCAACTTCTGAAGTGAAAAAGGCTGAAGAATCAATTTCGGTTGATTATGATGCAAATTTTCCACCTTTGAAGGCTGAAAATTTCAAAATTCAAATTGCAAGAGTCAAGGTTACACCTAAGGCTGATGAGGCCTGGGTGGACACCATGTTCGAATAAGCAGTTTGAATTGCCAGAGCTTCCTTGATCGCGAAGCATGAATCGGCATTTTTATTGTAGTTGGTTAAATTAAAGTTTGTTTTATGCAGGATCTTCCAAGAGCCATTTCAAGATGGATCATGGATAGTGGCGCATCTCGACATATGACAGGAAAAACTGTATTGCTATATGATGTGAGGAATATCAATGGTGGTTATGTGGGATTTGCTGGTCATGAAGGTGGTAGAATTGTTGGTGAAGGAACGTTATCCAATGGGATTGTGACGTTTGAGAGAGTTAACTACATCACTGAGCTGGAGAACAATCTTCTTAGTATCTCGCAGATTTGTGACAATCAGTATACTACTCACTTCACTGATAAAGAATGTTTGATTTTGAAACCTGGTTTTGTTATTCCTGAAGAATGGATTATCATGAGGGCACCTAGAGTGAATGATTTATATGTGTTAGATATGTCTTTAGCAACTACAACTACTGGTCAAGCACATTGTTTCGTGTCTAGAGCAACTGAGAAAGAATCAAGATTGTGGCACCGAAAGATGGGGCATATACATCTTAGAAAAATGAATCACTTGGTGCATAATGATTTGGTATTGGGAGTTAATATCAAAGGTTTTCATCTGGAAGGGGAGTGCATTAGCTGTGTCAAAGGCAAGCAGAAGAAAAAGTCACACCCTACAAAGCAAGTCAATTCAGTTTCGAGACCTCTGGAAAGACTTCACATGGATTTGTTTGGTCCGGTGAATGTCAAAAGTATTACAGGAGATTACTATTGTTTGGTCGTTACTGATGATTATTCCAGATTTTCGTGGGTTTCTTTCTTGAAGACGAAAGATGAAACATTTGACAGTTTGATGGGGCTGTTCAGGAAGATTGAGAATTTGTACCAAAGGCGTATCAAGAGAATTCGAAGTGACAATGGTACTGAATTCAAGAACAGCAAGATGGAAGAATTTTGTGATGAAAGAGGTATTTTGCATGAGTTTAGTGCTCCGTACACTCCGCAGCAGAATGGAGTCGCAGAACGTAAAAACCAGACACTAATCGAGACGGCTAGAACTATGCTCGCAGATTCAAAGTTACCGATTAATTTTTGGGCTGAAGCCGTTTCTGCTGCATGCTATACGCTCAACAGGGTTCTCACTGTCAAGAAGTTTAACAAAACATGTTTTGAGCTAATCAATAATCGCAAACCGAATTTGAAGTATCTAGAACCGTTTGGGTCACCCTGTACGGTTATAGAGCCTCATGGAAAGTTTGGTCCGAAGAGCATTGAGGGTATATTTGTTGGTTATGCAAATCCGTTGCGACGTGTTTTCGTTCCAAGTGAGAAGCGGATTATTGAAGCTGCAAATGTTGAATGTCAAGGTTATACTATGCCGCCGCAGAATCCTGGGGATTCATGGCGTTATCATTATGACAAACTTTGGGATTCGTTTGACATGAGAGAAGAATCAGAGGATGATGAAGATTTCTTTGATGAGTTGGATATTTTGC
The DNA here is from genome assembly GCA_030545235.1 of Helianthus tuberosus. Classification (NCBI taxonomy): domain Eukaryota; kingdom Viridiplantae; phylum Streptophyta; class Magnoliopsida; order Asterales; family Asteraceae; genus Helianthus; species Helianthus tuberosus. The sequence continues at coordinate 18,047,237 of CM060412.1, read as the reverse complement.
GTGAATATGAGTCGCAGCTAAGATTCCCAGCTGAGTATTCTAGAAGACCACGGGAAACTTCAAACGATGATGAAGCAGGTCCGAGTAATGCTGGTGAACATGATGATGTCCAACAGAATGAAGTTGCTCAGGATAATCAGTCGGATCAGAATGATAATCTAGAAGCTGAAAACATGCCAGTATTTGATCATGGTGATTCAGATTCTGAGGGGGAGCAAATTCAGATTTCAAGTCAAACAAACCAAGTTGGTGAACAAGATGCAGAACAGAATGTTACTAATCTGGAGGGAAATGTAGATGTTCCAAGTGACGTGATGCCGCGAACTTTTTCATATCATCCAGAGGAGTTGATCATAGGAGAATTGCAGACAGGCGTTCGCACTCGAAATCAGATTGATAAAGGGCTTACATGTTTTATACAAAAGTTGCTCCTTTGCAAACTAAATTCTCATTAAGTTGTTTTATTTCGCAGGTTGAGCCAAGAACTTACAAAGAGGCGCTTACTGAAGACTCTTGGGTCAATGCAATGCAGGAGGAACTTAGTCAATTTGAGAAATTGGGAGTGTGGAAGTTAGTTGATTTGCCGGATGGTCAAAGGAAAATTAACACCAAGTGGGTGTTCAAGTGTAAGAGGGACGATAGAGGAGTTGTTGTAAGGAACAAAGCTCGACTCGTTGTTCAGGGCTTTAGTCAACAGGAGGGAATTGATTTTACCGAAGTCTATGCTCCTGTAGCACGACTAGAGGCAATCAGAATTTTCCTAGCATTTGCGTCTTGGAAGAACTTTAAAGTTTATCAGTTGGATGTTAAATCGGCGTTTCTTTACGGGAAGGTCAAAGAGGAGGTTTATGTCGGTCAGCCACCGGGCTTCACCGATCCAATCCACAAAAACAAGGTCTACTTATTGGACAAAGCGCTGTATGGTTTACACCAGGCCCCGAGAGCTTGGTACGAGACTTTGTCTCAACACCTACTAGCCAACAAGTTCATTCGTGGAAAAGTGGATGCCACTCTCTTCACTAAAGAGGTCGATGGTCATCTTCTGATAGTTCAGATTTATGTGGACGATATAATCTTTGGGTCGACAAATGAAAATCTATGCAAAGATTTTGAATCAGTGATGAAGCAAAAGTTTGAAATGTCATCAATGGGGGAGATGAAATTCTTTCTGGGATTACAAGTTGAACAACTTCCTGAGGGAATTTACATTCATCAGTCAAAGTACGTTCATGATATTCTAGAGAAATTTGGGATGTCAAGTTCTACTCCAGCTGCTACCCCACTTGCAACAAATCATGGTATTCACCCAGATCTCACCGGAGACAGGGCTGATGAAACGTTTTACCGTTCCATGATAGGTTCTTTAATGTACCTAACTGCTTCACGTCCTGATATCATGTACCCAACGTGCCTCGCAGCAAGATTTCAGTCTAACCCGAGAGCATCGCATATGATCATTGTGAAGAGGATATTGCGCTACCTGAAAGGAACTCCTTCATTGGGGTTGTGGTATCCTAGGAAAGGCGACTTTACGCTCGAAGGGTATTCCGATTCGGATTTCGGATGCTGCAAAGTCAATTCAAAATCAACAACTGCAGGATGCCAGTTTTTTGGTCCTAGATTGGTTACCTGGCAGTGTAAGAAACAAACGTCTGTGGCGTTATCTACATGTGAAGCAGAGTATGTTTCTGCTAGCAGTTGCTGCTCTCAGATCTTGTGGATACAGCAACAGATGCGCGACCACGGTTTGCAGTTTCTTAACACACCTCTTTTTGTTGATAATGAGGCCGCAATAAATATAACAAAAAATCCAGTACATCACGCTAAAACTAAACACATAGAAATTCGTCATCACTTTATTCGTGATTGCTTTGAGAAAAAGTTGATACGAATTGAGAAAATCCACACTGATGAACAGAAAGCTGATTTACATACCAAAGCTTTTGATAAAAATCGGTTTAAATATTTGTTAAAACTGAATGGTATGAAGCTTCTGTCGGTGTCGGATGGCATAATTGGCGTTGATGAGAGTACTGTTGCGGATGAAGACGAGAAACAATCTGCAATGGTTTGTCGATTTTTTACTTGTTTTGGTATTTAGGGGGAGTAGATGTTTGTACATAGTTATATTTTTTCAGAAAATACAAAAACAGTAAAAAATTTGCAAAAATACAAAAACATGATAAAATCTGAAAAAGAGCTTGTGTATATAGGGAAAATGATAGTACATCAGCTAGACGATTACAGTATGCTAAAGATTTGTAAAGTATAAAAGAGTTAAACAATCTTACTGATGATGTGTCGATAGGTTTTCGTACATTTAGTAGATTTATTCGGGATATAAATCTAAATTCAAACTTGTGAATTCGTGGGGAACACTACTTGGATATATAGGTAACCCCTGAAATCTCGTTTGAAAGGTCTCTTAATCTGATATACTAGGTCTTTATACTCAATGATGTCTGGGGTATTATTCCGGGACTTCTGCTGAACGGTGGTTCTGACCTAGTCCCTGGATAATACTTGCTGCAATGCTTGAAACACAACATTAAACCCTCAGCATGCTGAAACAATAAAATTGATAAATGCTGCTGTTGTAAGCAAAAAGATCCTCTAAAGGGGACACACCGAAAAGTCGAAGCTGATATCTCTTTGCGTATACGGAAGTATCGACCTGAGATCCCTCGGCCCTCGCATACCTAATTTATATACAGATATCATTGTAGTATTCTCACCTGTAAGACTGATTATTGGGATTCTGGATACGAGAGTATATTCAAGAAGTGGGACACATGAATGAGCTAAGTTCATAATTCATCTAAATCGTATCCTGAGTAAATTGAAATTTGTGTGAGAATTTAAGATGGATCAGTATATCGACAATCGATGTGAATTGTTTAAGTCTGAGTATGAAATGAAGCTTAACGGTACTTGTGATTTGTCTGAAAAGCTGATATGATTCCCTGACACGCTCGCCAAAAATTTGTTTGTAAATAGTTTACTTTGTTTACTTTCTGCAATTTAAGTTTTCTGTATTTCATTTCTTAGTTTAGAATAATTTGATAAAATCCAAAAATATTTTATTTCTGCTTTATTTTCCGACAAACCAAAGTGGAGAGTGGATTGTTGGATTCTCAGATGTTTGAAGCAGATGCAGGAGATTCTGGACTGAAGAATGAGGAGAGCTTACTTTGAAGAAGTTTGAATTGTTTGAAATGTCAAAAACAAGTTCATTAACTTGATACTAGTTATTTTCAGAAAATGTTTGAAATTGTTGTTTTAAAATCAGTATTGATTCGTCAAATGATCAACCAAGGTCATTAATTTGGACTTGGTAGATTAATCAAGTGATCAGGGTCATTAACTTGGACCTGAATACTTGAGTGGATTTCTAAAACTGATTGATTTTGTGATTTATTGTTGAAAAGATAGAATTGTAATGTTTGCTGGTTGAGAAACAGGTTTGGACTTCATTATTCCCAACGGAAGCTAACTGTCAAAGCTTGAACCAGATATCTCAGATTCTAGCATATCGAGAGGGGGAGTCTGTGAAAAGGGGAGTCTGGATCAACAGTCAAAGGGAAGATTGAAGTTTAAAGTTTAAAGTTTAAAGTTTAAAGCTTGAAGATAAAGATTGATGAGAGTTTTTACAATGTTTGAAGAATGATAAAGACAAAGACTTGAAGCCAAAGACTTCATCAACATCCAAGGGGGAGTCTGTTGGTGCACTAAATGTCTGCTGATTACGTCATAATCAAGTCTTGTGTCTAGAATTGTTTGAATGATCACACAATAGGGTTTAATTAGGGTTTGTATGTGTTAAACTTGAAGATTTCGCTTGAAACAGCTTCAAGCGAAATCAACATCAAGGGATTTAGCTTGAACTGAGTTCAAGCGAAATCAACATATGATGATTTCGCTTCAAGCAGTCTCAAGCGAAATCTCATGCTTATATATAGGTGTTGTGTGATTCATTTGAGAGGGAGATGGTCATTGTGTGAAACACGAAGTGCTGCCGGATTTGTATCAGAAAACATTGTATAAGCACGAATATCAATCAGTAAAGAAAGATTAAAAGGATAATAGCTGTTATGACTTTGTTTACGTTGATTCCGCCTTCGTACGCAAAGATGAACTGCCTTAACTGACGGTTTAAGGTCGTAGAACGGTCCAACAGAAACACGCTTGTGTAGATTTAACTGGAGTCTCCCCCCATGTCGGGCTCAAGGACAAGGGCTTTGTCGTAGGGTAAGCGGTGCTCAAGGCAGAGGCGAGCAAAGTGGCAAAACATGAGAAAGCCTGCCTGGAGAATCAACATGTGTTTGTCCCGTTTGCGTTTGATACCTTTGGTGGTCTCGCTCCTGACGTTGTGCGACTTTTGAATCGGGTTCAAAAAGTCGTTAATAGTAATTCTTCGTCGCTAAAGGTTTCAAACTTTGTATTTAGTAGAATTGGTTTTTATATTCAAAAGGGGGTGGCGGCGCAACTTGTTGCCCGACTACCTGCCGTTGCTTTGTAATTGCCCTTTTTCGTGTGGAATGATATTGTCGATTATTTAAAAAAAAGATATTGTCATATGATATTTATACTTGGTAATTGTTTAAAAATCCAGATGGCCGATGCAGCAAATCCAGAAAACCAGAATAATGAAAATCAAATGAATAATAGTGAAATTCGACATCTTGTAACCCAAGTAATTAGAGATGCCATGCCAGCTATTATCCAAAATGTTAGGGACGCAGACAATAATGACAAAAGTGGTAATGGAAGTAAACGAACCCATACAGAACCTAGTCACAGCGTGCAGAATGGACCCATACTTCAAGTGCCCATTCCAAAAAGAAGAAGGACCATGTCTTATGGTTGTTCTTACAAAGAATTCTAGTCTTGTAAACCAATAGAATTCTCGGGCAATGAAGGGGCCATTGCAGCTCTACACTGGATAGAAAAGACTGAGGCAGTCTTAAAAATAAGCAAGTGCGCAGAAGAAGATAAGATAATGTTTGCCTCCAATCTGTTTAAAAACTCAGCCTTAGAATGGTGGAACACTATCCTTCAGTCTAGGGAAAGTGACAGGGTTTACAATATGGAATGGGAGGAATTTAAGAATATGGCAGAAAGGAAATTTTGCCTTCCCAATGAAAAGGAACAGATAGCAAATAAGTTCCTAAACCTTAGGATGACTGGAGTGGATAGTAAGGGTTACACTACTTTATTCTTTGAATACACTAGAATAGTGCCAACCCTTGTATCACCTGAACCAGTATTAATCTCCCGTTATATCTGGGGATTAATCAGTGAACTAGCAAACACCTTGACTGATGAATTAGTACGTACCAGAGAAGAAGACCAGAGGAGGAACCTAGCTCTAAAGCTTACCCAAGAATTTCGTTTTGAAAATTCCAACCGTGGGAAAAATATAGATTCTATTTCTACACCCTATTGTAAGTATTGCAAAAGGAAGCATTCTGGAAAATGCTCCATATAATGTAACTTCTACAAAATATATAGACACAAGGAAGAATACTGCAGGAAGAAACCTAACAATAGGATATGCTACAACTGTGGAGAACAAGGACATATCAAGCCAAACTGTCCAAAACTAGCTCCAGCCCCAAACACCAAGAATACTAAAAAATGCTAGAGCATTTGTTCTGAATGCAGAAGAAGCAAAAATGATCCCAGATTTGATCGCCGGTACGTTTTTAGTTAATGATGTTTTTGCTAAAGTATTATTTGACTCTGGTGCAAACCAAAGTTTTATTAATACTTCATTTTGCAAACTTCTCAATCGACCATTAACTAAACTCCCACAAGAATGTCTAGTAGAGACAGCAAATGGAGAAACCATTAAGATTTCTGAGATCTTGCAGGGAGCAAGAATAGAATTTCTAAATCAAAAATTTATTGCAAACCTTTACCCAATGAATCTGGAAGGATTTGATGTTGTATTAGGAATGAATTGGTTAATAGCCAATAAAGCCAGTATTTTATGTGATCAAAAGTCAATCCAAGTAAATTCACCAAAGGGTGAAAAGATCACAATTAAAGGAGATAAACCCTCCAGATCCACAAAATTCATCTCTGTAATGAAAACAGCCAGTTATGTAAGAAAAGGATCATTAGTGTATTTGATTTCCATAATCATTAACACTAAAGGAAAAGAACTAAAGGATATTCCAGTAGTATCCCAATTTTAAGATGTATTTCCAGAAGAGTTTCCAGGACTACCTCCAGACAGGGAAGTTGAATTCAGAATTCAGTTACTACCAGGAACAGCCCCAATTGCCAAAGCACCTTACCGTTTGGCACCTGCAGAAATGCAGGAACTGAAGAAACAGTTAGATGAATTGTTGGAAAAATGATTCATACAGCCGAGCTCATCGCCATGGGGAGCACCGATCTTATTCGTCAAGAAGAAGGATGGATCAATGCGTATGTGCATTGACTACCGTGAATTGAACAAAGTCACGATAAAAAATCGGTATCCATTACCGAGAATCGATGATTTGTTTGATCAATTCCAAGGAGCTCGATTTTTCTCAAAGATCGACTTACGATCAGGATATCATCAATTAAAGGTACAGGAAGAGGACATTCCTAAGACCGCTTTTAGAACAAGGTATGGCCATTATGAATTTACTGTCATGCCATTTGGTTTAACCAATGCCCCAGCCACATTCATGGTGTAGGTCCCCTTGTTCGTACGGATCGTCACAGAATTGTATATCTAACATAGAGTGCGGAATCCTCTAGATCAGATTTGCACAGAAACGAGTAGAAAACAGAAATTCACAATCAAACGGTCTTCTATTGATTTATCCAAACTACAGTTTTACAATAAATTCAAGACCTGCACAACCTCACATCCTATCTCTATGATATTGCTCTACAAACCCTCAATTTCGAATTCTCTCTCTCTCTACTTTCTCTCTCTAAAATTCTCTTAGTGTTACTAACCAACTAAAACCCTAATCACAAAACATGTTTATATACCACATGTATGTGAACTGGGGTTCCTACTGGGCTAGGCCATTTTCCAAGCCCATTACTACAATTAACTCACTAACCAATATGCTAAGCCCATTACAAAATATCCAAAGACTAAATAATCAAACTATTATTCTGTTGTCACCGAATATGCACCAACAGACTCCCCCTTGACAATAGCTTCATAGTGTAACTTTGTCTTCAAACATCTTGTGTTCTTTTGGTCTTTGGATAGCGTCAGCTACACAGTTTCTGACATCAACAGACTCCCCCTTAGCTGATGCTTCCAATCTCCAAAACTTTCATTCATTGTAGATCAGTTAGCTAGCAATCTTTGGTTAAGCAAGTAAGCTCCAACTCTTCCATATCTCTTTCTCTCTGCAATGTAGTAGAAGGATCCTACCATGCATCTTCACACATTCTTCACTTCACTCTCAATCTGCACTTTAATTGTATTATGCACTTCATTTTGATAACTGCATCAATCTGTTAAGCAACACAAGAAAGTATCTCGAAAAACCATTAGTCTTTTTCACAATTAAAGATAAACCAATATTTTATCTTAGTTTGCAAAAACAACTACCTTTCAGTTCAAAATGGAAGTCTTTTAAAAAGAACATATTTTTGGTATTTTTGATATTATTTTTAAAACAAAGTAACAAACTAAACTAAACTAAAAAATATTTACAATTTCATCTTTTTGTGAGAATCATGTGCAAGATGATTATATCAACAAAATCAAACTGTTTTAACACTATTAGATAATTCTTTATTTAATTTTTCATGAAAAGCAGTTCAAGACGATTACCAGTAAGTTTGTCCACTTAAACAAAATGCATGAACATTTCAAGTTTCATTACCGTATGATACGTTAAGGTAATTTTATTACTGATATACTAGTGTGTCCCACTTCAGGATGTACCCCCGCGATCAAGGTATGCACAAAGATTCATCATAGTAGGTGAGTATTGACGTGATTGTCGTGGGTCACGCAAATTTAATCCCCAAACAACTGTAGTTAGTGGTAAAAGGGTATCGAACTCAGGGAGTATGTGGAAAATGTGTCGATTGTATAGCTTTGTATTTAAACTAATATTAAACTAAATTGCAGAAAATTAAAATTCAAGATTGTGGATTGTTGTTTTAGAAAACTAAATTAAGAACTAATTCAAATCAAAGTTGGTTGTAAACAATTAGGAGAGAACAATGATCACCCTAGGTTTCAGTTTCTTTAAACAGTTGTGTGCAATTTCACTAGAAAGAGTTATATAGACATAACTCGTGTATATGTGATTGAAGTGATAAAAGGGAACAAAGTACTCGGATTAGATAACGCGAGGTTGTTTCCCGATGACCTATTAACCAATAACCAACCCTAACCCTTCCCGTGATATCTCGGTTGCCAACGGCACCAAGAACGTACGATTAAGACTAGAAATTGCAATATTGATTAACACACTACAAACAATCAAACATACACCATGACATTCAAGCAACGCAAGATATCATCCTAGAAATGCAGAAATTAAACACACAAAAGTTTCAGAAACATTCACCTAGGATGATCACCGAAGAGTTTAGCCGGACATGGCTCGGTGAATCATCATCAACATCAATCTATTGTTCATACGAATCGAAAGCACAAACCGAATGATTGAAAAATGTTCACAAAACCAACAAGTTCTCCAAAATCGCCCCCCAAGGTGTCCAAGAACAGTCCAATGATGAGATTCTGAAAAGACACCCAAAAACTAACTTAAATGTGGCAGTTACAAGTTTTCCTCGCAGACGGCACCGTAATTTACGGCTCCACCGTAAATTACGGTGGACAATATTCAATTACGGTGCAAACAACTGATTTACGGTGAGAAAGATATGAAATCCAGGTCCACCGTAAATTACGGTAGGACCGTAATTTACGGTGGTGGGCTGACTTGTCTCCTTTGTTTTGTCTCTTGTTCCACACTCGAACCGTTTATCACCAAAACCTCCAAAGCTGCATTTTATCCATCTTTTAGCCCTCAAAATGCACCTGAAACATAAGCAATGGTAGTTATCTAATTCAAGATAATTACACGATTAAATGGAGGATTATTTCATCTTTTAACATATTTAAGGGTTGTCCAAAGGACCACCCGTCACATCCCTACACTTAACCGTTGCTTGTCCCAAGCAACTCCTCAAATCAGTTTCAAAACAAGTGATCAATTTAAACCAAGCAAAAACAAGCAATCTTTTTACTAACCCCTTTTCAACACCCAACCAATGCACCCCTCTCTAAATCTCTCCTCTCGGCTACAAGTGAAAACTAGCAAAGATAATGCTAGACACACACTAGGCAAACGGGTGGTTGCACAATCATAAGCTTGTACTTAAATCGATCATTCTCCTAAAATGGGTCAAACATAAATGCAAATCCAAGGGACTTTCAAGGTTGTAACGTGGCTAGGCGTATGGGTAGGAAATGGAATATATATGAAGTAGCGAAAACTTGACCCGGTCTTTTATTACACGAATAAACAAACAAACAACTATCAAACTTAACTACTATACACAAGATAACTAACATCACTTTTTTTTTTTTTTTTTTTTACAATAACGCATTAACTATATCTACTTCAAACTACTAAAACTACTAATACTATAAGACCGGTTCAAATTTGGGTAAATTTTTCAGGAAAGTAGCTAAGGGTAACAAATGATAGGCTTGTAAAGCACAAAATGGGCAACTACATGTCCAAACCCCCGCCCCTCTCACTACCATGCTCATATATATAACTTATGAGGTCCAACCCCCCAAATCCCACACTCACTCACACCAACGACGAGGCTACCTAAATGCCCTTATCCTTTTTGCATTTATATCTAACTAAGGACTCAAATCGCATTCAAGCACAAGTTCTAATGCACCCCCCACCCGTAGCCACTCTCATCAAAGATAAGCATTATTTATATACAAGTGTAGCTACAACTCTCACCAAGAATGAAAAAGGTATCAAGGGTTGCCGGTGCACCAACTTGGGGTTAATCTAGGGTGTTCAAATTTTCACATTGTTTCACTTGGCTCAAAATTTTTCAAAATCTTTAAAATTTCCCCCATCCCCACACTTGGGATACATTGACCCCAATGTATGGTTTTGAGAGGTTTTGATCACTAAAAACCTTTTCAACATCAACCAAAACGCTTCTTTACTCAAACCCCAAATTTCTTTTTTGTATTTTCCATTTTATAATTTTTTTTTTATATTTTCTTCTTTTTAACATAAACACCACCACATAACACCAACCCAAACACAACATATCAAAACACCACCCAACCTCCCAATCCTTAAACAAACAAACAATCAAATATGCACAAAAATATACAAAAGGAGAAACACAACCTTACTAATAGTAGCGCGGTCCAGGAGGTCCAAAAACTGAAGACATCACATCATTCCATTCACCGAACGCGAACGAACCACTACTACTTCCTCCTTCTTGTTGTTGTGCTCCCTCTCGTTGCCTCGGGTCAATCCATTGCGAGTGGTGGACCGGTGGAGTCGGATATGAGATGCTACCATCATAAGGCGGTAATGAGGCATAGTCCACATGTTGTGGATCCTCAACAACCGGCCTTCCGGCATGCCAATCTGCATGCATCCGCCTCGCTTGATCATCAAAATAATTGTTATTCATTTCCACTTCCCGGGAATACGCATGAGTGCGATTCCATAGCTCTTGACGATCTAAATTGTGTTTCATGGCCCGTTCTAAACTCGCACTATTTCTTGTGTTTTGATCAAACAACGTTCTCTCCGACCCCGACCATGTATCAAACACGGACGCCGGAGGACGTTGGTTTGCTATCACCTCTTGCATAGTACCCTCATAGGCCCATCCCGGCATGTACGATTGCTGCGTGTAATCATAAAACATCCCACCATGACCCTGACCATAACCACCTTGAACCACATTTTCACCACCATGCGGCGCGTCCGCATAGTCTTCATCTCCGCTCGGAACTAACTCTTCGTCACTCTCTGGCTCATCCGGCTCTCCCGGTAACAAATCTCGTGCATTCAACTTTAATGCCCTCCACCGTTGCCCTTCCGATTTCAACTTGTGATACCGCTCCGACTGAATATACGTCCAAACATTCCCTAACCTATCCAACGTAAAAGGCTGGTGTCTTTTTGTCAAGCCTCGGTCTTCGGATGTTATCGCCTTCTGCTGTTTCATCAACCCCGTAATCATTCGACAGTACGGGACAATGTCTCTTCCATACTTGTTCCGGCAGATCCATAGGTGGTGCATAATAAGGTAACGTATCGGGAAACGTGGAGACCCATGCATCAACGAATAAAGAACAGGTATCTCCGGAAATCTCACCTGTTCTTTATCTCCCCTTCTTGGAATGACATTGAGAAGACAGATTGTATGCAACAGTTTAGCTTCAATTGTCAAATTCTTCCGGTAAAGGATACCACTGTATCTACCGGGCAAGAACAATGATGCCAACATGTCATTCCATCGCGGATGCTTTTCTGGTTTAAGCAATAAGTCATCACGTGTGGGAATCATGTACTCCTTAGCTGGGAGACTGTCATATTTCCCCAGCCTCTTCAACGTGTCGAATGACATCTCCACCGGTACCCCATGTACCTTCCCGATCAATTTCATCTGTGATGGCTTGTTAAAGTTATGACATTGTAAGGTTGCCATCCACTCTTGAATCTCTGTCATAAACAGGTTACTCTTGTCTTTGTCAAAGCATTTAAGCGCCCCTTCCCAACCTAAAGCGCGAAACTTAGCAAACACCCCAAACTGGCCAAATTGGGACTCATCAACTTCTTTCTCACAAATAAACGCGGCTGCCTTGTTTTTCAACTTATTTATGCAATCATTGTAAAGTGTTGGCTGCCAAATCTCGGGTTGATCATCCAAAGACCCCGAATTCCATACCGGCTTTTCACTCGGGTCTAACTCCATCTCTTCTTCGCTTTCACTTTCACTTTCGTCCACTCTACCCAAATATTGCCTCTTTCTTGGTGGTTGCTCCTTTTGTTTGCCCTTGCCTTTTGATGAAGACGAACTTGATCCCGCTTGTTCCTTTGTCCTAGCCATTTCCTACACACATGAAACAAGCAACAAAAGCAAACACCAAATTAAACCCTCTTTTCAAAATCCTCCCCACACTTGCTTGTTATCATGGTTGTAGATGTTAGTGAACCAAAAATGTATCAAGAATTTTTCAGAAATTGGGCATGGTGTCTCTACAATGTAGAGCATCCCAAAAGTTCACTACTTTAACCACAAATCCTACATCTACAACCATCAACCATGTTCAATAATCACTTTCATACTCATATCTTAACAACAAGCAAGTGGGCAAAAACACATAACCTAAATCACCTTGTTCTTCACAATGTACCACCATAATATAGCAAAGTAAGTGTTCATACCTTGTTTCAAGATGAAAGAATGCTTGTAAAACCAAAAATCCCAAAACTCCCAAATTATCTCAAACTAGGGTTTCAAACTTCGACCCCAAAATTGCGTTTTCTCTGAAATCTCTCCTCACAATCACAAAGCTTGTGGAAAATTAGTCAATTTAGACCAAGATTCCACTTGATTTGGACAGGAATTGAAGGTTTTATGAGAGATGGAAGGTGGAAGAAACAATGGAGGTTGTGGGTTCTTAGAGAAGAAAGATAGTGATGGAAAGTGAAAGATGAATGAGTGGATGGGGTTTATTCACGTGACCAGGCTTGGTTGTATTAGAGTTTATTATATATATTTTTTTTTATATGTGTGTGCGGACCCCAAACGACGGAAACAAGAAAACTGCGTACCGTAATTTACAGTCTCACCGTAAATTACGGTGAGACCTGAATGTCAAAACTTGTACCGTAAGTCAGTAGAGATCTATCGTAAAGCCCCATGCATTTTCATCCACCACCGTAAATTACGGTATTACCGTAATTTACGGTAAACGCTGAATATCAATTCCTTGCCGTAACTCAGGAGATTTTCACCGTAAGGCTCACAAATATTTAACATCCACCGTAAATTACGGCTGCACCGTAATTTACGGTGCTCGCTGGGCATCCACATTTTGACAAAAGTTGAGATTTTATGTGACAATTTTTTTTAGATTTTTAAGTTTTTCGATTTTTTTATGTTTTTTAATTTTTTTGTAAAAATTACCCTACCCCCTCAAAAATCCCGTGTTGTCCTCAACACAATGTAAGAGCAATTCGCGACCCGAACATCCCCACACTTGTTTCGAACACGGACTTCGAGAAACTATGGCAATTGTGCAAATATACAAAACAAGACAAAACAAAACTACTATGTACACTACCACCAAACCTGGGCCTCTTATGGTTGTTCCTCCTCGACCGGGCGTAAGATGTAGCCCGCTTTGTCAAGCTCCAAGTTGTTGATGTCATTTCCTTCCAAGTACGGCTTCAAGCGGTGACCGTTCACCGTTTGTTGTTTCAACGTTTGCTCATCTTGGATGTCCACATCACCAAATCGCCCAACTCTTCGAATAACATACGGACCCATCCATTTGCTTTTAAGTTTGCCCGCGAACATTTTCAATCGAGAGTTGTACAACCAAACTTTCTGCCCCACTTTGAATGTTTTCTTGCGCAATTTCGCATCATGTACTTTCTTTAGCTTATCCTTGTAAGCCGATGCACATTCGTACGCCTCATCTCGAATCTCTTCTATCTCGCTCAATTGCAACTTCCTCAACTTACCCGCCTCATCGTAATCCGCGTTGACTGTCTTGATCGCCCAATGTGCCCGATGCGCCAACTCCATCGGCAAGTGACAACCCTTACCATACACCATCCGGTAAGGTGTTGTGCCAATCGGAGTCTTGTAGGCCGTACGGTACGCCCACAAAGCATCATCCAACTTGCTTGACCAATCCTTTCTATCCGTTCTTACCGTCTTCATGAGGATCTCCTTGATTTGACGGTTGGACACTTCGACTTGTCCACTCGTTTGCGGATGGTAAGGGGTGGCGACTCGGTGGTTCACGCTATACCTCTTTAATAATTTTCCGAAGTTAAAGTTTTTGAAATGTGAACCACCATCGCTTATAATAACCCGCGGGATTCCAAAGCGAGAAAAGATGTTGGATTGAACAAACTTACAAACAACCGAATGGTCGTTTGTTCGTGTTGCAATAGCCTCAATCCACTTCGAGACATAATCCACCGCCACAAGAATATAAAGGAAGCCATTCGAATTCGGAAACGGACCCATAAAATCTATTCCCCATACATCAAATATCTCTACAACCAAGATTGGTTGTAGTGGCATCTCATCCCTCTTCGATATGCTACCCATCTTTTGGCAATTTACACAATTCCGGGCGAACTCAATTGCATCCTTAAAGATAGTGGGCCAATAAAACCCACAAGAAAGTACCCGATAGCCGGTTTTATGCCCACTAAAATGACCCCCGCAAGCGGACGAATGAGCATGAGTTAAGATTTCTAACACTTCCGTCTCGGGCACACACCTCCGTATGACTTGATCCGGTCCGATCTTGAAAAGATCCGGCTCATCCCAAATGTATTGCCTCACTTGGACCATGAATTGTTGTCGACGCTTTTTGGTCCAATGAGTTGGAATGGCACCCGTGGCTAAATAGTTGACATAATGAGCGTACCACGGTGCAACGAAAGTGGAAACGGCTAAAAGTTGCTCATCGGGGAAACTTTCATTGATTTCACTTACATCGTCGGTCCCTTCCACCGGAATCCGAGACAAATGATCCGCAACTACATTCTCGCTTCCCTTCTTGTCTCGGATCTCTAGATCAAACTCTTGTAACAATAAGACCCACCGAATCAACCGAGGCTTCGCGTCTTTCTTCTCCATCAAGTATCGGACCGCACTATGATCCGAGTAAATCACCACTTTGCTCCCCCAAATATAAGCACGAAACTTATCCAAAGCATACACAACCGCTAGTAACTCCTTTTCGGTTGTGGTGTAATTGAGTTGCGCTTCGGATAAAGTTTTGCTCGCATAATAAATCACCACCGGCTTTCTATCAACTCGTTGACCCAAAACTGCACCAATAGTGGTGTCGCTTGCATCACACATTATCTCGAACGGCTTCGACCAATCCGGTGGTTGCAAGATAGGAGCTTTGACCAAATGTTCCTTCAAAACAGTGAAAGCTTGCATACACTCATTAGTAAAATCAAATGGGACATCTTTTAATAATAAGTTGCATAAGGGTTTGGTGATAACACTAAAACCCTTTATGAAACGTCTATAGAAACCCGCATGTCCGAAGAATGACCTTACATCCTTAACATTTTTAGGAGGTGGCAAAGATGCTATTACCCGTATTTTTGCCTTATCCACCTCCATCCCTCTTTCAGAAATTACATGACCCAACACAATGCCCTCTTGCACCATGAAATGACTTTTCTCCCAACTTAGCACTAGATTTTTCTCAACGCACCTTTTTAAAACCTTTTGCAATTCGTTGAGACAAGCATCAAAAGTAGTGCCAAAAATGGAGAAGTCATCCATAAATACTTCAAGCGACTCTCCAACCATGTCCGAGAATATACTCATCATACATCGTTGGAAAGTGGCCGGAGCATTGCATAATCCAAATGGCATTCGCCGAAAGGCAAATGTGCCATATGGACAAGTGAAGGTGGTCTTGTGTTGGTCATCCGGGTGTATTGCTATTTGATTGTAACCCGAGTACCCATCTAAAAAGCAGTAATATTTTTGACCCGATAATTTTTCAATAATTTGGTCAATGAAAGGTAGCGGGAAATGGTCCTTAGAAGTGGCGGCATTCAATTTTCGGTAGTCAATACATACACGCCACCCAGTAACCGGTCGGGTGGCAATTTGTTCACCACTTTCATCCTTGACTACTTGAATGCCGGCCTTCTTAGGCACAACTTGAGTGGGACTCACCCAAGCACTATCCGAAATCGGATAGATGATTCCCGCATCCAACCATTTAATTACCTCCTTTTTCACTACCTCCCGTAGGTTCGGGTTCAACCGCCTTTGAGCTTCTCGTGTCGGTTTGGCGTCTTCGGTCGTGATGATTTTATGCATGACGATGGATGGACTAATTCCTTTGAGATCGGCAATCGTCCATCCAATAGCACCCTTGTTCTCTTTTAAAACCTCAATCAATGCCTGCTCTTGAACCAACTCCAAATTAGAGGCAATAATGACCGGTAAAGTGTCATTATCCCCTAAGAATACATACTTCAAATGGCTAGGCAAGTCCTTGAGCTCCAACTTTGGTGGTTCCTCCAATGATGGTTTTGTACCCGAATCGATTTCCACCGGTAGACCCTCAAATTGGTGGGTCCATGGTGGTCTACCTTCTTTCATTGCCATAGCATCTTGTGCTTCCTCTTCAACCCGTAACGCATAAGCATGTACCTGTTCAGAAAAGTCACACAGGCAAATATCCAAACCATCCTCCTTATACTCATGCGGGTTGCATCCATCTACTATGTCTGCCATGAAACACTCATCAACACCGTTAGCATTAGAATTGTTAGTAAAAACATTCAAACGCATTTTTCTATTTCCAAAAGCCATATCAACTGTACCAAATCTACAATCAATAATAGCATGTGCGGTGCTTAAAAATGGCCGACCCAAAATTATATTTTGTTGTTGCTTAGGGTCCGCCGATGAGTAATCCAAGACTAAGAAGTCCACCGGGTAATAAAACTCATCAATTTTCACAATTACATTTTGAACCATACCCCGAGGCAACTTATGAGACAAATCGGCCAAAACAACCGTCGTCTCCACCCTTGCTAATGGACCAAAGTCATATTGGTCATATAAGCCTCCCGGTAAAATGCTAACTCCGGCTCCAAGATCTAGCAACGCCTTAGCCATTTGAAAATTACCAACTTGTACATTAATCAATGGCGTACCCGGATCTTGGAGCTTAGGAGGAAGTTCCCCATTCAACATCGCACTCACTTGCCCGGTTAAGTCCACCCGCTTAGGCACTTTCTTCTTGTTTTGCCTTTTTTGTGTACATAATTCTTTTAAGAATTTTGCATAAGCGGGGACTTGTTTTATTGCATCAAGGAGTGGGAGATTTATTTTTACTTGTTTGAACATATCCCACATCTCCTCTTTTTGAGGACCTCTTGATGCGATAAAATTTTTCTTACCCGGGTCAAGTAAAGCCGATGGAAACGGGACTTGACTCGGTTCACCCTCAACTTTTTCACTTTCTCTATTTTCACCCAAACCCGGTTTTTTAACATTTAATTCTTTTGGTTTAACCGGTGAAACATCATCATCACTATCATTACCCGTGATGTCCTCAACCACCCCCTTAACTAATTCGGGTGACAAATTAGCTTTAAACTCTTTCCCACTTCTCAAAACACTAACCTGATGAACATTTACATTACCTCTTGACGAACCGTGTGATGGATTTACCTTGGTGTCACTAGGAAGTTGACCCTTGTTCTTCTTCAATTCAGCCACATCGGTTGCCAATTGACCCATTTGGGTTGTCAGTGATTGTATGCTTTTGTCACGAACCTCATCTTTTTGCATTCGCACTTCATCAAGTTGGTTCCATTTTTGCATCTCCATTTGCATGCTCTTTAGCATCTCCATCACCTCGTTTCCACCCGAAGAACCCCCTTGTTCTTGACCCGTTTGGTATTGCTTTTGATAACCTTGGTTATTTCCGCTTCGATACCCACCTTGGTTATTGTAAGATTGGCGTGAACCAAAGTTACCTTGGCTACCTTGAAAATTTGGATTTGCTTGATTTGACGGGTTCCCATATCTAAAATTCGGGTGGTTCCTCAATCCGGGGTGGTAGGTATTCGAATTCATGTTGTTGTAATTCCTACCACCTCCTCCTTGACCTTGGCCTTGAACCGCATGGACCTCCTCGTATTGCCCTTCCAACATCCCTTGGCAATTTTCAGCCGCATGACCTATTTCATTACACAAAGCACAAACATCATAAATTTGGTTAGTGGTTTGAACATTACCATCATCTATGGCGTGCACTTGCGGTCGGTTAGTGGTCGGTCGGGCTCTTCTTGAAGCTT
Source organism: Helianthus tuberosus (assembly GCA_030545235.1). Taxonomy (NCBI): domain Eukaryota; kingdom Viridiplantae; phylum Streptophyta; class Magnoliopsida; order Asterales; family Asteraceae; genus Helianthus; species Helianthus tuberosus. The sequence goes on along the minus strand of CM060412.1, from coordinate 18,029,154 downwards.
GAGCTTTCCTCTTTGACGTAGTTGCCATGCTTTCCAAAAACTCCCAATCTTCATTCTCATAGTTTGTTCCAAAAGTCCCACCGGTGATAGACATCAAATCACGTGCATCTTCGGCACTCAACCCCTCATGAAAGGCATTCATCAACTCCCATAATTCAATTCCAAGATGAGGGCAGTTTTTAATCATCATGTTGAAACGCTCAAACGCCTCGTGAAACATCTCACCATGTTGTTGTTGAAAGCTTCTCAATCCCTTCCTTGCATCGTTGGTCTTTTGGGCGGTGTAAAACTCATCCAAGAAGGTTTGTTGCATCTCCCCCCATGTGTAAATAGATGCCGAAGGCAAAGTGTAGAACCACTTCTTTGCCTTATCCTCCAAAGAAAACTGAAATAAGACCAACTTGACTTCATCGGCCGAAAAACCTTGACTCCCAAAAGTGTTGCAAATTGAGTCATAGGCCTCTAAATGGAAGTAGGGTTCCTCCGTTGCTAACCCTTTGTATTTCGGCAAACTTTGCAACGAATTGGTTCTTACTTCAAAAGTTCTCCCTTGGTTGTTGTGAGGGATAACCACCGGTGAAGGGTTTTGAGTAATGATTGGCCTGAAATGTGCCTCTATTCCCCTTGCTTGTTCCCTAAGATGCCTTCTTGGAACACCCAATTGACCCCTTGGACGAATAGGACCCATTGGTCTTGGTATAGACCCTTGTGGTGCAATTGGTTGTTGGGGCATCGGTGGGTATTGAATCGGCCTTTGAAATTGTGGTTGTACATTTTGTGGCCGAATTTGTTGCAAAGGTATAGGGCGTTGTATTGGTGGCCCTTGTGGTCTTGGCCGAATGTGTTGCGGTATAAGTTGTTGTTGTTGTGGCACTCCACCTACACTTGCCATCCCTTGAGATTGACTTTGCACATACCCAAACTCTCCTTGATCACCATAACCTTCATAAGCGTACCCATCTTCATCATAGCCCTCAAAATCTTCGTATCCTTCCTCATATCCATCTCCTTGAATTCCCGAAGTTTGCCCAAATGGAATGGTCGAATACTGAAAACCCGATTGTTGTGGTTGTGGTCTAAAAGATGAAGTAGTGTGCACAATAGTTGAATTGGGTGCAATTGTGAAGGTGGATGATGACTGACCCGTAGTTGGGGGAAAGAAGTGGGATAATGGTGGGATTGTGGCGGAAGGGTTATAGGTGAGAGTAGGTTCGGCTTGAGTAGTGTTTGGTTGTGTGGTGTTGGTATTGGTTGGTGTAGTATCATGAATTGGAGTAGGAATTGTGGTGATGTTTGGAATAGTGGTGTTTGGTGAGGGTTGTGTGGATGTAGGAATGAAGGATGAGGTCGTTTGACCCGTTGTAGGTGGTATTTGTGGTTCGTCCATGATGTTTCTTGGTGTAATGGGTGAAGTAGGTGAACCAACAATTCTGTTTTCGCGTAGTAAAACTCGGCTTTGCCTTAATGTTCTTTCAATTTCCGGATCAAATGACAATGGTGACGCTTTGTGAGAGCCTCTAGTATGCATGCACCTGTAGAACCTGCACACTAAACACACCAGTGTAAACCCGAAAATAACAAAACAAAACTTAACAAAAATGACACACGTTGCGCACTACTCCCCGGCAACGGCGCCAAAATTTGACGTGATTGTCGTGGGTCACGCAAATTTAATCCCCAAACAACTGTAGTTAGTGGTAAAAGGGTATCGAACTCAGGGAGTATGTGGAAAATGTGTCGATTGTATAGCTTTGTATTTAAACTAATATTAAACTAAATTGCAGAAAATTAAAATTCAAGATTGTGGATTGTTGTTTTAGAAAACTAAATTAAGAACTAATTCAAATCAAAGTTGGTTGTAAACAATTAGGAGAGAACAATGATCACCCTAGGTTTCAGTTTCTTTAAACAGTTGTGTGCAATTTCACTAGAAAGAGTTATATAGACATAACTCGTGTATATGTGATTGAAGTGATAAAAGGGAACAAAGTACTCGGATTAGATAACGCGAGGTTGTTTCCCGATGACCTATTAACCAATAACCAACCCTAACCCTTCCCGTGATATCTCGGTTGCCAACGGCACCAAGAACGTACGATTAAGACTAGAAATTGCAATATTGATTAACACACTACAAACAATCAAACATACACCATGACATTCAAGCAACGCAAGATATCATCCTAGAAATGCAGAAATTAAACACACAAAAGTTTCAGAAACATTCACCTAGGATGATCACCGAAGAGTTTAGCCGGACATGGCTCGGTGAATCATCATCAACATCAATCTATTGTTCATACGAATCGAAAGCACAAACCGAATGATTGAAAAATGTTCACAAAACCAACAAGTTCTCCAAAATCGCCCCCCAAGGTGTCCAAGAACCGTCCAATGATGAGATTCTGAAAAGACACCCAAAAACTAACTTAAATGTGGCAGTTACAAGTTTTCCTCGCAGACGGCACCGTAATTTACGGCTCCACCGTAAATTACGGTGGACAATATTCAATTACAGTGCAAACAACTGATTTACGGTGAGAAAGATATGAAATCCAGGTCCACCGTAAATTACGGTAGGACCGTAATTTACGGTGGTGGGCTGACTTGTCTCCTTTGTTTTGTCTCTTGTTCCACACTCGAACCGTTTATCACCAAAACCTCCAAAGCTGCATTTTATCCATCTTTTAGCCCTCAAAATGCACCTGAAACATAAGCAATGGTAGTTATCTAATTCAAGATAATTACACAATTAAATGGAGGATTATTTCATCTTTTAACATATTTAAGGGTTGTCCAAAGGACCACCCGTCAAGTATACTGAATTCATCCGTTTTGTTTTACAACGATAGATAATTGGTTATCAGGTCAGTACTTCCGTACAGGAAATAGACCAAAATATCTAACGAGGGTAAAGACAAATACCATTTTTTTTGGTACGAATTATGCATTTTGCCCTTTCTGAATGACTGTCTAGGAGAGCTTCTTCATTTATGGGATTTGGCATTTTTTTGCTCTTTTAAGATATCCTGGTTGTCCCTAGGTCAGCATGTATCTGGATGCAGCAGAAGGACAACCCTGATATCCCCAGATGAAATAACAGTATAAAGACCCAAAACCTCAGATTTTGGTAATCTATCAACGCAAGATTTAAGGTCATTAAACGATACACCACTGATGTGTTCCCCACTCATATTCAGTTTATTTAGGTTTATATCACATTGGTAAGTTGATTATTTTATGCTTTTTGCCTACTGATACATCATATGATGAAGCTGCTATCACACTTAAGCAATTTAATTCATTTTCAGTGTGACAGTCTAACTTGCTGATGTACTATCATTTCTTCTTTTTCACACAGTGATAACTCATTTTTGATTTTCTGTTTTTTTATATTTTTCGTTTTTCAATGTTTTTGTATTATTTTTTTTTAATTTATAACTTACTCCCCCTAAACTAACGCACTATCTAAACTCTTTTTGGCTTAGGGAAATTTCTCCCCCTAAATTTTTGTTTTTATGGAGTAAGTTTAAAAAACATAAGTTTACAAACACAAACAGACTCCCACTTCAATCTGACAATAGGTTTTTCACCAATAAATCATCAATCACTCACTAAAGTAAATAGTTAGTTACCAATCTTAACCTACTATTCACCTCAGACACTTCACAGGAACAACCACTGTTGAACACATCAACAGTCCTTCTTGGTCATCCTGCAGACACTCAACAACTCAGTTAGACTTAACAACCCAAACCTGACCGGTTTTGGGTTGACCTTATAAATCCGTATAAGATGCTTCTAACCAATATCCATCACACCTTACTGGTGTCGTGGATGTTTTACCTGTTGTTGAACAAGATTTATAACTTCCACTAGGTCTTTGATCTCGAGAGTTCCAATAAAATCTCGAATTTTCTGACCTTTGAAAATTATTATCTTGATACCTTCTTCTCCCATAATCATACCATGAATTTTGAAAAAAATTTGGATGTTGTCGAACATTTGAGTTATTAAAACCCCTATATTCGTTTCTTCTTTGAAAATTCCGATTACCAGAAGTCTGGTATCGATTTTGATATCCAAAATTTCTATTTTGACTTTGAAACCGATTTGATTTACCATTATAATCACTAAATTGTGGTGAAATACTTCTTGGTCTATCAAATCTTCTTGCTGTTGAAGTTTTAGATTGAATCTTGGTTGATTACTTTAACAATGTGGTTGCACATTATTATTTAAACCAACCCTATTCCCTTCCTTAACTTCATCAACTTTTTGCTTATTTTTCTTTAAAGGACAACAACTCACCACATGCCCTTTGTTGTGACATTTAAAACAAGATTTTGTCTTATAAATTTTCTTTTTCTGAAATCTCTTTTTAAATGTTTTCTTCTTTTCCTTTTCAGTATCCTCATCCGATTTATGAGGTGTACTGTTAGATCCTACAGATTCTTTCAAAGAAACTGGACTATTTGGCAAGTCCATAGCTATCGGATCCACTACAGCTGGTGTAGTAGGCACAAAGTCAGTTAGCTCATTCTCATCAGGTAAAAACGAGTAATCTTGATCCTTAGAAATTGAAGCTTTACTAAACCCCACTCCCGTTCTATCATTACTCCTTTTCAGCCCTTTTTGAATTTGAGTCCTAACTAATGAAGAATTTCCAAATTTGTCTAACTTTCCTTTTAGTTCAACAATTTGGTTTTGTGCAATGGCCAATTCCCTGCACTTTTCAGAAAATTCATTAGTTTTATCCTTCACAGTATCACGAGCCAAATCAATGATCTGTAACAGTTCATTGACTTTGCTTGTTAAACTGCTGATTTCTTATTCATTTGATTTGAGTTTATCTAAACAATTTGACTCTCTTTTAATCAAAAGAACATTTAACTCTTTTCGTTTTTCCAATTCAGCTAACAGAATTTTGTTTTGCTCCGATAGTCTGTTAACTTGACCTTGTAGTTCAGTGCAATTATGACATGTATGACTTACAGATTCTGATTTTACCTTTACCTCTGTTGTAAGTTTATGCACACCATTCAAGCCCTTTGAAACTTCTGCTTGTTTCTTCTCTACATTCTACTTCTTCTTTTCTTTCACAGCATCTGCTTCTTCATCTAAAGCATGACCTCCTACAGTCTGTCTTGATGGACTCTAATAACGTTTTTCTAAAGCTTCCCACACCTCTCTAGAAGTCCCATACATCTTGAAGGTATGTTTAATGCCCTCAGGTAAGGATTTCTTTATCACTGCTAAAGCTTTCTTCTCAGCATCAACCATAAGTTTTTCAGATTCATCCATCATCTCATAAGAAATCACCTTAACTCTTCCTTCAACACGACGTGTAGGAGCAACATATCCATCAATCATACAACACCACATTCTGGAATCCTCACTTTTCATAACCGATTCTAACTCCTCCTTCCAGACAACATATTCTTTAACATTTGTAAGCTTTGGCCAATTCTTAACAGTCTCACTGACCTTGTTCATTTTAACCATCTTTAAACACGTTTTTACCGTAAGCGTACTGATAAAACCGTACAAATTTTTTTCGAAATAGTTTTTACCAAATTATACCGTTAGAATCGTCTCGAAAAAACGAATCCAATGATATATAATGTCAAAAACCTATTTCGGGAGTTTCCAGAGTTTTTTCCTTTTTTTGTCCTAAAAATCCAACGAGTTCAACGGTGCAAACGGTTTCGGCAGATGAGCTACGGATCACTTTCTCTTTTCAAAAACGTTAAATCCTCTACACGTATCTAATTCCTCCACGAAAATAAATACTCCACCTTTTATTTATGCTACCAATTTCGCTATTAAATATGCTGATAAGCCAAGACAAATTCGCTGGTTAATTTCGCTGCTTATTAAGTTCGCCAAAACGACGTCTAGTAACTTCGTCGATCACCGTAATTATCTCGCTGAGGACGATTACACGGTTACCAAAGTCGCCTTTGGATTTTAATTTCGCCGGTCACCGAGTTGCTAGGTCACAATTTCGCTGGCTAATCAGAGTATTTATCCGAAATCAGCAAATTCGCCAGAACTAAATCTTTTCAAAATTTCAGAAGATTTTCCAGATTCTTTCAACACTTTCTAGCATAATCGAAACAGCAAAATATCAGTAATTTTCGAAAATCAATGAAGAACACGAAGAAAAGTCTTCGAATTCCAGCCAAATATTCTTCAAAAATTTACTAAAACTGTCCCGAAAACCTGCAAATCAGCAAAACTAAAAACATAGTAAGATCAAAATAGCCACAAATTCGCAAAAATATATCAAAACTCAAGAAATTTCGAAACCCTAATTTTCAGGTTCAAAATTTTCGAAAATTTTATTCAACTTCCACCCGAATCTGCAGTCTGCAATTTTGAACCAAGCTTCTTCATGAGCCTAAAGCTCTGATACCAATTGTAGGTCCCCTTGTTCGTACGGATCGTCACAGAATTGTATATCTAACCTAGAGTGTGGAATCCTCTAGATCAGATTTGCACAGAAACGAGTAGAAAACAGAAATTCACAATCAAACGGTCTTCTATTGATTTATCCAAACTACAGTTTTACAATCAATTCAAGACCTGCACAACCTCACAACCTATCTCTGTGATATTGCTCTACAAACCCTCAATTTCGAATTCTCTCTCTCTATCTACTTTCTCTCTCTAAAATTCTCTTAGTGTTACTAACCAAATGAAACCCTAATCACAAAACATGTTTATATACCACATGTCTGTGAACTGGGCTTCCTACTGGGCTAGGCCATTTTCCAAGCCCATTACTACAATTAACTCACTAACCAATATGCTAAGCCCATTACAAAATATCCAAAGACTAAATAATCAAACTATTAAGCTGTTGTCACCGAATATGCACCTACACATGGACATGATGAACTGAATATGTAAGCCATATTTGGATAAGTTCATAGTTGTTTTTATAGATGATATTCTCATTTACTCTAAGAGTAAAGAGGAACATGCAAAGTATTTTCACGCACTTCTAAGTTTATTGAGAAAACAAAAGCTTTATGCTAAGTTTTCAAAGGCGAGTTTTGGTTTGAACAGGTACAATTTCTTGGGCATTTAGTTAATCATGAAGGAATTCATGTGGATCCCACAAAAATCAAGGCGATTACCAAATGGTCACCAACCGAGGTTAGAAGTTTCTTAGGATTGGCCGGTTATTATAGAAGATTTATTCGAGATTTTTCTAGAATAGCCATTCCCTTAACTAAGCTAACCTGTAAATCTGTTAAGTTTGAATGGGGACTAAAACAAGAAGAAGCCTTTAGAATCCTTAAGCAAAGACTAACCAATGCACCCATACTAGCATTACCAGAAGGAACTGAAGATTTTGTAATTTATTGTGATGCTTCTAAGTTAGGTTATGGATGCGTGTTGATGCAACGTCAAAATGTTATAGCTTATGCATCTAGACAACTTAAGAATTATGAAGAGAATTATTCAACCCATGATTTAGAATTTGGAGCTATAATTTTTTCCCTTAAAATTTGGAGACATTACGTTTACGGTAGTAAGTTTACCATTTTCACTGATCGTAAGAGTTTAAGGTATGTTTTCGGGCAAAAGTAGTTGAATATGAGACAAAGACGCTGGATGGAAATAATAAGCAATTAGGATTGCAATATCCAGTACCATGCAGGAAAGGCAAACGTAGTAGCTGATTCTTTAAGTCGAAAGTATCACGAAAATCCAAAAAGAGTGCGTTCTCTTAAGTTAAACCTGCAAGTAGATTTAAATGAACAAATTAGAGAAGCACAAGAATCAGTAATCAAGGATGATACTGAAAAGTTGAAAGGAATGATTAAGGAACTAGAACAAGGAACAGATGGAATTTGGAGATTCCATAAGAAAAGAATGTGGATACCTAAATTAGGAAACCTAAGCCACCATATATTAGAAGAAGCCCATAAATCTAAGTATACGATGCATCCTGGAAGTGATAAGATGTATCAAGACTTAAGAAAGAATTTCTGGTGGATAAGAATGAAAAAGGATATAGCAGCATATGTTGCAAAGTGTCTAACCTGTTCACAAGTTAAAACTGAACATCAGAAACCCTCAGGTTTATTGCAACAATTAGAAATGCCAGTTTGGAAATGGGAATTGATAACAATGGATTTTGTTACTAAATTACCCAAAACAAGAAAAGGTAATGATACAATCTGGGTGATTGTAGACAGGCTAACTAAGTCAGCTCATTTCCTACTCGTAAAGGAAACTTTCAGTATGGAACAATTAGCTAAATTATATGTAAATGAAATAGTTTCATTACATGGAATTCCTTTATCAATTGTTTCTGATAGAGATAGCCGTTTTACCTCTCATTTTTGGACAAGTTTCCAAAAAACAATGGGAACCAAGTTAAATCTATGCACAGCTTACCATCCTCAAACGGATGGACAAAGCGAAAGGACAATTCAGACAATGGAAGATATACTTAGAGCTTGTGTGATTGATTTCAGAGGTAATTGGGACGATCACTTACCATTAATAGAATTTTCTTATTATAACAGCTATCACACAAGTATCAATGCTACACCATTCGAAGCACTTTATGGACGAAAGTGCCGAACTCCAGTCTGTTAGGCAGAAATTGGAGAAAAGCAACTATCCGGACCTGAGATAGTGTCACACCCTGGCTTTGCGGAAGCGTGGTTAATTTTGGTGTGACTTCTTAATACCATAGCTTAACCATAACAAAGCTATATGAAGTAAAATCATGCAAGATCATCCATTAAGTTTTGAAAACCAAATACAGTACCATTGTTTTAACGGGAACATACCCTAACAACCATAACCTTGTTCAACAGACATTACAAACTTGAAACATAACATAAACATGATTTAAGGGTTGTGTCTTGTCCAGGAAAGAGACACATCCCCTAAACCCCGGATGACCTCGGAAACTAGTGCAGCGGAAAACATGCCATACCGTGCCAGATCTCGTTAATTTCCTGAAATACATGTAAGTTGAAAAATCAACAATAATGTTGAGCGAGTTCATGTGTAAGTGAGTATGTAAAACACTTGTGAGTATAAAAATCCTGGTATGTAGCAATAAGGAAAAAGAGATCGTCAATGGGTTGCAAAGCCACTGATGTTTGTGAAGTGCAAGTAGGAAGACTCAAACCTAGCGTATTTGGCGATGGGTACAAAGTCACCACCTGGTCCATTATGCGGGCTCAGGGGTTGGGCTCGCTACACCCAGATAGATCTACCGCTTACGTCCCTCGGTTCCTACAATGAGGATTAATGGTCTCCAGTTTCCGCCTACCCACTCACGTGATCTGTACGTTCTAACCCTCCTTACACTAACCATACCATGTATAAAGTACTTGTAATCAAAGTAACATGTATTTCACCCCCGCAGTTAAGAAAACCGAAAACAGTTAGAGAAAAGGGGGACATGAACTCACAGTCGGTGCGTCTCTACCAAGTGTCTCCAAATCTGAAAGCTGTGCGACGACCTACAAGTGCTAATTCTATTAGACGGATGGCCGTGCCTTAGCTTTATAGTTCAAGTCTCTGGGAAATAGTTAGACAACTATTTCGTGTTTATGTTCTGTATACACTTGGTAGTTATACTTCTTCCCAAGGATGGGGGATACAATACATGTGCGTAAGTTACGTTTTAATAGTCGTGTGGTAATGTAATTACCGGTGTAACTTATATGTTTGTAGTGAAAGCGTTCGCAAAGTTTTGGAATCATTAACGCTTGTAAATATTATTTTTACTCTAAAATAATATTTATGTATTTTCACAAAATAATCATAAACAGTGTTGTGACAAAACATATTTATCACGTTAACTTAGTGAAAATCCCACCTCCGAATATTTAGTAAAAGGTCATGGCGAAATTTATGTTTCGAAATATGTCAAAAATAGTTCTAACACTTGTTGTGTAAATAATTCTAAGTGTTAGGTTTTTAGAGAAATTTTCGCCAGAGTTTCCTCTGTAACTGGAGGTGGCCACGCTTTCGAGCGTATCGTTTTCTTTTAACAAATCAATTCAACAACTCCTTTATTCAATCAAACAATTTCCGACACATCAAACTAGTCGATAAGTATGTAAATCGCATAATCGCATGAACTTGTAGTTTTTCCGTATTCATAATGTAAATCCCATTATATTTTGTAGATCTTTATATAAAGTAACCTTAATCTCATAAAAACCTCGTGTTTAGAGAAATCCGTCTTTACAACTTCTAGTAACAAGTGACAAAGCTAGTCCTTTGTCGGATCTTTTTGTTTCACAAGTGTTTACACACTTGTGGTTTATAAGAATATCATATTTGTTAGTGTAAGGTCCATCCTTTAGAAAACATGATTCCTTTGAAGTGTGGTTCTTCAAAAATACCACTTGCAGATACGTAGATCCGCTAGTTTTAAACACTACCGTACAAGTTAAATCACTTTTGCACAAGTAAAATATTTTTACACAAGTTCATGTCTCATGTGTGGTAGAGTTTCACCTTTTAACCCTTGTACCATCCAAAACAAGCTTATGTTAAGATCAACGATCTTACCAAACCGGGTTAAATGGTGATCCGAGCTACCACAATCATAGATCGGGTCTAGATATTCACAACTTTCAAGTACTACAACTTTTACACAAGTTAGATGCTATTAACCACCACTTTCATACTTTTTACTAGACTTTTATTCTTCAAAATGTATGTTATCGATATTTAACCGACAAAAATCCTTTTACCCACTTTAGATAAGGTTAAACAAGAGTTTTAAACATTATACCTCTAGCTCGGGGCTAGGGAAGAATCGTGATGAAAAACGCGTGGATAAAAGCTAACGGAAGTGGTCCTTCGCGCTCCGAGTGCACCAAAGCTCCTAATACTCGACCTTTGATGTTTGTATGACCTTGGATTGGCTTGAACAAGAACCGAAAATGGGTGTATGGGGGCTGGGGTGTTCGGCCGAGAGGTAGAGAGCAAGAGGGAGAGTGTTGTGGTCTTGAGTTTAGTGATGGTGATTAAGTGTGTAACTTCAAGAACTTATAGGCAAAGTTAGTGCATATTGTCCATTGGTAAATATGTCCCCAAGATACTTAACATCTAAGATTAACCAAATCACAAGTACAAGGGGGGTGTCCCCTAGGTAACCGATTCGGTTTGGGGGGGGGGGGGTCTCTTGTTCGAAATCAACTAAGTTAGTTGATGTTTAGTTTGGTTAAATAGGTTAGTTTAGTATTTAACCTCGTTAGTAATATATAGCGTGTTATGACGGGTGTTAGGGTAATCAGGGACCCTAACTGGCTCAGAAAAATATAAATAGTGAAAATAATAATATTTTCATGTTCCGGGTAAAGTCCGGTTGTTCAGTTGGATAGTAATCCGTTAAAGCGTTACAAAAGCTTTGAAGTGTCGTTATTGTTATTTTTAGTGACACAATTTGTTTTCCCGACACTTTAGAAAGTGTCTAGTATTATTTTCCCCATATTTTGGCACTTTACTAGTCAGCTAGAAGCTGGTTGATCTATTAAAGTGCGGTGTTTGGTACTTAAAGTACGTTTTTGGCACATCCAATCAGTGTATCTTATTCCTAGAGACGCAGTACCACAACCCTTATATCCCTACACTCACTACCGGTGTAGCCAAAATATTTGAGGCTCTTACCAGGCCTTAGAGGCAGTGTCTGCCTGATGCTGGTTATATCAGCATGTTCACTGTGTATCCGTTTAGTGCTACTGTGCTTTTTGTGCATCATGTTTGTCACTAGGGTTCAGCATGTAAGTAATGTAGTGACAGCAAGCAAGTATGATGCAAGTAAGTTCATGTATCAGTTTTCAAGTAGCAGTTCATCAGCTAGTTCAAGCAAGCACAGTAATTAAGCAGTAATTAATCATTAATTAAATCGTACGGATACCTGGTTTAGTGCGGGTTGTCACATTCTCCCCCCGTTAAATAAATTTCGTCCCGAAATTTAAGTTCTGCTTGTAGAAGCAGGGTTCTTAGGAAAAAGGTGGGGGTATTTCTCTTTCATCCGGTCCTCACGTTCCCAGGTGAATTCAGGACCATGTCTGGCATTCCAACGAACTTTGACGAGTTTGACACTGCTCCGGCGGGTCTTGATAACTTTCCAATCTGTGACCTCGACAGGTTCTTCAACGAAGTGGAGCGTGTCGTCAATATTAATCTCGTCGATGGGAATGGCAACGTCAATTTGAGTTGGACTTTTCTTTAGATTGGATACATGAAATGTATCGTGAACACCATTTAGTTCAGCGGGTAGGTCCAACTTGTATGCTACTGTCCCAATTCTTTCCAGAATTCTGAAGGGACCAATGTAGCGCGGATTTAACTTCCCACGCTTTCCAAAGCGTGCCACCCCCTTCCAGGGTGAAACTTTCAATAACACCATTTCTCCAACTTGGAAATCCACATGTTTCCGGTTTGGATCCGCATAGGCCTTTTGTCTGTGGCGAGCTGCTTCGATGCGTTTAAGTATTTGCGCAATCTTGTCTGTCGTCTCTTGGACGATCTCGGGACCAGCAAGTTGCCTATCACCTGCGTCAGCCCAACATAGTGGTGATCGGCACTTGCGTCCGTAGAGGGCTTCAAATGGCGCGACACCAATACTGGTGTGGTAGCTGTTGTTGTATGAAAATTCTACCAAAGGTAAATGTTTATCCCAGCTACCGCCCAAATCCATAACACATGCCCTCAGCATGTCTTCCAAAGTTTATATCGTTCGCTCGCTCTGGCCGTCAGTTTGCGGATGGAACGCAGTGCTCAGATTCAACTGTGAGCCAAAAGCTTCTTGGAAGGATTGCCATATCCTCGACACAAACCTTCCGTCTCTATCAGAGATAATCGAGAGAGGTACTCCATGGCGTGCGACAATCTCTCTCATGTAAATTTCCGCAAGTTTGCTCGTGCCATCTTTCTCTTTGATTGGCAGAAAGTGTGCGGACTTTGTTAGGCGGTCAACTATCACCCAAATCATATCATGGCCTCTTGGCGTTCTTGGCAATTTCGTAACAAAATCCATTGAGATTTGTTCCCATTTCCACTTGGGAATCTCAGGTTGTTGCAGTAGCCCTGAAGGCTTCTGGTATTCCGCTTTAACCTTAGCGCACGTCAAACATTTGCTCACATAAATAGCAACATCGCCTTTCATCCTAGGCCACCAATAATAACTTTTGAGATCCTGGTACATCTTATCCGATCCAGGGTGGATAGAGTACCATGACTTGTGCGCTTCGTCGAAGATAACTTTCCTTAATCCACCAAACAGAGGAACCCAATTCCTTTTCTCAAAACATAACGTTCCTTCCTCGTTTGGTACCAAAAGCTTCTCCATTCCACGGAGATATTCTTCCTCAAGGTTTCCCTCCTTGAGAGCTTCCTTTTGTGCAGCACGAATGCGCAAGGAAAGATCGGTTCGTATGATCATTTCCAAAGCCCTGACCCTTATGGGCTTGATTCTCTCTTTACGACTTAGGGCATCGGCGACTACATTCGCCTTCCCTGGGTGATACTTTATCTCGCAGTCGTAGTCGTTTAGCAACTCAACCCATCGTCTTTGCCTCATATTTAACTCTTTCTGGTTAAATATATGCTGTAGGCTCTTATGATCTGTGAAGATTGTGCACTTCGTACCATAAAGGTAATGTCTCCAGATCTTTAAGGCAAAAACCACTGCGCCAAGTTCTAAATTATGTGTGGTATAGTTCCTTTCGTGCACTTTCAACTGACGCGATGCGTAAGCAATAACCTTCTGGCGTTGCATCAACACGCAACCCAATCCTTGTCGCGATGCGTCGCAGTATACCACAAAATCGTCGGTACCTTCCGGTAGAGCTAGGATTGGCGCGTTACAAAGCTTATCCTTCAGTATCTGGAATGCCTCTTCCTGTTTGATTCCCCAATCAAACGTCCTTTTCCTTCTGCGTGAGGAGTGTCAATGGTTGAGCGATTTTCGAGAAAAATCCTCGATGAACCTTCGATAGTAGCCAGCCAAACCCAAGAATTGTCGAATCTCGGTTGGCGTTGTAGGCGTTTCCCAATTCTTGATTGCCTCGATCTTTGTGGGATCAACATGGATTCCATTTCCATTAACCACATGTCCAAGAAACTGGACTTCGCGTAGCCAAAACTCGCACTTAGAGAACTTGGCATACAACTGTTCCTTCTTTAGCAGCTCCAAAATAGCTCTTAGATGCTGTTCGTGCTCAGCCTTTGTCCTTGAATAAATCAAGATGTCGTCGATAAACACAATCACGAACTTGTCCAAGTATGGCTTGCAAACCCTATTCATCAAGTCCATAAACACTGCAGGTGCGTTTGTCAAACCAAACGGCATAACCAGGAACTCGTAGTGCCCATAACGAGTCCTGAAGGCTGTCTTCGGGATACTTTCCTCCTGTATCCTTAATTGATGGTATCCAGATCGAAGATCGATCTTAGAGTAAAAGCTTGAACCTTGAAGTTGATCGAACAGATCATCAATTCTTGGCAGAGGATATCTATTCTTGATCGTTAGCTTGTTCAGTTCTCTATAGTTGATGTTTATTTGAAAATCATCATCCTTCTTTTTGATGGGTAAAAATGGGATTACCCAAAAAGGGAATTTTGGTCTGTTATCTTTCTTCTCCATCCACTGCCAACACTTCTCTGTCAATCCTTGCATCTCCGAAAATGTAAGTCGCTATGATGCATCGACTACGGGTGCCGTGCCTGGAACTAAATCGACGTGAAACTCTACTTGCCTTAGAGGCGGTAATCCAGGCAAGTCTTCTGGGAAGACTTCTGGGTACTCCCTTTCGACAGGGATGTCTTCGATTCTTGGCCCAGCAGCCTCCTTGTCCACGATGTGTGCCAGGAAGGCAACACATCCCTTCTGCAAACACCTTCACGCTTTCAGGCGGCTGATAATTCTTAGTGGCTTGTCACGCTTCTCTCCGTGAACCACAATTGTTTTGCCATCTTCGGTTGGGATGCGAACAATCTTTTCATGGCAAACTATCTCCGTGTTGTTGTCTGATAACCAATCCATTCCTACTACCACGTCGAAGCTTCCCAACTGGACTGGTAGTAGATCCAGAGCAAACTCACGCTCTCCCAATTCTATCACACAGCCTCTGATTACTTCGTTGGTTTCAACTAACTTTCCATTAGCTAATTCGATCGAGTAGGGAATATCTAACTTATTAGCGGCTAACCCAAGCATATTCTTAAATTCTAACGATACGAAGCTATAATCGGCACCAGTATCAAATAGAACGGATGCATAGCGTTGATTGATAGGGAACGTACCGGTAACAACATTGGGGTCCTGGCGTGCTTCCCTAGCTTCGAGTTGGAACACCCTTCCACGGGCTTGGTTCAACGTTGGGCAATTCTTCTTAAAATGCCCGATTTCCCCGCAGTTATAGCATCCGAGTCTCTGCCCGTTTCCACCTCCAATTCCAGCTGGGTTGTTGTTCTGGTTGGCATTTCCAGCCTGATTTGCATTGTTGCCACGACTCCCGTTTCCTCCGTAGTTTCCTTGTGGGCGGTTTCCATTTCCACCACGGTTATCATTCCTATTTCCAAATCCTCCCTGGCCTCCACGGCCAGCACCAACCCAACAAGAATCCTTCAGGTGACCACGTTTCCCACATACCTCACATACTTTTTGCCCACATTGACCAGAATGGTGACGCTGGCAGGCATTACACTTGGGTTGGGTGCCCATATATCCCCTTCCTTCCCTTCCATTACCAGCTGTAACCTGAGCTGGTGCGTTTGGTTCCCCTTTCTTACCAACACTGCCAATGCCCTGTTTAAAGTTCGAGAACTTTCTTTTGTTGCCTCCTGATGACTCCACGTGAGTCTCTGCCTTCTTCGTCTTGATCTCATCAAACTTGTTCAAACGAATTGCCTCCTCGGTGAGAGCCACGCTCAAATCGATGGCTTCAGTGATAGTCGCTGGTTTGGAGGAGGTTACCATGCTTATGATTTGGGGAGCCAAACCCCAAATGAAGCGCTCGATTCGCTTGTACTCTGGCGTAACCATGTAAGGAACCACTTGAGATAAATCGTGAAACCTTTGGACGTATTCTGCAACCTTCGGTCCGTCCATCTTTAAATGCCAAAATTCAGTCTCCAACTTCTGAATTTCCGCGCGAGAACAGTACTTTTTGCGCATAAGTTCTTTCAATTCAGCCCAAGTCAGCGCGTAGGCGGCAGCTTCGCCTAGGGTTTGTACTTGTAGATTCCACCAGGATAGGGCTCCATCTAGAAACAGCCCTGAAATGTATGTGACTTGCTGATCCTCTGCGCATTTGCTCATGCGTAAAACAGAATCGGTTTTCTCAGCCCAGCGGGTGAAGGCAACTGCACCTCCTGTGCCATCGAAGTTGACCGGTTTGCAGTCTAAAAACTGCTTGTAGGTGCATCCTGCACGTATGTTAAAACATGTGATTGGCATTAGCATCATCGCTAAAATCTCCAACTAGTTCATGGTAGGTCCAAATGGCTTGGTATTACCGTGAGGTGGATTGTTGTTGCCCTGGTTAACACTTCCGCTCGCTCCTGGCTGAGATGCTGCGTATTGTGCTATGGCAGCTGCAATGACTTGCTGTAGCTCTGCCTCATTAGTAGGCATTGGAGTTGGGCGTTTCGGCGGCATCTTCTAAAAGATGTGTTCACATTGGTCAGGTCATAGCAAGTGAAGTGTACGTATGCATTCAACAATACCAACACATAACATCTCATGCTATCAATAAATCAATCACATAACATCTTATGCCATAAATCAATCACCCATATTGATAGCCCCTGCAATGGTTGAGGGCCTTGAGGTAGTAACCATACCCCTGATCTGGGGTGCAAGTGTCCAAATGAATCGTTCAATCCTTTTGAACTCCGGTTTGACTAAGTAGGGGGGCGACCCTAGATAAGTCGTGCGATTGCTGGACAAGTTCAGGAATTTCTGGTTCGTCCATTTTCAAATTCCTGAATTCCACCTCAAGCTTCCAAATCCCAGTCCTAAAACAACATTTCTTCTCAATCGTTTCCTTGAGCTCGTCCCAGCTCAGTGCATAAGTAGCGTCTGTGCCAAGGGTCTGAACCTGGAGGTTCCATTAAGAGAGGGTCCCATCTAGAAATATCCCCGAGATGTAGGTAGCACTCGGTTGGGGCGGTCAATTACTCATCCTTAGAATGGGGTTGGTCTTTTCGGACCAACGAACAAATGCAACGGTGCCTCCTGTTTTATCAAAGTTCAAAGGCTTGCAGTTCAGGAACTGTTTATAGGTGCAGCCAGTTGGATGGTTATTTCCAGTAATGCCATCGTTGTACTTAGAGTGGAGGGCTTCATGTCGTGCATTTATTGGTGAGATGCGTTCTTACAGCTCGGCTTCTGTCCTTGGCAACGTACTGGTGTTTGTGTCATGTCTAGGTGACATTCCCTTTTGTCGAAGTGGTGTGAAGCGGGTTAGACCATGTTCCAATTGTCTATGAGGTATATAGCAACATAAGCTATCATGTAATCACCCAATTTCACACGCAAATATACTCACTGTATGAGTGGGGAGTAAATTTCCGAGCCTTCACCTAGGCTTGCCAATTTGGCTTGTTGCTCGTAATAGAATGAACTCGAGGCTACATCGCCTAGGTCATTCGTGTTTAAGTTATTTCCTGCTACATTGGTTATCATTAGCTTGACCCGCAGAGTCCACCAGGATTCCTGTGCACTACAAATCGTTATTACGTGGGCCCCCGTAATAATAAATTGTCTTGCACAGTTACCCCAAATTTTCTCTCATCCAAGCAGATGATCAATCAAGGAGCAACAGCAGGTGCATCGGCATGAACAGGGTCATGCTCCAATGCGGGGTCAGGAGCAACGCCTGACTCAGGGGCCACGGCTAGCTCCGGATCAAAAACTCCATCTCAAAATCAGCTGGATCAACAAACACAGGGGTCGACAGGGCTACAGGATCCCCCAAGGGCTGGTCTAAGTGCATGAACTCAATGTCATGGTCTGGATCAACACCAGGCGGAAAAACAGAATTGTCCTCATTGTCGCGATCAAACTCAAATCTGTGTGCGGGATCCGGTGCAGCTGATGATGCCATATCAGGGTCGGCGTCGTGTAAGTGGTGCTGCATTCCCTGTATGTGCGAAGATGCGGATGTTAGAAACTCAAATGAGTCTGGGATAGGGGAATTGGCATGAGTTTCCCCTGCAGAATCGTCCGCATGCAGTAGTCTAGTACCAGCAGCAATAGGGTCTTGCCCTCGAATGGGTCCTCCTCTAGCAGGTCGTTATCGTCGTTAGAGGCCACGTTGGGGGGGGGCATATCATCAACAGGATAAGCGGCAAGGGCAAATTCCCAACAAGATGGCCATCAGTAGGCTCTGCTACGACTTCAGGCAGCGCACATGGGCTAAAAGTCGTCATTGTCCGTGCCGGTAGTATCGGAAATGTACACCTCGTGCTTCAATGAAACTATGTCATCTGGTACTATGGCCATGGGATTCGTAGTGTCCATCTTTCTAGTACTTGATGAAAGCATAACGTTTGTAACACAAACACATATACGTATAATAATCAATCATATAATCAGTTAATCACATAGTCACCAAGTAAGGTATCACGTAATTCTCCTAGTCTTACTAGCCAATTTCATCCAGGCTATAAGACTGCTCTATCCTTCACCTTGACCACTTAGATCGCTCCTCGGTCTCCTTGACCGAGCCTACTCTTCCTAGCCTTGCTAGCCCACTACCTCGGTCACCTAGACCGAGCCACGATCCTCCAGATCGAACCTATAATAAACCAACGTGTTCAACTACCTCGATCACCTCGATCCTCCAGACCGATCCTCAGCCCTCCAAGCTGAGCCTATAATAATAAAATGTGCTCAACATTTGTTTGTAAAAAGTTTTGGATCTGGACTTAAGTGGTATGCAGAAAAATGTTTTCGTGAGAGCCCTAGTGATCATAGTCTAGACTCGAGAAAGAATCCTAGTTCGCTATGATCAGAGCTCTGATACCAAGCTGTCACACCCTGGCTTTGCGGAAGCGTGGTTAATTTTGGTGTGACTTCTTAATACCATAGCTTAACCATAACAAAGCTATATGAAGTAAAATCATTCAAGATCATCCATTAAGTTTTGAAAACCAAATACAGTACCATTGTTTTAACGGGAACATACCCTAACAACCATAACCTTGTTCAACAGACATTACAAACTTGAAACATAACATAAACATGATTTAAGGGTTGTGTCTTGTCCAGGAAAGAGACACATCCCCTAAACCCCGGATGACCTCGGAAACTAGTGCAGCGGAAAACATGCCATACCGTGCCAGATCTCGTTAATTTCCTGAAATACATGTAAGTTGAAAAATCAACAATAATGTTGAGCGAGTTCATGTGTAAGTGAGTATGTAAAACACTTGTGAGTATAAAAATCCTGGTATGTAGCAATAAGGAAAAAGAGATCGTCAATGGGTTGCAAAGCCACTGATGTTTGTGAAGTGCAAGTAGGAAGACTCAAACCTAGCGTATTTGGCGATGGGTACAAAGTCACCACCTGGTCCATTATGCGGGCTCAGGGGTTGGGCTCGCTACACCCAGATAGATCTACCGCTTACGTCCCTCGGTTCCTACAATGAGGATTAATGGTCTCCAGTTTCCGCCTACCCACTCACGTGATCTGTATGTTCTAACCCTCCTTACGCTAACCATACCATGTATAAAGTACTTGTAATCAAAGTAACATGTATTTCACCCCCGCAGTTAAGAAAACCGAAAACAGTTAGAGAAAAGGGGGACATGAACTCACAGTCGGTGCGTCTCTACCAAGTGTCTCCAAATCTGA
This sequence comes from Helianthus tuberosus, assembly GCA_030545235.1. Taxonomy (NCBI): domain Eukaryota; kingdom Viridiplantae; phylum Streptophyta; class Magnoliopsida; order Asterales; family Asteraceae; genus Helianthus; species Helianthus tuberosus. The sequence continues at coordinate 18,009,289 of CM060412.1, read as the reverse complement.
AAGCTGTGTGACGACCTACAAGTGCTAATTCTATTAGACGGATGGCCGTGCCTTAGCTTTATAGTTCAAGTCTCTGGGAAATAGTTAGACAACTATTTCGTGTTTATGTTCTGTATACACTTGGTAGTTATACTTCTTCCCAAGGATGGGGGATACAATACATGTGCGTAAGTTACGTTTTAATAGTCGTGTGGTAATGTAATTACCGGTGTAACTTATATGTTTGTAGTGAAAGCGTTCGCAAAGTTTTGGAATCATTAACGCTTGTAAATATTATTTTTACTCTAAAATAATATTTATGTATTTTCACAAAATAATCATAAACAGTGTTGTGACAAAACATATTTATCACGTTAACTTAGTGAAAATCCCACCTCCGAATATTTAGTAAAAGGTCATGGCGAAATTTATGTTTCGAAATATGTCAAAAATAGTTCTAACACTTGTTGTGTAAATAATTCTAAGTGTTAGGTTTTTAGAGAAATTTTCGCCAGAGTTTCCTCTGTAACTGGAGGTGGCCACGCTTTCGAGCGTATCGTTTTCTTTTAACAAATCAATTCAACAACTCCTTTATTCAATCAAACAATTTCCGACACATCAAACTAGTCGATAAGTATGTAAATCGCATAATCGCATGAACTTGTAGTTTTTCCGTATTCATAATGTAAATCCCATTATATTTTGTAGATCTTTATATAAAGTAACCTTAATCTCATAAAAACCTCGTGTTTAGAGAAATCCGTCTTTACAACTTCTAGTAACAAGTGACAAAGCTAGTCCTTTGTCGGATCTTTTTGTTTCACAAGTGTTTACACACTTGTGGTTTATAAGAATATCATATTTGTTAGTGTAAGGTCCATCCTTTAGAAAACATGATTCCTTTGAAGTGTGGTTCTTCAAAAATACCACTTGCAGATACGTAGATCCGCTAGTTTTAAACACTACCGTACAAGTTAAATCACTTTTGCACAAGTAAAATATTTTTACACAAGTTCATGTCTCATGTGTGGTAGAGTTTCACCTTTTAACCCTTGTACCATCCAAAACAAGCTTATGTTAAGATCAACGATCTTACCAAACCGGGTTAAATGGTGATCCGAGCTACCACAATCATAGATCGGGTCTAGATATTCACAACTTTCAAGTACTACAACTTTTACACAAGTTAGATGCTATTAACCACCACTTTCATACTTTTTACTAGACTTTTATTCTTCAAAATGTATGTTATCGATATTTAACCGACAAAAATCCTTTTACCCACTTTAGATAAGGTTAAACAAGAGTTTTAAACATTATACCTCTAGCTCGGGGCTAGGGAAGAATCGTGATGAAAAACGCGTGGATAAAAGCTAACGAAAGTGGTCCTTCGCGCTCCGAGTGCACCAAAGCTCCTAATACTCGACCTTTGATGTTTGTATGACCTTGGATTGGCTTGAACAAGAACCAAAAATGGGTGTATGGGGGCTGGGGTGTTCGGCCGAGAGGTAGAGAGCAAGAGGGAGAGTGTTGTGGTCTTGAGTTTAGTGATGGTGATTAAGTGTGTAACTTCAAGAACTTATAGGCAAAGTTAGTGCATATTGTCCATTGGTAAATATGTCCCCAAGATACTTAACATCTAAGATTAACCAAATCACAAGTACAAGGGGGGTGTCCCCTAGGTAACCGATTCGGTTTGGGGGGGGGGGGGGGTCTCTTGTTCGAAATCAACTAAGTTAGTTGATGTTTAGTTTGGTTAAATAGGTTAGTTTAGTATTTAACCTCGTTAGTAATATATAGTGTGTTATGACGGGTGTTAGGGTAATCAGGGACCCTAACTGGCTCAGAAAAATATAAATAGTGAAAATAATAATATTTTCATGTTCCGGGTAAAGTCCGGTTGTTCAGTTGGATAGTAATCCGTTAAAGCGTTACAAAAGCTTTGAAGTGTCGTTATTGTTATTTTTAGTGACACAATTTGTTTTCCCGACACTTTAGAAAGTGTCTAGTATTATTTTCCCCATATTTTGGCACTTTACTAGTCAGCTAGAAGCTGGTTGATCTATTAAAGTGCGGTGTTTGGTACTTAAAGTACGTTTTTGGCACATCCAATCAGTGTATCTTATTCCTAGAGACGCAGTACCACAACCCTTATATCCCTACACTCACTACCAGTGTAGCCAAAATATTTGAGGCTCTTACCAGGCCTTAGAGGCAGTGTCTGCCTGATGCTGGTTATATCAGCATGTTCACTGTGTATCCGTTTAGTGCTACTGTGCTTTTTGTGCATCATGTTTGTCACTAGGGTTCAGCATGTAAGTAATGTAGTGACAGCAAGCAAGTATGATGCAAGTAAGTTCATGTATCAGTTTTCAAGTAGCAGTTCATCAGCTAGTTCAAGCAAGCACAGTAATTAAGCAGTAATTAATCATTAATTAAATCGTACGGATACCTGGTTTAGTGCGGGTTGTCACAGATAGTGCAAGAAACAACCGAAAAAATCATTCAAGTTAAGGAACGATTGAAATAGTTATGCGATCGACAGAAGAGTTATGCAGATAACAGACGAAAGCCATTCCTTTATCCTTGGAAATGAGTAGTAAGATTTATCAAAAGAGGAAAGCTAAGCCCCAGGTATGTTGGACCTTTTGAGATTATTAAAAGAATAGGACCTGTAGCCTATCATGTAATCACCCAATTTCACACGCAAATATACTCACTGTATGAGTGGGGAGTAAATTTCCGAGCCTTCACCTAGGCTTGCCAATTTGGCTTGTTGCTCGTAATAGAATGAACTCGAGGCTACATCGCCTAGGTCATTCGTGTTTAAGTTATTTCCTGCTACATTGGTTATCATTAGCTTGACCCGCAGAGTCCACCAGGATTCCTGTGCACTACAAATCGTTATTACGTGGGCCCCCGTAATAATAAATTGTCTTGCACAGTTACCCCAAATTTTCTCTCATCCAAGCAGATGATCAATCAAGGAGCAACAGCAGGTGCATCGGCATGAACAGGGTCATGCTCCAATGCGGGGTCAGGAGCAACGCCTGACTCAGGGGCCACGGCTAGCTCCGGATCAAAAACTCCATCTCAAAATCAGCTGGATCAACAAACACAGGGGTCGACAGGGCTACAGGATCCCCCAAGGGCTGGTCTAAGTGCATGAACTCAATGTCATGGTCTGGATCAACACCAGGCGGAAAAACAGAATTGTCCTCATTGTCGCGATCAAACTCAAATCTGTGTGCGGGATCCGGTGCAGCTGATGATGCCATATCAGGGTCGGCGTCGTGTAAGTGGTGCTGCATTCCCTGTATGTGCGAAGATGCGGATGTTAGAAACTCAAATGAGTCTGGGATAGGGGAATTGGCATGAGTTTCCCCTGCAGAATCGTCCGCATGCAGTAGTCTAGTACCAGCAGCAATAGGGTCCTGCCCTCGAATGGGTCCTCCTCTAGCAGGTCGTTATCGTCGTTAGAGGCCACGTTGGGGGGGGGGGCATATCATCAACAGGATAAGCGGCAAGGGCAAATTCCCAACAAGATGGCCATCAGTAGGCTCTGCTACGACTTCAGGCAGCGCACATGGGCTGAAAGTCGTCATTGTCCGTGCCGGTAGTATCGAAAATGTACACCTCGTGCTTCAATGAAACTATGTCATCTGGTACTATGGCCATGGGATTCGTAGTGTCCATCTTTCTAGTACTTGATGAAAGCATAACGTTTGTAACACAAACACATATACGTATAATAATCAATCATATAATCAGTTAATCACATAGTCACCAAGTAAGGTATCACGTAATTCTCCCAGTCTTACTAGCCAATTTCATCCAGGCTATAAGACTGCTCTATCCTTCACCTTGACCACTTAGATCGCTCCTCGGTCTCCTTGACCGAGCCTACTCTTCCTAGCCTTGCTAGCCCACTACCTCGGTCACCTAGACCGAGCCACGATCCTCCAGATCGAACCTATAATAAACCAACGTGTTCAACTACCTCGATCACCTCGATCATCCAGACCGATCCTCAGCCCTCCAAGCTGAGCCTATAATAATAAAATGTGCTCAACATTTGTTTGTAAAAAGTTTTGGATCTGGACTTAAGTGGTATGCAGAAAAATGTTTTCGTGAGAGCCCTAGTGATCATAGTCTAGACTCGAGAAAGAATCCTAGTTCGCTATGATCAGAGCTCTGATACCAAGCTGTCACACCCTGGCTTTGCGGAAGCGTGGTTAATTTTGGTGTGACTTCTTAATACCATAGCTTAACCATAACAAAGCTATATGAAGTAAAATCATTCAAGATCATCCATTAAGTTTTGAAAACCAAATACAGTACCATTGTTTTAACGGGAACATACCCTAACAACCATAACCTTGTTCAACAGACATTACAAACTTGAAACATAACATAAACATGATTTAAGGGTTGTGTCTTGTCCAGGAAAGAGACACATCCCCTAAACCCCGGATGACCTCGGAAACTAGTGCAGCGGAAAACATGCCATACCGTGCCAGATCTCGTTAATTTCCTGAAATACATGTAAGTTGAAAAATCAACAATAATGTTGAGCGAGTTCATGTGTAAGTGAGTATGTAAAACACTTGTGAGTATAAAAATCCTGGTATGTAGCAATAAGGAAAAAGAGATCGTCAATGGGTTGCAAAGCCACTGATGTTTGTGAAGTGCAAGTAGGAAGACTCAAACCTAGCGTATTTGGCGATGGGTACAAAGTCACCACCTGGTCCATTATGCGGGCTCAGGGGTTGGGCTCGCTACACCCAGATAGATCTACCGCTTACGTCCCTCGGTTCCTACAATGAGGATTAATGGTCTCCAGTTTCCGCCTACCCACTCACGTGATCTGTACGTTCTAACCCTCCTTACGCTAACCATACCATGTATAAAGTACTTGTAATCAAAGTAACATGTATTTCACCCCCGCAGTTAAGAAAACCGAAAACAGTTAGAGAAAAGGGGGACATGAACTCACAGTCGGTGCGTCTCTACCAAGTGTCTCCAAATCTGAAAGCTGTGCGACGACCTACAAGTGCTAATTCTATTAGACGGATGGCCGTGCCTTAGCTTTATAGTTCAAGTCTCTGGGAAATAGTTAGACAACTATTTCGTGTTTATGTTCTGTATACACTTGGTAGTTATACTTCTTCCCAAGGATGGGGGATACAATACATGTGCGTAAGTTACGTTTTAATAGTCGTGTGGTAATGTAATTACCGGTGTAACTTATATGTTTGTAGTGAAAGCGTTCGCAAAGTTTTGGAATCATTAACGCTTGTAAATATTATTTTTACTCTAAAATAATATTTATGTATTTTCACAAAATAATCATAAACAGTGTTGTGACAAAACATATTTATCACGTTAACTTAGTGAAAATCCCACCTCCGAATATTTAGTAAAAGGTCATGGCGAAATTTATGTTTCGAAATATGTCAAAAATAGTTCTAACACTTGTTGTGTAAATAATTCTAAGTGTTAGGTTTTTAGAGAAATTTTCGCCAGAGTTTCCTCTGTAACTGGAGGTGGCCACACTTTCGAGCGTATCGTTTTCTTTTAACAAATCAATTCAACAACTCCTTTATTCAATCAAACAATTTCCGACACATCAAACTAGTCGATAAGTATGTAAATCGCATAATCGCATGAACTTGTAGTTTTTCCGTATTCATAATGTAAATCCCATTATATTTTGTAGATCTTTATATAAAGTAACCTTAATCTCATAAAAACCTCGTGTTTAGAGAAATCCGTCTTTACAACTTCTAGTAACAAGTGACAAAGCTAGTCCTTTGTCGGATCTTTTTGTTTCACAAGTGTTTACACACTTGTGGTTTATAAGAATATCATATTTGTTAGTGTAAGGTCCATCCTTTAGAAAACATGATTCCTTTGAAGTGTGGTTCTTCAAAAATACCACTTGCAGATACGTAGATCCGCTAGTTTTAAACACTACCGTACAAGTTAAATCACTTTTGCACAAGTAAAATATTTTTACACAAGTTCATGTCTCATGTGTGGTAGAGTTTCACCTTTTAACCCTTGTACCATCCAAAACAAGCTTATGTTAAGATCAACGATCTTACCAAACCGGGTTAAATGGTGATCCGAGCTACCACAATCATAGATCGGGTCTAGATATTCACAACTTTCAAGTACTACAACTTTTACACAAGTTAGATGCTATTAACCACCACTTTCATACTTTTTACTAGACTTTTATTCTTCAAAATGTATGTTATCGATATTTAACCGACAAAAATCCTTTTACCCACTTTAGATAAGGTTAAACAAGAGTTTTAAACATTATACCTCTAGCTCGGGGCTAGGGAAGAATCGTGATGAAAAACGCGTGGATAAAAGCTAACGGAAGTGGTCCTTCGCGCTCCGAGTGCACCAAAGCATCTAATACTCGACCTTTGATGTTTGTATGACCTTGGATTGGCTTGAACAAGAACCGAAAATGGGTGTATGGGGGCTGGGGTGTTCGGCCGAGAGGTAGAGAGCAAGAGGGAGAGTGTTGTGGTCTTGAGTTTAGTGATGGTGATTAAGTGTGTAACTTCAAGAACTTATAGGCAAAGTTAGTGCATATTGTCCATTGGTAAATATGTCCCCAAGATACTTAACATCTAAGATTAACCAAATCACAAGTACAAGGGGGGTGTCCCCTAGGTAACCGATTCGGTTTGGGGGGGGGGGTCTCTTGTTCGAAATCAACTAAGTTAGTTGATGTTTAGTTTGGTTAAATAGGTTAGTTTAGTATTTAACCTCGTTAGTAATATATAGCGTGTTATGACGGGTGTTAGGGTAATCAGGGACCCTAACTGGCTCAGAAAAATATAAATAGTGAAAATAATAATATTTTCATGTTCCGGGTAAAGTCCGGTTGTTCAGTTGGATAGTAATCCGTTAAAGCGTTACAAAAGCTTTGAAGTGTCGTTATTGTTATTTTTAGTGACACAATTTGTTTTCCCGACACTTTAGAAAGTGTCTAGTATTATTTTCCCCATATTTTGGCACTTTACTAGTCAGCTAGAAGCTGGTTGATCTATTAAAGTGCGGTGTTTGGTACTTAAAGTACGTTTTTGGCACATCCAATCAGTGTATCTTATTCCTAGAGACGCAGTACCACAACCCTTATATCCCTACACTCACTACCGGTGTAGCCAAAATATTTGAGGCTCTTACCAGGCCTTAGAGGCAGTGTCTGCCTGATGCTGGTTATATCAGCATGTTCACTGTGTATCCGTTTAGTGCTACTGTGCTTTTTGTGCATCATGTTTGTCACTAGGGTTCAGCATGTAAGTAATGTAGTGACAGCAAGCAAGTATGATGCAAGTAAGTTCATGTATCAGTTTTCAAGTAGCAGTTCATCAGCTAGTTCAAGCAAGCACAGTAATTAAGCAGTAATTAATCATTAATTAAATCGTACGGATACCTGGTTTAGTGCGGGTTGTCACATTCTCCCCCCGTTAAATAAATTTCGTCCCGAAATTTAAGTTCTGCTTGTAGAAGCAGGGTTCTTAGGAAAAAGGTGGGGGTATTTCTCTTTCATCCGGTCCTCACGTTCCCAGGTGAATTCAGGACCATGTCTGGCATTCCAACGAACTTTGACGAGTTTGACACTGCTCCGGCGGGTCTTGATAACTTTCCAATCTGTGACCTCGACAGGTTCTTCAACGAAGTGGAGCGTGTCGTCAATATTAATCTCGTCGATGGGAATGGCAACGTCAATTTGAGTTGGACTTTTCTTTAGATTGGATACATGAAATGTATCGTGAACACCATTTAGTTCAGCGGGTAGGTCCAACTTGTATGCTACTGTCCCAATTCTTTCCAGAATTCTGAAGGGACCAATGTAGCGCGGATTTAACTTCCCACGCTTTCCAAAGCGTGCCACCCCCTTCCAGGGTGAAACTTTCAATAACACCATTTCTCCAACTTGGAAATCCACATGTTTCCGGTTTGGATCCGCATAGGCCTTTTGTCTGTGGCGAGCTGCTTCGATGCGTTTAAGTATTTGCGCAATCTTGTCTGTCGTCTCTTGGACGATCTCGGGACCAGCAAGTTGCCTATCACCTGCGTCAGCCCAACATAGTGGTGATCGGCACTTGCGTCCGTAGAGGGCTTCAAATGGCGCGACACCAATACTGGTGTGGTAGCTGTTGTTGTATGAAAATTCTACCAAAGGTAAATGTTTATCCCAGCTACCGCCCAAATCCATAACACATGCCCTCAGCATGTCTTCCAAAGTTTGTATCGTTCGCTCGCTCTGGCCGTCAGTTTGCGGATGGAACGCAGTGCTCAGATTCAACTGTGAGCCAAAAGCTTCTTGGAAGGATTGCCATATCCTCGACACAAACCTTCCGTCTCTATCAGAGATAATCGAGAGAGGTACTCCATGGCGTGCGACAATCTCTCTCATGTAAATTTCCGCAAGTTTGCTCGTGCCATCTTTCTCTTTGATTGGCAGAAAGTGTGCGGACTTTGTTAGGCGGTCAACTATCACCCAAATCATATCATGGCCTCTTGGCGTTCTTGGCAATTTCGTAACAAAATCCATTGAGATTTGTTCCCATTTCCACTTGGGAATCTCAGGTTGTTGCAGTAGCCCTGAAGGCTTCTGGTATTCCGCTTTAACCTTAGCGCACGTCAAACATTTGCTCACATAAATAGCAACATCGCCTTTCATCCTAGGCCACCAATAATAACTTTTGAGATCCTGGTACATCTTATCCGATCCAGGGTGGATAGAGTACCATGACTTGTGCGCTTCGTCGAAGATAACTTTCCTTAATCCACCAAACAGAGGAACCCAATTCCTTTTCTCAAAACATAACGTTCCTTCCTCGTTTGGTACCAAAAGCTTCTCCATTCCACGGAGATATTCTTCCTCAAGGTTTCCCTCCTTGAGAGCTTCCTTTTGTGCAGCACGAATGCGCAAGGAAAGATCGGTTCGTATGATCATTTCCAAAGCCCTGACCCTTATGGGCTTGATTCTCTCTTTACGACTTAGGGCATCGGCGACTACATTCGCCTTCCCTGGGTGATACTTTATCTCGCAGTCGTAGTCGTTTAGCAACTCAACCCATCGTCTTTGCCTCATATTTAACTCTTTCTGGTTAAATATATGCTGTAGGCTCTTATGATCTGTGAAGATTGTGCACTTCGTACCATAAAGGTAATGTCTCCAGATCTTTAAGGCAAAAACCACTGCGCCAAGTTCTAAATTATGTGTGGTATAGTTCCTTTCGTGCACTTTCAACTGACGCGATGCGTAAGCAATAACCTTCTGGCGTTGCATCAACACGCAACCCAATCCTTGTCGCGATGCGTCGCAGTATACCACAAAATCGTCGGTACCTTCCGGTAGAGCTAGGATTGGCGCGTTACAAAGCTTATCCTTCAGTATCTGGAATGCCTCTTCCTGTTTGATTCCCCAATCAAACGTCCTTTTCCTTCTGCGTGAGGAGTGTCAATGGTTGAGCGATTTTCGAGAAAAATCCTCGATGAACCTTCGATAGTAGCCAGCCAAACCCAAGAATTGTCGAATCTCGGTTGGCGTTGTAGGCGTTTCCCAATTCTTGATTGCCTCGATCTTTGTGGGATCAACATGGATTCCATTTCCATTAACCACATGTCCAAGAAACTGGACTTCGCGTAGCCAAAACTCGCACTTAGAGAACTTGGCATACAACTGTTCCTTCTTTAGCAGCTCCAAAATAGCTCTTAGATGCTGTTCGTGCTCAGCCTTTGTCCTTGAATAAATCAAGATGTCGTCGATAAACACAATCACGAACTTGTCCAAGTATGGCTTGCAAACCCTATTCATCAAGTCCATAAACACTGCAGGTGCGTTTGTCAAACCAAACGGCATAACCAGGAACTCGTAGTGCCCATAACGAGTCCTGAAGGCTGTCTTCGGGATACTTTCCTCCTGTATCCTTAATTGATGGTATCCAGATCTAAGATCGATCTTAGAGTAAAAGCTTGAACCTTGAAGTTGATCGAACAGATCATCAATTCTTGGCAGAGGATATCTATTCTTGATCGTTAGCTTGTTCAGTTCTCTGTAGTTGATGTTTATTTGAAAATCATCATCCTTCTTTTTGATGGGTAAAAATGGGATTACCCAAAAAGGGAATTTTGGTCTGTTATCTTTCTTCTCCATCCACTGCCAACACTTCTCTGTCAATCCTTGCATCTCCGAAAATGTAAGTCGCTATGATGCATCGACTACGGGTGCCGTGCCTGGAACTAAATCGACGTGAAACTCTACTTGCCTTAGAGGCGGTAATCCAGGCAAGTCTTCTGGGAAGACTTCTGGGTACTCCCTTTCGACAGGGGTGTCTTCGATTCTTGGCCCAGCAGCCTCCTTGTCCACGATGTGTGCCAGGAAGGCAACACATCCCTTCTGCAAACACCTTCACGCTTTCAGGCTGCTGATAATTCTTAGTGGCTTGTCACGCTTCTCTCCGTGAACCACAATTGTTTTGCCATCTTCGGTTGGGATGCGAACAATCTTTTCATGGCAAACTATCTCCGTGTTGTTGTCTGATAACCAATCCATTCCTACTACCACGTCGAAGCTTCCCAACTGGACTGGTAGTAGATCCAGAGCAAACTCACGCTCTCCCAATTCTATCACACAGCCTCTGATTACTTCGTTGGTTTCAACTAACTTTCCATTAGCTAATTCGATCGAGTAGGGAATATCTAACTTATTAGCGGCTAACCCAAGCATATTCTTAAATTCTAACGATACGAAGCTATAATCGGCACCAGTATCAAATAGAACGGATGCATAGCGTTGATTGATAGGGAACGTACCGGTAACAACATTGGGGTCCTGGCGTGCTTCCCTAGCTTCGAGTTGGAACACCCTTCCACGGGCTTGGTTCAACGTTGGGCAATTCTTCTTAAAATGCCCGATTTCCCCGCAGTTATAGCATCCGAGTCTCTGCCCGTTTCCACCTCCAATTCCAGCTGGGTTGTTGTTCTGGTTGGCATTTCCAGCCTGATTTGCATTGTTGCCACGACTCCCGTTTCCTCCGTAGTTTCCTTGTGGGCGGTTTCCATTTCCACCACGGTTATCATTCCTATTTCCAAATCCTCCCTGGCCTCCACGGCCAGCACCAACCCAACAAGAATCCTTCAGGTGACCACGTTTCCCACATACCTCACATACTTTTTGCCCACATTGACCAGAATGGTGACGCTGGCAGGCATTACACTTGGGCTGGGTGCCCATATATCCCCTTCCTTCCCTTCCATTACCAGCTGTAACCTGAGCTGGTGCGTTTGGTTCCCCTTTCTTACCAACACTGCCAATGCCCTGTTTAAAGTTCGAGAACTTTCTTTTGTTGCCTCCTGATGACTCCACGTGAGTCTCTGCCTTCTTCGTCTTGATCTCATCAAACTTGTTCAAACGAATTGCCTCCTCGGTGAGAGCCACGCTCAAATCGATGGCTTCAGTGATAGTCGCTGGTTTGGAGGAGGTTACCATGCTTATGATTTGGGGAGCCAAACCCCAAATGAAGCGCTCGATTCGCTTGTACTCTGGCGTAACCATGTAAGGAACCACTTGAGATAAATCGTGAAACCTTTGGACGTATTCTGCAACCTTCGGTCCGTCCATCTTTAAATGCCAAAATTCAGTCTCCAACTTCTGAATTTCCGCGCGAGAACAGTACTTTTTGCGCATAAGTTCTTTCAATTCAGCCCAAGTCAGCGCGTAGGCGGCAGCTTCGCCTAGGGTTTGTACTTGTAGATTCCACCAGGATAGGGCTCCATCTAGAAACAGCCCTGAAATGTATGTGACTTGCTGATCCTCTGCGCATTTGCTCATGCGTAAAACAGAATCGGTTTTCTCAGCCCAGCGGGTGAAGGCAACTGCACCTCCTGTGCCATCGAAGTTGACCGGTTTGCAGTCTAAAAACTGCTTGTAGGTGCATCCTGCACGTATGTTAAAACATGTGATTGGCATTAGCATCATCGCTAAAATCTCCAACTAGTTCATGGTAGGTCCAAATGGCTTGGTATTACCGTGAGGTGGATTGTTGTTGCCCTGGTTAACACTTCCGCTCGCTCCTGGCTGAGATGCTGCGTATTGTGCTATGGCAGCTGCAATGACTTGCTGTAGCTCTGCCTCATTAGTAGGCATTGGAGTTGGGCGTTTCGGCGGCATCTTCTAAAAGATGTGTTCACATTGGTCAGGTCATAGCAAGTGAAGTGTACGTATGCATTCAACAATACCAACACATAACATCTCATGCTATCAATAAATCAATCACATAACATCTTATGCCATAAATCAATCACCCATATTGATAGCCCCTGCAATGGTTGAGGGCCTTGAGGTAGTAACCATACCCCTGATCTGGGGTGCAAGTGTCCAAATGAATCGTTCAATCCTTTTGAACTCCGGTTTGACTAAGTAGGGGGGCGACCCTAGATAAGTCGTGCGATTGCTGGACAAGTTCAGGAATTTCTGGTTCGTCCATTTTCAAATTCCTGAATTCCACCTCAAGCTTCCAAATCCCAGTCCTAAAACAACATTTCTTCTCAATCGTTTCCTTGAGCTCGTCCCAGCTCAGTGCATAAGTAGCGTCTGTGCCAAGGGTCTGAACCTGGAGGTTCCATTAAGAGAGGGTGCCATCTAGAAATATCCCCGAGATGTAGGTAGCACTCGGTTGGGGCGGTCAATTACTCATCCTTAGAATGGGGTTGGTCTTTTCGGACCAACGAACAAATGCAACGGTGCCTCCTGTTTTATCAAAGTTCAAAGGCTTGCAGTTCAGGAACTGTTTATAGGTGCAGCCAGTTGGATGGTTATTTCCAGTAATGCCATCGTTGTACTTAGAGTGGAGGGCTTCATGTCGTGCATTTATTGGTGAGATGCGTTCTTGCAGCTCGGCTTCTGTCCTTGGCAACGTACTGGTGTTTGTGTCATGTCTAGGTGACATTCCCTTTTGTCGAAGTGGTGTGAAGCGGGTTAGACCATGTTCCAATTGTCTATGAGGTATATAGCAACATAAGCTATCATGTAATCACCCAATTTCACACGCAAATATACTCACTGTATGAGTGGGGAGTAAATTTCCGAGCCTTCACCTAGGCTTGCCAATTTGGCTTGTTGCTCGTAATAGAATGAACTCGAGGCTACATCGCCTAGGTCATTCGTGTTTAAGTTATTTCCTGCTACATTGGTTATCATTAGCTTGACCCGCAGAGTCCACCAGGATTCCTGTGCACTACAAATCGTTATTACGTGGGCCCCCGTAATAATAAATTGTCTTGCACAGTTACCCCAAATTTTCTCTCATCCAAGCAGATGATCAATCAAGGAGCAACAGCAGGTGCATCGGCATGAACAGGGTCATGCTCCAATGCGGGGTCAGGAGCAACGCCTGACTCAGGGGCCACGGCTAGCTCCGGATCAAAAACTCCATCTCAAAATCAGCTGGATCAACAAACACAGGGGTCGACAGGGCTACAGGATCCCCCAAGGGCTGGTCTAAGTGCATGAACTCAATGTCATGGTCTGGATCAACACCAGGCGGAAAAACAGAATTGTCCTCATTGTCGCGATCAAACTCAAATCTGTGTGCGGGATCCGGTGCAGCTGATGATGCCATATCAGGGTCGGCGTCGTGTAAGTGGTGCTGCATTCCCTGTATGTGCGAAGATGCGGATGTTAGAAACTCAAATGAGTCTGGGATAGGGGAATTGGCATGAGTTTCCCCTGCAGAATCGTCCGCATGCAGTAGTCTAGTACCAGCAGCAATAGGGTCCTGCCCTCGAATGGGTCCTCCTCTAGCAGGTCGTTATCGTCGTTAGAGGCCACGTTGGGGGGGGGGGGGGCATATCATCAACAGGATAAGCGGCAAGGGCAAATTCCCAACAAGATGGCCATCAGTAGGCTCTGCTACGACTTCAGGCAGCGCACATGGGCTAAAAGTCGTCATTGTCCGTGCCGGTAGTATCGGAAATGTACACCTCGTGCTTCAATGAAACTATGTCATCTGGTACTATGGCCATGGGATTCGTAGTGTCCATCTTTCTAGTACTTGATGAAAGCATAACGTTTGTAACACAAACACATATACGTATAATAATCAATCATATAATCAGTTAATCACATAGTCACCAAGTAAGGTATCACGTAATTCTCCTAGTCTTACTAGCCAATTTCATCCAGGCTATAAGACTGCTCTATCCTTCACCTTGACCACTTAGATCGCTCCTCGGTCTCCTTGACCGAGCCTACTCTTCCTAGCCTTGCTAGCCCACTACCTCGGTCACCTATACCGAGCCACGATCCTCCAGATCGAACCTATAATAAACCAACGTGTTCAACTACCTCGATCACCTCGATCCTCCAGACCGATCCTCAGCCCTCCAAGCTGAGCCTATAATAATAAAATGTGCTCAACATTTGTTTGTAAAAAGTTTTGGATCTGGACTTAAGTGGTATGCAGAAAAATGTTTTCGTGAGAGCCCTAGTGATCATAGTCTAGACTCGAGAAAGAATCCTAGTTCGCTATGATCAGAGCTCTGATACCAAGCTGTCACACCCTGGCTTTGCGGAAGCGTGGTTAATTTTGGTGTGACTTCTTAATACCATAGCTTAACCATAACAAAGCTATATGAAGTAAAATCATTCAAGATCATCCATTAAGTTTTGAAAACCAAATACAGTACCATTGTTTTAACGGGAACATACCCTAACAACCATAACCTTGTTCAACAGACATTACAAACTTGAAACATAACATAAACATGATTTAAGGGTTGTGTCTTGTCCAGGAAAGAGACACATCCCCTAAACCCCGGATGACCTCGGAAACTAGTGCAGCGGAAAACATGCCATACCGTGCCAGATCTCGTTAATTTCCTGAAATACATGTAAGTTGAAAAATCAACAATAATGTTGAGCGAGTTCATGTGTAAGTGAGTATGTAAAACACTTGTGAGTATAAAAATCCTGGTATGTAGCAATAAGGAAAAAGAGATCGTCAATGGGTTGCAAAGCCACTGATGTTTGTGAAGTGCAAGTAGGAAGACTCAAACCTAGCGTATTTGGCGATGGGTACAAAGTCACCACCTGGTCCATTATGCGGGCTCAGGGGTTGGGCTCGCTACACCCAGATAGATCTACCGCTTACGTCCCTCGGTTCCTACAATGAGGATTAATGGTCTCCAGTTTCCGCCTACCCACTCACGTGATCTGTACGTTCTAACCCTCCTTACGCTAACCATACCATGTATAAAGTACTTGTAATCAAAGTAACATGTATTTCACCCCCGCAGTTAAGAAAACCGAAAACAGTTAGAGAAAAGGGGGACATGAACTCACAGTCGGTGCGTCTCTACCAAGTGTCTCCAAATCTGAAAGCTGTGCGACGACCTACAAGTGCTAATTCTATTAGACGGATGGCCGTGCCTTAGCTTTATAGTTCAAGTCTCTGGGAAATAGTTAGACAACTATTTCGTGTTTATGTTCTGTATACACTTGGTAGTTATACTTCTTCCCAAGGATGGGGGATACAATACATGTGCGTAAGTTACGTTTTAATAGTCGTGTGGTAATGTAATTACCGGTGTAACTTATATGTTTGTAGTGAAAGCGTTCGCAAAGTTTTGGAATCATTAACGCTTGTAAATATTATTTTTACTCTAAAATAATATTTATGTATTTTCACAAAATAATCATAAACAGTGTTGTGACAAAACATATTTATCACGTTAACTTAGTGAAAATCCCACCTCCGAATATTTAGTAAAAGGTCATGGCGAAATTTATGTTTCGAAATATGTCAAAAATAGTTCTAACACTTGTTGTGTAAATAATTCTAAGTGTTAGGTTTTTAGAGAAATTTTCGCCAGAGTTTCCTCTGTAACTGGAGGTGGCCACGCTTTCGAGCGTATCGTTTTCTTTTAACAAATCAATTCAACAACTCCTTTATTCAATCAAACAATTTCCGACACATCAAACTAGTCGATAAGTATGTAAATCGCATAATCGCATGAACTTGTAGTTTTTCCGTATTCATAATGTAAATCCCATTATATTTTGTAGATCTTTATATAAAGTAACCTTAATCTCATAAAAACCTCGTGTTTAGAGAAATCCGTCTTTACAACTTCTAGTAACAAGTGACAAAGCTAGTCCTTTGTCGGATCTTTTTGTTTCACAAGTGTTTACACACTTGTGGTTTATAAGAATATCATATTTGTTAGTGTAAGGTCCATCCTTTAGAAAACATGATTCCTTTGAAGTGTGGTTCTTCAAAAATACCACTTGCAGATACGTAGATCCGCTAGTTTTAAACACTACCGTACAAGTTAAATCACTTTTGCACAAGTAAAATATTTTTACACAAGTTCATGTCTCATGTGTGGTAGAGTTTCACCTTTTAACCCTTGTACCATCCAAAACAAGCTTATGTTAAGATCAACGATCTTACCAAACCGGGTTAAATGGTGATCCGAGCTACCACAATCATAGATCGGGTCTAGATATTCACAACTTTCAAGTACTACAACTTTTACACAAGTTAGATGCTATTAACCACCACTTTCATACTTTTTACTAGACTTTTATTCTTCAAAATGTATGTTATCGATATTTAACCGACAAAAATCCTTTTACCCACTTTAGATAAGGTTAAACAAGAGTTTTAAACATTATACCTCTAGCTCGGGGCTAGGGAAGAATCGTGATGAAAAACGCGTGGATAAAAGCTAACGGAAGTGGTCCTTCGCGCTCCGAGTGCACCAAAGCATCTAATACTCGACCTTTGATGTTTGTATGACCTTGGATTGGCTTGAACAAGAACCGAAAATGGGTGTATGGGGGCTGGGGTGTTCGGCCGAGAGGTAGAGAGCAAGAGGGAGAGTGTTGTGGTCTTGAGTTTAGTGATGGTGATTAAGTGTGTAACTTCAAGAACTTATAGGCAAAGTTAGTGCATATTGTCCATTGGTAAATATGTCCCCAAGATACTTAACATCTAAGATTAACCAAATCACAAGTACAAGGGGGGTGTCCCCTAGGTAACCGATTCGGTTTGGGGGGGGGGGGGTCTCTTGTTCGAAATCAACTAAGTTAGTTGATGTTTAGTTTGGTTAAATAGGTTAGTTTAGTATTTAACCTCGTTAGTAATATATAGCGTGTTATGACGGGTGTTAGGGTAATCAGGGACCCTAACTGGCTCAGAAAAATATAAATAGTGAAAATAATAATATTTTCATGTTCCGGGTAAAGTCCGGTTGTTCAGTTGGATAGTAATCCGTTAAAGCGTTACAAAAGCTTTGAAGTGTCGTTATTGTTATTTTTAGTGACACAATTTGTTTTCCCGACACTTTAGAAAGTGTCTAGTATTATTTTCCCCATATTTTGGCACTTTACTAGTCAGCTAGAAGCTGGTTGATCTATTAAAGTGCGGTGTTTGGTACTTAAAGTACGTTTTTGGCACATCCAATCAGTGTATCTTATTCCTAGAGACGCAGTACCACAACCCTTATATCCCTACACTCACTACCGGTGTAGCCAAAATATTTGAGGCTCTTACCAGGCCTTAGAGGCAGTGTCTGCCTGATGCTGGTTATATCAGCATGTTCACTGTGTATCCGTTTAGTGCTACTGTGCTTTTTGTGCATCATGTTTGTCACTAGGGTTCAGCATGTAAGTAATGTAGTGACAGCAAGCAAGTATGATGCAAGTAAGTTCATGTATCAGTTTTCAAGTAGCAGTTCATCAGCTAGTTCAAGCAAGCACAGTAATTAAGCAGTAATTAATCATTAATTAAATCGTACGGATACCTGGTTTAGTGCGGGTTGTCACATTCTCCCCCCGTTAAATAAATTTCGTCCCGAAATTTAAGTTCTGCTTGTAGAAGCAGGGTTCTTAGGAAAAAGGTGGGGGTATTTCTCTTTCATCCGGTCCTCACGTTCCCAGGTGAATTCAGGACCATGTCTGGCATTCCAACGAACTTTGACGAGTTTGACACTGCTCCGGCGGGTCTTGATAACTTTCCAATCTGTGACCTCGACAGGTTCTTCAACGAAGTGGAGCGTGTCGTCAATATTAATCTCGTCGATGGGAATGGCAACGTCAATTTGAGTTGGACTTTTCTTTAGATTGGATACATGAAATGTATCGTGAACACCATTTAGTTCAGCGGGTAGGTCCAACTTGTATGCTACTGTCCCAATTCTTTCCAGAATTCTGAAGGGACCAATGTAGCGCGGATTTAACTTCCCACGCTTTCCAAAGCGTGCCACCCCCTTCCAGGGTGAAACTTTCAATAACACCATTTCTCCAACTTGGAAATCCACATGTTTCCGGTTTGGATCCGCATAGGCCTTTTGTCTGTGGCGAGCTGCTTCGATGCGTTTAAGTATTTGCGCAATCTTGTCTGTCGTCTCTTGGACGATCTCGGGACCAGCAAGTTGCCTATCACCTGCGTCAGCCCAACATAGTGGTGATCGGCACTTGCGTCCGTAGAGGGCTTCAAATGGCGCGACACCAATACTGGTGTGGTAGCTGTTGTTGTATGAAAATTCTACCAAAGGTAAATGTTTATCCCAGCTACCGCCCAAATCCATAACACATGCCCTCAGCATGTCTTCCAAAGTTTGTATTGTTCGCTCGCTCTGGCCGTCAGTTTGCGGATGGAACGCAGTGCTCAGATTCAACTGTGAGCCAAAAGCTTCTTGGAAGGATTGCCATATCCTCGACACAAACCTTCCGTCTCTATCAGAGATAATCGAGAGAGGTACTCCATGGCGTGCGACAATCTCTCTCATGTAAATTTCCGCAAGTTTGCTCGTGCCATCTTTCTCTTTGATTGGCAGAAAGTGTGCGGACTTTGTTAGGCGGTCAACTATCACCCAAATCATATCATGGCCTCTTGGCGTTCTTGGCAATTTCGTAACAAAATCCATTGAGATTTGTTCCCATTTCCACTTGGGAATCTCAGGTTGTTGCAGTAGCCCTGAAGGCTTCTGGTATTCCGCTTTAACCTTAGCGCACGTCAAACATTTGCTCACATAAATAGCAACATCGCCTTTCATCCTAGGCCACCAATAATAACTTTTGAGATCCTGGTACATCTTATCCGATCCAGGGTGGATAGAGTACCATGACTTGTGCGCTTCGTCGAAGATAACTTTCCTTAATCCACCAAACAGAGGAACCCAATTCCTTTTCTCAAAACATAACGTTCCTTCCTCGTTTGGTACCAAAAGCTTCTCCATTCCACGGAGATATTCTTCCTCAAGGTTTCCCTCCTTGAGAGCTTCCTTTTGTGCAGCACGAATGCGCAAGGAAAGATCGGTTCGTATGATCATTTCCAAAGCCCTGACCCTTATGGGCTTGATTCTCTCTTTACGACTTAGGGCATCGGCGACTACATTCGCCTTCCCTGGGTGATACTTTATCTCGCAGTCGTAGTCGTTTAGCAACTCAACCCATCGTCTTTGCCTCATATTTAACTCTTTCTGGTTAAATATATGCTGTAGGCTCTTATGATCTGTGAAGATTGTGCACTTCGTACCATAAAGGTAATGTCTCCAGATCTTTAAGGCAAAAACCACTGCGCCAAGTTCTAAATTATGTGTGGTATAGTTCCTTTCGTGCACTTTCAACTGACGCGATGCGTAAGCAATAACCTTCTGGCGTTGCATCAACACGCAACCCAATCCTTGTCGCGATGCGTCGCAGTATACCACAAAATCGTCGGTACCTTCCGGTAGAGCTAGGATTGGCGCGTTACAAAGCTTATCCTTCAGTATCTGGAATGCCTCTTCCTGTTTGATTCCCCAATCAAACGTCCTTTTCCTTCTGCGTGAGGAGTGTCAATGGTTGAGCGATTTTCGAGAAAAATCCTCGATGAACCTTCGATAGTAGCCAGCCAAACCCAAGAATTGTCGAATCTCGGTTGGCGTTGTAGGCGTTTCCCAATTCTTGATTGCCTCGATCTTTGTGGGATCAACATGGATTCCATTTCCATTAACCACATGTCCAAGAAACTGGACTTCGCGTAGCCAAAACTCGCACTTAGAGAACTTGGCATACAACTGTTCCTTCTTTAGCAGCTCCAAAATAGCTCTTAGATGCTGTTCGTGCTCAGCCTTTGTCCTTGAATAAATCAAGATGTCGTCGATAAACACAATCACGAACTTGTCCAAGTATGGCTTGCAAACCCTATTCATCAAGTCCATAAACACTGCAGGTGCGTTTGTCAAACCAAACGGCATAACCAGGAACTCGTAGTGCCCATAACGAGTCCTGAAGGCTGTCTTCGGGATACTTTCCTCCTGTATCCTTAATTGATGGTATCCAGATCTAAGATCGATCTTAGAGTAAAAGCTTGAACCTTGAAGTTGATCGAACAGATCATCAATTCTTGGCAGAGGATATCTATTCTTGATCGTTAGCTTGTTCAGTTCTCTGTAGTTGATGTTTATTTGAAAATCATCATCCTTCTTTTTGATGGGTAAAAATGGGATTACCCAAAAAGGGAATTTTGGTCTGTTATCTTTCTTCTCCATCCACTGCCAACACTTCTCTGTCAATCCTTGCATCTCCGAAAATGTAAGTCGCTATGATGCATCGACTACGGGTGCCGTGCCTGGAACTAAATCGACGTGAAACTCTACTTGCCTTAGAGGCGGTAATCCAGGCAAGTCTTCTGGGAAGACTTCTGGGTACTCCCTTTCGACAGGGATGTCTTCGATTCTTGGCCCAGCAGCCTCCTTGTCCACGATGTGTGCCAGGAAGGCAACACATCCCTTCTGCAAACACCTTCACGCTTTCAGGCTGCTGATAATTCTTAGTGGCTTGTCACGCTTCTCTCCGTGAACCACAATTGTTTTGCCATCTTCGGTTGGGATGCGAACAATCTTTTCATGGCAAACTATCTCCGTGTTGTTGTCTGATAACCAATCCATTCCTACTACCACGTCGAAGCTTCCCAACTGGACTGGTAGTAGATCCAGAGCAAACTCACGCTCTCCCAATTCTATCACACAGCCTCTGATTACTTCGTTGGTTTCAACTAACTTTCCATTAGCTAATTCGATCGAGTAGGGAATATCTAACTTATTAGCGGCTAACCCAAGCATATTCTTAAATTCTAACGATACGAAGCTATAATCGGCACCAGTATCAAATAGAACGGATGCATAGCGTTGATTGATAGGGAACGTACCGGTAACAACATTGGGGTCCTGGCGTGCTTCCCTAGCTTCGAGTTGGAACACCCTTCCACGGGCTTGGTTCAACGTTGGGCAATTCTTCTTAAAATGCCCGATTTCCCCGCAGTTATAGCATCCGAGTCTCTGCCCGTTTCCACCTCCAATTCCAGCTGGGTTGTTGTTCTGGTTGGCATTTCCATCCTGATTTGCATTGTTGCCACGACTCCCGTTTCCTCCGTAGTTTCCTTGTGGGCGGTTTCCATTTCCACCACGGTTATCATTCCTATTTCCAAATCCTCCCTGGCCTCCACGGCCAGCACCAACCCAACAAGAATCCTTCAGGTGACCACGTTTCCCACATACCTCACATACTTTTTGCCCACATTGACCAGAATGGTGACGCTGGCAGGCATTACACTTGGGCTGGGTGCCCATATATCCCCTTCCTTCCCTTCCATTACCAGCTGTAACCTGAGCTGGTGCGTTTGGTTCCCCTTTCTTACCAACACTGCCAATGCCCTGTTTAAAGTTCGAGAACTTTCTTTTGTTGCCTCCTGATGACTCCACGTGAGTCTCTGCCTTCTTCGTCTTGATCTCATCAAACTTGTTCAAACGAATTGCCTCCTCGGTGAGAGCCACGCTCAAATCGATGGCTTCAGTGATAGTCGCTGGTTTGGAGGAGGTTACCATGCTTATGATTTGGGGAGCCAAACCCCAAATGAAGCGCTCGATTCGCTTGTACTCTGGCGTAACCATGTAAGGAACCACTTGAGATAAATCGTGAAACCTTTGGACGTATTCTGCAACCTTCGGTCCGTCCATCTTTAAATGCCAAAATTCAGTCTCCAACTTCTGAATTTCCGCGCGAGAACAGTACTTTTTGCGCATAAGTTCTTTCAATTCAGCCCAAGTCAGCGCGTAGGCGGCAGCTTCGCCTAGGGTTTGTACTTGTAGATTCCACCAGGATAGGGCTCCATCTAGAAACAGCCCTGAAATGTATGTGACTTGCTGATCCTCTGCGCATTTGCTCATGCGTAAAACAGAATCGGTTTTCTCAGCCCAGCGGGTGAAGGCAACTGCACCTCCTGTGCCATCGAAGTTGACCGGTTTGCAGTCTAAAAACTGCTTGTAGGTGCATCCTGCACGTATGTTAAAACATGTGATTGGCATTAGCATCATCGCTAAAATCTCCAACTAGTTCATGGTAGGTCCAAATGGCTTGGTATTACCGTGAGGTGGATTGTTGTTGCCCTGGTTAACACTTCCGCTCGCTCCTGGCTGAGATGCTGCGTATTGTGCTATGGCAGCTGCAATGACTTGCTGTAGCTCTGCCTCATTAGTAGGCATTGGAGTTGGGCGTTTCGGCGGCATCTTCTAAAAGATGTGTTCACATTGGTCAGGTCATAGCAAGTGAAGTGTACGTATGCATTCAACAATACCAACACATAACAACTCATGCTATCAATAAATCAATCACATAACATCTTATGCCATAAATCAATCACCCATATTGATAGCCCCTGCAATGGTTGAGGGCCTTGAGGTAGTAACCATACCCCTGATCTGGGGTGCAAGTGTCCAAATGAATCGTTCAATCCTTTTGAACTCCGGTTTGACTAAGTAGGGGGGCGACCCTAGATAAGTCGTGCGATTGCTGGACAAGTTCAGGAATTTCTGGTTCGTCCATTTTCAAATTCCTGAATTCCACCTCAAGCTTCCAAATCCCAGTCCTAAAACAACATTTCTTCTCAATCGTTTCCTTGAGCTCGTCCCAGCTCAGTGCATAAGTAGCGTCTGTGCCAAGGGTCTGAACCTGGAGGTTCCATTAAGAGAGGGTGCCATCTAGAAATATCCCCGAGATGTAGGTAGCACTCGGTTGGGGCGGTCAATTACTCATCCTTAGAATGGGGTTGGTCTTTTCGGACCAACGAACAAATGCAACGGTGCCTCCTGTTTTATCAAAGTTCAAAGGCTTGCAGTTCAGGAACTGTTTATAGGTGCAGCCAGTTGGATGGTTATTTCCAGTAATGCCATCGTTGTACTTAGAGTGGAGGGCTTCATGTCGTGCATTTATTGGTGAGATGCGTTCTTGCAGCTCGGCTTCTGTCCTTGGCAACGTACTGGTGTTTGTGTCATGTCTAGGTGACATTCCCTTTTGTCGAAGTGGTGTGAAGCGGGTTAGACCATGTTCCAATTGTCTATGAGGTATATAGCAACATAAGCTATCATGTAATCACCCAATTTCACACGCAAATATACTCACTGTATGAGTGGGGAGTAAATTTCCGAGCCTTCACCTAGGCTTGCCAATTTGGCTTGTTGCTCGTAATAGAATGAACTCGAGGCTACATCGCCTAGGTCATTCGTGTTTAAGTTATTTCCTGCTACATTGGTTATCATTAGCTTGACCCGCAGAGTCCACCAGGATTCCTGTGCACTACAAATCGTTATTACGTGGGCCCCCGTAATAATAAATTGTCTTGCACAGTTACCCCAAATTTTCTCTCATCCAAGCAGATGATCAATCAAGGAGCAACAGCAGGTGCATCGGCATGAACAGGGTCATGCTCCAATGCGGGGTCAGGAGCAACGCCTGACTCAGGGGCCACGGCTAGCTCCGGATCAAAAACTCCATCTCAAAATCAGCTGGATCAACAAACACAGGGGTCGACAGGGCTACAGGATCCCCCAAGGGCTGGTCTAAGTGCATGAACTCAATGTCATGGTCTGGATCAACACCAGGCGGAAAAACAGAATTGTCCTCATTGTCGCGATCAAACTCAAATCTGTGTGCGGGATCCGGTGCAGCTGATGATGCCATATCAGGGTCGGCGTCGTGTAAGTGGTGCTACATTCCCTGTATGTGCGAAGATGCGGATGTTAGAAACTCAAATGAGTCTGGGATAGGGGAATTGGCATGAGTTTCCCCTGCAGAATCGTCCGCATGCAGTAGTCTAGTACCAGCAGCAATAGGGTCCTGCCCTCGAATGGGTCCTCCTCTAGCAGGTCGTTATCGTCGTTAGAGGCCACGTTGGGGGGGGCATATCATCAACAGGATAAGCGGCAAGGGCAAATTCCCAACAAGATGGCCATCAGTAGGCTCTGCTACGACTTCAGGCAGCGCACATGGGCTGAAAGTCGTCATTGTCCGTGCCGGTAGTATCGGAAATGTACACCTCGTGCTTCAATGAAACTATGTCATCTGGTACTATGGCCATGGGATTCGTAGTGTCCATCTTTCTAGTACTTGATGAAAGCATAACGTTTGTAACACAAACACATATACGTATAATAATCAATCATATAATCAGTTAATCACATAGTCACCAAGTAAGGTATCACGTAATTCTCCCAGTCTTACTAGCCAATTTCATCCAGGCTATAAGACTGCTCTATCCTTCACCTTGACCACTTAGATCGCTCCTCGGTCTCCTTGACCGAGCCTACTCTTCCTAGCCTTGCTAGCCCACTACCTCGGTCACCTAGACCGAGCCACGATCCTCCAGATCGAACCTATAATAAACCAACGTGTTCAACTACCTCGATCACCTCGATCCTCCAGACCGATCCTCAGCCCTCCAAGCTGAGCCTATAATAATAAAATGTGCTCAACATTTGTTTGTAAAAAGTTTTGGATCTGGACTTAAGTGGTATGCAGAAAAATGTTTTCGTGAGAGCCCTAGTGATCATAGTCTAGACTCGAGAAAGAATCCTAGTTCGCTATGATCAGAGCTCTGATACCAAGCTGTCACACCCTGGCTTTGCGGAAGCGTGGTTAATTTTGGTGTGACTTCTTAATACCATAGCTTAACCATAACAAAGCTATATGAAGTAAAATCATTCAAGATCATCCATTAAGTTTTGAAAACCAAATACAGTACCATTGTTTTAACGGGAACATACCCTAACAACCATAACCTTGTTCAACAGACATTACAAACTTGAAACATAACATAAACATGATTTAAGGGTTGTGTCTTGTCCAGGAAAGAGACACATCCCCTAAACCCCGGATGACCTCGGAAACTAGTGCAGCGGAAAACATGCCATACCGTGCCAGATCTCGTTAATTTCCTGAAATACATGTAAGTTGAAAAATCAACAATAATGTTGAGCGAGTTCATGTGTAAGTGAGTATGTAAAACACTTGTGAGTATAAAAATCCTGGTATGTAGCAATAAGGAAAAAGAGATCGTCAATGGGTTGCAAAGCCACTGATGTTTGTGAAGTGCAAGTAGGAAGACTCAAACCTAGCGTATTTGGCGATGGGTACAAAGTCACCACCTGGTCCATTATGCGGGCTCAGGGGTTGGGCTCGCTACACCCAGATAGATCTACCGCTTACGTCCCTCGGTTCCTACAATGAGGATTAATGGTCTCCAGTTTCCGCCTACCCACTCACGTGATCTGTATGTTCTAACCCTCCTTACGCTAACCATACCATGTATAAAGTACTTGTAATCAAAGTAACATGTATTTCACCCCCGCAGTTAAGAAAACCGAAAACAGTTAGAGAAAAGGGGGACATGAACTCACAGTCGGTGCGTCTCTACCAAGTGTCTCCAAATCTGAAAGCTGTGTGACGACCTACAAGTGCTAATTCTATTAGACGGATGGCCGTGCCTTAGCTTTATAGTTCAAGTCTCTGGGAAATAGTTAGACAACTATTTCGTGTTTATGTTCTGTATACACTTGGTAGTTATACTTCTTCCCAAGGATGGGGGATACAATACATGTGCGTAAGTTACGTTTTAATAGTCGTGTGGTAATGTAATTACCGGTGTAACTTATATGTTTGTAGTGAAAGCGTTCGCAAAGTTTTGGAATCATTAACGCTTGTAAATATTATTTTTACTCTAAAATAATATTTATGTATTTTCACAAAATAATCATAAACAGTGTTGTGACAAAACATATTTATCACGTTAACTTAGTGAAAATCCCACCTCCGAATATTTAGTAAAAGGTCATGGCGAAATTTATGTTTCGAAATATGTCAAAAATAGTTCTAACACTTGTTGTGTAAATAATTCTAAGTGTTAGGTTTTTAGAGAAATTTTCGCCAGAGTTTCCTCTGTAACTGGAGGTGGCCACGCTTTCGAGCGTATCGTTTTCTTTTAACAAATCAATTCAACAACTCCTTTATTCAATCAAACAATTTCCGACACATCAAACTAGTCGATAAGTATGTAAATCGCATAATCGCATGAACTTGTAGTTTTTCCGTATTCATAATGTAAATCCCATTATATTTTGTAGATCTTTATATAAAGTAACCTTAATCTCATAAAAACCTCGTGTTTAGAGAAATCCGTCTTTACAACTTCTAGTAACAAGTGACAAAGCTAGTCCTTTGTCGGATCTTTTTGTTTCACAAGTGTTTACACACTTGTGGTTTATAAGAATATCATATTTGTTAGTGTAAGGTCCATCCTTTAGAAAACATGATTCCTTTGAAGTGTGGTTCTTCAAAAATACCACTTGCAGATACGTAGATCCGCTAGTTTTAAACACTACCGTACAAGTTAAATCACTTTTGCACAAGTAAAATATTTTTACACAAGTTCATGTCTCATGTGTGGTAGAGTTTCACCTTTTAACCCTTGTACCATCCAAAACAAGCTTATGTTAAGATCAACGATCTTACCAAACCGGGTTAAATGGTGATCCGAGCTACCACAATCATAGATCGGGTCTAGATATTCACAACTTTCAAGTACTACAACTTTTACACAAGTTAGATGCTATTAACCACCACTTTCATACTTTTTACTAGACTTTTATTCTTCAAAATGTATGTTATCGATATTTAACCGACAAAAATCCTTTTACCCACTTTAGATAAGGTTAAACAAGAGTTTTAAACATTATACCTCTAGCTCGGGGCTAGGGAAGAATCGTGATGAAAAACGCGTGGATAAAAGCTAACGAAAGTGGTCCTTCGCGCTCCGAGTGCACCAAAGCTCCTAATACTCGACCTTTGATGTTTGTATGACCTTGGATTGGCTTGAACAAGAACCAAAAATGGGTGTATGGGGGCTGGGGTGTTCGGCCGAGAGGTAGAGAGCAAGAGGGAGAGTGTTGTGGTCTTGAGTTTAGTGATGGTGATTAAGTGTGTAACTTCAAGAACTTATAGGCAAAGTTAGTGCATATTGTCCATTGGTAAATATGTCCCCAAGATACTTAACATCTAAGATTAACCAAATCACAAGTACAAGGGGGGTGTCCCCTAGGTAACCGATTCGGTTTGGGGGGGGGGTCTCTTGTTCGAAATCAACTAAGTTAGTTGATGTTTAGTTTGGTTAAATAGGTTAGTTTAGTATTTAACCTCGTTAGTAATATATAGTGTGTTATGACGGGTGTTAGGGTAATCAGGGACCCTAACTGGCTCAGAAAAATATAAATAGTGAAAATAATAATATTTTCATGTTCCGGGTAAAGTCCGGTTGTTCAGTTGGATAGTAATCCGTTAAAGCGTTACAAAAGCTTTGAAGTGTCGTTATTGTTATTTTTAGTGACACAATTTGTTTTCCCGACACTTTAGAAAGTGTCTAGTATTATTTTCCCCATATTTTGGCACTTTACTAGTCAGCTAGAAGCTGGTTGATCTATTAAAGTGCGGTGTTTGGTACTTAAAGTACGTTTTTGGCACATCCAATCAGTGTATCTTATTCCTAGAGACGCAGTACCACAACCCTTATATCCCTACACTCACTACCAGTGTAGCCAAAATATTTGAGGCTCTTACCAGGCCTTAGAGGCAGTGTCTGCCTGATGCTGGTTATATCAGCATGTTCACTGTGTATCCGTTTAGTGCTACTGTGCTTTTTGTGCATCATGTTTGTCACTAGGGTTCAGCATGTAAGTAATGTAGTGACAGCAAGCAAGTATGATGCAAGTAAGTTCATGTATCAGTTTTCAAGTAGCAGTTCATCAGCTAGTTCAAGCAAGCACAGTAATTAAGCAGTAATTAATCATTAATTAAATCGTACGGATACCTGGTTTAGTGCGGGTTGTCACAGATAGTGCAAGAAACAACCGAAAAAATCATTCAAGTTAAGGAACGATTGAAATAGTTATGCGATCGACAGAAGAGTTATGCAGATAACAGACGAAAGCCATTCCTTTATCCTTGGAAATGAGTAGTAAGATTTATCAAAAGAGGAAAGCTAAGCCCCAGGTATGTTGGACCTTTTGAGATTATTAAAAGAATAGGACCTGTAGCCTATCAGCTACAACTGCCAGAGGAAATGGCATGAATACATGATGTATTTCATGTATCTAATCTCAAGAAATGCTTAGCTGATGAATCACTGGTAGTACCTCTTAAGGATATAGAGGTAAATGAGCAGTTAAAATTTGTAAAGAAGCCTCTACAAATTGAAGACAGGAAAGTCAAGAATCTCAAGCACAAGAGATTAATTCTAGTCAAATTGAAATGGGACTCCAAGAGAGGACCAGAATACACATGGGAGCTTGAATAAGAGATACAAAGAAAATACCCACACTTATTTCAGTCGAGGACGAATTCTAAAACAAGGTGGGGAGGATATAACAACCCTCCAAAATAATTTTCGACACCCTAATATATTTAAAATGCCCCTATATGTCTTGAAATATACCCTGTATGCGATAACCGAGCCCAAAATACCCTATATATTTAAAAATTAAATAAAAACAAGAAAATAGGGTCGCTCGCGGGCCGCGAAGACACCTTAGGGATCTTACGCGGGGCGCGACAGCTCGGAGTCAGGGCGCATCCCGGTGATGCCACGTGTGAAACGCGTGTCGAAGCTAGATCAGTGACTGGGCCATGCTAGGGCCTACCCAACCTATGTCGCGGGCCACGAAGGACTATCCTTCGGCTTACGCGGGCCGCGAGGAAGTCCGAAATCAGCCCTATAAATTGAGTCGAGAGGCCTTTAGTCCAATTCGTTCATCTCACACTTTCTCTCTCGAATTTCTGCATAGATTAAGTAATTTTCGGGCATAATACCCCCTAAATAGCGAAGTTATGCCTCGTTGTAAGTATTATAACCCCGGTTACGTATTAGATACGCTGCCCGATTGATCCAGGGTTCCGTAACGGCTGTCGAGGTTCTGCCCGACGTAGTCGTTGGAATGCTGTCTCGGGGTGGGTATTACTAATGTAAATATTGGGTTATTATACTAACGCGTGTGCATTTGTGTAATTAATAGATAATCACCAGGAAATCCTTAAGAAAAACCCTAAGACAACAATATGAGTAATCTCCTTTTTGTAAACCTTTTTGCAAACCATTTTTACAAAACCTTTAATTATTTTAAATTATAAATAGCAGTGATTGAGTCTTTGTAATTCTTCAATTACTGCCGGTATGTTGGGGTTTTGTATACAAAATGTGGAACACGTTACCATTGGACAACGAGATAGCCCATGTGTAATATGACCCACCAGTCAGGATTGACAGTACTGAATGAGAAATTGTGTAGAAATAAACATTGTAATCGCTCTCAATACTGTTAAAGGATCAAACTCTTCTTGATTAAATTGGGATTCACTCACCAGTATTTCCCACTGACAAAATGTTTTTAAATGCGTTTCAGGTAACAAAATGTGAAAGCCAAATAGAAGCCAGCTGGACAGTGCTGAAGGCTTGGAAAAGTGGCTATAAAAGTTACCTAAATAAAGAAGATGTTTTATTTCAATAAATTAGGGTTTACCCCAAAAACCCGTTTGTAATAAAAACTTGGGTTTTATCCCAATGTGTTTACTTATATAAAATATGGTGTTTTATTCTGATAAAATATTTCCTAACTACGGTCCTGATGTAATTTCCGCTGCCAAAGTATTAAACACCGATACCACTAAATCTGGTCTCGCGGCCGCCCGTTCCCGGGACAGATAGGGGACGGGGGTTGCGACAGTGAACAACTTCTTGAGAGTGAATTGAGTGAACTAATCTTAACCCTTGATCACTTTTCTATATTAAAAGGGTAAGATTGACATTAGTCAAGTATGTTTAATTACAATCCCTTAATTTTCTCCTCTCTTAACTCTCCCCCTCTCTATCATCTTTAGTTATTTCTCCATAATTTTTTATCCGTAGATTTTGGTTTAATTTTAACTTTAATATATTTTTTCTTTTATTATCCGTATATATAGATATCATAATATATTGTTTTTAACTTTTTATAATTTTCAATAAATATTGAAAAATTTCTCTAAGATTGAAATTGTAATTATTTTTGGGCATTAACCTTTTTTTGAATTTGTGATGAATTTATTTATTTTTGTATACATGTGATATTTTTCGTTTTCATTAATTTCGTATTTTTTTATATGAATCTACTCGTGTGCATGCATAATATACTATATGTTGTTAATATACACATATGTAACAATTTCTAAATATAATCCACAGATGTATAAAAGACTGTACACATGTGTATAAACTAACATTTGTGTATCTTGTATAAACTGATAGTTAGCGAGATTGTACACATGTGTATAAACTAACGTCTGTGTATCTTGTATAAACTGATAATAACGACGACTGTACACATGTGTATACACTAACAATTATATATCTTGTATGTACGGAAACTAGCTAGATTTTAGGGATTTTGATTTTGTTGTTTAATAAATGCAATTTACAAAAGACACAAATACCCTTTTATTAATTATTTTAAAGGGAAGTTACAAAATTATAATTACAATCTTGCCATTATATAAAAATCTCTAGATGGTGTAATCCAATTGCCCAGATTAGTTCACACAGTTCACTCTCAACCTAGTGTTCACTCTAGAACCCTACCCTGTATATATATATATATATAGGATTAGGTTCAAACGTGAACAAAATCCCAAGAGTGAACTGCGTGAACTGATCTGGGCCCTTGATTTTTATGATCTTGAGATTAAAGTGAGTGGCATGATGGTAATTATTTGGTTAATTTTTTCTATTTAATTAAATACAAAAAGGGTATATGTGTAATTTCAATCTTAAATTGATTGCATAAATCTCTCACAAATCAAGTAATCAATTATCCTCTTAAATTGATTGCATAAATCTCTCACAAATCAAATCAAGGATTAGGAAAGATGTAACTTAATTCAATTATTAAAATAATTATTTGTTTAAATGCGATGTACACATGTGTATTCTGATTTTGCCCTCTTTTTAATGCGATGTACACATGTGTATATCGTCTGTTTTTGTGATATCTCAGAATTTTTTTTTTTATTGAATGTTGATGTACACCTGTGAATTACTGTACACATCTGTACGATGCTGAGTACACATGTGTACTGTTCTATTTATATCCAAGTACACTTGTGTATACCATTGAAATATAAAGGTTACATGGATCTTAAAAATCAAAATTTGAATTCTGGTGATGAAATCTGAAATAAAAATTAAAATTGAAATCTGGTGATTTGTTGTTTGTTTTGATAATTATTTTATTAATAAATAAACATAATGTGGATAATGAATTTAAATTAGGAAATATGTAACTTAATTCAATTATTAAAATAATGATTTAAATCTAATTTTTTATATAATTACAATCCTACCCTTAACAACTAAAAAGGAAATCAAGGGTCCATATCTGTTCACGCAGTTCACTCTTGGGAGGTTGTTCACGCTGGAACCCTACCCTATATATATATATATATATATATATATGTAGGGGAAGGTTAAAATGAGAACCACCTCTAGTTGTAAGAACCACGAGAACTACACCGTGGGGGGCGCGGTGGACCAATTTTTTTTTCATAAACGTAGATGCATGTATAAAAACACCATTTGTAAAAAAAAATAAAAAAAAAATGTCGTGTGTGTAGTTTTGAGCGCCACAAGTTTGTGTTTACGGGACCCGTAAATCTGGCCGGAAAATTTACGGGTCCCGTAAACACAAACTTGTGTTGCTCAAAACTACACCCACGACATTTTTTTTTTGAATTTTTTTTTTACAAATGTTGGTTTATACATGAATCTACGTTTCTGAAAAAAAATTTGGTCCACCAAGGCCCGGATCAAAAAGTTCTCGCGGTTCTTACAACTCGAGGTGGTTCTCATTTTAACTTAATCCTATACATGTATATGTATTTTTTTAACGGCAATATGTATACATGGTGAGGTTTGGCTACAAAATCCAAATTTCCTAAAAAGTGTAAAGAGTCATAAAATATTTTAATTTTAGCTATAAAACGCACCTAAAACACACAAATAACAGAGTGGGAACTACTAAAACACTATATTCAAAGCCCAATAGTCCATAAAAACTTCAAACACACAATTGTAGAACTATGAGTATAAAACACAATATGCTAATTAACATAAAACCCAATAATGTTTGTTATCCGATAATCAGAGTCTTATCATCCAAAACATAAAACACCACCCATATATGATGTTTTAGTAATCTTCATTTTGTTATTTGTGGGTTTTGGGTGTATTTTATTGTAAAATTTTGGTGTTTTATGACTTTTTACACATTTTAAGAAATTTGGAATTTGTAGCCAACTCCTAACCTATACATATAGTATATATATATATATATATATATATATATATATATATATATAGGAGGAGGTGGGTAGAAAGTGAGTTTTTCCTAGAAAGTCTAGGAAGCAATAAGAATGTGACACGTGGCATGGATGGATTTTAACTAAAAGGGCACTTGTGTAATTTGACATTTTATTTTATTTTATTTTTGGAATTTTATCTCTCATTAACTAACAATGCCTATAATTATGGAAAATGTTTCTCCAAGATTTTTTGTATTTCGCAACCTTTTCCTTCTTCGTCTTCGTCATCGTCATCGTCAAACACTTCTCCATCTCCACCGTCTCCGAGTTCATCATCACCATTCAAATACTGTTCGTATCATCTCCATTTTCTTGACGATGTGTTTTAACAGTAAGCAAATTAATACAATTATGTTTTAGCAGCAAGCAGATTCATACTGTTGCGTTTTAGCATTCAGATTCATACAGTTGTGTTTTAACAGCAAGCAGATTCATACAGTTGTGTTTTAGCATTCAGATTCATACAGTTGTGATTTAACAGCAAGCAGATTCATACAGTTGTGTTTTAACAGCAAGCAGATTCATACAGTTGTGTTTTAGCATTCAGATTCATACAGTTGTGTTTTAACAGCAATCAGATTCATACAGTTGTGTTTTAGCATTCAGATTCATACAGTTGTGTTTTAACAGCAAGCAGATTCATACAGTTGTGTTTTAACAGCAAGCAGATTCATACAGTTGTGTTTTAGCATTCAGATTCATACAGTTGTGTTTTAACAGCAAGCAGATTCATATAGTTGTGTTTTAACAGCAAGCAGATTCATACAGTTGTGTTTTAGCATTCAGATTCATACAGTTGTGTTTTAACAGCAAGCAGATTCATACGCTGTGTTTTACCATCCATGTTGGTAATGCTGGAGGATTTCTTGACGCTGTGTTTTAACAGCAAGCAAATTAATACGATGTGTTTTCTTGATGTGTTTCTTCATGAAGGATAGAAGGAAGAGAGAGAGAGAGAAAGGGAGAGAGAGAGAGAGAAAATCGCAAGAAATGTAGAGTGGTTATGGAATGGCAATTATTTCCATATTTAAAACAATCTAAATGACATATCTACCCCTGATTAATTAAATAATCCTATTTTTAAGAAACACGTATTACCAAAATGCCACCAAGATGATCTCAACCATTAAACACACCCATTGGATGACCCAGATCGCTTCCTAGACTTTCTAGGAAAAACACACTTTCCGTAGGATCCCCACTCTATATATATATATATAGGGGACCGCTAGAATGAGAACCACCTCCTGTTGTTAGAACTGCGAGAACCACTTTCTGGCCATTAGATCAAGAAGATGGATGGATGAGATTAAAAATATTTAAAAATAATATCAAGTATTTTTTGTCTTATTATGTCTTTAATATTTTAATCCAAAAGGGTATTTAAGTAAATTACTCTATTTTGTCTTTTTGTCTTTATTGTTTTTTTATTACTTTTTGGTATTATTATATTAGATTTTTATTATTTAAACATAGTTTTTTATTAAGCATTATCAAATTCAGATTTATTTACAGATTTTTACGTTAAACGTTTTACATTTTTACGCCCGGCCTTTTCACGCCTCGTTTTTTTGACGCGCCGTTTTTACGCCCGGCTTTTTCACGCGTCGTTTTTTCAACGCGCCGTTTTTACGTTTTACGCTACGTTAACGTTATTTAAGTTTTACGCGCCGGTTTTATTATATTTTACGCCCCGGTTTTTTACGTTAACGTTTTTTTACGTTTTACGCGCCGGTTTTTTACGTTAACGTTATTTACATTTTACGCGTCGGTTTTTTACGTTTTACGCCCCGGTTTTTTACGTTAGATTTTTTTTACGTTTTACGCGCCGGTTTTTTTACGTTAACGTTTTTTACGTTTTACTAAAAAAAATTTACGTTTTACGATTTACCTAAAACTTTTAACGTTTTACGGAAAACATTTTACGTTTTACGTTAAAAAGTTTACGGTTTAACTTTTTTTTTTACAAAAACGTTTTTACGCAAAAACGAACGCACCCAGAAAATCGCACACTCGGGATGTGTCTCAGATACTTTGTTATCATCATCGACGCCTAAAAAAATCAAAAGAACGAGAGGATTCTTGAAAAAAAAAACGAAGTTTTGGCTCAGATTTTCCGATAATCAGAGGCTGCAAGTGGGGTTGCAGTTTCAAAACCCTACCCTCCGCCATCCTTGCCGCGCCATCGTCAGTTTTTTTTTTTTTGCATCATCACAGCCGATTCAATAAGGCACCATATTCAACCGATTTAAATATTCAAAAGGAACAAGAACATCATTCAAACATATTCAAACAGTTTCAAAAAAAAATCAACAGATTCAACAGAATCAACCCCCAGATTGAAGCAGATAAAACAAACCATCAAGAAAGACAAACCCACAAGATTCAAACCCAGATTCAACAGAATCAAACCCGCATCAAAAACAGAGTTTTATCTCCGATGTTTTAACCCCAGATTCAACAGGATCAAACCCACAAGATTCAAAACCCAGATTCAAACCCAGATTCAACAAAATTAAAAACCCACCTTCACTGACCCAACAGAGAATCAAATCACCAGAGAATCAAACACATATCCACCCACATAGTTCACCGGTTCACACCCCTTCCCATCTACCCCTCCACCCATCATTCACCGCCACCACCACATTCGACCCACCGCCCCCTAACCCACCACAACAACCCCCCTTCACCCATCGTTCACCGTCACCAACATCAAAGAACGGGACCAAAAAGGGGGCATAATTTCCAATTTCAGACAAAAGGTTTGACCATAATTTACATAAAAAAACCAGAGACACAAGATCCGAACCCAAAAGGGTGTGGTGTTTGGGGGTAGCCGACAACCGAGGGGGCCTAATTTACAAGATCAGAACCATAACTTACAATTCAACAAAACCCCTAAACAAAATGAATGTTCTAGGGCCGTTAGAACATACCGTTAAAACCCGTTTTCCAGATCGACAAAGAGTCTCCGACAAATGAAGCATCTCCGGCCGTCACCGGTTTCGACACCCCCTTCACCCACTTTCAGATCGACAAAAGAGTCTCCGACAAATGAAGTGGTCGTCGAGGTGGTCTGCGGTGGTAATCAGTCAGCGGTGGTTTGCAGTGGTTTAACGAAACACAACAGGAGGTGATTAAAGGTGGTTGCCATGGTGGTAGCCAGCGAGGAATACGGTGGTCTGCGGTGGTAATCAGTCAGCGGAGTGGCCGTCGATGGTGAACAACGATGGGTGTGGTGGTTGGTTTGAGTTTGGATTTGGGATTTTCTCCTTATGCAGAAGATTTCGCACATGATGATGAAGCATTTCAATAGAGAGAGAGATGAGAAATGGTGTCTCAAGAGAGAGAAATGTCTGCAACTATAAAGACAGACAGTAGAGAGAGGAGATATAAGAGATTGGACATTTAAAGGAAATGACCAAATTACCCTTTATTGTGATTGGTTGAGATTGGTTCTCGCGGTTCTTACAACTGGAGGTGGTTCTTATTTTAGCGGCTCCCTATATATATATATATATATAAGACAAAGATCCGTTAGGAACCACCCTTTATTGCGAGAACCGCGAGAACCAATGTGAACACAACCAAAAATGCCTAAAAATAGCTAAGAAAGCAAACACAATTTTTTTTTATAAAAAAATCGCTACTTTTAGTAGCAAAAAAAGATTTAAATTTTTTTTTTTTGGCTAATATAGGGGAAGGTTAAAATGAGAACCACCTCGAGTTGTAAGAACCACGAGAACTACACCGTGGGGGGCGCGGTGGACCAATTTTTTTTTCATAAACGTAGATGCATGTATAAAAACACCATTTGTAAAAAAAAAATTCAAAAAAAAAATGTCGTGTGTGTAGTTTTGAGCGCCACAAGTTTGTGTTTACGGGACCCGTAAATCTGGCCGGAAAATTTACGGGTCCCGTAAACACAAACTTGTGTTGCTCAAAACTACACCCACGACATTTTTTTTTAGTTTTATTTACAAATGTTGTTTTTATACATGCATCTACGTTTCTGAAAAAAAAATTTGGTCCACCAAGGCCCGGATCAAAAAGTTCTCGCGGTTCTTACAACTCGAGTGGTTCTTGTTTTAACTTAATCCTATATATATATATATATATATCAATCGACATGTTCAATACCTAATATATTATATCCTAATATATATTTATGTGTGTGTATATATAGTACATTTGAAAAATAGAGATTTTCTTAAGATGCCTAAGACAGATTTTCCTTCATAAGGTACAAGTGCTATGTGCATTAGTATCTAATTTGCCATCATTTAAAAAAATCATATTAAAAAATACAATATTTAATGCACATGAGATTATATAATTCACTACATTAAATATTATGTTTTTATAATACTTTAAATCAAATTAAGATTTAAGTACCAATGAGGTGGTGATCTATTGGCAAATATAAAGCCTTTGAACACCTTGGGAGGGGAAGGTCTTGGGTTCAACTCCCACCGACGACGATTGGAGTAAAGAAATTTGTAGTTCAAAAGAATTTAAGATTTAAGTTTACATTTACTATTTATATTTTTATAACTAACACTACAAAAAAAGTAACCATTAGAGACCATTTTATTAAGGACTGATTTGGATGTATCAGATACTGATTTTTTAGTCCCTAATACTCAATTTTTTTGTAGTGTAAGTATTATTTAAATTAAGTATAATCTTATTTATATACTTGCTAAATATTTAAATAAATAATAATATAATCAGTGTTTAAGGCTGATTGAGTTAGATCGCGCTCTTTAAAAGAACATCGGTAACTCCCGTCGCATTAATGGACCAACCCACTAGTTATATATAAAATAGAAATGTATATGAATAACTAATAAATAATAAATGAGTTGAGGTCAAGCTCAATTTATAGAAATAGAGGTCGAAATGAGATAAGCTCGAGCTTACGTAAGTCAAGCGAGTTGAGTTCAAGCTTAGGAGAGTTGTCGGTTAGTTTACAGTTTACACACCCATGCGTGTAACGCTAGAGGGGGGGGGGGGGGACTGTTTAATTGGAGAGAAAATATTAACTATTTATTGTGTAATTGGAGAGAAAATATTAATTATTTATTTATAATAATATCTTTTGTAGTTTTAATTTTAATTTTGTGACTGAATTGAAAAAGAAATGAATTAACTGATTAATTTTCGTAGTACAACTAATATGGAATTCTCTGTTAAGTTCTCATTTGATTAATTATTTATTTATAGTAATATCTTATTCTATCATTTTTAAGTCATTATGTGAATCATAGAGGCCTTGCGCGTAGACCCCGTGTTACTTTTTTTTATAGTTTAACTAGGTTATAACCCCGTGTATTACACGGGGTTGAATAAATAAATTTTAAAACTCCATAAATGTATAAATGTATAAATGATAAATAATATTAGTTAATTTTATTTTAAGTTTCTTAAAATCTATTTTATACCAAACTAAACAAAACGTTCAAATATAATTAATTCAAATAAATAATATTATAAATGAGAAGGAAATTAAACTAAATAATAATTATTCATAAGATATTAAACTAATAATATTTAGTGGGAGGATTTTCTATAATATAAGATATTAAACTAAATAATATTTAGTAGGAGGGTTTTCTATAATTAATTATCAAATTAAACTAAATAATATTTAGTAGGAGGGTTCTCTAATAATATTTAGATGGTGTTTGGTGTTGTGTTTTCAAAATAGATTATGCGTTTTTAAAATAAATTTTGCGTTTTCAAAATTACGTTTTGAAAAAGCATGTAGGTACGTGCTTCTCCAAAATTGTGTTTTGGAGGCAGATAATCACTTTTTCATCCAAACATTTTTTTAGATTATTTATGTTTTAAAAACGTAATAATCAAATAATCACTTCAAAACGTAATCCCAAACACCCTCTTAGTAGGAGGGTTATCTATAATATAAGATATTAAACTAAATAATATTTAGAGTTAAATGCCCGGATAGTCCCTGTGGTTTGCCCTTTTTTTCACCTTTAGTCCCTAACTTTCTAAAATTACAGGTATAGTCCTCAACTTTTCAATTTTCGTTCCCGGATAGTCTCTGTGCCTAACATCAGTTAGTTTTCTCAGTTAAGAGAGTGTAAAATGACAAAAATACCCATACCCTTTCCTTAAAAAGGGCAAACCACAATAAATATACAGGCATTTAATAAATAATAAATGTATGTTCTTTAGTTTAGAAGAGATTAAATAATCTAATAATAGCAATATTAAACGTATGTTCTTTAATTATTAATAAATAATTATTAGTTTAATATAGATATAGATTATCTAAAGAACATTCGTTTAATAACCCTCCTAATCTATATCTAATAAATATAGCTATTATTAGATTATTAATTTAATCTCTAATTAATTAGAAAAGATTAAACTAAAATAATAATTATCTATAAGAAACGGCCTAATATGATGACAAGTGTCCCTAAAATGGTTTCTTTTATTATATAGTATAGATTATTTTAGTTTCATATAATTGCACACTTCATTATTTTGGGGAATGTAAAGATAATTTTTTTTTGAAGTTTAGATCATTTATAAGACAATTGCATATTTCCTCTTAAAAAACTGTTTAATTGCGTATTTACCCAACTTAAAATTAAAATTGCATATATCCATTTTCTTAACTATTAAAATTGCATATATCCCCTTCCTTAACTAATAAAATTACAAATTTATCAATTTTGATTTATTTCATTAAAAACAAGTTATATAATGACTTTTTTACCCTTATTTTTACTAAAACTTAAAAAAAATACATATTTAATTATTTTTACTAGGTTTTGTAGATTTTTACTAGTTTAGCGGTTTATTTCAGTGTTTAAGTTTTAGTAAAAATAGAAAAAATGAATAAATATGTATTTTTTTAAATAATTGCGAAAAATCCACAAAGACTAGTAAAACTGAATAAATTTGTGTTTTTCTAAGTTTAATAAAAATAAGGGTAAAAAAGTTATTATATAACTTGTTTTTAATAAAACAAATTAACAATGGGTAAATTTGCAACTATATTAGCTAAGGAAAGGATATATGCAATTTTAATAGTTAAGGAAGAAAATATATATAACTTTAATTTTATATTGGGTAAATACGCAATTAAGCAGTTTCGTAAGGGGAAATATGCAACAACATACCTGTCACACCCCAACCGATGACGGAAACATCAGGGCGCGGCACTGAGAGAAACAGATTGTCCAGGAGTTTCCATAATAACTACGATTACCAATTATTTAAGCATCACGTCCCATACCATGACATAATAAGTAGCATAGTTATTACAGACAATTCAAAGACAAATAGTTCTGTTTCGACAACTCGAATATAAATTGTTTTGGTTTGTTTCTAGACTCCATCCTAGCACAATTCCAGCAAGTAACAAGCAAGCATCCCAAGCACCTGTCACATACGTTAAAATAGAGGTCAATACACATAGTGCAAAGGTGAGCATACAAGTTTAATAGTAATAATAGAGTTCGAAAGCGTTTACGCATAACCAGCATGTAACATGTATAATATGAAGCTAGTAGGTTATCGACAATGAAATATGCACAGACATGACTGCGAGTTGTAGAATGCGCAACACATATCACCACTGTGACACGTGAAGAAATAACCTTAACAACCCCTGTCCACGACAGGTGCTGAGTCCAAACTATATTACTATCGTTGCTAAGGCGTCAGGCAACAATCACTGTGTTAATATAACATACAAGCATTCA
The DNA here is from genome assembly GCA_030545235.1 of Helianthus tuberosus. NCBI lineage: Eukaryota > Viridiplantae > Streptophyta > Magnoliopsida > Asterales > Asteraceae > Helianthus > Helianthus tuberosus. The sequence goes on along the minus strand of CM060412.1, from coordinate 17,968,768 downwards.
TCGAGTAACACGTATATCATGGAGTAACGGTCAGCGTATAAAGTGTTTGCGTTGTGTGATCGATGTGATTTAGAATAAGTAACGTATGTAACACCCAAAAGTGCGTAAAGCAAAAAGGGTTCGAGTATACTCACAGCGATGGTAGTTAATAGATTGAAGGGAGCGCTAGGGTGATTAGCCTAAACAGTTAACGATAGCATAAGCGAAGAACTGTGCGTTAAACGGTGCAAATGTACAAAGTGACGAATGGTCATCCGATCGGATGACAATCCAAACGGATGCTCATCGATCGAATGACAATCCGTTCGGATGATCATCCATTCGGATGGCCATTCGATCGGATTGGAATTCGTTTGGGATGGATGTGTTTGTGTATGATGTGACTTTGAAGTTTTCGTTGTAGCATTTTGAAAACCGAGGAGTATCTCTACCTTTCAGGTCGTTCGATCGAACGGTCGTTCGATCGGATGGCGATCCGATTAGCGAGACATTTCTAGTGAGAACAAGTTCACAGCAGGATTGTCATTCAATCGGATGGTCTTTCGATCGGATGGCAATCTGTTAGAAACTAATGATCTTTGAAAATTGCAAAACATGTTAAGTGTTGGAAACAAGATGCAATCCGATCGGATTGTCGTTCGATCGGATGGCAATCCGATCGGACGACAATTCGTCCCGATGATCTGATCGTTTTGAACTTGATGATTTTGATAAGTTTTGCGGTTTGCTTGAGACGGTATGACAACGTACTAAACAACGGAACCTCGTGAAGTCCCAAGTCGTCCGATCGAACAGGAATCACCCTAATCCGACCAGTCAACTGTTCTTTAACAGTTGTTCATGTTCAATCCGAAATTGGTTGCCTCTTTGATAGAAATCAGATCTCAGACCGACACTTCACTAAGAATTGAGTAGAAGGCCCGAACGAGCTCCGATTCTATCGGTTTTGAGTGCATTGAGTGTAAAAGAGTTGAAAGAAGGTTGGAAAAGCATCTTTCAATCCTTTTAACTTTAAAAATGTTTAGATCTAGATGAAAATAGTGTTAAAACATGTGGAAATCATGTAGATCTGAGTTGTTCTTGGTGGAATGAGGCCAAAACTTGAAGTTCATAGGAACTCCATGATGACATCATCCTAGAACACCTCAGATCCGTTGATTTCACGGTTAAGAGTTGAGATTCAAAGGTGAAAATGATGAAGAAGTGTGTGTAGATCATAGAAGTACAACATTTGAGTGGAAAACTTACAAGAATCGCGAGAAATCGAGAGAAAAGTGGGTTGGAACGCTGGTCGAATGAGAGAGAGCTGTCACATCACTTTGGTGATGTGACAGGTGGTATTTATAGGTTGCCAAAAGAGGAAAGTGGCACATGGATCGGATCGGAAGACACTTCGATCGGATGGCCATCCGATCGGATGGTCATCCGTTCGGATGACCATTCGATCGAGTGGTCCGACGAGTTGGATTTTGGAGTTTCGTTTTGCGTGCTGAGCGTTGCGATGCGATGCGTTTCGAGTGAGCGATGCGATAGTATTACCCATTAGTTACACAAATAACCTAACTACTATATCTAACATACAATCACTATAAATAACTTGCGTTTGGCGTTTGCGATTTAGATTGCCTTGTGATAGAGTTGCGATTGCGTTTGCGATTAATCACCTCAACATAATCATAAGATGCACAAGTAACACATAATAGCACACACACGTAAAACAATATCTAGAACACATAATTCAAGTTGCGAATGCGATAACGATGCAATTAGCGATAAGTCGATTAGCGATTAAACATGCGATTAAACCTCGATTATTAATAGATACTCCACATAATACAACTAAAGTAAACAAATAATAGAATCCGCTAACAAGTCAAGAAGCACAATTTAATAGTCAAGCAAGGAGTGATATATCACAATTAGCAAGTTTTTCTTCCTTTGACTTTGACCTTGACTTGTACTTTGACTTTCCAAAAAGCGGGTTATTGCAGCCTCCCCTACTTTAGAAAATTTGTCCCGAAATTTAAGAAGCAGGCGTAAAAAACAGTTGCGGATACTTCGCTTTCATGTCACTTTCGAGTTCCCAGGTGAACTCAGCGCCGCGTTTGCCTTCCCAGCGAACCTTCACAATGGGAATGCGTGAGCGTCAGAGCACCTTGGTTTCTCGTCCCATGATCTCGACAGGCTTCTCCACGAAGTGTAATGTTTCATCCACTTGTAAATCTTCAAGAGGGACATGTAATTCCTGGTCGGCTAAGCACTTTCTGAGGTTCGAAACATGGATAGTCGGGTGGACGTTACTAAGTTCCTCCGGTAGTTCGAGTCTGTAGGCCACTTTTCCAATCCTTTCCAGAATTTTAAAGGGTCCAACATATCGAGGCGCGAGCTTTCCTTTCTTTCCGAATCTGATTACCCCCTTCCAAGGTGCAACCTTTAGGAGTACGTGATCGCCAATGTCAAATTCAAGGGGCGTGCGGCTTCTATCGGTGTAACTTTTCTGATGACTCCGAGCTTTCAACAGATTGTCTCGAATTTGGAGGATTTTGTCAGTTGTTTCTTGCAACAACTCAGGACCGGTAATTTGCTCGTCTCTGACCTCGTGCCATACAATAGGCGATCGACATTTTCTTATGTATAATGCCTCAAATGGTGCCATTTGGATGCTAGAATGATAACTGTTATTGTACGAGAATTCGACCAAAGGTAAGTGCGCGTCCCAATTACCATCGAAATCTATGACACATGAGCGATGCATGTCTTCCAGGGTACGAATCGGTCTTTCAGTCTGACCATCGGTTTGGGGATGGAAAGCGGTACTTAGATTAAGAGTAGTACCGAGAGCAGATTGAAATGTTTCCCAAATACGCGAGGTAAACCGACCATCGCGGTCAGATATGATGTCACGAGGCGTCCCTTGTCGATAAATGATCTCGTCGGTGTAGATTCGGGCTAATTTTTCTACCTTAAAGTCTTCTCGTATCGATAGAAAATGAGCTGATTTAGTCAAAATGTCAATGACAACCCAGATGCTGTCGTGACCTGATGGCGTGTGCGGGAGTTTCATTATGAAGTCCATAGCTATACTCTCCCATTTCCATATGGAGATCCAGGCTGTACGAGTAAGCCAGAGGGGCGTTGATGCTCAGCCTTGACTTTGGAACAAGTCAGGCATTTCGAAACATAGAGAGCGATATCCTTCTTCATGCCCGACCACCAGTACTTGTAGCGCATGTCCTGGTACATTTTGTCAGCACCGGGATGAATAGAATACCGGGATTTGTGGGCTTCGTCCATCAGAATTTGTCGCAAATTGGTACGCTTGGGAATCCAAATTCGGTCTAGATAATGGAATATACCATTCGATTTATTCTCGAGTTGGGCGCCATCGTTAAGAATCCTTTCCTTCTTCAAAGTACGTTCGGTAAAGCAAGAATGTTGGGCGTCACGGATAAGAGCTTCGAGATTATGCTGGGCTTGAGAATTACGAACGCTATGCAAATAGCTTCATCGACTGAGAGCATCGGCAACGACGTTTGCTTTGCCTGGGTGGTAACGAATCTCACAGTCGTAATCGTTGAGGAGTTCAACCCATCAGCGTTGGCTCATATTCAGTTCTTTCTGGTCAAAGATGTGTTGTAGGCTCCTATGATCGGTGAAGATCGTACACTTGGTACCGTAAAGGTAGTGTCGCCAAATCTTTAATGCAAAAATAACAGCACCTAGCTCGAGGTCGTGGGTTGTATAATTCTTCTCGTGGATCTTGAGCTATCGAGAGGCGTACGCGATAACCTTGTCCCGTTGCATGAGAACACAACCAAGACGAAGGTTAGAGGCATCGCAGTAGACTACGAAATCATCGTTTCCATCGGGCAGTGAGAGCATGGGAGCATTGCAAAGCATAGCTTTGAGAGTTCGAAAGGCAGTCTCTTGTTCGGTTCCCCAAACAAAAGGCTTGTCTTTATGCGTAAGAGAGGTAAGCGGCACAGCGATTTTCGAAAAGTCAGCGATGAATCGGCGATAGTAACCCGCCAATCTGAGAAAAGAACGAACTTCGGACGGGTTTCTTGGTGTAACCCAACTCTTAACAGCTTCGATCTTCGCAGGATCGACATGAATTCCTTGACTATTGACAACGTGACCCAGGAATTGAACCTCCTCAAGCCAGAATTCACACTTGGAGAACTTGGCATAGAGACGGTTTCCCTGGAGTAACTCAAGAACCAAACGTAGATGGTGCGAGTATTCGGTTTTTGACTTGGAATAGATCAGGATATCATCGATGAACACGATGACGAAGCGCTCAAGAAAGGGTTTGCACACGCGATTCATTAGATCCATAAAGACTGCGGGAGCATTAGTCAAACCAAAAGGCATAACAACAAACTCGTAATGACCATAGCGGGTTTGAAAAGCGGTTTTGGGTATATGTTCCTCCTGAATGCGTAATTGGAGATAGCCTGAGCGTAGATCGATCTTCGAGAAACACGTAGCACCTTGTAACTGATCAAACAAATCATCTATTCGAGGCAAGGGATAGCGATTGTTGATTGTCAGCTTATTCAATTCCCTGTAGTCGATGAACATCCGGAACGTTCCATCCTTCTTTTTGACGAAAAGGACAGGCGCGCCCCAAGGAGAGGTGCTATGGTGAATGAAGCCTTTATCAAGTAATTCCTGGAGCTGACTCGAGAGTTCGCGCATTTCAGAAGGGGCGAGATGATAAGGCGCTCTAGCAACAGGATTTGCTCCAGGAATGAGATCGATTAGGAAATCGATAACACGAGTAGGAGGTAAACCAGGTAAATCATTAGGAAATACGTTAGGGAATTCACAAACAACGGGAACGTCTTTCACTCCTGTGTTTCCTTTCTTTTCCTTCTCCGCTACTACAATGTTAGCCAATAAATTCTTGTATTCCTTGCGGAGATACTTTCTCGCTTGGACACATGACATGAGTTTGAGACCTTTCGAAGGAGTTTCGCCATACACACAAAGTTGGTCACCATTAGCGAGCGAGGAACGAATCATCTTATCGAAGCAAACAACTTCAGCACGATTTCCGCGAAGAAAATCCATGCCTACTATGATGTCAAAACTACCGAGCTGCATCGGAATAAGGTCGATAGGGAAGACGTGATCGTTGAGTTCAAGCGTACAATCACGTAGGACAGAATTGACAGCGACGTTTCTTCCAGTGGCAACTTCAATAATGAACATCGAGGGGAGATGGGCGCGCTTACGATTAAGGAGCTTTTCGAATTCAAACGATACAAAACAGTTATCTGCTCCAGTATCAAACAAACACGAAGCATATATACCATTCACAAGGAACGTACCATTAACCACGTTGTTGTCTGCTTGAGCCTGGCGGGCGTTGATGTTGAAAGTACGTCCACGGGCTGCTGGCTGCTGCTACTGCTGATGCTGCTGCTGTTGATGTTGTTGTGGCTGCTGTTGGGGCTCTTGTTTCACCACTCTGTTGGGGCACATGTTTGCAAAGTGGTTGGGATCACCACATGCGAAGCAAGCTCTAGCGTGAACCGCGGGTGCAAGAGCTGCATGTTGGCCCTGAGGAGCAGGAAGGAGAGCTTGTGGTGCAGGAGCTTGACCTTGAGCTGGAGCTGGAGCTTGGCGTGGACCGGTACGGCAGTTAGCGGTGAAATGGTCGTACATGTTGCAGTGCACACAGAACCGGCATGCGATTCCAACCGGGTGATGATAGGTGCAAGTAGGGCAGAGCGGGTGTGGTCCAGTGTATGCACGGTTGGCAGGCGTGCATTGACCATAGGTGCCGCTACTTGGCGGTGTTGAGGTTGCGGTTGGGCAGGCACTGTTTGGAGCAGAGCAGAAGTAACTGCACAGTTCTTGTTGCTGGAGTTGTTGTTATTTCTCTTGCGTCGTGAGAGTTTTGAATATTGCGATGCGATGGTAGTTTCAGCGGTGGGAGCAGCGGTGACTTGATGCAGATTCCTGGCAGCTTTATCGAAATAACCAGCCTTGACTCGCTTATCGTTGATCTCAGCGGCGAGCATGTAGGTTTCCTCAATAGTTGTTGTCTTTGCAGCCTGAACAAAATCTGCAACACAATCCGACAGAGCACATATATACTTCTTGATCGTAATCTCGGGGGTAGTAACCTGACCAGGGCAGATGATACTCAACTGCTTGAAGCGAGCAGTTAAATCAGCGTTATCTCCGCCATCTTGCTTGATATGCCAGAATTCATCCTCTAGCTTTTGGAGTTCATGGGGAGGGCAGAACTTTTGCATCATGATGTCCTTCAACTCGTCCCATGTCAGCCTAAACGCTGCATCGTTCCCTCGTTTGTTTCTCTCGGCCGTCCACCAATCAAGAGCGCGGGATTGGAAGACACCGGTGGCGTTAACAGTGCGTAGGTTTTCCGGACAGCCACTCTGGCGCAGGGTGACTTCGATTGAATCAAACCATTGGAACATGGTCGTAGGCCCATCTTTGCCGGTAAATTCTTTTGGACCGCAGGCTTTGAACTGCTTGAAGCTAAAAGCTGCTTTCGGAGTATCAGTCCTGGACTCCTCCGAGGACTTTCTAGTATTCTCATTCAGCTCACTAACAATTTGTGGGATGACTTTTGCTATCTTCTTAGTGACGAGTGCAACAATGCGCTTGTCATCCTGATTGCGACGGGCGGAGCGAGTAGAGTATGGCCCAAATGACGCCATTGCCTGCAACAGACATCGTCACAGGACTCAAACACGGTTTCGATTAACCCTAGTATAGTCTAGTGATTTCGCCAAAAGCTACTTCCTATAAAGCTCAGGAACACATCAATTCACAGAAATCACGTAAGCACAAAAACCAAATAAGCACATATGCACATAAGCACGTATTTCACGTAAGCACAGTAGCACATGAGCACATAGCTAACCTAAGCACATAGTTTGCACGTATTTGCCTTCCTATGTTGCACATAATCACCTATCTTTCATAGTAGCATATAGCGATCGAGTATAACGATTGCGATTAGCGAGTAACACAAGCGATTTGTTTGCGTTTTGAGGTAAATGTGCAGTGTGAGTGGTGCGTGTTGATCAAAGCGAACAACGAAAGCGAGTAATTCACCAAAAATCGAAACACATTACACGTAAAACCACATAAATTCACATAAAATCGATAAATCACAGAGTTGACGGCTGCGGATTCCAGAATCGAAACACACATAAAATCGAAGAGAGATTGTCTCGGCTAGATAGACGTCGACTACCCAAAGTGATTTGACTATTCACAAGGACCTTAAGTGCATACTTTGACCTTTTGGACTGTGCTATCGCCTCAATTTGGGCGATCGACACGCATCCTTCCAGTTACTACGCGACCCAAGTCGTTGGAGTCCGTCGAGACTTTGGTGAGAGTTTTGTAAAAATCAAAAGTATAGAGCGGAACGAGTCATCAAGGTTCGGGTTTCACCCCTGACTTAACGACTACATCCATGTTTGTGTGATTGAAACATGAGATAGATAAGGAGAATTACGTCGGAGTATGGATTTCACTCCTAATTCAACGCAAATTCTCTTGTTTATAGTAAAAATAGCGAATCGAACGAATGATTTGGACGAGAGTTTGCGGTTTTCACACCTAATCTTAACCAGATCATCCGTTTGTGTATGTGTCCAGCCTTAGGAAAGGCTGATCTTGTTCGGAACTGTAGTATGCGATGTTCACGCAAGAGTGTAGTGTTCAGCGAGTTCGGGCGAGAATAGCGAGTAAGCTCGTGCAAAACCCATACCGGGTATGCACAAGTCGGTCTGTTGGTACTTAGACTATAGACTAGGTCGTTTCAAAGACATCGACCTGGACTAGGTCGAGTCTTGCCTAATTCCCTATAGTTATGGCTCTGATACCAATCTGTCACACCCCAACCGATGACGGAAACATCGGGGCGCGACACTGAGCGAAACAGATTGTCTAGGAGTTTCCATAACAACTACGATTACCAATTATTTAAGCATCACGTCCCATACCATGACATAATAAGTAGCATAGTTATTATAGACCATTCAAAGACAAATAGTTCTGTTTCGACAACTCAAATATAAATTGTTTTTGTTTGTTTCTAGACTCCATCCTAGCACAATTCCAGCAAGTAACAAGCAAGCATCCTAAGAACATGTCACACACGTTAAAATAGAGGTCAATACACATAGTGAAAAGGTGAGCATACAAGTTTAATCGTAATAATAGAGTTCGAAAGCGTTTACGCATAACCAGCACGTAACATGTATAATGTGAAGCTAGTAGGTTATCGACAATGAAATATGCACAGACATGACTGCGAGTTGTAGAATGCGCAGCACATATCACCACTGTGACACGTGAAGAAATAACCTTAACAACCCCTGTCTACGACAGGTGCTGAGTCCAAACTATAGTACTATCGTTGCTAAGGCGTCAGACAACAATCACTGTGTTAACATAACATACAAGCATTCATCGAGTAACACGTATATCATGCAGTAACGGTCGGCGTATAAAGTGTTTGGGTTGTGTGATCGATGTGATTTAGAATAAGTAACGTATGTAACACCCAAAAGTACGTAAAGCAAAAAGGGTTCGAGTATACTCACAGCGATGGTAGTTAATGGATTGAAGGGAGCGCTATGGTGACTAGCCTGAATAATTAACGATAGCATAAGCGAAGAACGGCGCGTTAAATGGTGCAAATGAACAAAGTGACGAATGGTCATCCGATCGGATGACAATCCGAACGGATGGTCATCCGATCGGATGACAATCCGTTCGGATGGTCATCCGTTCGGATGGTCATCCGTTCGGATGGTCATCCGTTCGGATGGCCATTCGATCGGATTGGCATTCGTTTGGGATGGATGTGTTTGCGTATGATGTGACTTTAAAGTATTCATTGTAGCATTTTGAAAACCGAGGAATATCTATAGCTTTTAGGTCATTCGCTCGAACGGTCGTTCGATCGGATGGCGATCCGATTGGCGAGACATTTCTAGTGAGAACAAGTTCACAGCAGGATTGTCATTCGATCGGATGGTCTTCCGATCGGATGGCAATCCGTTAGAAACTAATGATCTTTGAAAATTGCAAAACATGTAAAGTGTTGGAAACAAGATGCGATCCGATCAGATTGCGTTCGATCGGATGGCAATCCGATCGGACGGCAATCCGATCGGACGGCAATCTGTCCCGACGATCTGACCGTTTTGAACTTGATGATTTTGATAAGTTTTGCAGTTTGCTTGAGACGGTATGACAACGTACTAAACAACGGAACCTCGTCAAGTCCCAAGTCGTCCGAACGAACAGGAATCACCCTAATCCGACCAGTCAACTGTTCTTTGACGGCTGTTCATGTTCAATCCCAAATTGGTTGCCTCTTTGATAGAAATCAGATCTCAGACCGACGCTTCACTAAGAATTGAGTAGAAGACCTGAACGAGCTCTGATTCTATCGGTTTTGAGTGCATTGAGTGTAAAAGAGTTGAAAGAAGGTTGGAAAAGCATCTTTCACTCCTTTTAACTTTGAAAATGTTTAGATCAAGATGAAAATAGTGTTAAAACATGTGGAGATGATGTAGATCTGAGTTGTTCTTGGTGGAATGAGACCAAACTTGAAGTTCATAGGAACACCATGATGACATCATCCTAGAACACCTCATATCCGTTGATTTCATGGTTAAGAGTTGAGATTCAAAGGTGAAAATGATGAAGAAGTGTGTGTAGATCATATAAGTTCAAGATTTGAGTGGAAAACTTACAAGAATCGCGATCGAGAGAAAAGTGGGATGGAACGCTGGTCGAACGAGAGAGAGCTTTCATATCACTTTGGTGATGTGACAGGGGGTATTTATAGGTAGCCAAAAGAGAAAGTGGCACATGGATCGGATCGGACGACACTTCGATCGGATGGCCATGCGATCGGATGGCCATCCGTTCGGATGATCATTCGATCGAGTGGTCATTCGATCGAGTGGTCATTCGATCGACTGATCCGGCGAGTTGGATTTTGGCGTTTCGTTTTGCGTGCTGAGCGTTGCGATGCGTTTCGAGTGAGCGATGCGATAGTATTACCCATTAGTTACACAAATAACCTAGCTACCATATCTAACATACAATCACTATAAATAACTTGCGTTTAGCGTTTGCGATTTAGATTGCGTTGTAATAGAGTTGCGATTGTGTAACGACTCACAAAAAAATGTCCTAAACCGCTCCGTAAGTGAAAACCCGAACCCGTAGAACCTTACTTTTCATAAAAATCCAAGAAAAACAATAATTTTCATCTGTCGCGGGGCGCGACAGACCTGTGGTTTCCGGATAAGCATGAGGGACACGTGTCGTCCATGTGTCAAGACCACGCCATGACTCAGCAACCTTCACACCGACCCAGACTCCCTCGCAGGCCGCGAAGGAGAAGCTGATATGCTTCGCGGGCCTCGACTCGCCCCTATTTCAGCCTATAAATAGCAGCCGATGGTTACATTTCAAAGCGTTCAATTCTTTTCTTTCTCTTGCTCTCTTGTTCTGTCATTCTAATGTCAGAACTTCTAAATCCCGAAACTCTGCTCGTTATCAGAGTAATAACTCTAATCACTGACACGATACTGTATCCGATCGATTAAAGCTGATCCAATGGATGTTTAAGTGCTGCCAATATCTGGCTATACTTTGTCAATCGTTGTGAGGGTTTCGATCTCGTGATTATCGTTAAAGTTGAAATGAGTTAATACACGAATACGAGTTCCGTTGTATCTAGAAATTAGAATTCGTAACTAGGGAGCTGTTAAACCAGAATACTTAGCGATTAAGTAAACATAGTAATTAAAATAACTTAACAATTAAGTTAACTTAGTGACTAAGAAAACTTAATGATTAAGTAAACTCAGTAGTTAAGACAACTTAATAGTTAAGTAAACTTAATGGTTAAGTAAACTTAATAGTTATGTAAAACTCAGCGGTTAAGAAAACTTAATAGCTAAGGAAACTTAAAAGGAAAGGAAACTTAACAGCTAAGTAAGCTATTTAATTAATTGGCTATGTAACATTAATTAAGCTAAGAAAGATTAATTAATCGGCTAAGTAAGATTAATTAAGCTAAGTAAGATTAATTAATCGGCTAAGTAAGATTAATTAAACTAAGTAAGCTATTTAATTAATCGGCTAAGTAAGATTAATAACTAAGTAAATTAAACACCTAAATAGATATATATGAGGAAGGTGCAAGGAAGGTAATAAGAGGATATATATGTGGGTAGGAAGCTTCCTAGAAAATGTATAGGTAACTTTCTAGAAAAGTATATAGGAAACGTCCTGGAAATTTCATATTTCCTACCTATAAATAGAAAGCTTAGGATTCATTTTTTTTGCTCATTCTTTCTATTCTTCTCTCTATACGTTGGTGTTCTAACCAATAATCACCGAGACAATATTCTGTCCGATCGATTCGGGAACCAACTAACGAATACCAAAGTGCTGTCTAAATAAGACTATACTTTGTGAATTTCGTTAAGGTTCTGATCTCGTGACCATCGTTAGGTTTGATGTGGTTTTACACTAATACGTATTCCACTCTGTTAAACCAAATGTTTAACTACCAGAAACTCTAAACTATACACTCACAATCAAACAAGATGAAGACATAGAATCAAGAGGCTTGTGAAATCAAGACTGCATGCTTATAATGTGAGTCATTCTCTTTTTATCAAATTGTTTCCAAAACCTTATTTATTTTCAAAGTTATAATTACAGGGATTAAGTCTTTGTAATCTTCAATTACTACCGGTATGTGGGGTTTTGTATACATTACTTGATAATCTTCACCATTGGACAACGGGTTAGCCAATGGGTCATATGACCATAGTCACAGATCCGGTCGAGTGACAAATACCGATTTGGGGTAATTGGTTGATATATAAACATTGTAATCGCTCTTAATACTGTAAATTATAACAAATGTGTTTTTATACAAAATGAATGAACTCGCCAGTATTTCCTGTTGAAAAAATGTTTTTAAAACGCGTTTCAGGTGATTACAGTAGATCGGAATAAGATTTGTGATACGGCACCGAAAGGCTTAAAGAAGTGGCTTATTTTATCAATTTAATTAAATTAAGCAAACATTGTTTCATATATTCGGGTTTATCCCATATTAAAGCTACCTTTGTAAAACATAGATTTATTTCCATCTGTGTAATAAATAAAATCCGGTGTTTCTAAACTCTGATATTTTTCCTAACTCACGGTCCTGATTCCGCTGCAATGTTTCTAAAATAACCACCGGTACCACTTGACTGCTCGTGGCTCCCGTCCAGTGTGTGGTCGGGGGTCGTGACAGAAGGTGGTATCAGAGCCACTAGTTTAAGCAATTGGGTGTTGTAATAATACATAAGCTTGAACGATAGAGTTAGGAAGTTGTTATTAACTGGTAGCACCCAGGATGGTATTTAGACTTGAACCTAAGAAAAATGCCTTAGTATAAGCTTCGAGATAAGCTAATTACTTTCTTTGATAAAATGTAATGGGTATCGGTATGCCGTGAGGATGACTAGAACGTTGCAAGTATGGTAAATAAGCAATAACACTTGGCCACTGTTATTTCTTATTTATTGGTACTACTGGGTTTTGGAATATTATCCATCATGTGAATACTAAATTACTTGTTCTCTGATGAAAGTCCTAATAAAGGATGCGTTTTCAAAATCATGAATTGAGAAAATTCTATTTATGGGAAATACAATGATAACTACCTCTCCGGCAAGAACCGGGTAAGATGGGGTTACCTTTCCGGCGAGAAACGGGTAAGATTGGGTGTATAAGATGTCAAACAAGTGACAAAATTCCTTAATAGTATCATGACATGATATCCGACTTGTTTTTGGAAATATGAATATGTTAAATACATTGAACTTATAAATGATATGTATATTACAATATGTGAAATATATGATTATATAGATATGTATATCTATAAGGAAATCCAAAAACCATAAGGATTGACAATTTAGCATAAATCACGAGCATGTGTGTCAATAATAATTCTAGAATTCTTTATTAGGAATCTCTCGTATACATCTATAATTCCGATATCAAACATTATTTCTTTTGATTATCAGTCTCATAACTCGTGCGGCAATATGAACGACAGGAACCCTTTAAGTTGGGACGCCATCGAAAGTATAAGAATTCCCTTTGCATTACCTTATTAACGCAGTAGGAAACTTGTAACTAAAAATCGTGCTAGGCACAAAACGTCTACAAACTTACGCTAATAAGAGTAATTCTACTTTCTTTAAGAACTCTTGCAAAGATAAAAGTAACCACGAATAGATGCACTTACAAAGACTTTTCACCTATAGTCCTACTAAGATTACCAGTAATAAAGAAGCTGTTACAAAATATATGGACTGCAAAGGACGAAAGTTGTCCAAACCATTAGTATATATGTTAAGAAGAATGAAGTAATGTATGCTTCAAAATTTAGACATTAAGACCCGATCTTCAAAACACATGATCACGACGTATGCCATGAAATGGAAATAATGAAAAGAACTGACAGAAAGGAAAATTTTGTCTGCTTCATAAAAAGGAACAAATGGCAACGATGATTCCTGAGGTGATTGCTGAATTAGGTTGAGATTTCAAGCCAACCAGAGAAGTGACCACAAGGAAATAAGACAGACCAGCCGACAAAGTTCGTCTCTGTGATGAAAGCTGCGAGTTATACACGAAAGTAAGACATAGCGTATATGGTCTCGGAGTTCATTAACACTAGAGGCATGGAACTGAAAGAAATTCGAGCCGACGTTTTCCCAGAGGATCTACTTGGACTATCACCTGATCATGAGGAGAAACTCTGAATTTATCTGAGACTAGGAACAACACCGATTGTTATATCACAAAAGTTAAGACTAATGTAGTAGTTGATGCTTTAAGTCATAAGTTTCGTAAGAAGCCGAAACAAGTATGTGCTCTTAGATTAAACTTACGGATAAATTTAATGGAACAATTAAAGAGTACCCAAGAAACAGCAATCAAGGATGACGCTGAACGATTATAAAGGGATGGAATGAGAAAAAAAAACTGATGGAATTTGGAAATTCCATAAAGAATTTGGAAACCTATCTAAGGAAACATACCTAATTCTTAGGAAAGCTCATCAGACTAAGTATATAATGCATCATTAAAAAGGGGTATCAATGTTTGAATAAAAATTGAGGATAGATAGGAATGAAGAATGATGTAGCAAGTTACAAGTATTTAGCAAGTTAAAACAACCGTAGAACCCTTTAGGTTTACCTCAGCAATTAGAAATGCAAGTATGGATATGAGATTGATAACAATGGATTTTGTTACCAAATTACCCAACATAAGAAAATGTAACGACACAATCTGGAAGATTGTGGATCGACTAACCAAGTTAGTTAAATCTCTACCAAATTGAAGAAAACCCTTTAGTATAAAACGCTTAGTTAAGTTGTGTAGGGATAAAATGGTCCCATTACACAGAATCCCGTTATCTTTTGTATTAAATCAAGATAGTCAATTCATTTCTCATTTCTGGAGAAAATTTAACTCAACTTATTTTAAGCAGTGTAAAGGAACACTACAAACATAGAATGACATGCTAAGTAATGTGTGATAAATATTTGTGCAAGTAGGACTCCCACTTATCATCATAAGATTCTCCCATAGTTAGTGTTGCTCATTTAAAGCACTTTATGGATAATAGTACCATCCAGTCCGTTGAACAGAAAAATGAGAAAGGCGACTATCAGGCTATGAGATCGGCAAACCATTGGAATTTAAATCAGAGAAAGGATATTACTAAAAGTCTCTCCGAGAATAATCAGATGCGGCAAGAAAGAAAAGTAAGTCTAAAATTTGTTGAACCGATTGGAATCATTAAGCAAATTGGATCAGTAGCTTATCAGCAAGAGTTACCAGAAGAAATGACAGGACTACATGCAACTTAAGAAACGCCTAGCTGAAAAATCTTCACTTATACCTCTTCAAGATATAGAGGTAAATGAATTGAAGGACCTTACAAGTCAAAGATAAGAATCTCAAAGCATAGAGAATAGTTCTGGTCAAAGTAAGATGGAATTCAAAGCAAAGACCAGAATATACTTGGGAACTAGAATCAGAGATGAAAAGAAAATATCCATACTTTTTCGAGTAAATATGGAGGACGAGATTTTTAAACAAGGTGGGGAGGAAGTAACGACTCACACAAAAATGTCCTAAACCGCTCCGTAAGTGAAAACCCGAACCCGTAGAACCTTACTTTTCATAAAAATCCAATAAAAACAATAATTTTCATCTGTCGCAGTTCGCGACAGATTTAGAAGAGGTCTTCGCGGGGCGCGACAGACCTGTGGTTTCCGGATAAGCATGAGGGGCACGTGTCATCCACGTGTCAAGACCACACCATGACTCAGCAACCTTCACACCGACCCAGACTACCTCGCGGGCTGCGAAGGAGAAGCTGATATGCTTCGCGGGCCACGACTCGCCCCTATTTTAGCCTATAAATAGCAGCCGATGGTTTCATTTCAAAGCGTTCAATTCTTTTCTTTCTCTTGCTCTCTTAATCTATCATTCTAATGTCAGAACTTCTAAATCCCGAAACTCTGCTCGTTATCAGAGTAATAACTCTAATCACTGACACGATACTGTATTCGATCGATTAAAACTGATCCAATGGATGTTTATGTGCTGCCAATATCTGGCTATACTTTGTCATTCATTGTGAGGGTTTCGATCTCGTGATTATCGTTAAAGTTGAAATGAGTTAATACACTAATACGAGTTCCATTGTATCTAGAAATTAGAATTCGTAACTAGGGAGCTGTTAAACCAGAATACTTAGCGATTAAGTAAACATAGTAGTTAAAATAACTTAACAATTAAGTTAACTTTGTGACTAAGAAAACTTAATGATTAAGTAAACTTAGTAGTTAAGACAACTTAATAGTTAAGTAAACTTAATGGTTAAGTAAACTTAATGGTTATGTAAAACTTAGCGGATAAGAAAACTTAATAGTTAAGGAAACTTAAAAGGAAAGGAAACTTAACAGCTAAGTAAGCTATTTAATTAATCGGCTAAGTAAGATTAATTAAGCTAAGAAAGATTATTTAATCGGCTAAGTAAGATTAATTAAGCTAAGTAAGATTAATTAAGCTAAGTAAGATTAATTAATTGGCTAAGTAAGATTAATTAAGCTAAGTAAGCTATTTAATTAATTGGCTAAGTAAGATTAATTAACTAAGTAAATTAAACACCTAAATAGATATATATGAGGAAGGTGCAAGGAAGGTATAAGAGGATATATATGTGGGTAAGAAGCTTCCTAGAAAAAGTATAGGAAACTTCCTAGAAATGTATATAGGAAACTTCTTGGAAATTTCATATTTCCTACCTATAAATAGGAAGCTTAGGATTCATTTTTCTTTGCTCATTCCTTCTATTCTTCTCTCTATACGTTGGTGTTCGAACCAATAATCACTGATACGATATTCTGTCCGATCGATTCAGGAACCAACTAATGAATGCCAAAGTGTTGTCTAAATAAGACTATACTTTGTGAATTTCGTTAAGGTTCTAATCTCATGACCATCGTTAGGTTTGATGTGGTTTTACACTAACACGTATTCCACTCTATTAAACCAAATGTTTAACTACCAGAAAATCTAAACTATACACTCACAATCAAACAAGATGAAGACATAGAATCACGAGGCTTCTTAAATCAAGACTACATGCTTATAATGTGAGTCATTCTCTTTTTATCAAATTGTTTCCAAAACCTTATTTATTTTCAAAGTTATAATTACAGGGATTAAGTCTTTGTAATCTTCAATTACTGCCGGTATGTGGGGTTTTGTATACATTACTTGATAATCTTCACCATTGGACAACGGGTTAGCCAATGGGTCATATGACCATAGTCACAGATCCGGTCAAGTGACAAATACCGATTTGGGGTAATTTGTTGATATATAAACATTGTAATCGCTCTTAACATTGTAAATTATAACAAATGTGTTTTTATACAAAATGAATGAACTCGCCAGTATTTCCTGCTAATAAAATGTTTTTAAAACGCGTTTTAGGTGATTACAGTAGATCGGAATAAGATTTGTGATACGGCACCGAAAGGCTTAAAGAAGTGGCTTATTTTATCAATTTAATTAAATTAAGCAAACATTGTTTCATATATTCGGGTTTATCCCTTATTAAAGCTACCTTTGTAAAACATGGATTTATTTCCATCTGTCTAATAAATAAAATCCGGTGTTTCTAAACTCTGATATTTTTCCTAACTCATGGTCCTAATTCCGCTGCAATGTTTTTAAAATATCCAACGGTACCACTTGACTGCTCGCGGCTCCCGTCCAGGGTGTGGTCGGGGGTCGTGACAGAAGGTGGTATCAGAGCCACTAGTTTAAGCAATTGGGTGTTGTAATAATACCTAAGCTTGAACAATAGAGTTAGGAAATTGTTATTAGCTGGTAGCACCCAGGATAGTATGTAGACTTGAACCTAAGATAAATGCCTTAGTATAAGCTTTGAGATAAGCTAATTACTTGCTTTGATAAAATGTAATGGGTATCGGTATGCTGTGAGGATGACTAGAACGTTGCAAGTATGGTAACTAAGCAATAACACTTGGCCACTGTTATTTCTTATTTATTGGTACTACTGGGTTTTGGAATATGATCCATCATGTGAATACTAAATTCCTTGTTCTCTGATGAAAGTCCTAATAAAGGATGCTTTTTCAAAATCATGAATTGAGAAAATTCTATTTATGGGAAATACAATGATAATTACCTCTCCGGCAAGAACCGGGTAAGATGGGGTTACCTCTCCGGCGAGAACCGGGTAAGATGGGGTGTATAAGATGTCAAACAAGTGACAAAATTCCTTAATAGTATCATGACATGATATCTGACTTGTTTTTGGAAATATGAATATGTTAAATACATTGAACTTATAAATGATATGTATATTACAATATGTGAAATATATGATTATATAGATATGTATATCTATAAGGAAATCCAAAAACCATAAGGATTGACAATTTAGCATAAATCACGAGCATGTGTGTCAATAATAATTCTAGAATTCTTTATCAGGAATCTCTCGTATACATCTATAATTCTGATATCAAAAATTATTTCTTTTGATTATCAGTCACATAACTTGTACGGCAATATAAACGACAGGAACCCTTTAAGTTGGGACGTCATCGAAAGTATAAGAATTCCCTTTGCATTACCTTATTAACGCAGTAGGAAACTTGTAACTAAAAATCGTGCTAGGCACAAAACGTCTACAAACTTACGCTAATAAGATTAACTCTACTTTCTTTAAGAACTCTTGCAAATATAAAAGTAACCACGAATAGATGCACTTATAAAGACTCTTCACCTATAGCCCTACTAAGATTACCAGTAATAAAGAAGCTCTTACGAAATACATGGACTGCAAAGGACTAAAGTTATCCAAACCATTAATATATATGTTAAGAAGAATGAAGTAATGTATGCTTCAAAATTTAGACATTAAGACCCGATCTTCAAGACACATGATCACGACGTATGCCATGAAATGGAAAGAATGAAAAGAACTGACAGAAAGGAAAATTATGTCTGCTTCATAAAAAGGAACAAATGGCAACGATGATTCCTGAGGTGATTGTTGAATTAGGTTGAGATTTGCAAGCCAACCAGAGAAGTGACCACAAGGAGACAAGACAGACCAGCCGACAAAGTTCGTCTCTGTAATGAAAGTTACGAGTTATACACGAAAGTAAGACATAACGTATATGGTCTCAGAGTTCATTAACACTAGAGGCATGGAACTGAAAGAAATTCCAACCGACGTTTTCCCAGAGGATCTACTTGGACTATCACCTGATCATGAGGAGAAACTCAGAGTTCATCTGAGACTAGGAACAACACCGATTGTTATATCACAAAAGTTAAGACTAATGTAGTAGTTGATGCTTTAAGTCATAAGTTTCATAAGAAGCCGAAACAAGTATGTGCTCTTATATTAAACTCACAGATAAATTTAATGGAACAATTAAAGAGTACCCAAGAAACAGCAATCAAGGATGATGCTGAAGGATTATAAAGGGATGGAATCAGAAAAAAAGAAACTGATGGAATTTGGAAATTCCATAAAGAATTTGGAAACCTATCTAAGGAAACATACCTAATTCTTAGGAAAGCTCATAAGACTAAGTATATAATGCATCATTAAAAAGGGGTATCAATGTTTGAATAAGAATTGAGGATAGATAGGAATGAAGAATGATGTACCAAGTTACAAGTATTTAGCAAGTTAAAACAACCGTAGAACCCTTTAGGTTTACCTCAGCAATTAGAAATGCAAGTATGGATATGAGATTGATAACAATGGATTTTGTTACCAAATTACCCAGCATAAGAAAATGTAACGACACAATCTGGAAGATTGTGGATCGACTAACCAAGTTAGTTAAATCTCTACCAAAGTGAAGAAAACCCTTTAGTATAAAACGCTTAGTTAAGTTGTGTAGGGATAAAATAGTCTCATTACACAGAATCCCGTTATCTATTGTATTAAATCAAGATAGTCAATTCAGTTCCCGGAAAAAATTTAACTCAACTTATTTTAAGCAGTGTAAAGGAACACTACAAACATAGAATGACATGCTAAGTACATGTGTGATAAATATTGGTGTAAGTAGGACTCCCACTTTTCACTCATAAGATTCTCCCATAGTTAGTGTTGCTCATTTAAAGCACTTTATGGATAATAGTACCATCTAGTCCGTTGAACAGAAAAATGAGAAAGGCTACTATCAGGCTATGAGATCGGCAAACCATTGGAATTTAAATCAGAGAAAGGATACTACTAAAAGTCTCTCCGAGAATAATCAGATACGGAAAGAATTAAAAGTAAGTCTAAAATTTGTTGAACCGATTGGAATCATTAAGCAAATTGGATCAGTGGCTTATCAGCAAGAGTTACCAGAAGAAATGACAGGACTACATGCAACTTAAGAAACACCTAGCTGATAAATCTTCACTTATACCTCTTCAAGATATAGAGGTAAATGAATTGAAGGACCTTACAAGTCAAAGATAGGAATCTCAAAGCATAGAGAATAGTTCTGGTCAAAGTAAGATGGAATTCAAAGCAAAGACCATAATATACTTGGGAACTAGAATCAGAGATGAAAAGAAAATATCCATACTTGTTCTAGTAAATCTCGAGGACAAGATTTTTAAACAAGGTGGGGAGGATGTAACGACTCACACAAAAATGTCCTAAACCGCTCCGTAAGTGAAAATCCGAACCCGTAGAACCTTACTTTTCATAAAAATCCGAGAAAAACAATAATTTTCATCTGTCGCGGGCCGCGACAGATTTAGAAGAGTCTTCGCGAGGCGCGACAGACCTGTGGTTTCCGGATAAGCATGAGGGACACGTGTCGTCCACGTGTCAAGACCACTCCATGACTCAGTAACCTTCACACCGACCCAGAATGCCTCGCGGGCCACGAAGGAGAAGCTGATATGCTTCGCGGGCCGCGACTCGCCCCTATTTCAGCCTATAAATAGCAGCTGATGGTTTCATTTCAAAGCGTTCAATTCTTTTCTTTCTCTTGCTCTTGCTCTCTTGTTCTGTCATTCTAATGTCAGAACTTCTAAATCCCGAAACTCTGCTCGTTATCAGAGTAATAACTCTAATCACTGATACGATATTGTATCCGATCAATTAAAACTGATCCAATGGATGTTTAAGTGCTGCCAATATCTGGCTATACTTTGCCATTCGTTGTGAGGATTTCGATCTCGTGATTATCGTTAAAGTTGAAATGAGTTAATACACTAAATATATGTGAGTATGTTTAAATTTTTATTTCCATGGTAGATCAAAACCACCAATATCATCACAATAATAGCCACCACAACCATCACAACCACCAACATCACAATTGTCAAAACCAAAGTTGAAAAAAGTAAAAAAGAGGCTCAGATTCAAACATCCTCATCGCCATAATCAACAAAGCACGACTCAATGCCGCTACGGTTGCAACCGGAGTTGCCATGCCAAGTAGCAGCCATCATCATCACCGGATAGAACACTCACATGCAACAACCTTCGAAAACAGTTGATCAAATAAAGACCAACAATCCGACAAACAGCAGCGCTGACAAGGCGCCGCCACGCAACCACCTGGTTCCAACACATTTCCGCCGTCACTCCGTTACCAGAACCGGTAGTTAGTCAGGATGTCTGATTTTATAGATGTAAATCGGATTTAAAGCCAAAATAAACCCACAAAAGCTAAAAAAACAAACCATACCTAACACAAACACACAATACAAGGTTCCACAAAATCCGTCGTGGCTCCGCCACCGTACGTGGTAGCCGGCTACCATGCCGATCAGTCCGCCATGCTCTCTATCTCTCTCTCTCTCTCTCTCATCATCTCTACTTACACACATATGTGTGTGTTTGTTTGGGGTTTACCTCAGACGTTATATGGAAAAGGAGAAGAGATATAAAGTTGGAGAAAGAAAGAAATCTCTGGAGTTGTGCTTAAAACCAAGCAATGCCACAAAAGTCAAGAAACTAGCCCATATGGCTTCAAAAGAAAGCAAAACAAAGGTTAAGCATACCACAATTGTAAGAAAAAAGTAAAAAAGAGGCTCGGATTCAAAATCCTCATCGCCATAATCAACCAAGCACGACGAGTTGCCATGCCAAGTAGCAACCATCATCATCACCGGATAGAACATTTGTATGCAACAACCTTCCAAAACAGTTAATCAAATAAAGACCAACAATCCGACAAACGGCAGTGCTGACAAGGCGCCGCCACACAACCACCATGGTTCCACCACATTTCCGCCGTCACTCTGTTACCAGAACTGGTGGTTGGTCAGGATGACTGATTTTATAGATGTAAATTGGATTTAAAGCCAAAACAAACCAACAAAAGCTAAAAAACAAACCATACCTTACACAAACACACAATACAAGGTTCCACAAAATCCATCATAGCTCCGCCACCATACGTTGTGGCCGGCCACCGTGCCAATCAGTCGGGCACACACGCGCGCTCTCTCTCTCTCTCTCATCATCTCTACTTACATATGTGTGTGTTTCAGAAATCAGAAGAAACAAACAACAACCAACTCCTCTGGCGAAACTCACCGGACTTCTTCATTGGCCCTCTCTCTCCTCCACTTTCACCTCCTTTACAAACCGTATTGTGATGCGATGGATATCTTTAGAAAGAGAGAAAGTAGAGAGAAAGAGAAAAGTGCAGATGTTATAGAGAGAGAAGAAAATGGGTTTAAAAACCCAAAGTGGGTACAACCCACTCAACCATGGGTACACCTCTCAAATGCACACAACACTAAGAAAACAAAGTGTACAACCTTTAATGCAACAAAATGTTGCAAATTATACTATTATATAATATATAATATATAATATAATTATACTATATATAATAGGACTCCAAACCATGACGTTTACATAAGTTCAAACAGTTAGGCCATGTGTAGTCATAAAGCCCCTTTGTGGGCGTTATGCGACACGTGTCGTGCCACGTCACACAGGGGCTTTATGGGGGATTATGTCACTAGAGCCCGTAGTCATAAAGCACCTACCTTATCATTACTCAATTAATTAATTTTCAATTTTTTTGAATTGATTTCTAAGTTTTTAAAATTAAAAACCATTCCATTAAATAAAAAAAATTACAATAAAATTAAAAAAAAACATTAAAATAAAAAAAAAACATTACACTAAAAAAAACAATACATTTATTCTTCGTCTTCATCATCGTTCCCTCCTTCTTCTTCTTCGTTTTCTACAGCATCCAAACCTACGTCTTCAAAGTTCCCGGCTTCGAATTCCTCAACTTCTTCTTCCTCGGAATCTTCCTCGTCGCCACCATCGTGTCGAATTGGGCGAATTGCCCAAGCATGCTTGACCAAATCCATGAACCGGTGTGGGATCAAAATAGTCTTTCATCAAACGCTCGTTCGCGGCTTCACGATCTCGCAAGATATAGGTGCGCCTCAAAATGGGTCGTGGAGGAGAAGGCCAAACGTGTTCCATTGCTTGTATCACGAGAGTACCTGCACTCGTAACTGCTTCTTCCTCCTTCGCGATTTCTTCGGGTGAAAAAAATCTTCGGTAAATATCGGTGAACGAATCTTCCGATAGAGAACTCATTTTTTTTAGATTATAGTGGGAGTAGTTTCTATACTTTTATAAAATAAATATAGAGAAGAATGGAATAAGATGTGATGAATTGTAAAAAAAATGGGAGATGTGGGATGTATTTATAGATTGGAAATTGAAATATATTTTTTTTTAAGTTTTTGACCGTTCAACGGTCATCTTTTTCAAATTCTTCTCCTCAAAACGCCGCTATTGCTATGGCGCTCCACCCAAAATTGACCCCATAGCGCCGTCCGTCTTGGTGTTTAGGACGCTATAGGGCGCAATCGGCCAAAAAAACCCGCACATAGCGCCCCATTACGAACGGACTTACCACCTTCCAAACCAATTAACCTAGTGTCTATGTGTGTATATATTAAATAAGTGAATAACAAACTTTATAACGTTTATTGAAATAATCTCTCTCTGCCGAACCCTAGCCTCCGCTGAGTTGCTCGACGATGAAGGCACAATCTAGTTAGTGGTCGGAGTTATATCGGTCTGCATATAGCGTGCAACCTTGATTAAACTCTTCCCCCTAATTGTTTTTGCTCGAATCCATTCGCTTCTTAGGGTCGGTTAGTTTTCTGTTTGGTTGTATGGCGGGGAGAGGAATGGTGGATGAGGAATGGAGAGATGTGCCGTCTAAACGAAACAACAAGGGAGGGAACAAGGAGAAAAGGAATGATATCAACGTCACGAAGTACTATGTCTCCAATCTTCCATTTGGATGTACCCCGTGGGAGGTTGCAGAATTTTTAGGGTTTTATGGGGAGGTAACAGATACATACGTTGCTCGGAAAAATGATAAGGAAGGAAACATATTTGGTTTTGTCTCCTTTAGAAACGTCAAGAATGCTAAAGAACTGGAGCATAGGATGAACGGAGTGAAAATGCGTAAGTTTATTCTCAAGGTTAATATAGCAAAATTCGCTTTTGAAAACGTTGGTCTATTTGAGGAAGAGAGGTCGTCTAAGAGTAAGAACAAAACAGAAACCAACGGGAAGGAGCATTGCCATTTGGATAATCTTCATCAGAAGTGGGCTGGAGGCAACAGTAAGGTTTTGCAGAAAGAAGGACGATCGTTTGCAGACCTTTTCAAAGGGAGAGGTAATGACAGTGGTGCTGCTTCATCCAGGAATTATTGCTCCACAGAGAAGACCATTTTGATACCGGAGGATGTCAGTGCGTTCCATTATTTACACAGCAGTGCTCTGGTTGGCAGATCAGTGGACATTAATACACTTAATAAAATGTACAGAATATTATGGGAATGAGGTTTTGCAGGGGTCGCTATTCATTATGTGGGAGGGTTATCTCTTATGTTGAGTTTCAAGAATCAGGAGGCTACTGCAGATTTTCTGTTAATGCAAGATGTTTGGAGGTAATGGTTCACAGCGTTGGATATGTGGGAAGGGCAATCCTTAGCGTTCGAAAGGGTAGCATGGCTCAATGTGTTTGGTGTCCCTTTACATTTAGCAGATAATTCAGTTTTCAACGATATAGCAAGACAATTTGGGACTATAGTTAAGCCTGCTCAGTTGTCTATCGATGATGATGATCTGTCTATGGCATGTGTGGGAGATTTGGTCGGAGACGGAAAGGAAATAAAAGATAAGGTTACCCTTAAGTGGAAGAACAAAAGCTTTTAAGTCTGGATATCTGAGGTTAATGACGTATGGATTCCCGAGTGCATGGGAGTGGTGGGTCTGAAGAACGATGTTTTGTCGGAGGAGTCCGTTCCCCAGTCGTCGGAGTTTCCTCCGGTGGAAGATGAGAAAACGATGGGGTATGAAAAGCCGAGTGTATACGAAGAGGTGGGGTTGCATGAGAATTTTCATGGGAACCACAACATCTTCTCGGGTACTATGACTAGGGAGGTGGGGCCTGAGGAGAACTCTCAAGTGGAGAGAGAATATGGCGGTTTTGTGTGTCCTATGTCTGATCTTGGTAAAAAAAAAAGAGAATGCCCAAAATCAGAAGTCCACTTAGGGATAAGTCCAACAGTGATAATAATAGCCCGTCTGAGGTGGGGAGGCCCAACAAAAGGCCTAGACCTTCGTCTAGTGACCCTTTTGACTTAAACAGATTCATCGATAACTGGAAGTCCTTATCCGAAGCTGGTAATAATGTTCAAGGTTTTCCTTCTCAACAAACCGGTAGGGATATTGACCTTAATTAGATGGCGTCTTCTTCGAACTCTTCTGGGAGGAAGCATCAGAAAGGAACAGCAGCTAAAGAGACCTCGTCTGTGGGGACGACAACCAATCTGGGTAACGCTACTCCAGGTAATTTCGATGCTGAAATTGGTGCCACTGTAGAGGTGGGAGAAAAATTAGGAGTGTCTTTCCGGAATCATGAACAGTTTGTGAGAGAGACTTTAATTGGTGAAGGAATTAATGGGGTTTACCAATGATTCTTCTTTCCCTTAATGTCAGGGGTTTGGGGGTAGAGAAAAAATCGCTTGGGTTAGTTCTTTGAAAAAATCCCATAAATTCAGTTTTTTGTGTTTAGAAGAAACGAAGCAGAGTGATTTGGCTAGTTTTGATTTATCAAAACTATGGGGGAATAGGGACTTTGGTTCGGATTCGGTGGGATCCGTCGGCCAGTCAGGTGGATTATTGTGTATGTGGGATACTGGGAGTTTTGATTTTAGCAGCTCTGTAAAAAAAGGAACTTTATCATTATTAAAGGTAGATTAAAAGGGTATAATGAATCGATTAGTGTGGTGAATGTTTATGCTCCCCAAAGTATAAGGGCGAAACAGGAGCTTTGGGATGATATCTCTGCGGAGATGGCGTTAGAGGATGGTTTGTGGTTAGTTGCCGGAGATTTTAATGCGGTTAGGTATCGGGAAGAAAGAAGGAACAGTGAATTTAAACTGGCGTGTGCGAGAAACTTTAATAGTTTTATTTTCAATATGGGCCTTTTGGAATACAATATGGTGGGTAATCATTTCACTTGTGTCAGAGACAGTGGCAGAAAGCATAGCAAGATCGACAGGGTGTTGGTGTCCTCTAATTTTTTTAACAAATGGCCGGAGGCGTCCCTCAGAGTGTTGCATAATCTCCACTCGGATCATAGACCGTTACTGTTATCCTTAAGCTCTTTGAATTTTGGGCACAAACCTTTTAGGCTCTTTAACTCTTGGCTGTACAAAGATGGGTTTGATGATGTTGTAAGGTCGGCTGCGGCCAATTTCAATTTTGAGGGGGAGCCAGATCTTTTTTTAACCAAGAAACTTGCATTCATTCGATCGAAAATCAAGACATGGAGGGATAAAATGATTAAGAAAAAAGGAGAGGAGGAAAGAAGGGTAAGAGATGAGCTGGAAACATTAGAAGAAGTTATGGAAAGTAGGAGTTTGTCGGAAGAAGAGGAGTGGATATACGAGGAAAGTAACAAAGTGCTCAAGGAGTTGAGCTTTAGAAAAGGGGAAGATTTAAGGCAAAGGTCAAGAATCAAATGGGCTATTGATGGGGATGAGAACTCTAGGTTTTTCCATGGTGTTATCAATAAGCGAAAAGCTTCGAACTCGATACCGGGGTTAAACGTTAACGGAAACTGGGTAACAACTACGCCGTCTAAGGTCAAGAAGGAGGTTATGAATTTTTTTAAGAAAAAATTTGTTGAAACCCGTAAGAATAGGCCGGTTATCTCTTGTAATGGTATGAGATCCTTGTCTTCTTCGGATCAGGAAGTTCTTGTGGAGAGGTTCTCTAGTAAGGAAATTAAGGAGGCAGTTTTTGAGTGTGGTGACGATCGTGCCCCAGGGCCTGACGGTTTTACTATGAAGTTTATTAAGAATTTTTGGGATATTTTTTAACCGGATTTCAAAAACTTGATGGATTTCTTTCACAAAGAAGGCAGAACTAATGTGGGTTGTGGATCCTCATTCATTACCCTTGTCCCGAAAACTAAAGACCCGGTGGAGCTCAACAACTATAGGCCAATTAACCTGGTTGGAATTATTAGTAAAGTTATTTCCAAGATCCTCACTAACCGGTTAAAGATGGTGGTTTCGAATGTTATTTCGGAATCTCAATCGGCGTTTTTGAAAGATAAATTTATTCTTGATGGGCCGCTTATTGTGATTGAATTAATTACTTGGTGTAAGAAGAGCAAGAGGAAGGCGTTCCTTCTAAAGATCGACTTTGAAAAAGCATATGACAATGTCAATTGGTCTTTTATTATGGATGTCATGAAACATATGGGATTCCCGGAGCTATGGTGCAATTGGATATGGGGGATTCTCAATTCCGCGAGATCTTCGGTTTTGGTTAATGGATCTCCTACTTTCGAGTTCAAGTGCGAGAAAGGGATGCGTCAAGACGACCCTATTTCACCATTCATTTTTCTGATCGTTATGGAAGCTCTTTCGTTTTTGCTTGATAAGGCTAAGGAAGAAGGAATATTGAAAGGCATTTCTACTCCGAACGAAGGCTCGTCTATCTCTCATCTGTTGTTTGCCGAAGATGCCATTATTCTGGGGGAGTGGTCCTCGAAGAATGTCTTGAACGTTGTTAGAATCCTTTGGGTTTGAAAATCAATTTGTCCAAGTCTAATCACTACGGTTTGGGGGTGGAAGGAGGGGAGGTTGAGGATATGGCGTCTAGTGTAGGGTGCAAAGCGGATAATATTCCGTTTCGTTATTTGGGTATAATGGTTGGAGCTAATATGAGTAATTTTAACAATTGGAAGCCGGTGTATGATGTTTTTGAAGCCAGATTATCGAGATGGAAGGCGGACTCTCTTTCTATTGGGGGAAGCTTAGTTCTCCTCAAGTCCGTCCTTGAAAGTCTTCCCACATATTATTTTTCGCTTTATAAAGCGCCATGCAAAGTGATAAATGATCTTGAACGTATGATAAGAATGTTTCTTTGGGGGAGTACTAGTGAAGGGCAAAAGATTCACTGGGTGGCATGGGATAGTGTATCTGCTCCAAACGACTGTGGTGGCCTCGGATTAAGCAAGCTTAAAGAGATAAACTTGGCGCTCCTATCTAAATGGTGTTGGAGGTTCAAGACCGATGGAAAAAGCATGTGGAATAAGGTTATTGCAGCGATTCACAGTGGGCCTCGGAGTTGGGATTTCTTACCGGCTATAAACAATTGGGGAGGCACTTGGAGTAAAATAGTTAAATGGATTGCTAGAGCGAAGGTGGGAGGCTCCCCGTTGAGAAGTTTCTTCAAGGGGGTCCCGGGTAAAGGAGATTCGATATCTTTTTGGCTAGACCTGTGGGCATCTAATGAGCCGTTGAAAGACCTGTTTCCGAGTTTATTTCAGATCGATGTGAATAGAAAATACAGAATTAGAGACCGAATATCTATCGGATCCGGGCAGGAGCGATTCGTTTGGAACTGGAAAAGACCTCCTGGACTAGGGACTGAATTGGAGGAACTATCTCAGTTGTATTGTTTGCTGGAGTTGTTTGTGGTGTCGGATAGAACTGATAAGTGGGTGTGGCATGGGGAAGGAATGGAGGATTTTAGTGTAGGAGTTGTCAAAAGAACTTTACTGAAAGATCAGGTGTCGAGTGGAAGTTCGAGTTTTAAGTGGTGCAAGTGGGTTCCCGCAAAGTGCAATATCTTCGCTTGGAGAACGGACCTTAATAGGATCCCTACGGTTGAAGCTTTGCGCAGAAGAAACATTAGCATTCAAGACTCGAGCTGTGGTTTTTGCTACGACGGCGAGGATACGGTGAGTCATCTCTTTACGGGATGCATTGCGGCTAATGTTCTGTGGAACTATATCAGCAGTTGGTGCCGGATTCCGCAAATCTACGCGTTCTCCTTTCAAGATCTGTTGGAAGCGCATATGTTGTGTGGGCTCAAGGACCCGGAGAAACTTATATTTCAAGGAGTGATCATCATAGCTTGTTGGAGTCTTTGGAAGACGAGGAATGAAGTGAGGTTCAGGAACAATAGTTTTAAAATTGAGAAGGTTATTAGCGAGGTGAAATCGTTGGGGTTTTTTTGGGTTAAAAATATAACGAAATTTAATAATTTATCTTGGGAAAAGTTGGTGTAAATTTGTAATTATGTAAGTGTTGTTGCGTTTTTGAGGCCTCCCGGTTTTCGGGGTGGTGTTTTTTAATGAAGTTTACATTTAAAAAAATTTAAATAGCTAGGACACATAACACGTGACGAAAAGGAATATTTATCAGACACAACGACCAGGGGGTGATACCTAGAAATTTCTAAATGGCCCCACAAATCTTACCGGATTAATTTTTTATCACTTAATTTATATTTTCTTCACCTTCAACGAAAATCCCTGTATTCGTGTCAATGTAACATATCTACAAAACCCAGATTACTCGACCCACAGAAGTCATAACCATACCTTTTAAGGTAATTATCAATTTGTCCCCATCATTATAAATTCCAAGCGAAGAAAAAAATTTGAAATAGTCCATTTGTAAAGTGACATGTATACAATATTACGAACACCAACACAAAAAAAAAAATCAGTTTGTTTAGCCCAAATATTACGTACCAACATAGAAAAAAAAAAAAAAAAAAAAAAAAAACAGTTTGTGTAGGCCGAATGTTACAAAAAGTCTAATAATAAGACAAGATACATTGAATGTTAACGTCTTGTTTGCGGTGTTTCTTTTTCTGTTTTTTTTTAACTATTAAATGAAAAGAAATCAGTTTGTTTAGCCCAAATATTACGTACCAACATAGAAAAAAAAAACAGTTCGTGTAGGCCGAATGTTACAAAAAGTCTAATAATAGGACAAGATACATTCAATGTTAACGTCTTGTTTGGGTGTTTCTTTTTCTGCTTTTTTTAACTATTAAATGAAAAGAAATTGAAATCGAATAATTTATGCATATTAAATCATGTAAAAAAGTATAAGTTGATTAACTGATAAGAATAAGTTATAAATCTACATAATTCGTGTTATTGTAGGTAAAAAAACACAGTCCGATATAAAATGATTAGAATTTAATACATGTAAATGTATTTAGCTTGATATGTATTTACATCAATCATTACTATTTTTAGATGTACCAAACTTCAAATAGTTTAATGTTCCACTCATTGGTGACTTGAACACGAGGTAACATGTTATTCATTTTTATACCATGCGTAGTGGGCAAGATCCATCCTTGGGTGTAGCAGCTCAGTCAGCAATGTAATATTATGGGTCGTTTTCTAAAATGGGTGTAGTGGGGATGTGAAGATTGTGGGGGCATTATGTTTATAATAAAATAAAATTAAAAAAAAAAACATCTAAAAAATCTTATTGGCAAAAAAAATGCAAACTCAAATGTGATTGGACAAGATCTCCCCCACCGGCGTGATTTATAAAACGCTTCAACAACAAAAAAATGCCAAACACGCCCATGCGTAGTGGCTACGGGGCGAGATTGGGTGTGATTGAGCATGAAAAACGCCCATTTGGGCAACCACTACGGGTGGTCTTATCTTCATATTTTTATCTTTATATTTTTATGAAACTGGATTCTAATAATCTTAACTTTTACCCGTTAGCCGACAATAATCTCAACTTAAGAGATTTCACCTGACAGTCCCAACTTACAAACATTTTTCCTACATCGAGCCTTCTCTAAATGAGGTCTAACCTAGTTAGTATTTTGCTGACGTGACAGCTGTAACACCCCCATCAAAGACGGAATATGTTGGGCATATAGATTGTTCAAAACTCATATCATTACTTAAAAGGTGTTATATATTTAATCATACTCAACTAAAGATTTCATACAAGAACAAATTGCCACAAGTAAACATAACAAAATAAGAAATATTATTGTCTTATTGATTTTAATCTAAGTCCATGCTTACTACGTGAATCATGTTGCTTGTCTCATACTACATTTTCTATATTATGTATAAAATAAAGAGTCAACTAACAAATTGTTGAATAAACATAGGTTTTAATACGTATAATAAAAATAAAATAGCAAATTATAAATCTATGATTAAATATAAGCATATATGAATAAATAAATTTTGCAACGACGATACCTACAAGATAAGAATAAAAAAAAGAATAACATCAGTTTCGATACCCGAATGATTTGGGCGGTTTGCCAAACTAATAGCGCTATGATCTACTTTCTTAGGCTTGGTGTTATTAATGATCAAAGCATGGTACAAATGGCAGAATAAGGCTAAAAAAAGAATAAGTTTAACACATAGCATAACGTATCACATACATATGAATTCCCATAATTTGTATAAAAGGAATTAAGGATTTACGAATAGGTATACATTATACACCTTAAACATAAATTGAAAAAAGAGGTAATAAATACTCACATGCAGTGTTGTAAAAGTCGGATTCCAAGGTCTTGTATTCGGGGAGTAGTCGGTCCTCGGAACCCCTCTGAGTCGACTTTCTCCTAGGCGGACCGAATTAGGCGCCAACGGTCAAACTCGGTCAACATCGGAGAGTAGTCGGTCTGATGATTGCTTGGGGCATTATGGGACATTATTGATTATCCCACTACCTCTTTTAACATAATGCCCAAAAATGTCAGATTGCTGACTGTAGTGCTACATGGCTCAATTATCTCCCCTCCCACTACACATGGTCTAAGAAACTATTTCACAGAGTCTGACTTTTTTTTTTGTTTTTGTTTATTTTTTAAAGTCAACGCTAACTCTTTCATATTTCCAAAAACTCACAGCAAGCTACTAGGCCAAACTACAGAGTTCTTGATGCCCATAACTAGAAAAATAAAGAGGTAAAATCGGAAAGTAATTATATCTGTTATTTTATAATTGTAAGCATATAATGACCACAAAACATATCAGTTGTGACGATTATTGAATTTTCTACTTTTGAATTTAAACGTCTTCATTTACAGTTTTATATAAACAAAGTTTATAAAATAAATATATCGAAACGAATCTTTCTTTAAAGCTTAATGTTCGAAAAAATCAAGGGGTTCAGTTTTGTTAAACAACTCAAGAACAAAGACTGACCGATAAAAAATATATCTAGTTCGTTTACGGTTTGGTCACATGCTTCCAAGGGTACAGATCGACTGTGGCTCGGGCAAATTCACAACACATTAGATACAAAGCCATTCACCAATTACCATATTATCAGGTAGCAAACATCAAACACTTTTTTTTTAACGGAAAGTTTGGATCACTGACGGACTACTGGAGTATCATCGTGCCAACAACGGAACCACCCGATCATATCCATCTCTACTAGGCATAATGCCTATACACCAATTCAGAAGGAAACCCAATAAATATGGGAAAAACCCCCTTGTAGGAATTAAACACAGAATCTATTGGTCTCAAAGTCTTATCTCACCCCCAATATGCCACTAGGCTATAAAACCATGGGCCAACATCAAACACTTAGCTGCCATATATATTTTGTTTATTATTGAGTAACTCATTTTTAAGTATGAAGTCCTTATTTAAAATTTAGTATGCACAACACTATAAATTAAACTTTCAAAAGAATATCCCGCCCCCTAGCTCAACCGGTTATCCCTATGTTGGTTAAGGTTGGGCCGGCTTCCTTCTTGGAGGTCGCCGGTTCGACTCCCGGCTGCGGCATACGGGGGGTGGGACGTCCCAATGATGGATCGTATCCTACCGAGGCATGGTGCGGTCTTGAGGGCAACCCGGTTTTACCCAGCTGTTACCCCAGTGAGTCTCTCGTGTGGGGGCAGTATGGTTTCCGGGCGGAAGTCAGCTTGCGCAACGGCAGGGGCCCGATCGAACATCGCGTCCAGAAGAGCGGGGCTGACGGGGGGATTGTCTTCGACATGAACCCAGTAACCTAGGTCCTGTACATTGAAAGTCACCTTCCAAAAAAAATTTTCAAAAGAATAAATTGGGCCTCCCACCCTCACATACTCATCTTTATTCTTTTATCCCATTTTATATCTTTGTAAAGCATGCCTCTTTCATACTATACATAACATTCACCCGTGATCACTTTTCATTATATGGTCATATATGATATACCTTAAAGACATTTATTAAGTTGAATAATAATGTTAGTATACTATTGGGATTTGATTTGATTTTCTCATATCTCTAACATATCACTACTATATATCTGGTTCCCAAAATCTTGTTATTTCCATCTTGCTATATTATTTTTTTCTATTTAATCATTGTAACCTATTTTTCCATTTATTCAATGAAAGTACGTATCCTTAGATATCAGACTTTAGATATACGCATACATATTATTATCAGGAGCGACTTTGAGGTTCTGCCAAGTGAGCCACTAGCTGCAAATGACCCATATTCTTGAGGGAGCCCAAAATTTTCTGTATGTAATTGTACTGTTAGTTAGTTCGTTACTTACAAGACACTAGAATTTGTTGGAAATTTTAGTAAAAATGGGTTTTTCACTAAATATTTTGGACATCAATGATATTTATATATGTGTTGTATAAATAATTATTTATGGGTTTGTGTTCAAACTATGTCTAAATAGAGCTAAGATAAATGGGATATTAAAGTTTGAAGTTGTATGTTTGGAACAAACAAAGATTAGAAAAATGGATTGGAGTTAATTACTGTTTTCGTCCCTGAGGTTTGTCAAAAATAACGGTTTCAGTCCATTAGTTTAAAAATTGCCATTTCAGTCCATTAGTTTCATTTTCGTAACCATTTCAGTCCTCTAACTTAACTCCATCCATTTATTTTGTTAACTTTGAGTTAACTAACTAATTCAGGGACGGTTTGCGTCAGTTTTAGAAACACAGGGACTTAAGTGTAAACTCTAAAACATTAAAACAAAAAAAATAGTAAATTCCAAAAAATCAAAAAAATTCCAAAAAACCAAACAAATTCCAAAAAATTCTAAAAAATAATAAAAATTCTAAAAACTTCTAAAAAATCCAAAAAATCCGTTTCGGCGCGAACTATTTCGAACCCGAACCGTTTCGAGCTGAACCGTTTCGACGCGAACCGTTTCGACCCGTACCGTTTCGACCCGAACCGTTTCGACCCGTACCGTTTCGAAACCGAACCGTTTCGAGCTGAACCGTTTCGAACTGAACCGTTTCGACCCGTACCGTTTCGAAGCCGAACCGTTTCAAGCCGTACCGTTTCGAACCGAACTGTGCCGTTTCGAACCGAACCCTTTCAAGCTGAACCGTTTCGAACCGAACCGTGCCGTATCGAACCGAACCGTTTCGAGCTGAACCGTTTCGAACCGAACCGTTTCTAGCTGTACCGTTTCAAACCGTACCATTTCGATGCGAACCGTTTGGACCCGAACCGTTTGGACCCGAACCGTTTCGACACGAACCGTTTCGACGCGAACCGTTTCGAAGCCGAACCGGTACGGGTCGAAACGGTTCGTCTCGAAACGGTACGGGTCAAAACGGTTCGCGTCGAAACGGTTCAGCTCGAAACGGTTCGGGTCGAAACAGTTCGCGCCGAAACGGATTTTTTGGATATTTTAGAATTTTTTAGAATTTTTTTGATTTTTTAGAATTTTTTGGAATTTGTTTGGTTTTTTGGAATTTTTTTGATTTTTTGGAATTTACTATTTTTTTGTTTTAATGTTTTAGAGTTTACACTTAAGTCCCTGTGTTTCTAAAACTGACGCAAACCGTCCCTAAATTAGTTAGTTAACTCAAAGTTAACAAAATAAATGGATGGAGTTAAGTTAGTGGACTGAAATGGTTACGAAAATGAAACTAATGGACTGAAATGGCAATTTTTAAACTAATGGACTGAAACCGTTATTTTTGACAAACCTCAGGGACGAAAACAGTAATTAACTCAATGGATTGAGATATATCACATTGTCCCACATAGGTGGGATGACAAAACTTAAAGTGGTATATAAGGAGTAACACTCCTTGTAAATTGTTTTCTTAAAGGCAAACACTAGTGAGGACCAAAGGGTGCACACATATGCGTGGGTGACATGGTCTATTGGCCCAATGTGGTGCACTTTGAACTCCGCACACCGCCTTTGTATTTTTTGCCCATGAGCGCGTGGTCAGATATATGGCGGGTCCGCTTATGGCGCACCCGCGGGTGGCGTATGCGGATGCCATGGCATGACACATGTCGATGCGGCGCGAGCTCCTTAGGCGCATGGCGCACGTCATTGGCTATGGCGAAGAATGCAAGTGGCGCGCGAGTATGGATGGCGCATGACCAGGTGGCGTCCTGGTATGCGTAGTGGCATCCGTGTGGCGCGCGACTCCATCTGGCGTGGCGTGAGATCCTTGAAGCGTGGCGCGCGGACTGGCAGGCCAGTTCAAGTGCGCCCAGGTTTGCAGCAGTAACAAAAGAGCTGGTTGGACCTGGTCAAACTAGCTATTTCAAACTGTTTAATTCGTGTCATGATGAATATGACCGTTTTTTACTAACCACTTAAGTCCATTTAATTAGAGATTAAAGTTATATTCATTATCTTGTTATTACAGGATTAATGTTTTAGTTATGACAAGATTAATGTCTTGTTTATTAATAGTTTTAATGAGGTTAAAAGTATGGGTGTATATATATGAACTTGATGGTTTATACTAAAACATACAAGAAAATTTGTACTCTCTTTAGTCTCTATTATGAACTTGATGATTCATACTAAAACACACAAGAAAATTTGTACTCTCTTTAGTCTTTAAATTTCCATAAAATCAAGAGGAGTACTCTCAAATAGAGACAACTTCATCTTTCCATCAACAATTCTAAACACCATTATACCCGGTGCAATCTCGGTTATGAGAGTTATCTCCGGCAGTACACATACTGTTCCGGTTGTTGTACCCTGGGAGACAGAACCGTCTGAGAGGAGGCGCGAAATCTGTTTTAAGGGAAGCGTATTGAACACGTGCCTCAGCCAAAACCGTCAATGACAGTTTGTTCATTCTTGCAGCGGAGGTTCGTACAAGATGGTGCGGTTAAACTTTTTCCAAAGACGTTGGCTTGAATCAAGTTTTGTACAATTAAATTTGTATATTACATTTGTTTATATAGTTTATGTAACCGATATTGTACTAGAAGAATTTCCCACAAATAACGAGAGTCTCGTTATTATATATTTTGTAATATTTTTAATAAAAAGTGAACCTAGTTCCTACAATCTTAAAGCAGACTTTCGTGAAGATTGTTACCACAATCTTAAATCCCTTCTCTACAAGGATTTAGGTTCACGGAATTTTAGAATATTAATTGGGATTTTGTTAAAATCTTGAAAATATTTTTTGGGAAATTTTTATTTAGTACAACGAGTCTGATGAATTTTATGATTGGAGTACAATCTTTAATCCGACTACCGGGTTACAAAACGACTGTTTTGATTCAAGTTTTACGTTTCATGGGTTTTTTATTCGTGTTTAGATAAACCGAACCATATACAAAATAATATGTACTTCAATATGTTTTTGAAATACTAAAATTTTCTAATGATCGTATTCGAAAAATATATTTTGTAACCCCTTACAAAAATGTTTGTAACGTTTAATGTGACACCCCAACCGATGGCGGAATCATCGGGGCACGGCACTGAGCGAAACAGATTGTCCAAGAGAATCCATAACACTATTAGTGACAGTGTAATTAACGTTCATGTCCCATACCATAAACTTATAAAGCATAAATAGTTATTACAGACATTGTTCTCAAAGACAAATAATTGTTCCGACAACTTAGATTTTTATTGAATGACGTTTCTAGACCACCTACTTCGTTCATCAAGCAAAGCATAGCATAACATCCTAAACACCTGTCACATACGTTAAAATAAAGTCAATACACATAGTGTAAATGTGAGCATACAAGTTTAATAGCATATAGTAGCGAAAAGCTGTTGGTGCATGTTTGTGACAATAGCTTAGATTTGGTCTTTGGATATCTTGTAATTAGTTAAACGATAAACAGTCAGCGGGTTTAGCTTTGTAATAGTTTGATTATAGAGTTTGGGCTAAACAAAACCCAGTTGGGTGATTGGGGAACGAAATGGGCCTAGCCCATATAGGAACCCAAGCCTAAAGTTGCAAACCTTGTGTTATATAAACAAGGTTATGCTTTAGGGTTTAGGTTGATCAGCCAAAGCAGTATTTGTGAGAGAGCAATTTCGTGAAAGGCTTGTTCTTGGACGAAATTGTGTTAGGGTTTAGATTGATTGTAATTCAGTTTGATTGATAATCAATAGAAACCCAGTTTGAAAGTGATTTTCTGTTTCTACTCATTCTGCTATATTCTGATCAAGAGGATTCCACACTCTTGATTGGAAAGACAATTCTGTGAAAGATCCATACACATCAAGGGGACCTACAATTGGTATCAGAGAATTAGGCTCTTGAAGGCTCGGTTCAGAATTGTTGGCTGCAGAAACAGGAATAAATTTTTGAAATCTTTGAAATCTGAAAATTAGGGTTTTAAAATTTTTGAAATTTTTGATAAAATTTTCGAAATTTGTTGGCTGTTTTGATTTTCTGGTTTGTTTGATTGCTGTTTTGCAGGTTTCAGGGTTTCCAGGAAAGTTTTTGGGTGATTCTGGAAGAATTTTTGGCTAAATTTCTTGAAGATTCGAAGACTGTTCTTCGTGGTTTTCCATCTGTTCTTCATAATTTTCGAAAATTTTGAGCTGATTAGGTTTTCTGATTTTGCAGATTTGTGTTGGAGAATCTTCAGAATTTCGAAAAGATTGGATTTCCATATATTACTGGCGAATTTGATTAATTTCGCAGTCTGGACCTGCGAAATTAACTGACCAGCGAAGTTATCGGCGAAATTAAATCCAAAGGCGACTTTGGTAACCGTATAATTTTCCTCAGCGAAATTATTACGGTTTTCGGCGAATTTACTGGTCGTCGTAATAGCGAAAATAAGCAGCGAATTTGGCAGCAAATTTATCAGCGAAGTTGAACCTTGATCAGCGAAATTAAACAACTAAAAGACCAGCGAAATTAACTGATTTTCCAGCGAAATTACTAGAAAAATTAAGTGGTGGAATATTTTCTGGCAAGCGTCGATAAAATTTCAGTGTTTTGCAATTAGAAATTGATCCATAGCTCGTTTGACAGAACCGTTTGGACCGTTAGATTCCTCGCATTTTTAGGGCAAAAAAAAAAAATCCCGAATACGGTTTTTGACATTATATATCATTGGATTTGTCTTTTCGAGACGATTCTAAAGGTGTAATTTGGTAACCACTGTTTTCGGAGAAATTTTGTACGGTTTTACCAGTCTGTTGCGTTAAAATGTCGAACATGACGAATTTGAATGCTCATAAGATGATGAAGGTGGAGAATTATCTTACATGGAAGGACAGCTTCCAATCATTCATTGAATATCAGGATGCACGCATGTGGATCTGTATTGAAGATGGGTACATAAACCTAACACACGATTATGAGGGCAGACCACGTAGAACAGACTATGTGAACATGCAAGAGGATGATAAAAAGATGTATATGGCTGAAAAGAGAGCCTTGGCTGAAATAAAGATGTCATTACCTGATAGCATCAAGCATACCTTCAAAAGGTACACAAATTCAAAGGATATGTGGGATGCATTACAAAAGCGATATCAGGGAAATGAGAGTGCCACTCAGGCATTCATGGCAGAGATAGTACCAGTTGATGAGGATGAAGCTACTGTGAATGATGCTGAAGCTAAAGTGGAGAATGCTGAAGCAAAAGTGGATGCTGAAGTAGAGAAAGAGAGTGAAGCTGAACAGGTTGTTCATAATGAAACCTCAGAAGTTCATGAGAAAGAGGTACAATCTAATTCTGTATGTTTGAGATGTCGTGAACTACAGGGTGAGGTTGACAGGTTGTCAACACAAAACCAAAGTCTGGTAAGCGAGATGTCAAGCATAAAAGAGTCAAACTTTTTTGCTAAAAGAAACGAATCTATATACTTGAAGAAGATAAGAGGTTATGAAAGTGAAATTGAAGCTTTAACATGCAAGTTCAATGAAAAACTTCAAGTAATAGATTTTACTCATGACATGATGGCTGAGAAAACAAAAGAGATTTCTGAAAAATGCAAAGAGTTGTCAGATGCACAACTCAAAATTGTTGAACTTGAAAAGAAATTGAGTCAATTCAGAGATTCGTCTTTTGTTATGAAACACATGATGGGTGGGTTAAAGAAGAGTAATGACAAGACCAGTGTGGGCTTCCAGGGATTTAATGAAGTTCCACCTCCTCTTAGTCATGACTATTCATTCCTGCCTAGTGAAGATGAGCTAGCAGACTTTATGGCATCGGCACCAAGTAGTTTCACATCCACATCAAGTCAAGGTGATGGATCTGAGAGTGATGATGCTAAGAAGAACAATAACAGGGAACCTTTGAAAAGGAAAAATTCACCGCCTAAGAATAAAAATCAAGCTTTTGTTAAAAAGATTAATTTTGTTCAAGGTAGTGATATGAAAAATGAAACAACTGTTATTGAAAATGAATCAAATGTAGAGTTTGCTAAAAATAAAAACAAAGAAAAATCTGAATCC
Organism: Helianthus tuberosus; assembly: GCA_030545235.1. NCBI lineage: Eukaryota > Viridiplantae > Streptophyta > Magnoliopsida > Asterales > Asteraceae > Helianthus > Helianthus tuberosus. The sequence continues at coordinate 17,929,081 of CM060412.1, read as the reverse complement.
AAGCAAACTAAACAAGGTTCATCCAAGGGATCATCACCATCTGATAAGGGATCTACCTCAGAGACTCCAGCTAAGAAGTCTTTGAAAAGGAGATCGTGCTTCAAGTGTCACATCAAAGGACATGTAGCTAGCTGCTGTCCTAACAAAAAGAGTGAAGCACAACTTAGTGAAAAACAGAGAGGGAAATTACCAGAGAAGAAAGGTGATAGTGAGGAGAAAGGTTCAAATTCTCCAAAGAAATCTGCTCCCAAGCAACCAGAGGGTGTTGCTGTTGGTGTAGACAAGGCTGAAAAAGGAACTCCACAAGTTCCTCATTTTCAAAGAAATCAACCAAGATTTCAGCCTAGATCTCCACCAGGCAGATACGAGAGACCTAGAAGTAGTTCACCTAGAATGAACAATTTTAATGGAAATACAAGTAATTTCAGAAGTCAAGGTCAATATCAAAATCGATACCAAAATAATGGTGGTCGAACTTTTTATAACAATGGCTTTAGAAATTATAACAATCAAGCTTCTTGGAATCAAAACTCAAGGTATCAAAATCAAATTCCATCAACAGGTCTGAGATCCAAGACTCCAGTTAGGAGTAATGGATATTGGATGGATGTTCCAGTGGTTGGTGAATTTGGACGACCCAAGACCATTAAGGCTTGGGTCCCCCAATCTAACTAATTTCTTAGTTGGTGTGTGCAGGAGCTGCTAAGGAGGATTATCAACTTATGTTGATAGTGGCTGCTCTAGGCACATGAAGGGGAATGTGAGATTGTTGATATATTTATATTGAATGATTTAAATTGAAGTTCAAAGTGCTGAGTCGACACACTAGATAACCTGGCAGATCTTTATACTAAAGCTTTTGACAGGGCTCGCTTTGAACATTTAGTCGAACTCAACGGGATAAGGAATCCTGAATAACTGGTTTTTCATAAGAATTTTTGTAAATATTTTACTGCTTTTCTTAAAAATAAAAAATACAAAAACATTAAAAAAAACAAAAACATAAAAAAATAGAAAATCAAAAATGAGTTATCACTGTGTGAAAAAGGAGAAATGATAGTACATCAGCAAGTTAGACTGTCACACTGAAATTGAACCTAAATTGCTTAAGTGTGATAGCAGCTTCATCATATGATGTACCAGTAGGCAAAAGCATGAAATAATCAACTTACCAATGTGATATAAACCTAAATGAACTGAATATGAGTGGGGAACACATCAGTGGTGTATGGTTTAATGACCTTAAATCTTGCGTTGATAGATTGCCAAAATCTGAAGTTTTGGGTCTTTATACTGTTATTTCATCTGGGGATATCAGGGGTGTCCTTCTGCTGCATCCAGATACATGCTGACCTAGGCACACCCAGGATATCTTAAAAGAGCTAAAAATGCCAAAACCCTGTAAATGAAGAAGCTCTCATAGAGAGTCATTCAAATGTGCAAAAAGCATAAATCGTACCAAAAAATGGTATTTGTCTTAGCCCTCGTTAGATATTTTGGTCTCTCTGCTGTACGGAAGTACTGACCTGTTCACCAATTATCTAAACGTTGAAAAACAAAACGGATGGATTCAGTATACTCACCTACTACGATGAATCTTTGTGCATACCTTGATCGCGGGGGTATATCCTGAAGTGGGACACACTAATATATCAGAAATAAAATTACCTTAACGTATCATATGGTAATGGTACTTGAAATGTTCATGCATTTTGTTTAAGAGGACAAACATACTGGTAATCGTCTTGGACTGCTTTTCATGAAAAATTAAATAAAGAATTATCTAATTGTGTGAAACAGTTTGATTTTGTTGATATGATCTTCTTACCAGTGATTCTCACAAAAATAGAGTGTTTATTGCTTTTGTATTTACTTGCTTTCAGAAAATATAAAAATACACAAATAGTGTATTTTTCTGTTTAAAAATCTTAACGTACGGAAAACTGTTATTCTTGGAGGAATTGTTACTGATAGGGGGAGACGGTGTTAGAAAGTGAGTTCAAAATTTTAAATCATGCGGGTTATAGGGTGTGTGATTAAAAAGTTTTGCGTGTTGGTGATAAGTTGAAAATGCCTAATCTGTGATACAGTTTAACTGTCTCTTGAATAATAATAATTTATTTAACTTTGTTGAAAAATTCTTATGGTTTCTCGAGATGTTTGTTTTATAGTATACAGGTTGAAGCAGTGTGTTGCTGAGAAGTTAAAGTGATGAGTTGCTGTGAAGAGATGAGAGTTTGATTGGATACATGGTAGAACCTCCTTTCTACATTACAGACAAAGTTGAAGAGTTTGAAGATTGCTATACATATGCTGAACTGGAGTTTACTCAAACGCTAAAGTTTTTGAAGATTTGGTGATTGGATGCATCAGCTTAGGGGGAGTCTGTTGCTGACAGAAGCTATTGAAGCTGAAGCTATCCAAAGACCAAAGACAGTGCAAGACTACATGAAGATTGCAAGACGACTGAAGACAAAGTTATTTTATGAAGCTATTGTCAAGGGGGAGTTTGTTGGTGCATGTTTGTGACAATAGCTTAGATTTGGTCTTTGGATATCTTGTAATTAGTTAAACGATAAACAATTAGCGGGTTTAGCTTTGTAATAGTTTGATTATAGAGTTTGGGCTAAACAAAACCCAGTTGGGTGATTGGGGAACGAAATGGGCCTAGCCCATGTAGGAACCCAAGCCTAAAGTTGCAAACCTTGTGTTATATAAACAAGGTTATGCTTTAGGGTTTAGGTTGATCAGCCAAAACAGTATTTGTGAGAGAGCAATTTCATGAGAGGCTTGTTCTTGGACGAAATTGTGTTAGGGTTTAGATTGATTGTAATTCAGTTTGATTGATAATCAATAGAAACCCAGTTTGAAAGTGATTTTCTATTTCTACTCATTCTGCTTATTCTGATCAAGAGGATTCCGCACTCTTGATTGGAAAGACAATTCTGTGAAAGATCCATACACATCAAGGGGACCTACAAAAGCGATTTACGCATAACCAGCATGTAACACGTAGTAATGTGAAGCAAGTAAGCTATCGACAATGAAATATGCAACCGACATGACTGCGAGTTGTAGAATGTGCAATACATTATCACCACTGTGACCATGTGAAGTAAAATCCTTAACAACCCCTGTCCACGACAGGTGCTGAGTCTAAACTATAGTACTATCGTTGCTAAGGTGTCAGACAACAATCACTGTGTAAACATAACATACAAGCATTCATCGAAAACACGTATAACATGCAAGAGTGGTTAGCATTTAAAAGTGTTTGCGTTGTGTGTTGATGTGATTTGATATAAGTAACGTATGTAACGCCCAAAATGCGTTAAACAAAAAGGGATCGAGTATACTCACAGTCTGTGTTTAGTAAATAAACACTTTCTTGGATTGAAGGGAGCGCGTGGGGGATTAGCCTGATCACAGAACGATAGTGTAAGCGTTGAACATCGCGTTAAACAGTGCGTCGAAGAGATGAGTGATCGGATAGTGGTTCGATCGGTTGGTCATTCGATTGGGGGTGTGTGTTTTTATAAAATGATTGAACTTTTGAAGTTTTCGTTGTAGTATAAATAAAGTCATTCGATCGGATGGCTCTTTGGTTGAAAGCTGGTATTCTTTGAAGTTTTGAAAAATATTTTGAGTGTTAAACTTATAGATCACCTGGTCGAATAGTCATTCGATCGGATGGCTATTCGATCGAGTAACCAGTTTGTCTGGAAAAACTTTGTAAAAATTCGTTACATCAAAAGTTTTGCGGTTAACCGAGACGGTGTGACGATGTGTCAAACAACGGAAATCGTACCAAGTTTAGCTCAGTCGATCGGATGGGAATCACCCCGTTCGATCAGGCTCAACTGTTCAAGATGAAGTTTCATGTTCAACTCGTAAATCGGTCATCTCGTCAGTAGAAATCCGTTCTCAGTCCGGTTCTCTACTAGAGAGTGAGTAGAAAGCCTGAACGAGTCCAGATTCTAATGGTTTAGAGTAAAAATTGAAAAATGTTGAAGAAAAGTTTGAAACTGTTGTTAAACGTTTAGATTTAGTCGAAATCAGAGTAAACATATGTAGAAATCCTTTAGATCCGAACCGTTCTTGATCAGATGAGGTCACACTTAAGTGTTCATGATAAACCAAGGTGACGTCACTCTAAAACAGTCCAAACCAGGCGATTTATATGGTGAAAACTAGTGATTTGATGGAGAAGATGATGAGAAAGTGTGTAATGAGGATGGAAGTACAAGATTTAGGAAGAAAACTTATAAGAATCACGAGGAATCGAGAGAAAAGAGCTTGAGAGTGCGTGGGTCGGACGGAGCTGTCACATCAATGAACAGTTGATGTGACAGGGGGTATTTATAGGTGAAAGGGTGAAAGGCGGTGGAAAGTTAAGTGGGTCGGATGGTCATCCGGTCGGATGGCCATTCGATTGAATGGTCGTTCGATCGGTTGGCTCGCACGGGTTAGTTTTCCAACTTTCGTTTCGTGCGTTGAGCGTTGCGTTGCGTTGCGTTGCGTTGTGTTTAAGCGAGTTGCGAGTAAGCGACGCGATGGTATTAAACAATAGTTACACAAATAATATAACTAACACATAACAGCATAAAAGTAAGTAAATTTGCGTTTAGAGTTTGCGATGGGATTGCGTTGCGATACAGGTGCGATTGCGTTTGCGAATAACCCCTTTAAACATATACAAGGCACACACAAGTAAGGCACATAATAACACACACATAGAACAATTCCAATAACTGCGTTTTGAGTTGCGATGCGATAGCGATATGATAGCGTTAAGTAGAATACGTTTAGTTGCGTTTATCACATTGTTACTTCACATAATAAGTCGTAGTCTAATGTAGCGTTCACTAACATATCGATTATCGAAGTTTGAGAGTTCAAGGCAATAATTAAGCAAGAAAAGACAGATCTGAATAACAACCTGACTCTTGCTTTGACTTTGACTTCGGAAAGTCGGGTTGTTACAGCCTCCCCTACTTTAGGGAATTTCGTCCCGAAATTAAGGCTCAGGCGTAACGAATAGTTGTGGATATTTAGCTCTCATATCACTCTCGAGTTCCCAAGTGAACTAGGCGCCGCGTTTGCCTTCCCAGCAAACCTTCACTATAGGAATGCGTGAGCGTCGAAGCTTCTTGGTTTCTCGGTCCATGATCTCAATTTGCTTTTCCACGAAGTGTAATGTTTCGTCCACTTGTAGATCCTCAAGGAGAACATGTAAATTCTGCTCGGCTAGACACTTTTTGTGGTTTGAAACGTGGAAAGTCGGGTGTACGTTGCTGAGTTCAACCGGTAATTCGAGTCGGTAGGCCACTTTGCCAATCCTTTCCAAAATATTAAAGGGTCCAACGTATCGAGGCACGAGCTTTCGTTTCTTGCCGAATCGGATCACCCCCTTCCTAGGTGAAACCTTTAGGAGTACGTGATCGCCAACTTCGAACTCAAGGGGCTTGCGACGTTTATCGGTGTAACAATTTTGACGACTCCGAGCTTTCAAGAGATTGTCTCGGATCTAGAGGATCTTGTCAGTCGTTTCATGAAGTAACTCAGGAACGGTAATTTGCGCATCTCTGATCTCGTGCCATACAATAGGCGATCGACATCTTCTTCCATATAGTGCCTCAAACGGTGACATTGGAATGCTAGAGTGATAACTGTTGTTGTATGAGAATTCGACTAAAGGTAAATGCGAATCCCAATTACCACCAAAATCTATAACGCACGAAAGAAGCATGTCTTCAAGGGTGCGAATCGTGCGTTCAGTCTGACCGTCGATTTGGGGATGGAAAGCGGTACTGAGATTAAGAGTAGTACCGAGAGCGGATTGAAAAGTCTCCCAAAGACGCGAGGTAAAGCGACCATCGCGGTCAGAGATGATATCACGAGGTGTCCCATGTCGACAAATAACTTCGTCGGTATAGATTAATGCTAATCGTTCCACCTTATAGTCTTCTCGTATCGGCATAAAGTGGGCAGATTTAGTAAGACAATCAACGATAACCCAAATGTTATAATGACCTGATGGCGTCCGCGAGAGTTTCGTAATAAAATCCATAGCTATACTCTCCCATTTCCACATAGGGATCTCGGGTTGTACGAGTAAGCCAGAGGGTCGTTGCTGCTTAGCCTTGACTTTCGAACAAGTCAGGCATTTTGAAACGTAGAGAGCAATATCCTTCTTCATTCCAGACCACCAATACCAAAGACTAAGGTCCTGGTACATCTTGTCGGCACCAGGATGAATGAAATATCGGGATTTGTGGGATTTAGTCAACAATATCTCCCGAAGGTTATTGCGACCGGAATTCCAGATGCGATCGAGATATTAATAGATACCATTCGATTTGGTGACAAGTTGGGTTTCAGCACCACACTTCTTCATTTCCTCTTTCAAGGTGTTCTCAATGAAGCAGGCGTGCTTAGCGTCACGGATTAGAGCTTCGAGGTCGTGTTGGGCTTGCATATTACAAACGCCATGCAAATAGCTTCGTCGGCTAAGAGTGTCGGCAACGACATTTGCTTTGCCTGGGTGGTAGCGAATCTCACAGTCGTAATCGTTGAGAAGTTCAACCCATCGGCGTTGGCGCATATTCAGTTCTTTCTGGTTCAAGATGTGTTGTAGGCTCTTATGGTCGGTGAAGACCGTACACTTAGTACCGTAAAGGTAGTGTCTCCAAATCTTTAACGCAAAAACAACTGCACTGAGTTCGAGATCATGGGTTGTATATTTCTTCTCGTGGACTTTGAGCTGGCGAGAGGCGTACACGATAACCTTGTCCCGTTGCATAAGGACACAACCAAGACCAAGGTTAGAGGCATCGCAGTAGACTACAAAGTCGTCGTTTCCATCGGGTAGCACAAGAATAGGAGCGTTGCAAAGAATACGCTTGAGGGTTTGAAAGGCTTCCTCTTGTTCAGTTCCCCAAACAAAAGGCTTGTCTTTATGCGTGAGAGAGGTAAGCAGGACGGTGATTTTAGAGAAATCAGCGATGAATCGACGGTAGTAACCCGCCAATCCGAGAAAAGAACAAACTTCGGACGGCGATTTCGGTGTAATCCAACTCTTAATTGCTTCAATCTTCGCGGGATCGACGTTAATACCTTGACTATTGGCGATGTGACCGAGGAATTGAATCTCCTCAAGCCAAAATTCACACTTGGAGAACTTGGCATAGAGGCGATTCCCTTGGAGTAATTCGAGAACCAAACGAAGGTGTTGCGCGTGTTCGGTTTTTGAGTTCAAATAGAAAAGGATATCATCGATAAACACGATGACGAAGCGGTCGAGAAAGGGTTTACATTCGCGATTCATCAAATCCATGAAAACCGAGGGTGCGTTGGTTAGACCAAAGGGCATAACGATGAATTCATAATGGCTATAACGGGTTTGAAAAGCGGTTTTAGGGATATCTTCCTTCTTATTTCGTAACTGATGATAGCCAGAGCGTAAATCAATCTTGGAAAAACACGTAGCGCCTTGCAATTGATCAAACAAATTGTCGATTCGGGGTAAGGGATAACGGTTCTTGATAGTAAGCTTATTGAGTTCCCTATAATCAATGCACATTCGGAACGATCTGTCCTTCTTTTTCACAAAATGGACATGTGCGCCCCAAGGAGATGTGCTAGGGCGTATGAAGCCTTTATCAAGCAATTCCTGGAGTTGACTCGAGAGTTCATGCATTTCGGATGGAGCGAGGCAATAAGGGGCTTTGGCGACAGGATTAGCTCCAAGAATCAGGTCGATTCGAAAATCAATATCACGACTCGGGGGTAGACCAGGTAAGTCATCAGGAAAGACAACAGGAAAATCACGAACCATAAGTACCTTTTCCATTGACTTCTTTTCCTTTTCCTCCGCTACTACGATGTGTGCCAAGAAAGCTTTATATTTCTTTCGGAGATACTTGCTTGCTTGGACGCACGACATGAGTTTAAGATCCTTTGAAGGTACTTCGCCATAGACGCAGAGTTGATCACCATCCGTGAGAGAGAAACGAATCATCTTATCAAAGCAAACGACTGCAGCACGATTTTCACGAAGAAAGTCCATGCCTACTATGATATCGAAGCTACCAAGCTGCATCGAGATAAGGTCGATCGGGAAGACGTGATTGTTAAGTTCAAGAGTACAATCACATAGAACGGAACTAACAGCGACGGTCCTTCCGGTGGCAATTTCTACGTCGAATGTCGTTGGGAGGTTAGCACGTTTATGGTTTAGGAGCTTTTCGAATTCAAATGACACAAAATAGTTATCGGCTCCAGTATCAAATAAACATGAAGCATAAATACCGTTGATGAGAAACGTACCATTGACAACATTGTTGTCAGTTTAAGCCTGGCGGACATTGATGTTGAATGCTCTTCCGCGGGCTGCTTGTTGTGCTGGCTGCTGCTGCTGTTGATGTTGTTGCTGCGCTGGTTGCTGTTGCGGCTCTTGCTTTACCACTCTATTCAGGCAGACAATTGCAAAGTGGTTAGGATCACCACATGCGAAGCAGGCTCGTGCATGAGCGGCGGCAGCAGGAGCTGCTTGATTACCCTAAGGATCGGGAAGTGGAGCTGGCGGTGCAGGAAGAGCTTGAGTTTGAGCTTGCTGACGAGGGCCAGTGCGACAGTTCACAGTAAAGTGTTCGTAGAGGTTGCAGTGGACACAAAAACAGCAAGCAATCCCAACTAGGTGGTGGTAAGTACAAGTAGGGCACAGAGGGTGAGGACTAGTGTACGCACGCTTTGCGGGCGGTGCGTTGGTCACGGGTGCTGCTATTTGGCGGTTCTGGTTCTGAGGTTGGGTAGGAACAGCATTGAGGGGAGCGGCGGTGACAGCACAATTCTTGTTGTTGTTATTGCTCTTGCACTTGCAGCGTCAAGACTTCGATCCTTGAGATGCGGCGGTTTCAGGAGCGTGAGTAGCGGTGACTTGATGGATACTTTTGGTGGTGTTCTTCAAGTAACCAGCCAAAACTCGCTTATCGTTGATTTCAGCGGCGAGTTGATAAGTCTCTTCGATGGTAGTAGTCTTAGCTGCTTGAACAAAATCAGCAACACAATCTGGTAGAGTGTGAATATATTTCTTGATTATGATGTCAGGAGTTGAGACTTGTCCAGGACATATGATGCTAAGCTGCTTAAAGCGAGTAGTAAGACCAGCATTGTCGCCACCTTCTTGCTTAATATTCCAAAACTCACTCTCCAGCTTCTGGAGCTCATGTGAGGGACAAAATTCTTTCTTCATGACTTCCTTCAGTTTCTCCCAAGAAAGTCCATAGGCAGCGTCGTTCCCACGCCTGTTTCGCTCCGCAGTCCACCAGTCCAGAGCCGTGGACTGAAAAACTCCAGTTGCGTTAACAGTGCGGAGGTTGTCTGGACATCCGCTTTGACGAAGAGTGACTTCAATCGAGTCAAACCACTAAAACATGGCGCTGGGCCCATCTTCTCCAGTGAAGTCTTTAGGGCCACAGGCCTTGAATTTCTTGAAGCTAAAAGAAGCCCTTGGCGAGTCGCTCTTTGAATCAATAGAGGAGCTGCTCTTCACTTCGTTGATTTCGCTAACAAATTGGGGAATGACCTTAGCCATTTCCTTGGCGACTAGCGAGGCGATGCGTTTGTCAGCGTGGTTGCGGCGAGTAGCGTGAGAGGTGTGCGAACCAAATGACGACATTGTTTGCAACAGACATCGTCATAGGATTCAGACGCGATATAATCGAATCTCTCTATACCAACATACTTAGTATCACTAGATTAAAGCATCAGGAATACGTCTAACACATAGGCACATAGTCACGTAAGCACATAACCACGCAAGCACATAAGCATGTAAGCACATAAGCACGTAGTCCATGTAAGCACACGTTCAGCTATATTTTGCACGCATTCACCTACATATATTACACGTATTCACCTATCTTTCAAGTTTCGCGATCGCGTTTGAGAATTGCGAGTGCGAGTAGCGTAAGTAAGTAACATAATATGCGAAAGTCTGCGATTTGTTAGCGTGTTGATATAATAGTGCAGTGCGAGTTGTGCGCGTTCAACAAAAGTGGAGAGCGAAAGCGTATAAGTTACCAAAATCAGAACACATAAACATTTAAAACCATATATAACACATAAAATTGATAATTCACAGAGTCAGCGGCTGCGAGCTCAGAATCGAAACAGAGTGTCTGGGTGTGAGACATCGACTATCCAAAGTGATTCGACTATCCGCAACGACTTCGAGTGCACGCTTTGGCCTAATAGAATGTGCTCTCTCACTGACATGCGGTGAACGGCACTCATCCTTTCGGTTATTACGCGATTTGAGTCGTTGGAATCCATCGAGACTTTGGTGAGAGTTTTGTAAAACGAAATAGAGAGCGGAATAAGTCATTAAGATGCGGGTTTCACCCCTAACTTAACCACTTCATCCCTGTTGTGTGGTAAACAACGAGAGAGATAGGGAGAATTTCATCGAGATATGGATTTCACTCCTGACTCAATGCAAATTCTCGTGTTTATTGTAAAAATGCGCGTTGAGTGAGCGGTTTCTGCGAGAGTTCTTGGTTTTCACACCTATTCTCGATGAAATCGCTCCTTTGAATTATGAGAGTGTTTCAAAAATCGTGTGTGTTGCTAGCCTTAGGAAAAGCTAAGTAGTAGTGTTCGACCTTAGGAAAGGCCGATAGAGTGTAGTATGTTCGCGAGTCGAGAGAGTAACAGAAATAGGCTCGTGCGGAACCCCTATAGGGTTCGCACAAGGCGGTCTGTTGGTACTTAGACTATAGACTAGGTCATTTCTAAGACATTGGCCCGGACTAGGTCGAGTCTTGCCTAATTCCCTATAGTTATGGCTCTGATACCAATCTGTCACACCCCAACCGATGGCGGAACCATCGGGTCGCGGCACTGAGCGAAACCGATTGTCCAAGAGAATCCATAACACTATTAGTGACAATATAATTAACGTTCATGTCCCATACCATAAACTTATAAAGCATAAATAGTTATTACAGACATTGTTCTCAAAGACAAATAATTGTTCCGATAACTCAGATTTTTATTTAATGACGTTTCTAGACCACCTACTTCGTTCATCAAGCAAAGCATAGCATAACACCCTAAACACCTGTCACATACGTTAAAATAAAGTCAATACACATAGTATAAAGGTGAGCATACAAGTTTAATAGCAAATAAGCTATCGACAATGAAATATGCAACCGACATGACCGCGAGTTGTAGAATGCGCAACACATTATCACCATTGTGACAATGTGAAGTAAAACCCTTAACAACCCCTGTCCACGACAGGTGCTGAGGCCAAAATATAGTACTATCATTGCTAAGGTGTCAGGCAACAATCACTGTGTAAACATAACATACAAGCATTCTTTGAAAACACGTATAACATGCAAGAGTGGTTAGCATTTAAAAGTGTTTGCGTTGTGTGTTGATGTGATTTGATATAAGTAACGTATGTAACACCCAAAAGTGATCGGATAATGGTTCGATCGGATGACCGTCCGTGTTATGGGTGAAATTCTGAGCCTATATCCTGGTCAATATTTTAAGCTATATCTTAATTGTAAGATATGTGTTCATGCCCGGGATGCTCGTTCAGGATATTGGTAACATCCTGAATGGTATCCTGAGGATCACTAACGGATTATGTGCAGGCGTATGAGTCCAAGCTAGCAACGTTCGTGAGGACCCTTTCCTCGGAAGACTCGGTCTAAATCGTTCAAAGGAAGACGTTGAAGCCGCTTTACTCGGTCCACAACGTTAACTATGGAATATTCGGAAGCATCCCCCATTTATAGGAGTTTTCGTTTGTATTTCATAGCTATAAACAGATGGATAAATCAGATCGAATAGGACACAACAACACTCACTGCTCTCTAACACTTTACTCTCTCGCAACTTTCACTTTCACAAAAAACATTGTAACACTTAGCGATCTGATCAATATCCTGCACTGTATCCTGACGTTTAAAGCAATAAGAAGAACAAGGCAGCTGCGATTGTCAGCTCCCGAGGTTTTGTACCGGCGATCTAGATTGATCAAGGGCTTTCCTCGTATATCTCGCGTCACCCCCTTTACTTTTTGCTCATAGTTTGATCGTAGATATAGCTCAATATCCTGAGCCGTATCCTGAAAACTGTTTTTGCAAACAACTTAGTCAGCATATTTTCAATACACCTTCTTAGCACACTACCTCACTTAACTAATTTGATCACTTAATTGCTTCGGTAATTTTTGACCAAAACAATTTGGCGCCCACCGTGGGGCAAGTGGTGCTATTTTTTCTAAAAACTTTTGCAAGATCAGAACTTGGTTTTCTATTTTCCAAACTTTTTACTACATTGTTTGCAATGGCCTCAAGATCAAACATGAGTTCCTCCGCCGTGTCTGTTACAACTTCTGCAACAATTGGTTCGGTGCTCCCTCCACCACCTCCAAGGATATAAGCCTCCTCGCAACCTCAGGATATTATACCTACTCGGAGTTTTCAGGAATCAGCCCCTGTTCTGGCCTCTAATGATGAAATTATGACCTTGTTTGGTAGTGTGCAGGAACAGATGAGGCAGCAGCAGGAGACCAACCGAATGATTTTAAGAGAAATACAACTCTTGAAATCCAGCTCAAGCAGATCTGCCGAGGATACTGTCACTCCCCTGCAACCCAGGGCTTTGAACTTCAGTTCTGCAGTTTTTACCGAGGATAACCGGGGAAATATTGTGCCTAGCCATTCTCAGAATCATACTCCTGAGATACCTTCTACAGTTAGAATGTCAACTATAAGAAGCTCAGGATATGCTTCAGGATATGGCCAGAATCCTCAGACCGGTAATGTATCTAATAATAATAATACACTTGCCACTAATGGTATTGGATCTTTGCAGGATGCAGGTGTGACATCAACATTGTCTAGGGAGCTTCAGAAGCTGAAAGACATGATATCCAGTGTACCTGGGGTGGTTCAGCCAATTCCTGAAGTGTCCCAGGATAGTCACAGGATATCGCGGTTTACATATCCTATTTGTGATGCTGAAATCCCAAAAAGATTTCAAACTCCCAACATGAAAATCTATGACGGAACTACGGATCCTAAGGAGCATGTTGCTCAGTATAGAGAAAGGATGGAAATCAACCCTATCCCTCCAGACCTCAAAGAAGCATGCTTGTGCAAGGGTTTCGGTTCTACCTTAACAGGATCAGCCTTAAAATGGCTGTTAAACGTTCCTCCTCATTCAATTACTTCTTTTTCTCATTTAGTTAATTTATTTAACAGCCAATTTTCTTGCAGTCGGAGTTTTGAAAAACTATCAAGTGATCTCTACAGGATAACTCAAGGACCTCAAGAATCCCTAAGGGATTATGTGAACAAATTCAGCAGGGAATCCTTGGATATCCCACACCTTGATGTTGCTACAGCAGTCCAAGTGTTCAAGATGGGACTGCAAAAGGATTACCAGTTTTATCAGGATCTTGTAATGAACCCTTGTAGGAACTTGGACGAAGCTCGAAACAGGGCTTTGAGATATATCATGCTGGAAGATGATAAGAAAATGCAAGAGAGGATGAATGCATCCTCAACATATGAATCAACTAACAGGAAGTCAGAATCCTCATACAAACCATATCGCTCCAAGCCATATGGTAGAAATGACAACAAGAAAGTCAATGCTGTTGAAGACGAGGATCCTGAGGAGTATCCTGAGTTATCTGAATACTGTTTTTCCGTTAATATACCTGAACTGATGTATGCTATGCAGGGTTTAGGAGACAAAGCAAGGTGGCCTCGAAAGAATCAACAAAAGGCTGATTGGAAGGATAAGTCCAAATGGTGTGCCTTCCATGAGGATTTCGGACATGTTACTGAGGATTGCATTGCTCTGAGGAAAGAAATAAGTTATCTCTTGAGCAAGAGATATTTGAAGGATCTGCTGGGAAAAAGGAAGAATAAAGGACAGGATCCTGAGAAGGATCTTGAAAGAGCAGCATCACCCCCAGCAGATGCCAAAATAATTAACTTTATTTCAGGAGGGTCCGATATTTGCGGGACATCGTATTCCGCAGCCAAGAGACATGCAAAGGAAGCTAAGGCAGAAAGAGGAGAAAAGCCGACCAGGATGACGACGCTCACAACTGACAAAGTGATCACTTTTGATAGTGATGACAGGGATACTGTTCAGGATCCTCACCATGATGCTCTGGTAATAACATTATATGTGGCTAACCATTTGGTACGCATGATACTGGTGGACAATGTCATAATCCAACTGGAGACATTGAAAAGGATGAATGTATCTCCGATGGATATCACTTCGAAATCTACTGTACTCGTTGGCTTCAGTGGAGAAGCTAGAAACACAGTGGGAGAAATCAAATTGCCAGTATATGTTGAAGGGGTCAATTCATTACAACGCTTCTGTGTGATGGACTCCTTATCCTGCAACAATATCATATTGGGCAGGCCATGGATCCATAATATGAAAGCTATGCCATCAACTTATCATCAGTGCATCAAGATCCCTACACCTTGGGGAGTTGTCAAAGTGGATAGTGACCAGCAGGAGGCGAAGGAGTGCTACTCATCTTCCATGAAATCCTCTACCAAGCCTAATACAGCATAGCAATTAAAGATGTGAGGCCAGGATATCGTGGAGGCTTCAGAACAGGATGTGAAGAAAGTTATCTTGGACCAGGATAATCCAGATATCTCGGTGCTCGTAGGAACCAATATCCCTTAGGGTATTGAACATTAGTTAATTAACTTTTTGAAATGCAGGATGTCAACAATCGCGTGGAAGCACGAGGATATGACAGGTATATCCAAAGATGTTATTACTCACAAGCTTGGTATTGACAGGTCATTCAAGCCTTTCCAACAGAAAAGAAGGAAATTCGCTCCAGAACAAAATATAATCATTCAAGAAGAAGTAGACCTAGAAGTCCAACAATTAGGAGAATCCTTAGGATCCTGGACATTGTACACTGATGGAGCATCTAATGTTAGAGGAGTAGGATTGGGAATACTACTAAAATCGCCACAGGGGGACATATTACCCCAGGCTATTAGGTGTGAATTTCCTGCTACTAATAATGAAGCAGAATATGAGGCTTTAATTGCAGGATTAGAACTGGCTAAAAATATGAATATTAAGAATTTGCAAGTATATGTGGATTCCTTGTTAATTAATAATCATTTTAATGGCTCCTATGCAGTTAAAGGTGAGAAGTTAATTGAATATCTTGATATTCTCAAAAAATTAGCAGGATATTTCGATGTTTTTACACTTGAACAGGTACCAAGAGAAGATAATGCTGAAGCAGATGCCTTAGCAAACCTAGGATCATCGATCAGGATACCAGAAGGGACAAAAATACCAATATTGCATATCTTGTATCTTGCAACTGTTTTGGTCAAAAATCAAGCAATGATAATGCAACCAAACTTTCTATTGTGAGGTATGATGCTTGAATCAATGAACAACGCTAAGGATTACTCAGAAATGAAATGAATAAGTGACACAAAGATTTATACGAGGAAAAAGCCCTTGATCAATGAATGATCTCCGGCATAAAAAACCTCGGGTGATGGAAACTACCGATCACCAACTCAAATTAAACAAAAAATGTGTTACAACTTCGGATGATAGCGACCTAATTACAAGGATCACTATAGTGCAATGTGCAAAAAAGTGTGTAATCGCCAAGTGAATTGTCAAGAGCTGGTGAGAGCAGTTGCGAGTGTGTGTGTTAAGCTAAAGTGACTATCCTGCAAAATCATCATTATAAATTGAAGTTAGGGATAGGGATCAATTTGCATTTAAATTCAAGAGAGACTCCCTTTAAATCCACATTCGAAGATCAAGCAAGTATCTCTCTTCCTCTTCTCCCTTTACGTTTTCTTTCTTCGTTCATCTTCTTCTCTACCACCATGACCAAGATGATGTTAAGATCCTC
Source organism: Helianthus tuberosus (assembly GCA_030545235.1). Lineage (NCBI taxonomy): Eukaryota > Viridiplantae > Streptophyta > Magnoliopsida > Asterales > Asteraceae > Helianthus > Helianthus tuberosus. The sequence goes on along the minus strand of CM060412.1, from coordinate 17,913,114 downwards.
ACCGGCTAAGGATCACACAAAAGATAGTCCTCTTAAGAGCCAGGGGATCTTCAAAGACTCGGCGAAAGAAAGATGCTGCTTTACCGATCCACAGATAGACAGGATCCGACATTGCTTTCCGGCAAACACCGATTTCAAACCATTTGATCCCACCGTTCTCAGTGATTATATTTCTGAAACCTGGGTAGCTTTTCCGGTTACACCATTCACAATAGGATACTCGTATCCTTTTCCAGATTTCACCCAATCTTTCTTCTCTCTCACCGGCATCTCCTACATTCAAGCGATGCCAATGATCTGGAGGGTCTTATATACCCTTGAAAGGATCATTGAACATGAAGGAATTGATCTGGGAATGTCGGAGTTTGCTGAGATGTATGACCTCGTTAGCCATGGATCCCACCGATATCTACTCAAACATAAACCTGGTGAAGAACATCCCATCTTCAAAGCCACTAAGAATGACACCAACTGGAAACGGCGATTCTTCTTTGTCAGAAGGGATTCCATCCCTGATGGAAAGGATTTGCCTAGAAAATGGACCACCCATGGTAGGATAGAGGATCCTTAGAAGGATCACTGAATAAGCTTGTTTCTGTTTAAGGATCACTAACATCCTTTTGTTTCTATTTTGTAGCTATCACTGTCGCACACCTCATCACAACACCTGCAACACAGGAAAGGCTCGCCGCTTTCCGGAGACTTGATCCTGCAAGAAGATCATTTAAAACAAACACCCAGGATTCTCAAGAAGTATCCTCAGGTTCTATCACTATGTCGAGTAAGTATCCTGTTTTTTGCATAATTAAATGTTTAAATAAATAGTTAAATAGAAATGGGATAAGGATACTTATCTGTTTTGGATGTGTAGGTGCTGGAAAATCTTCAAGATCTGCCTCCAAATTCAGTGTCACTGACCTTGACACTGTCCGATCCTCAAAGAAGAAGCTTGCTGCCAACCCAGCTGTGACGATCCCCAAGGCAACCACTTCAAAGGGAAGAGGTGGGAAGAAAAGGAAGACCTCTAAAGATGATAATCTAGAAGGCTTGCCTCTGATCCGCCATCAGTTCCTCGAGTACTTTGCTGAGGTAAGGATCACTGACTTTGCTTAATTATCCTGCCCACTTGAGGATCACGTGATCTTGAACTTTGCATTGTCTTCTTTGCAGAAATTTGCTGAAACCGAGGATTATGTTGGGAACGTCGAAGAGATGGAGGAGAAATACTCTGACCTCCAAAAAGTGGCAGTGCTCAAGGATCATAAGATTGCCTCCCTCGAAAAGGACCTTAATGATGCCAAAACTCAGGCGGTTGCAGCTCAGATCAATGCTGACTACCAGAAGCACGAGATCATGCAGGATGCCAAAGTGTCCGCTGCCATTGCCATATACAAGACCAAGTTGCAGATGTCCCAAGAAGCTCAGGATCCTAATTTTGACAGGAGCAACTGGGATATGGAAGGCTGGAAGGCTAGGCTGGCTGAGTTGGAGGACGAAGAAGAGGCTGATGAGGTTCTCGCAATCGAGGCTGGTGGCAGTGGCAAGGATCATGGTGGAGAAGCAGGTGGAGCTGGAGGAGATGGTGATGCAGCCAAGGTGTAAGCTGCATGGATGGGCGATGAAGGACATTTCTAGACGTAGCCGGAGCCCAGTTTTTTTAGAATTTGGTAGTTTATTTTGGTTATGGTGTTTTTGTTGAACAATGATGGGTTGTATCTTGAACAATAGTTTCTAGGGTGAGGGATCATGGATCCTTGAACAATAGGCAGGATAATGGGTGGTGGATGGATCCTCTGTTTGGGGGATGAAGCCACTCGTTATCCTTCCGTCTTTTATTTCCTGCACTACAAAGACCCGTAAACAAATGGACACCCTTTGCCAACCCATGTGGACGGGCCACGTTTTGCTGGTAGAAACGTGGGTTGGCAATTTTGACAACCTTAAAGGGTTTAACGTTTTGTGAATAAAATAACTTTAACTTTTTGGCTATCTCCCGTGTTGCTATCCTTGTTAGTACTTTACTTTTCAATTGTTGTGATAGCCATATACAAGACCAAGTTGCAGATGTCCCAAGAAGCTCAGGATCCTAATTTTGACAGGAGCAACTGGGATATGGAAGGCTGGAAGGCTAGGCTGGCTGAGTTGGAGGACGAAGAAGAGGCTGATGAGGTTCTCGCAATCGAGGCTGGTGGCAGTGGCAAGGATCATGGTGGAGAAGCAGGTGGAGCTGGAGGAGATGGTGATGCAGCCAAGGTGTAAGCTGCATGGATGGGCGATGAAGGACATTTCTAGACGTAGCCGGAGCCCAGTTTTTTTAGAATTTGGTAGTTTATTTTGGTTATGGTGTTTTTGTTGAACAATGATGGGTTGTATCTTGAACAATAGTTTCTAGGGTGAGGGATCATGGATCCTTGAACAATAGGCAGGATAATGGGTGGTGGATGGATCCTCTGTTTGGGGGATGAAGCCACTCGTTATCCTTCCGTCTTTTATTTCCTGCACTACAAAGACCCGTAAACAAATGGACACCCTTTGCCAACCCATGTGGACGGGCCACGTTTTGCTGGTAGAAACGTGGGTTGGCAATTTTGACAACCTTAAAGGGTTTAACGTTTTGTGAATAAAATAACTTTAACTTTTTGGCTATCTCCCGTGTTGCTATTCTTGTTAGTACTTTACTTTTCAATTGTTGTGATATTCATTTTGTCTAAACTTATCAAGTAAAGAAAAAATTTAATAAATATCCTCAAAAAGTTTAGGATATGATCAAGGATCACATATCCTATAGTCGACAAGTTCCGAAAAGTAATATACTTTAAGGATCATAAGTTCAGTTGTCAAAGGATAAGGGTCACTCAAATGAATAATAAATAAAATCAAAATAGTTAAGGATCATACCTGAGAATCCAAGTTAGGATCCTAACCTTTAACACTTATGATCAGGATAACCAAAAGACAAACCTTAGTAGAAGGTAAGGATCAAGGATCCTTGGTCGTTTGTCTCCAAAAACCTGAAATAGGATACAACTTGGGACTAAGCCAATATAAGATAAGAGTTAGTAACTGGGGACAAGCCCAACAATTCTGGGGACAAGCCCAATATACTGGGGACAAGCCCAAAGGATAACTGGGGACAAGCCCAAAGGATCGTGTGTAAACTGGAGTATGGCCCTCACTGGCGACTATCCAAACTTAGTGACATGAAAATGCCAAAACCTTAGCTAACGTGAAAACGTTAGAAACCTTAGGAACGGATGTATGGTACGTCTACCATTATATGTAGGATCCTGAATATAGCCAGTACAATGAAATTGTCAGCCCCTAAAGCGAGTACTGGTCCCATTGTCATGAACTATACCAGGATCATCGTGCGCTACTGGCGAAACTGGGGACATACCCAAACTGGGGTCAAGCCCAAATAACTGGGGTCAAGCCCAAATAACTGGGGTCAAGCCCAAATAACTGGGGTCAAGCCCAAATAACTGGATACTTCTGTGGATAATCAGTCCTTTGTTAAGGATACCTGAACCTTCAAAACTTAGAATCAAGTGAAAGGAGGATAAAGGATATAGGATAATTAAAACATGAAATAGTTTGGGATTAGATCATTACCAAAATGAGAATCGTCTGTCTTGTAAGGATCCTTCAAGGATACTTGTCATGTTAGGATCATGGATCCTTATCACATGAAGTATTTCTTCAAATGGACAGCATTCCAAGCTCTTGGCAGTAAATTACCTTCCATTGTTAGCAATCGATATGCCCCCTTTCCTGCTTCAGCTTCAATCAAATAAGGGCCTTCCCACTTTGGTGCCAACTTTCCATCAGCAGGATTGGTGGTATTCTGAAATGCTTTCCTTAATACCATATCACCAACTTGGAATTTCCTGATCCTGACATTTTTGTTGTAGGCTCCAGCCATCCTTTGCTGATAACTAGCCATCCTTATCCTTGCCAAATCCCTGATTTCTTCTATAGTATCCAAGTCTTGAACCAAGTTTTCAGCATTTTCTTCAGGATCACGAATGCTTGTTCTTGCAGTTGGAACCACCATCTCTGTAGGGATCACTGATTCTGCCCCAAATACCAAAGAAAATGGAGTTTGGCCAGAAGCACTCTTGGGAGTTGTCCTATCAGCCCAAAGCACATAAGGTAGTTCTTCTGCCCATTTTCCTTTCTTGGATCCAAGCTTCTTCTTCAAATTGTTGATGATGATCTTGTTGGATTATTCTGCCTGACCATTAGCTTGTGGGTGGACTGGTGTTGATGTTATCATCTTAATCCCCCAGCTGTCAGAAAAGTTAGTAGTTCTATTCCCAATAAATTGGGATCCATTATCACAAACAATTTCAGAAGGGATACCAAATCTAGTAATAATGTTTCTTTTAATAAAGGATATAACTTCCTTTTCTCTGACTTGAGCAAAGGCTTCAGCCTCTATCCACTTGGAGAAGTAATCAGTCATAGCAAGCATGAATACTTTTCCACCAGGTGCCATAGGAAGCTTACCAACTATATCCATTCCCCACCTCATAAATGGCGAAGAAGAGGATATAGAATGCAAAAGCTCTACTGGTTGGTGAAGGATATTACTGTGTCTCTGACAAGGATCACACTTCTTGGCATACTCCACAGCATCCTTCTTCATAGTGGGCCAATAGTATCCTGTCCTCAGGATCCTTGAGAATAATGCCCTGCCCCCAATGTGGTTTCCATAATCTCCTTCATGGAAATCCTTTAGGACTTCTTGGATTTCAGGATCCTCAATGCATCTTAGATATGGTCCTGCAAGAGATCGTTTATACAACATATTATTCAATATTGTAAATTGAGATACCTTAATTTTGAAAGCCCTAGGGTTTTCTCCTGTAGGAATCTCTCCATGTTGTACGTATCTCATGATTGGGAGGATCCATGATCCTGAATGAGATTGAGTATCATCACTAGGGATGATTGCATAATCTTCTCCTATCTCCATAGCTACATGATCCTCGATAACAGGGGTCAGGATATGGATAATAGGGATCCTTATATCCTCCAGGATCTTCAAGGATGATCCTAGATTGGCTAATGCGTCAGCCTCTGCATTCTCTTCCCTTGGTACCTGTGTCAAACTCAAGATACCTGGTCCTCATACGCTTAGCAATTTGTAAACCAGCTATCAAGGCTTCATACTCAGCCTCATTGTTGGTAGTTTGAAATTCACAAGCTATAGAGTGGGGTATTATGTCCCCTTGTGGTGATTTTAGTAGTATTCCCAATCCTGTTCCTTTTACATTGGAGGCTCCATCAGTGAAGAGTATCCAAGGATCCTTAGTTTCTTCAAGCCGTTGGACTTCTAACTCAGCCTCCTTTTGCAAATCACTACTAAAATCTGCCACAAAGTCAGCTAAGGCTTGGGATTTGATGGCAGTCCTTGTTTCATATCTTATATCATATGCACTAAGCTTCACTGCCCACTTAGCCATCCTTCCTGACATTTCAGGTTTCCTGAGAACATTCTTAATTGGAAAATTAGTCTTAACAATAATGGCATGAGTCTTAAAATAATGTCTTAATTTAGTAGATGTCATTATTAATGCAAGGATAAGTTTCTCTAAGTGTGAATACCTGGATTCAGCATCAAGTAAACTCTTACTTACATAATAGACAGGATGTTGTGTACCTTGGTGATCCTTAACAAGGACCGCACTTACTGCTTTTGAGGATACTGCTAAGTATAAGGATAATATATCCCTTTTTTCTGGTTTCATCAGGGCCGGGGCTGAGGATAGGTAATCCTTAAGAGCATTGAGGGCACTTTCATGCTTCTCAGTCCATTCAATTTTCTTGTTCTTCCTCAGGATGTCATAGAATTCCTTGCACTTTTCTGAGGACTTGGATATGAATCTGTTCAAGGCTGCGATCCTGCCTGTCAACCTTTGCACATCCTTAGCATTGGCAGGAGATTTGATATTCACAATAGCCTTGATTTGCTCTGGACTTGCTTCAATGCCCCTCTTTGTCACCATATAGCCTAAGAATTTACCGGCCTTAACACCAAAATGACACTTGGAAGAATTTAGTTTCATATTAAATTTATCAAGGATATTGAATGCTTCCTCCAAGTCTTTAAGGTGATCCTCAGCTTTCTTGGACTTAACCACCATGTCATCAATATAGACTTCCATAGTGTGTCCAATTTGTTCATTGAACATCATATTAACTAGCCTTTGATAAGTAGCACCTGCATTCCTTAGTCCAAATGGCATAACAATATAACAATATATACCAGTTGGGGTCATAAAGGCTGTATCCTCTTGATCAGATGGTTCCATCTGAATTTGTTGAAATCCAGATGAAGCATCCATAAAAGTCAACAACTCATGACCCGCGGTAGCATCCACCATGGAGTCAATGTGGGGTAATGGGAAAGGATCCTTAGGACATGCCTTGTTTAAATCAGTAAAATCGACACATACCCTCCATTTCCCATTTTTATTTTGAACAACAACCACATTGGCTAACCATCTTGGATACTTTACCTCTCTTATCATACCTGCCCGAAGTAGTTTGTCTACCTCTTCCTGGATAATAGCATTCCTTTCAGGTGCAAACTTCCTCCTCTTTTGATGAATTGGCTTGAATGACCTGTCAATGCCAAGTTTATGAGTAATTATATCCGTTGATATACCTGTCATGTCTTCATGTTTCCAGGAAAAGGTAGTTTTCCTTCTTTTAAGGAAGGATATCAGATCCTGTTCAATGTCGCTAAGGATCCCTGATCCTATGAAGATCCTAGATTCAGGATCATCAGGATCCATGAGGATTTCTTTTACATCCTGCTCTCTTGCCTCCAAGACATCTCTTGAAGGATACTTTAATTGCTATTGCTCCCTTGGTCTTGAGGCTGGCTTCATAGATGATGTATAACAATTCTTAGCCTCTTGTTGATCACTCTCAATTTTCACCACTCCCCATGGACTTGGTAGCTTTACACACTGATGGTAGGTGGATGGAACTGCCTTCATATCATGTATCCATGGCCTGCCAAGGATAACATTGCAACAAGATACGCAATCTATAACACAAATTTTTTGATAAGAATGCAATCCTTCAATATAGATTGGGAGTTTGATGTCCCCCAATGTGTTCTTGGTTTCCCCACTGAATCCCACAAGGACTGAGGATCTTGGGACAATATCAGACTCCGGGATATTCATCTTCTTAAGGACATCAAGCTGAATGATGTTCACAGAGCTTCCTCCATCTATAAGGATCCTGCGAACAAAGTGGTTAGAAATAAACAATGTAATTACAAAACCATCATGATGAGGATCCTGGACATCAACATGATCATCCTCATCAAAGGTTATGACTTTTTCCTGGGTGACAATGGACGTCCGGATGGGTCTATCTCCGTTATCCATCTTGGTTTCCTTGGCATGTCTTTTGGCTGCTGAAAAGGAAGTACCACAAATGTTTGATCCACCGGATATGAAGTTTATAACTTGTGCATCTGCTGGAGGAGCAGGAGCCTTTTCCGGGATCCTGGATCCTTGACTTCTTTCATCCCAAAAGTTCCTTCAAATGCCCCTTGCTCAACAAGTAACCAGTTTCCTTTCTTAGCGCAATACACTCTTCAGTGAGATGCCCGAAATCCTCATGATATGCACACCATTTGGACTTATCCTTTGTAGCAGCTGGTTTATCACTTTTTCTCGGCCACCTAGCTTTCTCACCTAGATTCTGCATTGCAAGGATTAGTTCATTGTTATCAACAGAAAAACAGTATTCAGAAATAGGAGGATAATCCTCATCATCCTCTTCTTGTTCCACTGCATGCACATTCTGGTTATCAGATCTGTTGTAGGACTTTGATTTGTTGTTCCTGAAGTAGGATCCTTGTTTCTCCTGTTTTGAGGATCCTGTCAATCTATCCTGGATCCTTTTGTCATCCTCTAGGCGGATGAACCTAAGGGCCCTGGTTCTTACTTCATCAAGATTCCTGCAAGGTGTCATAACAAGATCATCATAGAATAATGAATCCCTATGCAATCCCATTTTAAAGGCTTCTACAGCCGTAGCAATATCCAAATTAGGAATATCTAAGGATTCTTTACTAAACTTAGTGATATAATCTCTAAGTGATTCATTTTGACCTTGTGTTACCCTATATAGATCACTAGTTAATCGTTCAAACTTTCTACTACAAGGGAATTGACTATTAAACAAATTAACTAGATTAGCAAATGAAGTAATAGAGTAAGGGGGAAGACTTAGCAACCACTTAAGAGTAGATCCTGTGAGTGTGGATCCAAAACCCTTGCATAGACATGCTTCTTTTAACCTCTCAGGAATTGGATTGATCTCCATCCTCTCCCTATATTGAGCTACATGCTCCTCTGGATCCGTTGAACCATCATAGAGCTTCATGGATGGTATCTGGAATCTTTTGGGTATCTCAGCATCACATAAGGGTGGTGCAAAACGAGATATCCTATGGCTACCATCTGCAATCTCAGGAATGGGTTTAACCACTCCTGGTATACTGGATATCATATACTTAAGCTTCTGTAGTTCCCTAGCCATAGCTTGATTGATTCTTGTATCCTGCATGGAGGCAGGGTTAGTGTTATAAGAATTATTAAAAGTATTACCTCCCAGAGGATTCATGTTTGGAATTCCAGATGTGAATCCATATTGATGGGATTCCGGTATGATCGAAGGACCAGATGAAGCAATGGTCTGCATTGGTATGAAGTCTCCTTGATGAACATCCGAACTTGGAGGCTGCATACTCCTTAAGGATCCTCGATCCTGAAAGATGTTGGATCCTTGAACCTGAAAGGATCCTGGAACCAAAGATGATCCTTGGACCGGGAAGGATCCTTGGACCTGGGAGGATCCTTGGACCTGGGAGGATCCTTGAGGCTGAGAGGAGGATCCTTGAACCATGGAGGATCCTTGAACCGAGTGCATTCCCAAACATCCTCCTGAGCTGACGAAGGATCCCTGATGCTGGACAGAGGCCCCGGAAGGTTGAAGGTAAGATCCAGGAGCCTGAGTCATTGTTGTTGTTCCATAACGTCTTCCTGGTAATTCACCCAAGTATTGCACGTCCGGAGCTGCTGAGTGCTGGGAAGTTATGACTGGAGTGTCGAAGTTCAGCGACCTGGGCATCAATGGGGAATGATCCTCCACCGATTTCTTCTGTTTCTTGATATCACCTATCTCCTTGAGGATCATTTCGTTGGTTTTATCCTGCTCTTGCATACGGTCCCTCATCTGCAAAATCAGATTAAAAAGATCATTAGTAGTAGGATTAGTGGAAACAGAAGAAGTTGGTGGTTTTTGTAAAATGGGGGTTTGTCTCTTCACAGCGTTATCAGCATTCTTCTGGGATCCAGAAGGTGGTGGAGGCAAAGGAGGAACGCCTTGTGAAGAACTGAATGATGGCATTAAACTTGAAGTGTTCTTCGCTGAGGAAGCCATCTGCTTGGTTGTAACGAACCGAAATGACCACGAAAATACGAATCTTCTTAGGAATGAAGCACCAACTGCCCCACGGTGGGCGCCAAACTGTTTTGGTCAAAAATCAAGCAATGATAATGCAACCAAACTTTCTGTTGTGAGGTATGATGCTTGAATCAATGAACAACGCTAAGGATTACTCAGAAATGAAATGAATAAGTGACACAAAGATTTATACGAGGAAAAAGCCCTTGATCAATGAATGATCTCCGGCATAAAAAACCTCGGGTGATGGAAACTATCGATCACCAACTCAAATTAAACAAAAAATGTGTTACAACTTCGGATGATAGCGATCTAATTACAAGGATCACTATAGTGTAATGTGCAAAAAAGTGTGTAATCGCCAAGTGAATTGTCAAGAGCTGGTGAGAGCAGTTGCGAGTGTGTGTGTTAAGCTAAAAATAGCCAAGTGTTTTCTATATAGCTCGCTATCCCTTTTAAAAATGGAAAATATCTAAGCTAACAAACATTCCGCATTTGGTGCAAGTCCTCCACGACCTCCATAACGTTCATTTCAGCCATGCAAGTGTGGAATAAATATGGAATATGCTCCAGGAATATCGCCAAGACCAAGTCCAAGCTCGTACTCCTGCAAAACAACTTCATATTCAAAATAGATAATCGTTAGTATAAGGATCCTTACGATGATCCATGATCCTGATCCTACAACACTTCTGAGGATCACTAATTCAGACAGAATTGAGGATCACTAAACCCAACAATAAATGAGGATCACTGATCATTCAAAAATCCTCCCCTAACAGCAACGAATCCTCAGGATAAGGAAGTAGTAAGTATTCAGGATCCTGGAGCTGAGTATCTTGAAGAGGATCCTAAGTCTTGAACGGCTCCAATCATAAGATATCTCAAAGAAGGACACATCCCAAGCGATGAGAATCCTAAGGCCTTTAGAGTGAAGGTATACCGATTCACTATTATAAATAATGTTTTGTACAAGAAATCTCTTGCAGGACCATATTTGAGATGCTTGGAAGATCCTAAAGCCAAAGAAGTACTTCAGGATATACATGAAAGGGATTGTAGTAACCACACTGGGGGCAAGTCGTTATTTTCAAAAATATTGAGAACAAGATACTATTGGCCGACAATGAAGAAAGATGCTGCAGAATACGCTCGAAGATGTGATGTATGTCAAAGGCATAGTAACATATTGCATCAACCAGTTGAACCATTATATCCTATAGCGTCCCTTTGGCCATTCATGAAGTGGGGGATGGACATAGTAGGAAAGTTGCCAAAAGCTCCGGGAGGAAAAGTCTTTATGCTGGCAATGACTGACTATTTTTCTAAATGGGTTGAAGCCGAAGCATTTGTCCAAGTTAGAGATCAAGAAGTAGTATCCTTCATAAAAAGGAATATCCTGACCAGGTTGGGAGTACCAGCTGAGATAATCTGTGACAATGGTTCTCAGCTCATAAGTAAGAGAACTACTGACTTTTGCAAGAGTTGGGGAATAAAAATGATCACATCCACACCAGTACATCCTCAAGCAAATGGACAAGCAGAATCCTCAAACAAGATAATTGTAAACAACCTGAAAAAGAGACTAGGAGCCAAAAAAGGAAGATGGGCAGAAGAGCTACCCTTTGTTTTATGGGCTGATAGAACAACAATAAAGAATGCAACTGGCCAAACTCCGTTATCCTTAGTATTTGGGGCAGAATTGGTAATCCCAACGGAAATGATGATACCTACGGCAAGATCCAATCTCCAGTATCCTGAGCAGAATCCTGAAGCTATGTGCCAAGAATTAGACACTGTGGATGAGACAAGAGATGCAGCAAAGCTAAGGATGGCAGCATATCAACAGAGGATATCCAGAGCATATAACAAGAATATAAGGACTAGGAGGTTTCAAGTTGGGGATTGGGTGTTAAGAAAAGCTTTTCAGAATACTACTAATCCTGCCGATGGAAAATTAGCTCCAAAATGGGAAGGACCCAATGAGATTGAATCAGAAGAAGGAAAAGGAGCATATCGACTCAAGAATATGGAAGGGGATATGCTACCAAGATCCTGGAATGCTATACATCTAAAGCTCTATTTCAAGTGAGTTTAGAATTTAATTTCTATCTCAGAATGGTATGTATTCTACCTCTTTTAAATATATTTGAATTTTTTTGTTATCTTGAACCCATTACTGACTTAAGCATTGGAGGGGTGTTAGCCAAGCTAACACCCACCTTAGTTTACGATTGTTTTGCAGAATATGTCTCAGGATATAGCTTCAGGATATACGCTCAGGATATCTCGAAGGATTAGAGGATTGGCCCCCTCTCTCACGTTTAAGGGATTCTAATCCCTTCAAAGGTTTAAAGGTATTCACCTTTCTTACGAATTGGGTTTGAACACCTCGCCTGGAGCGCAAGTTATCTAGGGATAGTTCAAGGTAGCGGGACCAGTTCATGTAAAAGTGGCTGACAATTTCGTTACTATTGGCTATATCCTGGATCCTAAAGGTATATGAGGATTGATCACCCTCTCTCACGAAAGGGTATTTTCATACTCTCTAAGGTTTAAAGGTTTTCACCTTTCTAAGTCTTGGAGTTTGTACACTCCCGCCTGTAGCGCATGAAAATAAGGGTTTATCCCAGGATATAAGGGTTTATCCCCAGGATATCAGGGTTTATCCCCAGGATATTAAGGGTTTATCCTAGGATATTAAGGGTTTATCCTAGGATATTCAGGATTTATTCAGTGAAGCTGAAGTACGACTATGTTTACGTTCCTAAGTCTTCAAATATGTTGAACACATGGGACATACAATTTGAAGGATGGATTCAAACTTATAAGTGTGCACTGGGGACATTCCTATGATTGATGATTGGAATTGACTCTCTGGGAATATATGGTATGGTCTCTCCTTTTTTGGATAACTTTAGTTTTATAAGTTATGTGGCAGTATCCTGAGCAGGATATCTCTCAGGATACTCTTACAATATTTTCCCAGGAATGTTCAAACGAAACTGTTTTTATAAATAAAATTTATGCAATAAAGGTATAACAACAGAAATGACGCCAAAAGAAGGTTATATTATTAACATACCAAAAGTTGTGCTTTTGGTTTCACCTCAAACCAAGGTCCATCCACCAAAAGCACGATTAGTCCCATACCATATTTACTTAACAGTTGAAGGTTTTGTCTCAAACCGAGACCCATCCACCTCCAACTATTATATTGTTCAAAAGTAAAACATACTAACATTGATGACCAAGGGCTTCGTCCTGAAACTCAGGATCCCTCCACCTTTGGCCATCATATTGTTCAAATGCAGGAAAAGTAAATTGTCTTAGGGTTACAAACCAACGATCAAATTTAAAAAAGTGGGCTCCGGCCTAGGCATCAATATCCATCATCGCCCACTTAAATGCCCTCACACAGCAGCATCTTCACTAGCCTTCTCCGTCTTCTCAGCCCCAGCATCCTGAGCAGCATCCTGACCAGCATCCGTCCCAACATCCTTTTCTTCTCCAGCCTTGTCCACCACCTCCGCTGACTTAGAGGATTCACCAGTTTCAGCAGGATATGGCATAGCCTTGCCTCCAAGCTCCTTCAGCTTTGCCACCCAGGATTCAACCAGCGAGGATGGGCACTCAAGGCCTGTCTCCTTGGCCTCATAAGCCATCTTAATGCGAGCTTGTAGCAGAGAGACGATGGTAGAGGCTTTGATCCCTTCCCGGAAAGAGACCATGGCCTGTTCATGCTCCATTTGGATGGTAGCCAGTTTGATCTCAGCATCCTGGGTGACCTTCTTCAGCTTGTCCTCGTAATGCCAAGTCTTCGCTTCGGCAATAACACCTTGGTCGGCAACGGTGGTCTCGAGCTGTTTAATCCTGGCCTCTTGGAATGTGTTCGTGCTGCAAGCATCGGTGTAAAGGTGGAGCAGATGTTGGAGGCCCTATACGTCAAAATTCAGGTATGAGTTAAAATATATTAACCAAGATATCCTGTCAGGATATCCTATTAGGATATATGTGCAGGATATAGTCGCAGGATATTACCTTGTTGAGGAAGGATGTCATCGGCTCCAAGGAGTCAGAAAAGCTGAGTTCTTCATAGGAGAACCCTTCAGAGCCTGGGGCACTAACTTCGGAACCTTTCCTCTTTTTTGCGTTAGAAGCACGAGTCCTCGTGTTGGGCTTAGGAGCCGTGAGCGGCTTGGAGCTGGTAGCGGCAGGAGTCTCTTTCTTGACAATAACTGGAGTGGGGTAACTGTCAAGCTCATCAAGATCAAGGAGGATTGGAACTTTGCTGGATTCTGCATACATGGAATGAAATTCTTTCCTAAATATATCAACTAAAAACATGTATGGAGGATATCGTGCAGGATCATTACCAGACATGTTTGCACTGGAAAGAGGGCTTGGAGATGGTGGAGACGGATTAAAAATTCTTTCAGTCTCTGGGAGGAGTCTGATAGCGTCAATTCTCTTCTGTGAATCAGCTAGGGGAGGTGCAAGCTTCCTAAAATCAGCTGTGTACAAGACAATAAGAAAAGTTGATTAGCTCAAGATATAAAGCAGGATACAAGACATGATCATCCTAAAACCCTAGGTCCTACCCTTTTTCAACCATTTCACCGGATAATCCGCTCCACCAGGGATTGAATCTCTTTTTTACAAAGAAGAACTTGGATTTCCATTCCTCTTCGTTCCTGGTGGCTTGGAGAATCAGTGGATCACTGGAAGTGGAATAAAACAAAAATCGACAAGATCCATGGCATCTAAGCCTGTATGCTAAAGGGAGGTCATGAACGGAAAGGTCAGGAATATGATTTCTCTTGATCTGATCAAGAACGGACAAGACTCGCCAGAGCATCGGCATTGTTTGGCTAAAACAGATTTTGGTAACATTAAAGAACTCGGTGATAAAGTCCGAGAAAGGAAATTGCAACCCTAAGGTAAAAGGAAAGGCATTGAAACATAACCACTTGTCGGAAACCATATCTGATCGGATTTCCCGATCAAATGGCCGGAACACCGTCCCTTTCGGGAAGATGCCGGAGGTTTTAAGGGCTGACAAGTGTGCACTATCAAAGGTGCATATTTCCTTCTTCGGATCTTGGAGAATATTCTGGTGGATAAACGTGGGAGCAGAATCGCCGGAGCTGGATCTTGTCTGCCTTGCCATATTGTCGCCGGAATATTGAGCAGAATGAGAGAAGAAGATGGAATTGAGGGAGAGAAGTATTTACCTTTTTTCTCTTCGGTAAAGGTTAAATGGGGATAAGCATGAGAAGATATATGGGAGCAATGAGTAAAGATAGGCTGCACGGTTGCAAGCGGTCACATCATAAGTCTAATCTCTTAATTGCCTCATTTATCGTGAAAAAATGTAACCGTTAGTATCAGGATACCTAACGGTAACATTTTTGGGGACAATTGTTATGGGTGAAATTCTGAGCCTATATCCTGGTCAATATTTTAAGCTATATCTTAATTGTATGATATGTGTTCATGCCCGGGATGCTCGTTCAGGATATTGGTAACATCCTGAATGATATCCTGAGGATCACTAACGGATTATGTGCAGGCGTATGAGTCCAAGCTCGCAACGTTCGTGAGGACCCTTTCCCCGGAAGACTCGGTCTAAATCGTTCAAAGGAAGACGTTGAAGCCGCTTTACTCGGTCCACAACGTTAACTATGGAATATTCGAAAGCATCCCCCATTTATAGGAGTTTTCGTTTGTATTTCATAGCTATAAATAGATGGATAAATCATATCGAATAGGACACAACAACACTCACTGCTCTCTAACACTTTACTCTCTCGCAACTTTCACTTTCACAAAAAACATTGTAACACTTAGCGATCTGATCAATATCCTGCACTGTATCCTGACGTTTAAAGCAATAAGAAGAACAAGGCAGCTGCGATTGTTAACTCCCGAGGTTTTGTGCCGGTGATCTAGATTAATCAAGGGCTTTCCTCGTATATCTCGCGTCACCCCTTTTACTTTTTGCTCATAGTTTGATCGTAGATACAACTCAATATCCTGAGCCGTATCCTGAAAACTGTTTTTGCAAACAACTTAGTCAGTAAAATTTCAATACACTTTCTTAGCACACTACCTCACTTAACTAATTTGATCACTTAATTTCTTCGGTAATTTTTGACCAAAACAGTCCGGACGGATGGTCATCCGGACGGATGACCATTCGGTCAGTTGGTTATTCGATTGGGGGAGTATGTTTGTAAAATGATTGAACTTTTGAAGTTTTCGTTGTAGTATAAATAAAGTAATTCGATCGGAGAGTCATCCGGTCGGATGACCGTTCGATCGGATGGCTATTCGATTGAAAGCTGATATTCTTTGAAGTTTTGAAAATTATGTTAAGTGTTGAACTTACAGATCACCTGGTTGAATAGTCATTCGATCGGATGGTCATCCGATCGGATGACTATTCGATCGAGCAACCAGTTTGTCTGGAAAAACTTTGTAAGAATTCGTTAAGTCAAAATTGTTGCGGTTAACCGAGACGGCGTGCCGATGTGACAAACAACAGAAATCGTACCAAGTTTAGCTCAGCCGATCGGATGGGAATCACCCTATTCGATCAGGCTCAACTGTTCAAGATGAAGTTTCATGTTCAACCCGTAAATCGGTCATCTCATCGGTAGAAATCCGTTCTCAGTCCGGCTCTCCACTAGAGAGTGAGTAGAAAGCCTGAACGAGTCCAGATTCTAACGGTTTTGAGTAAAATGTGAAAAATGTTGAAGAAAAGTTTGTAACAGTTGTTAAACATTTAGATTTAGCCGAAACCTGTGTAAAAACATGTAGAAATCCTTTGGATCCGAACCGTTCTTGATGAGATGAGGCCACACTTCAGTGTTCATGAGAAACCAAGGTGACGTCACTCTAAAACAGTCCAAACCAGGCAATTTCCATGGTGAAAAGTAGTGATTTGATGGAGAAGATGATGAGAAAGTGTGTAACGAAGATGAAAGTATAAGATTTAGGAAGAAAACTTACAAGAATCACGAGGAATCGAGAGAAAAGAGCTTGAGAGTGTGTGGGTCGGATGGAGCTGTCACATCAATGAACAGTTGATGTGACAGGGGGTATTTATAGGTGAAAGGGTGAAAGGCGGTGGAAAGTTAAGTGGGTCGGGCGGCCGTTCGATCGGATGGCCATCTGATCGGACGGTCATCCGGTCGGATGTCCATTCGATCGAATGGTCCTTCGATCGGTTAGCTCGCACGGGTTAGTTTTCCAACTTTTGTTTCGTGTGTTGAGCGTTGCGTTGCGTTTAAGCGAGTTGCGGGTAAGCGATGCGATGGTATTAAACAATAGTTACACAAATAATATAACTAACTCATAACAACATAAAAGTAAGTAAATTTGCATTTAGAGTTTGCGATGGGATTGCGTTGCGATAGAGTTGTGATTGCGTTTACGAATAACACCTTTAAACATAAATAAGGCACACACAAGTAAGGCACATAATAACACACACATAGAACAATTCCAATAACTACGTTTCGAGTTGCGATGTGATAGCGATATGATAGCGTGAAGTAGAATAGCGTTTAGTTGCGTTTATCACATTGTTACTTCACATAATAAGTCGTAGTCTAAAGTAGCATTCACTAACATATCGATTATCAAAGTTCGAGAGTACGAGGCAATAATTAAGCAAGAAAAGACAGATCTGAATAACAACTTGACTCTTGCTTTGACTTTGACTTCGACTTCGAAAAGTCGGGTTATTACATTTAATTTCTTTATAATAAGCTGGTTAGTTACCATAATTGATATATTAATGTTGGTTATAAAAGTCTTGAAATATATATATTTTCTAATGAGCATATTAGAAAGTAATTATTTTATAAAATAACAAGTTTTATTTTTTTCTAACGAGCGTGTTAGAAACGTTGATGCTGAAAGAATAACAAGATTAAAACTTTTTATATCTCCAACGAGCATGTTAGAATTTTATAGAATAGTAAGTTTTAAGATCATCTTTTATGTCTGAGTAAATTACAAAAATCGTCCTTTATGTATGTCACCTATTGCAAACTGTGTCCTTTGTCTTCAATAATTACAAAAAACATACTCGATGTTTGCAAACCCTTGCAAGTTATGTCCTTTAACCCTAACTTAGTTATTTTTTTTGGTTAAATCTGACCAAATGGACACCACATGAGGGTATTTTGGTCATTTTACTCTCATTTGGGGTCTATTTAGTCAGATTTGACCACAGAATACCCTCATGTGGGGTCCATTTGATCAGATTTAACCACAAAAATTAACTGAGTTAGGGCTAAAGGACATAACTTGCAAGGGTTTGCAAACATCGAGTATGTTTTCTGTAATTATTGAAGACAAAGGACACAGTTTGCAATAAGTGACATACATAAAGGACGATTTTTGTAATTTACTCTTTATATCTAATGAGCGTGTTAGATACGATGATTGTGTAAAACTAACTTGTTAAAAGACAATTAGATTTTCTAACGAGCGTGCTAGAAAAGATACATTTAGATTTTCTAACGAGCATGTTAGAAAAGATTATTATTTCAAATAATTACCGACGAGCGTGTTGGAGACAATTATTTTGGATAATAAACCTTGTAACGGTTTCGTCTAAACTATTAAATTTCTAACGAGCGAGTTGGAAACGGATTTTTCCACATACGTTAAAATGATTTTATTTGTCTATTTCTAATCAGCGTATTACAAATAGTTTATATTTTTTTACAGACCTCAAAACAAATTGTGTAACCATTACTTCTAACGAGTGTGTTAGAAAAGATTTAAAGAGTTTGACAATTGTTTATTTTCTAGCGAGCGTGTTAGAAAAGGTTTATGTTTATTTCTAACGAGCGTGTTAGAAAATGTTCATTTAAATAGACCAAAAGTGAATATATATATTCATTTTATTTCTAACGAGCGCTTTAGAAACGGTTTACTTTATAAAAACCGAATATTTTGAATGTTTGTTAAACATATAAATTCTAGTTAGTATATTAGAATTGGTTATCATACAAACCACTCATTTTAACGATTCGTAATCATTATTATCTAACAGCGGTTCGAAATGGTTTGAATATGATAAACTAATTATTAAAACGATGTGTATTCGTTTTATTATCAAACGAGCGAGTTTGAAAGTGTTTTGTTTAATAAACTATTATAAGGTTTATTGTCTTGATTTATAATCAAAACATAAATATATAGTTTAATATTAAAACACTTGCAAAAACGAGAAACGTTTTGAACGAATAAAATAGGTCTTTGCGAATTATAAGTGATTCGATACTTCCACGAGAAGTGTGACGTCTTAAACCATATAACAGTCTCGGAAAGACTATTTAGTGAAAAACAACTAGATGTTGTTATAGATATTATAAGTTTCTCAACTACTTGCGAGTAGTTAATTGTAAACAACTTTATATTTGGGGCAACTTGCGATTATTCAAGTTTAGAGTTTCAAGATGAAACAAGTTATATGTGTTCCATTTAGGGAGTACCTCAAAACATGACACGAAACGATATAATTGAGTTTATTTCGGTCGCAAGTGTTGAAGATAATAACACTTTGGGATTTGATGTTTAGATATCATTGGTGTATCCTTTATTATATATGTTTGCCTTTATTTTATTTAAAATAATGGACTTCTGTTTGGGTTTATTTTACATAAACAAATGGATTAAAATATAATGAAAGATAAATATTTATTTTTGTTGCTAGGGTTTTGGATCAGTCGGACAGGGTATTGTTTCAGCGATTAGGTTTTCGTACACGAGATCCGGAACAGAGATTCAAGGGTGTTAGAGTTCGAACTTTTGAGATCAATTTGTGCAAATGGAAGCCCTGATCCCCTCTATTTATATTTGGAAAATGTTGCCGTCGAGCTACGCAACGGTACAAGGAATCCTTGTCGCGACACACGACGAGGGAAAATTTATCCAAATGGAATCTAGCTCTCGACACGCCACGCGACGAACTAAAAGAGCCTGGTCGTGTCACGCGAAGAGGCAAGCTAGGGCTAGTTATCCTAGTAAGCCACGTAGGCTTGCCATGTGGCGATGCGTGGCACCTGGGGAACCAGGCACCATCGCCCCACGCGACGAGAATTTTTTTAACTCTTTTCGTTTCCGATTTTCGTCGGCATGTGTTCGGGGTTATGATTATGGATTGTTGGGGGATCTTTCTGAGGGATGTTACAGGTGGAAATTAGGGCGATGCTGGCGGTGCATGTGTGGTGTTGACGCCGGTGACAAGGTGGTCGCAACGTGATGGTGGTACCGAGTGAGCCTGTAATGACCAAGACCAGCCACAGTAGTGGTGTGGCCATGGTAGCTGTGACAAGTGATGACACCTGGGAGGTGGTTGTTAGTGCAGTATGTCTATCGACTCCGTCATCTCAAGACCGTAGCAGAAATAGTTTAAATCTAGGCTTTATATTGTTATAAATAGGAAAAGGCAAGGTGGCATTTATGTAAATAATGAGATCTCTCATTATATCCCTTGGCCTATAAATAGGAGTCTAAGTGTTAGAGTTTAGAACTTTTGCAACTTTTGCTCATTTGAGAACTTGGAGCTTAGAGGCTAGAGAGAGAAAGTAGAGAGAGAAAGTGCAAGAGGTGATTCACGGTGCTTGTAATCTTTTCACATATTCAATCGAATCACAGATTTAGTACGTTCTCGTGTTCGGTCCACGCACGTGTACGGATTCCACACGTCACACGTGTCGTTACACAATCGTTTCGGAGTCAAAACCGGTCCTAACAAGTGGTATCAGAGCAGGTGCTCGGTTGTGAAGATTAAACGCACAGATTCGTACAAGAATTAATCAGATTCAGAGCTAAAAACATCCAGATTTGTCAAATTTCTCTTAACTTTCTTGTTCTTCATATTTTTCTCTGAATTTTGCAAAATTGACAGGGTTTTTACGGTCAAAGTTAGCTGATTTTTTGATATGTTATGCGAAATTAGCTGATCTATAACCCTACAAATTTTCAGGTCAAAATTCCATGTCGTTTGAGAGAAATATGAGTTTTTGTGGTCGATTTTGCTGAACTGTTCATCTCATCCGATCGGATCACATCTCATCCGATCGGATCACATCTCATCCGATCGGGCCACATCTCATCCGATCGGACCACCTCTCATCCGATCGGATCACATCTCATCCGATTGGGCCACATCTCATCCGATCGGACCACCTCTCATCCGATCGGATCACATCTCATCCGATCAGATCACATCTCATCCGATCGGGCCACATCTCATCCGATTGGACCACCTCTCATCCGATCGGATCACCT
This sequence comes from Helianthus tuberosus, assembly GCA_030545235.1. Lineage (NCBI taxonomy): Eukaryota > Viridiplantae > Streptophyta > Magnoliopsida > Asterales > Asteraceae > Helianthus > Helianthus tuberosus. Next base: position 17,892,300 of record CM060412.1, on the reverse strand, counting down.
CCCATCTGATCGACCAGCATATCTCATCCGAACGAGTAAGTGTTGGCCCACCCGAACGGATACTATCTCACCCGAACGGATACTATCTCACCCGAACGGATACAATCTCTCCCGAACGGATAGATATCTCACCCGAACGGATAGTAATCTCACCCGAACGGATAGCATTGTCACGAGATTTTTTTTCACTGTTGACTTGTGTTGACTCACTCTATCGGATACACGTCCGATTCATTTGTTTGATTTTGATTAAACTCATTGTGTTTGTTTGTTCGTGATTCAGGTGATTCAAGATATACAAAGTGCAAATTCAAGACAAAATTTGAAGATGTCAAGCAACGGTGAAGAATTTTACAACACGTTCTACAATGTCTTTACTTCAGAATCATCTGACAGAAGATCTGAAACAAGAGAATATTCGAAAGAGATTTCAGATAATTTGAAATATGACAATATGTATGGAAGCCAACAGAAACCACCGAAACTAATGAGGATTGAAGATTATAACTGGTGGAAAAATCGATTTGAGGGTTGGGTAAAAGCTTTTGCTCCTGAAAGTTGGTTAAAATTGAAATATGGATATACAGAACCAGTAAAAGAAGGAGGAGAGTTAGTAAACGAAAAAGAGTTCACAGAAATAGATGTAAAAAATGTTGGAGTTGAATACAAAATGATTACATTGATAAAACAGTCAGTGAGAGAAGATATTATTTCGTTACTTGAACAAGAGAAAACATCGAAGAGTTTATGGGAAGCTTTAGAGAGAAAATGTGTAGGAAGTAATGAGATTGTGAAAAACAAAAAGAAATTGTTACGTAAAGAGTTTAATTTATTTGGTTGTATGAAAAATGAATCTGTCTATAAAATGATCGAGAGATTTGGACATCTGAAGATGGAGCTGGCCAGACACAAAATCACATACACTCAAGAGGAGCTGGTTGATAAATTGTTTGATTCATTGCCAAATGATCAGGATTGGCAATACTTTGCTTTAATGTTGAAGAACACAATCAAGTCTGAAGATTTAACAGTGGACTTGCTGATTGAAAGACTAGAAAGCCACGAGTTGGAGATAAAGAAATCTAAAGTCAACAACCCAGCTCATCAGCAGAATGTGGGGCTGTACTACAGAGGAAATGTACCACAGGCTGGGTCTCCAAGAACATCATTTTCTGCAGAAAGCTCAAACTCTTTGAACAATGAAAGTCATTACAGTGGTTTTCACAGTGGATCTTTTTCAACAACATCGAGCCAATCTGCATCAAAGAATGTATTCCAATGCAACATTGCAGTAGATCTGAAGAATACTCAAAACTTCAATGAGGAGTCTGCAAAGCAGCAGATGGTTTTCTTAGCATCTATGCTTGAATCGTACGAGAGTCTGGTTGCAGGAAAGATTGGAAACACCAACCTCACAAAAGAAGATTACAATCAGATTGACCCAGAAGAGATGGAACTGATCGACATAAGGTGGTGTATGTCCAGTGCTGTGAGACGTGCTCAAAGATTCATGGAGATCACAGGAAGACATTCGATTGGCGGACCTTCCACCAAACTGGGTTTTGACAAGTCAAAGGTGACATGTTTCAAATGTAAACAGAAAGGTCACTTTAAACATGAGTGCAGAAATGCTTACACTAATGATACTGAAAATCCATTCGAAGAAGATTATTACAAGAAAGCGATTTATCATCAGAACAAACCTGAACCTCCTAGAATGAAGCAGCTTGAAGAAAAATCAAGAGCTCTTGCAGTTATTCATGACGATGAAGGTTATGACTGGAGTCAAGTTCTCCCTGAAGAAGATTGTGTTGGATATGCATTTGTAGCTAATGTTGATCATGATATTTGGTGGAGGAGAGATTATGCGAGATGGGAAATTGAAAAATTCAGAGAACCATTCAAAGAAGCCCAGAGAGCCAAAAGATGGAATGACGAATTGGAATGTTACATGGATCCACAGGGTAATCCAGTTGTTGACCCATCAAAGGTGGATTTTGATGCTGTAACAAATTTGATTCCAAATCAGGGTACTTTCAATACAAGAAGGTTATCTGATAAAGGATATTTGCCGGATTTGGTGAACAAAATAAAAGAAATTTGTGAAGCAAGTCTACCAAAGGTGGTAGAAATGAAGAAGAGAAAAGAAGAAGAGTTGAAAAAGATGGTAGAAGAAGTGAAGATTACTGCAAAGCTTGCTGCTGAAGAAGAACAGAAAGTAGAAGAAGAGCAGAAGATTGAAAAACAACAGAAGATGGAAGAAGAAGAGAAGAAAGAAGAGGATCAGACAGGAGAACCGGTGCTGAAAGAGACTGAGGTAAATGAATCTTCTGATCTATTGAATGTTGAAACAGTTGATACCAATGAAAACAAGTGCAAGAATTGCATAGAAATGTGCAAAGCTTGTACTGAAAAAGATGATATAATCAAAACAAAAGATATTGAAACAAATAAACTTGAAAATGTTTTCAAAATAAAATGTAAAGAAATGATTGAAAAAGAAGAAATTTTGAAACTAAAGGTTGAAACGCTAACACATAAATGTCATGGTCTTGAAGAAGAAAATAAGGTTTTGAAAGAAATGTGTACAGCTAAATGTGTTGGTTGTGTGGAGAAAGATAATAAGTTTCAAGATTTTCAAAAGGAGTATGATAATTTGAAGTGGTTAAGTCAGAGAGTACAAGAGGCTTATGATATTTTGAAGAGCCAAGTCAAATGTTTTGACCAAAGATTGTCTGAAACTTTAACAACCAAAGAACTGTATGAGAGAAAGTTTAAAGAAAAGCAACTTGAATTAAACAAGTGTGTTGATGAAGTTGCTAATCTCAAACAAGTTCTGGCTGAAAAAGAAAAGGTTGTTACCAAACTTCAAAGTTATCATAACTCTTCGTACATTCTTGAACGCATTTTCAACATCACACCAGATGACAAAGATACTGACAAGAATAAAAAGGGTATTGGTTCAGAGTTTCATCAGGTTCCACCACCATTGAGAAACAATTATACTTTTTATGATGAGGAAAAGGTGTCAAAAGGTTTGAACATAGTTGACCAATTACCTGAAAGTATCGATGTGACTTACTCCAAATCTGATGAAGCTAATGATTCAGAGGTGGTAAGTAAGGTTGTTGAAAGCGTTCTGAAAGATGAGTCAAACAAAGGTAAGTCTGAATCACATGATGAAAATGAGGGAAATTTTCATGATAGCTATCTTAAATAGACAAAATTCGAGAAAAATTTGAATGATGATTCAAAAGGATTGGTTTACACCATGATTGGATCAGACAAATTATTCTTAGATGTTGTGTTCCCAATTCAGAATGTGATCTCAGAAAAGGTTGATAAAGTTTTCAAAATGGTTGAAATTGAGAAATCTGAAATTTCAAAGTTTGCTGGTAAAGGTCATAAAACTTTTTATAACAAACCTGGTTTTAAGAAGAAAAACATGAAGGCTGGTTTGGGTTATAAGAAGAAACAAAGTTGGAAAAGAAATGAAATGCCAAATTATCAGGAAAAGATGAGTTTTGTTCATGGAACAATGACAGAAGAAGAGAAAGAACTAAAATTTAGACGACAGTCTAATGACGAGTTCTTAGCTCAAAAGAAAAAGCAACAACCACAGGTCAAAGATGTGTCCAAGAGAACATGTTTTAAATGTGATCAAATTGGACACCTTGCACGAAAGTGTCCAAATCTGAAACCTGTCGATGTTGAGACCAAAAAGAAGCTTGAAAATGTTGAGAAAAAGAAATCTGAGGTTGTGAAACAAAGGTTAGTCAGATTTGATTCAAAACAAACTTAGAGGTACAACACAAACAAGTTTGCTTCGAATCAAACTTGGAAACCAAAACAGACTAGGTCTGATTCAAAACAAACACAGATTTTTCACACACCCAAAGTCAGAACAACTCAAAGTTGGAAAACAACTGTTGATATGACAAAATCACAAGAGTTTTGGAAACCAAAAGTTGTTGATCAAAAACAAAATGTTCAAAAAGATTCACATTTTTACAAAAGAGGTACTCCGAAAGGTCAAAAATGGAGTGTTAAGAAACAAGTAACTTTGGTAAATGATGAAAAAATTGAAGTCAAAGTTGAAAAAGTCTTTGATGACAAAGATTTTCCGAAACTGCATGATACATATTGTGTTGAAATGCCTAAGGTCCAACAGACCTGGGCTAAATTGTTCAAGTAATCAAGTAGTCTGAATGTGTAGGTGCTCAACAAAATTGAAGATTGTGAGAATGGAAGTTGGAGCAGCCTGTCACAACGAGGAGAGAAGGCTGCTGGACCCTGGTTTGGTTGAACAGGGAGTTTAACATTTTCTGTAGATAAATAAACAATATTTTCAAAAACTCAAAAATTTTGAAAAACTTAAAAACCAAAAATATGTTTGTTTTTAATTTTTGTCAAAAATAGAAAATTACAAAAATATGTGTTGATTGAATACGCCGAAACCCTCACGGCTGAACAAACATGATTAATTTCACAAGATTGAAAAACGGTTTTCAAACTGTAAAAAATCAATGTGTTGTAAATCATGGGGGTACGTTATATTTTCTGCAAACCTGTGCATGAAAAGCAGAAAATGGATGGCGAGACGAAGCTATCAGTATCAGGTTGTCAAATTTTCTTTAGAGTGGTTTTGCATTTTAGGGAGAGTAAGAAATTGTCAGAAAATCCAAAAACATTAGAAAATTTGAAAATGACAAAAACATGATAAAAACCTATTGGCAAAAAGACAAAAACATTAAAAATAAAAACGAGTTTTGTGTAAAAATAGGAAATGATAGTACATCAGTAGACAATCACAGTACGCTAAAGAATTGGAAAGTCAAAATGTGTTAAACGATCTCACCATGGATGTGTCGGTAGGTTTTTATACATTTAGTAAACTTTTTCGGGATATAAACCTAAATTCAAACTTGCTTATTTTGTGGGGAACACTACTTGGATATATAGGTAACCCCTGAAATCTCGTTTGAAGGACCCCTCTTTCTGAGATACTAGGCCTTTATGCTTAGTGATATCTGGGGTATTATCCCGGGACTTCTGATTTTGCGGAAGCAATGGACTAGTCCCCGGAGAATACTTTACGCTTACTTGAAATATAGCCTACCCTCAGCATAAAAAATGATGAAACATTGAAAAATGTGTAAATCATGTGCTGTTGAAGAAAAGATCCTCTAAAGGGGACACACCAAAAGTCGAAGCCGTCATCTCTCTGCTGAACGGAAGTTCTGACCTGAGCTCTCACGGTTCTTCGCAATTTAACCCCTTACAGATATCATCTAGGTATACTCACCTGTAAGACAGAATATTGGGATCTGGATACAGGAGTATATTCAAGAGGTGGGACACATGAATGAGTTTAAGTTCTTAAAACACCTAATTCGTATCCTGAATCAGTTGAAATTTGTGTGAAACTTTAAGTGGATCAGTATATCGACAATCTAAGTGAATTGTTTAATTCTTAAAGTGTAACTAAGCTCAACGGTACTTGTGACTTGTAAAAAACTGATATGATCCTCTGACGCAAACTCAAACAAAAATATTATCTGTAAATATGTCTGTAAATATTTCTTTATTGCTTTATGTTTCAGAAAAATTCAAAAAGATTTTGAATTCTGCTTTATTTTTGAGAACCGATGTCTGAGAACTGAGTTTCAAAATCTAAGTATGCTGATCGTGTTTCTGAAAATAAAACAAGTTCATTAATTTGAAACTTGAAATTTTTAAAATAAAAAACAGTTTGTGATATCTCCAAGGTCATTAATTTGGACTTGGATGATTAACCGTGAAGGATTTGGATGCTCATATTGTTAAAATCTATTGAATAGAGCCAATTTCCAATCTTGTTCGCTTAATATTTCCAAATCAATAAAGATTGTTGATATAGGGAGTGGATCAAGTTAATTCTGGATATTCTCATATTATTATATCTTAGAGCCAGGATCTTGATTTAGAAAGTATAATAGAGCCAGGGTACGATTCCTGGACTATCTGTAAATGCTTTCATTGTAAAAATATTCTAGCTTATGCTGAGAGAGCCAGGATTTTCAATCCTGGATGATCAAAATGTTTTACTTATAAATGTTTGAGAATTACAGATGTTGTACCAGACTACGATCCCTATAGCCGAGTCTAAGGGGGAGTCTGAAGACAAGCTAAACGCAAGGGGAAGCGTGTAAGGAGCCAGGTATCTTTCCCGGAAGAGCTTGTAACCGGAAAGCCAGGTGTCGATCCCAAAGCACGGAAGCTTGACGAAAGGGGGAGCCTGAAGAGTCTATCGAAAGGAAGAAGTTGAAGACAGATCCACGGGGATTCTATTCAAGCAAGAGGGAGTATTCGTTACTGATAACGTGTTAAAGCTTCAAGAAGACTCAGTGAGAGAGAGAAAGACCAGAAGCTACGAGTCTGACTAAATGTTTGAGATTGACTGTGGCAATATCCAAGGGGGAGTCTGTTAGTGCAGTATGTTTATCACCTCCGTCATCTCAAGACCGTAGCAGAAATAGTTTAAATCTAGGCTTTATATTGTTATAAATAGGAAAAGGCAAGGTGGCATATATGTAAATAATGAGATCTCTCATTATATCCCTTGGCCTATAAATAGGAGTCTAAGTGTTAGAGTTTAGAACTTTTGCAACTTTTGCTCATTTGAGAACTTGGAGCTTAGAGGCTAGAGAGAGAAAGTAGAGAGAGAAAGTGCAAGAGGTGATTCACGGTGCTTGTAATCTTTTCACATATTCAATCGAATCACAGATTTAGTACGTTCTCGTGTTCGGTCCACGCACGTGTACGGATTCCGCACGTCACACGTGTCGTTACGCAATCGTTTCGGAGTCAAAACCGGTCCTAACAGTGGTGACCACGATTGGTGGAACCGATGACCGTGAAGGATTCCAGCTAGGGTTTTGCATCACATGGTTTGCATGCATGCATAGGAATCCAGTTAGGGTTTAAGGTTTTGGTTCGGTTTGGGTGACCCGATGGGTGATATTCGTGAAACTTGGGTTTCGTAGGAGATAGATTCGGTGGGAGTCGGGTGGTGGTCTCATTGGAGAGTTACGTGGTGTTGGATCTACGCACTTTCAAATTGAAAGGTTAAGATGATTTCAAGAAGGTGTAGAATGAGAAAGAATGTCAAACTGTTTATATACAAATCTATGGTATTGAGCTATTGGACGGATATGATGGCATCCACGAAATGTGAGGAAAACCTCAACCATTTTGGAGAGAATGTTAATATTATTATTAAGATTACTTCTAAAAAAATGATCATCTGTATGGAAATTTTTTGGTGAATAGTAAGAAGGAGAAGTTTTCTTTGGCACTTAGAACCATAATGTTAGGATGGTGAGCTCATGGCTGTCAAAGATATGGATTCTAGTCAGGTCAGGTAAAATGGTCAAGCCGGATGAGTAATGTGTCATTACAGGTTAGGTTTATGAATGGGTGGAGATATTTGGACACCCTCTGCGCCTATTTTCACACTTTTGTGCCCTAGACGCCTCGTATAGGCCTATACGAGGCGTCTAAGCACTGAATTCAAGGGGGTCTCAGAGGGTGTCAGGCACAAAGTTTAAGGAACCCTATACGAGGCGTCTAATCTTGGGTTTTTTTTTGGCTGAAATGAGGGGTGTTTTGGTGGGTTTTGGTATGGTTTTTTGGATAGCTTTTGAAGATGTGTTTTTTGGTTGAAAATTTTTTTGGTTTTAAAAAAAGTTTTGTTTTTTTTTGTTTTTTACACTATAAAAAAGTTGTTGTTTTTTAAAAATCAACTATTTTAAAAATCGGCTCTTTAAATATATTATATCGATTAAATATTATAATGTTTTTAACATTTTACTTTTTTATTCTTCCGATTAAAATTTTATCTCGTTCAAATATTGTTTCCGTATTATATTCAGCGGATATATTGTTTCCGTATTATATTCAAAACATATTTTGTTTCCGTATTATCTCAATTTAAGACAACAATCATTAGGTAACCGAATAACTGAAAACAAACATAAATATGACATATATAAGATAACTTTGTACATCCATAACAAAAATATGTAAGATAAGTTTGTACATCCATAATAAAAATAAAAACAACAACAGGTCTATGCATCCAAATCCAAATCCGAATCTGGATCTGGCTGCTGCGGCTGCTGCTGCTGCTGATGTGGTGCTCGAGCCGGTGGAAGCGGTATCGGGGGTAATCCCTCTCTCTCTCGTCTATCCTGCTCGGCCCGTACCAGCCAACCTACCAAATCGTTGAGCCTGTCAAGCTCGGCTCGTACATCAGGATGTAGCGCAGCTCCTGGGGCATGACCTGGAATAACGTGACGTGGAAACTGAGGCGCCCGGGCAGGTGGCGGTGGCTGTGGCACCGCTGCACCGTCTACATCCTCCGGAGGCTCCTCCACGGGCACTACATCAGCAGGATCTGCAGGAGAATAAACGGAATCGAAATGCTCTGGTAGGGCCTCCTATGTCGATATGCCCCCGTCGCGGTTTTTAAACCGCGGGCCAATGGGGAACCTCTTGATTATGTGGGTCCTGGTGCGGTACGTGGCCCAATGAACGGGCAATGACGGTCACGTACGCCCCGCCATACAAAAATCCGCGCTCCTGCCGGTGATGGGCGGAGGCGTAGTACTGGGCTAGACCGTGTGCTAGCGCGCACGGCCTCCTATACAACAAACAATAAAGGAAAAAACGATCTGTGGCCGTACACCACTCACGGCAGTAGCCGCGCACTGAAATAGAAGTAGCGAGCAAATGGTTCAGATACCTGCATATAGTGTTAGCGAAATACAGAAACAGAGATTAATAAACAATGCACATAACAAAAATAATTGCCGTAATAAACGTACGTACCTGTAGAGTGGGTCCCTAACAAACGACACCCTCCCCTTCGACTTGTCGTGCTCCCAATGATTTGCCCCCGCAATCACCTGCCAAAACCCTACAAGAGTGGGGTTGTCAACCACCACTAGCCCCGCTGTGTAAACCTCAGTCTCGATCTCCCCCTGCATGTATAAACCACAATGCACCGCAAACTCTGCTAGCGTCATCTCACGCAAAACGCCAGCGAGCCTGAAAGAAACCTCAGGCGGGGGGGGGAGCATCTGGGTACGGAAGCGGCACTGGGACCCCAGGAGCGTGAAATGTGAATGACAAAAGGAACTCGACCAGCAGCTCCCTGTAGGTCAGCGTGTGCGCCAAATCAAAAAGACGATGCCACAGCGAATCGAGAGGTATAAACCGACGCACTCTAGCCGTCTCAGCAATCCCATCCATCGCATCCCAGTCGATCGATGCATGCGATCCAATGTGCATCCTCCTAAGCTTCTGGTAATGAAGGGCGACATCGGTGCTGTCGAGAAACTCTAGATACGGATAACCCTGGAGCGTATCCAGAGGCGGCCGCTGTCTCCATCGTGGACCCTCCTGAACCTGCTGAACCGGCTGAACCGGCTGACCCCCCGGCGGTGCCCCATCAAGCTCTATCTGAATGTCATCGCCCTCCATAATTAATCTGCAAATAAATAAGGTATACGTATAAAAACAATAATAAATAATAATAATAATAATAACAATAATAATACTAATAAAAAAATAATAATAACAATAACAATAATAATAATAATAATATTAACAATAATAATAATAATAACAATAATAATACTAATAATAATAATAATTAATAAATAATAATAATAACAATAATAATACTAATAAACAATAATAATTATAATAATAATAATAAAATAATAATAACAATAATAATAATAATAATAATAATAATAATATTAACAATAATAATAATAATAACAATAATAATACTAATAATAATAATAATAATTAATAAATAATAATAATAATAACAATAATAATACTAATAAATAATAATAATAATAATAAAAAAACAATAATAATAACAATAATAATAACATTAATAAAAAAAAAGTTGCAGAGCCTCGTATAGCCCTCGTATAGGGCTATACTCGGCGTCCTGTTCTACCTGCTTCAACTTCAACCTTAGATTCAAACCCCCAAACCCAACAAAAACCAAATTTCAGGGCAAACCTACGGTCTAAAGGCAAAAACGTGGCAAAAACACTAAACTACGGGATGAAATACGTACCAGTGATGCTTCAAATCTTCGAAAATACGGTCGAAATACTAATCCGAGGCGTATAGAGGTGTGTGCTCCGTATGTATTTTTGTTTGGGGTGATAACCAGCCTCATCTAGGCCTCCCTAGCCTTATACGAGGCATAGACGCCTCGTATAGAGCTATACGCGTCGTCTAACCTTTTTGTTAAATAACTATTTTGCCCCTGTATAGCCCACAGTATAGGCATTATTCAGGGGCAAAATGGTAATTAACCAATCCAAAAAGATATTTCTGGAATTGTTAATTACCATTTTACCCCTGACTAAAGCCTATACTGGGGGCTTTACAGGGGCAAAATGGTCATTTAATAAACATTTTTTAATAATTAAAAAACAAAAAGTTTAAAAGTTGCCGCCCAATAGACGCCACGTATAGATCTATACGTGTCGTCCAGCTTCTTAAATTACCTTTAAGCCCCTGTTAAAGGCCTATACTGGGGACTTTCAGGGGTATATTAGTAATTAACATAAAATATTTTCAAAATTCAAATTTAAAAAAAAAGAATTGTTGCCGCCCCAATAGACGCCTCGTATAGATCTATACGAATCGTCCTTATTTAAAAAATTCAAATTTTGATTTTCAAATGTTCAAAATTCAAATTTTCAAAAACCCGCTCAAATAGACGCCTCGTATAGATCTATACGAGGCGTCTGGTGAAGGTAGAATGACCTTTTAGCCCTTGAAATAAGCCTAGATTGGGGGCATACCAGGGGCAAAATGGTCTTTTGATCAACCATATACGACGCGTCTAGCTCTATACGAGTCGTATATTTTTAATTTTTTTATTAAAATGTTATTAACCTGTTTTAATCAATTCTAATTACAGAAAAATGATAGAAATTATAAAAAAATTATAGAAATTGTAGAAAATTATAGGAATTAATAAAAAATACTATTAATTACAAAAATCATTCTTCCGTATCACTGTCGATGTAATTAAGACTGGGTTTTGATCTTGGCGGAGGATTCATTATCGGTGTATACCATTCTAGACGTGGCAAGTACATACCTTCCCATTGTTCCGTATGGGGTCTTCGGTGGGTCAACCATAGCCCGTGTGCTCGTGACATTGGATAATCCCCTTCCAGCTTAACATGTATGAAGTGGTTCTCGTTAACATGTGTAAGCGTTATGAATAATGGTTGTTGATTAGCCGGAGGACTTAGTATCGGGAAAAAAGTGGAACTCGCACCAATGGTTGTCGTTAACAGGTGCACCCCGATATCGTACGTTTGTGCAATAAGAAGTCCTGCTAAGGGGAAGTCCATCCAGTGATCCCCCCCACAACCGGACACTGAATCCCAAATTAGGCCCTGACGATGCGTGTAAAAATAACCTTTATCCCATGCTTCAAATATTGGGAACCAGATCGATTCGTTCTGATCCATTTCTTGGGCAAGGTCCCTTCGAATGAGCCCCCATGAACTCTGATCCATACCTAAGCCCACAGCCACAGACCGAAACCCATAATGACCGTCCGGCATCACATCTCGTATGCACGAGACGTACGGATGGAACACTGGCGGAATGGCATACTTAAACTGTTTGATGATTCCCACATACTCATCCCCAATGATTAAAGGAAAACCGTGAGCATCTCGTGTCTCTTTCTTCTTAGAACGGCTTAGGCTCGCTTTGGGTTTTTGGGACCTTATAACCGACTGTTGAGAGGCCTGTGACGGAACGTACGAGCTGTGGCGAGGTTTATCGTACTTACTTTGTCGGGAACCTTCAAAGCACGTGTTTGCATCACCGAATGAGCTTCTCCTCAATTCTTCATCTATACGAGAGGCCTCGGCCAACTTTTGTTGTAGCTGCTTTGTTGTTGGTCGGCCACGAGTATTTTGTTGGACAACCGGTGGTTTCTTGGTAGATTTCTTTGGAGTCAACACCGCTTTAATCTTTGACATCAGGCTTTTTTGCTGAGCTGGGGGGTGCGACTCTAATTGTTGTCTAACAATATTTAGCTCTTCGACCACGTCCACGTCACCGTCTATCAATTTACAACTTTGGAAGTTAAGTTTCCGCCAGAAGACGTCTATGTCTTCGAGTTGAATCGGACGCTCTGCACGGTTAAAAACAACATTGTTTAAGTCACATGATTAACGGAAATATATCACACAAGTGTTGTACGTTTAAGAATTATTACCTTCAAGCATGTACTTTTCTATCCTACAAGCACATGGCAACCCACAGCTGTGCCACATTTGGCAACAACATGATGAATGAAAGCGCTCCAAGACATCTAGCTTCCTAATTGCCTCTCCCCTCAACAAGTCAAGGGCTGTATGGGATACTTTTCCAAGTAGGTGTTGAAACAACGGGTGTTTGTGGTGGGTCATTCTTTTTTCGATGCTATCTCGAAAAGTCTTCCTTATTTCACCAAACTGTGTCTCAACTATATCATGGACACAACCAACTACACGGTCCAGCGAGCTCCAATCTAGGACGTATCTCTTTAAGTTGGCGTGTTGGCTCTCAACTCTGTTTGTGGTACGATTACCAAAGTTGCGCCTCTTATCAGTCCACGCAAAGACGAACATCTCCTTATAGTCTTTTAGCCAGTTATCGTACACGTATTTGAAGTCTCCTAAAAGTAAAAATAATTTAATAAATTTGCATAGGTGAGTCGTATGTTATTATAAAAACTTACTAGAATGTTTGCACTCCACATGTCGTTTTCGCATGTTGCGCAAGTGGTACTCGTAGATGGGTATGGATGGAGACTGTTATGGGTCATTTTCTAAGCATACATATCTTGACCAATATCCTGCTTTTATTGTTTATTTGTGACCAGGATGCTGGACGAGGATATTGCTAACATCTTGGGCGATATCCTGAGGTTGATCGAATTAATCACGTGCAGGTTAAAGACTGGGACTTGCCAACGGTCAAATGGACTTCATCTCCTCAAGACTCGGGCGTATTTGTTATGGGAGAGACGTTGAACCCGAAAGACTTGGTCTACAACATTCGACTGAGGAATATTCGCTGGATCCCGGTTATTTAGGATAGTTTGTTGCATTTGTTTTACTATAAATAGATTGGGGCGGATCAGATTAAGGCACAACGCAACTTTCACACACTCTCAAACACTTTTGCTTTCTAACTTTCAACATTCACTACACACAAACACTTGTAACACCTAGTTGATCCGCACCACATCCTGCACTGTATCCTGATATTTGAAGCAATAGAAGAACAAGGCAGCTGCGATTGTCAGCTCCCGAGGTTTTGTGCCGGCGATCTAAATTGATCAAGGGCTTTCCTCGTACATCACGTGTCAACCTTTACTTTTCTGCTCATTGTTTGATCATAGATACAACTCTATATCTTGAGCCGTATCCTGAAACTGTTTTCATAACTAACTTGGTTAACATATTTCCCACACATAATTTTAGCACACTACCTCACTTACCTAATTTGATCACTAAATTGCTTCGGTAATTTTTAACCAAAACAATTTGGCGCCCACCGTGGGGCAAGTGGTGCTACTTTTACTAAAAATCTTTGTGAAGTCGTTAATCGGTTTTCTATTTTCAAATTTTTTTGCCACATTGTTTATAATGGCCTCAAGATCAAACATGAGCTCCTCCACTATGTCTGCTGCAACCTCTTCTACTACCGGTTTGGTGCTTCCACCGCCTCCTCCAAGGATGCCATTTTCTTCAAAACCTCAAGATGTTATCCCTACTCGGAGTGTTCTGGGATCTGCTCCGATTTTAGCCTCTAATGATGAAATTCTAACTTTATTTGGAAGTGTGCAGGAACAAATGAGGCAGCAACAGGAAACTAACCAAATGCTGTTAAGAGAAATACAACTCTTAAAAGCTAGCTTGAGTAGACCTGCTGAAGAAACTGTCACTCCTATACAGCCCAGGGCTTTGAACTTCAGTTCCGCAGTTTACACTGAGGATAACAGGGGGAATATCGTCCCAAGCCATTCTCAGAATCATACCCCTGAGATACCCTCCTTGGTCAGGATGTCGACTGTGAGGAGTTCAGGATATGCTTCAGGATATGGCCAAAATCCTCAGACCGGTAATGTGTCAAATAATAATATTCTTGCTACTAACAACAATGGCTCTTTGCAGGATGCAGGTATGACGTCAACATTTACCAGGGAGCTCCAGAAATTGAAGGACATGATATCCAGTGTACCTGGAGTGGTCCAGCCAATTCCGGAAGTATCCCAAGACAGCCACAGGATATCCCGCTTTGCATATCCTATCTATGATGCTGAAATCCCAAAAAGATTTCAGACTCCCAACATGAAGCTGTATGATGGGACTACGGATCCTGAAGAGCATATTGCCCAGTATAGGGAAAGAATGGAGATTAACCCTATCCCTCCGGAGCTCAAGGAAGCATGCTTGTGCAAGGGTTTTGGATCTACCCTGACAGGATCAGCCTTAAAATGGCTATTAAATGTTCCTCCTCACTCAATTACTTCGTTTGCTCATTTGGTTAATTTATTTAATAGTCAGTTTTCTTGCAGCCGGAGTTTTGAGAAACTAACCAGTGATCTTTACAGGATAACTCAAGGGCCTCAGGAATCCTTGAGGGATTATGTGAACAAATTCAGTCGAGAATCCTTGGATATCCCACATCTTGATGTCGCAACAGCTGTGCAAGCTTTTAAGATGGGGTTACAAAAGGATTCTCAGTTTTATTAGGATCTTATAATGAATCCCTGTAGGAATCTCGACGAAGCTCGTAACAGGGCTTTGAGATATATCCGTTTGGAAGATAACAAGAAGATGCAGGAGAGGATGAATTCTAACTCAACCTATGAATCAACTAACAGGAAATCAGAATCCTCATATACGCCATATCGCTCCAAGCCATATGGCAGAAATGATAACAAGAAAGTGAACGCTGTTGAAGACGAGGATCCCGAAGAATATCCTGATTTATCTGAATACTGCTTTTCTGTTAATATACCTGAGTTAATGTATGCTATGCAGGGTTTAGGGGACAAAGCTAGGTGGCCTCGAAAGAACCAACAGAAAGCTGATTGGAAGGATAAATCCAAATGGTGTGCCTTCCATGAAGACTTCGGACATATGACCGAGGATTGCATTGCTTTAAGGAAAGAAATAAGTTACCTGTTAAGCAAAGGGTATCTGAAGGACTTGCTGGGAAGAAAGAAGAATAAAGGGCAGGATCCCGAGAAGGATCCTGAACGAGCAGCATCACCCCCAGCAGATGCCAAGATAATTAACTTTATTTCAGGAGGATCCGACATTTGTGGGACTTCGTATTCGGCGGCTAAGAGACATGCAAAGGAAGCTAAGAGTGAAAGGGGAGACAAACCAGTCAGGATGACTACCCTCACAACTGATAAAGTGATCACTTTCGATAGTGATGACAGGGATACTATTCAGGATCCTCACCATGATGCTTTGGTAATAACATTATATGTGGCTAACCATTTTGTACGCAGGATATTGGTGGACAACGGTAGTTCTGTTAATATAATTCAGCTGGAAACATTGAAAAGGATGAATGTATCTCCGATGGACATTACTTCGAAGTCCACTGTGCTCGTTGGTTTCAGTGGAGAAGCTAGAATTACTGTAGGAGAGATAAAATTACCAGTATACGTTGAAGGGGTCAACTCAATACAACGCTTCTGTGTGATGGACTCCTTATCCTGCTATAACATCATACTAGGCAGGCCATGGATCCATGACATGAAGGCTGTGCCTTCGACTTACCACCAATGCATCAAGATTCCAACCCCTTGGGGGGTCGTCAAAGTTGATAGTGATCAGCAGGAAGCGAAGGAATGCTACACATCCTCAATGAAATCCTCGACCAAGCCTAATCCAGCATAGCAATTAAAGATGCGGGTCCGGGATACCTTGGAAGCTTCGGAGCAGGATGTGAAGAAAGTTATCTTGGATCAGGATAATCCTGATATCTCGGTGCTCGTAGGAACCAATATCCCTCGGGATATTGAAAAACAATTGACTGACTTTTTGAAGTGCAGGATGTCAACGTTTGCATGGAGGCATGAGGATATGACAGGTATATCCAAAGACATTATTACTCACAAGCTTGGAATTGACAGGTCGTTCAAGCCTGTTCAGCAAAAAAGAAGGAAGTTTGCTCCTGAGCGGAATATAATAATCCAAGAGGAAGTTGAAAGATTGTTAAAGTCCAAAATGATCAGAGAAGTCAAGTTCCCAAGATGGTTGGCGAATGTGGTCGTAGTGCAGAAGAAAAATGGGAAATGGAGAGTCTGTGTAGATTACACAGACTTGAATAAGGCTTGTTCTAAAGACCCATTCCCCCTTCCTCATATCGATGCAATGGTGGATGCCACTGCTGGGCATGAAATGTTAACGTTCATGGACGCATCCTCAGGATTTCAGCAGATTCAAATGGAGCCTTCGGACCAGGAGGATACTGCTTTCATGACACCAACAGGTATATATTGCTATACTGCTATGCCTTTCGGTTTGAAAAATGCAGGTGCAACATACCAGAGATTAGTGAACATGATGTTCAAAGATAAGCTAGGGGGCACCATGGAGGTATATATTGACGATACGGTGGTGAAATCTAAAAAGGCTGAGGATCACCTCCAGGATATCAATGGAGCATTTGATATCCTGGATCAGTATAACATGAAGCTGAATCCTGCTAAGTGCCATTTCGGAGTGGGGGCAGGAAAGTTTCTAGGATATATGGTGACGAAAAGGGGGATAGAGGCAAGCCCGGAGCAGATTAAAGCTATCCTGGATATAAAATCACCCTCGAATATGAAGGACGTTCAACGGTTAACAGGCCGAGTAGCAGCTTTGAACAGATTTATTTCAAGATCCTCGGAAAAATGCAAGGAATTCTATGATATCCTCAAGAAGAATAAGAAATTTGAATGGGGAACAAAGCATGAAGCAGCCTTACAGGATTTGAAGCGATATCTCTCAACTGCATCTCTATTGATGAAGCCTGAAAATGGTGAACCACTATCCCTATACCTCGCTGTATCAGGGAATGCTGTAAGTGCCGTTCTTATAAAGGACCATGAAGGTCAGCAATATCCTGTTTATTATGTTAGTAAAAGTTTGTTAGATGCTGAAACTAGGTATTCTCATTTAGAAAAATTGATACTAGCTCTAGTTATGGCATCGACAAAGCTTAGACATTATTTTGAGACACATAGGATCCATGTTAAAACAAATTATCCTGTAAAAAATGTGCTTAGGAAGCCAGAGATGTCAGGCAGGATGGCCAAGTGGTCAGTAAAGTTAAGTGCTTATGATTTGGTATATGAACCTAGAAATGCCATAAAGTCTCAGGCTTTAGCTGACTTTGTGGCTGATTTCAGTAGTGATATTCAAGATGAGGTAGACCTAGAAGTTCAACAGTTAGGAGAATCCTCAGGATCCTGGACATTATATACTGATGGTGCATCTAATGTAAGAGGAGTAGGATTGGGAATACTACTAAAATCGCCACAGGGGGACATATTACCCCAGGCTATTAGGTGTGAATTCCCTGCTACTAATAATGAGGCAGAATATGAAGCTTTAATTGCAGGATTAGAGTTGGCTAAGAATATGAGTATCAAGAATTTGCAAGTATATGTTGACTCCTTGTTAATTACTAACCATTTTAATGGATCCTATGCAGTTAAGGGTGAGAAATTAATCGAATATCTCGATATTCTCAAAAAATTAGCAGGATATTTCGATGTTTTTACACTTGAACAGGTACCAAGGGAGGATAATGCTGAAGCTGATGCCTTAGCAAATTTGGGATCATCGATCAGGATACCAGAACGGACCCAAATACCAATATTACATGTCTTATATCCTGCAACGAATCCTCAGGATAAAGAAGTAGCGGCTATTCAGGATCCTGGAGCAGAGTATCCTGAAAAGGATCCTGAATCCTGGACGGCTCCAATCGTGAGATATCTCAAGGAAGGACACATCCCCGGAAATGAAAATCCTAAGGCATTTAGGATGAAGGTATCACGATTCACTATTATAAATAATGTTTTATACAAGAAATCTCTTGCAGGACCGTATTTGAGGTGTTTGGAGGAGCCTGAAGCCAAAGTAGTGCTTCAGGATATACATGAAGGGGATTGTGGTAACCATACTGGGGGCAGGTCATTATTCTCAAAAGTATTAAGAACAGGATATTATTAGCCGACAATGAGAAAAGATGCCGCAGAATATGCTCGAAGATGTGATGCATGCCAAAGACATAGTAACATATTACATCAGCCTGCTGAACCGCTGTATCCTATTGTTTCCCCTTGGCCATTTATGAAGTGGGGTATGGATATAGTGGGAAAGCTTCCAAAGGCTCCAGGAGGGAAGGTTTTTATGTTGGCAATGACATATTATTTCTCCAAATGGGTTGAAGCCGAGGCATTTGTCCAAGCCAGGGATCAAGAAGTAGTATCCTTCATAAAGAGAAATATCCTGACCAGATTCGGAGTACCAGCCGAGATAATCTATGACAATGGTTCTCAGTTTATAAGCAAGAGAACTACTGACTTTTGCAAGAGTTGGGGAATCAAAATGATAACATCTACTCCGGTACATCCTCAAGCGAATGGACAAGCAGAATCCTCAAACAAGATAATTGTCAATAACTTAAAGAAGAGGCTTGGAGCCAAAAAAGGAAGATGGGCAGAAGAATTACCCTTTGTTTTGTGGGCTGATAGGACAACAGTAATGAATGCAACAGGCCAAACCCCATTTTCCTTGGTATTTGGAGTAGAAGCAATGATTCCAACGGAAATGGCGATACCTACTGCAAGATCTATCCTACGGGATCCTGAACAGAATCCTGAAGCCTTATGTCAGGATTTGGATACTATAGATGAAAAAAGGGATCCAGCAAGGCTAAGGATGGCAGCATATCAACAAAGAATATCCAGAGCATATAACAAGAATATAAGGACTAGGAGATTTCGAGTTGGTGATTGGGTGCTAAGAAAGGCTTTTCAAAATACCATTAATCCTGTCGATGGCAAGCTAGCTCCAAAATGGGAAGGACCATATGAAGTTGAGTCAGAAGCAGGGAAAGGAGCATATAGACTCAAGAATATGGAAGGGGATATGCTACCGAGATCCTGGAATGCAATACACTTAAAGCTCTATTTCAAGTAAGAATAGAATGTAATTTCTATCTCAAGATGGTATGAATTCTATCTCTTTTAAATATGTTTGATTTGATTTGTTCTTTGAAACCCAATACTAACTTAAGCATCGGAGGGGTGTTAGCCAAGCTAACACCCACCTTAGTTTAAGGATGTTTTGCAGTATATGCTTCAGGATATAGCTCCAGGATGCTCACTCAGGATACTTCGGAAGATTAGAGGATTGGCCCCATCTCTCATGTATTAGGGATCCCGATCCCTTCACAGGTTTAAAGGTATTCACCTTTCTTCCGAATTGGGTTTAAACACCCCGCCTGGAGTGCAAGTTATTCGGGAATAGTTCAAGGTGGCGGGACCAGTCCATGTAAAAGTGGCTGACAATTTCGTTACTATTGGCTATATCCTGAATCCTAAAGGTATATGAGGATTGATCACCCTCTCTCACGAAAGGGTATTTTCATACTCTCTAAGGTTTAAAGGTTTTCACCTTTCTAAGTCTTGGAGTTTATACACTCCCGCTTGTAGCGCACGAAAATTTGGGATTTCCCCCAGAATTCAAGGGATTTATTTCCAGTACATTCTTGGGTTTTACCCCTGTAACATGAAAAATTGCCTATACAACGGGAACTGATATCCAGAAGATTTCTAAGTATTTGAAGACATTGTACACAGGGGACATTCTTACTAAGGCAATGATGTAAAGCTCAAAGGATAAGGCTCGGAATTAATGTACTAAGTGTCTCAGACAGGGGACATCTTCATTGGAAAAGTTGCAAAGGGACTGAGGTTTGATAATAGGGTTATACCCTATTCCTGGTATGATCTTTCCTTTGTAAACATCGTTTAAGTTTTTGACAATACTATGTTTGGTAAAAGGTTAAATATCCTGATTAGGATAAATTCTCGGGATATATTCTCAAAATATATTTTCAAAATACTTTTCAGGATATTTGATTAAGATATATGAAACTGGTACTAGTTTGAAACTTTAATTAAGCAAGTACCGTCATAATAGGTTATCTTTTAACTTTCTCTGAAGGTGATTGAATTTTTAGAAATTCTATTTAATAAAAGTTTTGGTAATATATCACTGAGTATATTGATCAGGATATTTTCAAAAGATAACAATACAAAATTTTTACAAAGCTAAGAATTACATTAAGTAGTGCATGACAGAAATTGAAAGGCAACAACAAATAAGTCAAGAGATAGTTATATTATTAACAAGTCAAAAGTTGTGCTTTTGGTTTCACCTCAAACCAAGGCCCATCCGCCAAAAGCACGTTTAGTTTTTACCATACCTACATAATGGTTGAAGGTTTTATCTCAAAACGAAACCTGTCCACCTTCAACCGTTACGATATTCAAAACAGATTATACTAACCGATGACCAAGGGCTTCATCCTAAAACCTAGGACCCATCCACCTTTGGTCATCGTATTGTTCTAATGCAGGAAATATAAATTGTTCGAAGACAGGAAATTTAAATTGTTTTACAGACCATAACCATGAAATTTTAAAAAGTGGGCTCCGGCCTCAGCATATATATATCCATCATCGCCCACATCACTGCATTTAAGGGTCAGCTCCCTCCTTCATCATGACATCTCCACCAGTATCCTTTCCAGCATTCCTCTCAGCATCATCAGCAGCATCCTCTCCATCAGCATTTTCTCCGGAGTCACCACCAGCATCCTTTGAAGCTCCAGCATCGTCCACCTTTTCAGTTACCTTGGTGGGCTCCTCTGCGACAGGTTTGGAAGGGGGCTCCACATGATTGCCGCCAAGATCTTTCAATTTCATCTCCCAGGCTTTGATGTTCCATGAGGGGCATTCGACGCCCAGAGACCTAGCCTCGTAAGCCATTTTCAGTCTGGCCTGGAGGAGGGAGATGATGACTGAATTCTTAAGGCTCTGCCGGTATGAAGCCATATCTTGTTCATGCTGAACCTGGGCCGCGTTGGACTTAGCTTGAGCCTCTTGGGTGATCTTTTGGATGGCAGCCTGGTGGTCTTGAGCCATGGCTTTATACTTAGCTTCGTAGTGTTCAGACTTGGCGGTGGCGATTGCTGCTTGATCCGTGATGGTAGCTTCAGCCTTCTTTAGTTTGCTTTCTAGCATGACATTTAAACCACATGTGTCCTCATAAAGGAATACCAGGCGTTCAAGGCCCTGCAAGGTAAAGAAACAGGTGTTGTTCTAAATGTACATTTCTATTTAACATATGATGCAGGATACGAGTCAGGATACTAACCTGGTTAAGGAAGCCGGTCATGAATTTGCTGGATTCTATAAACCCGTGGTTCTCGAATGGAAACACATGAGGTGTAGCGGGAGGTTCAACTTCTTTTCTCTTTCAGGAACTAGAAGCCCGGGTTCGGGATGCCGGATGAGCTTTGGGAGCGGTGGTGGTCTTCGAGCTGGTAGGCTTCGGTGTGACAGATGACTTTGGATTGGATTCTTGCTTGGTAAGCGCGAGGCTAGAGTAGCTATCCAACTCGTCGAGTTGGAAGCCTTCGAGGTTAATAACTGGCACTGCACAAGGGAAGATGTTTTAGACTTGTTATATCTCTATACAAGAAACTAATAAAAATAATTCCTGAAAATATGCTTACGAGACATGTTGGAACTCGATCTTTGAATTGAGCTTGTGAGTAGCAGGTTAAAGGTTCTTTCACCCTCTGGAAGCTTGTAGATCTCTTTTATTCTTCCTTCCGATTCAGCACTAGGGGGAGCTAGTTCTTTAAAGTTTGCTGCAAGAAAAGAAATAAACACATCAGGATGTCGGTTCAGGATGGAGGTTCGGGATATGATTGGGGATATTCCTAAAACCCTAAATCCTACCGGAAGTCAACCATCTTTTAGGAAGTTCGAAACCCTTATCAATGGAGTCTCTTTTCACAAAAAAGAATTTTCTTGTCCACTTATCCTCATTCTTGGTAGCCTTGAGGATGAGAGGGTCTTTGGAAATAGAGAATAGAAGGAATCGGCTGGAACCATGAGATCTTAAACGGTAAGCCATCGGCAAATCCTTGATGCACAGGTCGGGCATGTGATGAGCCTTAATTCCTTCCAAGGTGACTAATACGCGCCAAACCATGGGCATGATTTGGGCAAAGCTAAGGCCGGTAAGTTCGAAAAAAACGAGAAATAAAAGGTGAAAACGGGTATTGGAGTCCTATGGAGAAAGGATAGGAAAAAAAGCAGACCCATTCGTCGTAACAAAAGTCCGATCGGACCTCTCGGTCAAATGGACGGAAGATTGTCCCGACGGGAAAGGCACCGGAAGCTCGTAGGGCCGCGATATCGGAATTGTCGAAAGAACACACTTCTTTTGAAGGTTTCTTAAGCAAATTTTGTTTATGGAAGGGGAAACAGAGTCCGCCATTTGTGATCTGGTGCGGGTCGCCATGAAGGATCACAATCGGAAAAGGAGATGTAAACAAGGAAAATAGAAAAGAGAGAGAGAAAGTACCTGATATTCGGTTGAAGATAAAGATAATCATAATGAGAAGTCCCTCGGTTAATATAGGCTGAATGTAGGGGGTAAAGAGTAAATAACGCTTTGGAAGTTGCACCACTGTCATTTCAATGGTCTAGTCGTATTGATTGCCTTAAGTTACGGGATAAAACTTTTAAAATATATCCGTTGGATTGGTATACCAACCAATATTTTTTGGGGACAATTGTTATGGGTCATTTTCTAAGCATACATATCTTGACCAATATCCTGCTTTTATTGTTTATTTGTGACCAGGATGCTGGACGAGGATATTGCTAACATCTTGGGCGATATCCTGAGGTTGATCGAATTAATCACGTGCAGGTTAAAGACTGGGACTTGCCAACGGTCAAATGGACTTCATCTCCTCAGGACTCGGGCGTATTTGTTATGGGAGAGACGTTGAACCCGAAAGACTTGGTCTACAACGTTCGACTGAGGAATATTCACTGGATCCCGGTTATTTAGGATAGTTTGTTACATTTGTTTTACTATAAATAGATGGGGGCGGATCAGATTAAGGCACAACGCAACTTTCACACACTCTCAAACACTTTTGCTTTCTAACTTTCAACATTCACTACACACAAACACTTGTAATCGAATTACATTGTAACACCTAGTTGATCCGCACCACATCCTGCACTGTATCCTGATATTTGAAGCAATAGAAGAACAAGGCAGCTGCGATTGTCAGCTCCCGAGGTTTTGTGCCGGCGATCTAAATTGATCAAGGGCTTTCCTCGTACATCACGTGTCAACCTTTACTTTTCTGCTCATTGTTTGATCATAGATACAGCTCTATATCTTGAGCCATATCCTGAAATTGTTTTCATAACTAACTTGGTTAACATATTTCCCACACATAATTTTAGCACACTACCTCACTTAGCTAATTTGATCACTAAATTGCTTCGGTAATTTTTGACCAAAACAGAGACTCAATCAATGTCCCCTAGAATGACAAAAATTTCTTCCAGTCTTCGTCTGTGAAGGCACCCTTGCAGTGCTTCATAACATTCTGTTGTATGTGCCACCTGCAAAGAAGCCTGGAGGCGTCTGGAAATACTTTAGCACACGCGCCCATAAGGGCTAGGTCTCTATCCGTTAAAATCACACGTGGCTCCATACATTCATCCAACATTGACTTGACCCTCTCAAGCACCCACACAAAGTTATCACCCCGTTCTTTACTAACAACGGCATGCGCGATAATAAACGATTTGTTGGTAGGCCTCATACCAACAATCTGGATAAAGGGCATACTGTATATGTTTGTCTTGTACGTCGCATCGATCAGCATGACGTGGGGGAATGCACGCCACATGCATCTCGAGTCCCGATGAAGAAAGAAGATCTCTGTTACGATCTCTGTTTCGGGTTCCTCCCGTGTCTCGTAAATAAAGTCGTTGTTTATCAGTATGTTTTCTAGTGACTGCATGGGAGTCAATCCTTGTCTTTGTTCGGCTCTAATCTTCGCCACAGCGTTTTGAACGTCTTTCTGAACATGAAACCTGTCGGGGTCCTGCTTCCTTATCGTTTGAAATATTTTGCGCGACTCCATGTTTTGAGCTGTCAGCTGCTCGATCAGTTTCATTTCGCTTGGAGTAAACCTTCGCACAAACGCGTGGGCCGACAGGTCCTCACAAAGTTCGTGGTTATGTTCAATTTTTCCGTCTTTAATCTCACAGGTTTCATACGGGTGGTTTCGCACAGCCAACAGGTAAAACGGGCAACCGGTTTTTTTTGCTTCCGGCTTTTCTAAGTGTTGCTGTAGTCTGGTGCTCACCACCACAATCACATTCAAGCCATACCCTCCCGGCTCTTCCCCCGGTTTTCTTTGATCGACGGGTGACAATAACGAAACCATCTGCGTTTGCTATTTCTTGTATCTGATTCTTTAGTTCATCTAAAGAGTTGAAAACCTGTAACATCGACAATAATAATAAATAATTTTAATAAATAAATAAATAATAAATAATAATAATAATAATAATAATAATACTAATAATAATAATAATACTAATAATAATATTAATAATAATAATAATACTAATAATAATACTAATAATAATAATAATATTAATAATAATACTAATAATAATACTAATAATAATAAAAATAATTAAATAATAATAAAAAAATAGTAATTAATACCTGCTTTTTTAAGTACGGACTGTCCTGGATGGGAGGTTTCTCACCACCATATCTACCATATCCACCATAACCACCATATCCTCCGTATCCACCGTATCCACCGTCTCCTCCGTATCCACCGTCTCCTCCGTATTCACACCCGTATCTATAATCCGGATACCCTTGTTGCGTCGGATAATTTGGTTGACAAGCATGGTATGAGTCATCTACAGGGGCTGTTTCATCAACAGGGGGATGCTTGTTCAAATCTAGAAACGGTTTGTTTTGTTCTCCTTGTATACTAGACACACCCTCCTCTTGCTCATTAGAATCGGGAACGCCAGACTCATCCAAAATAAACAACCGTATCATCATTAGTAAATAATAAACTAAAACAATAACTAATTAAAATATTTAAGCTAATAACTGTTACCGGAACGCTTTTGGCCACCCAGTTGTCGCTAGAATACTGCCCGAAGACATAGTTGCCGTCCCAGTATAATGACATTTCAACACTTCGGGATGATAAGAACACAAATTCCAATTCTTTCGAAGAAGCAGAATGAATGAAATAAATGAAAGGAATGAGAAAACGGAACAAGAAGAAGCAGAATGAATGACAAAGAATGCGATGTATCTTGCACTTTATGTGAGACATAGACGCCTCGTATAGCTCTATACTACCCGTATAGCTTTAAGTCACTTGTCAAACGTATAGTCAAATCAGTCACTAAGACACCTCGTATAGGCCTATACGAAGCGTCTTAGTGCCTCGTATCCTTCCCTCGTACAGACCTAGACTCCCCGTCTGATGTGACTGATTTGACATTGTGCTTTGGTGTAGAGCTGGTCGGAAAAGCAACCCTATATGCCTCGTATAGCTCTATACGAGGCGTCTTGGAGGGTGTGGAAATAGGAAATAAGGTGTGTAAATATGTAGACCCTTATGAATATCCGTATTTTTAAAAGATTAGATTTTAACTTAAACGTAGAATTTGGTCCCATGCTTTCAAAAATATTAAGCACGCAAACGTGAGCAAAGTGAAGTGAGTGAACAAGTTAAACAATAAGTAATTACACCCCAAAATATGGCATCACCTTCACTAAAAAAGTGTTCAGCACCTGTACGCCACTCTAGAAAAACCAGACCATCGTACATGCCAACATACCAAAATAGACATGGGTGTATGGCCTTGCAGAGCATTGAATGGTACACCATGGGTAAATTTAACTCATGACAGTCAATAACATTCTTAAAGATACTAATTACTTGAAAATACACATTAATTACCAACCACTACTAGAAAATACACATTTCTTGACGCACATTATGCGTCAATAAAACGATATTATGACAAGCAAAAGCGTGTCGTTGATTGAGGAGTCATGAAATTAACATGAAATACATTTGTGTGTCATGTTTTTATGACACCTTTTAATGACACTCATATTTTATGACACTATTTAATGACACACGTTCATGACACATATGTATGACATTCATTTACGCGTGTCAGGCTTTTAATTATTTAAAAAATTATAGAAATACTAATTTGCCCTGGATACATGTATAATAACAAAAACAATAAATCTTTTTATAAAACAAATACACACACACACATATATATATACCAAAACAATCCATTACATAATCATTTGTCAAGTATACTACAAATATCTTAACGTTAACAAAAAAAGATTGTATGGTCATGTTGAATCTATTTTATCACCACCCCTTTTAACACTTTGACACGTTTCAGGATCGTTTCACCAAGATTTCATGTTCCATTGCTCTCTCTATATATAAGTCATTTAACCTTCTATGATTATTATTAGCTTTATATTGCAATAAAAATCTTCATTTGCAAGTCTTTAAACATCACATACTTGATAATTTTATCATCATTCCTTCACTTTAGATGGTTAGATCCTATTTTAAATTAGGTCGTATTCCTTCAATTGACGTTACCCATGTATAAGTTAATCTTCATCATCATTCAAAGTGATTCTAAATCTATGTGTTCATCAAATAGATGTTTTCCACCAATAAGCCACTTTTTACAAATGTTTTTTCTTCACAAGAAGATGGTTGAATCCAAACTTTAGAGCAAGACTTCTTCTCCACCAAGTTTCTCCCCAAAATCATTCAATACCCACACACACCTTTCTTTTATGACTTGGCAAAGCTACGTGGCTAGGGATGTTCATGAGCCGAACCGAACCGAGCGTTTTTTCAACTGAGCCAAAGTCGAACTAGCGTCTTTCGATCCGAGTATTTTTCGAACGAACATTTAGCGGGTATCGAGCATCACATAACAAATAGAAAAGTAACTATGGGGTTGTTAGTAAATTGTAGCTTTCGTCCTAAGGTGTCGTCCAATTAGAACAGAAATATAAATTTACGAAATAACAAGGACTAGAAGAACACTAAATTGGTTCTACCAAGATCATCTGAGTGGAAAGATGATTCATCGATTGAATGAAACAGACCTTCGATCTATGAGAAGTTTGAAATCGAATAAACCAATTGAAGCAAAAACCTTAGGGAGTTGGCGTCTTGGCGACAAAGAATTTGAATAATGAGGTTGATGCGGGGTTTTAGTTAGGATTATGTACTTCTAAATTGAATGGCGGGTTGTCACTTGAGTATCGATCGATGCTTCACATTTCGGTATTTTGATATTTTGACTAAATTACTCTGAATTATTAGATAAAGGACTATTGGTATCAACCTTCAATTCTATAATTAAATGGGCTCTGGTTGGATCTTGGACCAAACTTTGTTCTAGTTATCTTATTTATATATACAGACACACACACACACACACACACACACACACACATATATATATATAGGGCAAGGATAAATTGAAAACCCACTTGAGTTGAAGAAACCCTGAAAACCCATTAATAACAATTGATCAAACTTGATGGATGGCTAAGATTCACTTTTGGCCATCTGTTGCTTTTGTATCCCTTTCTCTCTATTTTTTAATACATTTCATGTATGTAAAGGGTAATATTGGAAAGATTAATACAATTTCTCTTACAAACAAACAAAACTCTGCATGATGTAAGAAACCTCACATCGGCTTCATCATTACACTAAACCTACATCAGTCTTCATTATTTCAAAACCCCAAAACACATTCTCTCTCTTTCACAATCTTCATCAACCCCTCTTCATCCATACCCAAAATCACCGGAGATGTTCACACAAAAACCATAATCCAGAGAAAAATCGCTGGAGATATTCAACAATCGCCGGAGAAATTCAACGATCTCCGTATATATTCAGCAAAAAAGGACAGAATTTCAGGTGCGTCGGTCCTTTGTTGACTAAAATTATCAACTTTCTTTTAACTATACAGATTTGGGTTGTGTTAAATAAAGATTATACGGTTTTAAAGAGTTTTGGTTTGTCTTAAAAAGAAAGTGCTCGGTTCCTTCATACCCATCTAGGTTTTCTTAATGACAGGGTACGTTTAGGGTTTTTTCTTTCTTTTGAATAATCTCACTTGTTAAACGCTTGGATACAACGGTTTTTCTGGATGAATACGTGATCAATTGGGGTGGGTGTCTCTAATTTGTGTGTTAATTTTGATTGAGAAAATAAATTACACTAATACTCTGTTATTAGAAAAAAACTGCTATTTAGGGTTTATCAATACATAATGGAAAATGGTAAAAAAAAAATAGTGAGAATTTTGGGGATAATAAGAAATAGAAGCATAAAAAATGTGGGAAGAATGTTCGTCTGAGAAAAAAATCTCTGCTTGCTATAAATTGATCTGGGCCATAGTGATCTACTGGTGATTGTGGTCCTGTATTTGTTATCTACTGGTCATTTGTCTGGGTTATAAAGTGATCTGGAGCATAAATTGACTGCCTCTTAATCTGATGCTTTGTTGGATTACCTGACACTTTGCAGTCATCCGTCATCCGCTGTTACAACTAAGGATAACAAAAATAGATCCAAGGAAAAAATGAGCCCAGGTGTTTATAATTACAAAACCTGTGATTAATTATGCTTACACATTAAATTACATGTTATTTTATTAATGTTGTTTATAATTAAAAAAATGCAGCTAAAAAGGCTCGCCATACCACGGTTGTCGAAAAGCACATAAACAAGAAACTAATATGTACGTAGCTACTTTGAATTCATTACATGTTTGTTGTCATGTTTATGTCTAATGTACATAAGCTTTCTAAATAGTAACAGCGGATGCTAACAAGGGCGGTCCAGCCACACGAACAAGGGGAGGTAAAAAGGATTAAATTAGTCTTTTTTTTATTGTTAAGACATATATTTTGTAAAGGTTGTTAATAGTTTGTGATTTATATAAAACTTGTACAAATGTAGGTAAGCAAGCGCATTGTGATAAGAAGGTGCAAAAAAGAAAGCTAATAAGTACGTACAAACATTTTTTTTTCTTTTGCTTGTCTTATAATTATGTTTTATATAAATAATAAAACAAAGTTGGTGCCTCAGTTTCACCAGACAGTGATTTGGACACCCCGTGCAAAACCTGGAGAAAATAAGAAAAAGATATGTTTTTTTTTTAAGTATAGAAGTTTTTTGGTTACATCTTTTTTAAATCTAATATTTATGTACATGAACTTTGTAAAACATTCTAAGTTGACGGCGATGCGGGCGGGCCAGCAACACGTACTAGAGGAGGTACAAAACTGTTTTATATGTGATCTTTAGGAATCTAAATAAAGATATGTTTCGATACTTTAATGCTAATTGTTAAAAAAAATGTATATTTACAGGTCAGCAATCACGGGCGGATAGCAAAGCAAAGAAAATTGTCAAAAGGAAACTAATAAGTACGTACACACAACTTGTTTCCTTCTTTAGAAAATATGTAAATCATAACAGAAAGTTGGTGTCTTAGTTTCAGCGGACAGCGACTCAGAGATGACTGGAGATTTGTTAAATAACAACACCTTAGGTGACAATGGCCATGCAGTTCTGCCAAGAAAGGATGCAGTTGTTGTGCGGAAAACAAAAAAAGGAAAACATGAACGGATGAAAAGCCGAAGTGGGAAACACCCAAAAACCACACATAAGTGGTCTAGAATAAAAACACGTTCAGCGCCTATGCAATTGTACAAATGCATCAAGTCTCTAACCAGTAACCAACGAGAGGACGTGAAGAGGATGGGGTTTGGTAAAATGTTATCATTCAACGTCAGCGGGATACCTGCAAAACTTGCGAACTATGTTGTGGACCACTTCAACACGGAAGAAATGGCTATTGAGATGTCATGTGGGTCAATAAACGTTGATGTTGAGTCTGTCAATGACCTTCTAGGGATTCCTAACAAAGGGATAGACATGCAAAATGTAAGGGAATATGAAAAGCTTGATGTTGCTGTTATGGCATGGAGAAAACGATACCCTGCACGATTTGTGGCACCGACGAATCTAGCACAATCTATAATCACAAGTGATGAAGCCAATAGTTTTAATTTCCGACTAGACTTCCTAATGTTATTCTTAACCGTCATGGTTGAGTGTAATAGAAATGTGCGGATGAAAGAATGGATTTTGGAAACTTTTACTGGAGATACAGATTTCAGTAAAATAAATTGGTGTGCCTCTGTGATTCAGCAAATTAAATCATGTAAAGATGGATGGAAGAGGTGTGATCCCGATTCTCCTTTTTCCGGACCTCTCACACTTTTGGTTGTAAGTGTTTTTTGTAACAAAACTTACTAAAAATATAGGTATACAACATTTGTTTAGTTATCTTACCACTTGGCATTGTTATTGGTTTTTTTTGTGTCATTGCACAGCTACTATACATCGACCGAGTTAAATGCACCGGATTTGAAGTTGACCGGTCAATAAACCCAATCGTATTCTGGAATAAAAACGAACTGAAAAATAGAGAAAGATTGGAGAGAAAAAGAGGTGGCTTTGGTAGAGGGGAGTTGCATGAAGTTGTTGTGGTTCAACGGGATTCAAGTAAAAGTATAACAACCCTCCTAAATAATATTCCAACACCTTAATATATTTTAAAAATACCCCTATATGTCCTAAAATACACCCCGTTTGCGAAAAAGGACCCCGAATACCTTTACTATTATTAAAATTAAATAAAAACAAAAATTAAAAGTCTGTCGCGGGGCGCGTAGCCCTTGGCTACGTCTTACGCGGGCCGCGGCAGTTGGTCACCAGGGCGACACCCTTAGTCGCCACGTGTCACCGTTCGTGTCGACCCTATAGTGCTGACCCGGACAAGCTAGGCCCTACAACCCTATTACGCGGGCCGCGAAGGACTATCCTTCGGCTTACGCGGGCCGCGTAGAAGTCCGAAATCACAACTATAAATAGGTGCGTTCGGCAGTTCATTCAAATAGTTCAAATTTATTTTCTCTCTCGAATTTCCACATAGCTAAAGCTATTCTTGGGAATAATACCCCCTAATTACGAAGTTCTTCCCCGTTGTAAGTATCATAACCCCGATTACGTATTAGATACACTGCCCGATTGATCCAGGGTTCCGTAATGGCTGTCGTGGTTCTGCCCGACGTAGTCATTGGAATGCCGTCTCGGGGAGGGTATTGCTAATGTAAATATTGGGTTATTATACTAACACATGTACATTTGTGTAATTAATAGATAATCACCAGGAAACCCTTAAAGGAAACCATAAGACAGCAATGTGAGTAATCTCCTTTTTGTAAACTGTTTTTACAAAACCTTAAATATTTTACAATGTGATTAGCAGTGATTGAGTCTTTGTAGTTCTTCAATTATTGCCGGTATGTTGGGGTTTTGTATACAAAATGTGGAACACGTTACCATTGGACAAAGAGTTAGCCAATGTGTAATATGACCCACCAGTCAGGATTGACAGTACTGAATGAGTAATTGTGTAGATGTAAACATTGTAATCGCTCTCAATACTGTGAAAATTGATAAAACACTTCTTGATTAAACTGGGATTCACTCACCAGTATTTCCCACTGACAAAATGTTTTTAAACGCGTTTCAGGTAACAAAATGTGAAAGCCAACTAGAAGCCAGCTGGACTGCATTGAAGGCTTGGAAAAAGTGGCTATAGAAGTTACCTAAATAAAAGAAAATGTTTTATTCAAGAAAATAGGGATTTTCCCTATGAAAATATTTGTAATGAAAACCTGGGTTTTATCCCAATATGGTTAATATGATAAAAACGTGGTATTTACTCTGATAAAATATTTCCTAACTACGGTCCTGTTGTAATTTCCGCTGCCAAAATGATAAACACCGATACCACCACAACAGGTCTCGCGGCCGCCCGTTCCCGGGACAGATAGGGGACGGGGGTTGCGACAGAAGGTGGTATCAGGGCTAAGCAACTGATTCAGCCACTGATGTATGTAAAATGCAACATATAAATTACATCAAATGAGGCATAAAACTAACCATTTTTAAGTACTAATATTGGAAAAAGAGTGTTTTTGTCTTCCTTTTGTATTTTCAGGATTAAATGAAGCAAAAAGACAGCTAAATCCAACATAAATACAAGAAAAGGAATATTAGTGGACTGCCCGACCCCTCAACGGCACCTTCCAAAGCAAAATAGAGAAATCAGAAGACTGAACACGCCCCGTGCTCAGCCAGCACGGGGCCGTGCCCAAGAAGCAGCAGAAAAGACAAACCTATAGAAGCTTCTATTGCCCACCACGGGCCGTGCTCAGCGGACACGGGGGCGTGTCGAAAGTACAGCAGGCGCATTTATTGTAATTGCGAATTACAATTAATGAGGAGAGAGATTGTCAGACAGACACAGGGCCGTGCCCAGCGGACACGGGGCCGTGTCTAGCTCTCTGTTCAGCCTATAAATAGGAGGGCTTGGATTCATTTCATCTCATCCCTTGGCACACGACCTCTCTCACACTTCATCCACCACCCACCACCATCACAACACCATCATCCACCACCATCATCCATTGTCCATCGTAGAGTGTGTGAGTCGTCTCGAGATCCAAGATTGATCGTAAGAGTTCTTGACAATCAAGGCCATGTTTGCCTAAGTCTCTTACATCACTTGGTGAAGACAAAGTGTCTAGTATAATACTTTTTATTTCTAATCTTTTGCACTTTTTATTTGGTTTTGTATTAATGACTTTAATAACTAGTTACTTATGTTGAAGGTGATCTTTCCTTATCGTTTGTCCGTGGTGTCTTGGCATTATTTTACTGTCTATATAAAATAAAGGATTTTCACCATTCATATCTCCACGGTCTATATGGAGATATGTTGGCTACCTGGTCGGGGGTTAAGGGAACGGTTTGGTAAAGGTCTTGCCATTGTTCAGCGTTTAGAGGTCCTGCAATGGACCTGGGTCAAATTTAGTAGGACCTCCTTCAATACTTCACGGTATTGGATGGCTGGGGTCCAAACTCTTTGATCCCCTCATAAGTTAACTACTATTAATACTATAACCCGGCTATTTAGGACTGTATCCCTACTGACTCAGACTACTTAGCCGAGGGTAACGTCACCGCCAAAAGCGGGGCCTACCACAATACTGCATTAATAACTTAATTCATTATCTTCCAATAATCCACCCTTTTAGGATTGTATCCCTGCTGACTCAAACTACTGGGGTGAGGGTAACGTCACCTTCAAAAGAGGGGCCTACTACAATAACTAAGATAATCTCTTAATTATGTGCAAAAGTGCGGAAATAATCAAAGGTTATACTAGATACGAGTCGGAACCAAGTGATTCATCTTGTCTATCTGTTTTTTCTTTTATTTTTATTTTCAGCATTTTAGTTAGTTTTTAATTTTCTTAGTTTAAAACATTTTTCTAAACTTTTATTTTGGTTAGACGTTGAGGATAAACCGGTACTAAAAGCTCTTGTGTCCTTGGACGACCTCGGTATCTTACCAACGCTATACTACACTCAACGATGGGTGCACTTGCCCATATGTGTGTTTAGTGTTAGTGAAATATCGTGTTTTATAAATTTAAAACTTGGCTAAAATAAGTGTTAAAAATGGCTTAAAATATACACCTAAAATAAGTAACACTTTACCGCACATCAAGTTTTTGGCGCCGTTGCCGGGGACACAAGGATTTTAAGAAAGTTAGGAATCAACGGCCTAATCATTTTTTATTTTTCTTTTTAATTTTTTTTAGGATTTTTCCTAGTTTTTCAGCTTCTGCAGAGCTCAGCACGGGCCGTGCCGCTGAACACGCCCCCGTGCTCAATCATTGGAACTGGCAATCCTGTTTTATGTCAGACAGTAAGCTGAACACGGGGCCGTGCACACTCAACACGCCCCCGTGCCCAAGTTTCAGTTACTGAAAACAAAACCGTTAGATCCCGGCGGTTGGTAATTTCTGACATAAACATGAGTGATAGTAATTGTGTTTTACTTTCGGCACTCTTATGGTACGTGGTGTCAATTATGTGGTGGCAAACATGAAGAAGTAAAATGCTACTTTCTAAATTATAGGCCCCACTACATGGACCCACCGACTTCTTACAACCTTAAGAGGGGCGAAAGTAAAAATAAGCACTATTTCTCTCTCGAATGCGCCCAGCCAGATATTCTAGGAGAAATGCTCCTTGATGAGTTATTTCAACTAGAAAAGCTAGTTCAGAATTGGTTAGAAGAGCTTAGGAAGGATTTTATTGATCCACCCCAAGACGATAACCATGAAGAATTGTTGGAACCGCATTCCGACAACCTCGTTGCTCCCGAAAATACCTTCGTACCTAGCAAAGACTTGGACGATAGTCGTCCCTGTGTCGATTGTGCCGTGAAGGACTCTCCATCGACTTCGTTCGGTGCATACATAGACCTGAGCGATTCGGCATACACCTTCTTTAACAAGAGCCCGGAAAAGGGTTGGACTTGTCCACCTAGAATGAAAATAGGAATTACCCTCACCGACAACCTCTTGCGTTCTCGCCTTAGTCTAGGACAATTAAGGTATCTTAGGCACTTTGGGGTTGTTCCAACCAGTAAGGAGCCACCCGATACTAACAAGTTCCTTAAAAAACTAGACAAATTCATAAAACAGTCCCTCGACACGGGGTCGTGTCTAGCTAACACGCCCCCGTGTCCATCAAAAGATTCCATTCTGATCAGTACGTCAGAATGCAGACAAACTGTGTCAGAATTCCACCCGAACACGGGGCCGTGTCCACTAGACACGGGGCCGTGTCCAGGATGCTGTCATTTTCTATAAATGCAGCCAAGAATCCTGCACATTTGGACCAACTTGGGGCAGAGATTTGCAGGAATCTTCTCTCAAACTATCCTAGGTAAGTCTAAAAGAAGGTTCCAACAACCCATCTTGTCCTTTCCTCTTTTAGCCATTTCCTTCTTCGTCATCTTTCTCCAAGAACTATCATTGAAAGTTTGAAATTTTTCCAACTTTGTGGTAGGGAATTATGAGTTTTGTCCAAGGAATCTTGGTAAAAACATGTTGTAACCTTGTTTTAAGTTATTAGCAACTAAAAAGACCCCACAAGCTTAGAAAATAACTTAGAAATCCAAGTTTCCTTATTCCGAAATTCTGCAGAAAGATGAACACGGGGCCGTGCTCATTGAGCACGGGGCCGTGTCCGATAACTGTTTCATTAAATAAACTCTTTCAGTTTATTTTTCGTAGAATGTCGAGTGAAAACAGCGAAACATCTTCTGTGCATTCGTCAAACAGCCGAAGAGGAAGAAGACCCTCTATTGAAGCTACACTTGTGCACTATGTGGTAGCATTAAGGGAGGCTCTCGATGAAATGACTTCAGTAGAGGAGGTCCTAATTGACCGTATTAACGATCTTACGATGGGACTTGAAAGAAGCTTCCAAGAAATTAACCTCTTGCACCAGAGGTTAAATATTCTTGTAGCACCTCCGATGGAACCAGTCCTTCCACAGCAGGATTGGAACCTAGCACTCGGAATCAACAACCCTACCGGGTGGGAAGACTTGCCAGCAGAACCTCCTGTGGAACACCTACAAGAGATCCCGGTGGAAGTTGAAACTCCTCAAACTAATGCCAATGAACCTTCCTTTCTCCTTCCAAGGGAGGTGGAAGAATGGCTCGCCGACATTTGAGGAGAACCGCACGCGGAAGATGGAGTTCAAAAAGGCCTTGGTTAACCAAGATTAATTGCTTCTTGGAAATTTTGCTAATTAAAATAAAGTAAAGGCTAGGACTCCATGGGTTATTATTTCCTTATTCTATCTAGTTTAATTTAGGACTATGTAAGTTCTCTCTATGATGAAATGAAATGATGGTTTTAAGGTTTGGATGGTTTGTAATGAATAAAACACACTCATGGTGGTAAAGGATGAAAAGGGGAACGAGAGAAATGAACCCATGCACAAGAACAAGACAACCCGACAATTCTCTCCATTTCAGAAGGTTCAACACGGGCCGTGCCCAACCAACACGGCCCCGTGCTGAGCACCCTGCAGAAAACGCCCAGTTCAGGTAACTGGACACGGGCCGTGTTCACCCAACACGCCCCCGTGTCCAGGCTTCTGTTTCTCTTGTTTTAATTCTGTTACTGGCACTTGAACACGGGGCCGTGTTCAGTGCCCAGTAACACAAATTTTTGCTTTTTAAACACTATTTTACACATCTAATCAACCTAAAAATTTATTTTTGGGACACATTGAGGACAATGTGTAATTTAAGTGTGGGGGGGGGGGGATGCTAAAACCTTGAACTTTGCAAGTCCTAAATACAAGCCTTACACAAAACTCTATTGGAACCGCTAATCACCCCAAATTTTTTTCAAAAATTTCATTTTTTTTTACTTGTCTAGGTTTAACTCGGGAAATTCAAGTTCTCAAAAAGGTTATATTTTCACAAATTTACAACCGATAGCGTAGTGATAAAAAGAACCAACATAAGAAAATTATGAAAAGGCATGACAAACATATTTAAAATTTGATTATATATACTTGATCACATAAAAACCCATTCCCACAAAAGTGAGTTTTGAGCCTTTATTGAGCACACAATTACATATCATTAGACTAAATGCTCATTTTTCGTTTCTTGTGTGAATAGCCGCTTGGTTCTTACGACTCTAGAACTTGCCATGATGATACATTCCCGGTCCTTATCAACTTAAACCCGAGTAAGTAAATGATGGAGGCATTAGGACTAACCCTTTTCATTTCTACACCATTATTTTTCTTTTTCTTTTACCACCCCCCTAGTTAACCCCTTTGAGCCTAAACCTTTTCATTTCATCACCCAAAAAAAAAAAAAAAAAAAACCCTTTTACCCACCAAAAACCTTTTTCATTTTTTTCCCTTTGTTTTAGTAACAAGTTCGGTTTTTCGTATGAAAAAAAAAAATTTGAAGATGAAGCAAAAAGAAAATAAACAAACAAGTTCATCAAAAATAACTTTGTTTGAAAAAAGGCTTCATCAAAATAAAAATAGAAAGTCTTACGAAAACCGACACTTGTTACGCTTTTCGCCCTTTTCTACTAACCACTATCCCAACCACCTACCTTTAACCCAAGCCTAACCCTTAACCCACAAAGTCCTCTTGATATTTACAAAGGTATAAAAGTTAAAAAGGAGGAGGATTGATTGCTTGGCAAGCCTATGGTAGGAATAAGTTCCATGCCGCTCTCGAGTGATTCACTAAAAATACACCTTCGGCCGAGTGTGAGTGACTTCTCCCGTGAGGTATGTGAACTTGTATATAAATGGAATTTTAAAAAGGCATGTTATGCCCAAATAAGTAATTTCTCCTATGAAAAGTTCTAAATAAATCATTACGAATAGAATTGTAAATAAATAAAAATACAACCCAAAAAGATCTTGGATATCCCAACACTCTACGACAAGCCCAAAACCTTCTCTTCTACCTATTCCATTTGGGAGTGTAAGCCACATATTAAAGAGTTTTGCTTGAGGACAAGCAAAAGTTCAAGTGTGGGGGTATTTGATGTATGTAAAATGCAACATATAAATTACATCAAATGAGGCATAAAACTAACCCTTTTTAAGTACTAATATTGGAAAAAGAGTGTTTTTTTCTTCCTTTTGTATTTTCAGGATTAAATGAGCTCAAAAACGCAAAAGAAGCAAAAAGACAGCTAAATCCAACATAAATACAAGAAAAGGAATATTAGTGGACTGCCCGACCCCTCAACGGCACCTTCCAAAGCAAAATAGAGAAATCAGAAGACTGAACACGCCCCGTGCTCAGCCAGCACGGGGCCGTGCCCAAGAAGCAGCAGAAAAGACAAACCTATAGAAGCTTCTATTGCCCACCATGGGCCGTGCTCAGCGGACACGGGGGCGTGTCGAAAGTACAGCAGGCGAATTTATTGTAATTGCGAATTACAATTAATGAGGAGAGAGATTGTCAGACAGACACGGGGTCGTGCCCAGCGGACACGGGGCCGTGTCCAGCTCTCTGTTCAGCCTATAAATAGGAGGGCTTGGATTCATTTCATCTCATCCCTTGGCACACCACCTCTCTCACACTTCATCCACCACCCACCACCATCACAACACCATCATCCACCACCATCATCCATTGTCCATCGTAGAGTGTGTGAGTTGTCTCGGGATCCAAGATTGATCGTAAGAGTTCTTGACAATCAAGGCCATGTTTGCCTAACTCTCTTACATCACTTGGTGAAGACAAAGTGTCTAGTATATAATACTTTTTATTTCTAATCTTTTGCACTTTTTATTTGGTTTTGTATTAATGACTTTAATAACTAGTTACTTATGCTGAAGGTGATCTTTCCTTATCGTTTGTCCGTGGTGTCTTGGCATTATTTTACTGTCTATATAAAATAAAGGATTTTCACCATTCATATCTCCACGGTCTATATGGAGATATGTTGGCTACCTGGTCGGGGGTTAAGGGAACGTTTTGGTAAAGGTCTTGCCATTGTTCAGCGTTTAGAGGTCCTGCAATGGACCTGGGTCAAATTTAGTAGGACCTCCTTCAATACTTCACGGTATTGGATGGCGGGGGTCCAAACTCTTTGATCCCCTCATAAGTTAACTACTATTAATACTATAACCCGGCTATTTAGGACTGTATCCCTGCTGACTCAGACTACTTAGCCGAGGGTAACGTCACCGCCAAAAGCGGGGCCTACCACAATACTGCATTAATAACTTAATTCATTATCTTCCAATAATCCACCCTTTTAGGATTGTATCCCTGCTGACTCAAACTACTGGGGTGAGGGTAACGTCACCTTCAAAAGAGGGGCCTACTACAATAACTAAGATAATCTCTTAATTATGTGCAAAAGTGCGGAAATAATCAAAGGTTATACTAGATACGAGTCGGAACCAAGTGATTCATCTTGTCTATCTGTTTTTTCTTTTATTTTTATTTTCAGCATTTTAGTTAGTTTTTAATTTTCTTAGTTTAAAACATTTTTCTAAACTTTTATTTTGGTTAGACGTTGAGGATAAACCGGTACAAAAAGCTCTTGTGTCCTTGGACGACCTCGGTATCTTACCAACGCTATACTACACTCAACGATGGGTGCACTTGCCCATATGTGTGTTTAGTGTTAGTGAAATATCGTGTTTTATAAATTTAAAACTTGGCTAAAATAAGTGTTAAAAAGGGCTTAAAATATACACCTAAAATAAGTAACACTTTACCGCACATCAGCCACAGAAGTGTTCTGCTGACACCAAGATATTATTCAAATTGTTAGGAAATAATTACGGAAATACGTGCATATCTGTATTTTACTATTGTGTGTTATTTGACTATTTGTTAGTTTACAGTATGAGTGATCAAGGACTCTCCGACGCCTATCGTCAGTTGTCCGGCTCACCTAGAAGCGAAGGCACCTCTTCACAGCCTGCCCTCTCTGGGTATTCAGCTGACAATGAAGATGGGATATTCGTATTTAAGGCTCAGCCTGAAGGGCCATTCCCTCAGAAAAAGAGAGGATGGTTCAGTAGGGGAGCACACGAGCGTAGGAAAAGAATGAAAAGTTACAACAGCAGCGAGTGCTAGCAGCCGCTAAAAGAGAAACCGATGCCCATACCCAAGACATGCTCAATAGGGGTATAGCAAACATGCATATTTAGCAACCACAGCTGCCGACCCAAACCTGGAACAACTAGTAGCCCCTCAACCATTACCCTTGTTTCCCACCGAGCTAATGGAGATTGAAAACAACCCAGAAAACCAAGTCCAAATGCATGATTTCAACCCAGAGGAGATATTTAGGTTACCAGCAACCAATCCCTTAGACCCAGACTACGACCCATGGTTCGATGATCATAGGGATTATGTGCAACGCTGCCATCTAACAGGTGAACATATGCCAAACCTAGCAGCTTACCCAGGTCTGGACCCTCTAGATCCCTACTACGATACTAATGAATACATTAGGGAAATCCTAGAGAATCCGTATCCTCAGGAAGAACCCATGCCACAGTACCCAGACCCATTACCAGCACCTGCACCCCCAATGAGTGCAGAAAATGTGAAAGAGCTCCAAACTTTCGGAAAAGAGATTTTAGAAAACAGTGACCAGATGAGGCAGATCGGAGAACGACTCGTCTGGAAGTACGACGAGTGTAATATGGAGTTCTGGATGAACCCATATCAGTGAAAGTGATGGTGGAGATAGTAATAATGATATAATAATATATATAGAATATGTGTGTATGAAAAGAAATATATAATATATATGTGTAATAATAATAATATATGTTGTAGTATAGACCACTTGGTGGTTAGTGATGCATAATAGTATTGTAATTTTAATTCCAGTTCTAGTTTGTATTAGAAGCATACTATATAAGAAAGAGTAAGTCGCAATGCTCGACGCTTTTGACCAATATGCGTGTTATGTGATTGGTTGTATTAAATATTATTTTTGTGATATTAATAATTGGCAAATGTTTAAAATTCAGATGGACAACGAAGTGAACCAGGAAAACCAGAATAATGATAACCAGAGTAACAATAACCTGGATAATGATAACCCGAACAACAATAATAATGGAAACCAAGTGGATAACAATGCCATGCAACAGATAGTGGCACAAGGGATAATAGATGTGATGTCATATATTATCAAAATGGTTAATGAAGCTGAAAATAAAAGTAAACGTGATAGTAAACGACCAACTGAACCTGAACACAACATAAACAATGGACCCATACTTCAAGTGCCCATTCCCAAAAGAAGAAGAACCATGTCTTATGGTGGTTCTTATAAAGAATTTTGGTCTTGTAAACCAATGGAATTCTCGGGCAATGAAGGGGCCGTTGCATCTCTACGCTGGATAGAAAAGACTGAGGCAGTCTTAAGAAATAAGCAAATGCATGGAAGAGGATAAGATAATGTTTGCTTCCAATCTGTTTAAGAATTCAGCACTAGAATGGTGGAACACTATCCTCCAGTCTAGGGGAAGTGATAGAACATACAATATGGAATGGGAGGAATTTAAAAACATGGTAGAAAGGAAATTCTGCCCTCCCAATGAAAAGGAATAGATAGCAAATAAGTTCTTAAACCTTAGGATGACTGGGGTTGATAGTAAGGGTTACACTACTTTATTCTTTGAATATGCTAGAATAGTGCCAACCCTTGCATCACCAGAACCAGTATTAATCTACCGTTACATCTGGGAATTAATTGGGGAGATTAGGCATGTAGTCAAGGCATCTAGACCTCAAACCATAGAAGAAGCTGTAGAACTAGCAAACACCTTGATAGATGAGTTAGTGCGTACACGAGAAGAGGATCAGAGAAGGAACCTAACCCAGAAACTTACCCAAGAATTTCGTTCTGGAAATTCAAACCGTGGAAAAAATGTAGGTTCTACATCTGCACCCTACTGCAAGTATTGCAAAAGGAAGCATTCTGGAAGATGCTCCATATACTGTAACTCCTGCAAAATATCTGGACATAAGGAGGAAGACTGCAGGAAGAAACCTAACAACAGGATATGCTACAACTGTGGAGAACAAGGTTATATCAAGCCAAACTGTCCAAAACTTGCTCCAGCCACGAACACCAAGAATACTAAAAACGCTAGAGCATTTGTTCTGACTGCAGAAGAAGTAAAGATGATTCCGGATGTGATCGCCGGTACATTTTTAGTTAATGACATTTTTGCTAAAGTATTATTTGACTCTGGTGCAAACCAAAGTTTTATTAATACTTCATTTTGCAAACTTCTCAACCAACCATTAACTAAACTCCCATAAGAATGTCTAGTAGAGACAGCAAATGGGGAAACCATTAAGATTTCTGAAATCTTGCAGGGAGCAAGAATAGAAATTCAAAATCAGAAATTTATTGCAAACCTTTACCAAATGAATCTGGCAGGATTTGATGTTGTGTTAGGAATGGATTGGTTAATAGCCAATAAAGCTAGTATTTTATGTGATCAAAAATCCATCCAAGTAAATTCACCAAGGGGTGAAAAGATCACAATTAAAGGAAATAAACCCTCTAGATCCACAAAGTTCATCTCTGTGATGAAAACAACAAGTTATATAAGAAAAGGATTATTAGTGTATTTGATTTCCATAATCACCAACACTAAAGGAAAAGAATTAAAAGATATTCCAGTAGTATCCCGGTTTTCAGATGTATTTCCAGAAGAGTTACCAGGGCAACTGCCAGACCGAGAAGTCGAATTCTGAATCCACTTAATACCAGGGATAGCACCAATTGCCAAAGAACCTTATCGTTTGGCGCCCGCAGAAATACAAGAACTGAAGAAACAGTTAGACGAATTGTTAGAGAAGGGATTCATACAACCAAGCTCATCGCCATGGGGAGCACCGATTTTATTCGTCAAAAAGAAAGACGGATCAATGCGTATGTGCTTTTATTACCGTGAATTGAACAAAGTCACGATTAAGAATCGGTACCCACTACCGAGAATCGATGATCTGTTTGATCAATTGTAAGGAGCTCGATTTTACTCTAAAATCAATATAAGATCAGGATATCATCAATTAAAGGTACAGGAAGAGGACATTCCTAAGACCGCTTTCAGGACAAGGTATGGCCATTATGAATTTACTGTCATGCCATTTGGTTTAACCAATGCCCTAGCTGCATTTATGGACATGATGAACCGAATATGTAAGCCATATTTGGATAAATTCATAATTGTCTTTATAGATGATATTCTTATTTATTCTAAGAGTAAAGAGGAACATGCAAAGCATTTGCACGCACTTCTAAGTTTATTAAGAAAAGAAAAGCTTTATGCAAAGTTTTAGAAGTGTGAGTTTTGGTTAGAACAGGTACAATTTCTTGGACATTTAGTCAATCATGAAGGAATTCATGTGGATCCCACCAAGATCGAGGCAATTACCAAATGGAAGACCCTTGAGTCACAAACTAAGGTTAGAAGTTTCTTAGGATTAGCCGGTTGTTATAGAAGATTTATTCGAGATTTTTCTAGAATAGCCATTCCCTTAACTAAGCTAACCTGTAAATCTGTTAAGTTTGAATGGGGACCAAAACAGGAAGAAACCTTTAGAATTCTTAAGCAAAGACTAACCCATGCACCCATATTAGCGTTACCAGAAGGAACTGAATATTTTATAATCTATTGTGACGCTTCTAAATTAGGTTATGGATGTGTGTTAATGCAACGTCAAAAGGTTATAGCTTACGCCTCTAGACAACTTAAGAATCATGAAGAGAATTATTCAACCCATGATCTAGAGTTAGGAGCCAAATTTTTGCCCTTAAAATTTGGAGACATTACCTTTACGGTAGTAAGTTTACCATTTTCACCGACCATAAGAGTTTAAGGTATGTTTTTGGGCAAAATGAATTGAATATGAGACAAAGACGCTGGATGGAGATACTTAGTGATTTTGATTATAGTATCCAGTACCATGCAGGAAAAGCAAACGTAATAGTTGATGCTTTAAGTCGAAAGTATCATGAAAAACCAAAAAGGGTAAGTTCTCTTAAATTAAATCTGCAAGTAGATTTAAATGAACAGATTAGAAAGGCACAAGAATCAGTAATCAAGGATGATACTAAAAAATTGAAGGGAATAATTAAAGAATTAGAACAAGGAACATATGGAATTTGGAGATTCCATAAGAAAAGAATGTGGATACCTAAATTAGGAAACCTATGCCACCGTATATTAGAAGAAGCCCATAAGTCTAAGTATTCGATGCATCCTGGAAGTGATAAGATGTATCAGGACTTAAGAAAGAATTTCTGGTGGATAGAAATGAAAAAGGATATAGCAACATATGTTGCAAAATGTTTAACCTGTTTACAAGTCAAAGTTGAACATCAGAAACCCTCAGGTTTGTTGCAACAGTTAGAAATGCCTGTATGGAAATGGGAATTGATAACAATGGATTTTGTTACTAAATTACCCAAAACAAGAAAGGGTAATGATACAATTTGGGTGATTGTATACAGGCTAACTAAGTCAGCTCATTTCCTACCAATGAAGGAAACCTTCAATATGGA
Organism: Helianthus tuberosus; assembly: GCA_030545235.1. NCBI lineage: Eukaryota > Viridiplantae > Streptophyta > Magnoliopsida > Asterales > Asteraceae > Helianthus > Helianthus tuberosus. Next base: position 17,847,896 of record CM060412.1, on the reverse strand, counting down.
ACAATTAGCTAAATTATATGTAAATGAAATAGTTTCATTACATGGAATTCCTTTATCAATTGCTTCTAACAAAAATAGTAGTTTTACCTCTCATTTTTGGATAAGTTTCCAAAAAGCAATGGGAACCAAGTTGAATCTAAGCACAGCTTATCACCCTCAAACGGACGGACAAAGCGAAAGGACAATTCAGACAATGGAGGACATGCCTAGAGCTTGTGTAATTGATTTCAGAGGTAATTGGAACGATCACTTACCATTGATAGAATTTTCTTATAATAACAGTTATCACACAAGTATCAATGATGCACCATTCGAAGCACTTTATGGACGAAAGTGCCGAACGCCAGTCTGTTGGGCAGAAATTGGAGAAAAGAAACTATCTGGACCTGAGATAGTACAAGAAACAACAGACAAGATCATTCAAGTCAAGGAACGACTGAAAGCAGCACATGATCGACAAAAGAGTTATGCTGATAACAGAAGAAATCCATTGGAATTTCAGGTAGGAGATAAAGTGTTATTGAAAGTCTCTCCTTGGAAAGGAGTGGTAAGATTCATCAAAAGGGGAAAGCTAACCCCCAGGTGTCACGACCCCCGACCATACCCTGGGCGGGAGCCGCGAGCAGTCAAGTGGTACCCGTGGTTATTTTGAAAATATTGCAGCGAAAATATTCATCAGGACCGTAAGTTAGGAAAATATCAGAGTTTAGAAAACACCGGATTTTATTTATTAAATATATGGGATAAAAGCATGTTTTGAAAGGTAGTTTTAATATGGGATATACCCGAATACGTAAGACAATGTTTAATTTAATTTAATTTATTTGATAAAATAAGCCACTTCTTTAAGCCTTTCGGTGTCGTCTCGCCACTCTTGTTCCTTCCTACTGTAATTACCTGAAACACGTTTTAAAATCATTTTGGTCAGCAGGAAATACTGGTGAGTTCATTCATTTTTGTACAAAATGACACATTGTTATAAATTACAGCATAAGAGCGATTACAATGGCCACTATCTTATAATTATCTGGCCCCGTGTCACACCCTGGTGACGATGGTTATTACTCCATTGGGTCCTTTTACCCAATAGTGATGATTATTACTGTTAAAAGTGAGAAACAATAGTAATGTGCACAGTACCCCACTTGCCAGTAATTTAAGATAACCAAGACTTAATCCCTGTAACATATAACTAGAAAACATTTAGGTATTTGTAAAACACTTTTGACAAAAGAGAATGACTCACCTGGTTAGCATATAGTCTTTGATTAAACAAGCCTCCTGATTCTATGCCTTCTGATAACTAAGCATCTACTTTATAGTTCTGAATCTTCTGATGATTAGTTATCTTGTTTGATTGTAAGTGTAGGGTGCAGAGTTTTCTGGTAGTTAAACATTTAGTTTAACAGAGTGGAATACGTATTAGTGTTAAACCCAATCAAACCTAATGATGGTCACGAGATCAGAACCTTAACGAAATTCACAAAGTATAGTCTTATTTAGACAGCACATTGGCATTCGTTTCAGAACGAAATTCACAAAGTATAGTCTTATTTAGACAGCACTTTGGCATTCGTTAGTTGGTTCCCGAATCGATCTGACAGAATATCGCATCGGTGATTATTGGTTAGAACACCAATGTATAGAGAGAAGAATAGAAGAAATGAGCAAAGAAAAATGAATCCTAAGCTTCCTATTTATAGGTAGGAAATATGAAATTTCTAGGAAGTTTCCTATATACTTTTCTAGGAAGTTACCTATACATTTTCTCGGAAGCTTCCTATCCACATATGTATCCTCTTACACCTTTCTTGCACATTCCTTTGATATTATCTATCTCATATATATTTATTTTCATGTATATCTATCTAGGTGTTTAATTTACTTAATTAATCTTACTTAGCTTAATTAATCTTGCTTAGCTTAATTAATCTTGCTTAACTTCTTAATTAATCATACTTAACTTGATTAATCTTACTTAACCGATTAACTAATCTTACTTAACTGATTAATTAATCTTACTTAACTGATTAATTTTCCTTAACGGTTTAATTAAGTAATTTACTTAGCCGATTAATTAAATAACATAATTAGATGATTAATTAACTTACTTAGCTTGCTTAACTGCTAAGTTTCTTTTCCTGTTAAGTTTCCTTAGCTATTATGTTTACTTAATTACTAAGTTTACTTAACCATTAAGTTTTCTTAATTATTAAGATTTCTTAACTACTAAGTTTACTTAACTGTTAAGTTATTTTAACTACTATGTTTACTTAATCACTAAGTATTCTAGTTTAACAGCTTCCTAGTTACGAATTCTAATTTCTAGATACAATGGAACTCGTATTAGTGTATTAACTCATTTCAACTTTAACGATAATCACGAGATCGAAACCCTCACAACGAATGACAAAGTATAGACAGATATTGGCAGGCCTTATACATCCACTGGATCAGTTTTAATCGATCGGATACAGTATCGTACCAGTGATTAGAGTTATTACCCTAATAACGAGCAGAGTTTTGGAGTTTAGAATATAATACCGGGCTACTATTTTGCTATAGTAGAAGCTAAGAGAATGAAAAGAATTGAACGATTTCAACTGAAGCTCGAAGACCTTATTTATAGGGCTGGAAATGGGGCGCGTCGCGGCCCGCGAAGCCCATCGGCTTCTCCTTCGCGGCCCGCGAGGGAGACTGGGTCAGCTGAGTCATCAATAGTCTTGACACGTGTAACAACACGTGTCCCATATACTTATCCGGAGATTCCAAGGATGTCGTGCCCCGTGTAAGCTCTGCTTAACTCTTACGCGGCCCGTGAGAGATGGATAAATTTGGATTTTCTTGATTTTTCACAAGGAGTAGGGTTTTAGGGGTCCGGGTTTCCACTTATGGAGTGTTGTGGGATATTTTTGCAGGTCCTTACATCCTCCCCACCTTAATTAAAATCTCGTCCTCGAGATTTAATGGAACAAGTGAGGATACTTCCGTCTTATCTTCGATACCCAAGTATATTCTTGTCCACGCTTTAAGTCCTATTTCACCCTGACCAGAACTAATCTTGTATGTTTTTGGAATTCTCATAATTGACTGATAAGGTCTTTCAAGTAAAATTGCATTTACTTCTATATCTTGAAGAGATACTATTAAGAATTTGTCAGCTAAGCATTTCATTAAATTTTCATACATGAAACACATCATGTATACCTGTTACTTCTTCTAGAAATTTTAGCTGATAAGTTACTGGTCCACTTTGCTTAGTTACTTTAATGGTTTGACATTACTCGGACTTAACTTTCCTTTCTTACCGAATTAGTCTATTCTTTTCTATGGAGAACTTATTGTATCATTCTTTTTTTGATTTTGAAATTCTAACGGTTTGCCGATCTAATGGCCTGATAGCTGATTTTCTCTTATTTCTGTCCAACGTACTAGATGGTACCTTCATCCATAAGGTGCTTCAAACGGGTAACACTAATACTTGTAGGCCAATTATTGAAAAGTATTATGAGTGATAGATGATAGTCATACTTTCATTAATATTTATCGCACATGTATTTAGCATGTCTTACTATTTTTGTAGTGTTCCTTCACTCTTCTCAAAATAAGTCGGGTTAAAATTGTTCTAGAAATGAAAAGTGAAATGACTGTCTCGATTAAATAAATAATTGGGAGACTATTTCGTTTCCACACAAATTAACTAAGCGTTTTATATTAAAGGGTTTCCTTCATTGGTAGGGATTGAGCAGACTTGGTTAGTCAATCCACAATCACCCAGATTGTGTCGTTTCTTGTTTTGGGTAATTTGGTAACAATATCCATTTGTTATCAATCCCCTTTCCATACTGATTCTTCTAATCATTGAAGTCAACCTAAAGGTTTCTAACGTTCAGCTTTAACTTGCTAACAGATTAAATACTTAGAGGCATAACTTGCTATCTATCAGTAACTATTATAAAACTCTTGATACCTCATATCACTTACATGATGCAACAAATACTTAGTTTTATGAGCTCCTTCGAGAATTCCTTCTCATAGGTTTCCTTGATTAGTACCCAAATTCCTTTTTTTATGGAATCTCCAAATTCCATTAATTCATTTTTCTGATTCCTTCATTATTCCTTTGTAATCCTTCAGCATCATTTTTGATTGCTATGTTTTTGGGTACTATTTAATCTAAGAGCACGTACTTTTTTCGGCTTTTTATGAAACTTATGACTTAAAGCATTAATTACTACATTAGTCTTAACCTTATGATATAACAGTCGGTGTTGTTTCTAGTCTTAGATGAATTGTGAATTTCTCCTCACGATCGGGTGACAGTCTAAGTAGATCTTCTGGGAAAACGTCGGTCGGAATTTCTTTCAGTTCCATGCCTCTACTGTTAATGAATTACGAGACCATATACGCTATGTCTTACTTCCATGCATAACTCGTAGCTTTCATCACCGAGATGAACTTTGTCGGCTGGTCTGTCTCGTCTCCTTGTGGTCACTTCTCCGGTTGGCTTGCAAATCTAAACCTAAGTTAGCAATCACCTCAGGAATCATTGTTGCCATTTTTTTTATGAAACAGACAGGATTTACTTTCTGCCAGTTCTTTCCATTTTATGGCATACGTCATAATCATGTATTTTGAAGATCGGGTTTCACTATCTAAATGTCTAAATTTTGAAGTATACATTACTTCATTCTTCTTAACATATATATTAATGGTTTGGACAACTTTAGTCCTTTGCAACCCGTGTATTTCGTAACAGCTTCTGGTAATCTTAGTAGGATTATAGGTGAAGAGTCTTGGCAAGTGCACCTAGTCGTGGTTACTCTTATCCTTGCAAGAGTTCTTAAAGGAAGTAGAATTACTCTTATTAGCGTAAGTTTTTAGAGGTTTTGTGCCTAGCACAACTTTAGCTACAGGTTTCCTAATGCGTTAATATTCTAAGATAACGCAAAGGGAATTCTTATACTTTCGATGGCGTCTCAACATAAAGGGTTTACATCGTTTATCTTGTCGCACGAGTTACGAGACGGATGATCAAATGAAATAATTTTCGATATTGTAATTATGGATGTATACGAGAGGTTCCTAATAAAGAAATCTAGAATTATCATTGACACGCATGCTCGTGATTTATTCTAAATTGTCAATTCTTATGGTTTTTGGATTTCCTTATAGATATACATATCTATATAATCATATATTTCACATACTGTAATATACATACCATTCATAAGGTCAATGTAACAAGTCAGACATCAGGTCATGATACTATTTAGGGAATTCTGTCACTTGTTTGACTTATCCTATACCCCATCTTACCCGGTTCTGGCCGGAGAGGTAACCCCATTTTACCCGGATCTCGCCGGATGGGTAATTTGTATTTCCCATAAATAGATCTTTCTTAAATCATGATTTTGAAAGTGCATCTTTTATTATGGCTTGCATTAAGAAGCAAGGAAATTAGTATTCTCATGATGGATCATATCCTAGAACCAAGTAGCACCAATAAACAAGAAATAACAGTGGCCAAGTGTTATTGCTTATTTACCATACTTGCAATGTTCTAGTCATCATCCTCATGGCATACCAATAACCATCACAAGTAATTAGCTTATCTCGAAGCTTTTATTAAGGCATTTTTCTTAAGTTCAAGTCTAAATACTATCCTGGGTACTACCAGTTAATAACAATTTCCTAACTCTTTTGTTTAAGCTTAGGTATTATTACAACACCCAATTGCTTAAACCAGTGGCTTGGCTCTGATACCACCTTCTGTCACGACCCCCGACCATACCCTGGATGGGAGCCACGAGCAGTCAAGTGGTACCGGTGGTTATTTTGAAAATATTGCAGCGAAAATATTCATCAAGACCGTGAGTTAGGAAAATATCAGAGTTTAGAAAACACCGGATTTTATTTATTAAATAGATGGGATAAAAGCATGTTTTGAAATGTAGTTTTAATATGGGATATACCCGAATACGTAAGACAACGTTTAATTTAATTTAATTTATTTGATAAAATAAGCCACTTCTTTAAGCCTTTCGGTGCCGTCTCGCCACTCTTATTCCTTCCTACTGTGATTACATGAAACGCGTTTTAAAAACATTTTGGTCAGCAGGAAATACTGGTGAGTTCATTCATTTTTGTACAAAATGACACATTGTTATAAATACAGCATAAGAGCGATTACAATGGCCACTATCTTATAATTATCTGGCCCCGTGTCACACCCTGGTGACGATGGTCATACCACCATTGGGTCCTTTTACCCAATAGTGATGATTATCACTGTTAAAAGTGAGAAACAATAGTAATGTGCACAGTACCCCACTTGCTAGTAATTTAAGATAACCAAGACTTAATCCCTTTAACATATAACTGGAAAACATTTAGGTATTTGTAAAACACTTTTGACAAAAGAGAATGACTCACCTTGTTAGAATATAGTCTTTGATTAAACAAGCCTCCTGATTCTATGCCTTCTGATAACTAAGCATCTACTTTATAGTTCTGAATCTTCTGATGATTAGTTATCTTGTTTGATTGTAAGTGTAGGGTGCAGAGTTTTCTGGTAGTTAAGCATTTAGTTTAACAGAGTGGAATACGTATTAGTGTTAAACCCAATCAAACCTAACGATGGTCACGAGATCAAAACCTTAACGAAATTCACAAAGTATAGTCTTATTTAGACAACACTTTGGCATTCGTTTCAGAACGAAATTCACAAAGTATAGTCTTATTTAGACATCACTTTGGCATTCGTTAGTTGGTTCCCGAATCGATCTGACAGAATATCGCATCGGTGATTATTGGTTAGAACACCAACGTATAGAGAGAAGAATAGAAGAAATGAGTAAAGAAAAATGAATCCTAAGCTTCCTATTTATAGGTAGGAAATATGAAATATCTAGGAAGTTTCCTATATACTTTTCTAGGAAGTTACCTATACATTTTCTAAGAAGCTTCCTATCCACATATGTATCCTCTTACACCTTTCTTGCACCTTCCTTTGATATTATCTATCTCATATATATTTATTTTCATGTATATCTATCTAGGTGTTTAATTTACTTAATTAATCTTACTTAGCTTAATTAATCTTGCTTAGCTTAATTAATCTTGCTTAACTGATTAACTAATCATACTTAACTTTATTAATCTTACTTAACTGATTGAAGGGGTATGGTCCCAGATCTCGCGTCAGCACGACCGCGAATGACCATTACCCTTATCAAAAACCCCCACCAGCAAGAACCTACCTGTGTCCATCCAGACACACGCGAACACAGCGGTCCAATCTGTCCAGTGATGAGAAGACTTACCTTAAGTACAAATGTTACGCACGGCGATGCGGCCTGGCACCGCATCCTGTGAACATTTTCGTCACGACAAGGGATCTGAACAACAGTAACAGTCACCATGCGGCGATGCAGCATGGCACCGCATCCCGCATGAATATTGGATAAATCAAAGAACGCGGGCACAACTTCAGTGACCGCAAGCAGCGATGCGGCCTGGCACTGCATCCTGCCTACAAAGCATGTGGGTCTGACACCACAGTGCAAGTGGCACTGGGAATAATCGCCTAACAGCCCACATGTGTGCAACAGTCTGACACCACAGCAGGACGTGGCATCACCACCGTAACTGGCAGGTCTGACACACCTGCAAGTAGCTGTGCGATGTCAGACTAGCTACTCAACTACCCTCCTTCACTCCTCGGCTATAAATACCGACCCCAAACCAGGTTTGAGGTATCACTTCTCAACTCTCTCACTACTACTACTATCACACTTTGCTTCCCAATCAAACTACAGATTCTCACGCCGTAGAGTGGTAACTAGGAGCACCCCCACCCCTTCCTCTTTGTTACGCGTCATGGCTTGTTTCCTTGTGCTGGAAACCACCCAGCGGACGATCTAGCCAGCGATCCTCGGAAAGAAGGGATTAACCCTACTTGACGAGATCAATGAGTTAACCCCGCCTGGTTAACCATTGTTTCATCATTGGCGCCCACAGCTACTCTTAGCACTTTTTTCAACCATCCCTTTCTCTCCAAAGATTATGTTTGATCGTCTAAACAACACTACCGGGGATAACATAAACCCCGCAAACCAAGGGCCTGCGGGGCCCATTCCCCTAGCCCCAAATGTTGAACATATTGGCACATCAACGCAAGGGGGTGCGTCCCTTACGTTCGGACACGATTTATCATAGTACGCTTCTGTGATACCTCCAGGCATGAACCTTCATACCTGGTACGACCAACAACAAGCTCTGCTGGCCGTAACATACAATAGAGCTTGCGCAGAAGCGCAAGTATCTGCGGGGCCTACCCCGGCACCGCATACCCCTGCGGGTCGAATTTTACAATACGAGGGCAGGACCCCAACACACCCAGTCTCCAGAAGCAGACAAGAAGATCGCGGTTCTTCTTACTACGATGTCCGCACGCTTGAGGAAGACGTTCCATGTATGGGTCCCGCCGCAGGGGCCATATACATAGCCGCCTAGGCCCCCATGGCGAAACTAGGCGGCAGTCTACAGCCCACCACGGCCCTGGCATCCAAAGCCGGCTAGGACCTCAGTGCTACCATGAAGGACAGGGCCGTACCGACCCGGACGACGGTACATACTGCGGGGATTCTCATGCTACTAGCAGTAGACCGGGAGGACGAAACTATGTTCCTCCCACTCAACCCCGCACCACATACCTCCGCGCCGCAAAGCGCCACCAGAGCCAACCCTACAGGCCGAAATCTGCGGCCGAAAACTCCAAGTTTGTCCCAGAGATCGCAAACGCTGATGTCACCACCACCAAATTCCCATTAAACATTGGGAAATACAATGGTTCGGCCGACCCAGATGACCACATGAACATCTTCACAGGCGCTGGGTGCAACGGCAGGTCGGATGAACCCACCTGGTGTCAATTTTTCCCGCAGACCCTAACAGGTCTGGCCAGGGCATGGTTCGATTCTTTACCACCGGGGTCACTGACCTCATTCTAGGACTTGCAAGCAAAGTTCCTCGCATATTTTTGCCAGCAGCGACGTCATAAACGTGATTCTATGGACGTCATGAACATCTGGCGTAGAGACAACGAATCGATTGAGGCGTTCATTCTCCGTTACAACAAAGAATGCCTGGAGTTAGGCGATGTGGCAGACCAAATGGCACGCAACCATTTCATTGTGGCCGTAAAGGACGAACAAATGGTTATGACTATCTCCGGCAAGGATGGCTTGCCTAAGAAATGGGAAGATGTCATGACTGCGGTCAAGACATACGCCCAGACTCAACGGTCCCTCAAACTGCATATCTTAAAGGCACAGCCCCAAACGGAAGGCCAGTCCTCCCACCAAGAACACAAGCGCAACAACAAGCGCAACCGGGACACATGGAATCGTGGCAGCGATTCCAGACCATATGTCCCGCGAAACAACCAGCCCGACGCAAGGGCTACAATCAACGCCCAGCGCGAAAACCGGGCGTCGAAGAAGGAGTCTCGGGACCGTAGCTGGACCGAGATCAACCAGTCGCCAAGCGACGTCCTCCTCACGGACGCGTAATTCCTGCGACCAGCCCAACCGATGAAGTCCAAGAAGAACCAGGATCCCGCACTCTATTGCGAGTATCACAAGGACTCGGGCCACACAACAAACAGCTGCATCAGTCTCTGACTGGAGATTGAGCGAGCCCTAAAGGAGGGGAAACTGCAACACCTGTTGCTAGGCGCGCAAAAACCTACAAAGCGCATTACCCCCCACAACGAGGGCACCTCCACGGGTAAGTGGACCATGCAAGTGGCCTCAACCCACATGATCAATGGAGGACGAGGAAGACCGCGCAAGGCGGCAAGAAGACCGGACAATGACTGGAAAGACGAGCAAGTGGTCTTTCCAAAAGTCCGAGGAGGACCGCGCGACAGGCGCGCTGTCGTTATCACAGGCCACCTGGCTCACTACTGCACCGAGCGATTGTTCATAGACTCGGGCAGTACATCTGATATTATATACGAGTAGTGCTTCAACCAATTCGATCAAGAAGACAAAGATCGGTTGCAGCCGGTGGACTACCCGTTGGCCGGGTTTGTAGAGGGAAACCGTATTCCCCCTGGGCCAGATTACTTTCCCTGTGTGCCTCACCAGCGGAAGGCATACAAGAACGGAGGAGGTAAACTTCATGGTTCTACCTCACACCTCCAGATACGACGTACTTCTCGGGAGGGAGTCCCAGGGCGACTTCAACATGATCACATCCGTCCCCCACTCTGCCATCGGTTTCCCAATCGAGACGGGGATCGCGATAATATACGCCCGAAGAGAAGTTATGTCTACGGACGAGTTACGTCCGGCCAAGGTAGCAAGGCCTACCCCTAACACTCAACCATAAAAATGGGTTCTTAACGCAAGACACCCAGAGCAAACAGTTACGTTGGGCCACGCCTTGTCCCCTACTATCAAAGCGCACCTGAAGCAGCTCCTCTTCAGGAACCAGGATATTTTTGCGTGGACACCCGCGGATATGACAAGGGTACCACGAGAAATCGCGCAGCATTTCTTGAATACCATGCCAGGTATCAAGCCGGTGATCCAAGGCCAACGCCACCTTGGATCAGCAAAGAACCAGGCGATGCATGAGTAGGTCCAAGAGCTGCTCTCCGAAGGCATCCTGTGGGAAGTCAAATACCAGACTTGGTTATCAAACCCAGTCATGGTAGAAAAACCATCCGGGGGCTGGCGCATGTGCGTCGATTATAAAGATCTCAACAAAGCCTGCCCCAAGGATTGTTATGCACTTCCGGAGATCGACGAAAAGGTAAATAACCTCACACCGTTTCGATGGAAGTGTTTCCTTGATTGTTACAAAGGCTACCACCAGGTGCAGATGGCAATCGAGGACGAAGATAAAACGGCATTCCGCACTCCTATCGGGAATTACTGCTACACAAAAATGCCGTTCGGGTTGCGCAACGCGGGCGCAACCTATCAAAAGTTAATGAACGACACTTTTCGCGATCAAATCAGCAAAAGTGTCGAAATCTATATGGACGACCTGGTCGTCATGAGCATGGAGGAAGACACCATGCTCAATGATATTGACAGAACATTCCAAACTCTGCGAAGCGTTAACATGAAGCTCAACCCATGGAAATGCTCGTTTGGAATGGAAGAAGGCAAGTTCCTTAGATTCATCGTAACCAAAGATGGATTCAAAGTGAACCCGGAAAAAGTACAGGCGATCGAACGCATGCCATCGCCTTCTACGATGAAGGAAATGCAACGACTAGCCGGCAGGCTAGCCGCACTGAATAGGTTCTTAGCCAACCATGCAGCTAAGTCTTATCCTTTCATCAAGATCCTGCGGAGCTGCTTAAAAAGGAACAATTCCAATGGACCGCAGATGCCGAAAAAGCTTTCCGGGAGATGAAAGAGTGTTTGATCCAACTCCCAACTCTAACCGCACCACGTAAGGATGAGCCACTTATCTTGAACTTGTCCGCCGCGGACAACGCGGTAGGCGCGGTACTCATAGTGGAACGGGAAGGAGTTCAAACACCCATCTACTACATCAGCAAAATGCTCAACGACCCAGAGATGAGGTACTCCATCATAGAGAAGTTGGTATTAGCACTAGTACACGAGTCAAGACGGTTGCGACGTTATTTCGCAAGCCATGCCATTACGGTGCTAACCAACTACAGGATCGGCCCGATCCTATCAAAACCCGACATCTCTGGTCGATTAGCAAAATGGGCAATTGAGCTGGGTGCACTTTCACTGAACTATAAGCCGCGCCCCGCAATCAAAGGCCAAGTCTTGGCTGATTTCGTTGCTGAAGTACCAGCAAATCGCATTCAAGAATGCGAAGAAGAGCAAAACCCTGCATCGCCACCATCCTCCGCAGAAACTTGGGCACTATATACAGAAGGTGCATCCAACGAAGATGGTGCAGGTCTGCGACTCGTCAGCCCCGATGGCCCAGAGCTTACCTATGCAATCCGCCTCGATTTCAAAAGCACAAACAACGAGGCAGAGTATGAGGCTCTACTGGCTGGACTACGTCTGGAAGTAAAACTCGACGTCCAACATTTGGAGGCACACGTCGACTCACTATTGGTTGCAGTGCAGATACGCGACGACTATGCCGCAAAAGGGGATATCATGATCCTCTACCTCGAACAAGCCTTGCAACTAAAATCAAAGTTCACTTCCTTCAATATTCTCCATATCAATAGAAGTGATAATAAACCCGTGGATGCACTATCAAAACTCGCATCCACCAGCTTCCAACACCTTGCAAAAGAGGTATGCATCGAAATCCTACAAAATCCCTCGGTACCCCTGCGCCAAGTCAATGTCATCCAGTACGGTACAACATCCTGGATGACACCGATCATTGCATACTTGCAATCAGGTGTTACTCCCGAAAGCAAGGCAGAGGCACGTAAGTTGCAATACAAAGCGTGTCATTACCAAATAGGAGACGGTATCTTATACCGAAAATCATACCTGGGGCCACTACTACGATGCGTCAACCCCCAAGATGCCACACACCTTATCAGAGAAATTCACGAGGGAATATGTGGCATACACGCAGGCCCACGCATGGTGGTGGCCAAAATCATGAACGCCGGATACTACTGGCCCGGCATGCACCTAGATGCAGTCAAAGTCTTGCGCAAGTGTTTCAATTGTCAGCGACATGCTCCCAAGACCTTGCGTCCCAAGAACAACCTGATCCCCGTCACCACCGCATGGCCCTTCCAGAAATGGGCAATCGATGTGGTGGGACCATTTCCAGACGTACCAGGTGCAGTGAAATTTATCATAGTGGCCGTAGATTACTTTACAAAATGGGTAGAGGCAAAACCTCTTGCCTCAACCACCGCTATGATAACAAGGAAATTCGTCTGGGAACATATCGTCTGCCGTTTCGGTCTACCAATATGCATTGTTACCGACAACGGTACCAACTTCGCTGCCGATGACTTTAAAAAATGGCTAAAGGAGCTAAACATTGAACACATATTCTCCTCAGTGGCGCATCCGCAAGGGAATGGCCAAGTCGAGAGTACCAATAAAAGCTTACTCGAAGGCATCAAAGCACGGTTGGGAACAGCCAGACGCGGCTGGGTTGATGAACTCCCAAGTATCTTATGGGCACACAGGACAAGCCCAAAGACAAGTAACGGTGAGACACCGTTCAGCCTGGTCTATGGCACTGAAGCGATGATCCCCGCAGAAGTAGGCCTCCCTTCACCTAGGATGTTGGCTATCAACAAGATAGACAACAATGAGGAACGCAGGGTTGACTTGGACCTTCTGGAAGAAAGGCGTGAAAACGCTGCCATCAATGAGGCCAAGTATAAAACCAAACTTGAAAAGTACTACAATACACGCGTCCGCATTTGTACCTTTAATCAGGGAGACTACGTCCTTCGTGACAATGAAGCATCTAACGCGGAACGCCCAGGGAAACTCGCCCCCAAGAGGGAAGGACCCTACCTCATCCAAGAGGTCCTGGGCAAAGGTGCATATAAACTGCAAACATTAGAAGGTGAAACTATCGCACGCACATGGAATGCACAACAGCTTCGACGCTGTTATATGTAAGCCATGTTTTTTACATTTACCATGTAACCTATCGGGCCGTAGGCCATTTGCAAATAAATAAATAAACGATTCAATGCAATATTTTTTATTTACTCCTATTACAAATGCGTGTTCCACTCTGCGGTATCTACAAAAAAAGATTGGCAAAATCTTCATTCGCGATACCCACACAGAGTGGTGACCACACGCAACTATTGTAATAGGCCAACAATGGCAAAGCATGAACCGCCTATCCGGCTGGATAGGCGACTACGGTTTTCACAAAGCCTACACAATTCCTAAACCCAAACGGGATAAAAACAGGACTTGACTAATACTCATACGACAAAGCTATAGAGTATACGTAACCGCACTTTACAGCGGGTAGAGTTCTTCATACTTGCATATCATCTAGATATGCAAAAGGCAAATACAGACTTAGTGTTATTCACAACAACATTAAACTCATACAAGTTCACACATGCAAGTAGTAAAAACACTTGTATAAGTTGAACGAAACGGTTAAAACTTTATATTCAAAAAAATTTCTACACCTACGCGGTGCACAAGGGATTTACATAAGGTTCTTAACATTTACATCGAGGAAACAAAAAAGGTACGCAGGCCAGCCTAGTCTTTCTTTGTACCGCTGGAACCCGCACCATCCTTACCTTCAACAGCAGGCATTTCCTCATCTTCCTCATCAGCATATAATAACCACAAGCGGTCTACATAGTCTTCTGCGTCCAGGCATTCGTCAAGTTTCTCAAGGGCAGAAAAGGACGTCTCATTATACGCCGTAAGAGCGGCGACAAGAAGTGCTTCAGTATCCACACCATGGAAACCAGACCTTTCGTCAGTATATTTTCCCTGGCCCAAAACATTCATATGAGAAATGCAACGGTTGTAGCCAGCTTTAAAACCAGCATCTCGGGCGCGCAACCTTATCTCATTAACACCTGCAACATTCTCAGGTGCGTCCAGAATGGACGTAACAATCTGCAAAGAACAAGCAGCAAGGTTGTCAATGGCAAGCCCAGAAATATAGCAAAGGAAACGGGTACTTACATGCCCGATACCGCGGATACGCATCCATTCGCGATCCTCCTTGAGCTGATCGAATGAAGAAACAAGGCTATCCCTAGCCTCGGCAGCCTCTCTGGCCCGCGCCTCAGCTTCAGCAGCACGGGCAGAGACCTCCTCAATAGTTGCCACCCGACTCCGCACTTCAGCCTTTTTTACAAAGAGAACACTAGTATAGAAATATAATCAACATACTTGTAAGACATGTACATATTCAAAAACAAAAGAGATTTATACCTGGAGGCCCAGGATAGTTTTGGTTAAGTTGGTGCGGTCAACATTTGCCCTTTCAAGAGCCCCTGCAACGCGGGCCTCCGCCTCCTTGGCCTCTTCAAGAGCCTTGGCAAGGCGAGCTTCTGCTTCCTTGGCCTCTTGGGCAGCCGCAACAGCTGCGGCTTTCTCTTTAGCCAACGCAGCGTTCGCTGCCTTGGCATTGGTAAGCTCCTGACAAACATGAAAGAGAATTTCATTCTGTTTGGCCCAAGATTCTTTCCAAGTTTTGCGCTCATCAGATAGCGTCTTGCGCTCATTAGAAAGAGTTTCTTTCCAACTCTTGCGCTCATCAGAAAGCAGTTTTGCAAGGGTACGAACCTGTTTAAGCTCAGCAGTTGCAGCCCACTCCTCGGTCTGCTTACGCTTTTCAAAGGCAGCCCTATCCCTTTCAAGCTGCTCCGCACCATCACGAGCAGCCTTCACCAACTCTTCGGCCTCAGCCCGCAAGCACGTATTCTCCTCCTCCTTGCGCCCTAGCACCTTGTACTTTTCCATAATGGCATTAGCCATTATGGAACCCCCCACAAGCATGGAGGAAAGTTGGTTAATCTGGACCTCACTTGGCAAAGAACGGGCCCGATTGACTTCAAAAGGGGTGCCCAAACCACCCAAAATCTCCCTACACGCGGAGGGGTCAGCAGAAATATCATCCCCCCTGCATTACAGTCCATGGAGGGCGGTGATAGGTCATGGCCCGGTCTTCAGTATAGGTGCGGTAATAAAACTCCAATTCAGACTCTTCAGGCTGAATCGGAGTCTCTGTATAACCCACACCCCCAGAAGAAGAACCAGAAACCTTCTTAGCAGCAGGGGATTTTTTCTTCTCACCATCAATAAACTTCAAGTGAAGCTCGTCAGTATCCTCTGGGGTGATGGCATTGTCATGGGAATCTACGGTATCAAAAATACGCGCCGTAGGCTTCTTCCCAGTATCCTCCGCCCGCGCAGAGGGCTCAGGCATAATAACTTTATGAACCCCCACATCCGCAGCAGTGTCATGCGGGGGGAATGGAGGAGCATCAAAAATGGAGAAACCTTCATCTTGCGGTTCTCTAAACGAAGCATAAACAATTTAAACTACAAGTACAAAGACAGAATACTTGTACAAGTTATGAATCGCTTACCAGAAACCACAGGTTTCGCAGGTCCCGCAAAAGCTGCCCGCTTGGTCTGTATCCTGGGACGCTTTTTCTCACCGGCATCAACAGCTTTCTCTGCCTTTCTCTTCTTCTCCTCATCAGCAGGTTTGGAACCCGCGGAGGTCCCACCTGCAACCGCACCACCACCTGGAACACCCAAGCCCTCAAGGGTGTCAGATACTACCACGTAATCGGTATATCTGCGGAAACAAGAATGATAGATACCTGCCGCCTGCGGCACTAATGGAGGAACAACGGCAATATCAGGTTTTTTCTTGCCACGACCCCGCGCGTGTTTCTCCACATGCTTTTTCTCTGCGTGCTTCTTAGGGGCCCCCTTCGACTCAAATTTACCCAGGGCCCCAAGAGTACCTGCGTGTAAATCACAGAATAAGCAAATAAGAAATATGAACTTCTTTACAAAGAAGTAAGAAGATTATATAATATACCTTCGTCTTGCGGTAGAGGTGCGTTCAACACATCGCGAGCAGGAACGCGGAAGTTCTTAACAATGCTCAAGTTAAAACCTTCACCTTCCGCAGTCTTAACAATCTCAACCTTGCCTTCGAATGTCGGATCAAATATTTTCCACAGCTCAGCATCCTCTGATACGTACATTTACAAATCAGTAACGATGGTTAAGGAAGGAAACCGCAAAAGAGTAAAACACGTACCTCCACTTTTCTCCCGTACAACGGGCCTTGCATGCCTATCAGCCCTAGTCAACATCATCCACAACACCCACAGTTGTGTATTGTCCAGCTTCTGATGCTCAATGGTCCTTAACCTTGGGAACCATTCCACCGTTTCCGGACCGGGAAGATCAATATCCTCTACAGGGATCGCCTCGTTCACGTTGCGGAAGGTTATCCTCGCAACAACCGCCACTGCCTTAACGTAGAAGAACTTTCTCTTCCATGTGGTAAAACCCTTCGGTGGGGTCATCAGCTTGGTGCTCCCATACCGTTGGCTAAAAGAAAAAAACCCAGTATTTACAGTTAACTGGTAGAATCGCCGGAAATTCTCAACGGTAATTGGCAAACCAAGAGCACGAAAGGTGTACTCAAAGTTTCTAATACGAATCATCCCAAAAGGACTCATCTGGGAGATATGAAGTTTGTAAAACTCCAAAACTTCGGCAACAAACACGGTTAATGGTAAACGAAGGTTACCATCACCGAATGAATCAGCCCACATAGTGACATACCGGCCGGAGCATTAGCACCGGTGTCACCCTCCTGGGGATATAGAGCCCCAAACTCCTTGGGCATTTGTATGCTGGTCATCAGGTGGTTAAATGACACCTTTGACCATTTCAGCACCGGTAGGCCCCCGCCCGGGGCACTACCACCGTCGTCTTCTTCTTCCACCGCCACCGGCGAAGAATGTTCAGGGTTTTCACCCTCAACATTGTCTGGACTGGATGGTTCAGCCATCAGTAATAAAGAAGGTAGAAGAATGAGGTTAAAGAAAAACCAAGAAACTTGACCGGAAATTCTGATAGAGTTTATCGGAGAAGACAAAGATACCACACTCTTTCACCAAAGATAATTTTTGAAATTTGGAACAAAGTGAGGAGAAATCAAACGGTTTCCCCTTATATACTCATCGCAATTAATGCGATACAGTAAACCGACTTATCACGTTCAAAATGGGCCAATCACGGGACGCCACGTGTTCAGCGACGTTTCTGCTGACGGTTACCACGCGTGCGTGGCCGTCTACACGCCTGACAAAAGAGACTTTTTCACTCCTTGCTACAGTGCATTTATGACCTCGGGCAGTGCAAACGTCCTTTCATTTCATCACATGACAGAATCATACCAACTTTCACCAACCCACATGTGCGATCGTGACGTATGCAACAGAAAGCGACAACATTATCCAAACATAAGCGGCATGCGGTTTCTCTGGTTTACCGCACCATAACCCATACCGCATGTCGTTTTTTACATACCCCTCAAAAAAGGAAAAAATAAATCTCTACATTATGTAAAGGGGTATAACCAATATCCGCATATACCCACGAGCACACGTGGAATATGCGGAGATGACACACGAATCCGCATAGGTGTGTCAAATACTCAGAACCATTGTGGTTCTTTGGACTGCGAAAACCGCTTCTCAGGATGCGGCCAACCGTGTTCCATCTAAGCTTCTTCAAGTTTCAAATCCCTCGTGTCTGGTTCACAACCACAGAGGGAACGCAAACAGCTTCTCCTTAGGTTGATGGACAGGTACGCTGAGCAACCGCACATCAGCAACCCTGTCTCCTAATCCTTCAAGAGCCACATCCAAGCTTCAAACTCTCTAGAAGCGAGTTCTTTGATGCAAACCGCAGACACTCACGAGTAACTGCGGCAGAATATAATTTCCCTAACGGTAGCTACGGAAGAGCCACAACTAAACCGCCACGCGGTTGATCAAAGCTACTTCCAGGAAAACTGCTTTCCAACTAAGCGTGAAGGAAAGTGGTTACAGAATGAATGCGGAAGAGTTTCAACCAACTTCCCAAGTATCTAAGGTGATCTCCTCTGGCGACACCACTTGAAAGAAAACTACTTTCCACCAAAGCGTGAAGGAAAGTAGCTCCAGAATAGTGGTAACAAGTCTGCTTATGACTGGTTACCCACCTATGGACCGCATAGAATAAACAATGGTAGGCACAACCATGCCTATAACCATGTTTATCTGCCCATAGTCCAGATTCACATTGTTCGACCAAACACGGCCAACAATGACGCAACTACCCCACGTGGCTCAAACACACATGGCCAACAAGGTGCAGCAACGAGGTAACCGCAAAGGACGTGCGGTTACTTGAGAGCTAAACCGCAGAGGACGTGCGGTTACTAGAGAGCTAAACTGGAAAACACGAACACCCCACAAAGCAGGGATCATCGTTGAATGTCTAGTTGAACATAGAGCTTGAGCAAAGTACTTACAAACATTGCATAAGCTGACACAAAGGCTACAGCTAGAGTTGTGATAATGAACACCTTCCGTCACCATCTCAAAGGTTTGTTCGAACCTTGCGGAACACATTCCCTCACCGTCTCAAAGGTTGGATCGAACTCTGCTAACATCTTCAGTCACCGTTACAAAGGTTGGTTCGAAACACCAACAGGTGGCTGATGACATCTGAAAAAGGTACACCTTAGTACCAAGTCAAATCCTTGGCTGAGAATTCCGCATCAGATAGAACTTGCTCACCGGTACGGAAGAGACGTCACCGAAACCATCATATACAAACACATCCTTCTCAAAGGAAGAAATAATCCACTCGAACGACCTACGTCAGCAGCCTGATCTACTGAAAGTAGGAGCCATTTGCATGGCCCATGTTCTACCTTCTAGACACCATAGTCCAGTATCCCTCCCACATGCAACTTGAATAAAGAAGAAACACCAGACTGGGGGGACTTGAAGGGGTATGGTCCCAGATCTCGCGTCAGCACGACCGCGAATGACCATTAGCGTTATCAAAAACCCCCACCAGAAAGAACCTACCTGTGTCCATGCAGACACACGCGAACAAAGCGGTCCAATCTGTCCAGTGATGAGAAGACTTACCTTAAGTACAAATGTTACGCACGGCGATGCGGCCTGGCACCGCATCCTGTGAACATTTTCGTCACGACAAGGGATCTGAACAACAGTAACAGTCACCAAGCGGCGATGCGGCATGCCACCGCATCCCGCATGAATATTGGATAAATCAAAGAACGCGGGCACAACTTCAGTGACCGCAAGCAGCGATGCGGCCTGGCACCGCATCCTGCCTACAAAGCATGTGGGTCTGACACCACAGTGCAAGTGGCACTGGGAACAGTCGCCTAACAGCCCATATGTGTGCAACAGTCTGACACCACAGCAGGACGTGGCATTACCACCGTAACTGGCAGGTCTGACACACCTGCAAGTAGCTGTGCGATGTCAGACTAGCTACTCAACTACCCTCCTTCACTCCTCGGCTATAAATACCGACCCCAAACCAGGTTTGAGGTATCACTTCTCAACTCTCTCACTACTACTACTATCACACTTTGCTTCCCAAGCAAACTACTGGTTCTCACGCCGGAGAGTGGTAACTAGGAGCACCCCCCACCCCTTCCTCCTTGTTACGAGTCACGGCTTGTTTCCTTGTGCAGGAAACCACCCAGCGGACGATCTAGCAAGCGATCCTCGGAAAGAAGGGATTAACCCTACTTGACGAGATCAATGAGTTAACCCCGCCTGGTTAACCATTGTTTCATCACTGATTAACTAATCTTACTTAACTGATTAATTAATCTTACTTAACTGATTAATTTTCCTTAACGGTTTAATTAAGTAATTTACTTAGCCGATTAATTAAATAACGTAATTAGCTGATTAATTAACTTACTTAGCTTGCTTAACTGCTAAGTTTCCTTTCCTGTTAAGTTTCCTTAGCTATTAAGTTTACCTAATTACTAAGTTTACTTAACCATTAAGTTTTCTTAATTATTAAGGTTTCTTAACTACTAAGTTTACTTAACTGTTAAGTTATTTTAACTACTATGTTTACTTAATCGCTAAGTATTCTAGTTTAACAGCTTCCTAGTTACGAATTCTAATTTCTAGATACAATGGAACTCGTATTAGTGTATTAACTCATTTCAACTTTAACGATAATCACGAGATAGAAACCCTCACAACGAATGACAAAGTATAGCCAGATATTGGCAGCACTTAAACATCCACTCGATCAGTTTTAATCGATCGGATACAGTATCGTACCAATGATTAGAGTTATTACCCTAATAACGAGCAGAGTTTCGGAGTTTAGTATATAATACCGGGCTACTATTTTGCTATAGTAGAAGCTAAGAGAAAGAAAAGAATTGAACGATTTCAACTGAAGCTCGAAGACCTTATTTATAGGGCTGGAAACGGGGCGCGTCGTGGCCCGCGAAGCCCATCGGCTTCTCCTTCGTGGCCCGCGAGGGAGTCTGGGTCAGCTGAGTCATCAATAGTCTTGACACGTGTAACAACACGTGTAACAACACGTGTCCCATATACTTATCCGGAGATTCCAAGGATGTCGAGCCCCGCGTAAGCTCTGCTTAACTCTTACGCGGCCCGCGAGAGATGGATAAATTTGGATTTTCTTGATTTTTCACAAGGAGTAGGGTTTTAGGGGTCCGGGTTTCCACTTACGGAGTGTTGTGGGATATTTTTGCAGGTCCTTACACCAGGTATGTTGGACCTTTTAAGATTATTAGAAGAATAGGACCTGTAGCATATCAGCTACAACTGCCAGAGGAAATGGCAGGAATAAATGATGTATTTCATGTATGCAATCTCAATAAGTGTTTAGCTGATGAATCACTAGTAGTACCTCTTAAAGATATAGAGGTAAATGAACAATTAAAATTTGTAGAGAGGCCTCTACAAATTGAAGACAGGAAAGTTAAGAACCTCAACCATAAGAGATTAGTTCTGGTCAAAGTGAAATGGGAATCCAAAAGAGGACCAGAGTACACATGGGAGCTTGAATCAGAAATGCAAAGGAAATATCCACACCTGTTCTAGTAGATCTCGAGGACGAGCTCTAAAACAAGGTGGAGAGGATATAACAACCATCCTAAATAATATTCCAACACCCTAATATATTTTAAAAATATCCCTATATGTCCTAAAATACACCCCGTATGCGAAAACGGACCCCAAATACCTTTACTATTATTTAAATTAAATAAAAAAAACTTAAAAGTCTGTCGCGGGGCGCGTAGCCCTTGGCTACGTCTTACGCGGGCCGCGACAGTTGGTCACCAGGGCGACACCCTGAGTCGCCACGTGTCACCGTTCGTGTCGACCGTATAGTGCTGACCCGGACAAGCTAGGCCCTACAACCCTATTACGCGGGCCACGAAGGACTATCCTTCAGCTTATGCGGGCCGCGTCGAAGTACGAAATCACAACTATATATAGGTGCGTTCGGCAGTTCATTCAAATCGTTCAAATTTCTTTTCTCTCTCGAATTTCCACATAGCTAAAGCTATTCTCGGGCATAATACCCCCCTAATTAACGAAGTTCTGCCCCGTTGTAAGTATCATAACCCCGGTTACGTATTATATACGCTGCCCGATTGATCCAGGGTTCCGTAATGGCTGTCGTGGTTCTGCCCGACGTAGTCATTGGAATGCCGTCTCGGGGAGGGTATTGCTAATATAAATATTGGGTTATTATACTAACACATGTACATTTGTGTAATTAATAGATAATCACCAGGAAACCCTTAAAGGAAACCATAAGACAGCAATGTGAGTAATCTCCTTTTTGTAAACTGTTTTTTACAAAACCTTAAATATTTTACAATGTGATTAGCAGTGATTGAGTCTTTGTACTTCTTCAATTACTGCCGGTATGTTGGGGTTTTGTATACAAAATGTGGAACACGTTACCATTGGACAAAGAGTTAGCCAATGTGTAATATGACCCACCAGTCAGGATTGACAGTACTGAATGAGTAATTGTGTAGATATAAACATTGTAATCTCTCTCCATTCTGTGAAAATTGATAAAACACTTCTTGATTAAACTGGGATTTGTTGGTGCACTTGTGTCTGTACTTTGTCTGTATTTTGTCATGATACAAAACGATGTCTTGTGTTAGTCTGGGTTACATCGTAGGTTTGTTAATATGTGCGTTCGATGTAAGTTTGACCAAGTCAACCATCCTCCTGGTTTGACTTGACCAAACAGTTAGCACATTGGTTGTAATATGTTTGTGTCGAAGGATGAGTCTTCGAAGGATTGTTTGGATCCTTCGATGAGCTCGAAAGATAAACCTTCGATGGATGCTGATGGACCTCGAAGGATGATATCCTTCGAGGTATATGTGATCCTTCGGTAGGTTTCTGGTCGATAGATGATCCTTCGATCAGTCTAACTGATCCTTCTACCAGACGAGCTGTGTTGAGTATAAATACTCATGCTATGTGTTCACTTCACTAAGAGGAAGACACGTGAGAGCACACACACACACGAGAGAACTTTGAGAGTTTATGGAATACATCTGTAAACATTGAGCTTGTAACTGATCTTTTCATACGTATTAATACAGAGGTGTTAATCGGTGAATCTTGCGTGTCGTGTATTGTCGTCTTCGATCTCGGTTTGCATTCTAGCTTGGATTCCGCACTTGCTAGTGTGTTAAACATAACAAGGATTAGGTTGGACCTCAACCTCCGAGGGACCTACAAGTGGTATCAGAGCCGTGGCTCTTTTCCTTGTTAAAAACCGAGTTTATACAAGACTTTGGAGTGTTTTGGACAAAAACTCACATGGTTTAGCACCCGTTTTTACTGTTTTTCTCGCTTTTTCAGACGTTAAAACGTGTTCTAAACTAACTGGGTGTGTTAAAGAAAGGGTTGGATAACTTAAAAACTTGTTTTTAAGAAATTTGGTGATTTCCGGCCAAATTCCGGCTTGCTCCGGTGACCGGTTTTCTGGATAAGAACCTTCCTTTTTCTGCAATATTTTATTTGTTCAAATCTTGTTTTTGGTAAAAAGTATGGTCTGACCATACCTTCTGCCGTCTGCCGAAAGATTTCACCAACCCATCACCTTTTCACCCACCTGTCACTTTTGTCAATTGTGTCAGTGCAGATCGAAGGATATCCTTCGAAGTCGAAAGATCCTCTTTCGATCAAAGGAGGTTCGATAGATAATCATCCTTCGGACATCCTTCGAAGTCTGTGACTTATCCTTCGATCCAAGGAATCTTTTCGAAGCATACATCTTTCGGTCCACAGGTCTTATTCGAAAGACAAGGATCTTTCGATTGGAGAGTCTTTCGAAATCTTTGTTCGAAACTCAACAGTGATCTTTCGAACACTGTTGATCCTTCGAACAAGTTCTGTTCCTTCGATACTTGTCTGTTTAAGTTTAACAAGTTTGTGTGTTTCAGGTCTTTCGATCAAGGATCCTTCGGCTGGTTGTTATCATTCGAGATATTAACATAGTTTGTGAAAATTAAATTTTAAAAAGGGAAAACTTGTTTTTCAAATTTTAAATCAATTTTCACTTAATATATTAATTTTATAAAATGGGAACAAACGGTCAGTGGGATCCAACCGCGTGGACTCAAAAAACTTCGACTCCACAATCATCAGCTACGCACGGTCAGTGGGATCCAACCGCGTGGACTCAAACAACTTTGACTCCAAAATCATTAGCTACGCAATCTGCGTCAGATTTCAACAAAACTGCATGGATGCAGGCTATTGCCCCACCTCAAGCTGCAATGATAACTGCAAATCAATGGGCTTTGGTTACAAATCAAAGCAGCAGCATTCAAGCTATGATGCAGAACGACAGTGAAACTGGTACAAGCACAAAACCGCCAAAGCTAAATCACATCAATGATTGGAGATGGTGGAAAGAAAGGCTGAGAACTTATGTTCAGGGGCAAGGTCAAGATCTATGGATGTGCTTCTTCACCGCATTTGAAAATGATTTGGAAGTTGCAGGATCTAATCCAGAAACTTACAGCACTATGTCTGATGATGATAAGAAGAAATTTGAGTTAGAAAAGAAAGCATTCATGATTCTCACACAAGCTCTTCACAGAGACATTTACCACCAGTTTGTTTACTGCACGACTACTAAAAGCTTGTGGGATATGCTCACGTTACGATGTGAAGGAAATGCTCAATTTAGAAAGATCAAGCAAGAATTACTGAAGAAAGAGTTTGAAGGATTCACGTGTATGGAGAATGAAACTTTGGCAGAGCTATCTACAAGGTTCCATCACTTGTTGAGCGAGATGTTTGCTTTTAGAGTCACTGCCACTCCACAAGAAATGGTGAAGAGATTCGCTGATGGCTTACCAGCAAGGTGGAGCGGTTATCTTGAAATTCTCAAAGAAAATGGTGTTCTAGACACAATCACCGTTTATGAGTTAATTCAAAAATTGGAGAACAAGGACGTAGAAGAAAAGCTTAAGGCAAAAAGGACACTAACCCCTCAAAATCCAGAGATGTACTTTGGGATTGCAGGAGGTATCAGTGGAGAAAAACCAGCCTCTCAACATACGAAGCTCCAAACAGCCTTCATCTCAAACACCGGACCTTCCACAACAGATCAGTTTGATCCTTCAGCATACACGATGTATTCAAGACCAGTTTCTTCTTCTCTACAACAGAATGTGCAACCGACAGCTCAGCAGCAACAACCGCAACAGCAAGGGTTTTATGGAAGCTCTTCAAACTTTAAAGCCACTTCCAATCCGAACACAGTCAGATTAGACACTTCCAACTTTTCCAAAGTCAGTGTCGAAATAGCCAAGGAGCATATGGAGATGTTGAACACCTTGGTTAGTGCTTATTGTGGATTGGTCGCAGGTCAGATTGGGAATATCAATCTAACCAATGAAGATTATGTGACAACTGGCCCAAACCGGTAATTTCCGTACACATTAATTATTGCTTAATGACTGCAATTATGAGTTTAATTGTCAGCAATGTCTGAACACATGATTAAACAAGTGAATTCATGCATGTTGTATACTACAAAATATTGCTTTATGCATAAACGAGAGCGTTGCGTCAGAATAATAGTAAACTCACCGGTAAGACACTATGTGTCGACGGAACTGCAGAAAGCAGCCAGACAATAAAATTGGAGCCTAGGTGTAGGTCCAACAACAAGAATGCATTAAAACCCAAGAGTACATACAAGGGTTTAATTTATATACATTGCGAAAGCAAAAATAAGCACTAAAAAGCACCCGAAACGCACTTTAAGTGCCGAATTTTGTATAATTCAGCTCTAATCAGCATTTAAGCATATAAATATTATGCAGAAATGTCGTTTTATTATCTAGAATATTTCCCTAAGTGTTGGGAATTGAAAGAGTACATGAAAGGTACTTAAAAGACACTAAAAAGTGTGATTTAGCACTTTAACGAATCGGTATGTAACCGAACAACCGGACTATACCCGAAACATGAAAATATTGATGTCTTCATTATTTATCTTTTTCTGAGCTAGTTAGGGTCCCTGATTTCCCTAACACCCGTCATAACACGCTATATATTACTAACGGAGTTTAATACTTAACTAACCTATTTAACATAACTAAACTTCCTAACCGCCTAGTTATGATCGAACTAACCCCCCCCCCCCCATCATAACCGGCCCCAAAACCTTGGGGAACACACAAGTACCAAGTTTATTATTATATTATGGTGTGTCCAATATCTAAGTAGCATGTAATCCAATGGATAATCATCTTGCATTTGCCTATAAAATAACCACTAAACTCATGAGATTATTATCACTTAAACACTCAAGACCAAAACTCTCTCCCTCTCTCTAGAAAGCTCACGGCCAAGCATCCCCTATATCACACATCATTTTCGATTTTGCTTCAAGCCATTCCAATCACTTGCAAGTGTTAAGGGTCACGTATTAGGAGCCTTGGAGCAAACGGAACGCGAAGGACCTCTCCACTTTGCTTTTATCCACCCGTTTTTCGTCTAGAATCTTCCCTAGCCTTGAGCTAGAGGTATAACACTTAAAACTCATATTTGAACTTATCTAAAGTGGTTAAAAGGATTTGTGTTGGTTAAATCTCGTTAAAATGCGAAAAGATGCACAAAAGTCTACTAAAAGCATGAAAAATGGTGGTTAATAGCACATAAGTTGTGTAAAAGTTGTAGTATTTGAAATATATGGTTATCTAGACCCGATCTATGATGTGGTAGCGCGGATCATCGTTTAACCCGGTTTGGTAAGATCATGGATCTTAACATAAAGCTATTTTAGAAGTAATAAGGGTTAAAAGGTGAAACCCTACCACACATAAACCATGAACTTGTGTAAAAATGTTTTAACTTGTACAAAAGTGTTTAAAACTAGTAGATCTACGTATCTACAAGCGGTATTTTCAAAGGACCAAGTGTCCAAGAAATCACATGTTCTAAACCGGATCTTTCACAAACAAAAGTGGTTTTTGTGAACAAACAAGTGTATGGATACTTGTGTAACAAAAGCTTTAACAAAGAAATAATTTTCGTAAAAACTGACTAGAAGTTGTAAAACTTCATATTCTTTAAAAATAAAGTTTTTAAGAAATTAAACTTATTTTTAAAGATAACAAGACTCACTAAATGTGCTAGTAAGTTACTACGCATTTTTGTAAATATTCAAGTTCATGAAATTAGTGATTATTGTTGACGATTATTGTTGATAATTGTTGTTGATGATTGATAATGATTTAAAAGAAAATAAACACACGTTTTGAAAACGTGGGAAACCTCCATTTTTAGGGGAAACTCTGTCAAAATTTTTATAAATTTTGACACTTAGAAAAATATAAGTTTTGAGAAACTTATTCCCTAAGAATGTGTTTAAAAGTATTACTAAGGTTTCCCTAATTTTTGGTGATAAGAAATGGTGATTTCTTGAAGAATAAAAATGGATATTATGTATATATATTTTTTGAGAGAAAAATATATATTATTTTATCACCAATTTTTGTGCTAAGTGTATATAGTATGTGTTATACGTGCTAGTGTATTAAGACTTAAAAATACACTAATTACTCATGAGGAGTAGAAATATAAAAATACACATACAACATACAAGATACATAATTCGGGTGCAAAGTGCAAAACACAAAAGACTTATATTTATTTTTGGAGAAAATAATATAAGTAAGATACGTAGTTAAAAATATAGAATATTTTTAACACAAGAATATATACAAAAGAGAGTGACTGTACTTGTGCGACGCAAGTCTAGTGACTAACGTTAAGAAAACGCGTATAGGTTACGACGTTAATTAAGCAAATCCGGTGGAGTTTACGACGCTAGGAACGCAAAGTTGTGAGTTCATGCTCCCCCTTTTCTCTTTAACTGTTTTCAGTTTTTATAACTTCGGGGGTGAAATACATGTACAAAAGTACAATATTTATAAGTGGTATGATATAAATACAAGAAGTACACTTGGTGAGAACGAGAACCAAGTGTGACGAAATATAAGAATATGAGAAGCGCATTTGGTGAGACGAGAACCAAGTATAAGGCGCTATGAGAAATGATAACAAGAAACGCGCTTGGTGAGAACGAGAACCAAGTAGGATGCGTTATGAGAAATAGTGTCACGAATAGGGTACAGAAGCACCATTAATCAACAATATACCTAGACCGCAGAACAAAAGGTTAGATCTAACGGGTGCCTGGCAGCCACACTCCCGGTCGGGGCGAGAACCGAGGAAGTGCTTTTGTGTCTCAGAATATACCAATTAAATGCCTTAGGTTTGGTGACTTCCTATGACGTGCCACAGGTTAATGGCTTTGCAACCCATTAACAATCTGATAATTACAGAAATATTGTATGTACATAAAATTCATACCATACAAAATTGATATATAATTTGAAGTACGTGGGGTACTCAAGAAGATTGATATATAACTTGAAGTACATGGGGTACTCAAGAGGATTGTGATATAACTTGAAGTACGTGGGGTACTCAAGAAAAGATTGAATTATAAATGGGTACGTGGTGTACACATGAAACTGGATTTATATATGAAAACTTGATTTACTCACAAACTATGTTTTCATACAAAGTATACAAACATGAAATACAAAACTGCATGAATTCACACCAACTTTATGTTGACGTTTTTTTCCAAAAACTCACATGTATTTCAGGTAACTAGGATGGATGTGCGCGTGGTCTAGCTTATGCTCGTGGATGTCGCTTGTGTTTAACTTTGAATAAAGTTGTAGACTTTTAAGACAATGTTTTATGCTGTCTAGCGATGGAAACGCTAAACTTATGTTTTCAAATCATGGTATTTGTTGTTATTTTACGAGCATGTAGCATGTTTACTCTTCGTATGCAATGAGAACCTTTCATGATCACACCTCGTGCTTCCGCCATAGAAAGGGGTGTGACAGATTGGTATCAGAGCTACGATTGTAGTGAACCAGGATTCCTTCTCGAGTCTAGTCTACAATCTCTAGGATCCATTCACGAAAACAATTTTCAAAGAGTTTTCATTGCATAAAACGTCCCGCGACATCCACTGCCTGAAACTGTATACATGAGTCTAGAAAAGACACTACGAGACTTAGAGTGCACTTGAGTAGCACTTGTCATTGACTAGAAATTACTTGCAATTATGTGTGATAATTAGCATGTACTAGAAGTAGAATGTCACGAGTATACGTGACTTTATCTGAAAAGCGATGGCCCATCTGAAGGAAGAAATACGAGGATGAAACGAACTGTGCGGACTGTGCAAGGAGTTACGTAATTATGGATGCATACATAATTATGGAATTCAGTGCACAGAAATCACAGCAAGTCTTGTCACGTATAGATTCCCTCAATGCAAGCCTACTAAGTACTCTGCTAGAGTAATAATTGTTTGATGTCACTTGTGTGGTATATATACCTGTGAATATATATGATACTACAGTCTAGTGTGACGATATCAAACAAATGCCTAACCCTGTTGTGTTATGTTCTGTCAGAACATGGCACCCAGGAAAGTTGTGAATGCTCGCAATGACGATCAACCTCCGCCTCCCCCACTGCCAAGAACTGCTGAAGAGCTGAACGCTCTACTGGAGGAAAGGATCTCCGCTGCTATCGCCCAGTACGAGGCGAACCGAACTCAAGACAGTGGTGGACCAAGCAACGCTAGGCGTAATGGGAATGGAGATTCGTCTGGAGGCAATGCAGCTCAAGGCTGCACTTTCAAGCAGTTCCTCGACTGCAAGCCGATGAACTATGATGGCACAGGAGGTGCAGTAGCATTTGTGCGCTGGACGGAGAAGACTGAAGCTACATTCCGCATGAGCAAGTGTACCGCGGATCAGCAAGTCACTTTTGCTACTGGGTTATTCGTCGATGAAGCTCTGACTTGGTGGAACCTGCAAGCCCAAACTTTGGGTGATGACGCCGCTTATGGCCTCACTTGGGAGGAACTGAAGGAAAGGATGAGAGAGAAGTACTGCTCTCGTGCTGAACTCCAAAGGCTGGAGACGGAGTTCTGGCACCTGACCATGGAAGGTGCTGACATAAATGGTTACACTCGAAGGTTCCACGATCTGTCTAGAGTACTTCCCTACATGGTGACTCCCGAATTCAAGCGTGTTGAACGTTACATTTGGGGACTGGCCTCAGAGTTTCGTGGCATAGTGACGTCGGCCAAACCACAAACAATCACCGAGGCTGTAACTCTGGCTGTCAGCCTTACTGAAGATTGTGTTCGTATGAAGAAGTTGTCATTAAACCCAACAGAGAAGACCGAGACGCATGCTGAGTCGTCCGGCGACAAGAAGAGAAAGCATGCCAGTTTGAACCAAGCAACTCGTAACAACAAGGGTTTCAGCAAGAAGCGTGACGCTAACCCATCTCAGGAGACGAAAACCCATGCAACTAAAGCATACCAAGGCTCCAGGCCTAGATGCCAAAAGTGTAAGTATCATCATGATGGAGCTTGTCGCATTCCATGGTGCGACAAATGTGGTAAATTGGGTCATCAAACAGAAGACTGTTGGGGAAAAGGAAAGAACCGAAATGGAAACGGTGCTGGTAATAAGAATGGCAACGGGAAAGGGCAGAACCAAGGATGCTTCAAGTGTGGAATCAATGATCACTTCATGAAGAACTGCCCAGAGAGAAACAACGCTCCAGCTCGAGCATTTGTGATTGGAGCAAGAGACGCACGCGAGGACCCTAACGTGGTCACCGGTACGTTTCTCATTAACAATCACTTTGCATCAATATTATTCGACACTGGCGCCAATTATAGCTTCATGTCTGTGGAATTTAAACGCATACTTGGAATAGAATCTAGTAGATTGGAAATTCCTTATTCCATAGAACTAGCCAATGGTAAACTTGTTGAATCGGGCGAAGTTGTCAGAGGCTGCACACTAGAACTTGGTGAACGAAATTTTAGCATCGACCTCTTACCTATTCAATTGGGTAGCTTCGATGTAGTAGTCGGAATGGACCGGTTGTCCAAGAACAAAGCGGAAGTTATTTGTCATGAGAAAATCATTCGCATCCCTTTAGCGAATGGTGAAACTCTCATCGTGCATGGAGAAAGACGAAACGCGCCTCTACGAATCATCAGTTGTATGAAGGCACAGAAGTGCCTAAGGAAAGGATGTGTTGCTTTCCTAGCACACGTTATAGACAAGAAGGCTGAGGAGCCGAAACTCGAAGACATTCCTGTGGTGAAGGAATTTCCTGATGTGTTCCCTGAAGATCTGCCAGGACTACCTCCGCAACGACAAGTCGAATTCCGTATAGACTTGGTTCCAGGAGCTGCTCCTGTAGCCAAGGCACCCTATCGACTTGCGCCATCCGAAATGCAAGAATTATCTACACAGCTCCAGGAGTTGTTGGATAAAGGATTCATAAGGCCAAGCTTCTCACCCTGGGGAGCTCTAGTATTGTTCGTGAAAAAGAAGGATGGATCACTACGGATGTGTATCGATTACAGGGAACTGAACAAGCTCACAATCAAGAATCGGTATCCGCTACCGAGGATTGATGACTTGTTTGATCAACTGCAAGGATCAAGCTACTATTCCAAGATCGACCTTCGATCTGGATACCATCAGCTGAGAATCCAAGATGAAAGCGTGCCCAAGACTGCATTCAGAACGCGCTATGGGCACTACGAATTTCTTGTAATGCCATTTGGATTAACGAACGCGCCAGCGGTCTTTATGGACCTAATGAACCGCGTATGCAAACCATATCTCGATAAATTCGTGATTGTATTTATCGATGATATCCTGATTTACTCGCGAACGAAAGAAGAACATGAGCAACATCTCAGAACCATCTTGGAGCTACTGAAGAAAGAGAAACT
The DNA here is from genome assembly GCA_030545235.1 of Helianthus tuberosus. NCBI lineage: Eukaryota > Viridiplantae > Streptophyta > Magnoliopsida > Asterales > Asteraceae > Helianthus > Helianthus tuberosus. Next base: position 17,815,920 of record CM060412.1, on the reverse strand, counting down.
TTATGCAAAGTTCTCGAAATGCGAATTATGGATTCGCGAAGTACAATTTCTTGGTCACGTGGTGAATGAAAAGGGCATTCATGTAGACCCGTCCAAGATTGAAGCAATAAAGAATTGGGAAGCTCCCAAGACCCCGACCGAAGTCCGTCAATTTTTGGGCTTAGCGGGCTACTATCGGCGATTCATTGAGAATTTCTCGAAGATAGCTCAACCGCTAACGACCCTCACTCAGAAAGACAAGAAGTACGACTGGGGTCACAAACAAGAAAAAGCCTTTCAGCTACTTAAGAACAAGCTCTGCGATGCACCGATACTATCGTTACCTGAAGGCACTGAAGACTTCGTAGTATACTGCGACGCCTCACGACAAGGCTTGGGTTGCGTGCTCATGCAACGCCAAAAAGTCATCGCTTATGCTTCAAGACAACTGAAGGTTCACGAGAGAAATTATACCACTCACGACCTGGAGCTGGGTGCAGTGGTATTCGCCTTGAAGATTTGGCGACATTATTTATATGGTACTCGATGTGCAATCTTCACAGATCACAAAAGCTTGCAACACATATTTGATCAGAAGGAATTGAATATGCGCCAGCGACGTTGGGTCGAGCTGCTGAATGATTATGACTGTGAGATTAAGTACCATCCTGGAAAGGCGAACGTTGTAGCAGACGCGTTGAGCCGAAAAGAAAGGGTTAAGACCCTAAGGGTTCGAGCATTGGAAATGACGATTCGAACGAACCTCACTGCACGCATTCGAGATGCACAACAAGAAGCTCTTAAAGAAGAGAATCGTAAAGCTGAATACCTCCGGGGTGCATTGAAGTACATGGCGCCAAACGAAGAGGGAGCCTTATACTTTAAGAAGCGCATTTGGGTTCCACTCTATGGTGGCCTACGAGAAGTCATCCTTAATGAAGCCCACAAATCGAGATATTCGATCCACCCAGGATCGGACAAAATGTATCAAGACTTGAAGGAGTACTATTGGTGGCCGAGACTCAAAAGCGACGTTGTTGTGTATGTTGGAAAATGCCTAACCTGTGCCAAGGTTAAGGCAGAATATCAGAAACCGTCCGGCCTACTACAACAACCCGAGATTCCCGTGTGGAAGTGGGAACAAATCTCGATGGACTTCATAACGAAATTACCCAGGACCCCGAGAGGGCACGATATGATATGGGTAATAGTTGATCGATTAACGAAGTCTGCGCATTTCCTACCAATCCGAGAGAAGGATAGCACTGGAAAGCTGGCAGAGATATACTTAAGAGAAATTGTGGCACGTCATGGAGTGCCAATCTCAATCATTTCAGACAGAGATGGACGCTTTGTCTCAAGAATCTGGCAATCATTTCAGGAAGCCTTTGGATCTCAGTTAGATCTGAGCACGGCATTCCATCCGCAAACAGACGGCCAGAGCGAACGGACTATACAAACGTTAGAAGATATGCTTCGCGCATGCGTCATGGACCTAGGCGGCAGCTGGGATACTCATCTACCTCTAGTTGAGTTTTCCTACAATAACAGTTATCATACGAGCATAAAAGCCGCGCCGTTCGAAGCTCTGTATGGCCGCAAATGCCGATCGCCCTTATGTTGGGCAGATGCCGGAGATAAACGTATGGTTGGTCCTGAACTTGTACAAGAGACAACCGACAAGATTGCGCAGATCCGAGAGCGCATTAGGGCGGCTCGAGAGCGACAAAAGAGCTACGCGGATCCAAATAGAAAATTGGTAGATTTCAAGGTGGGAGACAAAGTGTTGTTAAAAGTCTCACCATGGAAGGGCGTAGTCAGATTTGGAAAGCGTGGAAAGCTGAATCCACGATATATCGGACCATTCAGAATACTGGAGAGAATTGGTACCGTGGCATACAAGTTGGAGTTACCGGAAGAACTTAACGGAGTACATGATACGTTTCATGTATCCAACCTGAAGAAGAGTCCAACGCAAGAAAACGTGATCATCCCGATGGATGAAATACATATTGATGAAGCCCTCCGATTTACAGAACAACCCGTTGAGGTTACTGACTGGAAAGTCAACAAGACCAGGAGGAGCAGTGTGAAGCTTGTCAAAGTACGTTGGAGCTCTAAGCACGGACCCGAGTACACATGGGAACGTGAAGACCAGTTCAAGAAAAAGTATCCCCACCTATTCAAGAAGACTCCAGCGAGAGTTAGTTCAGTCTGAATTTCGGGACGAAATTCTTTTAACGGGGGGAGACTGTGACAACTGGCCCAAACCGGTAATTTCCGTACACATTAATTATTGCTTAATGACTGCAATTATGAGTTTAATTGTCAGCAATGTCTGAACACATGATTAAACAAGTGAATTCATGCATGTTGTATACTACAAAATATTGCTTTATGCATAAACGAGAGCGTTGCGTCAGAATAATAGTAAACTCACCGGTAAGACACTATGTGTCGACGGAACTGCAGAAAGCAGCCAGACAATAAAATTGGAGCCTAGGTGTAGGTCCAACAACAAGAATGCATTAAAACCCAAGAGTACATACAAGGGTTTAATTTATATACATTGCGAAAGCAAAAATAAGCACTAAAAAGCACCCGAAACGCACTTTAAGTGCCGAATTTTGTATAATTCAGCTCTAATCAGCATTTAAGCATATAAATATTATGCAGAAATGTCGTTTTATTATCTAGAATATTTCCCTAAGTGTTGGGAATTGAAAGAGTACATGAAAGGTACTTAAAAGACACTAAAAAGTGTGATTTAGCACTTTAACGAATCGGTATGTAACCGAACAACCGGACTATACCCGAAACATGAAAATATTGATGTCTTCATTATTTATCTTTTTCTGAGCTAGTTAGGGTCCCTGATTTCCCTAACACCCGTCATAACACGCTATATATTACTAACGGAGTTTAATACTTAACTAACCTATTTAACATAACTAAACTTCCTAACCGCCTAGTTATGATCGAACTAACCCCCCCCCCCCCCCCATCATAACCGGCCCCAAAACCTTGGGGAACACACAAGTACCAAGTTTATTATTATATTATGGTGTGTCCAATATCTAAGTAGCATGTAATCCAATGGATAATCATCTTGCATTTGCCTATAAAATAACCACTAAACTCATGAGATTATTATCACTTAAACACTCAAGACCAAAACTCTCTCCCTCTCTCTAGAAAGCTCACGGCCAAGCATCCCCTATATCACACATCATTTTCGATTTTGCTTCAAGCCATTCCAATCACTTGCAAGTGTTAAGGGTCACGTATTAGGAGCCTTGGAGCAAACGGAACGCGAAGGACCTCTCCACTTTGCTTTTATCCACCCGTTTTTCGTCTAGAATCTTCCCTAGCCTTGAGCTAGAGGTATAACACTTAAAACTCATATTTGAACTTATCTAAAGTGGTTAAAAGGATTTGTGTTGGTTAAATCTCGTTAAAATGCGAAAAGATGCACAAAAGTCTACTAAAAGCATGAAAAATGGTGGTTAATAGCACATAAGTTGTGTAAAAGTTGTAGTATTTGAAATATATGGTTATCTAGACCCGATCTATGATGTGGTAGCGCGGATCATCGTTTAACCCGGTTTGGTAAGATCATGGATCTTAACATAAAGCTATTTTAGAAGTAATAAGGGTTAAAAGGTGAAACCCTACCACACATAAACCATGAACTTGTGTAAAAATGTTTTAACTTGTACAAAAGTGTTTAAAACTAGTAGATCTACGTATCTACAAGCGGTATTTTCAAAGGACCAAGTGTCCAAGAAATCACATGTTCTAAACCGGATCTTTCACAAACAAAGGTGGTTTTTGTGAACAAACAAGTGTATGGATACTTGTGTAACAAAAGCTTTAACAAAGAAATAATTTTCGTAAAAACTGACTAGAAGTTGTAAAACTTCATATTCTTTAAAAATAAAGTTTTTAAGAAATTAAACTTATTTTTAAAGATAACAAGACTCACTAAATGTGCTAGTAAGTTACTACGCATTTTTGTAAATATTCAAGTTCATGAAATTAGTGATTATTGTTGACGATTATTGTTGATAATTGTTGTTGATGATTGATAATGATTTAAAAGAAAATAAACACACGTTTTGAAAACGTGGGAAACCTCCATTTTTAGGGGAAACTCTGTCAAAATTTTTATAAATTTTGACACTTAGAAAAATATAAGTTTTGAGAAACTTATTCCCTAAGAATGTGTTTAAAAGTATTACTAAGGTTTCCCTAATTTTTGGTGATAAGAAATGGTGATTTCTTGAAGAATAAAAATGGATATTATGTATATATATTTTTTGAGAGAAAAATATATATTATTTTATCACCAATTTTTGTGCTAAGTGTATATAGTATGTGTTATACGTGCTAGTGTATTAAGACTTAAAAATACACTAATTACTCATGAGGAGTAGAAATATAAAAATACACATACAACATACAAGATACATAATTCGGGTGCAAAGTGCAAAACACAAAAGACTTATATTTATTTTTGGAGAAAATAATATAAGTAAGATACGTAGTTAAAAATATAGAATATTTTTAACACAAGAATATATACAAAAGAGAGTGACTGTACTTGTGCGACGCAAGTCTAGTGACTAACGTTAAGAAAACGCGTATAGGTTACGACGTTAATTAAGCAAATCCGGTGGAGTTTACGACGCTAGGAACACAAAGTTGTGAGTTCATGCTCCCCCTTTTCTCTTTAACTGTTTTCAGTTTTTATAACTTCGGGGGTGAAATACATGTACAAAAGTACAATATTTATAAGTGGTATGATATAAATACAAGAAGTACACTTGGTGAGAACGAGAACCAAGTGTGACGAAATATAAGAATATGAGAAGCGCATTTGGTGAGACGAGAACCAAGTATAAGGCGCTATGAGAAATGATAACAAGAAACGCGCTTGGTGAGAACGAGAACCAAGTAGGATGCGTTATGAGAAATAGTGTCACGAATAGGGTACAGAAGCACCATTAATCAACAATATACCTAGACCGCAGAACAAAAGGTTAGATCTAACGGGTGCCTGGCAGCCACACTCGCGGTCGGGGCGAGAATCGAGGAAGTGCTTTTGTGTCTCAGAATATACCAATTAAATGCCTTAGGTTTGGTGACTTCCTATGACGTGCCACAGGTTAATGGCTTTGCAACCCATTAACAATCTGATAATTACAGAAATACTGTATGTACATAAAATTCATACCATACAAAATTGATATATAATTTGAAGTACGTGGGGTACTCAAGAAGATTGATATATAACTTGAAGTACGTGGGGTACTCAAGAGGATTGTGATATAACTTGAAGTACGTGGGGTACTCAAGAAAAGATTGAATTATAAATGGGTACGTGGTGTACACATGAAACTGGATTTATATATGAAAACTTGATTTACTCACAAACTATGTTTTCATACAAAGTATACAAACATGAAATACAAAACTGCATGAATTCACACCAACTTTATGTTGACGTTTTTCCAAAAACTCACATGTATTTCAGGTAACTAGGATGGATGTGCGCGTGGTCTAGCTTATGCTCGTGGATGTCGCTTGTGTTTAACTTTGAATAAAGTTGTAGACTTTTAAGACAATGTTTTATGCTGTCTAGCGATGGAAACGCTAAACTTATGTTTTCAAATCATGGTATTTGATGTTATTTTACGAGCATGTAGCATGTTTACTCTTCGTATGCAATGAGAACCTTTCATGATCACACCTCGTGCTTCCGCCATAGAAAGGGGTGTGACAGATTATCAGCAAGTGGATAGAGAAGAGTTTGAAATGATGGATATCAAATGGGCTCTTGCTAGTGCAATTCGAAGAGCAAAGGAGTTTATGGAAAGGACGGGGAGAACCGACTTGAATAGCAACAACAACACCAAGTATGGTTTTGATAAGAATGTTGTCACTTGCTTCAATTGTGGTGAAAAGGGTCACTTCAAACGGGAGTGTCAGAAGCCACCTAAGCAAGGAAATCAGAATCCCTTCAGAAACAATTCTGACAGATCAATAGTTCACGTTGGAGGAAATGCATCTGGATCCACAAACACTAATCCCCACAGAGGATTGGTTGTTCAAGCTGATGAAATCTGCAATTGGAACCTTCAGCTTGGAGAAGGAGGAAATGGTGGAACAGCATGTTATGCTAAAGTGATTGAGAAGGTAGTAGAACCCGTGTCTGCTGGTGAATCTTCAGAAGATGAAGATAGTTCGGGTTATAGTGGGAGCATGAATGGGGAATCACTTGATGCTGGTGATTTATCAAGTGATGCTTTAGATTTGGAAGTTGATGAGCTTTTGGCTGAAGCTGAAGCATTATGCAAGAGGAGATCTATTCTTTGCCAGAAATCTACTGGAACTTCCGAGAAGCTTGCTCAGTTCTTCTCTGAAGATGGATCTTTTTCTTTTCATACAGCCTCTATGGCTCACGTAGAAGGTCAGACTTCTCAGGTATGTGATACTAATTCTGACTCTGTTTCTGTTCCTATTGAATGTGCAAAGTGTTTGAAATATGCTGAAAAGGAAAGCCAGTTTGAAGTCACATACAAACACAATCAAGAATTGATTGTAGATCTTTCTAAAGCAACTGAAGCTAACTTGTTTTTAACCAGAAATGAAAAGGAATTTAAAGCAACAATTGCGTCATTAAGACATGATGTTTCAGAGTTACAAAAGGCTGTTTTGCGAAAACAACATGCTAACAATAATCTTATTGACACAATTGAAAAGCAAATGGTAGAATTGGCAACAGCTCGATGTGAATGTGAGACAATTAAGCAGAAACTGGAAAGCTATTCCAATTCCCGCTATGTATTGGATCACATCATTGACGTTCAAAAGAAAAAGGGGGATGCAAGATGTATTGGATTCAAATCATGTCCTCCCCCAATGAATCACAATTACTCCAAATTGCCTGATGACGAGGATATGCCCCGTTTTGAACCTACTGTGCCACTCGATCTAGATGATTTTGCAGCAGGCCTTGGGTTCACAACTGGTACATCATCCTCGGGTCAATCAGAATCTGAATCTGAGAATGAGACAGATTCATCGTGTGTTAAGGAACAGAGTCCTCCCATTGTTGAGGATGCTGATTCTTCGGATGATGAATCTGAAGAAATTGTGAAACAACAGTCTAACTCGGTTACAACAGATATTCCAATCGAGAATCACATCCTGTGTGATCCACCAGTGAAACCGAGTAAGACTGAAATGTCAAAATCAATGGAGTCCCTTGTATCTAGCAGTGAAGAGAATAACTTGTTGTACACGCTCAAAGGAGATGACAAAATCTACTCTAACAAAGATTTTCCAATTAAAAATGTAAATCAAGATTTAATTGAGCAAATTTTTGAAGGTTGTACTGACAAGTTTTTGGGGAACAAAAGTGGCAAAGTTACCGTCACTCAATGTGATCAAATTCCGTGTGAACAAGTTAGAAAACAATGCGGAAACCAAAAACTACCAATTGAGCGAAAACAACAAGTGAACTCCGGAAAGGGTAAGGTACAGGGAAAGAAGGCTCAGAACAAGAATGTTCAAGCACCTAAAGTTCAGCAGCCTAAGACTGAACAACCAAAGGTTCAACAACAAAAGGTGCAAAACAAAAGAGCTCCTGTTAAGAAACGAGAACCGAAAATGAACTTTGTTGGATCCACGGGTTCAGACAAACTTGAAACATTTCAGGATAAATCTAACATTTATTTTATAAAACAAGTTAGAATTTTAAAACGAAATGATCAGAATAATTACACCCAACACACCAACGGATGTGATTTAGGTCCAAGCACGTCTAGATCACAGAGTTCATTGTCTGGTTCTCCGTCTGGTTATCAACATGTTTCCCCGAAGTTTGTAGAGCGGAGAACATGTTTTGAATGTGGGACAGTTGGGCATATTGTAAGATATTGCCCACACGTGCAAAAGCTGAAGTCAAAAACGAGTGCTGCCCAAGAAATCGATTACCGAAAACGATCAGTTTCCCCGAAACAAGACCCACGTGTCTTGAAAGAAAGGGAAAAGAAGTTAAAGCAAAAGAATCAAAAGGTAATTGAAAAGGCCTTAAAATCAAAGGTCAAAGAAGAAAAACCTGTTCAAGCAAAATCAGAAACTGTAAAACCAGTAAATGCTAAAACAATAAATTCAAATACTGGTAAAGGACAAACAGCTTGGAAGCAAAAGCAGGTAATTCAATCAGGGGCAGCACCACAGGTTCTTTTTCCTAATCATCAAGTGATTGAGATCACTTTCCTTGATGATCAAGGACGACCCAAGTCCACAAAGGCTTGGGTCCCCCTCTCAATCTGATAAGTTAAGTGAGTGTGTAGGATATTCCAGGAGGAACTTTCGATAGTCGTAAGATTGTTGATAGTGGAGCGTTCTTACACAAGATAGGCGACAGAAGAAATTGTTGCTTTTGATGAAAAGAAAAAGAAAAGGGAAACAGAGTTGTCCGTCGAAAGAAATTGATAACTTCGACAAAATGAAAATCATTCCAAAAGTGTGTTTGTTAAAGGCTTTAATCGGGTCCCCGGGATAGATTCACGTAAAATGTTCGCACCTGCAGCACGTCTGAAGTTCACAATCGACAAAATGAACGTGCAGTGTACATTTCTTTGCGGTGTGATTGAAGAAAATGTGTTTGTTGAACAAACCAACCGGGTGTGCGGATGCCTTGGCATGGATTGAACAACCGCACACTACTTCTCAAAGAGAAAGACAAAGACCTTCGCTGGTGCAATGTGGAAGACCAGCCGGACCCGGAGGTTTATGATCTTGTTGCTGTGAAGGGATTTCAGGAGCTACAAAATCGACCTTGAAATCCACACCGGGTGGATATCCAGTTTGGGAGAGCACTCAGATTCCTGGCAATGCACGAAGCAGTTGAAGGATACGGTTTTAAATTTCTAATCTCTCCTATACTTGTCGATATTTTAGCCGCTTTTTGAATTATTATCTCGTACAGCACTCTTTGGCCAGACAATGTTGTCATGGTCCGCACCGCTTACCGACATGCCAACTGATTTTTTCCAAAATTCGATACATCATTTCTGATTAAAACTTAATTTTGGTAAACGGCATTGAGGTAAAACATGAGTTAACCAACATCGGAAAATCATTTTTGTAAATATCTTAGTTTTTTTTTTAATTTTACCTTAGTTTGTTGATTTTAGGGGGAGTAAATCCAACTTTGAAAAATCCAAAAACTTTGAAAAATTTCCAAAACACAAAAACAATAGAAAAACAAAAATGAGTTTCCTGGCGAGCAAAAGAGAAAATGATAGTACATAAGTGGTCTGTCTAAACCTCTTTAAACCTTAAATGAAAAACGATAAGCAGCTCTATATAAGATGTATCGGTAGGCTCACAATCATTTTAAAGTGTGCAGGGTGATATAAACTTAAATCGACTGAAGACCAGGTGGGAACCATTCATTGGCATATGGTCTTAGTACCGAAATTTCGTTTGAGAGATTGCCGAGGTTCTGAGATATTCGGTCTTTATGCTGCTTATCATCTGGGTATCATGGTTGTATCTTTTACCGAAAAATAACGGGGACGCAAGTCTAGATCTTCCATGATACTATACATACGTGTACATATTGCATACGACCTCAATAAGTGATAAACAATCACATGTCCCAAAATAAGTGATAATATATCACATTCATCCGGGAGTCAAGTTCGTCTCTCTGCTGTACGAAAGTACTGACCTGTTCACGGACTTGCTCTTGTGCCTTCATGCATCTGAAAATCAAGTTCCTCATCAATAAGTGATTCTATCACATAGGGCTTGTTTTCAAATCAAATAAGTGAGTTTCTCACATCATATACGGTCAAACAGATGATAATCGGTATACTCACCGGTAAGATGAACCCTCGTGCATACCTTGATACGGGAATGTGTCGTGATGTGGATGAACACCGGTCGGTAAGTATAAATCATACATTAACGTATCCCCTCGCCATGATTACATCTGATAAGTTGAGCTTATGTGGACAACAATACCGATAATTGTTATAGGATGCTTATCTTAATGTTAATTAATTGAACAAAGAAAGTGTTTTTGACATGACCGTACACTGATATGATTCTCTTACCCTCGAAACTCACAAAAAGAATGTCTGTAAATATTTGTTTACTGCTTTCGTTTCTATATCTTTGTATATATTTATTTATTTATTGTTTTCCGTCTTTACTTTTGAAAAATGAAAATTCCAAAAAAAAAAGATTTTAGGTGTGTTTTAATATAAACTTTATAAAATCCAAAAAGATTTTGCTTCTAGTTTATTTTTGATTGACTGATGTTGGAACTCGAGTCTGTCCTACCCAAAATCCTGATTATAAGCCGGAAAACAATTGCACCTTCATAAATGGTCGAAGTTAACACATTTTGGAAGTTAAAGGATTAAAATTGTACATTTTCTAAACTTTCAAACTATTGTCGGTTGGTGTTTGATTGAGATTTGATCTCATATGTGTCTTTTGTTTAAGTGTTAACTATATTCCAAGCGGTTGTTCTCATTATGCGTTTAGCTTTCTTGCATGTGCAGATGCTAAAGGTGAGGAGAACATGTTCGGTGACAAGCTTTGGAATGAAGACACGAAGTGGAGGCACTCAAAGGATAAAATGATCGAGTTGCCGCTGACCTCTCATCCACACCACAAGGATCTAAAGAATTGAAGTTCAAAAGATTCACAAGCATGACTCAATGGAGAGTTCATTCTAAGGGGGAGTTTGTTAACACACTTCCTAAATTAAATGGGGAGTTTGTTGATACACTTTCTGCTTACGACGTGTGAAGACTTTAAAGATCCTCCGACATTGAAGACTTGAAAGGACGTCAAAGACTTGAAGACACGAAAATCGAGACAAAGCTACAGCCAAGGGGGAGTTTGTTGGTGCACTTGTGTCTGTACTTTGTCTGTATTTTGTCATGATACAAAACGATGTCTTGTGTTAGTCTGGGTTACATCGTAGGTTTGTTAATATGTGCGTTCGATGTAAGTTTGACCAAGTCAACCATCCTCCTGGTTTGACTTGACCAAACAGTTAGCACATTGGTTGTAATATGTTTGTGTCGAAGGATGAGTCTTCGAAGGATTGTTTGGATCCTTCGATGAGCTCGAAAGATAAACCTTCGATGGATGCTGATGGACCTCGAAGGATGATATCCTTCGAGGTATATGTAATCCTTCGGTAGGTTTCTGGTCGATAGATGATCCTTCGATCAGTCTAACTGATCCTTCGACCAGACGAGCTGTGTTGAGTATAAATACTCATGCTATGTGTTCACTTCACTAAGAGGAAGACAAGTGAGAGCACACACACACACGAGAGAACTTTGAGAGTTTATGGAATACATCTGTAAACATTGAGCTTGTAACTGATCTTTTCATACGTATTAATACAGAGGTGTTAATCGGTGAATCTTGTGTGTCGTGTATTGTCGTCTTCGATCTCGGTTTGCATTCTAGCTTGGATTCCGCACTTGCTAGTGTGTTAAACATAACAAGGATTAGGTTGGACCTCAACCTCCAAGGGACCTACAGGATTCATTCACCAGTATTTTCCACTGACAAAATGTTTTTAAACGCGTTTCAGGTAACAAAATGTGAAAGCGAACTAGAAGCCAGCTGGACTGCATTGAAGTCTTGGAAAAAGTGGCTATAAAAGTTACCTAAATAAAAGAAGATGTTTTATTCAATAAAATAGGGATTTTCCATATGAAAATATTTGTAATGAAAACCTGAGTTTTATCCCAATATGTTTAATATGATAAAAGCGTGGTATTTGCTCTGATAAAATATTTCCTAACTACGGTCCTGGTGTAATTTCCGCTGCCAAAATGATAAACATGGATACCACCACAACTGGTCTCGCGGCCGCCTGTTCCCGGGACAGATATGGGACGGGGGTTGCGACAAAAACGGAGTTACGTATTAATGATGAAGTTCTCAATGTAAGATTACTAATCCTAACCAGTTAGAAAATAATTATCTTCTTACAACATTAGCTACAAACCGTATTTTAAAACTTTGTTTGTAGAATGAGATTGTAACTATAGAAAAACATTTGGATGTCATGGAAGCAAAAAAGGTGACGGTGCAAGCAAAATTGGATGTGGTGTTTAATGCTCATCCACGCAACGAGCATGTTAAGAAATTGATAGAACGGTTAGAGAAAATTGTACACTCTAAAAAAACAAGGGTATGGCTGCCGCCTGATACCCCACGGAAAAAAATTGTTGGGGTCCTCATGTCTCTCAACGACACAGTGCAAAACCCCGAAAATGATTACATAGAAGGTCATACGGATAACGGATAAATCACTACCCTGAAGATGTATTAACTTTTTCTACAAACTGTAACTAATTTTTTTTTTTGACAAATGCAGACCCTGAAGATGATGCCGCAACTGCAGCTCATGTGGCAAACATCGATGGTATGAACTTTCTTACATACCTATTTAGCTTTTTTGCATTCCCATAATCGTTTACACGAAAAAAGGTATTCGTAAGTATTTGTAGCTCAATATACTATACGAGATAACTTATTGTGTAAGACTTGCTGAAACAAGGAAATAGTCAACAAATTTGTGAGTAGGAATGTGCTTATCGCAAGTTCGTTCACGTTCGTTGAGCCAAAACTGTTTTTTCCGTTCTTGAGATTCAATCGATTTACTCTTACAAGTTAAAATTTATGTTAAAGATAGATTAACAAGGTCCATTTTGATAACATTCCCAAATATAACACTACCATTAAAAAGGCCTATGTATAATAGTTCAAAACCTTGGTGTGCATTTAATGGATCATGATCGTGTACTGACTATTTAAATACCAATCATTTATAAAACAAAATAATGATAATTGACAGATTCAAATATAGACGATCATGGGAATGTGCCAGAGAAAAAAACGCACTGCTGCGACTGATAATTTACAAAAAAAAAGGTGAGGTGCAAAAAAAATATCATACAGACACATGTGATAATAAGCTGTATAAAAAAAAATTTGGGTTGATTGACACATTTAAATGTTTTTTAATACTATTTTTTAAACGTATGTAGCATCTGGCGATGATCGGGTTGATGCTAAGCGAAGGAAGAAAGTTGTGTCTGCGAAAGGTAACTTTAGCGATGGCAAACCTAACAAAAACCTTATGTGTGCAAAAGGTAATCTTAATTTCTTGTTTTGAAATAGAAACTCCACTATAGAAACATACACGTCAACATACACGTGAAATAATTGTGGATACAAAAATAATATAAAAAATCATAGTGACATAAATGTTACATTTCTCTCAAATAAAAAAAATGTAACATGTTTTAATTAACAATAAAGTAAAAAGTCATACAAAGTAACGCGCTAAAAGTGAAGTTAACCACCTTATGGATGTGCTAAAATGCAAACTAAACGTAACATGTGTGTATGTGACGTCATTTAACTAGCTAGATGGGGGTGAGGGTGACAAAACAAAAGAGATCATACATGATGAAGAAAGTGGCAGAGACACCACAGCAGGTTCGGCAGCTACTACAGAAAAAAGTGGCGCATGTGGAGTCATACGCGACGAAGAAAATGAGGCAATACATCAAGAGACGAAAGCTCCACCGACAAGTAAGTTCTAGGTGTTTTTTTTTTCATTCAACCATTATATAAACTCAGATATAAGCTGTTACGTGTATATAAAAATCAAGAAAAACCGGTCATGCACAAACAAACTAACACGTATATGCATGTCTACATGTAAATGAATAGAATTGGAAATGAGCAACGAAACAAAAAACATGCCAGGATTGCTTGATGGGCCTACCGTTCAGCTACTCACACAAGACGCCGAACTAGGTAAGTCATGATTCCAAAAAAAAACGTGAACATGTGTTATTTGTGTAAACAACAAAAAAAAAAGGAGTGAAAAACTAATTATATAAGTTACATTTATAAATGAATTAAAAATAAAGGCTAATATGATTTACATTTGTCCATACCTAGAAATTTATGTAACTTCTTTCATATATATAATATAATTATGTTACATTTGCCCAATATAGCGACTTCAACATGTAACACCTCATGATTTCCTTACTCGGAAATATATAATAGAATTATGTTAATTGCTTTCAAACAAAAAGAAACAGGAAAAAAATACTTATCTTCTATGTTGGTTAGTGTATTACATTTAATGTTGATGTAAACTGATGTAAACAATCTAATTAATTTATCTACCTAACATCATTTGTTTGTCTATAAATTAAGGTGAAATGTAAACATTTGTTTCATCACTTGTTCACCACAAAAAAGTGAAAAAAAAACAACCTTATTATGTCTAGTCCAACATCACCATCTGACTCAAAACGGGTTACCAAACGATTGCGGAGAACTCTTTCATTCGAACTCCAAACTCCAAGATCGGATGGCACCCAGAGTGTACTCAAATCACAAACACCCCTTCTCTTCCATCAACACCGCCAACTGTTGAAGAAAATCTTGCTATAGATGCTAAGCTTATAAGTGACCTCCTTACTAACACTAAACCTGAAGCAACAACCCATGATGAGATGTGGTTAGATGAGGCACTTTTTGATGTTGACTGGGGATCATTTCTCCCCACTACACAAGTTACCCCTGTCAAACGCTCTTCATCTGTGGTGCTCACTGAGCCAACTAAACCAGTCACCACCACCCAGAAGAACCCCCCCCCCCAAGATAGTTGATCCAAACGCTACCAATGATCCTGAAGATGATCCTATAGATGATGATTACTCTTGTTATTCTCCAAACACTCTTGTGTCGTGGGCCAACCACAACCCGTGGGAGAGTGAGCTTAGCCTAGAACTACTCAGCACCGAAATCGAGTATGGCACTCTAAGATCGTTTCTTGACTAAAAAGTGGTGTTTATGCGAAGTTACTACTATGTGTGTGCAAAAAAAAGAATGTGCTCTAGTTTTCCATCTCTCATGCAATATAGGGGCTACTTTCCTTATGCTATGTTGTTTACCATATCTATTGTGAACGTTATTATGTACTGAACTAATGTCTTAAATCTATGTTATTCCAATCTATGTTATTCAAAAAATCGTTTCGTTATTATATGTTTTCAACAAATACTGTCTTCTAATATAACGAAAAACTAAAAAAAATAGTTGATATCTTTAAAAAAGCTTACATAAGTTACACACTTTAGGAAAAAAAATTAAAAAAGAGTCACATGATCAAACACACTTACAGCAAAATGTACAAAATTCTCAGGGAAAAAAATGTAACATGGTAAGTACAAAAAAGTTATACAGCAATGAAAAAAATGTATAACATTCTCAGGAAAAAAAGAGATTCAACCAAACATCAACAAAAACACGTGATCAAACACACTTACAACAAAAATGTACAAAGTTCTCATGGAAAAAAATGTAACATGGTAAGTACACAACCAAAAAAATGCATAACATAAAAAATTGTCAGATTCAGCCAAACATTAACAAGTACATACTACCGAAAGTGTCATTAACATATTAAGAAGGATAATGCAACTTAGTAGCACCTATTTCTTAATCTCAACAAACAATGGCAAAAACCTCAACAAACAGTGCTAACAAGTAAGTTGTCAATCACTAATGCTAATATCAGTAACTATATAACCCTCTTCTTCTTTCGAATTTCTTGCTCACGGGCAAAAAGTTCAGCTTGCAGGTTGTTGATGTTCCTCAAAAGACCTGGTATGATCCTAACTGACCTTAGGAACATCGGTGGGTTGACCCAACCAATGAAAGGGCAGTTGCTGGGCTACATTAAAATAATGGCATAAAACACGATTAGAACATACATTTAGTTATTTAAACAGGGTTCGAATTTTTTACCTTAAACGGACATGAATAGAACATTCTTCCTGGGTTTTCATCTGTCCATGATGTGCGGATGGTAGCAATCCTCCCACATGAACACCTTTTCATCTTTTTTGAGAGGTAGATGAAGGGCAGTAGATGAATTGTAAAGAAAAAAAGGAGATAAGAAAATGATATATATAGTTGGAAGCCTATAGTTGGGATGATAGATCTACAAGAAAGATTTGTACCAAGGATTTGTGGGTCCCACTATAATTACATATTGTTTTGTCATTACCCACGTCGATACATTTCTTTCTTTTTTTATTTTTATTACTTTTTTCTTTTGTTACCATGGGGCCCTACCCCTAGAAACTATTTTACTACCAGTCAATTTGTGTAACCAATAACACACAAAAAAGGATACACCCCAAAAAAGAAGTAACAACACACAAACTAGATGTTTTTTTTTCATTACATATTACACCAGTAACATACATAGATCTTCAAAAACAACATAACTAAACCTGATTTCTAATTAACCTAAAAACATACACAGATCTTCAAAAAATAACATAATTAGAGAAACACAACAACAACACCTGATTTCTACTTGACCTTCTTCATGTGAACCACTTTTTACACTTTCATGGGTTCGGTGGGACGGGGGAAACTAATATATTTATTGGGAAATATGAATCCCACTCAATTTCACTCATCCACGAGACATCATCAACCCAATCGCTGGTTTTGGGATCATCAACGTGTCTCTTTGTTGGGTATATTGTAGGCTTGTTGTTAGGCATCACGTTACCGGTAGTGTGTGTATCAAACCCCAAAGGTTCACCCTTAGGCACTACATTTGGCTCCGTCTTGACTATAGGGTTAACGCTAGGCTCGTTTTTCGGTATTGCTCGCGCCATAGGCTTCGCATGGGGTTCCACCTTTTGGGTCGAACAAAGGTTAATTCTCTTTCCGCGGGGGTGCCCATCCCTGGTAAAAATCTTCCTAAGCGTATGCATGGGCATGGGGGCTAAAGGGGTTGTTTCATGCATATCGCCAACTGTGGGTGGAGTTGATGCATGTTTTCGTAGTCTCTTCCCGACATTAATAAACTCATTTTTTTCCAGGTGTGAGATCGATCACCTCAACATCCGGAACTTTGGAAACCGCAGATGGCCGCTTGTGCATTGTTATGCTTTGTGTGTGATAAGTAGTTAAGAATGGTTTGTGGATATACATATTATGTATGCTGAAACTATTTATAATGAAAAAATAAACATTGGGTGGTGGATGGTGGTGATTAGATATGAAAATTAATGACAAATTTAATGCAACACCAGATAAAAAGGAGAAAGTAACAAAAAGATACATCTTGTTATATTTATTCTATAAATATGTATCTACTACTTGACCATATAAAAAGTTGTTACTTTATCTATAATATATAAAATTTGTTACAATAACAAGTAATATTCATCCAGATATATTATCTCTTTAAGAAAAGAAATGGCTTGTGTTTTATAAAAAAAATATACAAAAAAAAAACTACAAACTACTATACATGGTTACAATTTTTTTTGTTACTGGTTTTTGTAATGAAATAGGTCATTTTCTCGGTAATTATATACATAGGATGTAACGTGCAAAAAAAATACAGATAACAACGTTTACTTTTCACACAAACATTGTCGATATCATTTCATGATGCCACTGATCAATTAAACCATAGTCATTAGAAAGTAAAGATAGTAAATTAAACTGAAAACTAAACTACATACCAAACCTACATACATCCTAACATGCAAACATATGTATATGCATCCATTTTCAGATAATCTACACATGCAAACATGTGCATGTACAAAAGGCAGCCCAAGAAATACAAAAGGGATGATTAAAGTTTAATTGCGCTGCACTAAAATGGAGACCAAAAAGTGGGCGTCATAAGGTAAACGTAATATAAAATTTTTCAAAACACGCATAACACAAGCATTAAAAGAAATACCAAATCAAGTGGACTCCTGACTCGCAGAGCTTGAGTCCTCATCCTCGTTAGCCGATTGCTGCTTCTTCTTCTTTTTCTTGCAACACATTGGGATATCACGGAAGTAGGCAGGTACCCATTGGTCCCTAATTGAGTACATATCATTTAACCAGTCATGATCTTGTAACCTATATTCCTGCGTCAAAAGTTGCCAACGCGTCTCAAATGTAGATGGCTTCATGTGAATACTCCACACCAAACGATGCATCAATGCCCTTAGCTCAGAGTTTTGTAACATGTCTCCAGCAATCTATACATAACAGGACCCAAAAATGTTAAAAAATGTACCAAAAAAGACCTTCTCAAACGAGATTGATAAATTAACAAAACCTTGGTGGGAAGTTTCTTCATAATATGCCACATGCAAAGGCGGTGCCGAGACTCTGTGAAAACCTCTGAAATGGCAGCTTTCATTGAAGGGTCCTGGTCCGTCAGAACTAACTTTGGTTGCTTCTTGTGTGCCTTTAGAAATGATTCAAGTAACTACTCGTAAGACTCAGTCGTTTCATTGAATAGCAAGCTAGCACCAAATGTCACACATTGTTAGTGATTATCAACCCCGGTGAAAGGAACAAAAATCATGTTGTACCTGCGCATAAAGAAAATAAACAAAAGTTAATACTATGTTGAAGGAAAAAAAACAAGAGAGCCAGTTTGCAAAACCTTACTTGTTAGTGTGATAAGTCGCATCAAAAACTAACACATCACCAAACACCTCATAATTTATCTTAGAAATTTATGATGCCCAAAAAATCGACCTCAATTGCCCTTTCACAACCACAACCACAAACTCATAGTAAAAGTCTGGTAAGCTATCCGATCTTTCTTTCAGACGATCTATAACAAGTTGTGCATCACGGTCACCAATATGAAGCCTAACCGACTGGCTCCAGTTCTTAAAATCAGTTGGCGTGCCACGTACGTTGTGATGTCCACCCATCAGAGACACTAAAACTCTGTGAGAAACAATTGGACCAATTCTGTTCAAACTCATGTTATGGATAAACTGTTCAGATGTAAAGGGTATTAGCGGATATATTGTATTTATTATAAAGATCATGTATATCTCCTATTATGTAGAGCATATTGTTATGTATATCTCCTAAAAATAGTCCTAGGCTCCGGTTGTAATCTTCCCCTATATATGGGGTGTTTGTTTATCAACGAAGGACACAAAATCATTTCTGATAATACTCTCCTTTATGGTATCAGAGCCAAGGCTCTGCAATACACTAATCGCTTCCTTTCCCAACCATACTTTCCGATCATCCGTTCCCCTTTGTTTTATTTTTCCTAACCGGCAGCCTACCATGTTCCAATGACCGACAAAGCTGACACTTTAATAGCTGATGTCGACAAAGCTGACACTTCAATACCCCCTCAGAAAACTTCAGCCCTTCACCCAGCATACTCAATCTCCAATATCACCTCCAAAATCCGACAACTTGATGTACCAAGGTGACTTATTCATCCTGGACCAAGCTTTTCAAACTATCACATAGATGGAACCCCGGCTCCGGCCGAAACTTCTGAAGAATATCCCGTCTGGAAGGAGCTTGATGCGCTAGTCCTTCAATGGATATTTAGCACGTTATCTGATTCTATGGTCGGCTGAGTAATTGACTCAGCCACGTCTGCTCGTGATGCATGGGTCAAGATCGAGAAAATCTATCTTAGTAACAAACAAGCCCGTGTTGCGGCTTTGGAAACAACCTTTGTGAATATGAATCTGGCCGCCTGTTCGTCGCTGGACGATTATTGTACCCATCTGCAGGAACTCGCCAACCAATTGGCTGATGTCGACCATCCCATTTCCGAGTCTCGGCTAGTTTTGCAACTCGTTCGCGGGTTACTAGCCAAATATGACACCACAGCAGCCCTAATCAACCAAAACCATGCCGATTGGAACACTGCCAGGACCATGCTTAATGATGAAAAGATTCGTGTTGATGCTCGTCAAAAAACCAATCTTCTGTCCTCGATGCTGCCTCCGTGCCTTCAAACACCTCAAATCAGCCGAATCCTTCAACCAACCAGACCTACTACTCTAATCGGGGTAGGGGTCGTGGTCAGGGACAAGGCTTTCGCCTATACCGGGGTGGACGTGGTCGTGGAGGTGGCAACCGCCCTCAAAACAATAATACCTATAACCCTTACCTGAACACTAACAATTGCTACCCGAACACCCACACCTTTTACCCGCCTTGGCCTTGGTGGAACACCCCCACCTTGCCCTTACCCGACCCAACCCAACTATCGGCCCAACAATTCAGCCCATAACCCTCCTGCACCTCAAAACCCCTCAGCCCACTATGCAGCCCAATACCCGCCTCCTGGTTTCGACCAGTTTGTTCCTACAGTTTTCGGCCCAACTAACCAGCAGCCCGACCCAAATCAGCCCACTGCAGATCAGCAGGCCGGCCCAACAGCCCAGAATACCACACACACTTCCGTTGCTCAAGGTTTTTACAGTCCAGTCGGTCCCACTCAGGAGTTCGATGCTTTGTCCCCTTCGGACTTAGGGGATACTTTCAACACTATGGTACTCAATGAACCAGAACCCACCTGGACCATGGACACATGCGCAACTAGCATCTCACGGCTCACCAAGGTATGATCCATATCCCATCTTCATTACCTGTTCGTACTAAAATTTTGGTTGGTGATGTAAATTGTTTACCCATTCTTGGATCCGGTACTGGCTTCCATAAATTACCCAACCGAAACTATGTTTTACCTAACATACATTACAGCCCAAAAGTTATTAAAAACCTTTTATCTGTGAGGCGTTTTACCCGTGACAATAACGTTTCTATTGAATTTGACCCTTACGATTTTTCTTTGAAGGACCTCACCACTGGCAAGCATCTTTCGCGCCATAATAGCACGGGAGATCTCTACCCATTCACCGCACCACAACCACCAGCTTGTTTCGGTGCTTCTCAGTCTTTCCCATGGCATGATAGACTTGGACATCCCGGTGCTCAAGTCTTGGAGACGCTTATTCGTTATTTTAATTTTCAGTGTAATAAAACCAGTGTTTCTAGTTTTTGTGATTCTTGTCATGTTTCGAACAGTAAGCGTTTGCCATTTTATTCTTCTACTTCTATTACATTTGCACCTTTTGATATAATTCACTGTGATTTGTGGACGTCACCCATACTTAGCCAAACAGTTTATAAATACTATATGGTTCTTGTTGACAATTTTACACATTTTGTTTGGGTCTACCCCCTAAAGTATAAATCAGAAACTTTCCCAACATTCACTAAAATTCACCGCCTCATTCACACTCAATTCAATAGAAAAATAAAATCTTTCCAATGCGACCTTGGGGGCGAATTCGATAACAATGCCTTTAAGGATTTTGCCCACCAACATGGCCTCCTCTTTAGGTTTGCGTGTCCTCAAACGTCCTCTCAAAACGGACGTGCGGAGCGAATGATACGACGACTCAATGATGTCATTCGTTCCCTACTCATTCACGCCAATCTCCCACCTACCTTTTGGGTAGAGGCACTTCACACCGCTGCCTACCTTCACAACATCTTGCCCACAAAACGTCTCAACTTCTTCACACCCACCTTTGCCCTATATCTTCACCACCCATCCTTTGACCACTTACGAGTCTTTGGCTATGCCTGTTACCCCAACACATCCGCTACCCAACCCCACAAGCTTCACCCTCGTGCCACACGATGCATCTTTCTCGGATATCCACCCGACTTCCGGGGTTACAGATGCTTCGATCCCACTACAGGCAAAGTTTCCATATCCCGCTATGTAACCTTCGATGAGCAAACCCTTCCCTATACCATCCCTCAATCACCCGATTCCTTCCTCTTCCTTGATGACTCGGTTCCCCTTACCTTTACATTCCAACAAACCTCCAACCCTACCTCTTCTCAGACCAGCCCCACAACACCCTCATCCGCCCCTACCCCACCTTCCCCACCCGCACCACCACAACCTCAGCCCATTACCTACAGCCGTAGACCCAAGCCTGCTGCCCCAGCTTTGGACCGAGCCCATGTCCAGCAGCATACACATCAGACATCTTCCACTACGGCCCAACCAACCACCTATTTTTCCGTCCCACATTCTGCCCCGGCCCAACATATCTCCAACCCAACAGCCCAACAGTCCACATCACATCCACCTTTAAACCATCACCCAATGGCCACCCGGTCCAAAACCGGATCTTCTAAACCAGCCCAAAAACTCAACTTACACACAACTACCATTTCACCCATCCCTTCCAACTATACCAAAGCCTTTTCGGATTCAAATTGGGTACAAGCCATGCAAGTCGAATTTAATGCGTTACAGGTTAATGACACTTGGGAGTTGGTCCCACGACCGGATAACCACCCTGTGATTCGTTGTATGTGGTTATTCCGGCACAAATTCAAATCAGATGGAGCGTTGGAACGAAATAAGGTCCGATTAGTAGTCAATGGAAAGTCACAGACTGTTGGTATCGATTGTGAGGACACCTTTAGCCCGGTTATCAAGCCAGCAACCATCCGTACCGTCCTCTCCTTAGCAGTCACTCGTGCATGGCCGTTTCACCAGCTTGATGTCAAAAATGCATTTCACCATGGGTACTTAAATGAAACGGTATATATGCATCAACCGGCTGGTTTTGTAGACCGAAGACACCCCAGCTTTGTCTGTCGCCTAAAGAAATCTCTATATGGCCTGAAGCAAGCCCCTCGTGCATGGTATACACGGTTCGCCTCATATATTACCAGTCACGGTTTTCACAGCAGCAAATGTGACAACTCACTTTTCATCTATCGCCACGGACCCCACACGGCGTATCTACTCCTATATGTTGATGACATAGTTATTACAGCTTCATCTACTTCTTTTCTCTCGCGGATAATCCAAACACTCTCACGAGAGTTCGCTATGACCGTCTTAGGCCAGCTACACCACTTCCTAGGTATCACGGTCACCCATACAGCTCACGGGCTGTTCCTGAACCAGTCACAGTACACAAAAGAAATCATCAGCCGTGCCTACTCTATATCAAAGTTTGGCAGGGGCGCTCCAGTATCTGACATTTACACGACCTGACATCTCATATGCTGTACAGCAAAATTGTCTTTTCATGCATGACCCTCGGGATTCCCACTTTGCATTCATGAAACGCATCATCCGATACCTCCAAGTTACTATTGATTATGGTATTCGGATTCTCAGGACCGCCTCACATGATCTGGTTGCCTACTCGGACGCCGATTGGGGCGGCTGTCCAGATTTTAGATGCTCCACCAGTGGCTACTGTGTATTCCTAGGTGACAATCTACTATCCTGGTCTTCTAAACGTCAACCTACAGTTTCTCGTTCGAGCACAGAGGCAGAGTACAGAGGAGTTGCTAATGCGGTGGCCGAGGCGACTTGGATTCGCAATCTGTTACTTGAGTTGCATGTTCCGTTACGACGGGCGTCAGTGGTCTACTACGACAATGTCTCAGCTGTTTATCTATCTGATAATCTGGTCCAGCATCAAAGAACGAAACATATCGAGATTGATATCCACTTTGTTCGTGAAAAGGTTCGTGTCGGTGATATTCGAGTTTTGCATGTGCCTTCTTCGCTACAGTATGCAGATATCTTCACTAAGGGACTGTCTAAGGAGCTCCTCACCTCATTTCGGTCCAGTTTGACCGTCTGTTTACCGCCCGTTCAAACTGCGGGGGGCTATTAGCGGATATATTGTATTTATTATAAAGATCATGTATATCTCCTATTATGTAGAGCATATTGTTATGTATATCTCCTAAGAATAGTCCTAGGCTCCGGTTGTAATCTTCCCCTATATATGGGGTGTTTGTTTATCAATAAAGGACACAAAATCATTTCTGATAATACTCTCCTTTAAAGGGTAGTTTCCTTGAAATCCTACTTAGGTCACGATTAAAACGCTCAACAAACGGATGATTATGATGCTCGTGGAACCCTACCACTATGTACAGAGAGCTGTCCTCACAAAACTTAACCAGTATACTAGCCTTGCAATATGTGACTGTAA
This sequence comes from Helianthus tuberosus, assembly GCA_030545235.1. Lineage (NCBI taxonomy): Eukaryota > Viridiplantae > Streptophyta > Magnoliopsida > Asterales > Asteraceae > Helianthus > Helianthus tuberosus. The sequence continues at coordinate 17,791,996 of CM060412.1, read as the reverse complement.
ATTACTTTGCCTGATAGTCAAGGTTGACTGCTCCAGGGTATCAGTTTTACGCTTAATCTGTGGTTTTGAATATTTAGTACACCTTATGTACTGGTGAGTGACAAACCCCTTCCATCTCTTGGTTTGTCCCTTACGAATAGAAAACCCAGAATACACAGCATACTCCTTGTACATACTTAACACATCCTTCCACGTTTCATTTACACAACCAACAACTGGCCTTAAAACAACAGGAACATTAGGACACCACATTCTAGTGCCATTGGGTGTGTGGTGAACATAAAATTCCTCATCCGCCTGAATACCTACAAAAAAAAGTTATAACAATAGGACCATTTAGGACACCACATTCTAGGCTTGCATATGTATATTGAAACTTTAAAAAGGTCACAAGTCTTTTACAAAACATTGCATTGTTATTAAATTTTAACAAGTATGAGTAAAAAAAAATTACTTGTAACATGAAAACTAACAAACTGATGCATTTTGTTGTATTGTCAATACAAGTTTAACACGTTTTGCTATGATGGAAACAAACATGGTGGTGCATTTTTTTGATGTCACCAAAAAGTGTAGATGCTGGTGTGTTGGACCGTGTGCGTGACCCTAAATGTCAGTAAAGCAGTTCATCTTTGAATACAAAGGCGGAATCAGAGTATATAAAGTCACAACAACTCGTTTCCTCTTAATCTTTCTTTCTATTACTGATTACAAGTCTTTACACGTGATTCTGAATGAATTTTGACAGAAGTTCGACACCTACACAAAGACCTGTTTCCACTCCAAATGTTACAAATGAACTCGACACACACCTATATATAGGTGGTCTGATTCCGCTCCAACTGACATGAACGATACGAGCGGAATCACCTAATTACCTCTAGGAGCGGAATCATCTAGATACACTCAGGAGCGAAATCACCTACTAACTATTACGAGCGAAATTACATGTTGTCCTGATTTCGCTCTTAATGACATAAATGTCATTTGGAGCGAAATTACACTCTAATATCCACTTTTTCATTTCTGAGCTCCAATCAAACCTATCTAGACCTAAAACTCACTAAAGACGTAGTCATCAGACATTCAGTGCACCAACAGACTCCCCCTTGGATGTTGACGAAGTCTTCAGCATTGAGTCTTCAGTCTTGGTCTCTTTCCAACTCTGTCTTCTCATTGCAAAAACTCTTTCTTCACACAAGTTCAGAAACTCAACCCAGAACCATCTTAAATCTCCCCTTTGATTGTTGATCCAGAACTCTAGACTCCCCCTTTCATAGACTCTCCCTCTCGGTAGGCTAGAGCTCGAATTCTGGTTCAAACTTTAACTTTTTAATTGCCATGGGAATTCCTGAATCCTGCTTACACTCTACCCAAATATAAGATATATGACAATAATAGTTTCAAATCAAAACTTACCATTTAACTTTCAGTGATAGAAATCCACTTAAGTACTCAGGTTCAAGTTAATGACCCTGATTACTCAATTAATCTACCAAGTCCAACTTAATGACCTTGGTTGATCATAAATAATTCACACTGACTTTTGTTCAACATATTCAAACGTTTTCTGAAAATTACAAGTTTCAAATTAATGAACTTGCTTCAACTTTTCAACTTCTCAAATTTATCAAGATTTAGCTCACGACTCATCCTCCAGTCTAGAAATCTCCTGCATCTTCTTTCAACTTTCGAATCTGAAGATCAGCTCTCCACTTTGGTTTGACAAAAATAAAGCAGAAGTGAAAACTCTTTTTGGATTTTTAATAAATCTTCTAAACTAGAAATGAAATACAGAAATAAAATGCAGTAAATAAAAGTAAACTATTTACAAACATATTTTTGGTTAAGCGTGTTAGGGAATCATATCAGCTATTCGACAAATCACAAGTACCGTTAAGCTTCAATTACATACTCAGAATTAAACAATTCGCTTAGATTGTCGATATACTGATCCACTTTAAATTTTCACAAAATTTTCAATCTGTTCAGGATACGAAATTAGTGTTTTAAAGACTTAAACTTATACATGTGTCCCACCTCTTGAATATACTCCCGTATCCAGATCCCAATATTCAGTTTTACAGGTAATTATAACACAAATGATATCTGTAAGGGGTTAATAATTTATGAAGAATCATGAGAGCTCAGGTCAGAACTACCGTTCAGCAGAGAGATCATGACTCAACTTTTGGGTGTGTCCCCTTTAGAGGATCTTTTTTACAACAGCATTGCTAAGCAATTTTATTGTCTTATCATATATGCTGAGGGTGATGCTATGTTTCAAGCATTGCGGAAAGTATTATTCGAGGACTAGGTCAGAACTTCCATTCAGCAGAAGTCCCGGAATAATACCCCAGATATCACTGAGTATAAAACCTAGTATATCAGAAAAAGGAATCCTTCAAACAAGATTTCAGGGGTTACCTATATATCCAAGTAGTGTTCCCCACGAAATAAGTAAGTAAAGATTTATGTTTATATCCCGAACAAACCTACTAAATGTGTAAAAACCTATCGGCATATCATCAGCGAGACTGTTTAATACATTTAAACATTCCATTTCTTTAGCATACTGTGACTGTCAAGCCGATGTACTATCATTTTCCCTTTTTACACAAGCTCTTTTCTGGTTTTCTATTGTTTTTGAAATTTTGAAAATATCTCATGTTTTTGTATTTTTACATTTTTTATTGTTTTTGTATTTTCTGAAATATTTACCCTATACCTCCCCCTAAATACCAAAACAGGTAAAAAATCGACAAACCATTGCAGATTGCTTCTCAACATCATCTGCAATGTCATCCTCATCAACGCCAATAATCTCCTCCAACACCGATAAAAGCTTCATACCGTTCAGTTTTAGCAAATATTGAAAACGTGCTTTATCAAATGCTTTGGTATGTAAATCAGCTTTTTGCTCATCAGTGTGGATTTTCTCAATTTGTATCAACTTCTTCTCGAAACAATCGCGAATGAAGTGATGACGAATCTCAATGTGTTTGGTTTTAGCGTGATGAACTGGATTTTTAGTAATGTTAATTGCTGCCTCATTATCAACAAAGATAGGGGTGTTTAGAAATTGCAAACCGTAGTCGCGCATTTGTTGCTGGATCCACAAGATCTGTGAGCAGCAACTGCTAGCAGATACGTACTCCGCTTCACATGTGGATAAAGCCACAGAGGTTTGCTTTTTACATTGCCAGGTGACCAATCGTGATCCGAAAAACTGACACCCTGCTGTTGTTGATTTAGCATTAACTTTGCAGCATCCGAAATCGGAATCGGAATACCCTTCGAGCGTAAAATCACCTTCTCTAGGATACCACAACCCCAATGATGGAGTTCCTTTCAGGTAGCGTAATATCCTTTTCACAATCACCATATGCGAAGCTCTCGGGTTAGATTGAAATCTTGCTGCGAGGCAGGTTGGGTACATGATATCGGGTCTTGAAGCTGTCAAATACATCAGCGATCCGATCATGGAACGATACATTGTTTCATCTACCTTTTCTCCGGTGAGATCAGGGTTTATCCTATGATTCGTTGCTAACGGGGTGGCTGCTGGAGTAGAACCTGACATCCCGAATTTCTCCAAGATATCATGAACGTACTTCGTTTGATGTATGAAAATTCCTTTGGGTAGTTGATCAACCTGCAATCCCAAAAAGAATTTCATCTCACCCATCGATGATATTTCGAATTTCTGCTTCATAACTCGTTCAAAATCTTTGCACAGATCCTCATTTGTTGACCCAAATATGATGTCGTCCACATATATCTGAACAATCAGAAGATGACCGTCGACCTCTTTGGTGAAGAGAATGGCATCCACTTTTCCACGAATGAAGCTGTTGGCTAGTAGGTGTTGAGACAATGTCTCGTACCAAGCTCTCGGGGCCTGGTGTAAACCATACAGTGCTTTGTCTAGCAAATAGACCTTGTCTTTGTGGATTGGATCGGTGAAGCCTGGTGGCTGACCGACATATACCTCCTCTTTTACCTTCCCGTAAAGAAATGCCGATTTTACATCTAACTGATATACTTTGAAATTTTTCCAAGACGCAAATGCTAGGAAAATTCTGATCGCTTCTAGTCTAGCAACTGGAGCATATACTTCAGTGAAATCTATACCCTCCTGCTGACAGAAACCCTGGACTACAAGTCGAGCTTTGTTACGAACAACAACTCCTCTATCGTCTCTCTTACACTTGAACACCCACTTGGTGTTTATCTTCCTCTGACCATCTGGCAAATCCACTAACTTCCTCACTCCCAACTTTTCGAATTGGCTCAGTTCCTCCTGCATTGCATTGACCCAAGAATCTTCAGTAAGCGCTTCTTTGTAAGTCCTTGGCTCAACCTGCTAGATAAAACAACTCAATGAGAATTTAGTTTGCAAAGGAGCAACTTTTGTATAAAAACATGTAAGCCCTTTATCAATCTGTCTTCGAGTACGAACGCCTGTCTGCAATTCTCCAATGATCAATTCCTCTGGATGATATGAAAGAGTTCGTGGCATCACTTCGCCTGGAACATCTACATCACCTTCCATATTAGTAACATTCTGATTTGCATCTTGTTCACTGACTGGGTTTGTTTGACTAGAAATCTGAATTTGCTCTCCCTCAGAATCTGAATCACCACGATCAAATACTGGCATGTTCTCATATTCTTGATTATCATTCTGTGCCGTCTGATTATCTTGAGCAACTTCATCTTGTTGGACATCATCATGTTCACCAGCATTGCTTGGACCTGCTTCATCATCATTTGATGCTCGTTGTGGTCTTCTTGAATACTCGACTGGGAACCTTTCCAGCGATTCTTCATATTCTCTCAGAATATCCAACTCATCAAAGAAATCTTCTTCTTCTTCTTCTGGTTCTTCCATCATGTCAAGCGAATCCCACAGTTTATCATAATTAAAACGCCATGAGTCACCGGGGTTCTGAGGCGGCATAGTATACCCCTGACACTCAACATTTGGAACTTCAATAATCCGCTTCAGACTTGGAACGAAGACTCGTCGTAACGGACTTGCATAACCTATGAATATGCCTTCAATACTCTTCGGACCAAACTTTCCAAAAGGTTCTAGAACAGTACAGGGTGACCCGAACGGTTCAAGATACTTCAGATTCGGTTTGCGGTTATTGATCAACTCAAAGCATGTTTTGTTGAATTTCTTGACAGTGAGAACTCTGTTGAGCATATAGCATGCGGCGGAAACTGCTTCTGCCCAAAAATTAATCGGTAGCTTTGAATCAGCAAGCATTGTTCTGGCCGTTTCGATTAGCGTCCTGTTTTTGCGTTCTGCGACTCCATTCTACTGCGGAGTGTACGGAGCACTAAACTCATGCAATATACCTCTTTCATCACAATATTCTTCCATCTTGTTGTTCTTAAACTCAGTACCATTATCACTTCTAATTCTTCTGATACGCCTTTGGTATAGATTTTCAATCTTTCTGAACAACGCCATTAAACTGTCAAACGTTTCATCTTTCGACTTCACGAATGATACCCACGAAAATCTGGAATAATCATCAGTAACCACAAGACAGTAGAGATCCCCTGTAATACTTTTGACGTTTACTGGACCAAACAGATCCATATGTAGTCTCTCTAACGGTCTGGAAACTGAATTGACTTGCTTTTTAGGGTGTGACTTTTTCTTCTGCTTGCCTTTGATGCAACTAATGCACTCCCCTTCCAGATTAAAACCTTTGATATTAACTCCAAGAACCAAATCATTGTGTACCAAGTGATTCATTTTTCTAAGATGTATATGCCCCATCTTCCGGTGCCACAACTTCGATTCTTTCTCTGTTGCTCTAGACACAAAACAATGAGCCTGACCCGTGGTTGTAGTAGCTACGCTCATATCCAACACGTACATATCATTCACTCTAGGTGCCCGCATGATAATCCATTCTTCAGGGATAACAAATCCTGGTTTCAAGATCAAACATTCTTTGTCTGTGAAGTGAGTGGTATACATATTGTCACAAATCTGCGAGATACTTAGCAAATTATTCTCCAGCTCAGTAATGTAGTTAACTCTCTCAAACGTAACAATCCCATTGGATAACGTTCCTTCACCAATAATTCTACCACCTTCATGTCCAGCAAATCCCACATAACCACCATTGATATTTCTAACAACATACAACAATGCAATCTTTCCTGTCATATGTCGAGATGCTCCACTATCCATAATCCATCTTGAAATAGCTCTCAGAAGATCCTGCACATATCACAGACAATTCAATAAAGATGCCGATTCATGCTTCACGATTACCAAATAGGAAGCTCCGGCAAGTCCAAAATCTTTAGTGAGATTTTGATGCTACCCAAGCCTCTTTCGACCCAGGTAACTGGACTTTAATGTGAGTTTTAGTAGTGTATAGTGGCGGAAAATTTTTATCATTCATTTTCAAATTTTCTTCTGATCCAACCTCAACCTTTTTGTATAAGAAAAACTCATCTATCTTAAGTTGACCGGTTGGTTGATTTTTCTTTTGAACATTCTTCTTCTCTGGTGGAGTAGAAGATTGTTTCTCAAATTGCTCATAATAATCCAAAGGAACATCCATCTTTACCGGAGTGGTAGAAGATGATTGTTTTTCCAACTCTGAAACCTTTGGTTTTTCAACAACTTTTGGCTTCCATGTTTGTTGAGATGAAGCAACCCGTTTATAAAATTTGTCATTTTTAGTTACCACATTCTTAACAGGTTCTATTTTGACTTTTGATTTCTCATTTTTCAAAATTTTCTCAACAACCATTGGAGCTTTGCCTTTTGCATCAACCTTCTTCTGTCGATTCTCAACAACTTCAGTCTTAGGCTTGAAGTTGGTGCAATTTCTTGCAATGTGACCAACTTTATTGCATCTAAAGCATGTACGAGTATCAACTACCCGACTTGTGCCTTCAGACAGATGTTGTGAGGCCATCTTCGCAAAAAATTCTTCATTTGATTTTGAAAAAATTTCATTTTCCTCATCAGAAAGTGAACGTGAACCGTTCACAAACACTTTCTTTTCAGCAAACCTTTTGTTTTGAAAATTCTTTCTTTGATAGTTCTTACCACCCTGATATCCACCCGACCAATTGTTTCGATTGTTGTTATAAAAACTTGGTGGAACTACAGGTTTCTTATAGTAAGCTTTATCTTTCTCAAAATTCATTTGCCTTTTTGTTTGTTTCAAACTCTTTACTTCAGACAAATCAATTTCAACCATTTTGAACACATTTGTCAATTTTGAAACATTTACATTCTCCAAAGGAAACTTAGAATCCGAATACAACTTATCAGATCCAGCCATCTTGTACATTACAAGGCCCGGTTCATCACATAAGTTGTTTTTGGACTTTTGTTTCGGAATGTATTTGTTCAAGAAACATTCATCATCTCCAGCTGAATCACTATCCAAAACACTTTCAGCCATGCCTTTAACAATTTCAGTTTGAACACTATCATCAGATGATGATGAAGAAAATGTCACATCAATTGAATCAGGAAGTTTCACTTCATTTTCTTCCTCAAGATTATCCAACCCAGATTGCTTTTTCGAATAATTGTCTAGAACTGGTGGTGGAACTTGATGAAAACCCACCCCGGTTCCATCACAGTATACATCTTCACCTGCTTTGTCTTTCCTAATGGGTTTGGGAATAATGTGTTGGAAAACAAAGCTTGCAGAGTTGTAACTGTTCAATTTCAAGTTGATTCGTTCATTCTCAATCTTAGCTTCTTCAAATTGAAGCTTCAACTTAGCAATCTCATCCAATTGTTTGTTGATTAATTCTTCTTTGATTCTCAAAACACATTGCAATTGGCAATTTTCTTTATATGTTTTACCATTTCTTTCATCATTATCTTTAACCGTTCTTTTAAGCTTCTCAAATTTTTCAGTGATCTGACAATTTTCAAGAACTAACCTTTCATTTTCTTGCCTAATCTTTTCATGGTCAATTTTATCATTTTCAATTTTGTTAGTTAATTCTTTTAACCGTTCAGTTGAAGCTTTCACCATTTTATCACGATTAAGGATTTGATCCTCAACACTTCTGACTTTAGCAGTCAAATCCTCAATCTTCTTACCTTTGAGATAAGTGTTTGTTCTACAAACCTTGCATTCCTTGATGCAATTTTTGCAGTCAACATCACCATTAACTTTCTTGCCTGACTCAGTCGTTGACGCGTTTGAACTGACCTGGCTTTTAGACTCAGAGACAGATTTAGAATCTACCTCAAGCGCCTTAGCAGCCAGCACCTTGTCAGCCATCTTTCCCATGTTTTCAGCATTCAACTCCTGCGTCGTGTCAATGATTCCAGTGTCAATCTTGTTTGACTTCTCTTTCTCTTCTTTTTCCTTCTTCTGTTTCTCTTCTTCTTCTCCGCTTCCCCACCACTTATTTTGCCAATAATCATCTTCTTCTTTATACTCTTTGATTATGGTTTCCAAATCAAGAGTGTTATGATCAATAGCAATGTTTCCATAGGGGTCAAGATAACTTTCCCTGTCTGGATCCCATCTATTTGCCCTTTTTGCCTCAGAAAAGATACCAGATATTCTGATCAATTTGTTCGTAGCTAACAGCGTTCTGTGATTATACTTTTGTTCTTCAGTTCTGTTTTCTTTCCAAGGAATAGGTTCAGTTTTTGCCATGAAAGCATATCCAACCGCATCCTCTTCAGGTAACAACTCGCTCCAGTCGAAACCTTCATCGACGTGAATCACCGCAAGAGCTCTAGATTTTTCTTTGTAATCCTCAAGCTGCTTCATTCTTGGCGGCTCCGATTTGTTCTGATGATATATTTCTTTCTTGTAGTAGTCTTCTCTAAATGGGTTTTCAGACTCATCAGCATACGCGTTTCTGCATTCACACTTAAAGTGACCTTTCTGTTTGCACTTGAAGCACGTCACCTTAGACTTATCAAAGCCCAACTTGGTAGATGGTCCACCAATTGACTTCCTCCCGGTTATCTCCATGAAACGCTGTGCACGACGAACTGCACTGGCCATACACCACCTTATATCGATCAGTTCCATCTCCTCAGGATCTATCTGATCGTAATCTTCTTTCGTCAGGTTGGTGTTGCCTATCTTTCCTGCTACAAGGCTTTCATACGATTCCAGTACCGATGCTAGGAAAACCATCTGTTGTTTGGCAGACTCCTCGCTGAAGTTCTGAGCGTTCTTTAAGTCTACAGCGATGTTGCATTGAAATAAGTTCTTTGCATCAGACTGATTTGAATTTGATGAAGACCCACTGTGATATCCACTGCTTTGACTTTCTTTGCTTGTTGTGGAGACATTCTCAGCAGAAAACGCTGTCTTGGGAGCTGTGTTCTTTGGCATCATGCTCTTTGGATAATACAAATCCAAGTTCTGCTGGTATGATGAGTGATTGACTTTGTGCGTCTTCTTTAACTCCAACTCATGACTCTCTAATCTCTCAATCAACAAGTCTACTGTCAACGCTTCTGGTGGCTTGATAGTATTCTTTAGCATCAATGCATAATATTGCCAATCCATCTCATCTGGCAATGCATCAAACAATTTGTCGACTAGCTCTTCTCGAGAATAGGAAATTTCATGTCTCGCCAGTTCCAGCTTCAGATGCCCAAACCTCTCAATCATTTTACAAACTGATTCATTCTTTAAACACCCAAACAAATCAAACTCTTTTCTAAGTAGTTTCTTTTTGTTTTTCACGATTTCTGTGCTTCCTATAAATTTGTTTTTCAATTTGTTCCAGAGATCTGTAGCACTAGAGTATTCGATCAAAGATATTATATCTTCTCTGACGGACTGAAACAACAACGCAATACATTTTTGCTCAGCAACAAACGATTCTATTTCATCAGGTGTTGTTAAGGTTTCGCTTTTTTTGCCTCCATCATTGTAACCATTTTTTAGACTCTTCCAGCTGGGAAAAGCAAAGGCCATCAACCAATCTTCAAACTTCTTGGCCCACCGACTATATTCTTCGATAGCCATCAACTTCGGGGGTTTGTTGTAGGTTCCGAAAGCACTTTCAACCTCTAATACATCCGATAGCTTTTTCTTTGTATTCGACGTGTTCTCATTGATGTTACTAGAAGATGTATCATTTCCACCGTCTCCAGCAAATGCAAATACATCATAAAACGGATTGAAATCATCCATCTTGTACGTACCTGAAAAATCAGCAAACACTTAGAAAATATTTTCGAAGTTTTGACAAACAGCTAATTTCGAGCGAAATCAGCTTTTGAATGAAATCACAGACTTTTTGATTTCGAGCAAAATCAGAAAAAAAAACAAGTTCAATCAAAATCTGATTCGAGCGGAATCAGATTTAAACTTTCAGGCGAAATCAGAATAACTTTCGAGCGAAATCAGAATTAATCTGATTTCGAGCGAAATCAGAGAATGACTTTCGAGCGGAATCTGTTTTTATGTCTTTACGAGCGAAATCAACTATTTCGCTCCTAATGACCAAGTGATTTTCGAGCGGAATTAACTTTTTAGAACAGAATCTTCGATGAACTTTACGAGCGGAATTAGGTTTTTATGTAATTTTTACCATTTTTAATCTTTATGTAATTTTTACCATTTTTAATCCGAGTTTTAAACTGATTCTTTGTAGGCTTTGTTAAAACTAAGTTTTACACAATATACTCGAAATTCAAACTATTCTGACCGTTGGAACTTGTTCAAATCAGAAAAGTATAAGAGGAAGTGAGTAGAAATAAGAAAATCTGGTAGAATCAAGTTGCTATGGTATGAACTCCTCGTCCTGAGCTCTGATACCACTTGTTGGACCGTGTGCGTGACCCTAAATGTCAGTAAAGTAGTTCATCTTTGAATACAAAGGCGGAATCAGAGTATACAAAGTCACAACAGCTCGTTTCCTCTTAATCTTTCTTTCTATTACTGATTACAAGTCTTTACACGTGATTCTGAATGAATTTTTTCAGAAGTTCGACACCTACACCAAGACCTGTTTCCGCTCCAAATGTTACAAATGAACTCGACACACACCTATATATAGGTGGTCTGATTCCGCTCCAACTGACATGAACGATACGAGAGGAATCACCTAATTACCTCTAGGAGCGGAATCATCTAGATACACTCAGGAGCGAAATCACCTACTAACTATTACGAGCGAAATTACATGTTGTCCTGATTTCGCTCTTAATGACATAAATGTCATTTGGAGCGAAATTACACTCTAATATCCACTTTTTCATTTCCGAGCTCCAATCAAACCTATCTAGACCTAAAACTCACTAAAGACGTAGTCATCAGACATTCAGTGCACCAACATGGTGCATTTTTTTAGGTGACCCAAAAGTGTAACCTCGAATGTTTTTTACCTTTCAAAAAATATAAAAACTTAATACAAGTGTAACCACGCATGTTTTTACCTTCTAAAAAAATATAAAAGCTTGTTTCATAAAAATAAAGAATAAAAATGGTATTGTTAATACAAGTTTACCAGATCTTCTACCAAACAAAGCACCACATCATCTATTTTTTTTCCCTCCTCTACCACCAAAAAAAAAGGTATTCTAATTAACAAACTACAAACATTATAACTAGGGGTGTTACAATACCCCTCAAGAAAATAATTCATGCTCTCAGATAAAAGTACAATTCTGAACCCCATCATCATCATCATTGATGCCGTTTTGATTCAGATCTGAGGCTAGACATAAAAAAAACAAAAACCAAAAAAAAAATCAAGAAGAATCCAATGAAAATCTAAGCAAGAAAACCTTAATTTGCGCAAGTACTCGTATGCATCTGGACTCACCAGAATCGTCCACGTTCTCATTTTCAGGTCTGAAAACTTGGACTGCTGAATAACACACAAAATGTCTATAAAATGGTATATATGAAACACAGATGTCATAAATCAAATCTATATGATCTATAAATTTATGTAATCTAAGTGATAATGTTCTCGTTGCAACTGAAAAGGTGTACATTTAATAAAACTGAAAAAAAGTATCACTCACCTGGAAACTCTGAAGAAATAGGTTCAGGATCTTCAACAACTCTACTCTCACCCAATGCATCTTTATCTTCATTAAACGCAAAATCAGTTAAAATATTATGTGGGACAACATTTAAGGGTGAACCCGGATGGTCACTGAATGTCGCCGTACCACCGGCAACACTCTGAGGTTGTTGGTTGTTCAACTCAGCCATGTTAAATGCAAAAACTCTTCAATGTTGTGTCTGATATTTTTCTTTCACTCCACTTTTGTTTTGGAGAATTGAGATGTGAGATATATAACACCATATTTATGATACATAAAACAAAAAAGAACTAAAGATATGTGATAGATAGAACAAGTACAAAGGGCAGCCCAAGTACAAACTGTAATAAATGAAACAGATGAACAAAGAAGAAAGGTCTACGGTGCATCAAGTCTCTTACCAGACTTACACATTCATCAGTCAAAAGGTTAATGCAAATGACGAAAATGCCCTTGTCTCCTCTAACACTAACATGCGACGTGGATCAATCCTAGCCACATGTAAGAGTTTCCTGGGTTTTCTTAACTGGGATGGGTTTTCTGGTTATAATTAGCCTATATATATATATATATATATATATTAAAAAATAATCGGAGCCAACCGAGTCGAACCGAACTGAACGCACCTTTGCTCATGCTCGGTTCGTTTCCAACCGAACCAATCCGAACCGAACTCCTTTTTCAATCGAGCAAAATTGAACAAGTAAATTCCGAACATTTTTCGATCGAGCATCGAACGAGTATCGAGTGTCGAGCAATTTGAACAGCCCTAAACGTAGCACTTACCCTTCGATCTACCAGTTTATAACTGAGTTTGGCATTTTAACACATTTAACCTCTAAACTTTCATTGTAAGAGAACTAACACCCTAAGTTTTGGAAATTATCTTTCAACACCCTTATGCTGAAATTGATTTTCATTTAATCCCAAATTTTATAAAATGCACAGATTTAGTTAAAACGACCAAACCTTCTTAAATTTTAAACTAATTTATTTCAAAACATTATTATTATATTTATATATATTAACACAAAGTCTTCATGAATAGTGATTTTGATTTTTTAAATTATTGTTTCGACTTTTTAATAAAATTTTATTTGTTATATATTTTGTTTATTTTTCAAATAACTTGCCTTCTATGTTTATATTTTCAACATTACGATGTAAATTTATTGGAAATGGATACTGTGCTGCTATCGTGCTAAACTTAACCAAAACCGATTGCTTTTTTCAACATTACAATATAAACTTTATTGAAAATGGATATTGTACTGCTATCATACAAAAAAAAAAAACAAAACCGACCAGATATTATATGTATCGATACTAGTATTTATGTATATATATATATATTTTTGCTTTCGATAAACCAATCTTTATTTATATTGTTTTTGCTTTCGATAAACTAATATCGTATCGCTACTATACCGCGTCGAACAACATCGATACCTGTACCTGTACTCATTTGTATGGTTTATGCTTGGTAATGAATTTTGTGTCGTAACCGTAGTCAACCGAACCGAAACCGAAGGCACAACATCGGTATTTGTACCAGTACTTATTTTTATTGTTTTTACTTTCGATAAACTGACATATCCTATCAAAAAACAGTGTTATATGTACTTATGTTCATTTTTGTGATTACCAGTTTCGATAATTTCCATTTATACAACTCTGTATGCGATGATCAACCAATATCATTACCAGTACCGTAACGATCCGAGCTGATCGATACCATTTGGACAACATCGTTGTCGATATCGATGTTTTTTTTTCATTTTCAATTTATGTAAAACATGTATTGATTCTATACCGATACCGGAACTATAAGAAACCTAACCGATACTGAACGAATGCCCGCAACAACGTGCCGCTGCAACGCGCGAGGAAACAATCTAGTACATATTGTTATGATGTGGTGATGAATAGTAAATGTTCAATGAGATTTTTTTAATATTGTTAGAATTTGTGCAATAAGATTTTATTTTAAAGGTATATCTTTTAATTTAATTATTAATTATATTCTTTATATTAGATTTAATATTGTTCTAACAAATTACGTTTGTAATTTCTCACATACCATAATGATACGTTATCGTTACCGTATCATATCCAATCGATATCGACTAAACAACGCCAATACCAGTGTAAATTTTATTAAAAACGAAGTTGTATTCATATTAGAGTTTTTATGGGTATCATAAACATGCACCCTGATGAATCGAACTGATTCCGACCGAAGAACTTCGATATATACCTTTATCGGTATTATCGGAGCCAATATACGTTATTATTGGATTTTCTCTTTCGATTGATTGTTATGGCGAGTGTCAGTATTGTAACGAACTGAACCCCTATTGATGGAGTTTCCGCCGCATAGTGCGGGAGAATTCAACTAGTTTATATAATTAATAAACCCAAAAACAAGATATTACAAATATACCCCTCAAATTCTATGTCTCATCCTTGAAGATACATTACATAGTAAACAAAAAGGGGTAAAATTCCTAATATAAGCCCCAGGGGACCCACTGCCTAACCAAGGGGTGCGGGCGAACTTATTAAAAATCTATCTTTTTAATTTCATATGTAGGTGAAAATCTCGAGCGCCTCTCATAAAATTTTAACACCGCCCCTATGAAAATGCCAATAGAAGAAAGCAAATAGTAATTGAAAAAAAGGAAATCGGTCAGAATTGTCTTCAAGGTTAAAATTTTCTGATTGCTGAAGCAATATTTTTGGACAAGATATATTTTTTTTTTGTTAACTAGGGTCATTGTCCAGAAAAGGTTTTGTTCCAAAGAATTGGTGACACGGTGCTCTTCAATAACTATTTGATTTTATTATTTTCTGGAAATATTACCCTCTTTACTTTTTATCTTAGTTTTTCTCTAAAACACTTAATCATATTTATTAATTGTGTTACGTTGTTTATATATTCATTTACTGAAGCTAATTTTAATAGAAAAACTTGATTTTATTTATCTAGTTAATAAGAAATAGTTAATAATAATAAAATAATTTTTTTACCACCCTTATTACTTTTTTACTAATTTAATTTTTTATTAGGCTAGCTTAAGGATTAGATGAAATGAGAACTTTATGACTTATGAGCAAGGTTGGAGAACTCGGTAGTCGCTAGCGGGTCGGTGAGGTAGGGACTAGCGACTACTCGGGATTACTCGGGATTAATCGGATCGGACTTTTTATGTATAATTTTAAGTTTTTATACATATATACATATATTTTTATACGTAATTTTTTTAAGTGGACAAGTTTTGACCGGAATCTGGGATGTTTTGGCCGGAATATGTGTTTTTTTTTCCGATTTTTTCTGATTTTTTCCGATTTTTTTTGTTTTTTCCCGATTTTTTCCGATTTTTCCCGACCGACTAGTCGCGATTAGGGCCGACTAGGGCCGATTAGGGCCGACTAGGCCGACTAGCGATTTTTTTACTGATTAGCTGAAAATTACTCAGTTGATGGGCGACTAGCGACTAGTCAGCGATTAATCGCCGGCTAGTCGCGATTTTTGCAACCATGCTTATGAGAGTTATAGGAATCCTGTGAGCCTTTGATCATTAGCTATGGATGGTCCAAATTATATGAATTTAAGTTTTATTATTTTTTTAGTATGACCCGACCTGATCCGACCTTTTACGAACCATAAAAAAGTTATTATATAGTTAGGGGCATAAAATTGTTAAAAAAAATCCGCACCCCTAGTAAAGATTTCCTGGGTCCGCCGACCCTTTACGAACCATAAAAAAGTATTATATAGTTAGAGGGATAAAATTCTTAAAATATTTCCGCACTCCTAGTAAAAATTTCCTGGGTCCGCCACTGATTAAGCACATATTCAACTTGTGTCTGCTAACTACTCCATAAATTGACTCGTATTTTATTCAACGGACGATTTTTATTTTATTTATTTATTTATTTTTTAAATGACTAAAACTTGCACAATATGGGAATTGAACTCATGATCTCTTGCCACCCTAAACTTTATCTAATTCACCAACACCACTAAGCTATTCTTAAATCAAAGAACGATTTTATATATGTTTCTTTATATAAGTCTTATAGGACAACTTAACAACATTTTCAAATTATACATGTTTCAAAAAAGTTTAAGAAATTTATTGGAGTGAGATACTTTGAACTTTTCCTTCATTAGTGTCCGCATGTCCGGTATATAGTTTTAGTATAGAATTTTTTAGGTATATACGTTTTCGACCCCCGATTTTATAATTTTTCTAGGTCTATACGTTTTCGACCCTCCGGTCGGAAATCTTAAGTTTCGCCACTCTCATAACTACACAAACTACAAATCAGATTGCTATTTGCTAATAATCTGTTTAGATCTCTCCCTCACATGATAGTGCAAGACGGATCGTTGTGATAGGGCCCTTCATATACATGATCCTGCATACCATAGCCATAATGACGAGGATAAACTAGCGGCGCCACGGCTGGTGTTTGACCCGCGGCAGAACTAGCGGGAGCAGCAGGTTTCTTCTCCTCCACAGAACCAACACTCACCAGCTCCGTGTAACCTACATTTTTCCTTAGCAAAGTTGCCAATTCGACTGAGTCGATTCCTTCACCTGTCAATGCTATCTGATCTTTATCCGAACCAACGAATGACACAGATTCCACACCTGTTTATCCATTTGCAAGTTATGATTCTGTTAATTTATCCAACTGATTGTAAAACTGAAGTAACATAGATGAAGAATAAATAATATCTTACCGGATACGCTAACAACGATTTTAAGAGCCTTTCGGCTTTTCTTTTCGTTGTTGGCGGCCATCTTCACTACTGAAGAAAAGAATGAAACAGTAATCTCACATAGAACTCAGAATCAATCAATCTTTACAACATAAACCTCACCTCTATATATAACAAACTAGAGGTGTAACTAACTAACAACCCTACCAGTAACTAACTAACTCACTAAACCAACTCTATGCTATATATACAATCTAATATGCCCCCTCAAGCTGAACGGGGAGCATCCACGTGAAGCTTGGACCGCAGAGTGTCAAAACGAACCGAAGACAACCCTTTGGTCAAAATGTCTGCAATCTGAAATATAGTAGAAACATACCGAACATACAAAACACCTGCCAATACCATGTCACGAATAAAATGTAAGTCAATCTCCAAGTGTTTCGTATGCTGATGAAACACTGGGTTGACTGCAAGATATGTAGCTCCAATATTGTCACACCAAAGAGATGGTGGACAAGTCATCGTAATATGTAGCTCATGCAATATAGATGTAATCCAGCGTAACTCAGCAGTGGTATGAGCAAGAGCACGATACTCAGCCTCTGTGCTCGATCTAGCAACCGTATGTTGTTTCTTGGAGCTCCAACTAATGAGGTTGGGCCCAAGAAAAACACAATAACCTGTGGTGGAACGTCGATCATCAGGACATCCAGCCCAATCAGCATCACTATACGCATGTAAATCAACACAAGTAGACTGACGTATACATAATCCATGAGAGATGGTACCCTTAAGATACCGCAAAATCCGCTTGACAGCGACCCAGTGTCGATCAGTAGGTGTCTGAAGAAACTGCGACACCTTACTGACCGCATACGCAATCTCTGGTCGTGTCAACACAAGATACTGTAATGCACCAACAGTGCTCCGATACATAGTAGGATCAGACAAAGGATCACCAGTGTGCCGAGAAAGCTGTCTACCAGAAGAGACAGGTGTAGATAATGGACGACAATCGGCAAGACCCGTGCGCTGTAACAAATCAAGTAAGTAGCGCTGCTGTGATAAATGTAAGACATCCTCAGAAAATGTAGCCTGAATACCCAGAAAATATGATAACTGTCCCAAATCCTTGAGCGCAAACTGAGAGTGCAAGCCCCCAATCAAACCAGTAACAAAATCAGATGAGCTCCCAGTAATAATGATGTCATCAACATAGATCAAGACATAACAGAGTATCGAATCTCGACTGTAAACAAAGAGAAATACATCTGAAAGACACTGGGTAAAACCATCAGCAAGCAGAGCGGTGGATAGCTTGGAAAACCAAGCTCTAGGAGCCTGCTTTAGGCCATAAAGAGCCTTCTGCAGGCGACAAACATAATGTGGTCTAGATGAGTCAACAAAGCCTGGGGGCTGGGTCATATACACAGTCTCAGAAAGATCCCCATGTAAGAACGCATTGTTGACATCAACATGACGAATAGACCACCCTCGAGAGAAAGCGACTGAAAGAACAAGACGAATAGTAATAAGTTTGACCACAGGACTAAAAGTCTCTGTGTAGTCAATACCCCCAGTCTGATGAAAGCCCTTGGCAACAAGCCGGGCTTTATAACGACTCACTGATCCATCAGGATTATGTTTAATCCTGTAAACCCACTTACAACCAACAATGTTGGCGTCAGTGGGAGCCTGAACCAGACGCCAATTCTGGTTGGCATGAAGAGCATCAATCTCAGCACGCATCGCATCCCACCAAACAGAATACTGCTGAGCCTGCCGAAATATGGAAGGCTCAGTGGTAGGAGTAGTAGAGACATGAAAAAGAACATGATCAGGAAACTGACGCGGCTGCCGTGTATGATCACGAGATCGTGTAACCATCGGGTGAGTCGGAACAAGAGTAGTAGTAGGAGGAGGAGGAGGAAGAGGAGGAGGAGGAGGAGAAGGAGGATGAGGACAAGGAGGAAAAGAAGGTGAAGTAATATCAGGAGAGGGAATAACATGAGAAGATGAGGAAGGAATAATAGGAGAAGATGAGGAAGGAATAATAGGAGAGGATGAAGAAGAAAGAGAAGAAACAGAAGTAGAAAGCGAAGGAGGAGGAATGGAGAAAGGAATAGAATCTGAAGAAGCTGTGGGAGTAGTAGAACTCCCCGGAATGTCAAAAATCGACTCATGGAATCGAACATGTCGAGAAGTATACGTACGAGACGTATGAGGATCATAACAAAGATAACCAAGATGAGATGGAGCATATCCAACAAAGATACAAGGAGTGGACTTGGGTGAAAGTTTATCCGCTCGAGTATTACCTAGAAACGGATAGCACAAACACCCAAAAGTACGAAGAAGAGAGTAATCGGGACGAGATCTAAAAAGAACCTCATAAGGAGATGAGTGATGAAGAACCGGTGATGGTAACCGGTTAATAAGGAAGGCAGCAGTGGCATATGCATCATACCAGAATTTCTTTGGTAACCGAGCATGAAACAATAAAGCTCGAGCTACCTCAGAAAGATGGCGGTTTTTCCGCTCAGCAACCCCATTTTGTTGGGGAGTATAGGGACATGAAATGCGATAAGCGATGCCATAATCTGAAAGCAAACGAGCCATAGATCCACGAATGAGCTCAGGAGCACCATCACACTGAAGATGCTTGATGGTGCAGGAGAAAAGGTTCTCAACAAGCGGTTTGAAATGCCGAAAGCAATCAACCTCTTGAGAATGACAAGTCAAAGGATACATCCATGTAAATCAACTGAAATCATCAATGAAAGTAATGAAATATCTGTATCCATCTCTAGACATAACAGGCGAGGCACCCCAAATGTCACAATGTATAATATGTAAAGGTGAAGTAGAATGAGATACAACTGATGTAAAAGGCAATCTAGTTGATTTTGAAATACTACAAGTGGTACAATGTGTGTGTTGGGTTTTGTTTGTCAGATGTAAAAATGAACATCTAGACAAAACATCATCAGACGGATGACCCAACCGAGAATGCCAAGTCTCTCGAGAAACAGAAGTGAAAGCAGCAAGTGAATATAGCTGATGTGGACTACCACGTGTGTGATGGAGGAGCTGTCCATCAAGAGTCTGAATGGACAGACCTAGATGTGAAAAAATAACAGCTATAGAATGATCAATCACTAACTGCGTAATCGATAAAAAGGTTCTTGGCTAAGCCAGGAACCACAAGAACATGTCTAAGAGTGAGAGTACGATCAGATAAATGAAGCAAGGCAGTGCCAATGTGAGAAATAGTAAGAGCCATACCATTGCCTACAACGACTCGCTCAGAGCCGGTGTAAGGAGCCGCATCAAAGACAATAGAAAAATCAGCAGTCATATGCGCAGTGGCACCAGAGTCGGGTATCTAAGAATCAACCTTTTTACAAATGTTGGAAAATTCTGCTGTAAGCCCAAAATAAGAGACACCCGGATCAAATGTGGGCTGGACAGTTTGTGTATAGGCTTGTGGTGACACATGAGATTGTTGCAGTTGTGAAGTAAACACATTTTGTGATAAGTTTGGGCCTGAGCCCAGTAAAGATGAAAACTCCCCAAAAATTCGTTGATCCATTTTACATGCTGATCCCCACAAATTATCATTTTCACTAAACAAATGCAATCCACACAAATCACCAGTAACATCATCATCTTCAATAAGTGAAACCCTAGAATCAGAAGTATTCGATTCACACAAATCACTAGTAACATCATCATCTTCAATAGGCGAAACCCTAGATCCAGATGTATTCGATTCACACAAATCACCAGTAACATCATCATCTTCAATAGGCGAAACCCTAGAATCAGAAGTATGTGATCCACTGCCGTAAACTATTCCTTTATCGTCACAAAGCGCGTTTGCCATCAACGGAATCTGAACCGTTTCGTCAATCGGGATCTGAAGCAGCATTGTTTTTATTTTTGTTGTTTGCTGGTAGTTAGCTTGAGGGATCAACTGCAGATGACCGGAAAATTATTGATAATTTCAGTGCTTAGTGAATGTATGGCATCATTCTTGATTCTTGAAACGAAATTATTGATAATTTTTTGTCATCGGAAAGTTAGAGAAGATGACCGGCGAAGATAAGGTGTAGCCGGAAAAAGTCACCAGAATCTCAATCAAACAGTAAGAAGAGAATGAAACAGAGTTGGGAATGAATGATGATAATGGAATAGGAAGATGATGACCAGAGAACACAAATTTGCCGGAAAAACAGAAAAGAAAAGAAAGAGTGGCCGGAAAATAACAACTCGCCGGAAGTGTAACAAACTCAGGTAAGAGCCATTGTAGCTCTGATACCATGAAGAAAAGCATGAAATAGTAATCTCACATAGAACTCAGAATCAATCAATCTTTACAACATAAACCTCACCTCTATATATAACAAACTAGAGGTGTAACTAACTAACAACCCTACCAGTAAGTAACTAACTAACTCACTAAACCAACTCTATGCTATATATACAATCTAATAACCACAATCTTTTGCTGGAAAAGCAATTAATTGTTCAAGTTGAGGTTAACTGATTCAAACAAATGCAAAATTGAAGCTGAGTTGAATGATTGAAGAGATTTGTACCTTGGCCATTTCAGTGAACTTGATGATGATGATCTGATGTAAATAAGTGATTGATTTACTCTCTAGAGTTGTGAGGTTAGTTAAGAGGATTTGTAGAAGTTGGTTGAAGAATGAGAAAAAATGTTAAAGAGTCACCGGTCTTTATAGGCCATTCCAGGTGATTAAGAGGGTGTTTAAGGTTGAGTTTTGAAAATAGATTATGCGTTTTGAATAATCAGAATCAGATAATTAACTGTAACAAAACATGATGTTGAAAGATAGTGTTTGGATTTGATTATGTTGCTTGATATCACAATAATCAGATAATCAACTATTTGAGTGTTTGTCAAATATATATTTAAAAAAATAAACAAGTGAAAATCTTTTTCTAAACGCAAATAATCAAATTTTGGAAAACTGGGTTTTGTTGCAGTGGGGGAGGGGGGGGGGGGGGCTACTTTTGGAAAACTTCGTTTTGTAACTTTCTGAAAACAAATAATCAATTTTTTAATTTCTTTACCCAAACACTTAAAACTGATTATTTACGATTTTAAAACTCAATAATCTAAAAATCTCCTTCAAAACTCAACCCCAAACACCCCCTAAGACGACCGTGTCAAAACCGTGTTAGGAAAACTTCTCAATATTAGTACAAGTTATTATTGTACTTTACAAACAGCTAAAGCATATTAAATGATCCCATATTCATATTATCTCAATATTAGGGGACCCGGGGTGGAAGCTTGTTACCCCGTGATGATGTTGTATAACGCGTTTTACAATTTTTCACACCCCCGCCACTCAATTTAATAACGCGTCAAAATGAAAACGCGTTGAATACATCACGCGTTGTAGGGCGTTAGGTGGTGAGGGAAATTGTTGGGTGCGGTGCTGAGTGATGGACATTTCCACTAAAATTCATCCCTTGTGATGGAATAATGCTTGATGACATAGCGGAACTTTATTGTAAGTTGTGAGTGATGAGTGATGACCACCCCTACCCCCTTAGACCATGTGTAGTGGTTTAGCCAAATAATGCCCCCACCATGGGGCATTATTCGACACGTGGCAGTCCAGTCAGCATGGGGCGTTATTGCAAAATGACGTAGTGGGAATAATGCCCTTTCCAATCATTAAAAAAAACAAAAAAAAAAAAAACTAGTTTCTCATTAGTGGGTCAAACCCAGTCAACCATTCCTCAAACCATTTTAGGCGTTTTATATATAACGCTAAACCAATTTTTTTTCAAAAAAACTGCCCAAAAACGCCCTATGTAATGGGAGGGGGGGGGGGGCGTTTTTTTTGCAAATAATGCCCCACTACGGATGGTCTTAGTACAAATTATTATTGTACTTTACAAACAGCTGAAGCATATTAAATGATCCCATATTCATATTATACAAAAATATAAAATCTTTATCGTATCTTGCTCGTAAAATTTGAGTAGTCTAATGTTAATAAAGTATAAAAACCAATAGACTAACCTACTAATTGCCTCGTTTGAGTATTTTTTTCTTATATTTTTAACTTAAGCACTTCAACACCATATCATCACACTAATTATTTTATTATCTCTCTTTATCTAATGTTAATAATCCTTGTTTTATCCCTGCGTTGCAGCGGTTGTAATAAAACTGTGTTAAGTAGTAGCAATACTATACCATTGTCAGCGACCACCAACACCGGAAAAGCTCGTAAAAACAATATAAATAAAAACGGGAAAAAAATAACGCAGAGCGAAAAGCAGACGTAAAATCTTTGAATTGTGCACGCTCGTTGCAGAGAAACTAAACCGAAACGTAAAACATAGAATAAAATAACTAAGTCCATCCAGGACCCGTATGTTGGACGAACTTGTCAAACGCAGAAAAATAGATGCGACGCGACGGGCCAGTCAAACGGGAAAAAATATACGAAAAAATGTTGAACCCCACATGCACGTTGCGGTGCGTTAACTCACAAAATTTAGAACGAAAACGAAAAACTTGGGAAAGATGAAAAGTATGGTGGACCAAAATTGAAAATAAAAAAGAGTTGGGATTAAATTGCAAAAGATGAAAAACTTTGGGTTAAAAGTAAAAAACAAAGGATTTAAATTGCAAAATTGAATTTATTTATTAATTTTAGATAAAGATAAGGATAAAAACAAGTGATATCTATATATTGGTTATTAATTAAACAAATATTTATAAAATTTATGAGGTTGAAGGAGAGAATGGCATGTGACATTATTTGGAGTCTTTTATTATAAGTTAGATATTAGATTTTTTTGGTCACGTGAATTATTTTGTTAGGCGTTCTTGGACAGAGCTAGACGGACCAACATTGGGTTGATACTGAGGAGAGACATTTCTGGTTTATTTTGTAAGGTCATTCTCTGTACTCTATTTCGTTTGTTATATGTTTATTTTTCAATCTAATCTCTACCTTTCGACTCCATTGTTAGCTTGTTCAACCGTGTTGGATTCTGCCTTGTTAGGTTTCGTCAATATGTGTAATCCAGATTGCTCTTCGTAAATCTATCTGGTTGGAAAAGTTTAGGGTTTATATGGTATCTTTATTTAATGTTGAAGTGGTCATTTTTTAACTTCATGAGAGAGTATATTGTAACTTTAACTCTATATGCTTAAACCGCCTGCACTAAAAGCGTGAAGCACTTGTAACTTTTGATTTGACAAAGTAAACAGTGTGTTTTTGTGAGGGCACCGACGTATACTTTTAATAGTATATATAATATATAATTTCTGGGTGTTTAAGATTTCTTTAGTTAACATTAAACAAAGAATAAATGGGGCCTCCTATCGGTTTTATAGAAACTTTTGGGTATATATGTTTTTGACCCCGTGCCAGAAAAAACATCACCATTTAAGAAAAACAGAAGCCATCTCTTATGACCACGCGTCTTACGAGTAGGCCCTTTGGTGATAAACTGGTAACTGGTTGAGTTTTCCTACAAAATAACAACATTTAGTATTCTCATTAACGCTAAATACACTAGTTAAAACTATTGAATGATCAAATCAATACGCAATTGTTTTCACATTTTCCGTTTTAACAAACCTTCTCAGCAAGGTTCATATCATGTGAATTCTTTATTATTAAGTCCATGACTCTCTTGTCACTTTTACAAATAAGTTGGGCGACACAAGGAACATGAACCCTACATTATTACAATTGTAACAAAAATTGTCTTTGACACATATCCTTTAATTATGGTCCAGCCGATCTTACAAGATCTATATAATGAATGATTTTATGTCTCTTTGTATAAATCTCACGTACCAACTTAATAACAATATAAATTATACAAGTCTTATGATTACACACATTACAAATCATATTGCTAATAATCTGTTTCAGTTGATGATGTCTCACATTATTGAGCAAGCCGGATCGTTGTTATTGTAGGAACTAGGTTCACTTTTATTAAAATATATTACAAAATAAATAATAAATAATAACGAGAGTCTCGTTATTTGTGGGAAATTCGATTAGTACAATACCGGTTACAAAAACTAAATAAACGAATATAAAATACAACTAAATTGTACCAATCTTGATTAAAAGCCAATGTCTTTGAAAACTTCAACCGCATCTACGAGATCGAAACTCCGCTGCAAGACAAGCAAAATTGTTGACGGTTTTTGGTTGAGGCACGTGTTCAACACGCTTCCCTTAAAACAGATTCCGCGCCTCCTCTCAGGGTACAACAACCGGAACAGTATGTGTACTGTCGGAGATGACTCTCATGCCCGAGATAGCACCGGGTATAATGGTGTTTATACAATTAGGAAAAATATGAAGTTGAGAAAAGAACAATTTAGAGAGTGCTCCTCTCTAAATTTTCATGGAACAAAAAGACATCTTTTATGTATGTTTTCCTTCTTTTTCGATAGATTCTAGAATGAAGCATCATCCTCTTCTTATACTCACACACATAAAGAAGTCATTAAACCCCAATTATTATTGTCATGAATTAGACAATTAATCAAGATCATTAATCTCGTAATAAAGGGGTTTAAATATCTACATAAATGGACTTTAGTGGTTCGGTCAAAACTGTCATTTCTCTTAATGACTAGAATTAAATGAGTTGAAACAACTAGTTTGACCAAGTCCAACCAGCTGTTTTGTTTCCGATGCAAACCTGTGCGCGCTCCTGAACTGAGTTGCTAGTCCATGCATCACGGTACATGGACCTTACACCACGCCATATGGAGCCGCGCATTACATGGATGCCACTACACATACCAGGACGCCACCTGGTCATGCGCCATCCATACTCGCGCGCCACTTGCATTCTTCGCCCTAGCCAATGACGTGCGCCATGTGCATACGGAGCTCGCACCGCATCGACATGCTACATGCCATGGCATCCGCCTACGCCACCCAAGGGTGCGCCATAAGCGGACCCGCCGTGTATCTGACCACGCGCTCATGGACAAAAATACAAAGGCGATATGCGAAGTTCAAAGCGCACCACATTGGGCTTATAGCCCACGTCACGCGCGCATGTGTGTAGGTGCGATGCACCCTTTTGGCTCCCCACTAGTGTTTGCCTTCAAAGAGTTTTGTCATTCCACCTATGTGGGACAAGGTGACAAATCTCAATCCATTTTCCTCATCTTTGTTTGTTCCAAAACATACAACTTCAAGCTTCGATATCTCATTCATCTTAGTTCTATTTGGACATAGTTTGAACACAAACCCATAAATAATTATTTATACAACACATATATAAATATTATTGATGTCCAAATATTTAGTGAAAAACTCATTTTCACTAAATTTCCAACAATCCCCCACATGAATGGAGATCGAATAAAACATCCAAAATTCCCGATAATACCTCGACAGTCGAGTATTGCAGGATAGGTAGGTTTTGCCTTTGAACCTTCCTTTGTGAAGCATACTTAGTCTACTAGGGTTTTGTAGACGT
The DNA here is from genome assembly GCA_030545235.1 of Helianthus tuberosus. Taxonomy (NCBI): domain Eukaryota; kingdom Viridiplantae; phylum Streptophyta; class Magnoliopsida; order Asterales; family Asteraceae; genus Helianthus; species Helianthus tuberosus. Next base: position 17,765,696 of record CM060412.1, on the reverse strand, counting down.
GATGTCCTTGAACAACCCCCCATTTGTGTAAACAACAATATACATTCACACAATACTTTCCCTAGCCGGGCCATCCCCTCATTAACATGTCCTATTATGGTCCTGGAACACTAGCCTGGTTCTGCGAGAGCTCTAGGATTACGCACCCCACAATGCCATTCGAAGCGACCCTACTTCTCTCTCATATAGGTGATTCCTTTTAATCATTAAAAGCATTATGGCTTACTATGATTTCCACAAATCAATTAGCCATATATTATGCTTAGCCTCACAACAATGTCACTGAATATTATAGGAATGGACTAGGATGTATTTAAACACCCTTTTATAGTTTTAGGGGGATATATGAACACATACACTAGCTTATATATAAACATATATATTAGTTATGCCCCCACAGTGACTACCCTTCGGTTCATGATTAAGTTGTCATATTGAACCTAGATCATGGGATCTCCAGTCAACTAGGTTAGGTTTCCCTCATGTCCCTTTTTCCATGGCCTTTAGTCTCATTCCACAACCTGATCTCTTATCAACCCACTGGTTGTTGGATCCAAAACTATCTTTGACTTTGCTAAGTCACCAATTACAATTTAAATAGCGATAAGTTGTTCTAACGTGTTCTTGACTCACTAGTCACTTTTGCCTTTTAGTAGATTCATAAGACTTATAACTCGTGATCTCAACCTGGATCCAGTTATGTACCATGTCTTAGAATGACATGAAACTCAATTCATGGCTAGACACGTTTTCACCATGCCTTTGGTGTGTCATGACTAACCTCTTACTAGATTTTGAATCTAACCAATTGGCACTCGAGTCCAATCTACTCGATTGACTCCATATAACCATTGTGTACTCCACTTGGTCATGCGTTTGCAATATATGCAAGTCACCCCCACATTTAAGTGTAATTGGATAGCATCCAAATGGGGCGATGAAGGTTCTCCCTTTCATTTCGAGTTTGAGAAAACTTCTCAACTACCATTTCCACATTCAAATGCAAGTCACCCCCACATTTAAGTGTAATTGGATAGCATTCAAATAGGGTGATGAAAGGTTCTCCCTTTCATTTCGACTTTGAGAAAACTTCTCAACTACCATTTCCACATACCCTAAAGGGTTTGTTTCTTAAATGGCTTCCTCCCCCCACATTGCTTGCATTTTAATGAAGTTATATTTATAGTTTTGTTTAGCACAAAATTCATTCTTGTGTCATCACATATTTTGAATGTTTAAAGTTAATTTAATCTCTATCGAGCATATAAATTAACAAGTATTAGTCTAGCATGCTTTAGACCACAATACTCTAGCATGTGAACAGATGATGCATCATTCTGATTCTTCACAGCCTTAAGAGATAACGCACTATCTCTTCCGAACATTCGTTTCTTAGTTTAGACACAATAATGAAATTTTATTTCACCATTCTAAAACCATCGGTTTTAGGAAGGCCACAAAACTATAGTTAACTTCATCCATTAGGATTATAACTCGTTTGCCTTTTTATCTCCAAGGCCCCACCATTGACTTCCTAAAGACTTAAACATAAGTCTTAATCCAAGTCACTTTGATGAAAGATCTTTGTAAAAAACCACTTGAGTCTTGAGATATAGTCAATTAGATTGACTCTCAACAACAAAGCATTCGCGAATGCCTATAGTGATATATACATTTACGTTGTTGTTTCATTAATACCATGTATTGGGATAATCTCCCAAATTGAGGACCAAGCCTCCACATAGTTTAAACAACATTGATGGTGGTAGAAGCATCTACAAGTCCATCACTATTATAAATTTCCGTTAATAAATTTGCTAATTTTATTAAAATCATTTACAATAATAACATATATTTCTTTCATATGTTACATCCTTTGAAAACTTACATGTGCATTTCCATGTTGATGCTCTCAACATTAGATGACATATCTTGTTTTCGTGCATTTCATCTCAAACCATGCACCACGTTTCTCACGAACTCGTTATACGTTTGATGTTTGATTTGTGACTTATTACATAAGTCATGATCACAACCCGCTCGTTGTGTCCGTGTAAATTAGTTTTTAAACTTTGATCAAAATGTGTATCCTTTTGACAACTTATTAGTAGTCCAAAATAACAGATACACCAATGATATCTAAACATCAAATCCCAAAGTGTTATTATTTTCAACACTTTCGACCGAAATAATCGCAATTACATCGTTCTGTCATGTTTTGAGGTACTCCCTCAATGGAACACGTATAACTTATTTCGTCTTGAAACTCTAAACTTAAATAATCACAAGTTGTCCAAAATATAAAGTGGTTTACAATTAACTAGTCGCAAGTAGTTGAGCAACTTATTATATTTATAACAACATCGAGTTGTTTTTTCACAAAATAGTCTTTCCAAGACTATCATATGGTTCAAGACGTTATACTTCTCGTGGAAGTATCGAATCACTTATAATTCGCAAAGGCATGTTTTATTCGTTCAAAACATTTCTCGTTTTTGCAAGTGTTTTAATATTAAACTATATATTTATGTTTTGATTACAAATCAAGACAATAAACCTTATAATAGTTTAATAATTAAAACAATTTCAAACTCGCTCGTTTAAAAATAAAACGAATACACATCGTTTTAATAAATGGTTTATCATATTCAAACCATTTCTAACCGCTGTTAGATAATAACGATTATCAATCGTTAAAATGAGTGGTTTGTATGATAACCAATTCTAATATGCTAATTAGAATTTAAATGTTGAACAAACATTCAAAATATTCGGTTTTTATAAAGTAAACCGCTTCTAACGCGCTCGGTAGAAATAAAACGAAAACAATTATTCACTTTTGGTTTAAATGAACGTTTTATAACACGCTCGTTAGAAATGAACACAAATATTTTCTAACACGCTCGTTAGAAAATATATAAAACAATTAAAAATCATCTTAAATAGTTTATCATAGTTAACCCGGTTCTAACCCGCTCGTTAGAAATTAACGATTGCAAATCGTTAAAATAGTTGGTTATAAGATAAACTAATTCTAATACGCCCATTAGAAAATTAAACGATTATTTATTGCCATAAGCCGTTTTTGGTTTATATAAAATAAACGTTTTCTAACCCGCTTGTTAGAAATAAACAATTGACAAAGTCGTTAATCGTTTCTAACACGCTCGTTAGAAAATAAACAACTATCAAACTCTTTAAATCGTTTCTAACACGCTCGTTAGAAATAACCGATTACAAAATTTGTTTCGAAGTTTATAAAAAAAATATAAACTATTTCTAGTACGCTCATTAGAAATAAACAAATAAAAACCGTTTAAACGTATGTGGAAAAAAAATCCGTTTCTAACTCGCTCGTTAGAAATTTAATAGTTTAGACGAAACCGTTACAAGGTTTATTATCCAAAATAATTGTCTCCAACACGCTCGTCGGTAATTATTTGAAATAATAATATTTTCTAACATGCTCGTTAGAAAATCTACACGTATATTTTCTAGCACGCTCGCTAGAAAATCTAATCGTCTTTTAACAAGTTAGTTTACACAATCATCGTATCTAACACGCTCATTAGATATAAAAGATGATATTAAAATTTATTATTCTATAAAATTCTAACACGCTCGTTAGAGATAAAAAGTTCTAGTCTTGTTATTCTTCCAACAACCTTTCTAACACGCTCGTTAGAAAAAATTAAAACTAGTTAATTTATAAAATAATTACTTTCTAATATTCTCATTAGAAAATTTAAAAATTTCAAGACTTTTAAAAACCAACATTAATCTCTCAATTATGGTTACTAAAAGCTTATTATAAATAAATTAAACGTTACAAACATTTAATTTGTAAGGGGTTACAAAATAACATTTTCTAATACGCTCATTAGAAAATTTCGTATTTCAAAACATATTGAAATACATATTATTTTGTATATGTTTCGGTTTATCTAAACACGAACAAAACCCATGAACTCCAAAACTTGAATCAAAACATCCGTTTTTGTAACACGGTATTCGGATTAAAGATTGTACTCCAATCATAAAATTAATCCGACTCGTTTGTACTACATATATTTCCCAAAAAAAAATATTTACAAGATTTAAACAAAAATCCCATTAAATATTTTAACTTTCGTGAACCTAAATCCTCGTAGAGAAGGGATTTAAGATTGTAGCAACAATCTTCACGAAAGTCTGTTTTAAGATTGTAAGAACTAGGTTCACTTTTATTAAAATATATTACAAAATAAATAATAAATAATAACGAGACTCTTGTTATTTGAGGGAAATTCGATTAGTACAATACCGGTTACAAAAACTAAATAAACGAATATAAAATACAACTAAAATGTACCAATCTTGATTCAAAGCCAATGTCTTTGAAAACTACAACCGCATCTACGAGATCGAAACTCCGCTGCAAGACAAGCAAAATTGTTGACGGTTTTTGGTTGAGGCACGTGTTCAACACGCTTCCCTTAAAACAGATTCCGGGCCTCCTCTCAGACGGTTCTGTCTCCCAGGGTACAACAACCGGAACAGTATGTGTACTGCCGGAGATGACTCTCATGCGGGTATAATGGTTTTTATACAATTAGGAAAAATATGAAGTTGAGAAAAGAACAATTTAGAGAGTGCTTCTCTCTAAATTTTCATGGAACAAAAAGACATCTTTTATGTATGTTTTCCTTCTTTTTCGATAGATTCTAGAATGAAGGATCATCCTCTTCTTATACTCACACATATAAAGAAGTCATTAGGCCATGGGGTATGGGGCGGGGGTTTGGGCGTGGGTTGGGGAAAAACGCCCAATTCACCATCCCGGGGGCTTGGGTTGGGGCTTGGGTTTGGGCGTGGCCCCTTGGGGCTTGGCTTTCAAGCCGGGCGTGGGGCGGGCTAGCAAGGTGACATGGCGGGCTCTCAATGGCTATGTGTCAACTCATGCCCCCAACCCAAGCCCCCAACCCAAGCCCCACCATACCCATGGGCGTGGGTTTTTTTTTCCCATTCCACGTGTCAACCAATGCCCAACCCAAGCCCCACCATACCCCACGGTCTTAAACCCCAATTATTATTGTCATGAATTAGATAATTAATCAAGATCATTAATCTCGTAATAAAGGGGTTTAAATATCTACATAAATGGACTTTAGTGGTTCGGTCAAAACTGTCATTTCTCTTAATGACTAGAATTAAACGAGTTGAAACAACTAGTTTGACCAAGTCCAACCAGCTGTTTTGCTTCTGATGCAAACCTGTGCGCGCGCCTGAACTGAGTTGTTGGTCCATGCATCACGCTATATGGACCTTACACCACGCCATATGGAGCCGTGCATTACACGGATGCCACTACACATACCAGGACGTCACCTGGTCATGCGCCATCCATACTCGCGCGCCACTTGCATTTTTCGCCCTAGCCAATGACGTGCGCCATGTGCATACGGAGCTCGCACCGCATCGACATGCTACATGCCATGGCATCCGCCTACGCCACCCAAGGGTGCGCCATAAGCGGACCCGCCGTGTAACTGACCACACGCTCATGGACAAAAATACAAAGGCGATATGCGAAGTTTAACCCACACTACATTGGGCTTATAGCCCACGTCACGCGCGCATGTGTGTAGGTGCGATGCACCTTTTTAGGTCCCCACTAGTGTTTGCCTTCAAGGAGTGCTCCTCCTTATATACCACTTTAAGTTTTGTCATTCCACCTATGTGGGACAAGGTGACAAATCTCAATCCATTTTCCTCATCTTTGTTTGTTCCAAAACATACAACTTCAAGCTTCGATATCTCATTCATTTTAGCTCTATTTGGACATAGTTTGAACACAAACCCATAAATAATTATTTATACAACACATATATAAATATTATTGATGTCCAAATATTTAGTGATAAACTCATTTTCACTAAATTTCCAACCGTTATATGGGCCTTGGTAGATATGATACGGCACACAATAGTTATAATAATAAGGATAATGGACCTGCGGCGCTACGATTGGTGCTTGACTAGCGGTAGCACTGGCGGGAGGGAGTGGAGCCATCTCCTCCACGGATCCAACACTCACCAGCTCTGTGTGACCAACACCTTTCTTTAGCAACTTTGTCAATCCTATTGGATCTATTCGTTCACCAGTCAAAGTTATCTAATGTTTATTTGAACCAACGAAAGATGCGGATTCCACACCTGTTTATCCATTTGCAAATTATATATGATTCTATAATATACTACTAGAAAACTGCCAGATTTACGACAAGCATATATATAGCAAATCTGTGGAAAATTGGCCTTAGCTACATATTGGCGGCAAAACAGACTCATGTGAAAAATACTTGTCGAAAGGTATGATTGCGACAGAACTACCACAAAATTTGCTACAACTTTCCGACAAATAAAATCCATCGCAAGATTTTCCACAAAATTCCGACAAATTTTTTTTAAAAGCCTTTTCCACCATTTTTCGACAAATTTGTCACAAATCCCACTTTTAACTAACTTCATTTTGTGGGAACACTATAGGAAATTGGCTCAATTAGCTACAAGTTTCTCACAAATTCATGTGGTGTGGCGATTTTGTCTGAAAATTGCGGAAAAGTTTTGGGTTATTTTTGTTTCTCTTTTTTGTCGCAAAAACTGTAGGAAAGTTGTAGTAAAAATTTAGTTGTAGGAATTTGTGCGAAACTTTTGTAGTAAAAAAATGAAGATTTCTAGTAAGTAATAGCTGATGAATATCTTACCCGCAACACTAACAGCTATCTTCAGAGCCTTACGGCTTTTCTTTTCGCTGTTCATGGCCATCTTCACCACAATCTTTTGCTGCAAAACTATTCAAAATTTTTTTTTCAAATTGATTCAAACAAATGCAAAAATGGAATTGAACTGAATGTGTGAACAGATTTGTACCTTGGGCATTTGAATAAAGTTGATAATGATCAGATGCTAAACAAGTGTTTGTTTGGAATCTAGTCACTCTCTCTTGATGTTTTGTAGTTGGTTGTTGAAGAATGAGAAAGAATGTTAAGAATCTCCGTTATTTATAGGTGTTGAGTAGGGGTGTTCAAAACCGGATATCCGAAAATTCGGATATCCGAAAATTTCGGATAGCTAATTTCACTATCCGAATCCGTATCCGAAATTTCGGATATCCGAAATTCGGATATCCGAATTTTCGGATATCCATTCGGATAGTGAAACGGATATCCAAAATTCTAAAAAAAATCAAATCAAACCTGCACAATAGTGTAATGCGAAACGAGTCTTATATCTTTACATGACCACATATGAGTTTATGCAAGACAGAAATCAATCTAATAATATGCAGTCATTATATAAAAGTCTAAAAGCCAAACTCAACATTTGAACACCAACGATAACAATAAAATTGAAAGTAGTTGCCACTGTAATGATTAATACATATGAACACCAAATCTCAACAATTGAACACCAGGCTTTTATTTCTTGAACAAAACAAACATTTACTCAAACCAGGCTTGAAGTCTTGAACAAAAAAACCATTACTCAAACTACCTGATAAAATAATGCCCTTAATCGATATTCAAAGTTAGAAACCCTTGATTAGTAATCGAAAATTTGAAGCCGTGACTCACCTAATCGGCTTCGAACAAACTATTGCAGGTCATAGGAATGAAAGTTGCAGGTCAACAATTGAAGGAGTGGCGGTTGTGTTGGGTTTTTTAGGCCCATGAGGAGCCCAACATAAATCTTATTGGGCCATTTATTGTTATTGAAGATGGTTAAAAGAATGGCAGGGATTTTCAACACCCTAACACTCTCACAAGTCCCTCACAAGTTCAATACACACAAAGAAGAAGCTCATTTCCGTAACCTAAAAACCCAGCTGCAGAGGTCGTCCGTTTCCCGGAGATTGAACCGTTGGATCTCTCTGATTTTTTGGCACAGTCATTTGCACATCAGGGAGACCTTATCCAACGGTGGGTTTGTCCAAATAAGCTCTGGAAGTTCGTCTGCACAGCCCTCTGTTTCTGCAGAATTTTTGGTTATATTTCCTTCTTTTGTCTTTGTTCTTGATTCCATATGCTTGATGTTGTTGATTCCAAGTGTATGATGTTTGTTATATGCCTCTAGTAGACCTAGGGAAGACTTTGTATTGCTCTAAATTTGGTGATAGTGGATTTGAAGCGGCTCTAGTAGTCCCGTGGTTTTTACTCTCCTTTCTTGAGAGGTTTTCCACGCTAAAATTTGGTGTTCTTGTTGTTATTGTTTTCGGGCTGTTTCGGGGCTGTTTTCGGGCTGCTTAGATTGTAGTTGGTATACCCTATTTGTTTGCATCCTCACAGGTTCATTCGGGTTCGGGAAAAGTCTTGGTCAAACGAAGTTTGCTTCCGCGTTTGTGTTTACCGTTTGTGACCGGGTTAGGCGTTTTTTCCCATCATAGTGGTATCAGAGCCATTGGCTCTTGTTATTGGGTTAAAACTTGATTGAAAGATGGAAGCTAATACAAGTAGGATTGTGAATTTGAATGGTTCTAATTATCATGTTTGGAAAGGAAAAATGGAAGATCTCCTTTATGTGAAGGATTATTATATGCCTGTTTTTAATACCGACAAACCGGGTGATAAAACAGATGAAGAGTGGAATATATTGCACAGAAAGGTTTGTGGTTATATTCGCCAGTGGGTTGATGATAATGTTTTGAACCATATTAGCGGGGAGACTCACGCTCGTACTTTGTGGAACAAGCTTGAGGAATTGTATGCTCGGAAGACCGGAAACAATAAACTGTTCTTGATTAAACAGTTGATAAATTTGAAGTACAATGATGGAACTCCTGTTACTGATCATTTAAATGTTTTTCAGGGTCTCATTAATCAGCTTGCAGGAATGGGTATTAAGTTTGAAGACGAGGTACAAGGCTTATGGCTTCTTGGTACTTTACCGGATTCTTGGGAGACTTTTAGGACATCATTGTCCAACTCTGCAGCAAATGGTATTATTACTATGGAAATGGCTAAAGGCAGTGTTTTAAATGAAGAGATGAGAAGAAAGTCACAAGGTTCCTCTTCACATTCAGATGTCTTAGTTACAGAAAGCAGGGGGAGAGGTCAAAGTAGAGGTCCGAGTAACAAAGAGAAGCATCGTAGTAAGTCTCGAGGTAAGTTTGCTGATTATGAATGTCATCATTGTGGTAGGAAAGGGCACACAATTAAATTCTGCAGACAATTGAAGAAGGAGAAAAAGAAAGCCGACTACAACAATAAGAAGAACAACCATAAGAAAGATGATGGTGGCAATGACACAGCTGAAGTTAATACTGCTACCGAAGAGTTCTTTATTTGTTGTGATGATGATGTGGTGAACATTACACGTGATGATTCGAGTTGGGTTGTTGACAGTGGTGCTACTTGTCATGTGACATCACAAAGGGATTTTTTCTCATCTTATACACCTGGTGACTTTGGGGTTGTTAAGATGGGTAATAATGGGCTATCTAAGATCATTGGTGTTGGAGATGTTTGCTTGAAGTTTGATATTGGGATGGAGTTGGTTTTACATAATGTAAAACATGTTTCAGATATTAGACTTAATTTGATCTCTGCAGGTTTACTTGATGATGATGGTTACCATAGTACCTTTGGTGATGGTGTTTGGAAACTCACTCGTGGTTCTTTGATCGTGGCAAGAGGTAAAAGAAGTTCAAAGTTATATATGGCACATCCGAAGATCTCTACAGATTCAGTCCACTCATTAGTCGATAATGATATGACCGAGTTATGGCATAAAAGACTTGGTCACATGAGTGAGAAAGGGATGCATATATTGTTGAAAAGAAATGCCTTGCCAGATTTAACTAATGTTCATTTGAAGAAGTGTTCTCATTGTCTAGCAAGTAAACAAAGAAGAGTTTCTTTTAAGAGTCACCCTCCTCATAGAAGAAACAATATACTGGATTTGGTGCATTCAGATGTTTGTGGTCCTATGAAGACTAGAACACTTGGGGGCTGCTTATATTTTGTCACATTCATTGATGATCATTCAAGAAAGGTATGGGCTTATACCTTGAAATCTAAAGATCAAGTTTTAGATGTATTTAAGCAGTTTCATGCCTTGGTTGAGAGACAAACTGAGAAGAAGCTCAAGTGTATTCGAACAGATAATGGAGGTGAGTACATTGGTCCTTTTGATGCTTATTGTAGAGAGAAAGGTATTCGGCACCAAAAGACTCCTCCAAAGACACCACAGTTGAATGGTTTAGCAGAGCGGATGAATAGAACATTGGCTGAAAGGGTTAGATGTTTGCTATCACATGCAGGGTTGCCTAATTCCTTTTGGGGTGAAGCTTTGAACACCGCAGTAAATGTTATTAATCGTACTCCTTGTGTTCCTTTGTCTTTTGATGTTCCTGACAGGGTTTGGAGCGGCAAAGATGTTTCATACGATGATTTGCGGGTCTTTGGATGCAAGGCTTTTGTGCATATTCCCAAAGATGAAAGAACAAAGCTTGATATAAAGACTAAGCCATGTATATTCCTTGGTTACGGGGGAGATGAATTTGGCCACAGATTTTATGATCCAGTCTCGAAGAAACTCATAAGAAGTTTTGATGCTGAGTTTATTGAAGATCAAAGTTTGATAGATATTGAGAAGACAAAGATAGTTCCTCAACATACTGATGATCTTACTGATTTGGATCCTGTTCCTCCTCAGCACACTGAGCCGCATAATGAAGATATTCAACATGATGAACAACACGGTACTGATAATCATGATATTCCAGAGCAAGAAGAGTTAGATGAGGGTCCTCATCCAGATTTACCAGTACCAGGTGTGCCAACATTTATCCCACTCAGACGGTCTACAAGAAACCGTCATCCTTCCACCCATTATTCTGCTGATGAGTATGTTTTGCTCACTGACGGGGGAGAGCCCGAGTGTTATGAAGAGGCCATGGAAGATGAACATAAAAGGGAGTGGGTTGAAGCCATGCAAGATGAGATGAATTCCTTGTATGAGAACAATACCTTTGAATTAGTAAAGTTTCCTAAAGGCAAGAAAGTTCTGAAGAACAAGTGGGTCTACAAAGTAAAGACTGAAGAACATACCTCGCGGCCTCGGTACAAAGCCAGATTGGTGGTTAAAGGGTTCAGTCAAAGAAAGGGTATTGATTTTGATGAGATTTTCTCTCCAGTCGTGAAGATGAGTTCCATTCGGGTGATTCTTGGTTTGGCAGCTAGTCTTGATCTTGAGGTTGAGCAAATGGATGTCAAGACAGCGTTCCTTCATGGTGACTTGGATAGAGAAATCTATATGGAGCAACTTGAAGGTTTTCAGGTTAAAGGTAAAGAAGACTATGTCTGTAAGCTTCAGAAAAGTCTTTATGGGTTGAAGCAAGCACCAAGACAGTGGTACAAGAAATTTGAGTCTGTTATGGGGAAGCAAGGCTACCGGAAGACTATTTCAGATCACTGTGTTTTCTTTCAGAGGTTTGGTGATGATGATTTTATCATTTTATTACTCTATGTTGATGACATGTTGATTGTAGGCAAGAATGCAGAGAGAATTGTTCAGCTGAAGAAAGAATTAAGCAAGTCGTTTTCTATGAAAGACTTGGGCCCAGCAAAACAAATTCTTGGTATTCGGATTACTAGAGATAGAGCTTCAAAGAAGTTGCACATGTCACAAGAGCAATACATTGAGAAGGTGCTTAGCAGATTCAACATGGCTAAAGCTAAAGCGGTTAGTTCGCCTCTTACTCCCAATTTTAAACTAACCGATAAAGATTGCCCTTCTTCTAAGGAGGAGATTGAAGACATGGATAAAGTTCCATACGCGTCAGCGGTTGGAAGCTTGATGTATGCAATGGTGTGTACAAGACCTGATATTGCCCATGCAGTAGGTGTTGTTAGTCGGTTTCTGTCAAATCCTGGTAAGAAGCATTGGGAAGCAATTAAGTGGATCTTTAGATATCTACGTGGTTCTTCCAAATTGGGTATAACATTTGGGAATGAAGAACCGATGCTTGTTGGTTATACGGATTCTGATTTGGCGGGAAACAAAGACAACATGAAATCCACTTCTGGATATTTGATGACTTTTGCAGGGGGAGCTGTCTCATGGCAGTCAAGACTACAAAAGTATGTTGCTTTGTCTACAACTGAGGCTGAGTATGTGGCAGCAACAGAAGCATGCAAAGAACTGTTGTGGTTGAAAAGGTTTACGCAGGAGCTTGGCTTTATACAACGGCGCTACGTGGTTCTTTGTGATAATCAAAGTGCCATTCACCTTGCAAAGAATTCTATGTTTCACAAGAGAACTAAACATATTGATGTGAAGTATCATTGGATTAGAGATGCGCTTGAAGACAAGTTGTTTGAACTTGATAAAGTTCATACCGATGATAATGGTTCCGATATGTTGACAAAATCTTTAGCAAGGGAGAAGTTGAAGATATGTTGCTCAATCGCCGGGATGGCGAACTCTTCCTCATAGGCCAAAAAGGGGGAGAATTGTTGGGTTTTTTAGGCCCATGAGGAGCCCAACATAAATCTTATTGGGCCATTTATTGTTATTGAAGATGGTTAAAAGAATGGCAGGGATTTTCAACACCCTAACACTCTCACAAGTCCCTCACAAGTTCAATACACACAAAGAAGAAGCTCATTTCCGTAACCTAAAAACCCAGCTGCAGAGGTCGTCCGTTTCCCGGAGATTGAACCGTTGGATCGCTCTGATTTTTTGGCACAGTCATTTGCACATCAGGGAGACCTTATCCAACGGTGGGTTTGTCCAAATAAGCTCTGGAAGTTCGTCTGCACAGCCCTCTGTTTCTGCAGAATTTTTGGTTATATTTCCTTCTTTTGTCTTTGTTCTTGATTCCATATGCTTGATGTTGTTGATTCCAAGTGTATGATGTTTGTTATATGCCTCTAGTAGACCTAGGGAAGACTTTGTATTGCTCTAAATTTGGTGATAGTGGATTTGAAGCGGCTCTAGTAGTCCCGTGGTTTTTACTCTCCTTTCTTGAGAGGTTTTCCACGCTAAAATTTGGTGTTCTTGTTGTTATTGTTTTCGGGCTGTTTCGGGGCTGTTTTCGGGATGCTTAGATTGTAGTTGGTATACCCTATTTGTTTGCATCCTCACAGGTTCATTCGGGTTCGGGAAAAGTCTTGGTCAAACGAAGTTTGCTTCCGCGTTTGTGTTTACCGTTTGTGACCGGGTTAGGCGTTTTTTCCCATCAGGTTGTAGGTCGCCGATTCGAGTCGCCGGCCGTAGCGGAACTGACGGAGTGGGATGGGGTTGTGCGTGGCGGCGATGTTAGGGTGAAACATGAATGGCAGAATGGATGACTATTGAGTTGGGCTTCTAGAAAACTCTATATATTTACTTTTATAATAAATAATTAAAAATTAACTATTTTAATATTTCGGATATCGGATATCCGAATTATCCGAAAATTTTCAATATCACTATCCGAATCCGAATTTTCGGATACCCGAATTTCAGATATCCGAATTTTCGGATATCCGAAATTTCGGATAATTCGGATTCGGATTTTCGGATATTTCGGATTCGGTTTCGGATTCGGATTTTTTTGAACACCCCTAGTGTTGAGGCCATTCCATTGGAAAGTTTAACCAACGCGTAACAACCATTAAAACTACTTTTTATACTTTATAGAAAGCTGAAGCATATTAGTTAAAATTATGTGAAAGTATATCTTGTTTGTGTTGTCATTTCCCCTTTTGAATTCTTTATTATTAACCCCACGACTGTTTAGAAAGAAGTTGGGAGACCAAAAAAATTGTGAACTCTTTATTGACTCTTTGTGAAGACCTTTCTTTACTTGCGTCATTTTATATTTTCTATGAAAAATAACCCCACGACTCTTTAGAAAGAAGTTGGGAGACCAGAAAAATTGTGAACTCTTTATTGACTCTTTGTGAAGACCTTTCTTTACTTGCGTCATTTTATATTTTCTATGAAATAATAACCCCACAACTGTTTAGAAAGAAGTTGGGAGACCAAAAAAATTGTGAACTCTTTATTGACTCTTTGTGTAGACCATTCTTTACTTGCGTCATTTTATATTTTCTATGAAATGGCAAATGCTGCTGACATAAGAAAAACTGAGGTAACGACCATAGAGGTTGTCCAACAATGCATTTCTTATGTCATTATTGCATTATAAGTCTTAACATATAAATTCGAGTTAATTGCTCAGATAGTCCTTGTGGTTTCCTATTTTTTTACCTTTAATCTCAACTTTTTAAAATTACATGTATGCTTCTTGTGGTTTAATTATTGGTTACTCGGATAGTCCCCTAAGTGAATGGTTGTTAAGTTTTTTAGTTATGTATGTGTAAATTGACATAAGTACCCTTACCACTAAAAACAATAATTTATAAACATTAAAAGAAACATAATTGGAGTTTAATAATTTAAGTGGGCCCTACTACAAAACCCCACCAATCATCACCACCACCAACTTCTTATGGCCATCTCCAACCACTCTACCTCCCCCAACCTTCAACCACCTACATCCACAGGGGAAACTGGGAAAGTAATTTTTATCGGCGGTCATAATTTTAAAACGTAGGCAAATCCCGTCGCACGTTCTCTCTTTCTACGGTGCACATACAACAGCAAATCACCTATGGAAAACATTATAGCAACCTGCTTTCTTTCTCTCTCTACTACACTTTATTTTCTTCTTGGTGGAAGGTGATTGTTTGAGTGAGTGTTACGGGGGTGTTGGAAGGTGATTTGCAGGTCGATAGTGATGAGCAAGGTGGAGTAAAATCATACGGATGCCGGAGGAAATGGTTAACAGTTGTCGGGGGAGGGTTTTGTGGTGGTGTTAGGGTGGTTTCTAGGTGACGTTGTGTGATGGTGACGTGAGGCGGTGGTTGAATGGTGTGGTTGTAGTTGATTGGAGGCTGAAGGTGATTGAAGACGGTGTGGTGGTGATGTTTCAGGTGTATATGTGGTTGATAAATGTTGCAGCGAAGGTTGGATGGTGGGGACGAGGTGGTGGAAGATGGTCGATGCTAGTTGAAGTGGAGATGGGGAGTGAAGGTGTGGCGGGTGGTGAATGATAACGGGATGCAGGTGGGTCTTTGATCGGTGCAATTTTTGTACACTCTATTTAGTATCAATTATAATAAAAATGCATCGATACGAGTTCAAAGTTTATTATTTTGAAGTGTTTTTATAATATGTGGTTATAGAGAAAACGAGTTAAAACGGGTGTTTTAAGTTAATCTTGAGTTGAGAGTGATAAGTGAATCCTATTATTATTAATATGAGCAATGTATTTTGTTTTTGATAATCAACAAAAAAAGATTTGGTATAAGTTTGAACGAGAGAAAAGTGTAAAAGCTATGGAGTTATTTGTTTGCTCACTTTAGATTAATTAATTCAAATTTGAATACATAATATTTATTTATTAATGAGTACGTGCATTATGAATTTTTTGGCTACAGGAGATTAAAATGATGATATATAATATGGCCAATCAAGTTAACTCAAAGGATGCTCCATGGGATTGAAATCAGCTGTAGATCGTGGGTCGGTGATCTAAGAAGAAAAGAGAAATTAGAAAGCAAGAGTGGGCTGAGTTTAATTAAAGTAGGCCAGGCCCATGAAAAGTTAGGCGGTGGAAAACTGTGGAAGTAACGCTATGTTCCTGAGTTTAATTAAGGTAAGAAAAGGGAAGAAAGAAATTAAAGGGAGGAATCCAATTTGGAAAGAAACAAAATCTTTCCATTCTCCCACATCTCATCTCTTCCTCTTTTTCTTTCTCCCCATAAAAAAAATCTCTGGAACACCATAACCATTTTCTATCCTTCCAAATCTCTTCTCTTCTCTTAAAAATAAAACTCTGGAACACAGTGTAATAGGGATCGCATACGGCTGTGAAAAGGGGAGGGGGAGTTTTAAACGACTGTGAAGTTGAGGACGCAAGACAGAGGCGCACGGAAGGCAGCCGCCTTTTGGCGGCTGTCCACGGTTCAAGACATGAACGTTTAGGTGGTTTTCTTCAAGTGTATGGTTCATAGGGTTTGATACTTTTCTTAATTTTATTCATGATTGGATTTGTTTTTGACATTGACAACGTTGTTAAACAATTTGATGTGTTGGTTTCTTTGAACTATTTTTATGTGTTTTGAGTTCTTACTTTACAACTTGCTCGGTTGATGACAAAACTTTGTAGCTCGTTGGGTGACATAGAGTAGGTTGACTCACACTAGTAAATAGGGTAATTGAACTGTAAAAGATCTGATGACAAAGACCTATTTTTGATTACCACTTAAATTAACCAACTTTTCAGCACCATGTCTATGTGGTGTCCAGTTAATGATTAAATTGAGTTTTGTGTAAACCTAGAATCTGAAACTTGGAGGACGTTACCTTTATCTTTTTGCTTGTGGCTTCTGCCCGGATGAACGATTACTTTGTTTTTCATTAAACTTTGTTTGCGGATTCTTTTAAACTGGTAAAGCTTGACCACTTGTGTTGAATTTTTGGTAAACGTTTTTTATGTTTGAATTATTTGTCGTTTATCAAGCGTATTGGCGATATACTTGCATCGTTAGCGGGTTGGTAAATTGGTGGGTAGTTGATATAAATAAATGGATTATTAGGTTGTATGGTGAATCTTAAAAACTATCCCTAATAATTAATCTAATTCATTAATTCCGAGGCCATGTCTATGTGGTGTTTTGAATCGGTAAACATGTTTTCGTGTTAAAATTGCAATCGGGATTCTGTGTGGGAGTTGCTTTCCTATAATATATAATAATTCTCTAGTTAAACACTAACCACATATTCCCCGTGGATACGATACCCTACTTACGCTATCTACGTAGTTTAATTAGGTTTTTGATTGACTCTGACGACAGTCAACAGTCTTGTTTTACCGGTGAATAAGGGGTGGGTTTGTGGTGAAGTTTTTGGCCGGTGGCCGGAGTTTTTACCGGAAAATCGAACCCCCAAGAGGAAGTTGCAGGTGTGTGTGGTGAAGAGATTGGTCCCTGGTCGGAGAAGAAGGGGGAAGACGGGGAGGGGGTTGGGTTGATAAGAAATTTAATTAAATTGTTTCTATAATATAGGTGGGGCTACAGTTCAATTAATATATATCTTTTTTAATTTTTATTTATAACAGTAAAGGTGCTTTTGTTATTTTACACATACTTAACTGAAAAACTTAACAACCATTCAGTGTAGGGACTACCCGAGTAACAAGTGAGCAAACCACAGGGAGCATACATGTAATTTTAAAAAATTAGGGACTAAAGGTGAAAAAATGGCAAACCACAGGGACCATCCGAGCAATTAACTCTATAAATTCACTTTAAAATACATTTAAACCTCTATTGAAGCAAAACTCTGCCCATCTATACTTTAATACCCGGCATAGGTTGAAGGGTTCTCACAACAGTAGTGGTTAATTGCCAGTAATTTCAAATTCAAAATGCAGGAGAATACGTAATTTGCAATTAATGCATGTCACTCACTTACTCCTGTCAATCATCTTCTTATATAAGGTTTTTCTTCTCATTTCCCTCCTCATAATTCATCACACTCTCATCTTCTCTCATTTCCGATTTTGAAATTTGAATTCATTCCGAATTCCGAATTAGAAGCATGTCAACATCAGTTGAGAGCAACAATCTTAGTTTTGCTAACGATTTGAATCATGGGAAAGATATGTGGCACATGAAAGCGATGATCATCCGAAAATGGAATCAATGTTATAAAATGGATCTCATCTTCATTGATGAAAAGGTAATATTGTATTTGTGTTTTTTCGTTCGTGTATATGTCTGATTTGCTATTTCTAGGTTTGTATCATAAAACCTTTATTGTTCAACTATTCCTTTGCTTTGTATGGTAGTTTATTGAAGATGTATATTATTTGATTTTTTTCTTTCTATCAGAGACTGTAGGTTTGTATGCTAAAAAATACTTGTTTAAATATTCTTCAGGGAGCTAAGATTCAAGGAGGTATTAAAAGTCATTTGATACCTGTTTTTGATGGATAACTTCAAGAAGATGCTGTTGTTATTCTGTCGAAATTTGGTGTGGGTGAAAATAAAGATTTATATAAAGTTGTAGCACATGAGTATAAAATCAACTTTTATCGATGCACAACTGTTACACCTGTGAGAGATAGGCAAGTTATGTTTCAAAAAATAATATCTGATCGAGAATCACTAAAATAACAACGGTTCTCCAATTCCAGATCAGTAATGTAAAGAGAAGCGTTGAGATAACGAACATCCATCAAGCTCAAAAAGAGAACTTGTGTTTCCCATAGTCACAAACGATTGCGGTTTGTATTTCCCATAGCCACCGTTTTCGTAGTAAAAAACGGTTGCGGTTTGCACATTCAATCTTCATTGCTTCATTAAATTTAACAAAGCGGTCTCGGTTGCATATACTAGAGAGACCTTTAAGTACAGATCCTACAGCTGCATTTGGAACAAGAAGTCCAACAATCCGTTCATTATCTGTTGTTGTCTCAACAATATGAATGCACGCAACGAATTTGACCACTGTGACAGCTTATTAAAATTAGAAATCACCTCCAATTCTTTCCTGGTCAAATCACACAATATAAAGTTTAAACTTATCGTGTGTTGTGGTTTGTATTTCCCATAACCACCTCACGAAACGAGGTTTCATAATCATGGGAAATGAAGAAATTTGATCTTGGAAGATATCGAAGATTTGGATACAACTTCAAGTCACGAAGATCACTCTGCAGTAGTTGATCATGACGATTGTAAAAAAACGAAAGGGATTTCGAGCAGCTGGTCGATGACAAAATGATATTGAAATTTGTGAGCCTTTAAATTAACGACGAAGTTTTCTCCGTCGCTAATTTCTCCATTCACCGTGAAATCAAACAATTTCTTCATAGATTCCGTCCGGTTTCAAAGCCGGTTGAGGATTATGAGTGTTCTAGACTCGTTCAAGGCATGCTTGTTTGTGCGATTTACAGAAATACGGATGAAGCTCCATTCACGGAGATGTATGCAATGATTCCTCTCAATTGAATAGACAGACACTTGCTTCATAGGACTCACTTGAATCGTCTCGGAAGTACTGAACAACCGAAATAACAGCTCCGGTTTCATCAGTTGCATCGTTTACCGTGGAATGCATCCTTATTTCTATAAATTGCACAAAAAAGCATGCCTTGAACGATTTTAGAACACTCGTAATCCTCAACCAGCTTTGAAACCGGACGAAATCTATGAAGAAACTGTTCGATTTCACGCTGAGTGGAGAAATTAGCGACGAAGAAACTATTCGATTTCATGTGTCGTGCTCTTGGTGGGACGGTCCATCTTGCGGCAACATCTCTCTGGCACCGGCAATGCGACTCTTCTACTCTCCGACACAGACATGCATCAGGAAATAAGCATATATAGAACCTTCAAAAGTTAGAGAATATACAGACTTCAAAAGTTAAACATATTTTGTTAGCTATTACCTCGTTTAATAGCATGATAAGAAGGATGAGATATCGGCAGTTAGCTTGAAGAAGTTTCCCTCGATCATTCAACACGTGTGATCCAGAGGTCGGTCTCGGGTGGGCATAAGATCCGTGGGCCCTATTGTCGGATCTGTGACTCCATGGAAAATGTGATTAAGGTAAGCGTGCCGTAAAGTTGCACCTGAACAACAATCTCCTGTTAATTGTTTCAGATGACATGCTTGGTAACAAAGAGGAACACTTTCTTCTTTTGTTCTTCAATGTTTGTTAGTTGTTAATATTTTATTTTTCTACTTTTAGAAAGGTTTGACCACCTCACGACTGTAATAAAACGGAACATAATCTCAGATTGTCTAGAGAAGCGCTTTTATCACGTGTCATATGTTGGACGGAATATATGGATAGAAAGCCCGCATAGTTTGTTTTTTTTATAATTTTTAGACGATTTAGAGAAACAGAGAATACGTTACGAGATTCTTCGAGAATTAGAAAAGGAGAAAATACGGAATGACAAGGGTGCTGGTCTTTTCTCCCACTATGCAAACTTGACGAATCTCACCATAACGCATTGTAGACTGGTGGGGGCTTGAAGATCCGTGGGCCCTATTGTCGGATCTGTGAGTTCATCGAAGATGTGATTAAGGTAAGCGTGTCGTAAAGTTGCATCTGATTTTTAAAACATTTCCACTGACATAATATTTTACAAATTGAGAACCACATATTCGTGTGTAAAAAATTGGAAAGATGACCGAATAGAGATCTAAATATCGTGCTTTCACCAAACACTTGGAGTGCTCAAACATACGCATTCCATTCTCCATCTGAACTATGCATTCTCTCACAACGTCCAACAACTAAATTTTACTTTCTTGTAATGAATGGAAATATGTTGACTTTTTTTGATATGGTGATATTATTAAAAGTCTGTATCAATAACTTCCATATCCCCTTGGTAGTTGTTACCATATGACACATGATAAAAGCGTTTCTGCAGACAATCTGGGATTATATTCCATTTTAGGGTTTCTTCATCACCTATAACAATGTCGATAAATGTTGATCGGAACACGCCGCTTAAATATCAGTTATGTCTCATTGCATTATGACAATACTGACAGGGGTGCTGGTCTTTTCCCCCACTGTGCAAACTTGAAAAATCTCACCATAACACATTGTAGACTGGTGGGCTTGAATGGTTTTAATATATTTCATCTTGGACTATCTAGTCTAATACTTGAAAATGGATATGATCGTCTCAAGATCTTTATCTATCATGTCATTGACCAACTGCTCGAAATCCATTTCATTTCTCCCACTGACAGGGGTGCTGGTGTTTTCTCCTATTGTGCAAACTTGAAAAATCTCACCATAACACATTGTAGACTGGTGGGCTTGAATGGTTTTAATATATTTCATCTTGGACTTTCTAGTCTAATACTTGAAAATGGATATGATCGTGTCAAGATTTTTATCTATCATGTCATCGACCAACTACTCGAAATCCCTTTCGTTTCACGGGTTCGCATTCGACAGAATACACCAAAAAAAAAAAAAAATCAAAAAATCAGTCTGTCATGTCTTTTACTTTATTTCAATACGCATCGTATAGGCCTATGCGATGCGTATTGAATTGGAAAAGTGTGCGGATAGACAGGGGGTGTGCCATTAGAAAACCCCTTGGAAAAGTGTGCGGATAGATGGGTTGGGTGTGCCAATAGATTCTCCGATGCATGAAATGAGGGTCGAAGCGCCACGCTTTGGCCAAAGTGGGGCGTTTTGGGTTCAAACGTTCCACTTTTGCGCGACACCGTACATAATATAACATCCCATCAAGTCTCATAACCATTTGTCTGCAGAAAGAACCCTAAACGCCCCGCTTTGACCAAAGCGGGGCGCTTTAACTGACATCGTACACCATCACATCACCGGTTGTCTGAAAAGCAGGCCAAAGCGCCCCGCTTTGGCCAAAGCGGGGCGCTTTGATGGGGTGTGGAAATAAGGTTTGGGTGTGTGAATAGCATGACCCTTTAATTAAATTCCAGATCCATTTCATTAAAATTCGATTTCCTATACGAATTTTAATTATAATTCCAAAACATTACGCAAACCAAAAGCACCATCACATTTACCCCCGGGATTCTAGAATATCTTAGATGAATCTTGAGGGAGCACCCACCATACTTGCTAGTGCTACAGATCGTACAAGAAACTAACATCAACATACCTTTAGAGTGCCCTAACGCTGCTAAGTTCATCAAAATAAGAAACTCGCTAATCGATCTCGGTCAAGCCCATTAAAGATTCCTACTCACACATGATTCCAAGGCTAGGCATAGGGATTCCGAGTCACAAACGATTCCACATGCTAAACAATCCGCGGCCAAAACTTCAATATGGTCGTTATTACATAAGATTCCTAATAATCATGTATAATTTCGTGAAGCTCATTGCCTTCTAACACGATCCTATTGTCTTTAACCTACCTTTCCATTTTCCAATAAAAAACATACCACCAGTCTATCAGGGGACCTGCATAGTTGACCTGGCACTGGTAAAAATTGTTTCTAAGGGGGAGGGGGCGGTCTTCACTTGCAAAAATTCTATCACTCACAACATCCAATCAAGTTCCGCCATGTCATCAACTATTT
Source organism: Helianthus tuberosus (assembly GCA_030545235.1). Classification (NCBI taxonomy): domain Eukaryota; kingdom Viridiplantae; phylum Streptophyta; class Magnoliopsida; order Asterales; family Asteraceae; genus Helianthus; species Helianthus tuberosus. Next base: position 17,743,557 of record CM060412.1, on the reverse strand, counting down.
TTCCATCACTCACAACCTTTTTTTAGTGGCAATTGCCATCACTCACAACACCAACAATAAACCCTCACACCCCCTCACATCCATTTATCACCCACAAGCCCATCACGCGTTGATTTTATCACGCCAACCTTCCATCACTCGTGATCTTTGTTGGTGGCGGTGGAAATGTCACCAAGTTCCACGCGTGGAACTTTCCATCACGCACACTTTTTCCAACCACCCCCAGTCCCCTAAGTATTTGAACTAGAACTCCGTTTCAAGATTTTCAAATTTGGATAAGCCTAAAACCGAACCCATAAAGACCAATGAATAGATATCCCCTTCTGATTAAAAGTTACCAAATTGGGAGAAAAAATGGTTAGAAGAGGATACGTGGTATATGGGAGAAGGAAAAAGTCACGTAAAGTGGAACATGTGGCAAGGAATATTTTGATAATAGTAACAAGATCAAGAGGAAGAAGTCACGTACGGTTGTTTTCAATCAATCCACCAAATTATTATAACCACAAATAAAGAAATAATATCTAAATGTAAAAGTAATAACAATAATAATCTAAAAGGAACTAAAATCGTTTTTTGAACACTAGTCAAATACCACTTGCATCACCCTTTTTATATCCATCGTTCATTACTTATCTTGTTATGATCGATTATTAAACCTACAAAATGCTCTCTCTATGTAACGAGCAATAGACATTCACAAGCAAACCAAGTAAAACTACTTCTCTTCATGGCTTTCAGTTTCATGCAAACCATATTCTCCATTATATACTTACTAGTCATTCCTTCACGCACGGAATCGTTATTACGTTATAACGAAGACTGTTTAGCTTTGTTTGAATTTAAGCAAAGCATTTCACATCAACCGTATGCATCAACGGTTGATGTTGGTGGGTTTCAAAAGCTAGACTCTTGGAGGAAGATCGCAAGCAATGCATCAGATCATGATTCTGATTGTTGTTTGTGGGAAGGTGTGATGTGTAGCAATAAAGGGCATGTGATTGAGCTTGATTTGAGCCAAAGCTCTCTCCATGGATCTATCAACTCCAACAGTTCTCTCTTCAAACTTGTTCATCTTCAGTTGCTTAATCTCTCGAGGAACGACTTTCTTGAGTCAAAAGTTCCATCTGAGATTGCTCGTTTAGAGCAATTAAGAAGCCTCGATCTCTCTAATTCTAGCTTCAGTGGCCAGATCCCGATTGAAATCTCACACTTGTTGCAGTTGACTACGTTAGATTTGTCATGGAATCCACTAAAGCTTCATAGTCCTAGCCTCGAGTATTTGCTACAAAACTTGACTAGCATTGAAGATCTCCATCTCTCAGGTGTTGATATTAGTTCATCCATACCTCCTTTCTTGTCTAATTTTTCTTCCTTGAGGTCAATTGATCTTGAAAATTGCCAGCTTCGAGATGAATTTCCATTAAAAATATTTCATTTACCCAATCTCAAATTTCTTAACACAGCTAAAAATCCCAAGCTCATTGGGTCCTTACCTGAATTTCAAAACAACACCTCACTTGAGCATCTGGATCTATTTGCCACAAGTTTTGGTGGGAGTATACCTGAATCCATAAGCAAATTAAACCATTTGGTTTACTTGTCCCTTGATGCATGCTATTTCTCAGGATGCATCCCACATTCACTCTCTAACATGACCCAACTCACTCACTTGGCTCTCGGTCAAAATGAGCTCATGGGTGTGGTTCCTTCATTGCCAAGACCTCTTTCATGCCCAGTTTGTTTGGAAGTTTGTGAGAAGGGACACATGCATGATTGGATTGGCAAACTGACTAACCTTGAATTGTTGTACCTAGTTAGTGTGAGCATATATGAGGAAATCCTACCCTCTCTTGCAAACTTAACAAAACTTAGCATTGTCATCATGAGTGGAAATCATATTTATGGTCATATCCTGTTGGTGCACTTATGTCTGCACTTTGTCTGTATTCGGTCACAATGTAAAACGATGTCTTGTTAGTCTTGTAAGTTTGACCAAGTCAACCATCCTCCTGGTTTGACTTGGCCAAACAGTCAACATTATGTTTGTAAGATGGCTGGGTCGAAGGATGCACCATCGAAGGATTGCATGGATCCTTCGATGATGAGCTCGAAAGATGGACCTTCGATAGATGGACCACGAAAGATCCCATCTTTCGTGATTCATATGGATCGTTCGAGCTGTTCCTGGTCGAAAGATGATCTTTCGACCGGTCTGCATGATCCTTCGACCAGACCTGTAGTGTTCGGGTATAAATACCCGTGTGTTGTGTTCATTTCGGTATGATGACAGTTAGACACTCAGACAGTTAGCAAAGAACACACACACACTTAGAGAGTTTACAGGACTGATTTGTAAACATTGAGCTGTAACCGGACCTTTCATACGTTTAATACAAGTGGTGTTAATCGTTGAGTCTTGTGTGTTGATTATTTGCGTGTTCTATCTCGGTTTGCTATCTCGGTTGGATTCCGCACAACCGGGTTGGTTTGTATACAAGGATTAGGCGACTAGATCCTCCCCTAGCCGGACCTACAAGTGGTATCAGAGCCTTGGCTCTTATCCTTGTTAAAACCGAGGTGTTCTTGCTGTTTTTCGGGTTTTTTTTTGAAAAGTTAATATTTTCTGGAAAAACTTGTTAAAAGTGGGTTTTTAGTGAAATTTCGGCCAAAATCGGGTTTCGAACATCTTCGGTTCATCAGGAAACTCGCATATTTGGGCTGTGTTCAAGTGATATTCAAGTTGGTTCTTGTTGAAATACACTCTTTGATCTTAAAATTTTTAATTTACCAAGTGTTTGTGTGTTGGAAAGGGTATTTTGATTATAATATTCGAACCTTACCTGTTTTCGTGCAACCTGCATGGTCTGACCATATCTTCCGCAGAAAGTTTCTACCAACCCATCACCTTTTTCACCAACTTGTCACTGTTTGTCAACTGTGTCAGAACCGTTCGAAAGATATCCTTCGAACTCGAAAGACCATCTTTCGATCAGTGGAGGTTCGATAGATCATCATCCTTCGAACCAAGGAATCATTTCGAAACTTTCATCTTTCGGTCTACTGTTCATTTTCGAAAGACAAGGATCCTTCGACTGGGGAGTCTTTCGAAGTCATCTTTCGTGTGTATCTTTCGGTCTACAGTACTTTTTCGAAGGATAAGGATCCTTCGGTTGGAGAATCCTTCGAAAACATTGCTCGAAACTCAACAGAGATCTTTCGAACCCTGTTGATCCTTCGAACAGGTGTGGATCTTTCGATCATCAGTCTGTTTGTGCTTAACAGTTTGTGTTTTTCCAAGTCTTTCGACAGGTATCCTTCGGCTGATTAAAAATGAATCCAAGATGGAATACTCCGGTAAATACAGACATGTATTTTGGTACTCCGTCTTCCGCACCGAAACAATCTATCAGAGCAACTGATATGTTCGGAAATCCATTACCTGTTCGATCTACCGGACCAACAGATCTGTATGGAAATCCGTTTCATAGCTTGTATGGCACTCCTCCTCCAACAACAGACATGTATGAAAATCCGCTTAATCCAGTCCCTCAACCAGTGCCTCAACAGCAAACCCAAAGGCCTCCTGTGACAACAGATCTACATGGCAACCCTATCCAAGTTCCTGTTAAGCCAGCTCAGCATGGGAACCAGAACCCTTTCAGAAATCAAGGAGACCAGCAGAATCAGAACAGGAACAATGAGCGTACGTTGATACCTGTCAACAACCAAAGCCAAGCAGGACCATCAAATGCTAACCAGGCACTTGTGGTTCAAGTAAATGATTGCGGTGATTGGTCAATCCAGCTGAGTAGTGATGCTCCAGATGGAACAACTTGTTTTGCTGAGATTGTTAAGGATTTAAATCACGCCAGTGGTGGAGAATCTTCCGCCAATGGTGGTGACTCTTCTGAGGATGAAGACTCTTCTGGTTATAGTAGAAGTTCAGATGAAGAATCCTCGAGTTCAGGCGATGATCATTTGGATAACACTTCAAGTGCGTCAGTTGATGCAAATGTTGATGAGCTTTTGGAGGAAGCTGCAGCAGAAAATCATAGGAGATCTATATTGGTAGATCAAGCTGCTTATTCTTCTTCCTCTCTCCATTCAGCCATTATGGCAAATGTCGACAGTTCATCAAGTCAGGTATGTGTCGATGAACCCACTGCTGTTGTTTGTGATAGTTGTGATAGTTTGCGTGTTAAATGTGCTGATTTGGAAGCAAACATGTCTGAGTTGCAAGGCAAACACGATGCTTTACAAGCTAGTTTGTTTGAATTGCAAAACAAACATGTTTCTGTGAATGATAGGTGGTGTGAATTGCAAAGCGAACACGAGGCTTTGCAAGAGAAATATGATGTGACATTCATCCACAATCAGAAATTAACCGTGGATCTTTCTAAGTGCACAGAAGCCAACATGTTTTATGAAAACCATGAAAAGGAATTTAAAACGATGATTGAAACTTTAAGGAAAGATAAAACTGAGTTAACAAAAATGGTTTCAAGAAAACAAACTGACATCAATTTGTATATAACTCGTCTTGAGATAATGCAAAAAGAGATGGCTTGTGTTAAAACAGAAAGTGAGGCGATCCGACTTAAGTTAGACAGCTATTTAAGCTCTAGCTATGTGTTAGATCACATCATTGATGTTCAGAAAGAGAAAAAGGATGTCACATGCATTGGATATAAGCAATGTCCACCACCGGTTAGACACAACTACGATGCACTGTCTGATGAGGAATATAGAACTCACTTTGAGCCATCTGTTCCTCTGGACGTTGAGGAATTTGCAGCAGGGCTCGGATACAAGAAAGAAGTATCGTCAGATTCAGATGTGTCAGCAAATACTTTTGTAACTGCTGAACAGAATCAGGATCCTCCAGTGGTGGTTGAGGATGTTGATTCTTCTGATGATGAGTCTGATGATACTGATTCGGAAAAGTCTGATGCAGTAATCAAAGAAGAGGACATACCTCTTGAGAATCATATCCTATGTGATCCTCCCACAAAACCTGCTAAGACTGTTCCAACCAAGTCCACATCTGCAAAAGAGTCGGAGAGTGTGGATTTGCTGTACACTCTTGTTGGTGATGATAAAATTTACTCAGACAAAGATTTTCCTATTAAGAATGTTAATCAATCATTAATCAGTAAAGTCTTTGAAAATTCTACAAGTAAGTTTTTGGGAAAGACAGGACCACATGTTACAGTCACACAGTGTCCTCCTATCCCAAAGGCTGAAGTTAGAAAACAATTTGGGAACAAGAAATTACCAACAGTGCAAGCACAGCAAAATCATACCAAATTGAAAGGTAAGACACCGACTCAGAATCAAAAGAAGCCGAATCAGAAGAAGAAGAAGAATGTGAACTTTGTGAAATCAAAGGGAACGGACAAAATTGAAAAGTTTGCAAATCAATCTAACTTAGATTTTGTCCAGAAAGTAACAGTGATGAAAAGGAATGAACCAAATAGTTCAAAACCTAGTACCTCGAGATCACAAAGTTCATCATCATCGGCAAGACGATCACATGATACTTCGGGGTTTGTTGAACGAAGATCATGTTTTGAATGTGGGACAATTGGTCATATAATTCGAAATTGTCCGTATCTTCATAAATTAAAAGCCAAAGAAGATGATCCCCGTGAACGAAATTACCGAAAGAGATTTGTTTCACCAAAACAGGACCCTCGTCTTGTTAAACAACAAGAAGTGAAACAGAGAAAGAAACAACGGAAAAATGTTGAAAAGGTTTTAAAACCGGACGTTGTCCAAACAAAATCTGTTGAATCAAATGTTAAACTTGAAAACCAAAAACAGATTTGGAAACCAAAATTGGAAATTGTTTCAGGGGGAGCCACATCAATTCCGAATCATCGGGAAATGGATGTCACAATTCTCGATGATGACGGACGACCCAAGTCTGTGAAGGCTTGGGTCCCCCTCTCCAACTAATCTCTGAATGAGAGTGCAGGATGTTCCAGGAGGAACTATTGATAGTCTTAGGATTGTTGATAGTGGAGCATCCATGCACAAGATCGGCGACACCAGACTCCGAAACATCATTATATCTCGGAGTTGTTGCCTTTGATGGAGAGAGGAGGAAAGAAGACAAACATTCCGATGAAGGAATGATGGTGAAAGAATGTGGTTGAATGAAGTTGAAAAATTCGACCAGATGAAATATGTTCCAAAGTTTGGTTGTTATGGTTTTTGATCGGGTCAACATGAAAGATTCCAATGAAAAGTACGCGCCTGTAGCACGTCTGAAGCTTTTCGAAGATTCATGGATTTTTCTTCCACAAGAAGTTCAAAGTCCACAAGATGAACGTGTAGGGTACTTTTCTCTACGGTGTGATTGAAGAAAATGTGTTTGTTGAACAAACCAACCGGGTGTGCGGATACCTTGGCGTGGATTGAACAACCGCACACTACTTCTCAAGAGAAAGATAAAGGCCTTCGCTGGTGCAATATGGAAGACCAGCCGGACCCGGAGGTTTATGATCTTGTTGCTGTGAAGGGATTTCAGTAGCTACAAAATCGACTTTGAAATTCACACCGGGTGGATATCCAGTTTGGGAGAGCACTCAGATTCCTGGCAATGCACGAAGCAGTTGCAGGATACGGTTTTAAATTTCTAATCTCTCCTATACTTGTCGATATTTAAGCTGCTTTATGAATTATTATCATCTCGTACAGCACTCTTTGACCAGACACGTTGATCTCGAATATCACCTCACACGTGATTGTTTCAATATGAAACTCGTCAATGTTGTCATGGTCCACACCGTTTACCGACGTGCCAACTCATTTTCTCCAAAATTCGATAAATCATTTCTGATTAACTTAATTTTGGTAAAGGGCACTGAGGTAAAACATGAGTTAAAACCAACATCGGAAAATCATTTTTGTAAATATCTTTGTGTTTTAAATTTGTCTTAGTTTATTGATTTTAGGGGGAGTAAATCAAAAAATTTGAAAATCCAAAAACATCGAAAAATTTCAAAAACACAAAAACAATAGAAAAACAAAAATGAGTTTCCTGGCGAGAAAAAGAGAAAATGATAGTACATCAGTGGTCTGTCTAAACCTCTTTAAACCTTAAATGAAAAACGATAAGCAGCTCTATATAAGATGTATCGGTAGGCTCACAATCATTTTAAAGTGTGCAGGGTGATATAAACTTAAATCGACTGAAGACTGGGTGGGAACCATTCATTGGCATATGGTCTTAGTACCGAAATTTCGTTTGAGAGATTGCCGAGGTTCTGAGATATTCGGTCTTTATGCTGCTTATCATCTGAGTATCATGGTTGTATCTTTTACCAAAAATAACGGGGACGCAAGTCTAGATCTTCCATGATACCATACATACGTGTACATATTTCATACTGCATACGACCTCAATAAGTGATAAACAATCACATGTCCAAACAAATAAGTGATAAAATATCACAAATTCTTTCCGGGAGTCAAGTTCGTCTCTCTGCTGTACGAAAGTACTGACCTGTTCACGGACTTGCTCCTGTGCCCTCATGCATCGAAAACCAAGTTCCTCATCAATAAGTGATTATATCACATAGGGCTTGTTTTCAAACAAAATAAGTGAGAATCTCACATCATATACGGTCAAACAGATGATAATCGGTATACTCACCGGTAAGATGAACCCTCGTGCATACCTTGATACGGGAATGTGTCGTGATGTGGATGAACACCGGTCGGTAAGTATAAATCATACCTTAACGTATCCCCTCGCCATGATTACAAATGATAAGTTGAGCTTATGTGGACAACAATACCGATAATCGTTATAGGATGCTTATCTTAATGTTAACTAATTGAACAACAAGAGCGTTTTGGCATGACCGTACACTGATATGATTCTCTTACCCTCGAAACTCGCAAAAAGAATGTCTGTATATATTTATTTACTGCTTTCAGTCTTTACATTTGAAATATTCAAAAAATACCAAAAAGATTTTATGTGTGTTTTAATATAAACTTTATAAAAGCCAAAAAGATTTTATTTCTAGTTTATTTTCGATCGTACGATGTTGGAGCTCGAGTCTTCGTTACCTGAAACCTGAACGAAAACCGAAAACGACTGAATCTTCATAAACGGTCGAAATTTGCAAGCGTTGAAAGTTAAAATTGAAATTGATAAAATTTGTTAAACTTTCAAACTGTCGGACGGTGTTTGTTTAAACAATGGTCACATGTGTGTCGTTTGTTTATGATATTCCAAGCGGTTGTTCTCATTACGCTTTTAGATTTCTTGCATGTGCAGATTCTAAAGGCTAGGAGAACATGGTCGATGAAAAGCTTCGGAATGAAGACACGACGTGAAGGCACTCAAATGATGAAGATGATCGAGTTGCCGCTGACCATCATCAACACCACAAGGATCTCACTTCATAAAGATAAAGACTTTCACGAGCATAACTCAAGGGGGAGCTTATGTTAAGGGGGAGTTTGTCAACACACTTCCTACGTGATACGGGGAGTTTGTTGATACACTTTCTGCTTTCAAGACGTGAAGACTTTAAAGATTCTCCGACATTGAAGACTTGAATAGAAGTCAAAGACTTGAAGACACGAGAACTTACAAGATCGAAGATCGAGATAAAGCAACAGCTGATTATTGATAAGCCAGACAAAGCTACAGCCAAGGGGGAGTTTGTTGGTGCACTTATGTCTGCACTTTGTCTGTATTCGGTCACAATGTAAAACGATGTCTTGTTAGTCTTGTAAGTTTGACCAAGTCAACCATCCTCCTGGTTTGACTTGGCCAAACAGTCAACATTATGTTTGTAAGATGGCTGGGTCGAAGGATGCACCATCGAAGGATTGCATGGATCCTTCGATGATGAGCTCGAAAGATGGACCTTCGATAGATGGACCACGAAAGATCCCATCTTTCGTGATTCATATGGATCGTTCGAGCTGTTCCTGGTCGAAAGATGATCTTTCGACCGGTCTGCATGATCCTTCGACCAGACCTGCAGTGTTCGGGTATAAATACCCGTGTGTTGTGTTCATTTCGGTATGATGACAGTTAGACACTCAGACAGTTAGCAAAGAACACACACACACTTAGAGAGTTTACAGGACTGATTTGTAAACATTGAGCTGTAACCGGACCTTTCATACGTTTAATACAAGTGGTGTTAATCGTTGAGTCTTGTGTGTTGATTATTTGCGTGTTCTATCTCGGTTTGCTATCTCGGTTGGATTCCGCACAACCGGGTTGGTTTGTATACAAGGATTAGGCGACTAGATCCTCCCCTAGCCGGACCTACCCATCTTCGTTTTTGAATCATACACAATTAAAGGTGATAGACCTAAGCAAAAATCAATTGCAAGGAAAGATTTCAAAATCGTTTTCTCATTTTCAAAGTCTCGAATTTCTTAACCTACAGGCTAACAATTTTAGTGGCATACTGGACCTAGATACGTTCGTAGGACTCACCAAACTTGAAAGTTTGTATTTAGATTACAATAGAATATCCTTTATCGCCACCGGTAGACACACCAATGGGACACTCTTTCCAGAACTGGAAGATCTAGGACTCTCATCATGCAACTTGAAAGAATTTCCTGACTTTTTGCGCCTTCAAAAGAAAATGACAAATTTACTTCTTGCTAACAACAAAATTAAAGGCCTCATACCAGATTGGGTTTTAAAAAACAGCCAAGAAACATTACTGATGCTTGACCTTTCATACAACTCCATCACTGGCTTTGATCAACATTCTCATTTTCTCCCATGGGTTCATTTGGAATACTTTGACATCAGGTATAATGAACTATAAGGATTGATGCCAGTTCCGCCACTAACCATGATTGCCTATGTGGTCTCAAACAATAATCTGATTGGAGAAATAGCACCTTTGATATGTGAACGGAAATCCCTTCGAGTGCTAGACCTGTCTTCTAATAACATGACCGGAACCCTTCCTCCATGTTTAGGCAACTTAAGCAATTCATTGTCACATTTGGATCTAAAAACAAATAGATTTCACGGTCCAATGATGGATAGTTTTACACATGACAGTACAATACAGAAGATTGATTTGAGCGACAATCAATTCACAGGCAAAGTACCAAAATCATTGGCTAATTGTACCAATTTACAAGTTCTTGTTCTTGGAGGTAACTCTTTTCATGATGTCTTTCCATTTTGGCTGGGAACTCTGCCCAAGCTGCAAGTTCTCAATTTGAGGTCCAATAACTTGTATGGTACCATTCAAGATCTCACAACTATTGGCTCACGATTCCTCAAGTTACATATCATAGACCTTTCAAACAATGGTTTCAAAGGTCAATTGCCTGACAAGTTCATTTGAATGTTGAATGCAATGAAGTATGTAATTGTTGGAAAATCATATGATATGATACTAGAGTTTCAGATTGGCCCATCATCGTCTATTATTGCTCCATATTCAATGACATTAATTAACAAAGGTGCCAAGAGAGAGTACTATAATCAAGTGTTAAACATCTTCACATCTATCGATCTCTCTTGTAACCATTTTGAAGGGCAGATCCCACAATCACTAGGTGATCTTCATGGGCTCGAATCTCTTAATCTTTCCAGCAACCAATTCATTGGTCATATCTTGCCATCTTTGGGGAACTTGAAACATCTTGAATCTTTGGATCTCTCTCGAAACAAGCTTTCGGGAAAAATTCCTAACGAATTGGCTGAAGTTGTCTCCCTTGAAATTTTTAATGTGTCATTCAACCATCTTCATGGGACAATACCTCAAGGAAAACAATTCAATACATTTGATAGTACCTCCTACATGGGTAATCCCGGTTTGTGTGGAGAACTCTTGAACAAAAAATGTCAAAGTTCAAAGTCATCAACATTTGCATCAACAAGCAATGAGACCGGCACCCTCCTGCCAAATGATAGAATTGATTGGATCATCATATTGTTAGGAGTTGGAAGTGGATTGGCAATTGGGATTCTCATTGGAAACTTTTTATATGCATTGTGCGATGATTGGTTCATTGAGCGTTTTAAGTTAAGGAAGGACAGAGGGATAAGACCACTCAGAAACAGGAGAAGAAGCTAAGTCATTTCCTGATTTCAAAAAGAATAATAGCATTCATTTGCAACTCTTATTTCAGATCTGGTAAGTAAGACTTCACGTTATGTAATGAGTCCGTTGTAATCTCTAGTGTTTTTTTTTTATTTTTCTTGGTGTTTTGCAATGTTGTATTTTGTTCACCGAATTCTAGCGACTTGCTAGTTTCCGCTTCATTTTTTAAAGAAGAGCTGTCTTAAAAGAAAAAACGTCTTTCTGCTAGATTCGGCTTCATTCTTTATTGAAGAGCTGTTTAATTCAACCAAAGAACAACGCACTCTAACTCGTGTTCAAATTTTCTTGTTTTAATTCAAACCCATTGTGACCCGTTCTTAGATTTGCCCTTACACAGAATGACCCAGAAGGTGATTTAAAGACCCATTTAGACCCAAAATTTGGTTTACGGGTTAGCTTTGTGAGGACTAATTACAAACCATTTGTATTGTAGGAAATAAATAAGTGCATAAAGTTAAATGATAAAGAGAGGAATACAAATAATAGAACGGTTTCGTTTTGGTAATTTAAAGCCAAATAATGAAGGAATTAATTGAATTCAATTGTTCTTGTTTCTCGATTCTGTAATAGTCTGCTACTCTTCATCATTCATTGGCCTTACAGTTGATTCTAACCTTTGAAACTTTAAGAGAAAATATATTACGGTAGTAGTTATTGTTATTTCAGTTATATGAGTTGCATAGTTTCATGGAGAGGCTTTGTCCCAGTTGGAACTTGCGGTGATATAGTGAGTTCTAGTCGTTTCATCAACTTGATTCATTTTTCTGGTCTCCTATTGGGCTTGTTGATTAGAGCTGTTTATGATACTAACATATATCTACTTGGCCACTCAATAAAAGTCATCACATTTTGGGCTTGTTGAGGGTGTTAGGGGTATTTGTCAGCAGGTGTACTGATGTAGTGGATAGTATGATAATGAAGATCGAACACGTTGATTCTAAGAATACCCGTGTGTTCTTCCCCAACCCCCAAATTGCAACCCAAAGGCCACGGAATTTGAAGTGAAAAATTCAATAATTTCAAAAATCAATTCTGATCATTCATATTACTAGAGGGACATATAAATAGAAACCGAAATTCGAAATGGGCCTAAAAAAAATAACGGGCCAAACACACGGCCTAAAAGAAAATGCCCAAAATAGTCCAAAAATCATAAAAATGCAAATAAGTAATAGAAATAAGCGTTTTTTCAGTCGGACGATGACCCAAACCGCCGTAGGCTGTTTGCAGCAAGATGGAGCTCGTTCACACGGTCGTTTCGCCTGGTCACACGCCTAAAACGGACCCCTGTAGCCCAAGTTAGAGCCATTTTAGTGAAGCCCCTTTTGTTACGCGGTCTTGGGCCTCCAAATACAAAATAGCCCGTTCCTCCACACTTGGGCCTGCATCATTCCCCCCTGGATAGACAAAATTCGCCCTCGAATTACCAACAGGTTCATCATCAGAAGAATCTCCATAATAAGGCAACAGATGCTTCACGTTAAATACATCAGAACAACGAATGTGACTAGGCAGCTGTAGACGATATGCATTCGGATTGATCTTCTCCACGATTTCAATTGGGCCAATCTTCCTCGCTGATAACTTGTTGTAGTCCCCAACTGTAAAACGATCTTTAGTCAAAACAGCCCAAACAAAATCACCTTCCTCGAACTCAACATGCCTACGCTTCTGATCAGCAGCTTGCTTATACTTCAGATTAGCACTGGTCAAATGATCATACACAGCATTATGAACTTTATGTAAACCCTCCACAAAATCCTGAACTTTCTTTGGAACAGATCCAGAAACAGGAAGAGACATCAAATTAAGTGGTCCTCGAGGCTGAGAAGAATAAACTATCTGAAATGGGCTATATCCAGTGCTCCGATTAACAGCATGATTATGAGCAAACTCAGCTTGACACAATTTTTGGTCCCATGCCTTCACATGATCACCAACCAAACACCTCAACAAATTTCCAAGTGACCGATTAACAACTTCAGTTTGCCCATCAGTTTGCGGGTGATAAGCACTACTGAAGTTGAGTTGAGTATTCACCATCTTCCACAAGCTACGCCAAAAATGACTCAGAAATCGGGTATCCCGATCAGACACAATAGAAGAAGGTAGCCCATGCAGACGGTACACATCACGAAAAAAGAGTTGGGCTACATTAACAGCATCAGTCGTCTTCTTGCAAGGAATAAAATGGACCATCTTAGAAAACCGATCCACCACAACAAAGATGGAATCATTACCTCTCTGAGTACGAGGTAACCCCAACACGAAATCCATACTAATATCAACCCATGGCTGCGAGGGGACTGGCAAAGGCATATAGAGACCCGCATTGGTGGCCGTGCCCTTGGAAACCTGACAAATACGGCACCTCTTCACATAACGATCCACCTCTTTCCTCATAGTAGGCCAATAATAAGAAGCTTGAACCAACTGTAAAGTACGATCACGACCAACATGCCCTTCACCATGCAGCTCCTTAATAATCTTTAAACGAAGACTAGAATCAGGAATACATAGCTGATTTCCCCTGAACAAGAAACCATCATGCAAAAGAAAATCTGACTTTTTCCCAGTTTCCACATCCTGCAAAATAACTAAGAAATAAGGGTCAATGGCTAACTGCTCACGAATGACCTCCAGACCCGGCACATCAACCCTCATAGATACAAGCAGATTACTCCTCCTGCTTAAGGCATCAGCAACCCTATTTGAAACACCAGTCTTGTGCTTGACCACAAAAGTAAACTTCTCAAGAAAGGCCAACCATCGCCCATGCTTATGAGATACCTTGTCTTGAGTACGAATGTGCCTTAGGGAATCATGATCAGTGAATAAAACAAACTCCTTTTGAAACAAGTAATGACGCCAATGCTTTACAGCTTGGACCACTGCATAAAACTCTAGGTCATAAGTACTGTACCTCAACTTAGGCCCAGTTAACTTCTCACTAAAATAAGCAACAGGTCGACCACCTTGACTAAGAACCCCACCAATTCCAACCTTTGAGGCATCAGTATGAACTTCAAAAACTTGAGAAAAATTAGGCAATACCAGAATTGGTGCTGTAGTGAGCTTCTCTTTCACAACTTGAAAAGCCAACTCTGCCTCATCTGTCCATACAAACGTCTTCCCCTTCATACAATCTGTCACTGGAGCCATAATAGAACTGAAGTGTGGAATAAACCGTCTGTAAAAAGAAGCAAGCCCATGGAAACTACGAACTTCAGTAATGGTAGTAGGAGTTGGCCAATTTTGAACAGCCGCCACTTTGGATTCATCAACCTGTATCCCATCACCAGAAATAACATACCCCAGAAATAAAACTTTAGGGGTCATGAACACACACTTCTTGGTGGCTGCATAAAAACGGTCCCTACGAAGTAAGGCCAAAACTTGCCTCACATGCACAACATGGTCGCTGAAAGAAGCACTAAAAATGAGAATGTCATCAAAATACACAACCACAAACTTCCCAATAAAAGGCCTAAGCAACTGATTCATCACACGCATAAAAGTACTAGGAGCGTTTGATAAACCAAATGGCATCACCAACCACTCATACAACCCTTCACGAGTCTTGAAGGCAGTCTTCCACTCGTCACCCTGTCTAAGACGAATCTGGTAATAACCACTCTTCAAATCTAACTTCGTAAAAATAGTAGCACCACTAAGTTGATCAAGCAAATCATCAAGTCGAGGAATAGGAAACCTGTACCTCACAGTAATCTTGTTGATTGCTCGACTGTCAACACACATACGCCAAGTGCCATCTTTTTTTGGAGTCAATAAAGCAGGAACAGCACAAGGGCTCATACTTTCACGAACATGCCCCTTAGAAATCAATTCCTCAACCTGCCTTCGCAACTCTTCATGCTCACCAGGGCTCATCCTGTAATGTGGTCTATTGGGTAACTGTGACCCAGGCTCCAAATCAATATGATGTTGGATGTCACGCAAAGGTGGCAATCCATCGGGCAATTCAACAGGAAACACATCAGAAAATTCCTCAAGCAAAGGAACCATAGCATTAGGAATTTCGACTTCCTCGGGCACTGCCTTCCCTATCAAAACAAAAACACTGTCTGTGTCCTCTAATTCATCTTGAAACTGACTGATGGTCAACAAATTACCCGACTGTTTTGTGGCTAACTGTTTAGGCTTGCTAGGGACAAGAGTGATCTTCACACCACCAAACATAAAGCTATAAGTATTGGACCGCCCGTGATGCTCTATATTACGTTCATATTCCCAAGGTCTACCCAACAATAAGTGACACGCGTCCATAGGGACCACATCACACACAACATCATCTTTGTACGTTGACCCAATAGAAATAGAAACAAGTGCCCTTTTAGATACCGTCACTTCACCTCCCTTTTTAAGCCATTGAAGCTTGTACGGTTTCGGGTGACTCTCTGTCTTCAAGGCCAACTTTTGAACTGCCTCTTCAGAAATCAGATTGTCACAACTCCCCGAATCAATGACAAACGTGCAAACCTTTCCCAAAATGGTACATGTTGAGTGGAAGATGTTATGCTTCAGCCAATCATCCCCATCTGCCTTTGGTGTATAGCAAGAACGTCTAACCACCAAGTTCACCCCAACATCACCGGTCACAACCTCCTCTTCATATTCATTTTCTTCATCGTACACTGGGTTATCTTCATATTCTTCATACTGTTCATCCTCAGACTCAGCAAACAAGTGTCGTTTACCAGCCTTCTTGCACTCAGCTTGACGATGGCCCGTCTCACCACAACTGAAACATCTCGGACCACTACTACTAGCCCCCTTAGAAAAAGACCCAGTATTGTTAACCCCTGGTTTTTGCTGACTTGGCCCACCACGAGGTGCCCCACTGGCCGACCCAACGTTTCCCCCAGCAGGAGTAAATGAACCGCCCACCCGACGGTTTTGCTTCTCAAAGGCCAACGCCCGTTGGTGTGCCTCTGGAATGGTTAACGGATCAAAAAGATTAACGGACTCCATGATTTGAACCCTTAGACCCCCAATATACCGAGAAACAAGTTGTTCCTCCGGTTCTTGAATATCATTCCTCGCAATCAATTGATAAAACTCCGTTGTATAATCATCAACAGATTTCGCCCCCTGTTTTAAGTTCTGCAGACGTTGGTACATCAACCTTTGAAAATTATGAGGCAAAAAGTTGGACCGCAAGCACTTCCTCATCTTGGCCCATGTCACGATCCTTGACTTTCCGAGCCTGTTTCGTGTTAACTTCAATTGCTGCCACCACGCAGAGGCCCTACCACGCAACCTGGTAGCGATCAAGGCCACCCTCTTATTTTCAGGCACCTCCTTGTACTCAAACACCTCCTCCACGGTAGCCAACCAATCGATGAACCCCTCCGGATTCAAATTAGACCCATCAAATTCTGGAATATCAACTCTTATCCCAGAATCCCAACGCCTGTTACCCCCTCCACGTTCACCCCTTGGTCGCCCTTCCTGTTCATCTTCGGAAGCCGAACCATCACCAAATGGGTTACTAAAATCAGAACCATACCCGTCATTGGGTCCCTGCCTCCTACGATTGATCAAATCGGCCATCCGATCAGTCAACTGATTGACCACTTGATCCAACCGTTCATCCATCCTCGCCATAAGTCGCTGCTCCAACTCTCGTTCATACACTTCATCAAGAGGCCTGTTGTTGTTTTTCCTCGGAGGCATTTTGAGCCAGGAATTCGGCTCTGATACCAACTGATGTAGTGGATAGTATGATAATGAAGATCGAACACGTTGATTCTAAGAATACCCGTGTGTTCTTCCCCAACCCCCAAATTGCAACCCAAAGGCCACGGAATTTGAAGTGAAAAATTCAATAATTTCAAAAATCAATTCTGATCATTCATATTACTAGAGGGACATATAAATAGAAACCGAAATTCGAAATGGGCCTAAAAAAGATAACGGGCCAAACACACGGCCTAAAAGAAAATGCCCAAAATAGTCCAAAAATCATAAAAATGCAAATAAGTAATAGAAATAAGCGTTTTTTCAGTCGGACGATGACCCAAACCGCCATAGGCGTTTGCAGCAAGATGGAGCTCGTTCACACGGTCGTTTCGCCTGGTCACACGCCTAAAACGGACCCCTGTAGCCCAAGTTAGAGCCATTTTAGTGAAGCCCCTTTTGTTACGCGGTCTTGGGCCTCCAAATACAAAATAGCCCGTTCCTCCACACTTGGGCCTGCATCATGTACGACGTTATTCTGTATCTTTGTTTGGAGAAAGTGATTTATGTTGCTTGCAATCTCTTTTGTTAGTAATGTTTTGCTTCAATTATCACATCACACTCTTTTGCTTAGAAATGTTCTTGATTTTGGATTTAGCAATAAATCTTATGTCTGTTGCCAATTAAGCCACATACAACCCAAAAGGATATACCACACAATAGAATTTCTCAAATTCGACCAAAACTTGGCCCAATTGAGAATGCATGACAATTCAAACCAATCCTATCTGTAAATAGGGGTGGGCATACAACCGAATTAACCGAACCGTAACCGAAATAACCGAAAAAACCGAATCGAAATAACCGATAACTGAAATAACCGAAGAGTTGGTTATTTATATTTTTAATAACCGATTTTTGCGGTTCGGTTATGGTTATTCTTATTTTCATAACCGCAAATAACCGAACCGAACCGAATATTTTAAACATAGCCAAATCCGTAGCACCATAGGTCGTTAAGTTTGTATTTAAATGCTTAACCATGGCCTAATCTATATGTATCTTTGGTGAAGTATTTGAATGTTTTAACTTTTAACCATGACCCAACTTTGATGAAGATTGCACTACAACTTTTTATGTTTTGATTAAAAAGTGTCGAATTTAAAAACCACTTTGTGTTCTTATGTATGTTTCCACATAACACGTGACTACACGTGTTACTTTTGTTTTGGAATTAGTATTGCATATGGTAGTGAAATATAATTGATTAACCGTATATTTACTGTTTGCGCATTAATTTTGCTCGACCCACACATTTAAAGTCCAACATTAGAAACAATGAAAATAACCGACCTATAACCGAACCGAAACCGCATTAACCGCAATAACCGATTAACCGAAACCGCATTAACCGAAACCGAACGGTTATGATTTTTTGATAACCGCAATGTGCGGTTATGGTTTCGGTTATAGGTAATAACCGAACCGAACCGCACCATGCTCACCCCTATCTGTAAATTTATTGCAATGTAAACAATACAAGAGTGTCATACTAAGGGCAAAATCGAAAACTTGACAATCCATATGTTGCTTAGGCGTTGACCATCTGATCCCGCATTGACTTTTTGTTCAATATAAAGTTTATTAGTAGCCAAACTTTACGCGTAATAGTTTGGTGTTATTGAAGCAACCAGCTTTAACTACCGCACTCTCTATCCATTCTTATGAACATAAACGTATTTTGGAACCATTAGATTACACATTACTTTTCCAGCTGTTGACTTTCTATTTCTGTTGACCATTGACTGAGGTTGACTTTCTGTTGTTTTTCTAATTTTGATTGTAGATATATGAATACCAATAATGACTGCTTATTATTGGAAAGCAAGAAATGTTAAAGAATTCGAGAACTGGAACATGTCGGAGCTGAAGGTTATGGAAGAAATAAAAACAAACTCGTTCTTATGGATTAAATGTAGATCTAAGTTTAATACTTTGAATTGGGATAGATGGTGTGATTTTAATATTCGAGATGTAATTTTGTAACTTATGTGGTTGTTTTGACGGGTTTTTAGCTTCTTGCTAGCCCGGTTTCTATATGATATATAGAAGTTTTGTCCGTTCAAAAAAAATAATGACTGCTTATTACAAAATGCCATGTTACTCTAGCTAAACATATATCATCAATAATGTAGCAGTAGCATTCCACCTACACATAATATTGTGTTGCTTGAAATCCAATTATATTAACTTAAAATCCACAAGCTTATATCTCAAATTCACAGCAGTTAATTCAATATCATGAAAATTTAAAAATTAAAATGCTTGCCACAAACCAGAAACAACTGGTGGCAATCCAGCCTCATAACATAGTCAACAATACAGATCGACATTTGACATTTTCTTGAATAGTTTTCTTTTGACTGCAGTCAATACTCGAGGGTTGACTGCCTATAAATTCACATTTTTGTTGACTTTTGGCTCTTTTTTACCATCATTCAAATGTTAACAAACTAGGTCGAAACAGTAACTATATAAAGTCCATCAAGATTACTATGACTATTTACGTTCCTGAATATGTTTCAAATAAAAATGACAATAGTAACTTCCAATATTCTACTCCAATCGACTCCATATTCAATGTCCCCAACTCATAGATATATGGACCTCTATGTTCCTCACGCCAGTCTGAACGCAAAAAAAAAAAAAAAAAAAAAAAAAGACCCATCGTGATTGTCATTATCTGGGCATTGTTGATTATCTATCAGATTCCCAATATGACCAATAATTATGACTAGAGTAAACTGCGTTTTTACCCCCTGTGTTTGGGGCCACTGACAGCCTTACCCTCTATTTTCAAGAAATTGTTGTCTTACCCCTCACTAGTGCTAGTTGCGTCAATCTTGGACCCTATTGTTAAATGACATTTTACCCCCTGTTATTTGTAATAAGAAAAACGTTTTACACCTTGCACAACTCTTAATCATTCCCGCCTAAACTGTTTGACCTTGGATAGTCAACACCTTAAATTGTTTGACCCTGACAAAGTCAAAGCCTTAAACTGGTAATCCAATTCCTGTTTGATCTTCAAGATTCTAATGTAGAACAACCAATCCTAATAAATGATCAACATTGAATCCTTTTCAACATATGGCCAAAGCCGTGATCAATTCCTAATCAAACGATTCAACTGGCCCTACACTCAAATGCACATTATCTAATCCTAATAAAATGATCAACATGTAATCCTAATCAACATATAATGGCCAATCAACATATATGATCAACAACCCCTACTAATTGACCTTTCAAATTCAAATGCACAAAACAATGGTGAATTCCTGTTATGATCAACATCTAATCCTAATCAAGGTATAATCCACATAGAATGCACAAAGAATGACCTTTCAGTTTCTGATCCACAAAAGAATGGTCTGTCTATCCAAAGTCACATGAACAAACAACGGTTTCTAACCCTGCAAGTCATCATTCTGATATATAATGGCAAATGCACAAACAATGGTTTCTAATCCTTGACATAGTCAAGTTTTTAATCCACAAATGATCCACATATAACCAGGTTATCAAAGAAAATTCAAAGAAAGTCAACCAAACAATATTTAATTATACAATCATCATCCATAATCAGTTAGCCTACATAAATATTAAACATAAGATCATCAAAAACTCTTATAGTTATCCTACATAATATAGTGATACGTTAATGCTACAGCCTTGTTTGTCACTATTTAATCCTTTGATTCTCAAGTGGATACTTGAAATTGAGGAAAGGCTGGCCATACATGTTGACCACCGCATGGAACACCAGAGCTATGATGGATAAGTTCATCCTTACCTCAACTGCAAAATACAGTAGAGTGTAACGTAACATTCCATAAAAAATAGTAGTAATCATGAACCACTTCGATCAAATGAAACAAACAATGAAAAGGTAACATTCGACTTAATAATGAACAGGGAACAATTGACTTAATCATTAAAGACTTTCATCAAATCAAACAATGAACGAGTAACATTCGACTCGATCACAATATCATTCTAAATGAACAGTAGACTTAATCAATAACCATTACGGTCAAACAATGAGCATTGAATTAATGAAACAATCAATAGGAAACAAACGATTAGACTATGATCATTAACCTAATTCATTAATTATACATTGTGATCTCATCAAACAATCAACAGGAAACAGACGACTTAATCAGCACTTGCTTTTCATCCTTGTTTTAATCCAGGGGTATGTGAATCAATGAACAGTGAATAGTCGACTAGATCACCATTTTCTTTTCATCTCTCTTTCAACATACCAATAGAAAAAACACTGAATAGTAACTAATCGATAAAATTGTAGACTTTGTTTCAATGTAGGTGTCTACTTAATCATAAACAGTGAACCCTAAGACGGTTCAAACCACAATCATGGAAATTAAGCATACAAACCTAACCTAATCGTAGCCCCAGTAATTGACCTAGTTTAAGTAGGAACACACCTGAATTATCTCAGATTAGGTTGCCTATAATCTTCCTTATCGACGTTCTTTTGCGGTTTTGTGATCACTTCGACTTGATGATGCCTAATTGCTGGAATTCTTCACTGGAGAAGGAAGCAGCTTGGTCTCGCTCTTGAATCGATTTGAGTGTAATTGGTTTTGTGTGTGTGTGTGTGTGTGTGGGGGGGGGGGGGGGGGGGGGGGGGGGGGGGGGTTGTGGTAAGATCAAACCATTTTATACCCTACCGTTACATAGAAATGTTTACATTTAATGGCGTTAAGTGGCAAGGTCCAAGATTAATACAATTAGGATTACTCGGGGGTAAGAAAACAATTTTTCAAAAATAGGGAGTAAAAACACAGTCTACTACTGTTATTTTAAACAAAAATAAAATTGTATTACGTATTTGTTGTATTACGTATTTGTTGTTTGTTATGTTATTATTAAGTTTTTTTTATGTAAATGTTATCCTATCGTCATTATAGAGGTATACCACATTATAGGAGATGACTTATTTTGTGATATATTTTCAAAAAAAAAAAAACTTATTTTGTGATATTCTCTACCACTAAATGCATCAGAAATTTCAAATTTGGTAATGTTGGAAACGAAAGATTATCTCCTTCTTCTGTTTATGAATGACCTTTAAATCTTTTATAAGTTTAGAAGCAAAATTATAACTATCATTAAAGTAAAAATTGAACTATTATTTTGTTTAGAAACAATGTTCAGTTTATGGTGAATGTAACACCCTGATCGCGTAATACAACAAATCGCGGCGAAAACATTGGGGAGTCACGTTACAGGAAATTGTTTCACAACACATGGTACATAAGGTTTTGTTTATTGAATTAATAGATTTCAATGTCTTTGGGAAAGTACAAACAAAACACAACAATTGTCTTTAGACTTTTAAGTAAACTAAGGTCTGTGTCCATCCTACGTGTAGCATGCGTTCAAATCATCACACATTAGGACCTGAAACATATGTGAAAAGACGGTCAGCATAAAAAGCCGGTGAGTAACATAGGTTTTGTGTGTGTCAAACTCATGGTTTTGTATTCGTTATTGCAATACCTCGTCCGACTACGAGAGTCAATAAATGAAAACTTTGTATCAAAACTGTTTGATATTGAAATATGTTTAACCAACTAATAAAGTTGGTATGAGTTATAAAAACTTGTAGCCATGAATCTTGACAAAACATTTCTTTTGTAAAACTGAGTAATAAATCGATTTAAAAGAAAACATTGTATGGTTTATATCTTTAATTGAAAAGCGTTCATGTCTCGTCCAAAACCATTTGTCCTCGTTGAAGTGGTTTGGATAATGCTACGATATGTAATACAATAAAATCATTTATATATAGGAAGTACCAGCGGCGTATCCACCATGCTTTTATCGTATTACACCTATCTCGTTATCTAAATCACTTACCATAATCCAAAGATCCGTGTTATAAACCAATCGTTCGTGTTATAAACCAATCGTCCTGTTTTGTATAAACAAATTGTCTGTGTTTTAATTGTGAAAACTGTGATCGTTTTTGGTGAATACATTCAAGCCTGTGTTCACTCGTCTAGGCCACCAAAGGGTCTCTTTAATTCGACTAACAAAGCTCCAAAGGTGTTGGTGCACACATCTGTCGTCTTCGTCTTGTATCGAGTCTCAGGTTCGGTGCGGGTTCGGTGTGGATCTTATCAAGCATGATGTCATCATCTAGGATGATGACATCACACTTATGACTTATTGATTGCATCACTCACTAAAGACAAAATGCATGGAATCAAGATTGCATGAAAACGTGAAACAGATTTCTATATTTTGACGGTTTCGCTTGAATGGTCCAATCACATGTGAAGTTTCGCTTCAAGACAGAATTATTATATTTGAAGGATTTCGCTTGAAGGGTGTCGCTTCAAGTGTTCCAAGCGAAATCATGTCCATTATATATAGGGTTGTAGGCTTTTCATTTGTAACAGTGGTCTCAGAGTGATACCGAAGTGCTGCCGGTATACCTTTTGACTGTAATCGTTGTAATATCAATATACAAAAGGTTTAAAGTGTGAATCAAGGTGTTTACAAATCCGTTTCTTAGTTTCCGCCTCTGAAACGGACTAGAACTCTTCCAAACGACTCGTTTAGGTCGGAATCCGATCCTACAATTGGTATCAGAGCCAGGTTAAGAAGAGTTCTTGTTGATTCAGCCGTAAAATCTGTTTCTACACCTTTCTTTTTCGAAAAACAAAACTTTTTACGGTCAAAATCGGACAAAATTCACATATATTGTGCGCATACATGATTTAATCAATCCTTGAAAGTTTCAAGTTTAAAATCAGCCTAAATCTTGTAGTTTTGTGTGTTTTCGCTCCAAGTGTTCGAACAATATGATGACATCAGCAACATTTTAGATCTGATCTCGCTTGAAAGTATGATATTGTGTTAGATTTCGCTTGAGAATTCAAATGTCACTAGATTTCGCTTGAATATTGTGTGATAATTGAAGATTTCGCTTGAGAAATTGACCAGATTACACTTGAATTTGTTTGATTTCGCTTCAGTGTGTTATTCAGTTTAAGACCATTCAAGCGAAATTAAAGATTTCGCTTCAGAGAGTTTTTCTGTTTGAGTTTACCTCGTACTTGTTGATTTCTACAAGAGATTCAAGTTGCTAAAGAAATGGATTTCGAGTTCTACAACGCGTTTGCTACACCCTCGACTACTCCAGCTTCAATTGCTCAAAACATGAAGGAAGAAAACGAAACTGGAACGATGCAAAAACCCCCGAAGCTTATGGGAATTGAAGATTACCACGGGTGGAAGAAACGGTTTGAGAATTGGGTTCAGGCGAATCATCTAAAAGCTTGGGAAAGTATCGAAACTGAGTATGAGAGGCCAAAGAATACAACGGGAGCTGATAAAATCATTTCTGAATTTACTGAACAAGAGAGGGAAAGTTATAAAGGAGAGAAAATGATGATTAATCTGTTACAACAAGCTATAACAGAAGATATATTTGTGTTGCTTCAGCATGATGAAAACGCTTATTCTATTTGGGAAGCTCTTGAAAAGAAATTTGAGGGAAGCACTGAAATGTTACAGAGTAAAGCAGCTTTGTTGAAAAAGGAGTTTGAACTGTTTACGTGTATGCCTGGTGAAACAACAAAGAGTCTTATTGAAAGATATTGTCATCTTGTACGTACCATGTCACAGTTGAAGATTAAGAAAAATGCAGCAGAATGGGTTGAAAAGCTTGCTGATGCTTTACCGCAACAAGAATGGGGCACATATATGATGATATTGAAAAATTCAGGACAGTATAAAAAGCTATCAATTGCACAGTTTATAGAGAAGTTGGAGGCACAGGATCTGGAGCAGCAGAAAATTGCTAGAATGAACAGTTCTACTCATCAACAAGATATCAAATTGTATTATAAAGGAAATGTTCAAACTGCTGAAGCAAGTCCAAAGATACAAACTGCATTTAGTGTTGGAAATCAATCTACACCAAGCAGTCAAGGATCAGTCAACACTAGTGGGTTTTCAACGGTGAATCCTCCAAGTGTTCAAAGTTCATCTACTGGAAATGGTCATCTACTTAAGTGCAATGTAGCTCTACATCTTCAAAATGGTCAAAATTATTCTGAAGAAGTTGTAAAGCATCATATGGGATTATTGGTCACTGCATTAGAGTCTTATGAAGGATTGATTGCCGGAAAAATTGGTAATCCGATGCTGACAAAGGAAGATTATGACCAAATTGATGCAGAGGAGCTAGAACTGATGGATATTAAATGGGCTTTAGCTAGTGTTTTGAGGAGAGCAGAAAAATTTAGATTGGTTACAGGAAGAACTGATTTCTTGGATGCAAATCTTTCTAATCTTGGATTTGATAAATCTAAAGTTGTTTGTTTTCGTTGCAGGGAGAAAGGCCATTTTAAAAGGGAGTGCAAGAATCAGGAATCGAGAGGAGCAAAGGAGTCTGCTGGAAAAGATGATTATTATAGAAAGACCATTTATCAGCAAATCACTCATCAACCATATCAACAAAAGGAACCTCAAACGGCACATGGAAAAATGATCGAAGATGCAAACAAGAAAGCTTACTATGGCATCATGGATCAAGATGACGAGAAATTGGCTGAAGGTTTTAGCTGGGACAAGTACATTCCAGCTGATTCAAATGTTGGAGCGTTTATTGCTCATATTATTCGAAAACCGGAAATGCTGAAGGAATGGATGGAAGTGTTATCTGATGAGGAGAAAAGTGAAGATGAAGGATCTGTTTCATCTGAAAACAGTTCGTCAGAGACAAGTGATAGTGAAGAAGAAATTGAACAGATTAATATTGGAAAAACTCACTTATCTTCTGATAGTTTTGAATTTTATTTTGCAGAAAAATTGAAGAAACTAAAAGAAAGGAAAGCTGCAAAAGATTTAAAAGAAGTCGAAGTGATCGAGAAGATTGTGGAAGTTGAAAAGATAGTTGAAGTCGAGAAGATGGTTGAAATCACAAAACCTTGTCTTACATGTTTAGAGTCTTGTAAACAGTGTATAGAAAAAGATGAAAGGTTTAGTGAGTTAGAAAAGTTGAAAGAAAAATTATTGTTTGATGTAAAGAATTTGAAAAAGTCGTATGATGTATTGAACAGACATGTAAATGATCTGGAGAAGACTAACTCTGAAAGAGAAAAAGCTTTGAAGATGCTGAATGCTACCATGATGACAAAGCAAAAAGAGATCAACATGTACATAGAAGAATGTGCAAAGAGGAAAAAAGAGTTGGATAGTGAAGCAGCTGAGAATGAAAGAATCAGAAGATTGCTGCAAAGTTACAAAGGTTGTGATTACATAATCGATAGAATTTATCCAACAGTTGAAGGATTTGAAGCTTTTAAAGATGAAGAAACAAAGCCAAAGAAGAAAAAGGATACTGGTAAGAAACAGGATGTATGTTATAACAAGTGTCCGCCTCCGATTTGGGAAGGGTACTCGCCTAGAAAACCTAACGAGGAAGAACTAAAACAGGCGGTCAATATTAAGCTAGAATCCGAGTTAATCGATGTGTTACCAGACAATATTGATGTCACGTTCACAGCGTCCGACACAGATCATGAGTCCGAACTGATAAAAAGAGTGGTCGATCAGGTGTTGGATAAGGATGAGGAGTCAGAGTCAAAGTCCGAGTCCGAAAGTTCGTGTCAGTCAGTTGGGAGTTCGAGTTCATCCGAAAAGAGTTCAAAATCGTCGGGAAAACGGGTTTATAGTAAAGAATTTTTGTTGTCAAAATCTAATTTGAATGACGAAACATTTGAAGTTGTATATACTTTGAATGATTCTGACAAATTATATTTTGATAAAGAGTTTCCAATTAGAAGTGTTCGGTTTGACATGATTAAAAAGGTTTTCAAAATGACAGAAATCAATATTTCTGAAATTAAAGATTTAAATCCTACTGGAAAACCTAAAAAATACACTTCAAGAGTACAACAACGTTTGAACAAGAAAAAAGGTTACAATTCTGATTCTGGTTTTCAAAAGAAACCAAATCACAATCGTAGCTACAAAAAGAAAGGACTTGGTTTTATTTTACCTGAAAATTATAAAAATGAGAAAATTTCTAAAACAAATACAAAATATGTTGCAGGAACTAGCCATGAAGAAGAATCAAAAAGCTCATTCTGGAAGCAATCAAACACAGAATTTCTTGCAAAGAAAGTGAAGAATGAAGATTATCAAAGAAAGGAGACAAGAACCTGTTACAGATGCAATGAAGTTGGTCATATTGCATGGAACTGTCCCCAAGCAACAAAAACAAAACAGGGAGTCTCACAAAAACTGAAAGAAGTTATTGTTGACAAAACTGAACCACCAACTGAAAGATTCAAAGTATTCAAAAATTCAACATATGAAGTTGGTGAATGTTCAAAAAGATTTTACAAGAAAAGGGGAAATCTTGACAACCAAGCCTGGGTTGTTAAGAAATCAGAGGTAAAATCTGGCGATGAATCTGATTCTGCAAAGTCAGAGGAGCCACAGGTTGAGGTAAAAAGTGAAAACTCAGTTCCTCCAATGGATGATGAGAACTTTCCATCATTGAGGACTGAATATTTTAAATCAAAAGTTGGGAAAGTTGAGATCTCAAATCAATTCTATTCTGAACAGAAAGAATTTGATGTTGAGAAAGCGTTTAATGGAAACATTAAAAAGATGATTGGTAAAATGATTGATGGGAAGGTTAAACGGGTAAAGGAGTTTTATGCTACAAAGAAGGCAACTTATAGCCCAACCCCTAGTGAAGTTGAGAAGGTTACACCCAAGGCTGGTCAGGCTTGGGTGGATATTTTCTTTCACTGAAAAACCTGACTTGCCGGAGATCCCAAGTCTGTGATAGTGGATCAGGAATCGGCATCTTTCTTAGTGATTGATTGTGTGATTGAATCTTAAAGTTTGTTAAATTTTACAGATTGTGAATTGCCGGAGCTCCCAGGTTGGTAAGAGTGGAGCAGGAATCGGCATCATTCATTATATCAGATTTTGATTGTGTTTATTTACAAGTGGTTGAAAGAGGTTTTCAACGTCAAGTGGTAAATCAAGGACATTAAATTGTACTTGATTTTCTACAAATGATTGAGGAACGATATGACGAACCCCTAACTTTACAAGTGGTAAAAACAAACATATTTTCCGGAAAAATCATTTTGATTAAAACAAACTTAAGTGTTTTGAAATCTAAATGAGAAAATAGTTTTGTGATAGGGGGAGTTCTGATTGTTTATGCCAGGTGGATGGCGATTTGATGCGATTCGATATCAGTTGTCACTTTATTGTACAGTTTATTTTTTAAATTTCCTAAAATGTGTTTGCATTTTAGGGGGAGTAAAAATGTTCAGAAAATCCAAAAACATTTGAAAATTTGAAAAAGACAAAAACATGATAAAATTCAAAAATGATTTTTTGTTGCATATAGAGGAAATGATAGTACATCAGTGGACTATCACAACATGCTAAAGAAATGTAAAGTAAAAATGTGATAAACAATCTCACTGTGGATATGTCAGTAGGTTTTTGCACATTTAGTAAATTGTGACGAGATATAAACATAAAATTTACTTGCGTCTACGTGGGGAACACCTCCAAGATATATAGGTAACCCCTGAAATCTTGTTTGAAGGGTCCCATATTCTGAGATACTAGGTCTTTATACTCAGTGATATCTGGGGTATTATCCCGGGACTTCTGATTTTGCGAAAGCAATGGCCTAGTCCCCGGAGAATACTTTCTGCTTGCTTGAAATATAGCACCACCCTCAGCTAAAAAATGATGAAACATTAAAAAATTCTAATCATGGCTGTTGTAATACAAAAGATCCTCTAAAGGGGACACACCTAAAAGTCAACTAGGCTCTCTGCTGAACGGAAGTTCTGACCTGAGCTATCACGGTTGCATAATTTATTCCCCTTACAGATATCATCTGTGGTATACTCACCTGTAAGACTGAATACTGGGGTCTGGATACGGGAGTATATACTGAGGTGGGACACATGTAGATGTTTAAGTCCTAAAACACTAATTCGTATCTCGAAACAGTTGAACTTTGTGTGAAAATTTAAGTGGACAAATATACTGACAATCTAGGTGAATTGTTTAGAACTTAAAATGTTTAAAGCTTAACGGTGTTGGTGATTGGTTTCAAAAACTGATATGATCCTCTTGCACGAACTCACAAAAATATAGTTTGTAAATAGTTCATTTCTGCATTTTATTTCTGTTATTTCAAAATCCAAAAAGATTTTCGGTGTGTTTTAGCATAAATTTTGAAAAATCCAAAAAGATTTTAGACAACTGATGTTAAAGAGCTGATTTTCAAAATTCCGAGTGCTAAACATGACGAACATGTTTGGGAAAGTTTGTTTGAAGAGATAAAAATTCGTTAAAAGATCATTGTTAATGTTTGTTTGTATATTGATTGGAGTAGAGTCAGTGTTGGTGCATGATATTTGATAAATTGTTAAATATTTTATTCTTGTGAATCTTATTTTTGGGTAGAGGATGTGCAGGATAGCAGATAGAGTGCCAGGTTCCGATACCTGAGGATTCTGAAATTCTGTAAAAGCCAGACTACGATCCCAGCATGTTTTGAGGGGGAGTCTGTTAGAGAGAGAGAGAATTGGAGATAGAATAGATCCAGGTAGAGATCCTGAAGGAAGATCAAAGACTGATAAAGACTGAAGATTGCAAAGACTCGACACTTAAGACTCGTCAACATCTGAGGGGGAGTCTGTTGGTGCACACATCTGTCGTCTTCGTCTTGTATCGAGTCTCAGGTTCGGTGCGGGTTCGGTGTGGATCTTATCAAGCATGATGTCATCATCTAGGATGATGACATCACACTTATGACTTATTGATTGCATCACTCACTAAAGACAAAATGCATGGAATCAAGATTGCATGAAAACGTGAAACAGATTTCTATATTTTGACGGTTTCGCTTGAATGGTCCAATCACATGTGAAGTTTCGCTTCAAGACAGAATTATTATATTTGAAGGATTTCGCTTGAAGGGTGTCGCTTCAAGTGTTCCAAGCGAAATCATGTCCATTATATATAGGGTTGTAGGCTTTTCATTTGTAACAGTGGTCTCAGAGTGATACCGAAGTGCTGCCGGTATACCTTTTGACTGTAATCGCTGTAATATCAATATACAAAAGGTTTAAAGTGTGAATCAAGGTGTTTACAAATCCGTTTCTTAGTTTCCGCCTCTGAAACGGACTAGAACTCTTCCAAACGACTCGTTTAGGTCGGAATCCGATCCTACAAAAGGGTTTGTTAAAAATACAGTTTCTGTCGTTCCCCAAACTTCCCCACAAACCCCGAAAAATCTGGTGACGGGATTCTCAGTCCTATGGTACCATAACATACTGTAGGTCCACTAGCGGAGGATCTAGTAGCCTAATCCTTGTGATACGAACAAACCCGGTTGTGCGGAATCCAACCGGGTAAGCAAACCGAGCAAAGAACACGAATACGACACAAGATTCAACGTTAAAAAGCTCAATGTATTACTTATCAGAAAGTTTGTTTACAAAGGTTAAGCTAGAAAAAGGTCTCAAACTTTCTCAGTTCTCTCTCTAAGTTCTCTCGTATCTACTCTCTAACTTCTGTTCAGCAAGCTGTTTAAATAGGTGAAGCATAACTGCACCTCTACGAACCTTAGACAGGTCCAACGAACTATCATCAGGTCGATGAACCATCAAGTCTTCGTCCATCTTAACTCTTCGCCATGCAAGGAGAATGACGAACTGCCAAGAGGTCTTCGTCATGTATAAGTCTTCGTCGCAAGCATGATGGACGAACATTGGGGACTTCGTCACTTGTAGACTTCGCCGGCGAGGAGACTTCGTTGCATTAGGAGTGTTCGTCGATAAGAGGAGTTCGTCCACATTATATCCCAACGAACCTTCATAATATTCGTGGGAGGCTGCAACATGCAGGTTAACTTGCAGCACTTTGAACAAACAGTAGCAACAGCAACACACTGATCAGAAACAACAGCAAATAGAGACATGTTCGATCTGAAACTCGATGGAGGATATCGAGTTTCGGTATTCATCTCGTAACGATTTCGAACCGAGCGAGTCGCATCCATAAAGTGTATCAACAAACTCCCCCTTGGATGCTGCTCATGAGGGTTCATCTTCCATGTCTTTCATGTCGGAGGATCTTCAAAGTCTTCATGTGTCGTAAGTAGAAAGTGTATCAACAAACTCCCCCTTTTATTTAGGAAGTGTGTTAACAAACTCCCCCTTAAAATAAACTCTACATTGAGTTATGCTCGTGAATCTTTTGATCTTCAATTCTTTAGATCCTTGTGGTGTTGATGATAGGTCAGCGGCAACTCGATCATTTTTATCTTTTGAGTGCCTCCACGTCGTGTCTTCATTCCAAAGCACGTCTTCTAACACGTTCTCTTTGCCTTTAGCAGGTCCTGATGCCGCATCTGCACATACAGGAAAGCTAAACGCGTAATGAGAACAACCGCTTGGAATATAGTTAACATAAACAAACGACACACATGTGACCAGTTTTCAATCAACTACCGTCCGACAGTTTGAAAGTTTAACAAATTGTTCAATTTTGGTTTTTAACTTTCAAAACTTGCAAATTTCGACCGTTTATGAAGATTTAATCGTTTTGGTTTTCAATCAGATTTCAGGTGTCGAAGACTCGAGTCCCAACATCGGTTAATCAAAAATAAGATAGAAATAAAATCTTTTTGATTTTTATAAAGTTTATATTAAAACACACTTAAACTCTTTTTGGAATTTTGAATATTTCAAATGTAAAGACAAAAAGCAGTAAATAAATATATACAAATATGCAGAAACTGAAAGCATTAAATAAATATTTACAGACATTCTTTTTGCGAGTTTCAAGGGTAAGAGAATCATATCAGTGTACGGTCACGCCAAAACACTCTTATTGTTTAATTAGTTAATATTAAGATAAGCATCCTATAACGATTATCGGTATTGTTGTCCACATAAGCTCAACTTATCAGATGTAATCATGGCGAGGGGATACGATTAGTGTATGATTTATACTTACCTACTGGTGTTCATCCACACACGACACATTCCCGTATCAAGGTATGCACGAGAGTTCATCTTACTGGTGAGTATACCATTTATCATCTGTTTTTGACGTATAAAAAGATGTGAGATACTCACTTATTTTGAATTTAAAAACAAGCCCTATGTGATATAATCACTTATTGATGAGGAACTTGATTTTCAGATGCATGTGGGCACAGGAGCAAGTCCGTGAACAGGTTAGTACCATCGTACAGACAAAAAGACGAACTTGACTCCCGTAGAAAAGCTGTGATATATTATCACTTATTTTATTTGGACATGTGATTGTTGATCACTTATTGAGATCGTATGCAGTATGTACACGTACGTATAGTATCATGGAAGATCTAGACTTCATCTCCGTTATATTTCGGTAAAAGAAATAACCATGATACCCAGATGATAAACATCATAAAGACCACGTATCTCAGAACCTCGGCAATCTATCAAACGAAATTTCGGTACCAAGACCATATGCCAATGAGCGGTTCCCACACAGTCTTCAGTCGATTTAGATTTATATCACCCTGCACACTTTAAAATGATTGTGAGCCTACCGATACTGTCACACCCCGAAAATATCAAAGCTGCGTGACTGGACTGGTATCTTCATTGCACAGCGGAAGCAAAATAAGCAAAGACTTTCTAGAAATTGAACGCCTGCTAAGTACTCGAATCCCCAATGGTTCTCCTATTCCCACCGTGCCTTATCTTAGAAATGCAACCTGAGAAAGAAACATGCGAAAAATCAACATAAAGTTGAGCGAGTTCATAGTTTGTTTGTAAAAGATTTGAAATAAATCTTTTGAATAACCGGTTTGTGAGATAATATTGAGAAAACGAATCTAGAAATCATTTTCTTGCCAAGTTATATGGAAACTCTGTGTTTGTAACGCATTATGTTCGTAAAGACCATGTATTTGTAAAGTCTCGTATTTGTAAGGTTCGTATAATGGTCAATGCCCACCCTGCCTTTGACTCCATGCCCGCATAATCCTATGCTTTGAATTTGTATAAAACATGGCATTTAATTTGTAAAAATCAAGTATTTCTGTAAGTATGTATAAACCTTGAAATGTGTCTGTATGTATAAATCGTTAAAGTACGTCCTTATGTATAAATGTCCCTGGTATGTAGCAATTAAGGAAAAAGATATCACCAATGGGTTGCAAAGCCACTGATATGTGTGAAGTGATGCAGGAAAACTCAAACCTAGCAAATTTGTAACGGGCCTCGGCTGTAAGACACAGTCAACACTATGGGTCTCCCTGACCTCACGGGTGTGGGCTCGCTACACCCAAATAGATCTATCACTCATGTCCCTCGGTCCTACGATGAGGATTAATGGCTTTAAGTGTTGTACCCATCACTCACATGATCTAAGTAGTATGCCCTCCTTAAGCTAACCATACCATAAAATGTCCGTAATAATTGTAACATGTATTTTACCCCAGCCACTAAGGCTGAACCTTCCCAGCCACTAAGGCTAAACCTCCCCAGCCACTAAGGCTGAACCTCCCGAGCCAATAAGGCTAACTCCCCAGTCTCTATATATTATCACCAGACGATCCCTCCCTAGTCATGAAAATCATTCACATTTCGATAATACACTTTTGTTTTGTAAAAACCAGTATATTTAGTATAATCCATTCGTAAACCATTTGAGTTCCTCGAAATCCATTCGTAATATGATTTAGAAATACGAGTTTTCGTTCGTTCAAAAGCTTTGTATGTTCTTGCACAACGTGCTTTGTCTAAAAATATGCAGTTTTTGTTCATCAAGAACTTTGTGTTTTTTCTGCAAAACGTGCATGTCTTTCCACCCCGAAAACATTTATAAAAATGTAAAACCGTAAAAAGATGGGGTTTTGAACTCACCTGAATTTCCATGTGCAAAGCTAGCTAATTACGACTTCGTGATGTCGTTTCCAAGATGAGACTCGCTAGCGTGCATTCTACAATATTCCTAACACGGAATATCTTATAAGTTTCTAAATAAACGCAGTAACTAAACTACGTGTCACCGAGCTCTACCGAATCGTTATCCGAACGATTCGACGGTAAGTTGTGAACTTAAATGAAAGGATTAAGTTATACGTGTTAAGTCTCGTTTAATGTCAGTAGCAATTTAATAAGTCTTGAAAAAGACTTAGTTCTCGAGTGATTTAAAAATGAATAAATATTTATATAAAAATATATAAATATATCGTTGTAAGTGTGTTAGTCGTCTCGAGTAGTCGTACATGTATAAAAAGTATATTTCTATGAAAATATCATATAACAAACTCGTATCATATATCGCGTCTCGTGTGATCTTTGTCAAAATATCCGTATATGCCGTTTAGGCGTATAAAATAAATATGAAAAGTTATATTTATTTTATAAAAGAATCGTCGTTGGAAGTTTGAAATAAATATATAAACTAGAGTAAATTGCCATTTTCGCCCCTGAGGTTTGGGCACATTTGCCATTTTAGTCCAAAATGACACTTTGGTACCATTTTGCCCCCCACGTTTGTAACTTTTTGCCATTTTCGTCCAAATGCCTAACCTAGTCACTTAATAACGTCAAATTGGGCATTTTTGAAATTTGTTAATGATAAGGGGGTAACTTGTAATGTTTACTCTTTAATTTATAATGTTTTTTTAATAAATTTTTTAATTTATATAGTGAATCAGTATTTTTTAATTTATAGAGTATCATCAGTACTCTCTCTCTCTCTATATATCTCTCTCTCTCATCTTTCTCTCTCTTCTCTCATCCACCATCACCACCACCACCACCATTCCCTACCACCTCTGCCACCAATCCCCACCACCTCCACAACCACCTTCATATCTCTTATTCTCTGTATACACATAAGCATTTCAATAACAGACATTTTGCAAAATACATCAAGAAAGTCTAACTGATCGATTCATATATCTGAACTCATCGTACATTCAAACAACAAAAAAGCAACTTGAATACCAGATTTACCTTTTTAGCAAAATAAGAATCACCCCATTTCTTATTCCCCCACGAACCCAAAACAGGTCCTTGGGCTTGAGCAGAAACTGACGGATTAACATCATCATCATCAGCATCATCCACAGGAGGTCTATCATTCTTGACAATACGGCGAATCAACATCAACAACCCGATCCAATGTTATCTTGTTCAATTGAAAATCGAAACCCTAACCACCCGTCACCGTTAAATTCACCAACTCTCTGGTTAAAAAACGATCTAGCTCTCAATCACGTCATCTGTACCGCCGTTCGTCACTCAACAACCACCAACCAACTCCACCAGCAACCGCCATTAGCATCATCTTCATCAGATCTGAGCGAAACCCTAGATTAGAAACATCCGGCTGCCGTAGTGAGAGAGAAAAACGGTGAGAAAGAGAGAGAGTGGTGGTGGTGGCCGACGACTCATCATCTGCCATTACCCTTCACGATCGCAGAAGAGAGAGAGAGAAGAGAGAGATGGGTCGGATTTATGATGGTTGTGTCGGAGTTGCAGGTTGTGTCGGATTTGTGATAGTTGTGCCGGATTTGTGATGGTTGTGCCGGATTTGTGATGGTTGTGCCGGAGAGATGGGCGGCGTTTGTTGAGAAGAGAGAGAGATGGGTCGGACTAGTGTAGTATGTATGTATGTGTTGTATGTATGTGCTGTGATATATCTATAACACAAAAATTGCAACTTACCCCCTTATATTTTAAAATTTTCAAAATTACCACATAACAAATATAAAGTAACTTGGTTAGCCATTTGGACGAAAATGGCAAAAAGTTACAAACGTGGGGGGCAAAATGGTACCAAAGTGTCATTTTGGACTAAAATGGCAAATGTGCCCAAACCTCAGGGGCGAAAATGGCAATTTACTCTATAAACTATATTTATTTTATAAACGAATACAAGTTGTTTGATGTTTGCAATAAATATAAAAGCTATATTTATTTGGCAAAAGAATCGTCGTGAAACAAATACATAAACTGTATTTATTTTTATAAAAGCATTCGTATTGTTTAATACTTGAAATAAATATACAAACTATATTTATTTTGTAAAAATGAATTCATGTTGTTCGACATTTGAAATACATATATAAAACAATATTTATTTTATAGAGCGAAGGCGTGTTCGGCGTTTGAAATAAATATAGTTTGTATATTTATTTCAAACCCCGAAATTATCAGAGCTGGCGTGACTGGACTGGTATCTTCATTGCACAGCGGAAGCAAATAAGCTAAAACTTCTAGAAACTGAACGCCTGCTAAGTACTCAAATCTCCAATGGTTCTCCTGTTCCAACCGTAATTTGAAAAGTAACCTGAGAAAGAAACATGCGAAAAATCTACATAAAGTTGAGCGAGTTCATAGTTTGTTTGTAAAAGATTTGAAATAAATCTTTTTGAATAACCGGTTTGTGAAATAATATTGAGAAAACGAATTTAGAAATCATTTTCTTGCCCAGTTATATGGAAACTTTGTATTTGTAGCGCATTATGTTCGTAAAACCATGTATTTGTAAACTCTCGTAAATGTCCGTATAACTGTCAATGCCCACCCTGACTTTGACTCCATGCCCGCATAATCCTATGCTTTGAATTTGAATAAAACCTTTAAAGTATGTCTTGTATGTATAAATGTCCCTGGTATGTAGCAATTAAGGAAAAAGAGATCACCAATGGGTTGCAAGGCCACTGGTATGTGTGAAGTGATGCAGGAAAACTCAAACCTAGCAAATTTGTACCGGGCCTCGGCTGTAAGACACAGTCACCACTATGGGTCACCCTGACCTCATGGGTGTGGGCTCGCTACACCCAAATAGATCTATCACTCATGTCCCTCGGTCATACGACGAGGATTAATGGCTTTAAGTGTTATACCCACCACTCACATGATCTAAGCGTCTAAACCCTCCTTAAGCTAATCATACCATGTATAAAAGCGTCTGTAATAATTGTAACATGTATTTTACCCCAGCCTCTAAGGCTGAACCTCCCCAGCCACTAAGGCTGAACCTCCCCAGCCACTAAGGCTAGCTCCCCAGTCTCTATATATTATCACCAGACGATCCATCCCTAGTCATGAAAATCATTCATATTTCGATAATACATTTTAGTTTTGTAAAAACCGGTATATCTAGTATAATCCATTCATAAACCATTTGAGTTCCTCGAAATCCATTCGTAATATGATTTAGAAATACGACTTTTCGTTCGTTCAAAAGCTTTGTATGTTCTTGCACAACGTGCTTTGTCTAAAAATATGCAGTCTTTGTTCATCGAGAACTTTGTGTGTTTTCTGCAAAACGTGCATGTCTTTCCACCCCGAAAACATTTATAAAAATGTAAAACCGTAAAAAGATGGGGGTTATGAACTCACATGAATTTCCATGTGCAAAGCTAGCTAATTACGACTTCGTGATGTCGTTTCCAAGATGAGACTCGCTAGCGTGCATTCTACAATATTCCTAACACGGAATATCTTATAAGTTTCTAAATAAACGCAGTAACTAAACTACGTGTCACCGAGCTCTACCGAATCGTTATCCGAACGATTCGACGGTAAGTTGTGAACTTAAATGAAAGGATTAAGTTATACGTGTTAAGTCTCGTTTAATGTCAGTAGCAATTCAATAAGTCTTGAAAAAGACTTAGTTCTCGAGAGATTTAAAAATGAATAAATATTTATATAAAAATATATAAATATATCGTTGTAAGTGTGTTAGCCGTCTCGAGTAGTCGTACATGTATAAAAAGAATATTTCTATGAAAATATCATATAACAAACTCGTATCATATATCGCGTCTCGTGTGATCATTGTCAAAATATCCGTATATTCCGTTTAGGCGTATAAAATAAACATGAAAAGTTATATTTATTTTATAAAAGAATCGTCGTTGGAAGTTTGAAATAAATATATAAACTATATTTATTTTATAAACGAATACAAGTCGTTTGATGTTAGCAATAAATATAAAAGCTATATTTATTTGGCAAAAGAATCGTCGTGAAACAAATACATAAACTGTATTTATTTTTATAAAAGCATTCGTATTGTTTAATACTTGAAATAAATATACAAACTATATTTATTTTGTAAAAATGAATTCATGTTGTTCGACATTTGAAATAAATATATAAAACTATATTTATTTTATAGAGCGAAGGCGTGTTTGGCGTTTGAAACAACATAAATAATTATATTTATTTTATAAAAGACTTGTCGGATTTTTGGAGTTTAAAATAAATATAAATACTATATTTATTTGTCGTAAATAATTTTCGAATCATTGTTTTCCTGCGTTGTAAAGTGTCGTAGAAGCAACTATGTATTTTAGGAAAGATAAGTAACATTCCGATTTGTTTTGTGTTATAATAAAACGTAATTATTTTACGGTTTTTCTCAAAAAACGAGCAGAGTTTCCTCTGTTTTTGGACGCCCCCGACAACACAGGTTGTCATTATTTTATCAAAATTCAACAATATTCAATCAATATATATACTTTTGTCTAATATATCAACATAAGTTATGATTTAACTGGTTCGAGCTCGTTATCACGTAATATAAATAAAAATAACAAAACAATCGCGCCGTTAATCTTTACCAAATCATCATGTCGAGACGCCGAACGTGTTGACCGAGTTGACCGGGTCAACTGAGTTGACCGGGTGTGACCAAGTTGACTCGGTTTGACCGAGTCAACCGAACCCGAGATCTGACCCGAACACCGAATCCTGCACCAAACCCGAACCGCACTGCTGTTGACTGATGACCCGAAATCTGACCCGGTTTGACTGAGCCGCTGACCCGTTGACTGAGTCGACTAGCTTTGACCGAGTCGACACGGGGTGCAAATCTGACCCGTGACTCCCGAGCCAACATCCGACCCGAACATTTTGTCTGTGAATAACCCGGAACCGAGCCGACACTACAACATCATCATCATCATCGGTTTATCAATATCAGCATCATCGTCATTATCATCAGGAAATAAGGATCTCCATCAAAATAAAAAAGGAACAGGGGACTTGAAAGCTTTACCGTATAACTTTGTCGAAAAATAAAGCACCACCGCCGTGGAACTGGTCACCGGAGTAAACCCGTCGGAGAACAGGCGACATCCACCGCCGCCACCACGGAAAATGGCATCCCTGCGTCTTCTCTCTCCTTTCTTTCTCCCTTCTCGGTCTCTCTCTCCTCGTCCCGGGCTCTCTCTCTCTCGGTTCGTAGTTGCTGCACCACCACCAGACGGTAGTGGTGGTGATCCGTTTTCTGGATCGAAAAAGGGGGGGGGGGGGGCTGGTAGGTTGATGTGTGAGTGGCCGGAGAAAGGGCACCCGGGGACCGGCCGGCTCTGCTCCGTTCGTCGGGTAAGGGGAACGAGAGAGAGGAGAGGGGATTGGGGTAATAGCTGTTGTTTTCTTTTGTGTGTGTATAAATAATATGCAGACAAAGAACTTTGAGAGACTGGGAGGTGATTTTATAGAGTTTTGGTGAGATCTAGAAGAGCTCTTGTAAGATTTTTGAGTAGATTTTGTAGGATTTATCAAAGATTTTATGTAGATCTTGAAGAGATTTTGGAAATATTTACAAGC
The DNA here is from genome assembly GCA_030545235.1 of Helianthus tuberosus. Taxonomy (NCBI): domain Eukaryota; kingdom Viridiplantae; phylum Streptophyta; class Magnoliopsida; order Asterales; family Asteraceae; genus Helianthus; species Helianthus tuberosus. The sequence continues at coordinate 17,703,998 of CM060412.1, read as the reverse complement.
AAATCTTGTAGTAAAAATCTAATATATTATGTGCAGGTTTAGGCTTGTGGGTTTTGGGCTTGGGTCCAGGGCCCACAAGCCCATCTCGTGTGTAAGTGACCCGTAATTTCTACGAGACCCGTTGTCAAAACCCGAACCCCGTTTAACGTCAAAAGATAAAATTTTTGTATTAAAATACATAAAATACTGTCGGTAGTCGTTGTTTGCATGCCCGTTCGTCGATTACGGTAATAATTACGAAAAATTGTATCGTTGCCGTCTTTAATCTGTTTTTCGATCCGGTTTCGACTGTAGTCACTAAAATTTTTATTACGGAGCTAAATATAGCGAAAAAATGTAAGGTCTGAAGGTGACAGGTGTGACAACTCGAAATTTAGAACCTTTCATGTATGCTTAAACGTGTGGCTAGATAACTTATGTGATTAATGACAAATGAACCTTTATGCGATTGTGTGCTATTTATGTGAACTTATATGGCTATGTTTGTGATCGTATGTATGCGAGTATGTCTAGGAACCGAAACAACAAGGACCCGACTCGAGACCATGTGGTCTCGAGTAAACATCACGCCACTCATGGGCCGGTTGGGCCACACATACACATTTAGCCTATTTCGAAACCCATTAGGGTGCACCACATGAAGCTAGTATATATGTTATGCACCTAGCTATCCTTGCCATTTTCTTGGACACACACACTCTCCACTCTCTCACACTAAAACCCTAAACACTAAACATCATACTTCTCCTCCTTCATCTCGGATCCAACCAACCGACCACCAAAGGGATTCTCGGGTTTTGCTTGTTCACACCAAACAAAGCTTCATCTTTCACCAGCTCACAACCGGTTAGTGTTTATGATGTTTGTTAGTGATTTTATGATGTTTGTTGTGTTAAATGATAGCATGAATGATAGAACTTAACTAGTGTGTGGTGTATGCTTGATAATGTTTGTGAACCGAATGTGTATTGTGTTTTGAGTTGATAATGATGTATGATAATCGGTTGAGCATGTTTGATAGTACACATTGATGTTCATGATACTTGTGGTTAATGATTCTTGTTATACATTTCGGATTGCATGCTCTTAGGTTACAAATCAAAATGTTTTGTTACAAGATAAGCTTGTTGTCTAGTTTAGGATTGATGATGCTTGTCCGAAAATGCAAGAACTTATGAACAAATGTTGAATGAAGATATGAATATCCGAATATGTGTTGAATGTGTTTTGAATAGTTGATGAACATGAAGAACTTGTTGAATATCATAAGAACATGGTTGAATATTTGAAATCTGATTTGTTTGATCCATTTTTAGTAAATTGCTAGACAAGAAACATGTTTAAGGATTTTGGTTGGATAGTACAAACTGCATGAAATCAGAATGTTAGTGGATAGTACACTGTTCCGAATCAGCTTATGTCCACTCGAAACCGCTGGTTGCGACTCGAAACCATTGCATGATGAGTCGAAACCGCCCAGTTGCGACATCGGTTGCGAGTCGCAAACACCTGGTTGCGACTCGGAACCACACATGATCAGCACGTAAACTTGGTGACTCGGAACTACGGTTGCGAGCCCAGTTGCGACTCGTAACCAAACCAGCACGGACCGAAACCACGATTGCGACTCAGGTTGCGAGTCGCAACGCCTAGTTGCGACTCGAGACTATACACGGATACACACTGTTGGGCTCGTTTAATTATGGGCTTAGTGTTTGGGCCGGACTCTTGGGCCTAGTGTACAGACCTGATATATTACTGTTGAATGTGAATATCGATGAACTGCCATGATTAAACGTGTAACCTGTACGTGCACTACTTGAATACGAACCTGATTGTATGATACAACTATGATAGGACGTGAGTAGCCTCAACGTTGCTTGTTTGACTTTTCTGTGTTTTCTACCGAGCAAACCAAGGTGAGTTCACACCCTCTACAAAGCATGGGATTCCCAGGGGTCGGGAATTGGGGTTAAGGAACTGGGTTCCTCGTCCTCCTTGGGTAGGACAGCAAAGGTTCAGGAATGTAATTCCTCGTCCTCATGGACAGATAACTCGTACTAGACCAAAAACTCTATCACGAAGTCCCTCATTTTTATATCGACTTAATCGCCGGGCCAATGGCGAGCGGGTCATTAGTTAGATAGCGCTATTTAGGTCTGACAAACCTCACACCGTGCCGCAGAGGACGGGCGTGAACTAATGGATCTGGGGCACGTCAATGATGATAGACATTGACAGTTTCAGGGCACATAAACATGACTACAGTCAGCAGTCGATATGGTAACGAGTCTAGTAGATACATGGGGTAGCCCCCACGGCCGAAATGCCAGATAACTAACACGGGGTAGCCCCCACGGCAGGATTGCCAGAGTAACCGGGAATAAACAAGTCACGTTTTCTAATTATGGGGTAACCCCCACGGCAGGATGCCAGCTAAAGGAAACTGTTTTCGAAACAACTTAAAACGAACACCCAACCGTGAACTCACTCAACTAGTTGTTGACTCGTTACTACATGCTTTGCAGGTCTTTAGGTTCTTGAGCTGGAGCTTGCATGGAGGAGGATCGTTGTGGGACACGGACGGCTGTGTGCCATGTTAAACTATGAAACAATTAAACTTATGCTTTGATTTAAGACTTATGCTTCCGCTTGCAACTTAACTATGTTTTGTTTGAACACCAATTATATTGGTTGGATATTTATAACTACTTACATGCTTGTTCAATATGATTGGTGGCTGGATCCTGGTCAGTCACGCCTCCAAGCGGTGGTACTCCGCAGGTGGATTTTGGGGGTGTGACAGATTGGTATCAGAGCCATTGGTTATAGAGAACTTGGTTTTTAATAAAGGGGAAATCGTTTTTGTTAAAACCAGACTATAACCTGTACAGTGCTCAACGGTCCACAACGATGCTTCACTCCACATGCAAGGCTCGACATTCTAGGTAATATAATCTGTGTATGTATTGCCTACTTGTTAGTTACATAGTACGTTGCTCATGGTATACTTGGTTAGTATAACTATTGTTGCTTGAACACGTGCGTGCTTGCTCTATTTTATCGTCATACTTTCGCGAACCCCTCTCACTCACGTTCTTCTTGGTATGAAGATCATGTCTGGACGCGTTAACATGACACAAGCCCAGTTGACGGCTCTGATCAACGAACGAGTTGCCGCAGCGCTTGCAGCTGCACACGCAGGAGGTATATCCTGCAGTCCGAACTCATTCTAGGATCTTTAGGATCCTACTCTCGTGAACCAACCTTTGTGTTAAACTCTGTCTTTTCTTTCACCTACGATAGGTCATCATGTTCAGCCACCCGTGTGCACTTTTAAGACTTTCATGGACTGCCGACCAACTACTTTTAGCGGCACTGAAGGAGCAGTAGGTCTCCTACACTGGTTTGAGAAGCTAGAATCTGTGTTCGAAATGTGTGAATGCCCTGAGGCGCGCAGGGTGAAATACGCTACTGGTACTCTCGAGGGTTTAGCCCTCACATGGTGGAACGCTCAAGTTCAGATGCTAGGGTTGGTTGCTGCCAACGCCACCCCATGGGAAAATTTTAAGGAAATGATCAAGGAAGAATACTGCAGCCGTGATGAGATTCACAAACTCGAGGTGGAGTTCTTCAACCTCAAGATGACGGGGTCGGAAATTGAAGCTTATGTGAAAAGGTCGAACGAACTGGCAATTCTGTGCCCTACTATGGTGGATCCTCCCATCAAACGCATCGAACTGTTTCTTCAGGGCTTAGTGCCGGAAATCCAAAGTCATGTGACTTCAGCGAACCTCGCTACCTACCAGCAAACCGTTCAGTTGGCTCACCGTCTCACGGATCAAGCGGTGGAGCAGAACAAGTTACCAAAACGCATTGGCGCTGCAACTACTACTGGTACCTCTAGTGACAACAAACGGAAATGGGATGGAACTTCAAGTAAGGGTTCGACTTCTTTTCAGACCCAGTCTCAGCAGAGAAAGACTGAGGACTACAAGAGCCCTAATCAGCAATCGTCTGGTGGTCAAAGTCATGGTGGATACAAAGGAAATCACCCCAAATGCAATCGCTGCAGCCTGCACCACAGCGGGCCATGCACCAGGGGCAACTGTCATCGGTGCAACAAGCCTGGTCACGCTGCAAAGGATTGCAGGAGCTTATACCCCGCCAATCAGAATCATCATCTAGCTCAACAGAACCAGCGCCAGCAACAGCAACAGGGTGATAACAAAGGGTGCTTTCAGTGTGGAGCTGAGGGCCACTTCAAGAGAGACTGTCCCCAACTGAACAGGAACCAGAACAACAACAACAACAATAACAACAATCAGGGGAATGGTAACAATGGGAACAACAACAACAATGGCGCCAGGGGGCGGATGTTTGTGATCGGCCAAGGTGAAGCAAGGAATGACCCCAATGTTGTGGCGGGTAAGTTCCTTCTCGACGACTTTTATGTTTCAGTTTTATTTGATTCGGGTGCCGATACTAGCTACGTGTCACTAGAAGTTAGTCGAATGCTTAAGCGTATTCCAACCCCTTTGAGCAACAAGCACACCGTAGAGCTAGCAAATGGTAAGAGTTTAGAAGCCACACACGTAGTCAAGGGTTGTAAACTTATTCTCGCCGACCAGACCTTCTCTATCGACCTCATTCCTATTGTCTTGGGTAGTTTCGACGTTGTCATTGGGATGGATTGGTTATCCCAACACCGCGCAGAGATTCTTTGCAACGAGAAGGTTGTCCGCATTCCAGGTTCCGGTAGCGAACCTCTCATGATTCATGGCGACAAGAGGAGTGCTGTTGAGAACGTCATTTCTCTCCTTAAGGCCCAAAAGTGCTTGCGAAAGGGCCACACCGCCATTTTGGCTCTTATTACTGACACCACGGAGAAAGAGAAGAAGATAGAAGATTTCCCAGTTGTACGCGATTATCCAGAGGTATTTCCTGAGGAATTACCTGGTCTTCCGCCTCATCGCCAAGTGGAGTTTCAGATCGAACTAGCTCCTGGAGCTGCGCCTATAGCTCGTGCACCTTATCGTTTAGCCCCATCAGAGTTGAAGGAACTCTCCACGCAACTACAAGAGCTCCTGGATAAGGGTTTTATTCGTCCTAGCTCATCGCCCTGGGGAGCTCCAGCGCTATTTGTGAAGAAGAAAGACGGTACTTTCAGAATGTGCATCGACTACCGAGAACTCAACAAGGTGACGGTGAAGAACCGTTATCCTCTGCCGCGTATCGACGACTTATTCGACCAGCTGCAAGGATCGAGCTACTATTCGAAGATCGATTTGAGATCGGGTTATCACCAGCTGAGAGTCCAGGAAGAGGACGTCTCCAAAACAGCTTTCAGAACCCGATACGGGCACTATGAGTTTTTGGTCATGCCTTTTGGGATGACAAACGCACCTGCGGTTTTCATGGACTTGATGAACCGAGTGTGCAAGCCTTACCTGGACAAGTTTGTTATAGTCTTCATCGACGACATCCTGATCTACTCTAAAAGTCGGGAAGAACACGAGCAGCATCTGCGACTTATTCTGGAACTCCTTCGAACAGAACATCTCTATGCAAAGTTCTCGAAGTGTGACTTCTGGCTTCGAGAAGTCCATTTCCTAGGCCACGTGGTAAACAAGGACGGGATTCACGTTGATCCATCCAAGGTAGACTCGATTAAGAACTGGCCTGCACCTCGTACACCAAAGGAAATTCGCCAATTCTTGGGTTTGGCGGGATACTACCGGAGATTCATAAAGGATTTTTCTAAGATTGCACAGCCCCTCACCTCACTAACGCAGAAGGGCGTTATTTATCGCTGGGGAAACGCACAGGAGTTGGCATTTCAGCACCTAAAGGATAGACTTTGTAGCGCACCTTTCCTTTCCTTGCCGGAAGGCACGGACGACTTTGTGGTCTACTGCGACGCATCGATTCAAGGTCTTGGTTGCGTGTTGATGCAACGAGATAAAGTTATAGCCTACGCCTCACGTCAACTCAAGGTTCATGAAAAGAACTACACTACGCACGATTTAGAGCTGGGAGCTGTTGTTTTTGCACTTAAGTTGTGGCGGCATTACCTGTATGGTACCAAGTGCGCGATCTACACCGACCACAGGAGCCTCGAGCATATCTTCAAGCAGAAGGAACTGAATATGCGGCAACGACGATGGGTCGAACTACTAAATGACTACGAGTGCTCAATCAGGTATCACCCGGGCAAGGCCAATGTTGTGGCTGACGCCCTTAGTCGGAAGGACACTGCGCCTAAGCGCGTGCGAGCTTTACAACTCACGATCCATTCTAGTCTGCCTTCCCAGATACGAGCAGCTCAGATAGAAGCACTGAAACCAGAAAACGTCAGGGCTGAAGCCCTACGCGGGTCAAGGCAACGATTAGAACAAAAGGAAGACGGTGCTTACTACGTAACGGGACGCATTTGGATCCCACTTTATGGCAACCTACGAGAGCTTGTGATGGATGAAGCACACAAGTCTCGCTACTCGGTACATCCTGGATCAGACAAAATGTATCACGACATCAGAACTACGTACTGGTGGCCTAGCATGAAGGCCCACATAGCAACCTACGTCAGTAAGTGTTTGACTTGTGCGAGAGTCAAGTCTGAATACCAGAAACCATCAGGCCTACTCCAACAACCAGAGATACCTCAATGGAAATGGGAGCAAATTTCCATGGATTTGTCACTGGCCTACCTAGATCCCAGTGCGGGAACGATACTATTTGGGTGATCGTGGATCGACTCACAAAGTCTGCACACTTCTTGGCTATCAAGGAGAAGGATAAGTTCTCCACTCTCGCAGAAATTTACCTCAAGGAAGTTGTGTCGAGGCACGGGGTGCCCACCTCCATTATCTCGGATCGAGATGCACGATTTACTTCAGAGCTGTGGCAAGCAATGCACAAATCATTCGGCTCACGATTAGACATGAGCACAGCGTACCATCCCCAGACGGACGGGCAGTCCGAGCGCACTATTCAAACCTTAGAAGACATGCTTCGTGCATGTGTAATCGACTTTGGCAACCGCTGGGAAAAGCATCTGCCACTTGTGGAATTCTCGTACAATAACAGCTACCACACCAGCATTGGAGCTGCTCCGTTTGAGGCATTGTACGGACGTAAATGCCGGTCTCCCCTTTGCTGGGCAGAGGTGGGAGAAAGTCAGATCACTGGTCCAGAATATGTGGTAGATACAACCGAGCAGATCGCTCAGATCCGAAAATGCATGACGGCCGCTCGCGAACGTCAGAAAGTTTACGCCGACATGGGCAGGAAACCGCTTGAGCTCCAGGTTGGGGAGCGGGTACTACTCAAAGTTTCACCCTGGAAGGGTGTGGTTCGTTTTGGTAAACGCGGTAAACTTAACCCACGATACGTTGGACCCTTCGAGGTCATTGAGAAAATAGGCAGGGTGGCCTACAGACTAAACTTACCAGCGGAACTCGGTGCAGTTCACAACGTTTTTCATGTGTCGAATCTGAAGAAGTGTCCATCAGATGAGACCCACATAGTTCCTTTGAAGGAACTCACGATCGACGAGCAGTTACGATTCGTCGAGGAACCAGTCGAGATCACGGACCGGGATGTTAAGGTCCTCAAGAGCACTAGGATACCTCTCGTTCGAGTTCGTTGGAACTCACGTCGCGGCCCAGAGTTCACCTGGGAGCGCGAAGATCAGATGAAACAAAAGTATCCCCAACTGTTCGCAAACAGTACACCCACTACTGAGGCCGAAGCTACGGAATTTCGGGACGAAATTCCAGATCAACGGGGGGTGGATGTGACACCCCAGGAAAACCAGGAAAACCATACAACTTAACTAGCTTCCTCAGTGAGTGCCTACCAAATTTCGGGACGAAATTTCTTTCAACTTGGGGATGATGTGACAACTCGAAATTTAGAACCTTTCATGTATGCTTAAACGTGTGGCTAGATAACTTATGTGATTAATGACAAATGAACCTTTATGCGATTGTGTGCTATTTATGTGAACTTATATGGCTATGTTTGTGATCGTATGTATGCGAGTATGTCTAGGAACCGAAACAACAAGGACCCGACTCGAGACCATGTGGTCTCGAGTAAACATCACGCCACTCATGGGCCGGTTGGGCCACACATACACATTTAGCCTATTTCGAAACCCATTAGGGTGCACCACATGAAGCTAGTATATATGTTATGCACCTAGCTATCCTTGCCATTTTCTTGGACACACACACTCTCCACTCTCTCACACTAAAACCCTAAACACTAAACATCATACTTCTCCTCCTTCATCTCGGATCCAACCAACCGACCACCAAAGGGATTCTCAGGTTTTGCTTGTTCACACCAAACAAAGCTTCATCTTTCACCAGCTCACAACCGGTTAGTGTTTATGATGTTTGTTAGTGATTTTATGATGTTTGTTGTGTTAAATGATAGCATGAATGATAGAACTTAACTAGTGTGTGGTGTATGCTTGATAATGTTTGTGAACCGAATGTGTATTGTGTTTTGAGTTGATAATGATGTATGATAATCGGTTGAGCATGTTTGATAGTACACATTGATGTTCATGATACTTGTGGTTAATGATTCTTGTTATACATTTCGGATTGCATGCTCTTAGGTTACAAATCAAAATGTTTTGTTACAAGATAAGCTTGTTGTCTAGTTTAGGATTGATGATGCTTGTCCGAAAATGCAAGAACTTATGAACAAATGTTGAATGAAGATATGAATATCCGAATATGTGTTGAATGTGTTTTGAATAGTTGATGAACATGAAGAACTTGTTGAATATCATAAGAACATGGTTGAATATTTGAAATCTGATTTGTTTGATCCATTTTTAGTAAATTGCTAGACAAGAAACATGTTTAAGGATTTTGGTTGGATAGTACAAACTGCATGAAATCAGAATGTTAGTGGATAGTACACTGTTCCGAATCAGCTTATGTCCACTCGAAACCGCTGGTTGCGACTCGAAACCATTGCATGATGAGTCGAAACCGCCCAGTTGCGACATCGGTTGCGAGTCGCAAACACCTGGTTGCGACTCGGAACCACACATGATCAGCACGTAAACTTGGTGACTCGGAACTACGGTTGCGAGCCCAGTTGCGACTCGTAACCAAACCAGCACGGACCGAAACCACGATTGCGACTCAGGTTGCGAGTCGCAACGCCTAGTTGCGACTCGAGACTATACACGGATACTCACTGTTGGGCTCGTTTAATTATGGGCTTAGTGTTTGGGCCGGACTCTTGGGCCTAGTGTACAGACCTGATATATTACTGTTGAATGTGAATATCGATGAACTGCCATGATTAAACGTGTAACCTGTACGTGCACTACTTGAATACGAACCTGATTGTATGATACAACTATGATAGGACGTGAGTAGCCTCAACGTTGCTTGTTTGACTTTTCTGTGTTTTCTACCGAGCAAACCAAGGTGAGTTCACACCCTCTACAAAGCATGGGATTCCCAGGGGTCGGGAATTGGGGTTAAGGAACTGGGTTCCTCGTCCTCCTTGGGTAGGACAGCAAAGGTTCAGGAATGTAATTCCTCGTCCTCATGGACAGATAACTCGTACTAGACCAAAAACTCTATCACGAAGTCCCTCATTTTTATATCGACTTAATCGCCGGGCCAATGGCGAGCGGGTCATTAGTTAGATAGCGCTATTTAGGTCTGACAAACCTCACACCGTGCCGCAGAGGACGGGCGTGAACTAATGGATCTGGGGCACGTCAATGATGATAGACATTGACAGTTTCAGGGCACATAAACATGACTACAGTCAGCAGTCGATATGGTAACGAGTCTAGTAGATACATGGGGTAGCCCCCACGGCCGAAATGCCAGATAACTAACACGGGGTAGCCCCCACGGCAGGATTGCCAGAGTAACCGGGAATAAACAAGTCACGTTTTCTAATTATGGGGTAACCCCCACGGCAGGATGCCAGCTAAAGGAAACTGTTTTCGAAACAACTTAAAACGAACACCCAACCGTGAACTCACTCAACTAGTTGTTGACTCGTTACTACATGCTTTGCAGGTCTTTAGGTTCTTGAGCTGGAGCTTGCATGGAGGAGGATCGTTGTGGGACACGGACGGCTGTGTGCCATGTTAAACTATGAAACAATTAAACTTATGCTTTGATTTAAGACTTATGCTTCCGCTTGCAACTTAACTATGTTTTGTTTGAACACCAATTATATTGGTTGGATATTTATAACTACTTACATGCTTGTTCAATATGATTGGTGGCTGGATCCTGGTCAGTCACGCCTCCAAGCGGTGGTACTCCGCAGGTGGATTTTGGGGGTGTGACAACAGGCGTCTCCGTCACTTCCGTTTTGTTGCCGATGCGTTTCCTGCTATCGCGTTTTTAGTTCACGTTGCTTTTGTGTCGTACGGAAGCCCAAATAAATTCACAAAATTTATTTCATAAAATATTCGTGTAACATTCATACTTGTCGGCGTTGTCCGTATTTTGTACGGTATCAGTTCGTTGTCGCGCAATATTCAGCAGATTCCCGTAAATCACCATACGCGCACTGTATAGTCGAATAAACGTTCCTGGGCACTCCAAAGGCCTAATTAAGTTAATTTGCGCTGTAAACACTATTTATTATCGCGTTAATCACCTGTTAATCACATAATTAAGAGTCGTAAATCACCGGTTGTCACAGATACATCTTATGTAGAGCTGCTTATCGTTTTCCATTTTAGGTTTAAAGAGTTTCGACAGACCACTGATGTACTATCATTTTCTCTTTTTCTCGCCAGGAAACTCATTTTTGTTTTTCTATTGTTTTTGGGTTTTTGAAATTTTTCGATGTTTTTGAATTTTTCAAATTTGGATTTACTCCCCCTAAAATGTAAAAACTATGGTAAATTAAAAACACAAAGATATTTACAAAAACGATTTTCCGATGTCGGTTTTACTCTTGCTTGACCTTAATGCCGTTTACCAATAATAAAAAGTCAAATCATGATTTGTCAAATGCTTTGGTAAAAAGGTCGGCACGTTGGTCATCGGTGTGGACCTTAACAATATCGATAAGGCTTTTATCAAAGCAATCACGTATGAAGTGATACTTAATTTCGATGTGTTTAGTCTTTGAATGCTGCACAGGATTTCTAGTGATCTGTAAGGCAGCAGAATTATCAACGAAAATAGGAGTAGTTAGGAATTTAAAACCGTAGTCGCGCTTTTGTTGTTGAATCCACAGGACTTGGGAGCAACAACTTGAGGCAGCAATGTATTCAGCTTCACAGGTTGATGTAGCGACACAAGTCTGCTTCTTGCACTGCCATGTGACTAAGCGATTTCCTAAAAACTGACATCCAGTCGTTATGGATTTGCCGTCGATTTTGCAGCCACCAAAATCAGAATCACTGAACGCGATCAAGTCGAAGCTATCATCCCTAGGGTACCATAGACCGGTGTCCGGGCATCCCTTCAAATAGCGAAAAATCCTTTTCACAGCTGCAAGATGTGAGGCCTTCGGGTTCACTTGATATCTGGCAAGCAGGCACGTTGGATACATTATGTCTGGTCTTGATGTTGTGAGGTACATAAGAGATCCGATCATTGCGTGGTAGTATGAGGGGTTAACAACTTCACCCTTCAAGTCTGGATGAATTCCGTGAGTTTGCTGAAGTGGGGTACCAATGGGCGATGTGTCGGACATCTGAAATCGGTTCAGGATGTCACTGACGTACTTAGTATGATGGATGAATATCTCAGACTTCGTTTGTTGCACTTGTAGGCCCAAAAAGAAGGTCATTTCCCCCATGGCGCTCATTTCGAATTTCTCCTACATAACACGCTCAAAGTTCCTACACAAAACATAGTTAGTAGAACCAAATATAATATCATCTACGTATACCTATACCAATAAAAGATCTCCATTCTGTTCTATGATGAAAAGAGTGCAATCGATAAGACCTCTACGAAATCCATTCTCCAGCAGATAATTAGATAAGGTTGCGTACCAAGCTCTCGGTGCTTGATGTAGACCGTAGAGAGCGTTGTTCAGCAACCAAACCCGATCAGGGTGAATAGGATCTTCAAAACCTGGAGGCAGTTCGACGTACACCTCTTCTTCAACTATACCATGTAAGAATGCACTTTTCACGTCCATCTGGTAGACCTTGAATCCTTTGAAGGAGTCAAAGGCTAGAAAGATCCTAATAGCTTCCAGACGTGCAACCGGTGCATAAACTTCATTGTAGTCGATCCCTTCAATCTGACGAAAACCTTGAACGACTAATCTTGCTTTGTTTCGAATGACAATCCCACGGTCATCCTTTTTGCACTTATACACCCAACGGGTACCAATCTTCTTGTAATCACCAGGTTTATCAACGAGTTTTCAGACACCTAGCTTTTGGAATTGCTGTAGTTCTTCCTGCATAGCTTCCACCCAAGAATTATCTTTCAAAGCTTCTTTCCAAGATTTTGGTTCTTCTTGTGAAACATAACACGCGAAGGACCAATCATTCTGCAAACCCGATTCTCGAATAGCTGCATACAAGCCCGCATTGTTATTGTTTCGCAACTGATTTCTTGTTTGTACGCCACTTTGTACATTTCCAATGATGTTTTGTTGAGGATGGGTATTGTGAATTCTTGTTTCTGGATTATCTGGAACTTGAATATTTGTACCCAGATTGTTGAAATTAAGATCAACAAACAAGTCAATACCCTGAACTGGCGAAGAGGATGATGCAGTAGCTTCAGCTGTTTTAGGGGCATCCACTGGAGGTGTAGCCTCTGAAGTACCATGAACAGCTTCTTGGTCCGCATCGAGAAATTCATCATCCTCTGAAGATTCGTTCAATTCGGTAGCATCATGAAAATCCTCATTGTCGAGAGCATTATTGTTAACTGAAGATGGTTCTTGATTGTTAACAATAATTGGATGAACCAACGGTGAATCTGTTGCGTTGTCACTCTCGAAAAACATCCTTGCCGCAACACTTTCTTCGACTTCTTGAATATTGATCGAATTGAAAAAGTCATCGTACTCAAACATCCATGGTTGACCTGGACATTTGACTGGCAATGTGTGCCGTTATACCCTGACCTCAGACCATTCCTCGACTCTTTTTGTCTCTAGATTCCAGACTCTTAAGTTCGGGGTGGCATGACCAAGAAAGTAACCTTCAATAGCTTTTGCCCCAAACTTTCCATTTAGATCGATCATTGTGCAAGGAGCTCCAAACGGTTCAAGAAATTGTAAATCTGGTTTCCGTTTGTGAAGAAGCTCAAAGCAGGTCTTGTTGTGTCTTTTTACTGTAAGGACTCGGTTCATTGTGTAACATGCATAGGCCACAGCTTCACTCCAGAATGGAATGGGCAACTGGGACTCTACCAACATAGTCCTAGCTGTTTTGATCAATGTACGGTTCTTAAGCTCAGCGAAGCCATTCTGTTGAGGAGTGTAACTCGCACTGAATTCATGAAGAATACCTTTGGATGTGCAAAACTCTGCCATTGCATGATTTTTAAATTAAGTTCCATTGTCGCTGCGTATCCGTATAACTTTCAAAGTATACAAATTCTCAATCGTTGTGATCAAGTTTTTGATAATTCCGAAAGTGTCACTCTTGTGTGCCATAAACGCTACCCAAGAAAATCTTGAATAATCATCAGTCACCACGAGGCAATACTGATCATTCCTGATGCTTTTATGCTTGACAGGACCGAATAAATCCACGTGCAAACGTTCAACTGGAACAGCCACCGTGTTGATTTTGTTTGTCAGGTGTCGCTTCTTACTTTTCTTTCCTTTTTGGCATGAAACACAAACGTCTTAAAGATGGAAATTTTTAAGAGGAACACCATTCACTAATTCATTTGACACCAAATGATTCATTTTTTTAAGTGAATGTGACCCATCCGTCTGTGCCAAGAGATTGAGTCTTTTTCAGTGGCTTTGGTAATAAAACAAGTTGCTTGTGCGGTCGTTGTGATTGCTTGCTTCATATCAAGGACATACAGATCATTTATCCTTGGAGCAGATAAGATAATCCATTCTTTAGGAATCTTGAAGCCGGGTTTCAGCACATAACATCCATTTGCATCAAAGTGCACTGAAAACTGCTTTTCACAGATTTCTGAAACGCTGAGAAGATTGTGATCAAGTTGTTGCACAAAGTTGAACTTATCAAAGCTTACAACCCCGTTGGATACCATTCCTTCCCCTGTAATATATCCACCTTTATCTCCAACAAAAGCAACATAACCTCCTCTAATAGATTTAGCGTCGTAGAGAAGCCTCATGTCGCCGGTCATGTGCCTGGATGCCCTACTATCAACAATCCAATGACTGCTGAAAGTTCTTCCTGGACCACCCTACAAATGTACTCACATGATTAGTTGGAGATGGGGACCCAAGCCTTTGTGGTCTTGGGTCTTCCATTTTCATCGACAAAGGTTATTTCAACTTCTCGATGGTTAGGAAATTGTGATGCTCCCCCTGAATTTGTAACCATTTTTGGTTTCCAAGTCTGTTGTGTTTTACCAGTTTGAATTTTTAAAATCTTAACTTCGTGATCATTAGAGGTGTTAGAAATTTTGGTTTAACTGAAACAGTTTGTTTGTGAAACACGTCGGTTTTAATTGCTTACTCAATTACCTTGACTTGTTGGCGTTTCTATTTCTTTTCCCTTTCTTTTACAAGACGGGGATCTTGTTTTGAAGAAACAGATCGCTTTCAGTAATTTTGTTCACAGGGATCATTAACTTTGGCTTTTAGTTTATGAAGATATGGACAATTTCGAATAATATGTCCAACTTTATCACACTTGAAACACGATCTTCGTTCTACAAACCCCGAAGTATCATGTGACTGTCTTGTTTTGAACTTTGTGATCCTGAGGTACTTGGTTTTGAACTGTTTTGTTCATTTCTTTTCAAAAATTTAACTTGATTGACATGATCTAAGTTAGATTTATTTGCAAAAGTTTCCCATTTATCTGTTCCCTTTGATTTTACAAAGTTCACCCTTTGATTCTTATTTTGGTTCTATTCCTTTCGACCTTGAGTCATTGATTTTCCTTTTGGTTTGGTGTTATTTTGCTGCTTTTTCACTGTTGGCAATCTTTGATTTCCATGTTGTTTTCGAACTTCAACTTTTGAAATCGAAGGGCACTGTGTTACCACAACGTGTGAACCCGAGTTTCCCAAAAACCTACTTGTCGAATCTTCAAAAACTTTACTTATTAAAGATTGATTAACATTTTTAATCGGAAAATCTTTCTCAGAATATATTTTATCATCACCAACAAGAGTGTACAACAAATTCACACTCTCAGACTCTTGTGAGGTAGTGGACGTGGACTCAACCAGAACAGTCTTAGCAGGTTTTGCGGGAGGATCACATAAAATATGATTCTCGAGAGGTATGTCCTCTTCTTTGATTACTGCATCAGACTGTGTTGAGTCAGTATCATCGGATTCATCATCTGAAGAATCAGCGTCCTCAACAACAACTGCAGGATCCTGATTTTGTTCAGCAGTTGACACACTTGTAACTGTTGACACATCCGAATCTGATGATACTTCCGTTTTGTATCCAAGTCCGGTTGCAAATTCCTCAATGTCTAAAGGAACAAATTGCTCAAAATAAGTTATATTCTCCTCATCAGGCATTGCATCATAATTGTGTCTAACAGGTGGTGGACATTTCTTATATCCAATGCACGTGACATCCCTTTTCTCTTTCTGTATGTCAATGATGTGATCCAGCACATACCTAGAATTTTAATAACTATCTAACTTAAGCTGGATCGCCTCACTTTCACACTTTACACAGGCTAACTCTTTTTGCATAACCTCGAGACGATTGATATAACAGTTTATGTCAGTTTGTTTTCTTGAAACCATTTTAGTTAGCTCGGTTTTATCTTCTCTTAAATTTTCAACCACCGTTTAAACTCTTTTTCATGGTTTTCATAAAACATGTTAGCCTCTGTGCATTTAGAAAGATCCACTATCAACTTTTGATTTTGGATATATGTCACGTCATACTTGCTTTGCAAATTATCATATTTGCTTTGCAAGTCCGATGATTTATCACCTAAATTAACACATTTATCACATTTATCATAAGTTGGATCATCGACACATACCTGGTTTGATGAACCGCCAACATTAGCCATAAAGGCTGAATGATTAGAAGAAGAAGAAGAAGAATAAACAGCTTCATTCACCAAGATTGATCTTCTATGATTTCCTGCTTCAGCTCCTCCCAACAATTCATCAATATCTGCATCGACTGTCACACTTGATGCTTCATCCAAATGATCATCGCCTGAAGTTGAGGATTCTTCATCTGAGCTTCTACTATAGCCAGAGCTGTCTTCATCTTCAGATGATTCTCCACCACTGGCGGAAGATTCTCCACCACTAGCGTGTTTCAGATCCTTGACAACCTCAGCGAAACAAGCTGTTCCATCCTGATCACCAATGCCTAATTGCATTGACCAGTCACAACCTTCATCGACTTGTACCACAAGAGCTTGATTGTTGTTTAATGGTCCTGCTTGATTGTTTACAGGTATCAAGGTGCACTCGTTATTCCTGTTTTGATTCTGATTCTACTGGTTGCCTTGATTTCTGAATGGATTTTGGTTCCCTTGCTGAGCTGGCTTTGTACATTCTCTCTTGAAGTGACCTATTTCACCACAATTAAAGCACTTGACTGATTGCTTATCAAACCCATACTTGGTGTCTTTCTTGCTTTCCAAGCTGGTTCTACCAGTCCTTTCCGTGAAGTCCTTAGCTCGCCTAACCGCACTAGCAAAAACCCATTTGATGTCCATCATATCCATTTCCTCCTTATCAATCTGCTGATAATCTTCTTGTGTCAGATTGATGTTTCCAATCTGACCTGCTATTAACCCACAATACGCGCTCACCAGTGTGTTTACTAGCTCCATATGATCCTTAGCTACTTCAACACTTACTTTCGAGAAACTTGACGTGTCTAGCCGTACTGTATTTGGATTAGATGGCTGACTAGCAGATGAAGTGCTTCCATAACAGGCTTGTTGTGCAACAGGTAGTGGATTTCCGTACATATCTCTTGCTCCAGTGGATTGATAGCTTTGCTTTGAGACTTCTGGTTGTGGATTTCCATACATGTCAGTATTTGAGAAAAAAGCCGTTTCAGTTGAGGAAACTGGTAGTGGATTTCCGTACATATCTCTTGATACAAAGGCCGTTTTGTCACACCCCCAAAATACCACATGCGGTAAACCCGCTAGGCGTGTGTCGTACCAGAATCTAGCCACCAATCACATTGAACTAACCAGAAGATGGTTAACAAAATTCTCATTCATTAAGTAAATCATTCATAAACATAATCCAAGTTAAACAGTGTCAGCGGAAGCAAATAGTAATTCGTTGTTTAAATGTTTCAAAACCCAATGTATATGAATTCAGTAAACAAGACATGCATATCCAAGCAATGCGACCCATGACCATTCCAGCCATCCAGATAGTAAGTTCCTCATCCAAAGCATCTAACGACCTGCGAGCATGCAACAAGTGTATCAGACAACGCTGGTGAGTTCATAGTTTTACGAAAACGTTAGTTACCAAATGTTTAGTTCAGTTCATTGATTACAATGTTGATAATAACTCGAATACAAGACGGCTCCAGATTTATTTTGCCCGTTCCCCAATGCTCCTATCAAAACATTGGGCATGACTGGGTCATTAGTTCACACACGTCCTCTCAGGTACGGGGTGAGGGTGCCAAACCTAGATAGCGCTACCAACTAATACCCCGTTACCTCTCAGGTAACAAACAGGATGGGACTTAAAGGTGATAGGATGAGTGTATTATCCAACATTCCAGATTTTACCCACAAGACGTATTCCTCTTAGGATTACCCATTTGATTTACCCAAAAACCTATCCCTCTCAGGGATACCAATGACTGTCCCAACCACCGGGACGCATGCTCAAGAGGAATGAACTCACCTTTGGTTTGCTCAGTATGTTAATTTACCCGTCCAAGTTGGTCAACCCAAGCCCTACCGTGGTTACCAATCAACATCAGTTACATAATCAAACAAGTCACGTATTTTGTACACAGTAAGCCACACATTTATACACAGTTTGCATCTAACACTAAGATCACAGTTAACATGTGGAACATACCGAATTATCGTACAAGTCTATAGCCCATGCACATGTCACTTAATCATTAAACAGTACGGTTATCATGCAACTACCGTATTTCATAAAAAAGCTACTCATCAATACATACATTCAACTGTCTACTGGTCCCATTTGCTTACCCCTACGGTGAAGTTTCATGGACGACGAAGAACATTCTTCGTCGAGGCCTTGTGTGACGAAGAATCACTAATATTCATCGGGGTTACTTATGACGAAACATCCATCCTTCGTCAAGTTTGGGTGTGACGAAGTACCACCTAGTTTCGTCGAACTCAGTTAATAAGAAACCACTTCTACGTCGCACCCTTATCAAATACAGATTATGGTTTATCTAAGTTAGGTCAACCAACACCTTTGGTAGCAGTTATGTGAAATCAAATTCATCAACAACAAATAAATCTAATGGATCATCATCCCTAAACATCCTAATCAGATCTTTGATACAAGGATTTCAATCATTAACATGCAACCCAGAATCATCTGTTACTACATGACTATTGGTTTCCATTACACATATAATTCTAACCGAACACTCATACGGCCGATGATCAATGGAGTATTATGTTCACAAGATCAAGACACTATCATGAATTAATCCTCATATTTATACCAAATCATTACAACAAAACGATCACCGTATCCCATCGTTGCAACCCATTAATTCTAAGAGCATACAAGTCTAACCACAAATCTTTAGGCAAGAGATCACAATATCAGATTTACAACATCAGTTTTAACTCTAGACAATTATCACCAAAGAACATAGATCATTCAATCAAGAACTTACTGACCGTGATACAGGGGTGTTTAGCCAAAACGAGATAGAAAGCTTCGAGATCCTATGGTTGCCGTCGCACAGAGATTGACAAGGGAGAGGAGACTCTAGGGTTTTTATGTTTACGTCTAGTGTTTACAAGGTTATACAATCACATAACATAAACAGTTGGGCCACGAAATAGATTAGGCCGAGGCCTGTTTCCGACGAAAAAACCTTCTTCGACTAAGAATCCCATTCTTCGTCGGGGTTGGTGATGGCGAAGAATCCCATTCTTCGTCGGGGTTGACTAGTGGCGAAGAACCTTTATCTAAACCCTAATTAACTATATTTATCACCACACATAAAACCATCAAACAAAACATATAAAACTATTAATTATGCATATAAACTACACTCGACACCACGTGAATAAAATTGTAAAACAGGATTATAAAATCAGTGATGTGTGTGGGAAAGACGTTGAAATCTTGGATTGTCACATCATCCCCAACTTGAAAGAAATTTAGTCCCGAACTTTGACAGGTAAATTTGACAGGGAATCCAAAACAGCAAGACGTTAACTCAGGATGACTGTGGATTTTCCGTGAGTACCACATCATCCCCAACTTGAAAGGGAATTTCGCCCCCAAATTCACCAGTTGCACCAGATTTAGATTGGTCAGTTAGGAATAAGTGTGGGTACTTGAGCTTCATCTGATCCTCGCGCTCCCATGTGAACTCCGGTCCACGACTTGAGTTCCAACGGACTCTGATGATCGGGATTCGACTATGCTTACGGGCCTTGACTTACCGATCCATAATTTCGATTGGTTCCTCGACGAACAACAATTTGTCGTCATTATTTAGTTCTCAAAGTGGTACCACAAGTGTTTCGTCGGACAAACACTTCTCTAATTGAGAAACATGGAAGACATCATGAACGTTACCCAACTCAGCAGGTAACTCGAGTTTGTAGGCCACTTTACCAATTCGCTCCATAATCTTGAATGGCCCTACATAACATGGATTAAGCTTGCCGCGCTTCCCAAAGCGCACCACACCCTTCCAAGGTGAGACTTTCAGCATAACACGGTCGCCTACAGCGAATTCCAAGGGTTTCCTACGCTTGTCAGCGTAGCTTTTCTGACGGTCGCGCGCCGCCGCCATACGGTTTCTGATCTGGACAATCTTTTCTGAAGTTTCGAGAACAAGTTCTGGGCCTGTGATCTGGCTGTCACCCACCTTAGCCCAACAAAGAGGAGAACGACATTTCCGGCCGTACAATGCTTCAAACGGAGCTGCCTGGATGCTAGTGAGGTAACTGTTGTTGTAGGAGAACTCGATCAGCGGCAAGTGTTTCTCCCAGCCGTTACCAAAATCGATGACACATGCTCGCAGCATGTCTTCAAGTGTTTGGATGGTTCGTTCGCTTTGGCCATCCGTCTGTGGGTGATAAGCAGTGCTCATGTCGAGGCGTGAGCCAAATGATTTATGCATAGATTGCCACAAATCAGATATGAAACGCGGACCACGATCATAGATAATAGAGGTTGGCACCCCGTGTCTAGAAACCACTTCCGTCAGATAAACAGCAGCAAGTTGAGAGAACTTATCCGTTTCCTTGATCGCAAGGAAGTGCGCAGATTTCGTGAGGCGGTCAACGATCACCCAGATGGTATCGTTTCCGTTTTGAGTTCTTGGCAAACCAGTGACGACATCCATAGCAATCTGCTCCCATTTCCGCATGGGTATTTCTAGTTGTTGAAGCAGGCCTGAGGGTTTCTGATACTCTACCTTGACTTTCGCACAAGTCAAACATTTACTCACATACGTTGCGATATTAGCTTTCATCTTCAGCCACCAATACAAGACCTTGAGGTCTTGATACATCTTATCCGAACCCAGGTGAACGGAGTATCGAGACTTGTGCGCTTCGTCCATCACAAGCTCCCTAAGATTTCCAAACAAAGGAACCCATATCTGTTCCATAAAATAATTTGTGCCGTCAGATCTTTCCACGAGTCGTTTCTCCATTCCCTGTAAATACTCCACTTTAATGTTTTCTTTCTTCAATGTTTCAACCTGAGCCGAACGAATCTGATCAGGCAGATTTGAATGAATAGTGAGCTGCAAGGCGCGGACACGTTTGGGTTTTGATTCCTTTCGACTAAGGGCATCAGCTACAACGTTTGCTTTGCCTGGGTGATACTTGATGGCACAATCGTAGTCGTTCAATAGTTCTACCTAGCCACGCTGTCGCATGTTCAATTCCTTCTGGTTGAAAATATGCTGGAGGCTCCTGTGATCGGTGTAGATAGTGCATTTGGTACCGTACAGATAATGCCTCCAAATCTTCAAGGCAAAAACCACAGCTCCCAGCTCCAAGTCGTGAGTTGTATAATTCTTCTCGTGCACCTTCAGTTGTCGAGAAGTATAGGCTATCAGCTTCTCGCGTTGCATCAACACGCAACCGAGACCCTGAATAGAAGCATCACAATATACCACGAAATCCTCGGTACCTTCAGGTAGAGACAAAATTGGTGCACTGCAGAGTTTCTGTTTCAAAAGCTGGAAAGCATCCTCCCGTTTTGTTCCCCAGGAATACACAACACCTTTCTGTGTTAAGAGGTTGAGCGATCTTCGAGAAGTCTTTAATAAATCTTCGATAGTACCTAGCAAGACCAAGAAATTGTCGTACATCCGAAGGATTCTTCGGTGCCGCCCAATTTCTGATAGCGTCAATCTTAGCGGGATCCACGTGTATCCCTGATTCATTAACATTGTGGCCAAGGAAGTGCACTTCTCGTATCCAGAAGTCACACTTTGAAAACTTCGTGTAGAGTTGCTCCTTCCTTAAGAACTCCAAAATAAGGCACAAGTGTCGCTCGTGGTCTTCCTTGCTCTTAGAGTAGATCAAGATGTCATCGATAAACACAATGACGAAGTCGTCAAGATACGGTTTGCACACACGGTTCATAAGGTCCATGAAAACCGCCGGTGCGTTTGTCAACCCGAAAGGCATAACCAAAAACTCATAATGGCCATACCGCGTTTGAAAAGATGTTTTTGGAACATCCTCCTCTCTGACTCTCACCTGATGGTAGCCCGATCTTAAGTCAATCTTCGAGTGGAAACTTGAACCTTGCAACTGGTCAAACAAGTTGTCGATACGTGGTAAAGAATAACGGTTCTTGACTGTTACCTTGTTGAGTTCTCGATAATCTATACACATACGAAAGGACCCATCTTTCTTCTTCAAAAACAAAACTGGGGCTCCCCAAGGCAAAGAACTAGGTCGGATAAAACCTCTATCCAACAGTTCTTGGAGTTGGTTTGACAGCCCTTGCAACTCTCCTGGTGCAAGACGATAAGGAGCACGGGTAATCGGGGCTGCTCCTGGTGTAAGGTCGATCTGAAATTCCACCTGACGGTGTGGAGGTAAACCAGGAAGCTCTTCAGGAAACACATTAGAAAACTCGCGAACAACTGGAAGGTCTTCAATCTTCCTTCCTTCAGGTTAAGTATCAGTAACAAGAGCTAGAATAGCAGGGTAGCCCTTTCGTAGACACTTATGGGCTTTCATGGCTGAAAAGATGCCGACCATTTCACCACTACGATGACCTTAAACCGACAAAGGTTCTCCATTAGGGAGAGGGATACGCACGACTTTCTCTTTAGAGAGAATTTTTGCTTGGTGCTTAGACAACCAATCCATGCCAACGACTACATCAAAGCTTCCAAGAGTAACGGGGAGTAGGTCAATGTCGAACACTTGGCCCATAAGATCAAGTTTACAACCAAAAAGAACATGTGAAGCTTCAATCGATTTACCATCCTGTTGGTGCACTTAGTGTCTGTTAACTTTGTCTTATACAAGTCTTTTGTCTAGATAGGTTGAATGAACATACAACAGGGTCGAAATTAGGATTAGATTGGATATTGTATAAGGATTTCGCTTGAAAGGAGAGATTGGACAGTTCAAGCGAAACCATGTCAATAGAGTTCGCTTGAACTGAACTCTAGCGAAACCCCATGGTTTGCCAATCTCAAGCGAAACCCTGTAGGTCTATATATAGGAGTTTGTGTTGTTCATTTGAAGCGATCATGTATGTGTGTGTGAGCGAAGGTGCTGCCGGATTTTTGTCAGAATACATTGTAAAAGCTCACAATCAGTAATAGAAAGAAAGTTAAAAGGATACAAGCTGTTTTGACTTCGTTTACGTTGATTCCGCCCTCGTATTTGAAGATGAACTGCCTTAACTGACTTTAGGGTCACCGACAACGATCCAACAAGTGGTATCAGAGCACAGGACGAGGAGTTCATACCATAGCAGCTTGATTCTACCGGATTTTCTACTTTCTACTCACTTCTTTTCATACTTTTCTGATTTGAACGAGTTCTAACGGTTGAAATGGACTGATTTTTACATATGTTGTGTAAAACATAGTTTTAACAAAGCCTACAAAGAATCAGATTAAAATTCGGATTAAAACTGGTAAAAAATGGACTAAAACAGCCTTTCACTTGAAAGTGTTCTTCATAGTTTCGCTTGAATATCATCGGTTTCGCTTGAAAGTTGCTGTTAATAACATCATTCGCTTGAAATTCTAACCATTTCGCTTGAAAAATATCAAGCGAACTACCTTAGTTGGTTTTCGCTTGAACTGTTGAACTTGTATCAGCCTTTTCGCTTGAAATCTCAAGCGAACTAGGGCATTTCGCTTGAACATTGATAATACAAGCTGTTTCGCTTGAACAACTTTCGCTTGAAATTGATATTGTTCAAAATCAAAATTTTTCTAAGTGTTTGATTGTTTTTCAGGTACGTTCAAGATGGATGATTTCAATCCGTTCTATGATGTTTTTGCATTTGCTGGAGATGGTGGAAATGATACATCATCGAGTAACATCAATGATAACACGCAAAATCCAAAGAAAAAGCTATCGGATGCATTGGAATTTGAAAGTGCTTTTGGAACTTACAACAAACCCCCGAAGTTGATGGCCATCGAAGATTATTGTCGGTGGGCAAAGAAATTTGAAGATTGGTTGATGGCCTTTGCTTTTCCCAGCTGGAAAAGTCTGAAAAATGGTTACAATAATGGAGGCAAAAGTGGCGAAACCTTAACAACACCTAATGAAATAGAATCGTTTGTTGCTGAGCAAAAATGTATTGCGTTGTTGTTTCAGTCCGTCAGAGAAGATATCATATCTTTGATCGAATATTCTAGTGCTACAGATCTCTGGAACAAATTGAAAAACAAATGTATAGGAAGCGAAGAAATTGTGAAAAACAAAAAGAAACTACTCAGAAAAGAGTTTGAATTGTTTGGATGTTTAAAGAATGAATCGGTTTGTAAAATGATTGAGAGGTTTGGGCATCTGAAGCTGGAATTGGCGAGACATAAAATTTCCTATTCTCGAGAAGAGCTAGTCGACAAACTGTTTGACGCACTGCCAGATGAGATGGATTGGCAATATTATGCTTTGATGCTAAAGAATACTATCAAGCCACCAGAAGCGTTGACAGTCGACTTGCTGATTGAAAGATTAGAAAGTCACGAGTTGGAATTAAAGAAGACGTACAAAGTCAATCACTCATCATACCAACAAAACTTGGATTTGTATTATCCAAAGAGCATGATGCCAAAGAATACATCTCCCAAGACTGCGTTTTCTGCTGAGAATGTTTCCACAACAAGCAAAGAAAGTCAAAGCAGTGGATATCACAGTGGGTCTTCATCAAATTCAAACCAGTCTGATGCAAAGAACTTATTTCAATGCAACATTGCTGTAGACTTAAAGAACGCTCAGAATTTCAGCGAGGAGTCGGCAAAGCAACAGATGGTTTTCTTAGCATCTGTGCTAGAATCTTATGAAAGTCTTGTAGCAGGGAAGATAGGCAACACCAATCTGACAAAAGAAGATTATGATCAGATTGATCTTGAGGAGATGGAGCTGATCGACATAAGGTGGTGTATGGCCAGTGCAGTTCTTAGAGCACAGCGTTTCATGGAGATAACAGGGAGGAAGTCAATTGGTGGACCATCTACCAAGTTGGGCTTTGATAAGTCTAAGGTGACGTGTTTCAAATGCAAACAGAAAGGTCACTTTAAGCGTGAATGTAGAAACGCGTATGCTGATGAATCTGAGAACCCGTTCAGAGAAGATTACTACAAGAAAGCGATTTATCATCAGAATAAATCGGAGCCACCAAGAATGAAACAGATTAAAGATAACAAAGAAAAATCTAGAGCTCTTGCGGTGATTCACGACGATGAAGGTTTCGACTGGAGCAAGTTGTTACCTGAGGAGGATGCGGTTGGATATGCATTCATGGAAAATTCTGAACCTAAACCTTGGAAAGATAACATAACTGAAGAACAGAAGTATAATTATAGAAGGATGTTAGCCACGAACAAATTGATCAGAATATCTGGTATTTTTTTTGAGGCAAAAAGAGCAAAGAGATGGGATTCAGACAGGGAGTGTTATCTTGACCCCTATGGAAACATTGCTGTGGATCATAACACTCTTGATGTGGAAACCATAATTCAAGAATATAAAATTGAAGATGATTATTGGCAGAAGAAATGGTGGGGAAGCGGAGAAGACGAAGAGAAAGAGAAGAAGGAGAAAGAAGAGATAGAGAAGTCAAAGAAAGTTGACACTGGGATCATTGACACGACACAGGAGTTGAATGCCGAAAACATGCGAAAGATGGCTGACAAGGTGCTGGCAGCTAAGGCAATTGAGGTAGATTCTAAATTCGATTCTGAGTCTAAAAGCCAAGTCAGTTCAAACGAGTCAACGACTGAGTCAGGTAAGAAGGTTAGTGGTGATGTTAACTGCAAAAATTGCATCAAAGAATGCAAGGTTTGTAGTACAAACACTTATCTCAAAGGTAAGAAGATTGAGGATCTGACTGCTAAAGTCAAAAATGTTGAGGATCAAATTCTTGATCGTGATAAATCGGTGAAAGCTTCAACTGAACGATTAAAAGAATTAACTAACAAAATTGAAACTGATAAAATTGATCAGGAAAGGGTTAGGAAAGAAAATGAGAGGTTAGTTCTTGAAAATCGTCATATCACTGAAAAATTTGAGAAGCTTAAAAGCACGATTAAAGATAATGATGATAGAAATGGTAAAACTTACAAAGAAAATTGTCAATTGCAATGTGTTTTGAGAATCAAAGAAGAATTAATAAACACACAATTGGATGAGATTGCTAAATTGAAACTTCAGTTTGAAGAAGCCAAGATTGAGAATGAACGGATCAATTTGAAATTGAACAGTTACAGCTCTGCAAGCTTTGTTTTGCAACACATCATTCCCAAACCCATTGGGAAAGACAAAGCAGGCGAAGATGTATATTGTGATGGAACTGGGGTAGTTTTCATCAAGTTCCACCATCAGTTCTTGAAAATTATTCGAAAAATCAATCTGGGTTGGTTAATCATGAGGAAGAAAATGAAGTGAAACTTCCTGATTCAATTGATGTTACATTTTCGTCATCATCATCTGATGATAGTGTTCAAACTGAGATTGTTAAAAGCACAGCTGAAAGTTTTTTGAATAGTGATTCAGCTGAAGATGATGAATGTTTCTTGAACAAATACATTCCGAAACAAAACTCCAAAAACAACTTAGGTGATGAATCGGGTCTTGTGATGTACAAGATGGCTGGATCTGATAAGTTGTATTCGGATTCTGAGTTTCCTCTGGAGAATGTAAATGTTTCAAAACTAACAAATGTGTTCAAGATGGTTGAAATTGATTTTTCTGAAGTAAAGAGTTTAACACAAACAAAAAGGCAAATGAATTTTGAGAAAGATAAAGCTTACTACAAGAAACCTGTAGTTCCACCACGTTTTTATAACAACAATCGAAACAATTGGTCGGGTGGATATCAGGGTGGTAAGAATTATCAAAGGAGAAATGTTCAAAACAAAAGGTTTGTTGAAAAGAGAGTGTTTGTGAACAGTTCAAGTTCACTTTCTGATGAGGAAAATGAAATCTTTTCAAAATCAAATGAACAGTTCTTTGAGAAGAGGGCCTCACAACCTCAGTCTGAAGGCACAAGTCGGGTAGTTGATACTCGTACATGTTTTAGATGTAACAAAGTTGGTCACATTGCAAGAAATTGCACCAACTCCAAGCCTAAGACTGAAGTTGTTGAGAATCGACAGAAGAAGGTTGATTCAAAAGGCAAAGTTCCAATGGTTGTTGAGAAAGTTTTGAAAAATGAGAAAACAAAAGTCAAAATTGAACTTGTTAAGAACTTGGTAACCAAAAATGACAAATTTTATAAACGGGTTGCATCATCTCAACAAACATGGAAGCCAAAAGTTGTTGATAAACCAAAGGTTTCAGAGTCAGAAAAACAATCGTCTTCTACCACACCGGTAAAGATGAATGTTCCTTTGGATTATTATGAAAAGTTGGAAAAACAATATTCTACTCCACCAGAGAAGAAGAATGTTCAAAAGAAAAATCAAACAACTGGTCAACTTAAGATAGATGAGTTTTTCTTATACAAAAAGGTTGAGGTTGGATCAAATGAAAGTTTGAAAATGAATGATAAAAATTTTCCGCCACTTTACACTGCTAAAACTCACATTAAAGTCATGTTACCCGAGTCAAAAGAGGCTTGGGTGGCATCAAAATCTCACTAAAGATTTTTGACTTGCCGGAGCTTCCTAGTTGGTGTTTGTGAAGCATGAATCGGCATCTTTATTGAATTGTTTGTGATATGTGCAGGATCTTTCGAGAGCTATTTCAAGATGGATTATGGATAGTGGAGCGTCTCGACATATGACAGGGAAAACTGCGTTGTTGTATGATGTTAGAAATATCAATGGTGGTTATGTGGGATTTGCAGGACATGAAGGTGGTAGAATTATTGGTGAAGGAACGTTATCCAATGGGATTGTTACGTTTGAAAGAGTTAACTACATTACTGAGCTGGAGAACAATCTGCTGAGTATATCGCAGATTTGTGACATTATGTATACCACTCACTTCATAGACAAAGAATGTTTGATCTTGAAACCAGGATTTGTTATCCCTGAAGAATGGATTATCATGCGGGCACCTAGAGTGAATGATTTATATGTGTTGGACATGAGTGTAGCGACTACAACAACAGGTCAGGCACATTGTTTTGTTTCCAGAGCAACAGAGAAAGAATCGAAGTTGTGGCACCGGAAGATGGGGCATATACATCTTAGAAAAATGAATCACTTGGTAGACAATGATTTGGTTCTTGGAGTTAATATCAAAGGTTTTCATCTGGAAGGGGAGTGCATTAGTTGCGTCAAAGGCAAGCAGAAGAAAAAGTCACACCCTAAAAAGCAAGTAAATTCAGTTTCCAGACCGTTAGAGAGACTACATATGGATCTGTTTGGTCCAGTAAACGTCAAGAGTATTACAGGGGATCTCTACTGTCTTGTGGTTACTGATGATTATTCCAGATTTTCATGGGTATCATTCTTTAAGTCGAAAGATGAAACGTTTGATAGTTTGATGGCGTTGTTCAGAAAGATTGAAAATTTGTACCAAAGGCGTATCAGAAGAATCAGAAGTGATAATGGTACTGAATTCAAGAACAATAAGATGGAAGAAT
This sequence comes from Helianthus tuberosus, assembly GCA_030545235.1. Taxonomy (NCBI): domain Eukaryota; kingdom Viridiplantae; phylum Streptophyta; class Magnoliopsida; order Asterales; family Asteraceae; genus Helianthus; species Helianthus tuberosus. The sequence goes on along the minus strand of CM060412.1, from coordinate 17,675,394 downwards.
ATTGTGATGAAAGAGGTATATTGCCTGATTTTAGTGCTCCGTACACTCCGCAGCAGAATGGAGTCGCAGAACGCAAAAACAGGACGCTAATCGAAACGGCTAGAACAATGCTTGCGGATTCAAAGCTACCGATAAATTTTTGGGCAGAAGCAGTTTCCGCCACATGCTATACGCTCAACAGTGTTCTCATAGTGAAGAAATTCAACAAAACATGCTTTGAGTTGATCAATAACCGCAAACCAAATCTGAAGTATCTTGAACCGTTCGGGTCACCCTGCACTGTTCTAGAGCCTTTTGGAAAGTTTGGTCCGAAGAGTATTGAAGGGATATTCATAGGTTATGCAAGTCCGTTATGACGTGTTTTCGTTCCAAGTCTGAAGCGGATTATTGAAGCTTCTAATGTTGAATGTCAAGGTTATACTATGCCACCGTAGAATCCTGGAGATTCATGGCGTTATCATTACGACAAGTTGTGGGATTCGTTTGACATGATGGAAGAACAAGAAGAAGAAGAAGAAGATTTCTTTGATGAGTTGGATATTTTGCGAGAGTATGTGTCATCGCTGGAAAGGTTCCCAGCTGAGTATTCAAGAAGACCGCAACGAGCATCAAATGATGATGAAGGAGGTCCAAGCAATGCTGGTGAATATAATGATGTCCAACAAAATGAAGTTGCTCAAGATAATCAGACGGCACAGAATGATAATCAAGAATCTGAGAACATGCCAGTATTTGATCGTGGTGATTCAGATTCTGAGGGGGAGCAAATTCAGATCTCAAGTCAAACAAACCCAATCAGTGAACAAGGTGCAAATCAGAATGTTACTAATCTGGAAGGTGATGTAGATGTTTCAGGTGAAGTAATGCCATGAACTCTTTCATATCATCCAGAGGAATTGATCATTGGAGAACTACAGACAGGCGTTCGCACTCGAAGACAGATTGATAAAGGGCTTACATGTTTTTATACAACAGTTGCTCCTTTGCAAACTGAATTCTCATTGAGTTATTTTATCTCGTAGGTTGAACCAAGAACTTACAAAGAGGCGCTTACTGAAGATTCTTGGGTCAATGCAATACAGGAGGAACTTAGCCAATTTGAAAAGTTGGGAGTATGGAAGTTAGTGGATTTACCTGATGGGCAGAGGAAGATAAACACCAAGTGGGTGTTTAAGTGCAAGAGAGACGATAGAGGAGTTGTGGTTCGTAACAAAGCTCGACTCGTTGTCCAGGGTTTCTGTCAGCAGGAGGGTATAGATTTCACTGAAGTGTATGCTCCAGTTGCTCGATTAGAAGCGATCAGAATCTTCCTAGCATTTGCATCTTGGAAAAACTTCAAAGTATATCAGTTAGATGTAAAATCGGCTTTTCTCTACAGGAAGGTAAAAGAGGAGGTTTATGTCGATCAGCCACCGGGCTTTACCGATCCACACCACAAAGACAAGGTCTACTTGGTAGACAAAGCACTGTATGGTTTACACCAGGCCTCGAGAGCTTGGTACGAGACATTGTCTCAACACCTACTAGCCAACAGCTTTATTCATGGAAAAGTGGATGCCACTCTCTTCACCAAAGAGGTCGACGGACATCTTCTGATTGTTCAGATTTATGTGGATGATATTATATTTGGGTCAACAAATGAGGATCTATGCAAAGATTTTGAACGAGTCATGAAGCAGAAATTCGAAATGTCATCGATGGGTGAGATGAAATTCTTTTTGGGATTGCAGGTTGATCAGCTACCCAAAGGAATTTTCATACATCAAACGAAGTACGTTCATGATATCTTAGAGAAATTCGGGATCTCAGGTTCTACTCCAGCAACCACCCCATTAGCAACGAATCATGGGATAAACCCTGATCTCACCGGAGAGAAGGTAGATGAAACGATGTATCGTTCCATGATCGGTTCGCTGATGTATTTGATAGCTTCAAGACCCGATATCATGTACCCAACCTGCCTCGCAGCAAGATTTCAATCTAACCCGAGAGCATCGCACATGATTATTGTGAAAAGGATATTACGCTACCTGAAAGGAACTCCATCATTGGGGTTGTGGTATCCAAGAGAAGGCGATTTCACGTTCGAAGGGTATTCCGATTCCGATTTCGGATGCTGCAAAGTTAATGCTAAATCAACAACAGCAGGGTGTCAGTTATTTGGATCACGATTGATTACTTGGCAATGCAAAAAGCAAACCTCTGTGGCTTTATCCACATGTGAAGCGGAGTATGTATCTGCTAGCAGCTGCTGCTCACAAATCTTGTGGATCCAGCAACAGATGCGCGACTACGGTTTGCAATTTCTAAACACCCCTATTTTTGTTGATAATGAGGCAGCGATTAACATTACTAAAAATCCTGTTCATCATGCTAAAACCAAACATATTGAGATTCGTCATCACTTCATTCGCGATTGTTTCGAGAAGAAGTTGATACGTATTGAGAAAATCCACACTGACGATCAAAAAGCTGATTTACATACCAAAGCATTTGACAAAACACGTTTTCAGTATTTGCTAAAACTGAACGGTATGAAGCTTTTATCGGTGTTGGAGGAGATCATTGGCGTTGATGAAGGAGACATTGTAGATGATGTTGAGAAGCAATCTGCAATGGTTTGTCAATTTTTTACCTGTTTTGGTATTTAGGGGGAGGTATAGGGTAAATATTTTCAGAAAATACAAAAACAATAAAAAATGACAAAAATACAAAAACATGAGATATTTTCAAAATCCAAAAACAATAGAAAACTAGAAAAGAGCTTGTGTAAAAAGGGAAAATGATAGTACATTGGCTTGACAGTCACGGTATGCTAAAGAAATGGAATGTTTAAAAGGTTAAACAGTCTCGCTGATGATGTGTCGATAGGTTTTTACACATTTAGTAGGTTTGTTCGGGATATAAATCTAAATTTTAATTGCTTATTTCGTGGGGAACACTACTTGGATATATAGGTAACCCCTGAAATCTTGTTTGAAAGATTCCTTTTTCTGATATACTAGGTTTTTATACTCAGTGATATCTTGGGTATTATTCTAGGACTTCTGCTGAATGGAAGTTCTGACCTAGTCCTTGAATAATACTTTCCGCAAATGCTTGAAACACAACATCACCCTCAGCATATATGATAAGACAATAAAATTGCTTAGCAATGCTGTTGTAAAAAAAGATCCTCTATAGGGGACACACCCAAAAGTTGAGTCATGATCTCTCTGCTGAATGGTAGTTCTGACCTGAGCTCTCATGATTCTTCATAATTTATTAACCCTTACAGATATCATTTGTGTTATAATTTCCTGTAAGACTAAATATTGGGATCTGGATACGGGAGTATATTCAAGAGGTGGGACACATGAATAAGTTTAAGTCTCTAAAACACTAAATCCGTATCCTGGACATATTGAAATTTGTGTAAGAATTTAAATGGATCAGTATATCGACAATCTACGCGAATTGTTTAATTCTGAGTATGTAATCACAGCTTAATGGTACTTGTGATTTGTTGAATAACTGATATGATTCCCTAACACGCTCATCAAAAATATGTTTGTAAATAGTTTACTTTTATTGCATTTTAGTTTTCTAGTATAGAAACTTTGTTAAAATCCAAAAAGATTTTACATTTCTGTTTTATTTTTGACAAACCAAAGTGGAGAGTTGATCTTCGGATTCGAATTCTGAAAGATAAAAGCAGATGCAGGAAGGTTTCTGGACTAGAGGATGAGTCGTGAGTTAAAACATGATAAGTTTGTGAAAATTGGAAAGTTAAAGCAAGTTTATTAACTTGAAACTTGTAAATTTTCATAGAATGATTGAACACGAAGTTAGTGTGATTTATCTTTGATCAACTAAGGTCATTAAATTGGACTTGGTAGATTAATTGAGTAATCAGGGTCATTAGTTTGGACCTGAATACTTAAGTGGATTTCAATTACTGAAGATTAAATGGTAAGTTTGGATTGAAATTGTTATTATCATATATCTTATATTTGGGTAGAGTTTATACAGGAATCTCCATGGTGATAAATTTCAAAGTTTGAATCAGAATTTGAGCCCTAGCTTATTGAGAGGGGGAGTCTGTGAAAGGGGGAGTCAGAATTCTGGATTAACAGTCAAAGTGGAGATTGAAGATTAAAGTTTGAAGATAAAGATTGAAGAGAGCTTTACAATGATTGGAGAATGATAAAGACAAAGACTTGAAGCCAAAGACTTCGTCAACATCCAAGGGGGAGTCTGTTGGTGCACTTAGTGTCTGTTAACTTTGTCTTATACAAGTCTTTTGTCTAGATAGGTTGAATGAACATACAACAGGGTCAAAATTAGGATTAGATTGGATATTGTATAAGGATTTCGCTTGAAAGGAGAGATTGGACAATTCAAGCGAAACCATGTCAATAGAGTTCGCTTGAACTGAACTCTAGCGAAACCCCATGGTTTGCCAATCTCAAGCGAAACCCTATAGGTCTATATATAGGAGTTTGTGTTGTTCATTTGAAGCGATCATGTATGTGTGTGTGAGCGAAGGTGCTGCCGGATTTTTGTCAGAATACATTGTAAAAGCTCACAATCAGTAATAGAAAGAAAGTTAAAAGGATACAAGCTGTTTTGACTTCGTTTACGTTGATTCCGCCCTCGTATTTGAAGATGAACTGCCTTAACTGACTTTAGGGTCACCGACAACGATCCAACACATCAGCTAATTCTACTACGTGCTTATTTACAAGAGGTGTGGGAGTCATCCCTAACTGACGACTGAACTCCAATGACACATAACTCCAATCGGCACCAGAGTCGAATAAAACAGAAGCAAATAGATCGTTCACAGAAAACGTACCGGTCACAACGTTGCCATTTGCGAGCTTCTCCAGCACCAATAGTAAACACTCTCCCACGCGCACTGTTTCCTCCATTGTTCCCATTGTTGTTATTTCCAGTGTTATTGTTGTTGTTGCCTGCATTCTAATTGAGCTGAGGGCAATCTCGTCTGAAATGACCCTCGTCTCCACACTGGAAGCACCCCTTACGATTCCCCTGATTCTGCTGAGGCTGCTGCCTCTCCTGTTGCTGTGGCTGCTGTTGCTGAGGGGGTTGCTGCTGCTGCTGCCTTGGGAGTGAGACCCTGCAGTCTCTAGCTATATGGCCCACCTTGTTTCACCTGTGACATACCCGGGTGCATGGCCCGCGATGGTGGAAGTTGCACTTGTTACACTTAGGCTGTTTTCCTGAATAAGAACCCTGATTCGAATTGCTGCTTTGATTTTGATTCACAGAAGATGACTGGCTGAAGCTACGGTTGATATTGTTGTCTGGTTTCTTCTGTGACTAATTCGAGTTGGACACCTTGTCCACACCATTCCACTTACGTTTGTTGTCAGTGGCAGGAGTAGTAGCTGCAGCAGTAGTGGAAACACGCGGAGGTAGCGAGCCACGCTCCACCTCCTGATCTGTGATCTTGTGAGCTAAGCGGATGATCTGAGCTAAGTTGTTGAGGTTCGCTGCAGTAACCAAGCCCTTAACCTGTGGGACTAATCCTTTGATATACAGTTCGATTCTTTGGTGTGGAGGTCGTGATAAGTTCGGGCACATATTAGCTAATTCATGAGACCTCTTCTTGTATGCCTCAATCTCAGACCCCACCATTTTTAAATCATAATACTCGTTCTCCAGTTTCTGCACTTCATCACCAGGACAGTACTCTTCACGCATCAGCTCCTTAAAATCGTCTCAAGTAGTCGCGTTTGCCATTTCAATACCCAGCATCTGAACTTGGGCAGTCCACCAAGTCAAGGCACCATCCTCGAGTGTGCCTGAAGCATACTTCACTCTGTCCCCAGCAGGACAGTTACATATCACGAACACAGATTCTGCCTTCTCAAACCAATGCAGTAGCCCCACAGCCCCTTCAGTCCCACTGAACGTCTGTGGCCTACAATCCATGAACGTCTTAAACGTGTAAGCAGGCAGATTGTTTTGATTCTGATTTGCTTGCTGATCTAAGGACGAAAGAAATTACAGCATACGGGTAAGAGTTGTGTATGCGACTCAAGAATAAAGAGTAATTGGCACATATCATACCAGCTTGATAGGCTGCCAAAGCCTCAGCCACAGGGGTGTTAATCAAATTTGTCAAATCAGCCTGAGTCATCGCAATGTAACCGCGTCCATGACCTCGTCCGCTCATGATTCTATATGAGAAAAGGGAAAAGGGAAAAGGTTAAGAGTCAAGGTAAGGGGGAAGTCAAACCTCACGATGACTTCTACAGACTACTAAGTTTACATCAGACAACAGAGCGGAACCTCTTTCACACTCGTTAGGCCTCACTGGGACTCACATCCACCCCACGTTATTATTATATGTTCACCCATGATAATTATGCGATTTGCATGTTTATCTCAGCTCCTCCCAACTTATGCTAAAAGATTCCTCAAGTTCGAGTAGCAAGTAAAAAACATCACAACATAAACCACGAAAATCTAACGGGATACCGCACTGTGACTCTATCAATCACATGACTTAGGTAAATACACATGAATTCAGTCTGAAATGCTAAGTGTATGCAATCGCATGCAACATCGTACATAAGTGTATACTAGATATACTATGCAATAAGTAAACGAGAGACGAACCTTGCAATCTGGAGCTGAGTGTCATGGTCGATTTTGAAGCTGTTCGGTTATAGTCTTGTTTTATAAAAAAAGTTTTAAAACATAGTTCACTATAACCAGTGGCTCTGATACCAAACTGTCACACGCCCAAAATACCACATGCGGTAACCCCGCTAGGCGTGTGACGTACCAGAATCTAGCCACCAATCACATTGAACTAACCATAAGATGTTTAACAAAATTCTCATTCATTAAGTAAATCATTCATAAACATAATCCAAGTTAAATAGTGTCAGCGGAAGCAAATAGTAATTCCTTGTTTAAATGTTTCAAAACCCAATGTATATGAATTCAGTAAACAAGAGATGCATATCCAAGCAATGCGACCCATGACCACTCCAGCCATCCCGATAGCAAGTTCCTCATCCAAAGCATCTAACGACCTGCGAGCATGCAACAAGTGTATCAGACAATGCTGGTGAGTTCATAGTTTTATGAAAACATGAGTTACCAAATGTTTAGTTCAGTTCATTGATTACAATGTTGATAATAACTCGAATACAAGACGGCTCCAGATTTATTTTGCCCATTCCCCAATGCTCCTATCAAAGCATTGGGCATGACTGGGTCATTAGTTCACACCCGTCCTATCAGGTACGGAGTGAGGGTGCCAAACCTAGATAGCGCTACCAACTAATACCCCGTTACCTCTAAGGTAACAAACAGGATGGGACTTAAAGGTGATAGGATGAGTGTATTATCCAACATTCCAGATTTTACCCACAAGACGTATTCCTCTCAGGAATACCCATTTGATTTACCCAAAAACCTATCCCTCTCAGGGAAACCCAATGACTGTCCAACCACCGGGACGCATGCTCAAGAGGAATGAACTCACCTTTGGTTTGCTCGGTATGTTAATTTACCTGTCCAAGTTGGTCAACCCAAGCCCTACCGTGGTTACCAATCAACATCAGTTACATAATCAAACAAGTCACGTATTTTGTACACAGTAAGCAACGCATTTGTACACAGTTTGCATCTAACACTAAGATCACAGTTAACATGTGGCACATACCGAATTATCGTACAAGTCTACAGCCCATGCACATGTCACTAAATCATTAAATAGTACGGTTATCATGCAACTACCGTATTTCATAAACAAGCTACTCATCAATACATACATTGAACTGTCTACTGGTCCCATTTGCTTACCCCTACGACGAAGTTTCATGGACGACGAAGAACATTCTTCGTCGAGACCTTGTGTGACGAAGAATCACTAATATTCGTTGGGGTTACTTATGACGAAACATCCATCCTTTGTCAAGTTTGGGTGTGACGAAGTACCACCTAGTTTCGTCGAACTCAGTTAACAAGAAACCACTTCTACGTCGCACCCTTATCAAATACAGATTATGGTTTATCTAAGTTAGGTCAACCAACACCTTTGGTAGCAGTTATGTGAAATCAAATTCATCAACAACAAATAAATCTAATTGATCATCATCCCAAAACATCCTAATCAGATCTTTGATACAAGGATTTCAATCATTAACATGCAACCCAGAACCATCTGTTACTACATGACTATTGGTTTCCATTACACATATAATTCTAACCGAACACTCATACGGCCGATGATCAATGGAGTATTATGTTCACAAGATCAAGACACTATCATGAATTAATCCTTACATTCATACCAAATAATTACAACAAAACGATCACCGTATCCTATCGTTGCAACCCATTAATTCTAAGAACATACAAGTCTAACCACAAATCTTTAGGCAAGAGATCACAATATCAGATTTACAACATCAGTTTTAACTCTAGACAATTATCACCAAAGAACATAGATTATTCAATCAAGAACTTACTGACCGTGATACAGGGGTGTTTAGCCAAAACGAGATAGAAAGCTTCGAGATCCTATGGTTGCCGTCGCACAGAGATTGACAAGGGAGAGGAGACTCTAGGGTTTTTATGTTTACGTCTAGCGGTTACAAAGGTTATACAATCACATAACATAAACGGTTGGGCCACGAAATAGATTGGGCCGAGGCCCGTTTCCGACGAAAAAACCTTCTTCGACGAAGAATCCCATTCTTCGTCGGGGTTGGTGATGGCGAAGAATCCCATTCTTCATCGGGGTTGACTAGTGGCGAAGAACCTTTATCTAAACCCTAATTAACTATATATATCACCACACATAAAACCATCAAACATAACACATAAAACTATTAATTATGCACATAAACTACAGTCGACACCACGTGAATCAAATTGTAAAACAGGATTATAAAATCAGTGATGTGTATGGGAAAGACCTTGAAATATCGGATTGTCACACGTTTGAAGCTGAGCATGTGGAGAAGGTCTTGCAGCCGTGCTAGAACCTCCACAGTTTCCATAATACATATCAGGATTCTGTTGCACTGGAATCCTTTTGGCCTTCCTGATTTCTTCTTGATCTTTGTTCTCCAAGAGCTGAACAAAATCATTGATGTTTGTCGCAGCCAAAGTGCCATTGTATTTCAAGATTTCCAAGAAACCATTCCATTGAGCTGGTAATGCGTCGGTAAACTTGATGACAACTTCTTCTGGAGTCACTACTACCCCAAAGTTACTTAACTCAGTCAACAAGTGATAAAATCAACTTGTCAAGTCTCCCAAAGATTCCCTTTCCATACATGTGAAGCCATCAAACTCCTTCTTGAGTAGATCATGTCGCAATTTGCGTGACGCTTCATTTCCTAGACCTCTCGTCTTCAATGCATCCCATAAACGCTTTGTCGTCTTGAAGCTGACAAACTGATGATATATATCCTTACTCAACGCTTGAGTTAGAATAGAAAATGCTTTCTTTTCTAAATCATATGCCTTTTTCTCGTCTACCGTAAGATTTGCAAATGTCGTGGCAGTTGAAGCAGCAACATCAAGAGCTTGATCGAAATCTGTAGTAAAACATAACCACAATTCCGTGTTTTGCCCAAGAATATACGTATGGAATCTGTCTTCCTATCCAGGATATTCATTCATGTGCATTAGCTTCGGTGGACGATTAATGCTTCCAGTTTCACTTTCGCTTAAAAGTATACTTTGAATACTTTGATTTTGATTGGAAACGAATGCCCATTGACTTGTCGAAATTGATTCGCTTAAGATGGAACTGAAGAAGATGCGGGTGCGGGAGATTCAGCCCATGATGGCGATAAACCCTTGCTCGAATACTTGCTCTCCGTATTGGATGGAATACCCCACCAATCTGAACTCATTTTGGATATATGATAGTGAATACCTGCTTAAACCACTTGAAACAAACCGTTAAGACAATTTTTGAAAGCTTATGTTAACAATTTAAAGAGAGACCCTACGAAGACTATGATTCTTAGTCAAAAACCAACTGGACGAAGATTGATTCTTCGTTGAAGACCACGATTGATGAAGATTAGGAAGGTTCGTCCAAGGTACACGCGACAAAGGATGGAAGATTCGTCTAAAACAGCGTTGACGAAGACTAATAGTTGGTCAAAGACAGATTTGACGAAGGATTGGGAGTTCGTCGCTGACAATCTTCGTTGACAAAGTGACAGACAGTTAAGATATTTTTCAAAATAAAACAAATCTTATCTCTTCTGACACACAGAAGGTTGGTAAACCAACTTTCAAACACACCTTACCTTTAAACCACTAAATTCAAACATGAATCATTTTTAAAGACAAGTTTTTCAAACAATTATATAATAATAACAACAATAATTCATCAAAACATAAAAAACCAGAATTCTTTCAAGAATATGAAGAACACTTTGAAGAACACAATGAACTTCCGATGAGTTTATGAATTTACCGGCCACCGAAAAAGTTTCCGAACACAAATTTTTGCACAAAAGTTTAATAAAAACCAATTTTTAACATGTATACATGTGTTTTAACAATGGTTTTTGTAAAAACTAATAGCAAAACACCTAGATTTTCAAGATTCTAACCTGTTTTTCCAGAAAATCCGAACTTCAAACACAAGAAAGACATATGAAAATCTATCAAAACACAAGAAAACGACTCAGTTTTCACAAGGAAAAGAGCCAAGGCTCTGATACCACTTGTAGGTCCACTAGCGGAGGATCTAGTAGCCTAATCCTTGTGATACGAACAAACCCAGTTGTGCGGAATCCAACCGGGTAAGGAAAACGAGCAAAGAACACGAATACGACACAAGATTCAACGTTAAAAAGCTCAATGTATTACTTATTAGAAAGTTTGTTTACAAAGGTTAAGCTAGAAAAAGGTCTCAAACTTTCTCAGTTCTCTCTCTAAGTACTCTCGTATCTACTCTCTAACTTCTGTTCAGCAAGCTGTTTAAAAAGGTGAAGCATAACAGCACCTCTACGAACCTTAGACAGGTCCAATGAACTATCATCAGGTCGACGAACCATCAAGTCTTCATCCATCTTAACTCTTCGCCATGCAAGGAGAGTGACGAACCCTTTAAGGGTTCGTCGCCAAGAGGTCTTCGTCATGTATAAGTCTTCATCGCAAGCATGATGGACGAACATTGGAGACTTCGTCACATGTAGACTTCGCCGGAGAGGAGACTTCGTTGCATTAGGAGTGTTCGTCGACAAGAGGAGTTCGTCCACATTATATCCCAACAAACCTTCATAATATTCGTGGGAGGCTGCACCATGTAGGTTAACTTGCAGCACCTTGAACAAACAGTAGCAACAACAACACACTGATCAGAAACAAAAACAAATAGAGACATGTACGATCCACAAAGTGTATCAACACATACTACACGGATATCGAGTTTCGGTATTCATCTCATAACGATTTCGAACCGAGCGAGTCGCATCCACAAAGTGTATCAACACATACTACTGGTCAGCTCGGCTAAAGTTAATGAATGTCATTCGTGTCATGGATAACGCACCAAAAAGTTGCCCACATTATTAAAAGCATAGTGTTTTATATAAACCATAGACGTTGTTTTGAAAAGTTAAAAACGGTTTAGCACATATGAATCACGCCAAAACATTAGAAAACGTAAAAGAGAGGAGCTATGTACTCACTTGGGATTGCGTGTATTTCTTTTGCAAACAAAGCTCAAGTGTTCAAGTGGTTCCTGATGTTAACAAAAATTCCCCGATCCGCCCAGATGAGACTCTGGGGGATTATTACTATAGAAATTATTCGGAGAAAGATGCTTCTGACATCTATGCCCCTGTTTGGAATCTGAAGAAGGGTGACACTTTCTCGGATTGGCGTGTGTGCCGGGACTGGCTGCAGGGAATATTTCCGCCAGGGGAAATCAAATTTCAAGAAAGCCGGTCTCATGAGCAAACTTATCATACTTACATTGAGGAAGCTGCTTCTCATGCATCGACCACTCATCGTATAGAGTGTGAATGGCATAGTATGCACAAGGAGTGGGATGCTCTTAAGGTGTCGAAGAAGAAAGTTGCTGCGGATGAAACCCGGATTGCCCAGTTGAAAGCTAAGTTGAAAGCTGATCAGGCCAAGTTTGAAGCTGATCGGAAAACTGAAGAATGGTCCGTTGCGGGCTGGAAAAGAAAAGCGGAGGCTGAGGCTGCTCTTCTTTCCGAGGAGCGCAAGAACTGGAAGAAAATTTGTGAAAAAGATGACTCCGAAATGATGAATCTCCACGCTGTTATTAATAATCTCAAAGTTGAGGTTGAGAAGTTGAAAAAACAGGACGCGGAGATTGAGAAGTTGAAGCAAGAGAAAGCTGATGCTGAAGCTGCGCGCGATGAGGCGTGTTTACACAGGGAGCGGAGTAAACAGCGAGAGGTACAAGCTTACGCTACTCTTGCTCTTAGAGATAAAGAGTTAGAAGAACTCACTGCTTTGCTTTCTGATCAGGAACAACTCAAGAATGATCTGGAACTTGCGCGTTCCGAGAAAATCGAGACCTCTTGCCGTCTGACTGAGACTGAAGAAAAATTGGAAGCTTCTAAAACGGCGCGGGCTACAATAAAGAGTGAATTAGAACCTTTGAAGAGCGATATGCTGTGGTTGAAAGAGCGTGGGATTGCTTGTGTAAGTTGTTTTCTGCTTGTTACTTTGCAGAAATGCCTTGTGCGTCTCTTCTTATTTATTTTTCTTGTTTTTGTAGGTTGCTGAATCAGTGTTGAATTCTGAAGAGCTAGATAAGACTGTTGCTCGTTTAACTGTTGCTGCGCGAAGCGACGGGTATGCTCAGGGATACGCAGAATGCTCACACCATGTATCTAATGCCTTGAAGATTGATTGGGATACCAGTAAAGCTGCTACTCATGGTGTTAATACTGGTGCCGCCCTTGCAGCGTTAAAAACAGAATTCAACAACTTGCAGCTTCCTGTCATGGATCTTATAAATGTTGCGTTGCAATCAGAAGATCACGTGGCGCAGTTAAAGGAAATCTTTCCAGATGAGGACGAAGATTGCACATAGGTTTCTGTTGTAATTGTTTTGAACAATTGGTTTTCTGGGATGTGTATCCCTTTTTTGTTAATGCGCTGCCGCGCAAGTAACATGTATTAAAACACTGTCGTGTTTGATAATTTATTGAAGGCGTGTTAGTGCGCCATTGTGTATATTTTAGTTTACAATATCTTGCATGGGTACAATTACTTTGATCAGGTAAGGCGAATAAAGGTGGTATGAAGCTCATGTGTGAACGTATGGTCTTGTGTAATCACTAACCGTTCATGAGGCTTGCTTTGTATTTACCATAGTGTTTTTGCGCTTACCAAAAGAAATTGCATGCACTTTGTAAAAAAAAACACAAGAATAATAAAAACTTTGTTGTTTATTTCGGGATAAGGCGCAGAGGCCGTTACAAAGTCTATTAAAAATAAATACATGTTTCTTAACTTACTCTATCCTCCGCTTTTTAGATAACTGTAGAGTGCTTCGTACTGCAGAGAGGTCATAGAGTTTCTGCTCAGTTTTTCTCTTTCTTGCTCGGGCCTTCATCGCCTCGAGTTATTTGCTTAATTTCCTTGCGCACGTTTTGTAGTAGGTGAGTGAGCTCACCACTTTTTAGGGCCTTTTCTATCTCTGTGCGCAAAGAGATGCAATTGTTGGTGGTATGACCGCTCTCCTTGTGGTATTCACAATATTGGGCAGGGTCTTGTCCACACTTGTTCTTCATGGGTATTGGAGGTTTGAACTGATAATCTTCGGTGCTCAAGACTTCCGCAAGGGTTTTGGTTAGGGAGTCCATTGTCTCTCCCTGTTCTCTTATTTGGCTTCCCTCTACGCGGTCAGTTTGTTGATTGTGGTTCAAGCATTCTCGGATGAATAATTTCCTGAGCTGGAATCACGCCAACCTTTCTTTAATCTTTTCCCGCTACCCGAGCCTAAATCCGAAGGTCGATTGTGTGGTGGCGGAGGCCTGTTGGTAGTGAGATTCTTTTCTGTTTGAGCGTAAACCTTTGCCGCTGCCATCACCTTTTCCCAGCTCTTCGGGAGTCCTTCTGTTCCAGACAGGACTTTTGTCATATCGTCGCACCTGACTGCATATTTGAATTGGGCGCGAATCAGCTATTCATGGACGCCTCCAATCTCCAATACCTCTTTGTTATATCGGGTGATAAAGTCTTCCAGACTTTCGTCATCATGACGCCAAATATTCATCACATCAGATGTGTCGCGGATAGATCGCCGTTGTTGGCTGAAATGGGTCAGAAATTTTTCGCGTAAATCTCTCCATGACGTGATTTCTCCAATGGGTAGGTTATCGAACCATATTCCTGCAGCGCCAGTTAAGGTCTGTACGAAAAAGTGGCACCATAATGGTAGAGTCCAGCCCCCAACCAGCCCTGCACTTGTAAAGACTCTTAAATGATCGTCCGGGTCTGTCAGCCCGTTGAATTTACCCACATTAGACGGTAGCTTTGCTTTTTCTAGCGGAGCTAGAGCTATTTCCATGATGAATTTGGAATTCTCCGCTGCTTCCGCAGGGAAGTAAATCAAATCGTAATTGTGCTCAGCCTCAGGGTTGTAAACCGCACGAGGTCTGCACTTGTTGTAATTTGGCTGCAATCGGCTAAACACGCTGGTATTCCCACTTTCACGGTAAGTTGAATCATATTCACTGGTGTGAGTGTTCTGTTGAGGACCCAACCTAGTGTGAACGGATTGTCTCCGGTGAGGGTGTGACTCGTCTCGATGCTCTCTTTGATGACTTTCTGGCTTGGTATACTCTTATCTTGATGTAGATCTAGAGTATACTTCTGTGTTTTCGTGAGATGGGCCTTCACGTTGAGAAGCATGAGCACGGAGTCCCGGCCTCCGTGATTGATTTTGGGGAGCAGTTTGAGCAAACAACTGTGTGTATACTGCATTTAGTTCCCCCTGAGATCTGACGTACCAGGAGATTGGAGTTTCTCCTGGTTGCAGAATTGAGTGTACAGGGATCTCTGGCTGTGCCCCTGGGGTGACAGGTTCGTTTATACGATTGGATTGCACCTCATTGTCATCCGAAGCATCCGAAGGAATACCTTCAACCTGGAGGTTGTTACCGAAATTTGGCCGAGGGCCGGTTTGTCGATGAGATGAAGTTTCCTCCATGTGCAAAGGGAATCAACAGGGTAGATAAAAAAAACGAGAGAAAATTGGATGAGACAGAGAAAAACCGTGGGCGCCAATGAAGAATCACCGGTTAATCAGACCGGAATCAGATTATCCAGGGGTTATGATCTGCATAAAAGGGTTGGTTCTCTCTAGTTCGATCTGATGGAACAGTTCTTCTTCCCTGGTGAGCTCTCCAAAACAGAACACCGTTAGCCTCGTCAAGGGGAGAAGGGGGTTCTCTCCTTGACCCGACTCCGGCATGAGAATAAGTGTGTGTTTATGAAGAAGAAGTATTGATGAAGTGTGTGTAACTTGAAGTTCATACCTGAATTATTCTCATGTTTATAGCCGAGAGTTTGGGCGGGAAAACTTGTTGATGAAATATTAACGGAAGATGCTAACACCGTAAGCGGTTACATTTCTTTCCGTTAATCTCCTTGATTGAACTGTGAGGTCACACGGATCGTGATCCTGATCGAATGCTGGGGTTTTGCCACGTGGAAAGTGGGCAAGTGGAGTTTTTCCTCCAATTCCATGCCATCATTGTGATTTCAGGGAGGCCTGAGATGATGACACGTATCCCAGACGGTTATAACCGTCTAGTGGTGCACGATTGGGCTTTCTAGAAGATTATTGCTATAATCAGGTGTGACTCTTTTATCGTGTGGAGTCAGCTTAAGTAATATCCAAGTCTGGGTACTTACTAAGCGAAAATGTCTGTTGGGATTTTCATCCTTTATTTGCTATGGAGGCGCGAGGGTTCATGATGTTCCTCTTATCGCACAAGTGTTTGCTTGTTATCTTTTTCTTAAGCTCTTTGTGAGACCAGTTTGTGCGGCCGCGCAAGGTCAAAAAAGAGCTAAGAGGTGAGGTGGTGGTATGGTCCCAAGTACCCGATATGGGTTTTTTAGGACCTTACCCCTTCAAGTCCCCCCAGTCTAGTGTTTCTCTTATGCAAGTAAGTGGAGCACTGGACTATGAGAGAAATGGTTATAGGTTTTTTAGGCGCGAAGAATGGGAAATCTTCTGTGAGAAGATTTTGAAAATCTTTGACTTTTGGTGGAGAATGGTACAGTAAAGGCTGTGTGACAGGCTGTCACCGTCAGGTGTATATTACTGTCCGTGTTTTCACACGCGCGTGGGCTCGCGTTTGTATTTATTCTCACTCGCCTCTGTCGTTTGGGTAACTGTGATATCCCGAAAAAGGTGTTGTGGCAGTTACCAATGCTATTTATGGCGGTGAGTATATAAGTGTTTCGGACTTCTCATTTTCAGTAATCATTACTTCGTTGAAAAATCCTCATCTTCTCTATCCGTTTCGAGAAAAAAGTTTCGATTCTTCCCTCCTATGTCAACCGGAGAACGTCACGAAGACTTATCTGAAGAAATGTCTGCTGAACTTCCACCGTTGAAGTGGCCTAGGGAAACTTTTGATGGCTTGGTTTAAAATCTTAGATTCCCGGAGAACTGGGGTGCCCTATACCCTGAGGAGGGTCAGACAGCGGCAGATGCTCCGGCTGGGTATATTACCCTATTTTGGAATTTCTTTTGTGAAGGCAACTTTCGTCTTCCTGTGACGAAATTTTTTCTTGAAATCCTTGGGCATTACAGGTTTCATCTTTCCCAAATGCACCCGATTGGCATGGTTAGGGTTCGGCATTTCGAGTTCGTGTGTCGTTCGATGCATATTGAGCCAACCGTTTCCCGATTCCGGGGTTTTCACCAAATGCACTGTACCCAAGGGTTTTATTCTTTCGTTCAGAGGGCGTCAGCGAAGAAAATTTTGTTGCATCCCCAAAAATCCTTTCATGATTGTAAGCAGAAGTTTTTCTTTATCATGGCCGGCGTCGTCCCGATGAGGATGATATTTAGGGGAAAAGAAGATGTCCCTACTGAAACTGTTCAAACCCCTTTTGACGAAAATTGGTACCAGGATCTGAAAGATGTTCCTAACATTGCTTTGCCTGAGAAAGCTCTTGTTGGTGCTGGTATGAGTTTGAATTGGAGGATGGACCGGTAAGACAAACCAGTGTATATGGAGGAAGGTCATGGTAAGATTGGGGTTTAACCCTTTTTGCCTTTCTCCCTCCTCTCTCTCTTTCTCTTTTTTTTTTTGAACGTGCTGTTCTTCTCTTGCAGTCATTTCGTTGTATGTTGTAGCATATAAGAGAGAAGGCAGAAAGATGGGTACCATTAAGAAGAAGCCTGATGAAGAGCTTTGGTACCATCGAATTTTGAAGAATTTTGTTCTTCCGCGAGATGCGGATCTGTCTTTTCAACCTACTGCTGGAGCTGGTTAGCCATTATCCTGTTCTTTATTATCTGCTTCTTTTTGGGCATCTGAAAAAGTTTCATTTTGTACTTTAGCAGGTGAGTTGTCAAATTTAGGCATAGGCCCTGAGAAGAAAAGACGCGCGGCAACTACTACTTCCGCGCCGAAGAAGGATGATGCTGTGAAAGCGCAATCTTCTAGGGTTAAGAATATCGGAGGGGAGAAGAAAGGTATGCGCCGTTCCTCTGACTCCTGGTGTGATTATGTGGTGGTTTCTGACTCTTTGGAGGGTCTTGCGCCTGCAGTTGTTATTAGGATGCCAAAACCGGAGCCCAAAGATACTGCTGACATCCCTCCATCCAACCTAGAGGATCCTATTGATTTGGAGTCGAGTCCTGAGCACTTAGTGCGGACTAAAGCAGGAAAAAGAAAACAGACTGGTACTGAGGCGGAAGGTCAGCCTGCAAAGAAAATTCAGAGGAAGAAGATCACTAGGAAAGGCAATTTGGACGCCTTTATCTCGGAGTCTGCTCCAGGTAAGTGTTATCTTTGTTGTCGACCTCTTATGCGTATTGATTATTTATAAGCTTTGATCTTGCAGCGATTCCAGCTTCTCCTATTCCCACAGAGTCTTTGCCTATGGTTAACGAAAAACTCACATCCTCTCCTCCGCCTGCTACTGTTGCTGATCAGTTAAAGGCAACTGAGGTTCCTGTGGAGGAGGTTGTTGAGGCTGGCAAGCCTGTTGATGTTGCTGTGGAAGCCGAGAAGGTTGTGCGCTCGGAGATTGTTGATGACGCTGGTAACCCCCAGGTCCCTGAACCTGCTGCCCATGAGAAAGAGAAAATTGCGGAAGAAATTCCTGTTATGATGTCCCCTTCTAAAGCTTCTGGTTCTATGCCTGAGAATATCGAGAAGGTTTCTGCTGAAGATCAAGGCTCATTCTCTGATGTTAACAAAAATTCCCCGATCCGCCTAGATGAGACTCTGGGGGATTATTACTATAGAACTTATTCGGAGAAAGATGCTTCTGACATCCATGCCCCTGTTTGGAATTTGAAGAAGGGTGACACTTTCTCGGATTGGCGTGTGTGCCGGGACTGGCTGCAGGGAATATTTCCGCCAGGGGAAATCAAATTTCAAGAAAGCCGATCTCATGAGCAAACTTATCATACTTACATTGAGGAAGCTGCTTCTCATGCATCGACCACTCATCGTATAGTGCGTGAATGACATAGTATGCACAAGGAGTGGGATGCTCTTAAGGTGTCGAAGAAGAAAGTTGCTGCGGATGAAACCCGGATTGCCCAGTTGAAAGCTAAGCTGGAAGCTGATCAGGCCAAGTTTGAAGCTGATCGGAAAACTGAAGAATGGTCCGTTGCGGGCTGGAAAAGAAAAGCGGAGGCTGAGGCTGCTCTTCTTTCCAAGGAGCGCAAGAGCTGGAAGAAAATATGTGAAAAAGACAACTCTGAAAAGATGAATCTCCGCGCTGTTATTAAGAATCTCAAAGTTGAGGTTGAGAAGTTGAAAAAACAGGACGCGGAGATTGAGAAGTTGAAGCAAGAGAAAGCTGATGCGGAAGCTGCGCGCGATGAGGCGCGTTTATACAGGGAGCGGAGTGAACAGCGAGAGGTACAAGCTTACGCTACCCTTGCTCTTAGAGATAAAGAGTTAGAAGAACTCACTGCTTTGCTTTTTGATCAGGAACAACTCAAGAAAGATCTGGAACTGCGCGTTCCGAGATAATCGAGACCTCTTGCCGTCTGACTGAGACTGAAGAAAAATTGGAAGTTTCTGAAACGGCGCGGGCTACAATAGAGAGTGAATTAGAACCTTTGAAGAACGATATGCTATGGTTGAAAGAGCGTGGGATTGCTTGTGTAAGTTTTTTTCTGCTTGTTACTTTGTAGAAATGCATTGTGCCTCTCTTCTTATTTATTTTTCTTGTTTTTGTAGGTTGCTGAATCAGTGTTGAATTCTGAAGAGCTAGATAAGACTGTTGCTCGTTTAACTGTTGCTGCGCGAAGTGACAGGTATGCTCAGGAATACGCGGAATGCTCACACCATGTATCTAATGCCTTGAAGATTGATTGGGATACGAGTAAAGCTGCTACTCATGGTGTTAATACTGGTGCCGCCCTTGCAGCGTTAAAAACAGAATTCAACAACTTGCAGCTTCCTGTCATGGATCTTATAAATGTTGCGTTGCAATCAGAAGATCACGTGGCGCAGTTAAAGGAAATCATTCCAGATGAGGACGAAGATTGCGCATAGGTTTCTGTTGTAATTGTTTTGAACAATTGGTTTTCTGGGATGTGTATCCCTTTTTTGTTAATGCGCTGCCACGCGAGTAACATGTATTAAAACACTGCCGTGTTTGATAATTTATTGAAGGCGTGTTAGTGCGCCATTTTGTATGTTTTAGTTTACAATGTCTTGCATGGGTACAATTACTTTGATCAGGTAAGGCGAATAAAGGTGGTATGAAGCTCATGTGTGAACGTATGGTCTTGTGTAATCACAGACCGTTCATGAGGCTTGTTTTGTATTTACCATAGTGTTTTTGCGCTTACCAAAAGAAATTGCATGCACTTTGTAAAAAAAAAAAAAACAAGAATAATAGAAACTTTGCTGTTTATTTCGGGATAAGGCGTAGAGGCCGTTACAAAGTCTATTAAAAATAAATACATGTTTCTTAACTTACTCTATCCTCCGCTTTTTAGATAACTGTAGAGTGCTTCGTACTGCGGAGAGGTCATAGAGTTTCTGCTCAGTTTTTCTCTTTCTTGCTCGGGCCTTCATCGCCTTGAGTTATTTCCTTAATTTCCTTGCGCACGTTTTGTAGTAGGTGAGTGAGCTCACCACTTTTTAGGGCCTTTTCTATCTCGTTGCGCAAGGAGATGCAATTGTTGGTGGTATGACCGCTGTCCTTGTGGTATTCACAATATTGGGCAGGGTCTTGTCCACGCTTGTTCTTCTTGGGTATTGGAGGTTTGAACTGATAATCCTCGGTGCTCAAGACTTCCGCAGGGGTTTTGGTTAGGGGAGTCCATTGTCTCTCCCTGTTCTCTTGTTTGGCTTCCCTCTTCGCGGTCAGTTTGTTGATTGTGGTTCAAGCATCCTCGGATGAATAATTTCCTGAGCTGGAATCACGCCAACCTTTCTTGAATCTTTTCCCGCTACCCGAGTGCAGGATCGGTTTGCTGATCCGAATGAGTCGGTTCAGAGGAATTCCATCAAATACAGGTGCGGAAAACAAGTATTTGATTTAAACACAGCTGAATCTTCACTTTAACACTGATTTGTATTGATATGAACACAAATACAATCAGTTCTCACACCGGCAGCACCTCGGTATGGAAATTTCTCAAATGTTACCTTCTTGATTTCGCTTGACCTAGACCTCCTATATATAGAGATTGGGATTTCGCTTGGAATGATCTCAAGCGAAATCTAACATGTTGATTTCGCTTGAGCTGCTTCAAGCGAAATCCTTTACATACACAAACCTTCAAGCGAAATCTTGCTAACTCTTTCTCATTCTCTCGTTCTACGTGCCCTGATCTAATCTAACTAGTCTAAGACTCGATACAAGACGAAGTCGACAGATGTAGTGCACCAACAGACTCCCCCTCAGATGTTGACGAGTCGACTATCGAGTTACACCAATGCTGTGTCTTTACATCTTCATTCTTGATCAGTCTCTGGGCTTTTCTCTTTCTATCTTCTTTTCCAAAATTCACCTTACTCTATCAGACTCCCCCTCACGATTTGCTGGCATTCATTTGTTCTTCAGCAACATCTGCTTTAGGATCAATGTCTGACTCAAAAGTTGTTTACAAGATCATTTCCTGGCTTTTATCTAAATCTATTGATCAGATCTCTTGATTCCTTAAGTTCATCAGCATCAGCAACTAGCAAACTTTAGATTCATGATCAGATTCTGACTTTTGTAAGCTTTGAATGAATTTACCTGGCTCACCTGTAACAATCTTAACCCAGAAATAAATTTTCTAAATTTAACAATTTAACTGTACCATCAATCTGATATAATCAGATAATTCTTTCTCATATCACAAATCAATAATGAACCAAATGTAGGTTTTAAAATACCAAATTGTAAGAATTTTAACAAACCTTTTAACATTTTAAGATTCACTCCCCCTCACAATCAAGTCATCATGTTTAGCACTTGAAATTTTGACAATCAGCTTTCCAATACCAGTTGTCGAAAATCTTTTTGAATTTTTTTAAAATTTATGCTAAAACACACTAAAAATCTTTTTGTAATTTTTGATTGTAAAAGAATGCAATAAAGAAATATTTACAAACAATACTTTTGTGAGTTTGTGCAAGAGGATCATATCAGTTTCTGAGACAGATCACTAACACCGTTAAGCTTCATTTCATATTAAGTTCTAAACAATTTACCTAGATTGTCAGTATGTTTGTCCACTTAAATTTTCACACAAAATTCAACTGATCCGAGATACGATATTAATGTTTTAAGCACTTGAACTTATTCGTGTGTCCCACTACTTGAATATACTCCTGTATCCAGATCCCAATATTCAGTCTTACAGGTGAGTATACCACAGATGATATCTGTAAGGGGAATAAATTATGCAACCGTGATAGCTCAGGTCAGAACTTCCGTTCAGCAGAGAGCCTAGTTGACTTTTAGGTGTGTCCCCTTTAGATGATCTTTTGAATTACAACAACCATGATTAGCATTTTTCAATGTTTCATCATTTTTTAGCTGAGGGTGAGCTATATTTCAAGCAAATGTAAAGTATTCTCCGGGGACTAGGCCATTGCTTCCGCAAAATCAGAAGTCCCGGGATAATACCCCAGATATCACTGAGCATAAAGACCTAGTATCTCAGAATAAGGGACCTTTCAAACAAGATTTCAGGGGTTACCTATATATCCAAGCAGTTTTGTTAACCCACAGAACAAGCAAGTTTGAAATTTAGGTTTATATCTCGTCACAATCTACTAAATGTGCAAAAATCTACTGACATATCCACAGTAAGATTGTTTATCACATTTTTCTATACATTTCTTTAGCATGTTGTGATAGTCCACTGATGTACTATCATTTCCTCTATATGCAACAAAAACTCATTTTTGAATTTTATCATGTTTTTGTCTTTTTCAAATTTTCAAATGTTTTTGGATTTTCTGAAAAAAATTTACTCCCCCTAAAATGCAAACACATTTTAGGAAATTTGAAAATAAACTGTACAATAAAGTGACAACTGATATCGAATCGCATCAAATCTCCATTCACTTGGCATAAACAATCAAAACTCCCCTTATCACAAAACAATTTTCTCATTTAGATTTCAAAACACTTAAGTTTGTTTTAATCAAAATGATTTTTCCGGAAAATAAGTTTTGATGATATAATCATTTATAGATTCGGGGTGTGGTTCATCACATTGTCTATTTTAACCACTTGTAGCAAATCACGTACAAATTAATGTCCCTGATTTACCATTTGCATGTATGCACCTTCTATACCAATTGTAAAAATTTACCACATGTAGAACACAATACCACTTGTAGGAATGTTACGTCTACATCACCATTTTACCAATCAGAATGCCGATTCCTGCTTCGCACTTACCAACCTGGAAGCTCCGGCATAGTCATACAACCTGTAAACATCCAAACACTATCAAAAACTTTCAATCAAAAACTTCAAATATTAGAAAGATGCCGATTCCTGATCCTCGATTACAAACTTGGGATCTCCGGCAAGTCCTAAGACTTTCATGGAAAACAAACTTCCACCCAAGTCTTCTTTGACTTGGTGGCTTCCAATTCCTGAGCAGTAGGGTTATAAGTTGCCTTTTTAGTTGCATAAAAATCTTTAACCCCCTTTACTTTCCCATCAACCATTTTCTTGAAAATTTTCTTAACATTTTCACTGAATGTTTTTTCGATATCAAAATCTGATTTTTCAATTTTATCAACCATTTGTTTAATCTCTTCCACACTCAATGATTTAATGTCAACATCATTCATCAAATCTTTGATCTCATCTTGTGACTCCTCTGATTTTGTGGAATCAGAATCATCGCCAGATTGTACATCTGATTTTTTAACAATCCATTTTTTATTGTCTTTTGCCTTCTTTTTGTACAATCTTTTAGAATTTTCACCAACTTCATTCTTTGAATTTTCAACAATTTTGAAGTTTGTAGTTGGTGAATCATTCTTTTCAACCACTTTTTCTTTAAGTTTTTCAGAGACTCCCTGTTTTTTGTTGACTTTGTTTGGACAATTGTGAGCAATGTGTCCAACAACTTGGCATTGAAAACAAGTTCTTGTGTCTTTTGGAATGTCTCTTGAATGAAAAACTCCAGTTCCTGTCCTTTTCCTTTCAGTAAGGAACTCTTGATTTGATTTCTCCAAAGATAAGCTATTTGACTCCTCTTCATAGCTTTTTCCTGCAACATATGTCATTTTTGATTTAAAATCTCTAACATATTTTTCATTTTTACGATTTTCAGGTGGAGTAAAACCAAGACCTTTCCTTTTGTAACTACAATTTTGATTTGTTTTCTTTTGAAAACTAGAATCAGAATTGTAATTCTTTTTTCCTTTTTTCTTGTTTAACCTTTGTTGAACTCTAGAAGTGTATTTTTTAGGTTTTTCAGTAGATTTTAGATCTTTAATTTCAGAAAAATTAATTTCCGTCATCTTGAAAACCTTTTTGATCATGTCAAAACACACACTTTTAATTGGAAACTCTTTGTCAGAATATAATTTGTCCGAATCATTTAAAGTATATGCAACTTCAAATGTTTCATCATTCAAATTTGCCTTTGATAACAAAAATTCTTTACTGTAAGACCGTTTTTCCGATGATTTTGAACTGTGGACTGACGAACTTGAACCCCCAGACTCTAACTTTTACTCAGACACCTCCTCAGTATCCAACACCTGATCGACCACCTTTTTTATTAACTCAGACTCATGATCAGTATCAGACGAGGTAAACGTGATATCAATGTTATCTGGTAAAACGTCAGTTGTCTCGGATTTTAACTTTATATTGACTGCTTTTTCGACTTGCTCCTCATTTGGTTTTCTAGGAGAATATCCTTCCCAGATAGGAGGCGGACACTTGTTATATTTAACAGTCGATTTCTTACCAGTCTCATTCTTTTGCTTCTCATCCTGAAATGCTTCAAAACCTGCAACAGTAGGATAAACTCGATCAATAACATAATCAGAACAAGAATAACTCAGTAATAACCTTCTGATCCTTTCATTCTCGATCTTTTCTTTCTCCAACTCTTGCTTTAGACTAGCATTTTCTTCGATGTAATGATTAATTGCCTTTTGCTTTGTCATCAATGTAGCATTCGTCATCGTTAAAGCTTTTTCTCTTTCAGAATTCGTTGTTTGAAGACCTGTCACTGTTCTGTTCAACACGCTATACGATTCTTTCACATAGCTGATGTCAGATAGTAACTTTTCTATCAGTCTTTCTCTATCAAACAAAATCACATCTTTTTCTTCACAACTCTTACACATTTCCAAACATTTCTTGCAAGGCTTTTCCACTTCAATAATCTTTTCAACCTCAATTGTTTTTACCACTTCAATTACTTTTTCAGTTTCAACTACTTCAGTTTGAACAATATTTTCAATCTTTTCATCTTGTTGTTGTTCTTTTGCAGCTTGTTTCTCCTTTAATTTCTCCATGTAATCTGCAAAATAAAAATGAAAACTTTCAGGAGAAAGATGATTTTTAACAATATTAATATGTTTCTCTTCTTCATCATCACTGCTACTCTCCATTGGTGTTTGATCAAACTCTACATATTTTTCAGACTCAGCATCTGAAACACCAGAATCAAATGGTGTTTGATCAAAAACAACTTCTTTTTCTGAAGTATCCTCATTTTGCACACTCTCATTTGTACTTAATGAATCAGAATCAGCACTTTCTGAACTTTCTTCAGATGTACTCGATTGATCTTTCACTTTTTCACCAATTGATCTCATCCAAGTAGCAAACAAATCTGGTTCTCTAACAATCTTTGCAATGAAAGCTTTGAAATCACCCTTTTCATCAACAAACATATCCCAGCTGAATCCTTCAGGTAGTTGTTCATCAACTTGGTCCACTATACATGTTGTGATGTTAGAAGAAATGTAATTGCTCCAGTTGAAATCTACCAAACATCCTTTCTTTGAATCTTCAATCTTTCTACCATGAGCTGTCTGTAATTCTTGTGTCTGACCAACTTGCTGATAAATGGCTTTCCGGTAGTAGTCATCTTTCCCAAATGGATTCTGAGCACCACTAACTTCTCTATTCTTGCACTCCCGTTTAAAATGACCTTTTTCCCTGCACCTGAAACAAGTAACTTTAGATTTATCAAAACCTAAAGTAGAAACACAAGCATCAAGAAAGTCATTTCTCCCAGTAATTGTCTTGAATTTTTCAGCACGTCTAAGAACACTTGCAAGACACCATTTGATATCCATTAATTCCATCTCTTCAGCATCTATTTGGTCGTAATCCTCTTTAGTAAGCATAGGATTTCCAATTCGACCAGCAACTAAACCTTCATATGAGATAAGCACGGAACCAAGTAATGCCATATGATCTTTCGCAATGTCTTCAGAAAAACTTTGACCTTCTGGAAGATTTAGAGCTATGTTGCATTGAATCACACAACCATTTCCCATCTTTGTGCTTTGAGACTGAAAACTTTCTGATGAGCTTTTCGGATTAACACTCGGATACAAGGAGAAACCACTGTTGCTTTTGTTTGAATTTTGATCAGTCTTTTCTGTAGAATCTCCAACACTATAAGCAGTCTGAATTTTCGGACTTCTCTCAGCTTCTGAAGTCGGAATACTACCCTTGTAATACATTTTTACATCTTGTTGACCACTTGGATTATTCATCCTTGCAATCTTCTGCTGTTCTAAATCCTGACTTTCAATCTTTTCAATGAACTGAGAGATCGACAACCCTTCATAAACTCCGGTATTTTTCAGTATCATCAAATATGTTCCCCACTCTTTCTGAGGTAAAGCATCAGCTAGCTTATCCACCCATTCCTCATCTTCTTTGTTGATGTTCATCATCGACATTGTTCGAACTAAGTGACAATAACGTTCAATGAGTTTCTTTGTATCTTCTCCGGGCAAACTTGTGAATAAGTCAAACTCCTTTTTAAGCAATGCCTTTTTGCTTTTAATCATGTTTGCACTACCTTCAACTTTGACTTTCAAAGCATCCCAGATTGACTTTGATGTTTTGTCATGTTGAAGTAGTATAAAGATGTCTTCTTTGATAGCTTGTTGAAGCAAACTGATCATCATTTTTTCAGCTCGATACATTTCCCGTTCTTCATTACCAAACTCTGATATCTGTTTTACTGTTTCCATTTCAGAACGTGGTAGCACATACTTTTTCAGAATACATTCCCATGATCTTAAATGATTTGCTTGCACCCAGTTTTCGAAACGATCTTTCCATCCATAGTATTCCTCAATGCACATTAGCTTTGGGGGTTTCTGAGTAGTTCCCGTTTCATTTTCTGAATTCATGTTCTGAGCAATGGAAGATGAACTAGGTGATGTTGCAAATGCGTTGTGAAAATCGTTATCCATGTTTCAATTACTTTCAAGCGAACTGGTCAATTTGTAGATTTCAAGCGAAATAATCTGTTAAACTGGTTGAAGCGAGACCTTTGAAGCGAAGTTGTTCAAGCGAAACTTTCTGAAGCGAAAACCTTGAAGCGAGATCCTTGAAGCGAAAACAGATAACCTCTGAAGCGAACTGATAAGTGTCGCTTGAAAGTTCAAGCGAAATCGTTCAACACAAACTTTGTTCTTCAAGCGAAATCCATTCGGAAGTCAATTTTGATCACTTTTAGGTTGAATTTGTCTGTGAAACTTTCAAGGGTTTGTTATCTTGTACTATTAAACAATCCGTGAGAAATTGAATAGATTTTGACCATGAAAAAATTCTGAACTGATGAAAAGAAGGTGTAGAAGTATGAGAATGATGTCAATTTCAGCTGAAATCCTGTAGAACTCCTCAACTGGCTCTGATACCAATTGCAGGATCGGTTTGCTGATCCGAATGAGTCGGTTCAGAGGAATTCCATCAAATACAGGTGCGGAAAACAAGTATTTGATTTAAACACAGCTGAATCTTCACTTTAACACTGATTTGTATTGATATGAACACAAATACAATCAGTTCTCACACCGGCAGCACCTCGGTATGGAAATTTCTCAAATGTTACCTTCTTGATTTCGCTTGACCTAGACCTCCTATATATAGAGATTGGGATTTCGCTTGGAATGATCTCAAGCGAAATCTAACATGTTGATTTCGCTTGAGCTGCTTCAAGCGAAATCCTTTACATACACAAACCTTCAAGCGAAATCTTGCTAACTCTTTCTCATTCTCTCGTTCTACGTGCCCTGATCTAATCTAACTAGTCTAAGACTCGATACAAGACGAAGTCGACAGATGTAGTGCACCAACACCGAGCCTAAATCCGAAGGTCGATTGTGTGGTGGCAGAGGCCTGTTGGCAGTGAGATTCTTTTCTGTTTGAGCGTAAACCTTTGCCGCTGCCATCACCTTTTCCCAGCTCTTCGGGAGTCCTTCTGTTCCAGACAGGACTTTTATCATATCGTCGCACCTGACTGTATATTTGAATTGGGCGCGAATCAGCTGTTCATGGACGCCTCCAATCTCCAATACCTCTTTGTTATATCGGGTGATAAAGTCTTCCAGACTTTTGTCATCATGACGCCAAATATTCATCACATCAGATGTGTCGTGGATAGATCGTCGTTATTGGCTGAAATGGGTCAGAAATTTTTCACGTAAATCTCTCCATGACGTGATTTCTCCAATGGGTAGGTTATCGAACCATATTCTTGCAGGGCCAGTTAAGGTCTGTACGAAAAGGTGGCACCATAATGGTAGAGTCCAGCCCCCAACCAGCCCTGCGCTTGTAAAGACTCTTAAATGATCGTCCGGGTCTGTCAGTCCGTTGAATTTACCCACATTAGACGGTAGCTTTGCTTTTTCTAGCGGAGCTAGAACTATTTCCATGATGAATTTGAAATTCTCTGCTGCTTCCGCAGGGCGGTAAATCAAATCGTAATTGTGCTCAGCCTCAGGGTTGTAAACCGCACGAGGTCTGCACTTGTTGTAATTTGGCTGTAATCGGCTAAACACGCTGGTATTCCCACTTTCACGGTAAGTTCAATCATATTCACTGGTGTGAGTGTTCTGTTGAGGACCCAACCTAGTGTGAACGGATTGTCTCCGGTGAGGGTGTGACTCGTCTCGATGCTCTCTTTGATGACTTCCTGGCTGGGTATACTCGTATCTTGATGTAGATCTAGAGTATACTTCTGTGTTTTCGTGAGATGGGCCTTCACGTTGAGAAGCATGAGCACGGGATCCCGGCCTCTGTGATTGATTTTGGGGAGCAGTTTGAGCACACAGCTGTGTGTATACTGCATTTAGTGCCCCCTGAGATCTGACGTACCAGTAGATTGGAGTTTCTCCTGGTGGCAGAATTGAGTGTACAGAGATCTATGGCTGTGCCCCTGGGGTGACAGGTTCGTTTATACGATTGGATTGCACCTCATTGTCATCCGAAGCATCCGAAGGAATACCTTCAACCTGGAGGTTGTTACCGACATTTGGCCGAGGGCCGGTTTGTCGATGAGATGGAGTTTCCTCCATGTGCAAATGGAATCAACAGGGTAAATAAAAAAACGAGAGAAAATTGGATGAGACAGAGAAAAACGGTGGGCGCCAATGAAGAATCACTGGTTAATCAGACCAGAATCAGATTATCCAGGGGTTATGATCTGCATAAAAGGGTTGGTTCTCTCTCGTTCAATCTGATGGAACAGTTCTTCTTCCCCGGTGAGCTCTGCAAAACAGAACACCGTTAGCCTCGTCAAGGGGAGAAGGGGGGTTCTCTCCTTGACCCGACTTCGGCGTGAGAATAAGTGTGTTTTTATGAAGAAGAAGAAGAAGAAGTATTGATGAAGTGTGTGTAACTTGAAGTTCATACCTGAATTATTCTTATATTTATAGCCGAGAGTTTGGGCGGGAAAACTTGTTGATGAAATATTAACGGAAGATGCTAACACCGTAAGCGGTTACATTTCTTTCCGTTAATCTCCTTGATTGAACTGTGAGGTCACACGGATCGTGATCCGGATCGACAGCTGGGGTTTTGCCACGTGGAAAGTGAGCAAGTGGAGTTTTTCCTCCAATTCCATGCCATCATTGTGATTTCAGGGAGGCCTGAGATGATGACACGTGTCCCAGACGGTTATAACCATCTAGTGGTGCAAGATTCGGCTTTCTAGAAGATTATTGCTATAATTAGGTGTGACTCCTTTATCGTGTGGAGTCAGCTTAATATCCAAGTCTGGGTACTTACTAAGCGGAAATGTCTGTTGGGATTTTCATCCTTTATTTGCTATGGAGGCTCGAGGGTTCATGATGTTCCTCTTATCGCGCAAGTGTTTGCTTGTTATCTTTTTCTTAAGCTCTTTGTGAGACCAGTTTGTGCGGCCGTGCAAGGTTAAAAAAGAGCTAAGAGGTGAGGTGGTGGTATGGTCCCAAGTATTCGATATGGGGTTTTTGGGACCTTACCCCTTCAGGTGTCAAAACTTTAAGTTTTAATACCCAAAAACGCTTTCGTCGTAAAATACACTTTTATGCATTTTTTACTTTTAAATTCGTAAAAGTTTGACTAGTCATTTCGCCTACTAAACGTGGTAATCAGAAGGTGCAATCGCAAGGGATTATTACCTTCGTGATTACGATCACTTTGCAAAGTTAAAATTCAGTTTGAACTTTGACTTGACAAAAAATGGTTAGAACCGAAAGTCAAACAGAAAGGCAAACTGTTTGACTTTTGGCTATTAAATAGCCAAAATAATGAAATAGACTAGGAGAGAGCACTTACTAGTGTTGAAGAACACTTTAAGAGCTCAGTAGGAGGCTTCCAAAAGCTGGAAACAAGCTCCAAAGAGTTGGGAGAAGAAAATGTGAAATGAGCAAGTTGGAATGACTCAAATTTAAGGCTATTTATAGTGAATTTGAGTTCACAAGATCAAGACAAGTGTCCCTCTAGGTGTTATGACATGCTTAGTATGATTACACATGTCCAAAGGAGGTGAAATGGTGGAAATTTCGTGACTTAGGGGCCAAGGGAATGAGCTGTGAGTGACAGTTCCAATTCTGCTGTCTGGGAGGTACTTACGGACCGTGTGAGGGTTTGGCTTACTGTCCGTAAGTCTTTAAGCTGGCAAAAAGTTTTGAAATTTGAAAGTTTTGGCCCCTGGACTTGAATTACCACCTGACTATCTTACGGGAATGGGTTAAGAGCTGGTTACGGCCAGTACTATGGAACAAAAGCATCGAAAACAGTCTTTCTAAAATAGACCAGATATGTGTTTGCCATTTTTAACCCCTTTAACCTTATATTTAGGTTATATAAAGGTGTTAAGGCATGTGTAACTTATATTTTGTTCCGAAAATGTTACGAATATCGTTTTGCTCGTTCTTTCGATTATGTATTTCATAAATAAAATATAACATTTTATTGAACACGAAAATGATCGAAATCGTACAATGATTGAAAATGTGCAAATGTCATAGTGAACCCAGATTAGTTACCTTCACAATTCTTTTTATGTTAAATGATTAAATTTCTCAAGAACTAAAATTTTATTCTTAAATGAGTAAAAGGCCATTTTCGTCCCTAATATTTGGCTACTTTTGCGACTTTCGTCCAAAATTTTGTTTTTCGCATCTTAGTCCTCGTAGTTTCAAGATCTTACAATTTTCACCCGACTTGTTAACTTCATCCAAATTTTAGATTTAAATGAGGGACATATTTGTCTTTTTATATATTTTTATGTCTTATTAAATTAAAAGAAGAAATAATTTAAATATATATATATATATATACATACATACCCGCTACACACTCTTTTTCAACAAAATCAGCAAATGACCCCACACACTCTTTATTCTCTACCCTCACCTCCACCCAACCTCTGATCACCACCAACAACCACCCATATTAAAGTCACTGGCAGATTCCAAAAACACTAGTTGGTGTCTCACAAGGATATACGTTCCTTGTGTAAAGCAAAATCCACCGATTCAATCAAATTGTTTTTCATCGCAAATCAATCCAACATATTCAAATTCATCATCTTCTTTAACATCAACTGACAAACAATTATGGTACTAATGGAGGTCGTCGAAGTTGTGCTTCGTCAGTCGACTTGTTTCTCTTCTGCCATCGCTGACCTGTCCAACTCCCGCCGCTCATGCTCTTTCCCGATGATGAAAAACCCTAATTCGGTTGTTGTTTAACAACACTATAATCGGAAGTCTTTGGGTGTGTGTGGGGTTGCCAGTGAGTTTTCTGATAAGAGTCACTTGCGGTATTATGAGGGGCCTAAAACTGCGTTGAAGAAGAACGATGAGATGGCATTAAAGAAGAAGGATGTGAAGAAGAAGTTGAAGTTGTTAAATTGGTTGTCCAAGAACTTGAATACTTTTTCTGAGATTGGGTTTTGATGGTGGCAGGGGAGTGGATGTGGCTGGAGAGGGAAAGTTGTGGTTTTGGTCGACCATATAAAATGATGAAACATTTTTGGACTCACAAGCGAAAAATGAAACCTTTGAAGTAAACTGGAAAAATGACACAAACCACATGGACTAAAATAGCATTTTACTCTTTATAAAAAGAGTAGATAGAGACTATGATATTGAGATCTACTTTATAAAATGGGAAGAGAGAGATTAGACACGACAAGAGATTAAAAATCCCAAATTACCCTTTTGATTTAAATTTATCTGTTATGATGTGTCGTATTAGTATTTACGAGAACCGCGAGAACCAATGTGAACACAACAAAAAAATACCTAAAAACTTGATGTGTGAAAATGTATCTATTAATTTCGAACAAGTTTTAAAAGGGAATCGCAAACTAAACCACACACAATCAGCAAGTGCACCGGTCGCAGTGTAGTGTAGATGGCAAGACCGGATATCAATCCATGGACACTATATGCAAACTTTAGATAATGAACCGTTGTCGAATACAAAGTCAATTTCAAGTTGATTTTAAGTTGGTTTTGATGTTTAACTAATAACTTAATTAATTAAGAAAATGTGGCAAACAAGACAAGTACGCAAAACAAACACAAACTCGGGAGCAAAGTATAGAACGAATATGATGAGAAAAGACTACCTAGGTATCGAATCCCTAGAATCATACAATGCTGTTTTGAGTATGACGATGGCTAAATATCCTAATCTACCCGAATAACCTCCCGCTAGAGATGATCAATCGAAAGATATGGACAAAATACGAAGTGCTAGAACGAACCAGATCGACCTATCGATACCAAATCCCACGAATATTAAATAATGAAAGTTTGATTACCCCCAAAACCCTCTATTCGCGAAGCAAACCCAACCTTGATAATTGAAATCCTAGGAAACCCTAAGCACGATGAAATAAACGAGCCCGAGCTATCGGTCACCCAATCTACCCAACAACGATTAGCTAATAACCTAGCACACCTAAATCGTCTCTCGAGTCAAAAGATGAGGATGCAAGTTTTCGTTATTGATTTTAACTATTGATTAACTTGGTTTATTTCTAAACTCAATATTCAAACCGAAAAACCCTAAGATTAACCGATTCAAATTAAATCCTAAGTCTAGGGTGAATTTCTTCGTGCCTAAACCGCTGAATTTACCAATCAATAATCAATCACAACACTTAAACATGCAATATCAAGATCAATTTCAAGATAAAGTTATGTCAATCGCATAAAATAGCCACAATCAAGTCAAAACAACATAATAATCATCTAGTTCATCACAACCTAGGTAGTTTCAACGTTTAGCTACTCATAATGTTCATAAACACAACTGAATAAAATCTGGAAATGATAGAAAACATGGTTCAAAGCGAAATAAATGCGAAAAATGAATGTTTAACAAACCCAAAGCCCTCCTAACTTAAACAGGAAGCTTCCAAGACCTTCAACCAGCTCCAAGATACTTCAAATTCATCCCAAGTTGCTCTCTTGCCTTCTGGTATCCGTGATATCTAACCCTAATCGGCTGCTTTGTATTTATAAGATTTTTTGCGAAAATCGACGTCCTTACGGACCGTATGGGACAATGCTTGCGATCCGTAAGGCTGATGAAATTCCAGCGCGCGCCCCCTTCTTACGGACCGTAAAGACCGAGTCTTACGGCCCGTAAGGCTTCCTGTGCAGCAAGTTTTTATATTTCTTCTTGTTTTCCGACACGTCTTTTCGTGCTCCTTTTGCTGCAAACATTTTCCTTCGTTTTCACCACGAAATCAGCAGGTTCTTCACAAATTCCTGCAACTGTAAAATATAATCAAATCAGTACCAAAATCGCGGGAAAACCACATACAAACCCATCAAAATGTTGAGAATTCGATACGTAAAATGTATATAATTCTAGACACATCAAACATCCCCATACTTAACCATTTGCTTGTCCCTAAGAAACATGTCCAACTTAAATGCCCAACAACAATGCAAATCTCAAACAAGTTTTAATGCGAACTACGAAATCATCAAACACAGAGGTTTCGCAAGACCGACAACGTTCAAAAGGTTGATCATTCAAAATATTTCTCAAAAAAAAAAAAAAAAAAAAACAGGCCTACCTAATCAAGCTTTTCTCACCTTCAAGCAACCAATCATGCAATGTCAACACCCCTCACAATTTCACTCGACACTCGGCTAATATATATGATAATTCAAATGAACTCTCCAAACCAAACTATGAAGCAACACTATCATAAGCTTGTACGTCAATCAGATTTCCACCTATTTGTTAAAACTCGGCACGGATCAAAAGGACTTAAACAGGTAGGCAAGGGCTAAAGGTAGGTTATTTTATTTGAGAACAATAGGCTAACACAAATGAACACACGATAGACCGGATAAGCACTAGACACATATTAACATATTGGTCATTTGGACCCACAACTTTATTCTCTTTCTTTTTTTTTCTTTTTTTTTTCATCTTTTGCTTTTTTTCATAATTTTTTTATTTAATTATTTTTATTTTTCACGTATAATAATCACGTAATACGACCCTGCTATAAAATCACAAACAGATAACAAACGAATGGCTAGGCTCAAAGTGGTGTAACTAAGGGTAATGGTGAAACATGTCAAGCACAAAGGCTACACAAACATGGGTGATCCTAATGCCTCTATCATATCCATGCCAAATCCTAACCGAAGGTCTCAAACTGTATCAAAACGCACAAGTTCTAAAGTAATGCAACAAGTCGGTAAACACACATGAAACGAAAGTAGTGAACATATAAATATGAAACATGTAAAGGCTCAAATCTCACTATCATGTGGTAAACAAGTGTCACACCCCGATATTTCCACATATTACCGGTGGGCCCGGTGGGGAGTATCGTGACGTAGTTGATATCATCATAGACAATTAACACAATTATAGCACAGAAGAAGGCTTGGTAGATTAATTACTATTACAAACCATAGTGTCCGAGTGTTCAAGATAAAAGAATATAAAACAAATACAAGAAAACTAAAATAAACAGACTTCAGGGATTTAAAGATTCGCAAGACACTCTTATTTGACACCGAGTAGCTCCAACCTAATTTCGAGAGGTACATGTCACTCAGTCTTTGGAAAATACGTCAGTTTTCACTGGTAAATACAATTAACCGACTCATTTTAAAAGAGTTTATGAAACTTGGTTTAGGCGCATATCCGGATCATCAACAAGCTGTCGCGCCACGTGTAAGCTTAGCTTAATGCTTACGCGGCCCGCGAGCGACCAGAAAAATTGAATTTCTTGGTTTTCCAAGAGGATTAGGGTTTTGGGGGTCCGGGTTTCTATTTACGGAGTGTTGTGGGATATTTTTGCAGGTCCTTACAGCAACCCCCGCCCCCTATCTGTCCCGGGAACTGGCGGCCGCGAACATCAGTGTTGGTGGTATCGGTATTTATCATTTTGGCAACGGAAATTACATCAGGACCGTAGTTAGGAAATATTTTATTAGAGTAAATACCACACTTTCATAATATTAAACGTATTGGGATAAAACCCAAGTTTTCATTACAAACTGATTTATAGAGTTAGTCTCCATTTTATTGAATAAAACATCTTCTTTTATTTATGTAACTTTTATAGCCACTTTATCCAAGCCTTCAGTGCTGTCCAGCTGGCTTCTAGTTGGCTCTCACATTTTGTTACCTGAAACGCGTTGAAAAAATATTTTGTCAGTGGGAAATACTGGTGAGTGAATCCCAGTTTAATCAAGAAGAGTTTTATCAATTAACACAGTATTGAGAGCGATTACAATGTTTATATCTACACAATTACTCATTCAGTATTGTCAATCATGACTGGTGGGTCATATTACTCATTGGCTAACTCTTTGTCCAATGGTAACGTGTTCCACATTTTGTATACAAAACCCCAACATACCGGCAGTAATTGAAGATTACAAAGACTCAGTCACTGCTTAATCATATTGTAAAATATTTAAGGTTTTGTAAAAGCAGTTTCCAAAAAGGAGATTACTCACATTGCTGTCTTAGGTTATCCTTTAGGGTTTCCTAATGATTATCTATAATTTACACAAATACACACGTGTTAGTATAATAACCCATTATTTATATTAACGACACCCTCCCCGAGACGACATTCCAACGACTACGTCAGGCAGAACCCCGACAGCCGTTACGGAACCCTGGATCAATCGGGCAACGTATCTAATACGTAACCGGGGTTATGATACTTACAACGGAGCAGAACTTCGTTATTTAGGGGGGTATTATGCCCGCTATAGAGCTTATACTACAGAAAATTGAGAGAAAGAAAAAGAAATGAGCGATCGTAACTGAAGGCCCGATGCCCTCTTATATAGGGCCTGATTTCGGGTTTTACGCGGCCCGCGTAAGGTATAGCAAGGGGCTACACGGCCCGCGAGGCTCCCTAGGGTAGGCCCTAGGGTTGCTGATTCGGATCGTAGTCTCCACACGCGTCGTGCCACGTGGCAGCACCGGGTGCGCCTGATCTCTTAGTTGTCGCGACCCTAAGCTTACTTCTACGCAGCCCGTGAGCGACCATAAATTTTTGTTTTTAATTAATTTTTAATAAAATAGAGGTATTCGGGGTTTGTTTTCGCATACGGGGTGTAGTTTAGGACATATTAGGCTATTTTAAAAATATTAAGGTGTCGGAAAAATATTTTGGAGGGTTGTTATACCTTTCGTTTGACAAACCATTTAGCCCACAAACATAAACCTTTTCTTTTTAAACCCGTGTGACAAAAATTCGATTATAGGATTATGTGTTTGTATAGTTATGATTTATATTTGAAAAAAAAAAGCAAAAATTCAGAAAATGTTGAGAAAAAGAATAGAAAATCATTGAGAAAAGAACAAAAATATATGTTTCTAGTTTGTGTAGTAAAAGGCGAAAATTGTTGCCTTCTAGTTTGATGTTGGTAGTTAGTCGTGTTTAGAATAGTCGTTTTGCAATAAAAATCAAATTTTCATCACCTTAACCACTTTAAAATCATCCTATTCCATACCCGTAACCTAGCCCCGTTACAACCCCTTAAAGACCTTTTGACTTGTGCTTAGTATTCGTGTTCGGTGGTGGAGAATGATTGAGTTGCAAGCCTATGTGGGTACGTGTTCTAATTGGTTTGAGTGATTATTTCAAAAGCGCTAATGCTTCAATTATTAGCCAATTTTAAACCGAGTGGAGAGAATATTGTGAGGGATGTGCATGATTTATTAGATTCAAGGGCGGGTTAATCTTGGATAACCATTTTATATGTGATTATTCACTTTACCGTTAGATATTTTGTAAATTGTAAAAAGTTTGAATCGGGTATGACTTTAGACCTTAACCTTAGTCTCGGGAATGGGACGTGTGTTTCTTGTTCGACTCACGTGAAATTGAAAAACAGATTTGCTTGAGGGCAAGCAAAAGATAAGTGTGGGGATGTGATCGGTACATTTTAGGTACACTCTTATTATATCCCAACTATATTATAAATGCATTGATAGTTGTATATAATTTATTATTTTATTATGTTTCTATATTTTATAGGCTTTAAAATTTAATGGTTAAATGACAGTTAGTCTGCATTAATTAATAAGAAAAACGTTTGAAAAATATAATTGAGTAAGATTATTTGAATTCAAATTATTAAATGATTGTTTGATTTAATATTGTATTCAAATTTGGTAAACAGGTAAGTTGTGAATGTGGTGGATGAACACAACAAAAAAAATAATCAATGTTGGGCCATTACTTCACTTTTGGGCTACACATGGATCGAGTGGCATTTACAGCCCACAAAACGGTAGAAGGCAAAGCCTTATTGGCTATCTTTTTTGGAGGATCGGGAAAAAAAAAAGAAAACGCACAGAGGAGGTCGGAAAAAGGGCAGGTTTTGGTTGTTTAGAACCAAGGAGAGACTTTTAATAACACTTTATCTCCTACCTGAAATTCCAACGGCTTTCGCCTTTTATCTGCATAACTCTTCTGTCGATCACGTGCTGCTTTCAGTCGTTCCTTGACTTGAATAATCTTATCTGTTGTTATCACAGGTCCAGATAGTTGCTTTTCTCCAATTTCTGCCCAACAGACTGGTGTTCGGCACTTTCGTCCATAAAGTGCTTCGAATGGTGCAGCATTGATACTTGTGTGATAACTGTTATTATAAGAAAATTCTATCAATGGTAAGTGATCATCCCAATTACCTCCGAAATCAATTACACAAGCTCTAAGCATGTCCTCCATTGTCTGAATTGTCCTTTCGCTTTATCCGTCCATTTGAGGATGATAAGCAGTGCTTAGATTTAACTTGGTTCCCATGGCTTTTTGGAATCTTGTCCAAAAATGAGAGGTAAAACGGCTATCCCTATCAGACACAATTGATAAAGGAATTCCATGTAAAGAAACTATTTCATTTACATATAATTTAGCTAATTGTTCCATACTAAAAGTTTCCTTCATTGGTAGAAAATGAGGTGACTTAGTTAGTCTGTCTACAATCACCCAGATTGTATCATTACCTTTCCTGGTTTTGGGTAATTTAGTAACAAAATCCATTGTTATCAATTCCTATTTCCAAACTGGCATTTCTAACTGTTGTAGCAAACCTGAGGGTTTCTGATGTTCAGCTTTGACTTGTGAACAAGTTAGACACTTGGCAACATATGCTGCTATATCCTTTTTCATTCCAATCCACCAAAAATTCTTTCTTAAGTCTTGATACATTTTATCACTTGCAGGATGCATCGTATACTTAGACTTATGGGCTTCTTCTAATATACGGTGGCGTAGATTTCCTAATTTAGGTATCCACATTCTTTTCTTATGGAATCTCCAAATTCCATCTGTTCATTGTTCTAATTCCTTAATCATTCCTTTTAACTTTTCAGTATCATCTTTGATTACTGATTCTTGTGCTTTCCTAATTTGCTCATTTAAATCTACTTGTAGATTTAATTTAAGAGAACGTACTCTTTTTGTCTTTTCATGATACTTTCGACTTAAAGCATCAGCCACTATATTTACTTTTCCTGCATGATACTGGATATCACAATCATAATCACTAAGCATCTCCATCCAGCGTCTTTGTCTCATATTCAATTCCTTTTGCCCGAAAACATACCTTAAACTCTTATGGTCTGTGAAAATAGTAAATTTACTACCATATAGGTAATGTCTCCAAATTTTAAGGGCAAAAATTATGGCTCCTAGTTCTAGATCATGAGTTGAATAATTTTCTTCATGATTCTTAAGTTGTCTGGATGCATAAACTATAACCTTTTGACGTTGCATCAATACACATCCATAACCTAACTTAGAAGCGTCACAATAGATTACAAAATCTTCAGTTCCTTCTGGTAATGCTAGTATGGGTGGGTTGGTTAATCTTTGCTTAAGAATTCTAAAGGCTTCTTGTTTTGTTCCCCATTCAAACTTAACAGATTTACAAGTTAACTTAGTTAAGGGAATGGCTATCCTAGAAAAATCTTCTATAATAACCGGCTAGTCCTAAGAAACTTCTAACCTCAGTTGGTGACTCAGGGGTTTTCCATTTGGTAATTGCCTCGATCTTAGTGGGATCTACATGAATTCCTTCACGATTAACTAAGTGTCCAAGAAATTATACCTTTTCTAACCAAAACTCGCACTTTGAAAACTTAGCATAGAGCTTTTCCTTTCTTAATAAACTGAGAAGTGCGTGCAAATGCTTTGCATGTTCCTCTTTACTCTTAGAGTAAATGAGAATATCATCTATAAAGACAATTATGAATTTATCCAAATATGGCTTACATATTCGGTTCATCATGTCCATAAATGCAGCTGGGGCATTGGTTAAACCAAATGGCATGACGGTAAATTCATAATGACCATACCTCGTTCTAAAAGCGGTCTTAGGAATGTCCTCTTCCTGTACCTTTAATTGATGATATCCTGACCGTAGATCGATTTTTGAGAAAAATCGAGCTCCTTGTAACTGATCGAACAGATCATCGATTCTTGGTAATGGATACCGATTCTTAATCGTGACCTTGTTCAATTCACGGTAATCAATGCACATACGCATAGATCCGTCTTTCTTCTTAACGAATAGGATCGGCGCTCCACATGGCGATGAACTTGGCTGTATGAATCCTTTTTCTAACAATTCGTATAATTGTTTGATGTGTTCAAAATGCAACATATAAATTACATCAATTGTGGCATAAAACTAACCCTTTTTTAGTACTAATGTTGGAAAAAGTGTGCTTTTGTCTTCCTTTTGTATTTTCAGGATTAAATGAGCTCAAATTAACAAAAGAAGCAAAAAGGCAGCTAAATCTAACATAAATACAAGAAAAGGAACAAATGTGGCATGCCCGACCTCCCCGAAAGCATCTTCCCAAGCAAAACAAGAGAACAGAAGGCTGAACACGCCCCGTGCTCAGTGAACAGTGAACACGGGGGCGTGCCCAAATGTCAGCATAAAAGACAAAGTTGTAGAAGCTTCCATCGCCCACCACAGGGCCGTGCTCAGCGAACACGGGGCCGTGGTCAACTATAAGATTCGCAGAATCCAGGCAAATCTTGATAGTACAGATATGCTTCTTCACACGGGGTCGTGCCCAGCGGTCACGGGGGCGTGGTCAACTAATGCAGACAAACTGCAATTAATGAAGACAGAGAAGAAGATGGACACGGGGCCGTGCCCACTAGACACGAGGTCGTGCCCGAGCTGCTGTTTAGGCTATAAATAGGGGTGCTTGGCTCATTTGCAAACCATCCCTTGGCACACCACCTCTCTCACACTTCACCCACCACCCACCACCATCACAACACCATCATCCACCACCATCATCCATTGTCCATCATAGAGTGTGTGAGTCGTCTCGGGATCCAAGATTGATCGTAAGAGTTCTTGACAATCAAGGCCATGTTTGCCTAAGTCTCTTACATCACTTGGCGAAGACAAAGTGTCTAGTGTAATACTTTTTATTTTTAATCTTTTCGCACTTTTTAATTGGTTATGTATTAATGACTTTAATAACTAGTTTCTTATGTTGAAGGTGATTCTTCCTTATCGTTTGTCCGTGGTGTCTTGGCATTATTTTACTGTCTATATAAAATAAAAGATTTTCACCATTCATATCTCCACGGTCTATATGGAGGTATGTTGGCTACCTGGTCGGGGGTTAAGGGAACGGTTTGGTAAGAGTCTTTCCATTGTTCAGTGTATAGATCCTGCAAAGGACCTGGGTCAAATTTAGTAGGACCTCCTTCAATACCCACCGGTATTGGATGGCGGGGGTCCAAACTCTTTGATCCCCTCATATGTAAACTACTATTAATACTTTAACCCGGCTACTTAGGACTGTATCCCTGCTGACTCAGACTACTTAGCCGAGGGTAACGTCGCCTTCAAAAGAGGGGCCTACCATAATATGCATTAATAACTTAATTAATTATCTTTCAATAATCCAACCCTTTAGGATTGTATCCTTGCTGACTCAAACTACTGGGTTGAGGGTAACGTCACCTTCAAAAGAGGGGCCTACTACAATAACTAAGATAATCTCTTAAATAGTGCAAAAGTGCGGAAATAATCAAAGGTTACACTAAACACGAGTCGGAGTCAAGTGATTCATCTAGTTTATCTGTTTTTCTTTTATTTTTATTTTTCAGCATTTTAGTTAGATTTTATTTTTCTAGTTTAAAAACCTTTTTCTAAACTTTTGATTTGATTAGACGTTGAGGATAAACCGGTACTAAAAGCTCTTGTGTCCTTGGACGACCTCGGTATCTTGCCAACACTATACCACGCTCACGATGGGTGCAGTTGCCCATATGTGTGTTTAGTGTTAGTAAATATCGTGTTTTATAAATTTAAAACTTGGCGAAAAAGTGTTAAAAAGGGCTTAATATATACATTAAAAACTAACGACACTTAACACGCATCAAGTTTTTGGCGCCGTTGCCGGGGACACAAGGATTTTAAGAAAGTTAGGAATCAACGGCCTAATCATTTTTCTTATTTTTCCATTTTTTTTAAGATTTTTTTTTTAGTTTTTCAGTTTCTGCAGGGCTCAACACGGGCCGTGCCTGGTCGGACACTGGCCGTGCCCAACATTGTTACTAGCAGTTTTTATTTTCAGAGTTACAGAGATATGATCATGGGGCCGTGTCGGTGCAAAACGGGGCCGTGTCGATTTCCCCAGTAACAGGGATCCGGAAAACAATAACTGTATCTCCGACCACGGGCCGTGTTCGCGGAGCACGGGGCCGTGGTGAACCTTCTGACCAACGTTCTTTTCTGTTTTTATTGCAGGACTTGGAACCCAGGCGCCATATTTGAACTTCCTACGTAGTGTATGAGCTCCAGTTATAGTAGAGACATAAAAGAACCTCTAGAAGAACCCGAACGCTTTCTCAGAAAAAGACTTAAAGCTAAAAACCAAGAGAAAGTTTCGGGAGACCCACTTCCAATGGCGGACCAACGTACCCTCATGGATTACCTACGACCCACTATAGGTAATCTCGGCGCCGCTATCAATGCACCGAATGTCGAAGCCAATAACTTCGAACTTCGGCCCCATTTGATACAAATGCTTCAGAACTCCGCAACCTTCCATGGGCTTGCGGACGAGGATCCCCATCTACATATTACTAATTTCTTAGAAATATGTGATACCTTTCGGATCAATGGAGCATCAAACGACGCCATCCGCCTTCGGATGTTTCCATTTTCACTCAAAGACCGAGCTAAGGCTTGGCTTAATACCCTCCCAGTTTGCTCGGTAAACACCTGGGATGAACTAGCCCAAAAGTTTCTATATAAGTATTTCCCTCCTACTAAAGCGGCTAAATTAATGACTGAAATTAATACATATTCACAAGAAGATGGGGAATCCTTATATGAAACTTGGGAAAGGTTCAAGGAGCTATTAAGAAAGTGTCCTCATCATGGTCTTACGGTATGGCAACAAGTATCCACTTTCTACAATGGGTTGTTGCCACACACAAGACAAACACTTGATTCTAGCTTCGGGGGACTTTTAGGTAATCGTCGCCCAAATGAAATATATAATCAAATTGAGGAAATTGCTCAAACCAATTTTCAATGGCACACTCCCCGAGGCAATAAATCTATTGCCCCGGGCGCCCATAAGGTTGATCAAAGCACTTCTTTACAAGCCCAAATCGAGGCCCTTTCTTCAAAAATCAAAAAGTTAGAAATGAAAAAAACGGTCTCGGTTATGGCTTGTGAAGGGTGTGGTGGGCCACATGAAAATTGGAGTTGAATGAAAGAATTAGATGATCAAACGGAAACGGTGAACTACATTGATTACAGACCTAGGCCGTCGGGTCCCCCAACGGGTACCTACAACCAAGGATGGCGTAACCACCCTAACCTTGGTTGGAGAGACCCCGTCAATAGTAGTAACCAACAAAACCAACGAACTAACTTTCAACAACCACAAAACTTTTCTCAACAACAAGGTGGACGAGAAAGGCTTGAAGATACTGTATCTCGCCTTATCTCCGACACCGAAAAGAAAAACTCGGATCGATTTCAGCAACTGGAATCGAATTTTAGAAATCAACAAGCTAGCATTCAAAACATTGAAAAACAATTAAATCAAGTAGCTCAAAATTTCTCCGGGAGACCACAAGGCGCGTTACAAAGCAATACCGAAACCAACCCAAAAGCGCAAGTACATCTCATCACATTGAGAAACTGAACCGTGGGTCCCGAGGAGGCTCCATTACCGGCAACTGAAAGAAGCCAATCCAGCCAAACCACGACTCCACTCGCGCCCCAACCAGAAAAGGCTTCTCCACCAAATCAAGAGCCCTCCAAGACTCCTTCGGTTTCATACCCCGGTCGGTTAATTCGTCAAAAGACCGATGAGCAATTCGCAAAGTTCAAAAATTTACTAAAACAATTGCATGTTAATATTCCTTTTATCGAGGTCCTAACCCAAATGCCTAAATATGCAAAATTTATGAGGGACTTCCTCACTCACAAAAGGAAAATTGAATCATTGCAATTAGTTAACTTAGGAAAAGAATGCTCCGCCTTAGTACTCAACAAACTCCCACAAAAGAAAATCGACCCTGGAAGCTTCATGATTCCTTGCTCGATTGGGGAATCCCCCATTCGTAATGCATTAGCCGATCTTGAGGCTAGCATTAACCTCATGCCCACATCAATGTTCAACCGACTCGGCCTAGGAAAAACGAGCCCTACAAAGATGAGCATACAACTTGCCGACAGATCCGTCAAATTTCCGCAAGGTGTCGCTGAAAATCTATTGGTCAAAGTCGACAATTTTGTCTTCCCGGCCGACTTTGTCATACTAGACATGGAAGAAGACACCGATGTCCCCCTCATCCTCGGGAGGCCATTTCTAGCCACCGCCCAAGCAGTG
Organism: Helianthus tuberosus; assembly: GCA_030545235.1. NCBI lineage: Eukaryota > Viridiplantae > Streptophyta > Magnoliopsida > Asterales > Asteraceae > Helianthus > Helianthus tuberosus. The sequence continues at coordinate 17,630,850 of CM060412.1, read as the reverse complement.
GTGGATATGAATGACGGAACACTAACATTGAAGTTTGGGGACGAGGAAGTGAAGTTTGGAGTTGGAAAGAGAATAGAAGATGAAGACCCGGTCAACTACATGAAGGTCATAGACTCAAGCTTGGATGACGCTCTCCGACGGTGTAGCATGGGATGCAAAACATCCCACTTGAGTGACATATGACCAGGCGTTGGGTCTAGCCAAGGACCCTTATAAACGTGGCGCACCACGGAGGCATTCCGCGGAACTATCCTTAGTTTAGTTTAGATTAATTTTTATGTTTTCTAGTTTAGTTTTAATTTTCAGAACACACTCGAGATGGCAAAGGATAACAAGGGAAACTTGAACCAGCACCCCATGCAGGAAAACAGGGCCATCCGACGAACTTTCTTCATTACAGCAGGTTCAGCACCGGTCGTGTCCGCCCAACACGGCCCCGTGCTGCACAGTCTGCAGAAATCACCCAGTTTAGGTAAACTGGACACGGGCCGTGTTCACCCAACACGCCCCCGTGTCCAGGCTTCTGTTTCTTTTGTTCAAACTTTCTGTTACTGGCACCTGAACACGGGGCCGTGCCCGGACACCACGGGGCCGTGTCCAAACGCCCAGTAACATAAAATTTTGCTTTTTCACACCTTTTACACATTCAATCAACCTAAAAACTTATTTTTGGGACACATTGAGGACAATGTGTAATTTAAGTGTGGGGGGGATGCTAAAACTTTGAATCTTGCAAGTCCTAATTACAAGCCTTACACAAAACTCTATTGGAACCGCTAATCACCCCAATTTTTTTCAAAAATTTTCATTTTTTTACTTGTCTAGGTTTAACTTGGGAATTTCAAATTATAAAAAGGTTATATTTTTACAAATTTACAACCGATAGCGTCGTGATAAAAAGAACCAACATAAGAAAATTATGAAAAGGCATGACAAGCTTAATTAAAATTCAATTATATATACTTGATCACATAAAAAGCCATTCCCACAAAAGTGAGTTTTGAGCCTTTATTGAGCATACAAATACATATCTTTAAACTAAATGCTCATTTTTCATTTCTTGTGTGAATAGCCGCTTGGTTCTTACAACTCTAGAACTTGCCACGACGATACATTCCCGGTCCTTACCAACTTAAACCCGAGTAAGTAAATGATGGAGGCATTAGGACTAACTTTTTCTTTCTACACCATTATTTTTTTTACACTTACCCAAAATCCCCCTAGTTAACCCCTTTGAGCCTAAACCTTTTCATTTCTTAACCCAAACCAAACACCCTTTCACCCACCAAAAACTTTTTATTTTTAACCCTTTGTTTTAGTAACAAGCTCGGTTTGTCATATGACTTTGAAAAAAAAATGTTGAAGATGAAGCAAAAGAAATAAACAAGCAAGTTCATCAAAAATAACTTTGTTTGAATTATGGCTTCATCAAAATAAAAAATTGCAAAAATAAAAAAAGTCTTACGAAAACCGATGCTTTTTACGCTTTTTGCCCTTTTTCTACTAACCACTAACCCAACCACCTACCTTTAACCCAAGCCTAACCCTTTATGTAGGATCGGATTGCGACCTAAACGAGTCGTTCGGAAGAGTTCTAGTCCGTTTCAAAGGCGGAAACAGAGAAACGGACGTGTAAACAGCTTGTTTCACTCTTTAAATCTCTTGTATATTGATATTACAACCTTTACAATCAGAAGAGAAACCGGCAGCACTTCGGTACACTTGGCCAAAACTGTTACAACTGAAATGACCACTAACCTATTTATAATGCTCTAGGTTTCGCTTGAAACACTTGAAGCGAAACCTTCAAGCGAAATCTTGAAAGTACAATCATTCTGTTCAAGCGAAATCTTACAATTTGCATGTAATTTGTTTTGTCTTTTGTGATGTGATGTCATTGATGATGTCACCTAGATGATGTCATCATGACATCATGTCTTGTTTAGATCCGCATCGAACCGAGACTCGATACAAGACGAAGACGACAGATGTGTGCACCAACAGACTCCCCCTCAGATGTTGACGAGTCTTAAGTGTCGAGTCTTCACAATCTTCAGTCTTTATCAGTCTTTGAGCTTTCTTCAGGATCTCTACCTGGCTCTATTCTATCTCCAATTCTCTCTCTCTCTAACAGACTCCCCCTCAAAACATGCTGGGATCGTAGTCTGACTTTTACAGTATCAGAATCCTCAGGTGTCGGAACCTGGCACTCTATCTACTATCCTGCACATCCTCTACCCAAAAATAAGATTCACAAAAAAATATTTAACAATTTATCAAATTTCATGCACCAACACTGATCCTTCTCCAATCAATATACAATCAAATATTAACAATGATCATTTAACGAATTTTTATCTCTGAAAAACTTTTCAATCAAATTCTCCCAAACTTTTTCGTCATGTTCAGCACTCGGAATTTTGAAAATCAGCTCTTCAACATCAGTTATCTAAAATCTTTTTGGATTTTTCAAAAGATTTATGCTAAAACACACCGAAAATCTTTTTGGAATTTTGAAATAACAGAAATAAAATGCAGAAATGAACTATTTACATACAATATTTTTGTGAGTTTGTGTAAGAGGATCATATCAGTTTTTGAGACAAATCACCAACACCGTTAAGCTTTATACATTTTAAGTTCTAAACGATTCACTTAGATTGTCAGTATACTGATCCACTTAAATTCTCACACAAAGTTCAACTGTTTCGAGATACGAGATTAATGTTTTAGGACTTAAACATCTACATGTGTCCCACCTTAGTATATACTCCCGTATCCAGACCCCAGTATTCAGTCTTACAGGTGAGTATACCTAGATGATATCTGTAAGGGGTTAATTGCGAGGGTCGTGAGAGCTCAGGTCGATCTTTCGATACGCAGAGAGATGACGGCTTCGACTTTTGGTGGGTCCCCTTTAGAGGATCTTTTGAATTACAACAGCAATGACTATCAATTTTATTGTTTCAACAATTTGCTGAGGGCTGCGCTATTTTTCAAGCATGCGGAAAGTATTCTCCGGGGACTAGGCCATTGCTTCCGCAAAATCAGAAGTCCCGGGATAATACCCCAGATATCACTAAGCATAAAGACCTAGTATCTCAGAATACGGGACCCTTCAAACAAGATTTCAGGGGTTACCTATATATCCTGGAGGTGTTCCCCACGTAGACGCAAGTAAATTTTATGTTTATATCTCATCACAATTTACTAAATGTGCAAAAACCTACTGACATATCCACAGTGAGATTGTTTATCACATTTATACCTTCCATTTTTTTAGCATGCCGTGATCGTCCACTGATGTACTATCATTTCCTCTTTTATACAACAAAACTCATTTTGAATTTTATCATGTTTTTGTCTTTTTCAAATTTTCAAATGTTTTTGGATTTTCTGAAATTTTTTTTACTCCCCCTAAAATGCAAACACATTTTAGGAAATTTGAAAACCAACTGTACAAAAAAAATAACAACTGATATCAAATCGCTTCAATTTGCCATCCTCTTGGCATGAACAATCAGAACTCCCCCTCACAACAAACTATTTTCCCATTGATTTCAAAACACTTAAGTTTGTTTTAATCAAATGGTTTTTCCGGAAAATAAGTTTGATTTATTTTACCACTTGTAGGTTAGGCGTTTCATCATATTGTTTATCAACCATTTGTAGAAAATCAGATACAACTTAATGTCCCTGATTTACCACTTGTAACCATCACAAACATACAACTCAAACCCGTTTTTCAACCAATTTACCATCTTTTGATTGAATTCTCAAGGTGCCGATTCCTACTCCTCGCTTACATACCTGGGAGTTCCGGCAAAGTCATACAACCTGTAAACACTCAAACACTATCAAAATCTTTCAACCAAAAACTTCAAACATTTGAAAGATGCCGATTCCTGATCCACGATATAAACTTGGGATCTCCGGCAAGTCCGGTTTTTACTCAAACATTACGTCCACCCAAGCCTCACCAGCCTTGGGTGACTTTGGTGGCAAACATCTGTCCCACCAACATTTTGATTTATAAAATTCTTGAGCACTTTTTACCTTTCTGTCAACCATCTTACCGAAAATATGCTTGACTTTTCCATTGAAAGCCTTCTCAACATCAAATTCTCCCTTATCAGCGAAGAATTGATTTGAGATCTCTACCTTCCCAACTTTCGACTTCCAATTTTCCTTTGACAATGAAGGAAAATTTTCATCGTTCACCTCAGGAACGGAATTCACAATCTTTTTCTCAACAAATGACTCCTCTGATTTTATGGAATCAGATTCATTGTCAGAACTTCTTTCAGATTTTACAATCCATTTTTGTTTGGTTAAATCACCTCTTCTTTTGTAAAATCGTTTTGAACTTTCACCTTTTTCAAAACTAGAATTATCAAACACTTTCGATTTTTCAGTTGATTGTTTCTTCTCAAAGACAAGTTTTTCTTTCAGTTTTGAGTTAGAAGTAACTTCCTGTTTTGTGTTGTTGAACTGTTGGCAATTCCAAGCAATATGTCCAACTTTTTGGCATTTGAAGCAAGTTCTTCTATCAACTCTTTGAGCAAACTTCTTCACATTCCTCTTTACCTCAGCAAGAAACTCTTGATTCGACTGCTTCCAGAACGGTTTCTTCTGCTCATCTTCACAACTTCCACCTGCAACAAATTTTGTTTTTGGTTTATAAGTTTTCTGATTTTGATAATTTTCAGGAGGAATAAATCCTAAACCTTTCTTTTTGAGATTACCGTTGTAGTTTGGTTTCTTTCGATAACCATAACCAGAACTATAACCCTTTTTCTTGTTCAATCTCTGTTGAACTCTTGAAGTGTATTTTTTAGGTTTTTCATCAAGATTTAAATCTTTTATATCAGAAAGATTAATTTCTGTTAATTTGAAAACCTGTTTGATCATTTCAGTTTTTACACTTCTGATTGGAAATTCCTCATCAGAATATAATTTGTCTGAATCATTCAAAGTATAAGCCACTTTGATTGATCCGTCATTCAAATTAGATTTTGATAACATGAATTCTCTATTGTAAACCCTATTAACCGGTGAACTTGGACTCTTTTCTGACGAACTCGGACTTTCAGACTTAGACTCCGGTTTTTACTCCTCATCCGTATCCAACACCTGATCGACAACTTTCTTTAATAACTCAGACTCATGATCAGTGTCAGACGCTGTGAATGTAACATCAATATTTTCTGGTAATTCATCAATGATTTCAGACTTTAACTTGATGTTGACTGCCTTTTTTAAACGCTCTTCATTTGGATTCCTGGGAGAATAAGTTTCATGGATCGGGGGCGGACATCTGTTATACTTGACACTTGGTTTCTTACCAGTATCAGTATCTTCAGTCTTTTTGTCCATGAACGCTTCCAGACCTGCAACAGTAGGATAAACACGATCAATCAAATAATCACAAGTAGTGTAACTCAACAGTAATCGTTTAATCCTTTCACTCTCAATCTTCTCAAGTTCTACTTCTTTCTTTAGCTGTGCACAATCTTCAATATACTCATTAATGACTTTCTGCTTCGTCATTAATGTTGCACTCATTTTATCCATTGCTTTTTCGGTTTCAGTATTCGTCTTTTTCAGACGATCAACTTTGTTGTTGAGCACATCGTACGACTCCTTAATGTACTTCACATCAGACAGTAAGTCTTCTTTAATCTTCTCCAACTCAGCAATCTTCTTATCTTTCTCTTCACAAGCTGTGACAACTCGAGTTTCCGACTTTCATTTTCGCATTTAGTGCACGTTGACTTTGATTGTGTAGTTGTTTAACTTGTTCAACTTGTAACTATACACGTTATTTTTTTTGTTATATTTTATGAACGCATTGTGGTTGCATGATTTTGTGTTTGGCTGTATAACATGAAACCTGTTGAAAAACTTAAACTGTTAGCACATAACAGGACTCGACGAAACAGACAGGACTCGACGAAACAGACAGGACCCGACGAAACAGACTGTTTCGTCATAAGCATCCCGACGAAACAGAAGTCTGTTTCGCCAAGCCCAGTTTCGCCAAGCCCATTAAGGGCCCAGAACGGTAATTCGTTCATATTAACGTGAACCGACTCCCTGTTTCACACTTTTAACAAAATAGAAACCCTAGAACTCTCCACTCTGTGAAGGCGATAACCATCCTCAACCATCATCTTTCTCTCTCGAATCCTCCCTTGTTCATCCCGGATATCTCGGTTAGTGCGTGCTCGTCTAATCGGTTTCTTTGTTCTTTGTTTTCTTTATACATGTTGTGTATATGCTTGATTTTTGGATTATAGGAGTATACGTGTATGATGAATACTTAGGGTTTCATGAACCTCTCAATGATTGTGCATGATAGCGGATATGCATAGAGTATGGATTTTATGAGTGTTGTTTTGTGATGATTACATGATTTTATTGATGTTGATGATGATATGATCCCTGTTTCATTGATGCTTCGGTTGAGATGCATAGATTAATGGTTAGTAACATAAGACTCATTATATTGAGCGAGGATTGAACGTTTTCTGTAAAACTGTTGTATCGGCGATTTGGGGTTTTTCTGTGTTATCCGTATCTGCTGTTACTGATGTCTGCGAAATTGACATCCGACGAAACAGAACCCTCGGCGAAACAGAAAGTGTTTCGCCAAGAGTAATCGACGAAATTGAATTCTGTTTCGTCAAATGAGACCCCGACGAAACAGAACGTGTTTCGTCGAATGTGTGTTTCGCCAATATCTGTGTTTCGCCAATATGTGTATTTCGCCGAACAGTTTATCTGCGCACTAACTTGAGTTAATTCTGTTAAGTGTTAGCTGGGTTAGTTAACTGCTGTTATGTATAAAGTATTACTTGTATGATTGCAAATACGTGTATTGTGATTGATGCGATGTTCATGATGATTATGTTTACGCACAAACAACTTGAATACAAACTGATTATGTATACGTGCATACCTTAGGACGTGATTGATTAACCGTGAGCACATACTTAGCATACCGAGCGAAACAAGGTGAGTTCACACTCTTTCTAAGGCATGGGATTCCCGGTGGTTTGGGAATGGGTTAAGAAACAAAAAATGGAACCTACATATTCTCCTTGGGTAGGATATGTACCGCCATCCTCCATGGGTAGGATGCCAATATAAATCTTGTGTATTCTCCTTGGGTAGAATACATACGTTCGTCCGGTAGGACAACAACCTTAACATACGTTCGTCCTCCTTGGGTAGGACAACAAACCTTAACGCATGCTCGTCCTCCTTGGGTAGGACAATCACACTCGCTACGGTCCTTGGATTAAGAAGGGCACGTACACATACGACTAGTCAACACTATTCATCGCACGCATGCCTGGACTGGCAGCAAGGACTAACGCGATACAATTTCTAAACTTCGCAAACATGCCTAGAGGGCCGCGATGCTATTACATACGATTTACGAAACGAACATTATAACTAAATAACTAACAGTGAACTCGCTCAACTAGTTGTTGACTCTCTGTTACATGCCTTGCAGGACCATAGGTACTCTTGGAGCTTGCACGGGAGGCGCAGTCGTTGTGGGCACGGACGTGAATGTTTTGTTAAACATTATAACATTTTGTACTTAAACTTGTGTTGGGTTTTACATTAATGCTTCCGCTATACACTTGTATATATTTGGTTTTGTAAACACCTATCGTATTGATGAATGACTTTTGATATAATTATGTTCAATATGATTGGTGGCTTGATCCTGGTCATGTCACGCCTCCAAGCGGTGGTACTCTGCGTGTGGATTTTGGGGGTGTGATAGATTGGTATCAGAGCCATTGGTTATAGAGAACTCGGTTTTAATAAGGGGAAAACGTTTTTATTTAAAACCAGACTATAACCAGAACAGTGCTCAACGATCCACAACGACGCCTCGCTCCACGTGCAAGACTCATCACTCTAGGTAATATGGTACATGTTTTATTGCCTACTTGCTAGAATTGCATAGAACTTTGCTCCGGGTATGCTTAGGTTAACTTAACACTATTGCATGAGAACACTTGTGTGATTATTCCCTTTTGTTATCGCACTACTCTCGAACCTCTCTCACTTATGTCATATTTGCTATGAAGATCATGTCTGGACGTATTAACATGACGCAAGCCCAACTGACGGCTCTCATTAACGAGCAAATTGCTGCGGCACTTGCAGCCGCACAAGCAGAAGGTCAGCACGCTCAGCCACCTGTTTGCACCTTCAAAACGTTCATGGACTGTCGTCCTACTACTTTTAGTGGCACGGAAGGAGCGGTTGGACTCCTCCATTGGTTTGAAAAGCTTGAGTCGGTATTTGAAATGTGCGAATGCCCTGAGGCTCGCAGGGTGAAGTACGCCACTGGTACACTAGAAGGCATTGCGCTGACTTGGTGGAATGCGCAAGTGCAGATGTTAGGGTTGGCTGTTGCTAACGCCACACCCTGGAATGATTTCAAGGATTTGATTAAAGAGGAATACTGTAGCCGTGATGATATTCATAAACTGGAGGTAGAATTTTACCATTTGAAAATGACGGGGTCAGAAATTGAAGCGTACACCAGAAGATCGAATGAGTTGGCTATCCTGTGTCCTACTATGGTGGACCCTCCCATTAAGCGTATCGAACTGTATCTCAATGGTCTGGTGCCGGAGATTCAAAGCCACGTAACTTCAGCGAATCTGGGCACTATTCAACAGATCGTTAAGCTAGCTCATCGCCTCACTGATCAGGCGGTGGAACAGAACAGGCTGCCTAAACGTATCAACGCTACTACTACCGCTACCACTCCAATTACTCCTGCTATTCCCAGTGACAACAAGCGGAAATGGGAAGGGGATTCCAGCAGGGGTTCAGCTATTGTACAGTCTCAAGCACAGCAACAGCGCAAGACTAGTGATTATCAGAGTTCGAGTCAGCAATCGTCTGGTGGTCAGGGGCAGAGTGGATATCGGGGAATTCATCCACTGTGTAACAGGTGCAACAAACACCACAGTGGTCAGTGTCGTAGAGGCCGCTGTCAGAGATGTCTAAGAGTAGGTCATGAGGCTAAAGATTGCAGGAGCTTAAGGCCTGCGAATCAGAACCAGCAACAACAGTCACCAGTTCCACGAAACCAGTCACAGCAACAACAGCAAGGAAATAAGACATGCTTTCAGTGTGGGGCTGAAGGTCATTTCAAGCGGAACTGTCCCCAATTAAACCAGAATCAAAGCAACAATAACAATAATCAGGGCAGTGGGAACAACAATGGGGGAAACAACAACAACAATGGTGCAAAAGGTCGTATGTTTGTGATTGGCCAGAGTGACGCAAGGAACGATCCTAATGTGGTTACGGGTAAGTTTCTTCTCGACGACTTTTATGTTACCGTATTATTTGATTCGGGTGCGGATACCAGTTATATGTCTTTGAATGTTAGTCAAATGCTTAAACGTGCACCAACCCTGTTGAACACCAAACATGTCGTAGAGTTAGCTAACGGTAAAAGTTTAGAAGCCACACACATAGTTCAGGGTTGTAATCTTATCCTCGCCGGTCAGACTTTCTCTATCGATCTCATTCCTATAACTCTGAGTAGCTTTGATATCGTCATTGGTATGGATTGGTTATCCCAACAACAAGCAGAGATCCTATGCAAGGAGAAGATCGTTCGTATTCCTCGTTCTGGGAAAGAACCTCTCGAAGTTCAAGGTGACAAGAGTGGTGTCGTGAGTGGCATCATCTCTTTCTTGAAGGCTCAGAAGTGTCTGCGAAAAGGCCACGTAGCTATTTTAGCACTCGTTACTGATACATCGACGACAGAGAAAAAGATTTGGGATATTCCTGTAGTACGCGACTTTCCTCAGGTGTTTCCTGAAGAGTTACCTGGGTTACCACCCCATCGCCAGGTCGAATTTCAGATCGAGCTAGCTCCAGGAGCAGCACCTATAGCTCGAGCACCTTATCGCTTAGCTCCAACTGAACTGGAAGAACTGTCTAAACAATTGCAAGAACTTTTGGAAAAGGGTTTCATACGTCCTAGCTCTTCGCCATGGGGAGCTCCAGTATTATTTGTGAAGAAGAAAGACGGTACCTTTCGTATGTGCATAGATTACCGCGAACTAAACAAGGTGACCGTGAAGAATCGCTATCCACTTCCACGCATCGACGACTTATTCGACCAGTTACAAGGGTCGAGCTATTACTCAAAGATTGATCTAAGGTCAGGTTACCATCAACTGAGAGTCCGGGATGAGGACGTCTCCAAAACAGCATTCAGAACTCGCTACGGTCATTACGAGTTTTTGGTCATGCCATTCGGGCTAACGAACGCGCCTGCGGTTTTCATGGATCTTATGAACAGGGTGTGCAAACCTTATCTTGACAAGTTTGTTATTGTTTTTATTGATGACATCCTAATTTATTCGAAGAATCGGGAGGAACACGAACAGCATTTACGACTTATTTTGGAACTCCTTCGAACGGAACAACTGTACGCTAAGTTTTCAAAATGCGACTTCTGGCTTCGTGAAGTCCACTTTCTAGGCCACGTGGTAAACAAGGATGGGATACATGTTGATCCATCCAAGGTAGATTCGATCAAGAACTGGCCTGCACCTCGCACACCGACAGAAATACGCCAATTCTTGGGATTGGCGGGTTATTACAGACGATTTATCAAAGACTTCTCAAAGATTGCACAGCCACTTACATTACTGACACAGAAAGGTGTTGCTTACCGTTGGAGTGATACACAGGATACAGCGTTTCAACATTTAAAGGATAGACTTTGTAGCGCACCTATCCTCTCATTGCCTGAAGGCACGGACGATTTTGTAGTCTACTGTGATGCATCTATCCAAGGTCTTGGATGTGTGTTGATGCAGCGGGATAAAGTCATTGCTTATGCTTCGCGCCAACTTAAGATTCACGAACGGAATTACACTACGCACGATTTAGAACTTGGAGCTGTTGTTTTTGCGCTCAAGATATGGCGACATTACCTGTATGGCACCAAGTGCACCATCTACACCGATCACAGGAGCCTCGAATATATTTTCAAGCAGAAAGACTTGAACATGCGACAACGTCGATGGGTCGAGTTACTGAACGATTACGAATGTGCTATAAAGTACCATCCAGGCAAGGCCAATGTGGTGGCCGACGCCCTCAGTCGAAAAGATACTACACCTAGGCGTGTACGAGCGTTGCAACTCACTATTCAGTCTAGTCTTCCTTCACAGATACGAGATGCTCAGGTAGAAGCATTGAAACCAGGAAACGTCAGGGCTGAAGCCCTACGCGGCTCAAGGCAACGGTTAGAACAAAAGGCAGACGGAGCCTACTATGTAACCGGACGCATCTGGGTCCCACTCTATGGTAGTTTACGCGAACTTGTAATGGATGAAGCTCATAAGTCTCGCTACTCAGTACATCCTGGTTCAGATAAGATGTACCACGACCTCAGAACTACATATTGGTGGCCTAGCATGAAGGCCCACATAGCAACTTACGTTAGCAAGTGTTTGACTTGTGCGAGAGTCAAAGCAGAATATCAGAAACCATCAGGCCCACTCCAACAACCTGAGATACCACAATGGAAATGGGAGCAAATTTCCATGGATTTTGTTACTGGCCTACCTAGGTCTCAACGTGGGAATGACACTATTTGGGTGATCGTGGATCGACTCACAAAGTCTGCTCACTTCTTGGCTATCAAGGAAACGGATAAGTTCTCCACTCTAGCAGACGTATACCTTAAGGAAGTTGTCTCGAGGCACGGGGTGCCCACATCTATTATCTCTGATCGTGATGCACGTTTTACTTCAGAACTGTGGCAAGCAATGCACAAATCTTTTGGCTCTCGATTAGACATGAGCACAGCTTATCATCCTCAGACAGATGGGCAGTCTGAGCGCACTATTCAAACTCTAGAAGACATGCTTCGGGCGTGCGTAATTGACTTTGGCAAAGGCTGGGAAAAACATCTGCCACTTGTGGAATTTTCGTACAACAACAGTTACCACACCAGCATTAAAGCTGCTCCTTTTGAGGCATTGTACGGGCGTAAATGCCGATCACCTCTTTGTTGGGCAGAGGTGGGTGACAGTCAGATCACAGGTCCGGAAATGGTAGTTGATACTACTGAAAAGATTGCTCAAATACGACAACGCATGGCGGCAGCTCGTGACCGTCAGAAAGTATACGCTGATAAAGACAGGAAAATACTCGAATTCCAAGTTGGGGATCGAGCACTACTCAAAGTTTCACCCTGGAAGGGTGTTGTTCGTTTTGGCAAACGAGGCAAGCTCAATCCACGATACGTTGGACCATTTGAAGTCATATAAAAGATAGGCAAAGTGGCCTACAGACTGAACTTACCAGCTGAACTCAGTGCAGTTCACAACGTCTTTCATGTGTCGAATCTGAAGAAGTGGCAGTCAGATGAGACCTTTATAGTTCCTTTGAAGGAGCTCACTATCGACGAACGGTTGCATTTCGTCGAAGAACCAGTTGAAATCACGGACCGGGATGTTAAGGTCCTCAAGAACACTAGAATACCTCTTGTACGAGTTCGTTGGAACTCCCGTCGCGGCCCAGAGTTCACCTGGGAGCGCGAAGATCAAATGGAACTCAAATATCCCCAGTTGTTCGAAAACAATGCAACTACTACTGAGGCTGAAGCTACTACGGAATTTCGGAACGAAATTCCAACTCAACGGGGAAATGATGTGACACCCCAGGAAAACCAGTAAACGATAACTTACCTAGCTTCCTCAGTAACCGCATGCTAAATTTCGAGACGAAATTTCTTTCAAGTTGGGGATAATGTGACAACTCGAGTTTCCGACTTTCATTTTCGCATTTAGTGCACGTTGACTTTGATTGTGTAGTTGTTTAACTTGTTCAACTTGTAACTATACACGTTATTTTTTTTGTTATATTTTATGAACGCATTGTGGTTGCATGATTTTGTGTTTGGCTGTATAACATGAAACCTGTTGAAAAACTTAAACTGTTAGCACATAACAGGACTCGACGAAACAGACAGGACTCGACGAAACAGACAGGACCCGACGAAACAGACTGTTTCGTCATAAGCATCCCGACGAAACAGAAGTCTGTTTCGCCAAGCCCAGTTTCGCCAAGCCCATTAAGGGCCCAGAACGGTAATTCGTTCATATTAACGTGAACCGACTCCCTGTTTCACACTTTTAACAAAATAGAAACCCTAGAACTCTCCACTCTGTGAAGGCGATAACCATCCTCAACCATCATCTTTCTCTCTCGAATCCTCCCTTGTTCATCCCGGATATCTCGGTTAGTGCGTGCTCGTCTAATCGGTTTCTTTGTTCTTTGTTTTCTTTATACATGTTGTGTATATGCTTGATTTTTGGATTATAGGAGTATACGTGTATGATGAATACTTAGGGTTTCATGAACCTCTCAATGATTGTGCATGATAGCGGATATGCATAGAGTACGGATTTTATGAGTGTTGTTTTGTGATGATTACATGATTTTATTGATGATGATGATGATATGATCCCTGTTTCATTGATGCTTCGGTTGAGATGCATAGATTAATGGTTAGTAACATAAGACTCATTATATTGAGCGAGGATTGAACGTTTTCTGTAAAACTGTTGTATCGGCGATTTGGGGTTTTTCTGTGTTATCCGTATCTGCTGTTACTGATGTCTGCGAAATTGACATCCGACGAAACAGAACCCTCGGCGAAACAGAAAGTGTTTCGCCAAGAGTAATCGACGAAATTGAATTCTGTTTCGTCAAATGAGACCCCGACGAAACAGAACGTGTTTCGTCGAATGTGTGTTTCGCCAATATCTGTGTTTCGCCAATATGTGTATTTCGCCGAACAGTTTATCTGCGCACTAACTTGAGTTAATTCTGTTAAGTGTTAGCTGGGTTAGTTAACTGCTGTTATGTATAAAGTATTACTTGTATGATTGCAAATACGTGTATTGTGATTGATGCGATGTTCATGATGATTATGTTTACGCACAAACAACTTGAATACAAACTGATTATGTATACGTGCATACCTTAGGACGTGATTGATTAACCGTGAGCACATACTTAGCATACCGAGCGAAACAAGGTGAGTTCACACTCTTTCTAAGGCATGGGATTCCCGGTGGTTTGGGAATGGGTTAAGAAACAAAAAATGGAACCTACATATTCTCCTTGGGTAGGATATGTACCGCCATCCTCCATGGGTAGGATGCCAATATAAATCTTGTGTATTCTCCTTGGGTAGAATACATACGTTCGTCCGGTAGGACAACAACCTTAACATACGTTCGTCCTCCTTGGGTAGGACAACAAACCTTAACGCATGCTCGTCCTCCTTGGGTAGGACAATCACACTCGCTACGGTCCTTGGATTAAGAAGGGCACGTACACATACGACTAGTCAACACTATTCATCGCACGCATGCCTGGACTGGCAGCAAGGACTAACGCGATACAATTTCTAAACTTCGCAAACATGCCTAGAGGGCCGCGATGCTATTACATACGATTTACGAAACGAACATTATAACTAAATAACTAACAGTGAACTCGCTCAACTAGTTGTTGACTCTCTGTTACATGCCTTGCAGGACCATAGGTACTCTTGGAGCTTGCACGGGAGGCGCAGTCGTTGTGGGCACGGACGTGAATGTTTTGTTAAACATTATAACATTTTGTACTTAAACTTGTGTTGGGTTTTACATTAATGCTTCCGCTATACACTTGTATATATTTGGTTTTGTAAACACCTATCGTATTGATGAATGACTTTTGATATAATTATGTTCAATATGATTGGTGGCTTGATCCTGGTCATGTCACGCCTCCAAGCGGTGGTACTCTGCGTGTGGATTTTGGGGGTGTGACACAAGCTTTGCAAGATTCTGAACATTTCAAACATGGTTTTTCAACTTCAACCATTTTTTCAACTATCTTTTCAACCTCGACAGTCTTTTCAACTTCAACGAGTTTCTCTATTTCAACAATTTTTTCTACTTCGACCAGTTTTTCAACTTCAACTATTTTTTCAATTTCAACAAGTTTTTCCACCACTTTCTCCACTTCAACGATTTTTTCTATTGCATTTTCAGTCACTGCTTCAACTTTTGTTTCTCCAACTTCTGTCTTTGCCTTTTCATTAGCAAGTAACTTTGCTGCTTCCAGTTCCCTTTTTAAGCGAGCAATCTTCTTCTGATTCAGCATGTCAACTTTATCTGCATAGAAAAAATTAAAACTATCAGGCTCAATGCTTTTTCTACATTTGTTAAGATATTCTTCCTCATCATCGGTATCTACATCGCTTCTAAGATCTGGAAAAATCGGGATTCTTTTCTGATGAGCATTGTAGTATTTCTCAGCCATGATTCAATAATTAGGTGATACTTCGGAAAACACCTGGCAAGTACTGATGAATATTCTGAGCGGACTGAAGGTTGACACACTGAGCAGACTTCTAGGATTCGAATTGAAATCAAGTGACTTGACCCTTTGACACCTTCGAATTCCAAACCGTACGAACTGACAAGTGAGTCAATGACGTTAATACGCGACTAGACTGACAAAACGACTTGACTGATCAAATGTACTGATTGAACCGTGCGAACCGACTAAACTCCAAACCTTGTAACCTGACTACCAAACTTTGTGAAGTGATTAAAATTCAAACACATGAACCGATGATCACATGTACATTTTTAATGAACCGAATCTGATAGGACTTTTCTTGTTTTTCATGCAACAACTGATCAACTCATATGCAATTCCGATATCATCACATGTGCACATAAATCGAAATAGTCACAATTACACAAAGTTCACATACAATCTTCAGTTTCAAAGCAAAACATAGCAACCGACAACATACTGAACAATATGATCAAACGCAATACGTGGTCTGACAATCTCACATGCAAATTGATAGAACTCACATGTAAATCTTATACACATGCAAACACATGCTTTGGCTGACAACATGGATTATCATATTCAAGAATTTTAGAACAGACAAACTTAAAAGTGATTTAATCGATGAACATCATATGCAATACACATAAATCGATGCAGTTTAACACAAACACGTGATTTCCTTTTTCTCAATTAACTAAACAATCCTCGATCAGAATATGTCACACAATTCAACGTATACACTTAAATGAACTTTATATACCGATATATTCACACAACTCAGAACAGTTTCTCAACGTAGCAGACAAACAGTTTTCAATGAACAGCAGGTTTCGATGAACAGCAAAATTCAGTTAAGACAGCACTGCAGATTTCAATCAGATGCCAACGTATTTTCAAGCGAAATGCAATCAGATCAGTTTCGCTTCAACTACTCAAGCGAAATCAAATAATGTTCTCAACTTGAAGCGAAATCAACAGAAATACATCAACTTGAAGCGAAAATCAACAGATTATCATCAACTTGAAGCGAAATCATGTACAAAATCAAATGATGTTCTCAAGCGAAATCATACACAAGACTTGTATTCTCAAGCGAAATCAATGAAAACAGTTACTGATGTCATCATATGTTCGAACAATTGAAGCGAAATCACACAAAATTACAAGTTTTAAGCTGATTTTGATACCGAAACTTTCCAGGAACTGTTAAAACATGATTATGCGTGATATGTGAAAATTTTGATACCGAAACTTTCCGATGCTTTTTACGCTTTTTGCCCTTTTTCTACTAACCACTAACCCAACCACCTACCTTTAACCCAAGCCTAACCCTTTATGTAGGATCGGATTGCGACCTAAACGAGTCGTTCGGAAGAGTTCTAGTCCGTTTCAAAGGCGGAAACAGAGAAACGGACGTGTAAACAGCTTGTTTCACTCTTTAAATCTCTTGTATATTGATATTACAACCTTTACAATCAGAAGAGAAACCGGCAGCACTTCGGTACACTTGGCCAAAACTGTTACAACTGAAATGACCACTAACCTATTTATAATGCTCTAGGTTTCGCTTGAAACACTTGAAGCGAAACCTTCAAGCGAAATCTTGAAAGTACAATCATTCTGTTCAAGCGAAATCTTACAATTTGCATGTAATTTGTTTTGTCTTTTGTGATGTGATGTCATTGATGATGTCACCTAGATGATGTCATCATGACATCATGTCTTGTTTAGATCCGCATCGAACCGAGACTCGATACAAGACGAAGACGACAGATGTGTGCACCAACACTTTACCCAAAAGTCCTCTTGATATTTACAAAGGTATATAGTTAAAAAGGAGGAGGATTGATTGCTTGGCAAGCCTATGGTAGGAGTAAGTTCCATGCCGCTCTCGAGTGATTCACTAAAATACATCTTCGTCCGAGTGTTGAGTGATCCCCCGTGAGGTATGTGAACTTGTATATAAATAGAATTTTAAAGAGGCATGTTATGCCCTAATAAGTAATTTATTTTATGAAAAGTTTTAAATAAATCATGACGCATAGGATTGTAAATAAATAAAAAAATAAAACTTAATAAAGAATCTTGGAAATCCTGACACTCTATGACAAGCCCAAAAACCTTCTCTTCTACCCATTCCATTTGGGAGTGAAAAGCCACATTATAAAGAGTTTTGCTTGAGGACAAGCAAAGATTCAAGTGTGGGGGTATTTGATGTGTTCGAAATGCAACATATAAATTACATCAATTGTGGCATAAAACTAACCCTTTTTTAGTACTAATGTTGGAAAAAGTGTGCTTTTGTCTTCCTTTTGTATTTTCAGGATTAAATGAGCTCAAATTAACAAAAGAAGCAAAAAGGCAGCTAAACCTAACATAAATACAAGAAAAAGAACAAACGTGGCATGCCCGACCTCCCCGAAAGCATCTTTCCAAGCAAAACAAGAGAACAGAAGGTTGAACACGCCCCGTGCTCAGTGAACACGGGGGCGTGCCCAAGTGTCAGCATAAAAGACAAAGTTGTAGAAGCTTCCATCGCCCACCACGGGGCCGTGCTCAGCGGACACGGGGCCGTGGTCAACTATAAGATTCGCATAATCCAGGTAAATCTTGATAGTACAGATATGCTTCTGCAACGGGGTCGTGCCCAGCGGACACGGGGGCGTGGTCAACTAGTGCAGACAAACTGCAATTAATGAAGACAAAGAAGAAGATGGACACGGGGCCGTGCCCGAGCTGCTGTTCAGGCTATAAATAGGGGTGCTTGGCTCATTTGCAAACCGTCCCTTGGCACACCACCTCTCTCACACTTCACCCACCACCCACCACCATCACAACACCATCATCCACCACCATCATCCATTGTCTATCATAGAGTGTGTGAGTCATCTCGGGATCCAAGATTGATCGTAAGAGTTCTTGACAATCAAGGCCATGTTTGCCTAAGTCTCTTACATCACTTGGTGAAGACAAAGTGTCTAGTGTAATACTTTTTATTTTTAATCTTTTCGCACTTTTTAATTGGTTATGTATTAATGACTTTAATAACTAGTTTCTTATGTTGAAGGTGATTCTTCCTTATCGTTTGTCCGTGGTGTCTTGGTATTATTTTACTGTCTATATAAAATAAAAGATTTTCACCATTCATATCTCCACGGTCTATATGGAGGTATGTTGGCTACCTGGTTGGGGGTTAAGGGAACGGTTTGGTAAGAGTCTTGCCATTGTTCAGTGTATAGATCCTGCAAAGGACCTGGGTCAAATTTAGTAGGACCTCCTTCAATACCCACCGGTATTGGATGGCGGGGGTCCAAACTCTTTGATCCCCTCATATGTAAACTACTATTAATACTTTAACCCGGCTACTTAGGACTGTATCCCTGCTGACTCAGACTACTTAGCCGAGGGTAACGTCGCCTTCAAAAGAGGGGCCTACCATAATATGCATTAATAACTTAATTAATTATCTTTCAATAATCCAACCCTTTAGGATTGTATCCTTGCTGACTCAAACTACTGGGTTGAGGGTAACGTCACCTTCAAAAGAGGGGCCTACTACAATAACTAAGATAATCTCTTAAATAGTGCAAAAGTGCGGAAATAATCAAAGGTTACACTAAACACGAGTCGGAGTCAAGTGATTCATCTAGTTTATCTGTTTTTCTTTTATTTTTATTTTTCAGCATTTTAGTTAGATTTTATTTTTCTAGTTTAAAAACCTTTTTCTAAACTTTTGATTTGATTAGACGTTGAGGATAAACCGGTACTAAAAGCTCTTGTGTCCTTGGACGACCTCGGTATCTTGCCAACACTATACCACGCTCACGATGGGTGCACTTGCCCATATGTGTGTTTAGTGTTAGTAAATACCGTGTTTTATAAATTTAAAACTTCGCTAAAAAGTGTTAAAAAGGGCTTAATATATACATTAAAAACTAACGACACTTAACACGCATCATTGTTTCTTTAGTTCCTGCATTTCCGCTGGTGCCAAACGGTAAGGTGCTTTGGCAATCGGTGCTGTTCCTGATAGTAGGTGAATTCTGAATTCAACTTCTCTATTTGGAAGTTGTCCTGGTAATTCTTCGGGAAATACATCTGCAAACTGGGATACTACTGGGATATCCTTCAATTCTTTCCCTTTAGTGTTAGTGATTATAGAAATCAAATACACTAATGACCATTTTCTTATATAACTAGCTGTTTTCATTACAGAGATGAATTTTGTGGATCTAGATGGTTTATTTCCTTTAATTTTGATCTTTTCACCCCTTGGTGAATTTACTTGTATTGACTTTTGATCACATAAAATACTGGCTTTATTGGCTATTAACTAATCCATTCCTAATACAACATCAAATCCTGTCAGATTCATTGGGAAAATGTTTGCACTAAACTTTTGATTTAAAAATTCTATTCTTGCTCCCTGCAAGATTTCGGAAATTCTAACGGTTTCTCCATTTGCTGTCTCTATTAGACATTCTTGTGGGAGTTTAGTTAATGGTTGATTGAGAATTTTGCAAAATGAAGTATTAATAAAACGTTGGTTTGCACCAGAGTCAAATAATACTTTAACAAAAACATCATAAACTTTGGAGGGTTGTTATACCTTTCGTTTGACAAACCATTTAGCCCACAACCATAAACCTTTTCTTTTTAAACCCGTGTGACAAAAAATCGATTATAGGATTATGTGTTTGTATAGTTATGATTTATATTTGAAAAAAAAAGAAAAAATTCAGAAAATGTTGCGAAAAAGAATAGAAAATCATTGAGAAAAGAACAAAAATATATGTTTCTAGTTTGTGTAATAAAAGGCGAAAATTGTTGCCTTCTAGTTTGATGTTGGTAGTTAGTCGTGTTTAAAATAGTCGTTTTGCAATAAAAATCGAATTTTCATCACCTTAACCACTTTAAAAACATCCTATTCCATACCCGTAACCTAGCCCCGTTACAACCCCTTAAAGACCTTTTGACTTGTGCTTAGTATTCGTGTTCGGTGGTGGAGAATGATTGAGTTGCAAGCCTATGTGGGTACGTGTTCTAATTGGTTTGAGTGATTATTTCAAAAGCGCTAATGCTTCAATTATTAGCCAATTTTAAACCGAGTGGAGAGAATATTGTGAGGGATGTGCATGATTTATTGGATTCAAGGGCGGGTTAATCTTGGATAACCATTTTATATGTAATTATTCACTTTACCGTTAGATATTTTGTAAATTGTAAAAAGTTTGAATTGTGTATGACTTTAGACCTTAACCTTAGTCTCGGGAATGTGACGTGTGTTTCTTGTTCGACCCACATGAAATTGAAAAACAGATTTGCTTGAGGGCAAGCAAAAGATAAGTCTGGGGATGTGATCGGTACATTTTAGATACACTCTTATTATATCCCAACTATATTATAAATGCATTGATAGTTGTATATAATTTATTATTTTATTATGTTTCTATATTTTATATGCTTTAAAATTTAATGGTTAAATGATAGTTAGTCTGTATTAATTAATAAGAAAAACGTTTGAACAATATATTTGAGTAAGATTATTTGAATTCAAATTATTAAATGATTGTTTGATTTAATATTGTATTCAAATTTGGTAAACAGGTAAGTTGTGAATGTGGTGGATGAACACAACTAAAAAACTAATCAATGTTGGGCCATTACTTCACTTTTGGGCTACACATGGATCGAGTGGCATTTGCAGCCCACAAAACGGTAGAAGGCAAAGCCTTATTGGCTATCTTTTTTGGAGGATCGGGAAAAAAAGAAAACGCACAGAGGGACTTCGTCTTGTATCGAGTCTTGTAATAAAAAATAGTTAGATCGAGTCACGTAGTTCAGGAAAATAGAGTTTTAGAGATCATTTCCCACGAAATGTCTATTCCCCACGAAATAGACATGGCACTTTCAAGGGGAATTAGAAACTCTGTAAATAGGGAGTTTAGTCATTTCATTTGTAACTTCTCCCATTCCAGCAGCGAAGCTCTGCTGAAGTGTCTACAGGTGATACAGGTGTTTTATGAGGTGAACCAGTTCGTTTAAAAGCTTGTTTGAGAAATTCTTCGATACCGAACATGGATTCTGAATTCTACAATGCGTTTGCTACAACCCCGACTACTCCGGCTGACATTGCTAAGAATATGAACATGGAAAATGAAACTGGAACAATGCGAAAACCCCCGATACTTATGGGAATTGAAGAGTACCATGGCTGGAAAAATCGTTTTGAGAATTGGGTTCAAGCAAATCATCTAAGAGCTTGGGAAAGCATTGAAACAAAATATGTTAGACCACAGACCGCTTTGAATGTTGATAAAATTATCTCATAATTTTCAGACAAAGAGAGAGATAGTTATAAAGGAGAGAAAATGATGACTAGTCTTTTACAACAAGCTGTCAAAGAGGACATTTTTGTTTTGCTTCAGCATGATGGTAGTGCTTTTTCAATATGGGAGGCTCTTGCAAAGAAATTTGAAGGAAGTACAGAAATGATCAATAGCAAAAAATCATTATTGAAGAAAGAATTTGAGTTGTTTACAAGTATGCCAGGTGAATCTACAAAGACTCTTATTGAGAGATATTGTCATCTTGTGCGTACCATGTCTCAGTTGAAAATTACTAAAACTCCAGCAGAATGTGTTGAAAAGTTAGCTGACGCATTACCACAGAAAGAATGGGGTACTTATCTCATGATCTTAAAGAAATCTGGAGAATTTAGCAGATTGCCAATTAGACAGTTTATTGAAAAACTTGAGGCACAAGATCTTGAACAGCAAAAGATTGCCAGAATGAACAGCTCGAGCAATCAACAAGACATCAAATTGTATTACAAAGGAAATGTTCAAACTGTTGAAGCAAGTCCAAAGATTCAAACTGCTTTTAGTGCAGGAAATTCATTTGGATCAGTTAGTTAAAGTTCAATCAACACTAGTGGATTTTCAAATGTCAATCCTCCAAGTGTTCAAAGTTCAAATGTTGGTAATGAACATTTGATTCAGTGCAATGTTGCTTTGCATCTTCAAAATGGTCAGAATTTTTCTGAAGAAGTCGTTAAAAGTCATATGGCATTACTGGTTACTGCTTTGGAATCTTATGAAGGATTGATTGCTGGAAGAATTGGTAATCCTATGCTAACCAAAGAAGATTATGATCAGATCGATGCAGAAGAATTGGAGCTCATGGACATCAAGTGGTGTCTAGCTAGTGTCTTGAGAAGAGCTGAAAAGTTCAAAATGATTACAGGAAGAAATGATTTTTTGGATGCTCATGTTTCAGCTTTGGGTTTTGATAAATCTAAAGTTACTTGTTTTAAATGCAGGGAAAAAGGTCATTTCAAGAGAGAGTGCAAAAATCAGAAAGCTAATGGAGCAGAGAATCCTTTTGGAAAGGATGATTACTATCGGAAATCCATATATCAACAAGTTGCTCATCAACCGCATCAACAAAAAGATTCACAAACTGCTCATGGGAAAATGATCGAAGATGCAAATAAGAAAGCTTATTATGGTATCATTGATCAAGATGATGAGAAAATGGCTCCAGGATTTAGCTGGGATAGGTTTGTGGATGAAAATAGGGAGTTTAAAGCTTTCATTGGTCAAATTGTTCAAAAGCCAGAATTGATGAAAGAATGGATAGAAGTGTTATCTGATGAAGAGAAAAGTCAAGATGAAGAATTTGTTTCTTCTGAAAACAGTTCAACAGATACTAGTGATGATGATGAAGAAATTGAACAGATAAACATTGGAAAACTCATTTATCTTCTGACAGTTTTGAATTTTATTTTGCAGATAAATTGAAGAAACTTAAAGAGAGAAAAGCTGCAAAAGAAATGAAAGAAGTTAAAGTTGTTGAGAAGATAGTTGAAGTGGAAAAGCTATTTGAAGTCGAGAAGATTGTGGAGATTGAAAAGATTGTTGAAGTCACAAAACCGTGTCTTACATGTTTGGAATCTTGCAAACAATGTGAAGATAAAGATAAAAGGTTTAGTGAGCTTGAAAAGTTAAATGAGAAGTTGCTGTTTGATGTCAAGAATGTGAAAGAGTCGTACGATGTATTGAACAAAACTGTAAATAGTTTGCAGAAGACAAACTCTGAAAGAGAAGATGCTTTGACAACGATGAATGCAACAATGATGTCTAAGCAGAAAGAGATCAATTACTACATTGAAGAGTGTTCTAAGTTGAAACAGGAGTTGGAAATTGAAAAAGTTGAAAATGAAAGAATCAGACGATTACTGAAAAGTTATTCAAGTTCTGATTACTTAATTGATAGAATTTATCCAACTGTTGCTGATCTTGACGTGTTTGAAGACAAGAAGTCGAAGAAGAAAGATACCGGTAAGAAACAGAGTGTCAATTATAACAAATGTCCGCCTCTGATTTGGGAAGGGTATTCGTCTAGAAAACCAAATGAAGAACAAGTAAAAAAGGCAGTCAATATAAATTTAGAATCCGAGATAACCGACATGTTACCAGACAGTATTGACATCACATTCACAGCGTCCGACACAGATCATGAGTCTGAGTTAGTAAAAAAGATGGTCGATCAGGTGTTGGATAAGGATGAGGAGTCAGAGTCACAGTCTGAGTCCAGGAGTTCGAGTTCGTCTGTCAGGAGTTCAAAGTCGTCGGGAAAACGGGTGTATAGTAAAGAATTTTTGTTGTCAAAATCTAATTCGAATGACGAAACATTTGAAGTTGCATATACTTTGAATGATTCTGACAAATTATATTTTGATAAAGAATTTCCAATAAGAAGTGTTCAAATTGAAAAGATTAAAAAGGTTTTCAAATTAACAGAAATTAATATTTCTGAAATAAAAGATTTAAATCTTTCTGAAAAACCTAAAAAGTACACTTCAAGAGTTCAACAAAGATTGAACAAGAAAAAAGGTTACAGTTCTGGTTCTTGTTTTCAAAAGAAGCCAAACCATAACGGTAATTTCAAAAGAAAAGGATTAGGATTTATTCCACCTGAAAATCATAAAAATGAGAAAATTTCTAAAACAAATACAAAATTTGTTTCAGGAACAAGCTGTGAAGAAGAAGCAAAGAGTTCTTTCTAGAAGCAATCAAACAGAGAATTCCTTGCCAAGAAGCAAGAGAGAATTAAGAATGGAGATTTTCAAAGAAAGGAGACAAGAACCTGTTACAGATGCAATGAAATTGGTCATATTGCTTGGAAGTGTCCTCAAGCAACAAAAACAAAACAGGGAGTCTCAGAAAAACTCAAAGAAATAGTTATTGATAAAACCGAACCACCAACTGAAAGGTTTAAATTTTTTTAAAATTCAACATATGAAGTTGGTAAGTGTTCGAAAAGGTTTTACAAGAAAAGGGGAAATCTTGACAACCAAGCTTGGGTTGTTAAGAAATCGGTTGTAAAATCTGGCGATGAATCTGATTCCACAAAGTCAGAGGAGCCACAAGTTAATGTTAAAGAAGAAAACTCAGTTCCGCCTTTGGATGATGTTCATTTTCCACCATTGCGGGCTGAGAATTTAAAATCAAATATTGGAAAAGTTGAAATCTCGAATCAATTTTATTCTGAGAAGAATGAATTTGATGTTGATAAAGCATTTAATGGAAATGTTAAAAAAATTTTTGGAAAAATGATTGAGGGAAAAGTCAAAGGGGTTAAAGATTTTTATGCTACAAAGAAAGCAACTTATACCCCTGATAAAGATGAGGAAGTCACACCCAAGGAAGGTTAGGCTTGGGTGTCCATACTCTTTGTTTGAAAAACCTGACTTGCCGGAGCTCCCCGGTTGGTAAGTGTGGAGCAGGAATCGGCATCTTTCTTGAGACAATATTTTTGCGACCCCGAAACATGGGGTCACACTAACAAATTTAGTAATTCGAGTTTTGGGGCGTTAAATTGGTGCAGTCTGATCCGTTTTTCACACTTCGATACGACGCTAGGGGCCGTAGGGGATTCACCACTTTACAGAAAATGTACGGCGGCCATTCGCTAACTGTCATATGAGACGGCACCCGATTCATTGGACGAGTATTTAAGGATGTTCGAAAGAACTTCACGTGAATGTTTGCACAAATTTTGCGAATGGATTGTGATGTTATATAACAAGAAATATCTGCGGAAACCAAACGCAAATGATGTCCAAAAATTATATCAAGCGCACGAAGAAAGGCATGGTTTTCCAGGATTGCTCGGAAGCATTGATTGCATGCACTGGTCGTGGCAGAACTGCCCTACTGCATAGCAAGGTTAATATACTCGAGGCGATCATGGTCATCCAACTATAATACTAGAGGTTGTTGCGTTACAGGATCTCTGGATTTGGCTTTTTTTTTTTGTTTGCCTGGTTCACTTAACGACCTTAGCATCATCTACCAATCACAAAACAAGCAAACAAACAAATTTTTGCCAGCTTCATAGCTTGTCGCGGGTCGCGACAGGTTTAACATATGTTTTCGCGGGTCGTGAGAGCCCGTGGCAGGGCACGACTGAATGAGGCTTTACCTGTCGCGGGGCACGACACCCCCTTTTTCACAGAAAATTACTAGCTGGGAGCTGCATACTCCTAGCAATACCATTTTTCACAAAAACAATCATAACTTCTTCGATTTTCATTTGTTTTACTTCAAATTTGTTTCTGAATGACTGTAAAACCATGGCCTTCATATTTAACCCAAAATATTTAACCCCGGGTTTGCAATTTTTATAAATTACGCAACCATTTCCTGGTTTATGCATATTTTTATTTTGACCCGTTATGAGATTTAAGAACTTTAAGCTTATATTATATACAACCTTTCATATCTCTTATTCCCACTTAATGATCTTTATTCATCTATTATCACAACATCAAATGTGATGGATTATTATAGGAAAATTCATTATATTCCCATTTTATCCTTGGGTTTGACACATTTGCGAAAGAGACCCATTATGCATTTTTAAGTCAAAATGGTTAAGACTACAATTGTATCCTACTGAAAGGATTTTACCAAATTATAAAAACTCATATTCAAACAACCCTTATGGGTCGTTTGCCCGGTTTATCATCCGAGGGCATTTTAGTCAACTTTAGTCTTTTAATAGCTAAAGACATTTTAAAAGCTTGTTTCGACCAAGACTACTCTTGTAACCCGTATCCCATTTTAATTTCATTGTGTCCATAAGAACAAAATATATAAATTTCAATTCACGTGATATACCTCACATTAGGTAATCCGAAACCCACCCATGACTCGATTAACTCTCGTCGAACCTTATGTTCTCAATGAGAGTTGACCCATTCCACATACCTGAATCGGGTCAAAACAATGACCCGTTTTAATACCTCGTCATATTAGTTGTTAATTAAATAACAATGAAATCTCACTCGCTATTTGTTCTTATGAGCATAAGACTCGATAAACAATCATTAGTTATTATTGTCAAATGGTGATATCATCACCTTTCGACCCGTTTGGTCTAATTGACCATTTTATCCTTGTGAGATGGTATTTGTTTGCCATCTCATCCATGTAACCCGTTCCGGTTTACACCTTACGATCATATTACTTAAAAATCATATCTTAATTCTTTTGACTTACCATGGCTTACACCGTAGAGCGTCTTTTTCAAAAATAAATGTTTATCCGTTAACTCGTAACCAAATTACCATATTACCCTTTTTACTCATTATGGGTTACACCATAAGGAAACTTAATCAAAACTCATAGTTTATCCGTCAATGCAT
This sequence comes from Helianthus tuberosus, assembly GCA_030545235.1. NCBI lineage: Eukaryota > Viridiplantae > Streptophyta > Magnoliopsida > Asterales > Asteraceae > Helianthus > Helianthus tuberosus. Next base: position 17,603,699 of record CM060412.1, on the reverse strand, counting down.
GTCCGAATTACCGTTTTACCCCTTTTTAACCATCAAACATGGTTTCTTATCATTCTCACTTGTTCCGACCAGTATCATTTCGCGTCGAAACATCATATTCAAATATTAACTTATCATATTCATCACCCATACAATAAATAGGTATTCTAGAAAAAGGGTGTAAGATTCACTTACCTTGCATCCGATTATGCTCTTTTTCCTGCGTACTTGATCCATTTGACCCGCTTCTCTCCCAAGCTTCCATCTAGCTTGTCAAGTGTCAAACTATCATTTGTTATTCACAAGATGGTTAGGTTAGTCATCGTTTAACACGATTATTCCACCTTACGCATTTTATATCAAAATTACCATTGATCTCATTATAGGTCGGTTTGACTGTTAAAAGTCAAACCGCCTTTTAACATATGAAATTGCACAACTATGTTTAACAAACTCATTTTGGCATTCCACCATTTACCTGGTAGGCATTATTTCTAGGCCACCGTCTTAACTAATTTTCTCTACTAAGTCCATACAATCGTTAACATCAATTTTAACCTGATTATAACATTCGTTCCATCATATCAAGCAAGTATGAATATATACTCGAATTCATATATTATTCAAGCATCTTCTTATCACTATCATTTATGATGATTCTAAACATAATTATGTCATCAATTTCATCATATTATTAAAACCCACTTATCTAAGTTTGGTAAATCATCTAAACACTCAAATCATAGCAATGTATGTATAATTTTCACTTAGGGTTTTGTTCCTAAGCAAGTATACATCTCTAATCCAGCCATAACCTCTACGATTCATGCACGAATCACAACTTGTGATCTTCATCAAATTTCACAACTTCAATTAACATCAAAATTCTACATACCTTATGATCCCCTAGCTTGGGTGATTGTTAATTCATGTTCCTTTATGTGTTTGAGCCCCAATTCATCCATTAATTTGATGATTCTTGATGAACTTGGGTTACACCCTTTTCCCTACCTCCTGATTATCGACCTACTACACACACTATGTGTATGTAGTGTTTTAATTTGTGTTTTTTTAAAACCTAAGTTTTTTTTTTGGCAAGCGTGGTCCCTCAAATCTAGTTTTGATTAAATAAGGCTACAACTCTTTGTTTATCACTTATTTACATATTACTAACTAGGTTAGTTTATCCCTAGTTATTTTGTTTACGGGTTAACTTTTATCATTATCGGTACTTTAATCATTCCTTTATATTAACCGGGTTTAAATTACCAAACCCGTTTTTGGGGTGTTACAAGTATACCCCCCTTAAAGAGGTTTCGTCCCGAAACCTTTCCTACGTAGTTCATCGGTTTAGATCAACTGAACTTTAGTTTCGGTGATCACTTGAGCATTGCTCACTTTTAATAATTCAATAGTCTTACCGGAAAGTATGGTAATGTCTTTCGGGCTCCAAAGTGGTGTCCGACTCCCTTCTGGGGTTCCCCTGTTGCATCTTTCTCTTAGTTAACACCCTTGTTCCTCAGGTCGAGGATTGTTATAGGCCATGTCGTATGCGCCTTTCATGTGTAAGGCCTCGTGGGCCGTTAGTTTCATCTAGTATTCCTTGTCTTTATTACTTATTATAACGAGTCACCCTTTGGTCACTCGGTTATCTGATGTAGTCAACATATTATCCCATGCTAATCCTATCAAGACAAGCGTTTTTATTAAGTTATAAATACTATTTTGACCTTAAGTGGTCTTGCCGGTTAGACTTACTAGTCACCGGGTACCTTATACCCTATCATTTGGGTATACTATATTGCCATCCCCAACCTTTTATATGTTTATGATCTCCAATCCTGTAGCTTGGGTTTCAAAGAAGTCATGTCCCATGACATTTTATTAATCATGATCTCCTCACGTCATGCTTACATTTATATGAACATTTCATTTTCAGGTTTTGTGTCTTGCACTTGTTAGTGCCAAAACTTGTTCCTTTTAATCAAAAGTCAGTTTCCAATTATTCGTTAATTCCTTACGACCTTCAATTCGATATTATTAACAAAATCTTGTTTAGTTTATCGTTTTCTTTTTATCTTGTGTTAATTACTCATGTCAAGCAATTGGTATCTAACAAAATCTTGTGTTTAGTTTATCGTTTTCTTTTTATCTTGTATTATTAACAAAATCTTGTTTAGTTTATCGTTTTCTTTTATTGTTCTTATTTTACGCCGGGGTATCATATCCGGTTCTCTCGCTTTGCCTAAGTAGCCCGTGAGCCCTTTCACTTAGCCTGAGAAACTATTTCTTTAGGCTTTCACCTCTTTAAGGTGAGGCCTCTATAGTTCATTTCTTTCTATTCGTTGCCCGAGGGTCATTGTGGTCCCGTAGACCTTTACACTGTTTATAACCCGAAGGTTATCATGACCCTGTAGATCATCCCTTTACTCGAGTCATTCTTTAAGATATTCTTGGTGTTAAGGCACCCCTTTTATGTTTGAAAAATCATTTGTTTTCACGTTTGAAATCCTTTAACTTTGACCGTAGTCCTTGAGTACGATCGTTTTCTTTCCGAGTAATATTACTGCTCCTATTACCCATTAGCCGGGCTTATTACTTTATAATTCACGTTCCCATTATGGTATGCGTTAAGACTTCATTTTGAATCGTTTAATTATTTATATAAAAATCCTCAACCCGTTCAACCTTACAAAGTTGAACATATTTATTCCGAATTCCTTTTGCAAACTCATCATCTTTTAGTCGTAACTCATTTTCCGAGTCTCTTGACTTTTAATCCGCGTTGCCATTTCTTGGTTCACGCATATATTTAAAATCCTACCCATCAACCGGTTACTTTACCGAAGTTATTATTAATGCAACCATTCCGGTATGCATTAAGATTTTTTTTACCTGTTTGGTTGTCTTAGCGAAGTCCATCGCTTTTATTCAACTAAACCTTTATTCTTTATTTGACCATCCTTGATGGCCTTATAAACCATGAATGATGATTATCATAATCATAATCATTCTTTCTTTTCAACGACCATAGTCAACGACTTTGATCATCTTTCAGTGTGAGCAATACCTCCGTTTCTATTACCTCGCGGGTCACTTATACTTTGAATTTACATGCCCTTTTTGTCAACCATGGCTCTTTCGTCCATAATGACTTATTTCACGAATTTCCTTGGGTTATTTATTTCTATATCCGCCATATATCGTTTTTATTGTTCCCACGAAAACCATTTATACGAGTATGACTATAAGATTTCTTGACCCCAAGGATCTTTTAACTTTTCATTCACCTCGACCTTACCACATCGGACGTAAATATGCTCATTATAAGAAGTTCATGGTATCATGTGTTAACTACTTGTGACAACCCTCACAAATCCAGGTATCCGTATAATTAATTAATATTAATTAAGTGCTTAATGACTGTGCTGGATTACTTAACTACTTTCTGATTACTGCATCATACTTACATGTGCATCACATATTACATAATGTCACATCCTTATCACATACAAACTTTATTGACATACATGATGCACAAAGTACGGTTAGCACAGTTAACGGATAAAGCAGGAATATGCTGACGGGGTTCAGTACTTAGACAGACAGTGTTTTGAAGCCCAGTATGGGCCAGGGACAAGGTACTACACTAGTATGATGTATAGGGAAGTAAGGACCATAAAACTGCGTCACTAGGTGATAGATAAAGTGCCGGGAAGTGCCTAAAACCCACTTATAGTGCAGAATTCTGCATTTTTCAGCAAAATTCAGCTTTTTAACATAATAGTATTTTGCAAAAAATTGACTAAATGGTCCTGAATGCTTTCCTATGTGTTGGGAATTAAAAGTGTCTTAAAAAGCAACATAAAGATCATTAAACGGGATAGCTTGACACTTTAACGAACCGGTATCTAACCGAACAACCGGACATTACCCGGAACACCAAAATTTTGCTAGATACATTGTTTAATTATTTCTTGGCTAGTTATGGTCCCCGAATACCCCAACACACTATATAATGTGCCATACACATGAAACACTAGATATTACACTTAACCTCCAACTATTTACCTACTTACCATCAAAATTTACAAGAAGTTCATGGTATCATGTGTTCACTACTTGTGACAACGCTCACAAATCCAGGTATCCGTATAATTAATTAATATTAATTAAGTGCTTAATGACTGTGCTGGATTACTTAACTGCTTTCTGATTATTGCATCATACTTACATGTGCATCACATATTACATAATGTCACATCCTTATCACATACAAACTTTATTGACATACATGATGCACAAAGCACGGTTAGCACAGTTAACGGATAAAGCAGGAATATGCTGACGGGGTTCAGTACTTAGACATATAGTGTTTTGAAGCCCAGTATGGGCCAGGGACAAGGTACTACACTAGTATGATGTGTAGGGAAGTAAGGACCATAAAACTGCGTCACTAGGTGATAGATAAAGTGCCGGGAAGTGCCTAAAACCCACTTATAGTGCAGAATTCTGCATTTTTCAGCAAAATTCAGCTTTTTAACATAATAGTATTATGCAGAAAATTGACTAAATGGTCCTGAATGCTTTCCTAAGTGTTGGGAATTAAAAGTGTCATAAAAAGCAACATAAAGATCATTAAACGGGATAGCTTGACACTTTAACGAACCGGTATCTAACCGAATAATCGGACATTACCCGGAACACCAAAATTTTGCCAGATACATTGTTTAATTATTTCTTGGCTAGTTATGGTCCCCGAATACCCCAACACACTATATAATGTGCCATACACATGAAACACTAGATATTACACTTAACCTCCAACTATTTACCTACTTACAATCAAAATTTACAATTACCCCCCCCCCCTTGATGATTTACGGCCCAAAGGAGGACCCCACCACTAGATCTTATTTATATTTTAATTGATATTGCTTGATTGAGTTACCATGATATTGTAAGAGAAATCTCTATAAGTATGGTGTGAATTCTATTCAATATCATTTCATATCTAACAACTTCACAACTTTCACCACTCCATCTCCCTCATACTCTCTCTCTCCCTCTCGGCTCTACATAGTGCCGCCACCACCACCTTGCCACCACCATATTGATCCATCAATCATCCAATTTCAAGCTCATTTCAAGTGTTAGAAGGTGTTTCATGGAGCTTGGTGCTTGAAGAACTTGAAGAACCTTCATCCATGGCTTTTATCATCCATTTTCATCATTTTTTTCTCTAGTGATCTTCCCTAGCCTTTGAGCTAGTTGTAAGCTTCTTGTTACTAGTTTTTATTTCTTATTTTGTTGGTTAAAAAGATATATATTGTTATGAATCACAAGAACACTAAAAGAACATAAACAAGAATCATAAACATAAGCTTACATAACAACAACAACAACCATACCTAGTATATCCCATAAATAGCAAAGCTACTTATAGGGTCTGGGGAGGGTGGGATGTAGACAGACCTTGCCTCCATCCCTAAGGATAGAGAGGCTGCTTCCAGAGAGACCCCCGGCTCTAAAATCATCAACATACCAACGCACCAAGTCAAAAAATATATAAATAAGAAGTCAGAGAGTATACCAACACACAACATACCAACATACCAAGAAAGTGATTAGAGAGTGACACAATATAGTGTAAAACATGTATGATAGCATACAAAATCATATGGATATAAACACAAGAAGGCAATCACCTGTAAAGTCACTTAAAAGATAAGAAAGATCTACGTCCCTAAATATACCTAAGACCCTACTGCAAAATCTTCTAGAAGTCTTTAACCCTAATTCTACGCCTCCACGAAGTCCTATCTTGGGCCATGTCCTCAGAAAGGTGCAACTCTAATAAATCATGCCTAATTTGCTCATCCCAGGTCAGTTTGGGTCTACCTCTTCCTCTCTTCCCCTCCACAGTGAGATTTTCCACTACTCTAACTGGTGCCGTCGTTTCCCTCCGCTTCACATGCCCAAACCATCTCAATCTCCCCTCCTTAATCTTATCCGATATACTAGCCACTCCTAATCTTTCCCTAAAGACTACATTTCTTATTCGATCTAACCTCGTGTTTCCACACATCCACCTCAGCATCCTCATCTCTGCCACCTCCATTTTGCGCGCTTGTGTCTTCTTAATAGCCCAACAGTCTGTTCCATATAGCATAGCAGGCCTAATTGCTACCCTGTAAAATTTCCCCTTTAGTTTAGTTGGGAACCTCCTATCGCATAATATCCTTCTGGCTGCCCTCCATCTACACCATCCAGCCTGTATGCGATGGGTTACATCACTATCTATGCCACCATCTCTTTGTACAAACGACCCTAGATACTTAAATTTAGTTGCCTGCGGGACCAATTGATCCTCAATGGTGATTTGGGTGTTATCGTCATCGGCTAGATCACTGAAATCACAGTGTAGATACTCAGTCTTAGATCGACTAATTCTTAGGCCCTTGCTCTCTAAAGCTACTCGCCACTCCTCTACCCTCTCGTTCAGGCACTTTTTAGACTCTGCAATCAACACAATATCGTCTGCAAAAAGCATGCACCACGGAACTGTCTCCTGGATCAACTTGGACAACTCATCTAAGACAACCGCAAAAAGAAAAGGGCTCAACGCAGACCCTTGATGGAGTCCTACCTCCACCGGAAAGGAGTGTGTATCCCCTACACGGGCGCGGACACTAGGCTCAACGCAGACCCTTGATGGAGTCCTACCTCCACCGGAAAGGAGTTTGTATCCCCTACACGGGCGCGAACACTAGTCTCTGTTCAATCCCCTACAAGGAGTTTGTATCCCCTCCACCGGAAAAGGGCACTCTAAACATAAGCTTACATATGATGATTTATGGATGAAATGAGGTTGTTAAATACATGCATGGCACTTGATTGTTATTTACTTGAAATTATGATATTGATCATCATAAGGAGCTTGCTAAATTGTGATTAAACACATGATTTAGCAAGTTAGATGATGATTATGTGTTAACCCAAGAAGATCATCCTCACTTATGAACATGAACTTGAAAGTAAAATTATTTCTTGAAAAATAGTAAATAAAGTGAGCTAGTGATTTTGTGAATCTAAGATTTATGAATAAATTTCCAAGAAAATCAAGTTCAAGATATGATTTTTAGTAGAACTTGATTCTTACATAAATGTACATTGTTTTTGGTGATGAAATAAGTGTAAGAACACTTTATTTACAAGAAGAGTTCAAAAGAATAATTTTTGTAGAATATGTTTACAAGTTGTAAACATCTAAAATTTTCAAGAAAGAAGTTTATTAAGAAATAAACACACTTTAAGGGGTAACTAAGTCTACTAAACATGTTACCAAGTTACTACGAGTTTTTTTTTTTTTTTTTTGTGAAAGTTCATGTTCATATTGTTATATACATTGTATAATTTTTTTTTACACTTGGGAAGTGTAGTTTGATTATTGATTGTTGGGTTGATTTTTGAAAAGAAAATGATATGTTTTAATAGAATGGGCACCTCCATTTTTAGGGGAAACTATGGCAAAATTTTCTAAAAATATAAACACTTAGAAAAATATTTTCTAACAAGTAGGTCTTAAACTATATTTTTCAATATAAACTTTGCCATATTTTTTGTAACAAAAATACAAATATTTGAGATTGGTTTTTGTAACTAAAAATGGATAAATATATATTTAGAATATATATACATATTAAGACACTTGTGTGATTATTTGTATACTTGGTGAAATGGTTGTATTATTTTAGAGTAGAATAATATAACGTAACAAAGTACGGTGAAATTTACTATCCAAAACAATACCGTATGTATTTTTTATAAATATTATTGTGGATATATATGGAATGAAAGTATGATTTTATTTATTATTACAAGTTATATCATACTTTGACAAAAGGGAAAATATTATTTTTGGGGAAGTTAAAATATATTTTCTTATTATATTAGAAGATATGTGATTTTCGGGGAAAAAAATATATTTTCTGGACAATATATTATTGTTGGAAATAAAATACGTGACTATATATTTTCTAAGTGAGACTTGAAATATATTTCAGAAATTTCAAATACAATAATACGAATATACATGTATAAGATACCCCATCCTTGGGAAGGAAAATACTAAGTTAAATACTTGAGAAGTATTAATACAGAAATATTGCTTAAACAATTATTCCAAAACCAAATATAATTTAAGATATCAATTATTTTGACAAATAATTATAACTTGGAATAATATATGAAACGTAACTCAAGAACATAAATACTAAGCAAAGGCACGGCCCGTTCGTCTAATAGACATTAGTACACTGTAGGTAGTCGTGTTTGCTGACAGAGTTTGGGTTACGAGCTGAGGACGCAATACTGTGAGTTCATGTCCCCCTTTTATTTTAACTGTTTTCAGTCTTATACTTCGGGGGTGGAATACATGTTACAATTATTACAGACATTTTTATACATGGTATGGTTAGCCTAAGTAGGGTTTACTACTAGATCATGTGAAGGGTGGGTACAACACTTAAGGCCATTAATCCTCGTCGTATGACCGAGGGACATGAGTGATAGATCTATTTGGGTGTAGCGAGCCCACACCCATGCGGACCAGGGTGGCCCATGTGGTGACTATGTCTTATTCCCGGAGACAGGTTTTGCTAGGTTTGAGTACTTCCTGCACCATTTCACATATACCATTGGCTTTGTAACCCATTGGTGATCTCTTTTTCCTTATTGCTACATACCAGGGACTTTCACACATACATTGAATACAAAGGTTTTATACATACTCACGAACACATGAACTCGCTCAACTTTTGTTGATTTTTCAAACTACATGTATTTCAGGGAACTAGTGGATCTGGCAAGAGTATGCATATGTTTTCAAGCTGCGTATAAATAAAAGATGTCATCCGGGGATTGTAGGAGGTGTAATCCTTTCCTGGACGGGTTACACGTTTCTGAATCCAGTTTTAATTAAGGTCTTTCGAATCCAGTTTTAATTAAGGTCTTTTGTTGAGTCGTTGTGAACTCATTTAAACATGACATGTTTTGTAACTTAAACTTGATGTCAACGTTTCAGACAATGTTGTTAAACTTAAATTATGGATGATTATCTTATGGTTTTATTCATTTAGCATTGTTATGATTGAATGCTATGGCATTAAGAAGTCACACCAAATAACCACGCTTCCGCAAAAGTCAGGGTGTGACAGCTTGGTATCAGAGCTTCAATCGTAGCGAACTAGGGTTCTTCTCGAGTCTAGACTACGATCATTAGGGCTCTCACGAAAATGTTTTGACAAACATATTTTCATTGCGTAGACAAAGTGTCCAGATCCAGGAAACAAATATTTTTAGAAATAAAATACACAAAATACATTTTAAAAGAGTTCATTTCTAATTTTAGTCTGAGAGACTGGGGAGTCAGTCTGAGAGACCGGGGAGTTAGTCTAAGAGACTAGCTGGGTAAGTCAGTCTGAGAGACTGGGGAGTTGGTCTGAGAGACTAACTGGGTAGTTCAACCTGAGAGGCTGGGTAGTCTGAGAGACTAGTTGGGGGCAGTTTGGGAAACTGGGAGGTTTAGCCTGAGAGGCTGGGTAGTTCAGTTTGGGAAACTGGGAGGTTTAGTCTGAGAGACTAAGTAGTTCAGTCTGAGAGGCTGGGTGGGATAGTCTTGGGAAGACTAGGATGCATACATGCTTACATTGTTATTACTTACATGCTTATTTAACGATTGTTGACATATGTGCATACGTGTGAGTGTACTATTACAGACACCATGCCCACTTCCGAGAGTAGAGTATCGGACACCGACGACCATATGGCAGTCGTGTCAGACGATGAGGTCGTTCCGACACCAGAGATTCATGCCCCTGCTGAGGAGAGAGACCGAGAGATATTGTCCGATAACATAGATGATTTTCAGCCTTTCGCCTTACCAGAAGTTGGAGACATTGTACCGCTAGCTGATGGTATTCCGGACAGGGATCTACCTATTATTCCGATCCCTGCTCCTATTCCTCTTGCTTCAGTTCCTCTTGAGGATCTGCCTCTTAACGCCATGTCTAACGACGACGTCGACCTTTTGATTGAGGGTCCCCCTAAGGATGCCCAAGATGGTGGAGCTCCAGTCGATGGTGCTGATATCGCTCCACGTGTTGATATTACGGTCGGCGATGTCATTGCGGAGCCGCTTGTTGAGCTACCTGCTGTTGAGATTCCATCCGACCATTCGGGTCCCGATTCGTTTGAGTCCGTGTCTTCTTCTACATTACATGCAGCCGGACTGCATTGACATCCTACTGACACCGACTCTGACACTGCCATGTCGGTCGCACCAGTTCAGGATTTTGAGTTTGACGACGAGTTTGATCCTGACCTTGACCCCTAGCTTGAGGTTGATTTTGTTCCTGAGGATCAGCCATTTGAGGCACCTATCTTTCCACACGATTTTGATCACGATCAAGAGATTGATTTTGCTCATGATGATCAGCCCTTGGAGGCACCTGTTGAATAACGCCCCAATTCCATATACTTTAGAACTTAATAAATTCAACAATTGTTTTTAGAAAAATTCGGCATGACCCGTTTGTAATACGAACAATCCCTGTTTTGACAAACTTAATTTCAAATAGTTAACAACACTTTCAAAAGACTTACAAATCCAAAACATACTTTCAGTTAACTACCGACACCTAGAGAAATTTCAAAAGACTAAACAAGTCAAACTTCAAAGTTTAGCTACTATACCAAACTAATTACAACAAAATACAGTTGACCATAACTTTGTTATTAAAAGTAGCGGAAGCGCTTAAAGGAGAGTTACATATGGGTGCTCGTTCCAAGTCGCCGAACCGAGTAAACTGAGCTTTACCTACATTAAACACCAATGAAAGAATTAATCCATAATCACATTAACAATTTTTAACTCAAATAATCTACATATTTCTTGCCTTTACATCATTCTTTTTCTTTACGCTTACTACCCGTTGAACGGGTCATTACATTCCTGTCTCAATAGAGACATTACATTCCACTCTTTACATACCCGTTAGTAACGGATATTAACATTCATAACATAACTTCCATTCAGTTCGTTTATGACGAAAAAATGCAAATCTTTACATTCTTACACAAGCACCCCAACCCGTACATGACGGATTGAGTAAAGCTTCACTACATTCTTTCTTAGCTTTCCAATAACCGGTTCAATTAAGATGAATCGGTTATGATGCAACCTTATTCATGAACCTTCCTTTTACATCATTCGTTCATAATGGATCATACTACTTATTACTCAACCTCCATAAACTACCATTACTAAGATTTTTGGCATAAACGACAAGTTACAATAAAAATTAGTAATCATAACACAACATGCTAGAAATGTATGTGTAAATTAACATACCTCAATCTTGTGAGCCTTCCGATTTCCTAGTGTTTGAACCTTCTTCCTTCATGCCTATATCATCACATTCATTCATTTATTTAGTACAACTAAATTTATCCCACCATCTTCCAAATTACACATATTTATTCTTTCAAGCATTTCGTCAAACACTTGGTGGGCATCGTATTTACTAGTATTATGTACAAATACACAAAGCATGAATCCTACTAGTTAATCTTATAACTCATCAACAATCAACCCATATTCATATCATTATTTTATCCTACATAAATTTTCGAAAATTCAAGCATTACAACATCATCATATTTCAAGATTTCACATGATTATACCTACTTTGATCATCCTATTCATAACACAATTTCATAAAGTGGGTTTTTTACTAAAATCGTTCAAATAACCTAAAACCAAACATGATTCTTGTTCTAGAAATAGATTCTAACTCAAATCTTTCACATTTTGCTATAAGAACTCGAGATTCGGTTGTACCCTTCATTCTACAAATCATAATTTCAATGAATTGAACTTACCACTTCAATAATCGAGTTCAGTAGAGTGATATTAGGGTTCATGCATTGATTTATCCTTTGATTTCAGGTTCAATCGCTTGATTCTTGAAGCTAGGGTTTTCCTCTTTGTTCTCTGTTCTTGATCGATCCCCAGACACACACTTACTATGTGTTTGGGGTTTAATTGTTTTTAATTATAAGGTTTTAAGAATTTTACACTTTTGGCCCCTTTTATTTGTTTGTGTGTTTAAGTTTAGGCTTTCCCATAACTTAACTACCATTTTGCCATGTTTCATTAGCTACGTTAAGTTCTTTATTTATTTTTACTCATTTTCACATTAAACATTTTTGGGGTGTTACAAGTCTACCCCCCTTAAAAGTGGTTTCGTCCCCGAAACCTGGACACGTAACAAATTAAATCAATTCTACTCTTAATCTTTCATCTATACATTCACAAGCTTACTACAACATTAATGCATTCGGGGTCTTGGCAAAAGATTCATTCATGCATAAACATATTTGTGTGCATTATCCCTACGTTCTTAACTTAAATAAATTACTTTCATAATCACATATAAGTCAGAATATGATCTAGAGCTCTTATTAGTGTCGTTTTCATTTTATAATGCTAGTTCCTAGCATACATCATCACTAGCACTTCGTTCCTTGAAATTTATTCCAATGCATACTATTGGTCGTAGAAGCTTATGTTTACAGTTTGTTTCTATCTTTCTAATTAAGCGTAACATATTCATACATTTACTAATATAAATAAATCGATTTATTTCCTTCCACTCACGAGTCATGCACGATATAATTCATTATTGTAATCATGAGCAAACCCCATTATCCCATTACTAACGTTCTACTAATTACTTTCTTATTCATATGAGGGCTTAGCATATCATTATACGTATACCATAAACATTTAATGACTTAGTGGCACTAATACAAAGCCACCCACTTCCTAATTACTTTTTCATACTTAATACGGGTATAAAGCATCATTCTACAGTTACTACCGTCACTTGAACTAATTACAAGTTTGAGTTTAGCTTCAAATTTAATCCTTCGCAACACTTTATTATTAGCTCCTTGCATGAACTACTTATGATAACAACCAGGTATGTTGTGTATGAGCACCATACAAGCATTTAACCAAATCAGTTCAAATTTTCATTTAAGGCCTTTAGATCTCCCTCTTAATGACGTTCATACCTTCTAACGCTGACCATTACAGGTCGATTATTGTATACCATACCATAATTATCCTACCATTCATTTTGCTCACACTTACAAATAAATCTAAGGATTCTTAATCATCAATCAAGAATTCAACATTTTACTAACCTCGCCTTCATTGCATAAATCAGTTATCCATGTGCCGGATCGATCCGCTTCTTTATATGTACCTTCCGTACCAGAATTGGTCTCATTCATTCATGAAATATGCTCCCACTCGTGAGCATCCTTCCACTAGCTTTATTACTATCATCTCACTAAGAATTCCATCATATTTATCTATAAATAAATAGTTAGCACATAACCTTTCATAATTGCGTCCGACATGGTGTTTGTTCGCCTATTGTCTCTTTCACAATTTTTCTTACGTACATGCTAAAACATATCATACATTCCATTTCTTACATACTATCCCTTCATTTTATTGGTTATTTCGCCAACTTTCGCAGTTTGACCTTTCAAGGTCAGACTAACACCCCCTTACTTATTGTGGTCGTATCGAGGTACACGTTCGTACTTTATACTTGCATACTTGCAAGGACTTCATTTACTTCGTTTGACTTTTCGGAAGTCTAATTGTAAATACATTCTTACATATGTGAATCAGTTATCCTATTCTGACACATCATTCTCTAGTCGAGCCCTAAGCTCCTATCAAAAATATAATCTTTTTATACATACATGGCGCGGGTCAAATCCCTTGACTCGTTATTCATACTTTGCGATGGTTAATACTTTCCAAACTGTGACAATGCATGCCCATACATTATGCTCACCTACAAGTAATAAACTTGACAGATCGAATATTAAATACTAGGTTCAAATGGCGATCGCCATTTGACCCGTATGACTCATTTGAGTTTCGTTTTTAGTTTTTATTCTTACTTGTTTAATCCGTCTTCACTTACGGATTCGAACTTTTAATTTATTACCTTTCATTCTTACTGGTTTGATTCGTGTTTGCTTACGGATCCAACCTTTCATTCATTACATGGTTGAATCCATTTCTCAGATTCAAACATTTTCATCCGTACCTTTCTTTCTTCTGTCGTATCATTTACCATGTCATTTCTTATGATACGTTTTCGTATTAATCTTCTACATTCAACTTCAAGTGTTGGGTCCTAACACTTAATTCCATGACCTAATTCATGTAGCGCGTCTCGACGCGACACTCTACATCCTATTTCTAGTGGTGTTCCCACCCTTCTTTCTTAAGTTTGTTTTACATTCAATCGTAAGCTTAAACTTTTCATTTTTATCTTTCTTTCTTATATTGATCCGATCCTTTAAGAATCGTTAGACCCCTTTTTACTAGCTTGACCGGACATAAGTGAGATGATTCTCGTGTTTTTCTCGAGCTTCGGTCAATACATGACCATCCCTTAATATACCATTTCCATTTGTTCGTTCACCGTATTTAGTGTTAATTCACCTCGTTCTCTAACATGTCTCTTACTAATGAGTATCCTACATTACACGTTGCATTTCTTACGTAATGTTTCCAAAATTTGTAAATAATAATTATTTACTGACTTCTACGATTTGACCTTTTAAAGTTAATCACCACTTAGTACTTATTGTATATAAGTGTTGTAGTACGCGTTGTACTTACTTTCAATTGGAACATATTTACAAAATTTCTTTAGCTAACATCTCAACTAATATTCTTTCCATACCTTTCATCAACATTACCAAGTTCTCATTTCCGCCTTAGAACTTCTCAACTAAAATTTATGACCGATTTACCCTTATAATGAGGTCTTACCGGTTTCACATTATGCCAACAATTTCAACAAAACATACCATAACATTTCACATTTATTTATACATTTCACTTTGGTTTAGAATATTCAAACATGTATACACCTTCATGTAGATAAATTTGAAGTGATTGCGAAATCACTTACCTTTAGTGTTCATGTTCATGCTTGCCTCATTGCTTCCTCTTACCCTGTTTGCCATCCATGCTTGAATCAATTGACAAGATTTCCATCCTTACATATTATTACATTCGTAACATCGTTAGCTTATATGAGCATACATACAACTATTCATTTTCTTTCTATTCTTACGTTAATTGACTTTCGTTAGTCAAATTTTGTATAAATGAGACATTTATTATTAGTTATCTCATTTCCAATCCATACAACTAAACTATCATCAAGCATAACACGTAAATCACTTAATACATAACACATTAACTCTTTACTTTAACATTTGTGTCAAATGGCCATTCCATGATATCCCTATACCGTTGACTTTTAGATAGTCAACTGTCTTGCTTACACACTTTAAACTTTTGAACATGTAATCATCTAAATACGATAGGCCATAATATTAATATTCTACGTATTTCATACTCGTATTGTATGATATATATATACAATTTACGTAATCCTCCAAACAATACACCTATATATATATTCACTTTCACGTACCTTCACATGCTAATGCTTCATGATTCTACAATTAGTAAATATCATTCAAGTTAACTATATAACATAATTCCAACATATCCTTTACTAATAAGCTTGTATGATTCACCTTTAGCACATATTCGCCTCTTAATCATAACAAAGCAAATCATTAAATGCACATAAGTATCACATCATTCAAGCACAATGTACAAGCCTCTAATGCATAATTATGATCAAGCATACATTTATTTGAATTCTCATACGGATTCCATCTAACTCACATCCTTCAGGTTATTTTACCACTAATCTCATCATTTTCATTTTCATTACTATCAATTCTTACAAATTCTTTTTCATTGTGATCAGTAATTGTGATCATAGGTATCTTATCATATCTTATAAGGGTCTTACGCGTTCATCAAATAGTCCTTTAAATAACACGGGAACCCAAAACGCGAAAAAAAAAATAAGTCAGCGGACTTGTTTTCCGCTTGGCGTCGGCGACGACTTCGTAGCCCGTCGGCGACGGGCCTCAAAAAGTGGCGTCGGCCACAGACCCCCGTAGACAGACGGATAGGGCGTCGGCCCAAAGGGGTGGCGTCGGCGACGGCTGAGCAGCCTGTCGGCGACAGCCTCCCGGATGCTGAAACGCTGCAGAACCCATTTTGAGTGTTTTTATTCATTTTCCAGGTCTGTTCCAGCCATACGGTTCCTGGAACTTCCCGTTTAACCTCCCAAATTCTACTTCCCGTATATTTAACTTAAATATTTACATCGTACACATATTAAACATACTTGCATATATTAAGACTTAAACGTTACCTCGTGGCGATCCTGGAGCGAGCACACCTTCGAGCTAGCCGTCAGTTTGAGTTCAAGCACTACTACTTGTGCTCGAATCCCTCAAACCTCGGCTCTGATACCAACTTATAACGCCCCAATTCCATATACTTTAGAACTTAATAAATTCAACAATTGTTTTTAGAAAAATTCAGCATGACCGATTTTTAATACGAACAATCCCTGTTTTGACAAACTTAATTTCAAATAGTTACCAACACTTTCAAAAGACTTACAAATCCAAAACATACTTTTAGTTAACTACCGACAGCTAGAGAAATTTCAAAAGACTAAACAAGTCAAACTTCAAAGTTTAGATACTATACCAAACTAATTACAACAAAATACATTTGACCATAACTTTGTTATTAAAAGTAGCGGAAGCGCTTAAAGGCGAGTTACATATGGGTGCTCGTTCCAAGTCGCCGAACCGATTAAACTGAGGCTTTACCTACATCAAACACCAATGAAAGAATTAATCCATAATCACATTAACAATTTTTAACTCAAATAATCTACATATTTCTTGCCTTTACATCATTATTTTTCTTTACGCTTACTACCCGTTGAACGGGTCATTACATTCCCGTCTCAATAGAGACATTACATTCCACTCTTTACATACCCGGTAGTAATGGATATTAACATTCATAACATAACTTCCATTCAGTTCGTTTATGATGAACAAATGCAAATCTTTACATTCTTACACAAGCACCCCAACTCGTACATGACGGATTGAGTAAAGCTTCACTACATTCTTTCTTAGCTTTCCAATAACCGGTTCAATTAAGATGAATCGGTTATGATGCAACCTTATTCATGAACCTTCCTTTTACATCATTCGTTCATAACGGATCATACTACTTATTACTCAACCTCTATAAACTACCATTACTAAGATTTTTGGCATAAACGACAAGTTACAATAAAAATTAGTAATCATAACACAACATGCTAGAAATGTATGTGTAAATTAACATACCTCAATCTTGTGAGCCTTCCGATTTCCTAGTGTTTGAACCTTCTATCTTCATGCCTATATCATCACATTCATTCATTTATTTAGTACAACTAAATTTATCCCACCATCTTCCAAATTACACATATTTATTCTTTTAAGCATTTCGTCAAACACTTGGTGGGAATCGTATTTACTAGTATTATGTACAAGTACACAAAGCATGAATCCTACTAGTTAATCTTATAACTCATCAACAATCAAGCCATATTTATATGGGTTTTATCCTACATAAATTTTCTAAAATTCAAGCATTACAACATCATCACATTTCAAGATTTCACATAATTATACCTACTTTGATCATCCTATTCATAACACAATTTCATAAAGTGGGTTTTACTAAAATCTTTCAAATAACCTAAAACCAAACATGATTCTTGTTCTAGAAATAGATTCTAACTCAAATCTTTCACATTTTGCTATAAGAACTCGAGATTGGGTTGTACCGTTCATTCTACAAATCATAATTTCAACGAATTGAACTTACCACTTCAATAATCGAGTTCAGTAGAGTGATATTAGGGTTCATGCATTGATTTATCCTTTGATTTCAGGTTCATTCGCTTGATTCTTGAAGCTAGGGGTTCCCCCATTCGTTCTCTGTTCTTGATCGATCCCCAGACACACACTTATTGTGTGTTTGGGGTTTAATTGTTTTTAATTATAAGGTTTTAAGAAATTTACACTTTTGGCCCCTTTTATTTGTTTGTGTGTTTAAGTTTAGGCTTTCCCATAACTTAACTACCATTTTGCCATGTTTCATTAGCTACGTTAAGTTCTTTATTTATTTTTACTCATTTTCACATTAAACATTTTTGGGGTGTTACATGTTGTTCCCATCGATCAGCTCCTTGATATACCTGCTGATTTTGATATGGCTCTAGTCGATCCCGAGCCCGTGTTTGCACCTGAGCCTGTACATGCTCACGATCCCTTACCTGAGCCTGACCCAGTTCCTGCTGATATTCCAGACATTGCACCACTGTTACCTGACCCAGTCCCTGTGCTTGCCGATCATGCTCCGTTTGCTACACATATCGACCCTCGTTATGCAGACACCCGCAATGGGTGGATTGAGGAGGACGATGACGACCTACCCCCGTTTGTTAGACCCGTTACTCCACCAGCACCTGTACATGCACCAGCTGACTTTGCTCCCTTTCACCCACACATATCAGATGTTCACTGCGCAGATTTACCCATCACTTTTCTTCAGGATATCCCTCCTCCCCGTCCAGGGGAAGGATCATCGAGTCAGCCATCTGGTCACCTACCACCTGTGTCAGTAGCCTATCCGTTCATGCCACCATTTGCATCTACCGCACCTTTTTCTGCACCAGCGGGCGAGCCATTTATGTGGTTTCCGCCCAATGTCATGCCGGTTACTGATCCATACCATCCCTTCCACGTCGGAGACACGAGGGATGACGTACTTTTATCGCTGCAGCTACAGTTAGATATGTTGAGTCGTCGAGTCGCTGAGCTAGAGAGGATCCCGCATCATCCACCTTATGTTGGTCCATCGCAGTTTGCTGCTCCACTATTTCCTTACCCAGATTTCGGTATTCGATTCCTTACGATGGAGCAGCAGATTAGTTGTTTGTTGCAGCTCGTTCATACTCTAGAGGAGGAGCTAGCGCGTATGCGCCGTTTTCTTTTCATTCCTCCACCTCCTCCTACTCCGCCATCAGCTTAGAGGTTTTTGGTTTTCTGCAGATAGACTACTTTTGATGAGAGTGCAGCTATTGAGCCAGATTGCACAGCATTTTGAAGACCACACTACGAATTTTGACTTTTGATTAATGTAGTTGTTAGACGGTTTGGACAGGGGAGATGTGACCCTTAGTCCCATTTTGATGTATGATACAATTATGAAACTTGTAAACACTGTATTTGTGGTCTTGATTATATGAAGCTCAATCGCAACATTCTCATTACATACATTGTTAGATTACTTGGTTGTGTTATAACATGAGATGTTATGGGTGTACTTGTGTTGATGAATGTTATTACAACTGCATATTACATACTTACTATACTTATTGTGACCTGACCAATACAATCTTCTTTAGAAGATGCCTCCACGAAGAGATACACGTTTGCCCACTACAGAAGCTGAATTACAAGAGTGAATTTCCGCAGCAGTAGCACAGTATGAGGCCTCGCACGCTGAGACTAGCGGAGGTGCCTCAAGAAGCAAAAACCCACCAAATGGTAATGTTCAAGTCGCTTGAGACACATTACGTTACATTCAGATATTCCATGAGTGTTCGCTAATGCTTTCTGTGAATGTTATTGCCTTTACAGGCTGTACCTATAAGCAGTTCTTAGACTGCAAACCCTTGAAGTACGACGGCACCGGGGGTGCGGTGGCGTTTGTTAGGTGGACGAAAAAAGACTGATTCGGTTATAAGGATTAGCAAGTGTACTCCTGAATATCAAGTTACTTACATCTCAGAACTTTTTCTTGATGGTGCTTTGTCCTGGTGGAACCTTCAAGTCCAGACTCTGGGAGAGGCGGCAGCATACACTATGACATAGACGGAAATGAAAGAGCTCATGAGAAAGAAATACTGTTCCAGGGCCGAAATCCAGAAGTTGGAGACTGAATTCTGGCATCTCAAAATGGATGGTCCTAAGATTGCGGAATATGTGCAGCGCTTCCACGACCTGTCTCGTGTGGTACCTTATATGGTTGATCCTGAATTTAAACGCATTGAGCGTTTCATCTGGGGGTTGGCACCTCAGATTATGAGCATGGTGACATCGTCAAAGCCTGCAATGATTTCTGAGGCTATCGATCTAAGCGTGTCCCTTACTGAGGAAGCAATCAGATTGAGCAAGTTCTCAATTTCTGATCAAAAGAAGAAAGAGACTCATGTGGAGTCGTCGGGTGAGAACAAGCGAAAGTTCTCCAACTTTAAAAAGTGTACCGGCAGTGCCAACAAGAGGAAGGATGTGAACCCACCAGCTGAAGCTAAGTCTGGTGCTGAGGTCAAGGGGAAAGGATACATGGGCGCTCTGCCCAAATGTGAAGTATGTCAGTACCATCATTCCGGCCAATGCAGGTTAAGGAAATGTGAGTCTTGCTGGAAGACTGGTCATTCAAAAGAAACATGCTGGGTTGGTACTGGCCGTGTTGGTCAAAGAGGTTATGGTAATGGGAACGGAAATCACGGTGGTAACGGGAATGGGAACCGCAACAGCGGAAATGGTAATCGCGGTGGTTTTGCGAATCAAGCTGGGAACCGCAATAACAATCAAGGCGGTAATGGGAATGGTAACGGTCGAGGACCGGGATGTTTTAACTGCGGAGACGTCGGGCATTTCAAGCGTGAATGCCCAAAACTCAATCAAGCTCAAGGAAGAGTCTTCAACATCGGAGCAAGGGAAGCACGCCAGGACCCGAATGTAGTCACTGGTACGTTCCCTATCAATCAACGCTTTGCATCTGTACTATTTGATACTGGTGCCGACTATAGTTTTCTATCGCTAGAGTTTAAGAAAATACTTGGGTTAGTTGCCGATAAACTAGATATACCGTATTCAATAGAACTAGCTAACGGAAAGCTAGTAGAAACGAATGAAGTCATCAGAGGATGCGTGATAGAACTGGGAGGACACGAGTTTACACTGGATCTACTGCCAGTCGAGTTGGGAAGCTTCGACGTGGTAGTAGGGATGGATTGGTTGTCAAGCAACAGAGCAGAGATTGTATGCCACGAGAAGATCATTCGTGTGCCGATGTCAAATGGAGAAACGATTGTTGTGCATGGAGAGAAGCACGATATGCCTTTGAGGATCATCAGTTGTCTGAAAGCCAGGAAGTGTTTGCGAAAACGATGTGTTGCTTTTCTGGCACACATTGTGGACGAATTGGGCTTAGACCAATTCGCAGCCCATGAGGTTTTGACCAAGCCCAAGTTGCAAACCTTGTGTTATATAAACAAGGTTAGGCTATAGGGTTTAGGTTAATCAGTCAAAATAGTTTTTGAGATAGCAATTTCGTGAGAGACATAGCTTGGACGAAATTGTGTTAGGGTTTTGATTGATTGTAATACTTTGGTTTGATAATCAATAGAAAACCCGGTTTGAAAGTGAATTGCTGATTTCTGTTTCTACTCATTCTGCTATATTCTGATCAAGAGGATTCCGCACTCTTGATTAGATTGACAATTTTGTGAAAGATCCATACATCAAGGGGACCTACAATTGGTATCAGAGCGTTAGGCTCTTGAAGGCTTGGTTCAGAATTGTGTTCTGCAGAAACAGGAAGAAATTTTCGAAATCTTTGAAATCTGAAAATTCGGGTTTTGAAATTTTCGAAATTTTTGATAAAATTTTCGAAATTTGTTGGCTGTTTTGATCTTCTGCTTTGATTGATTGCTGTTTTGCAGGTTTCAGGATTTCCAGGAAAGTTTTTGGGTGATTCTGGAAGAATTTTTGGCTAAATTTCTTGAAGATTCGAAGACTGTTCTTCGTGGTTTTCCATCTGTTCTTCATAATTTTCGAAAATTTTGAGCTGATTAGGTTTTCTGATTTTGCAGATTTGTGTTGGAAAATCTTCAGATTTTCGAACAGATTGAGTTTCCAAAGTTACTGGGCGATTTTAACAAATTCGCAGACTGATCAGCGAATTTGAGTTCTTGATATCTCGGTGAACGGCGAAGTTAAATCCAAAGGCGACTTTGGTAACAGAGTAATTATCCACAGCGAAATTACTACGGTTTTCGGCGACTTTACTGGTCGTCGTATTAGCGAAAACAGACAGCGAATTTGTCCAGCGTACGTGACCAGCGAATTTGACCTGCGAACTAGACCAGCGAAATAACCTTAAACTGATTAGCGAAATTGAACTTGAACTGACCTGCGAAATTACCTAGCGAAATTAGCGTAATCAGATGGGTGGAATATTTTCTGGCAAGCGTAAGAAATAATTAACTGTTTTGCAAATAGAAAGTGAACCGTAACTCATCTGAAGAAACCGTCTGTACCGTTGAATTCCTTGCATTTTTAGGGAAAATCCCGAATTCGGGTTTCGACATTAGATATCATTGGATTCGTCTTTTCGAGGTGATTCTAACGGTGTAATTTGGTAACCACTGTTTTCGGAGAAATTTTGTACGGTTTTATCAGTCTGTTGCGCTAAAATGTCGAACATGACAAATTTGAATGCACCTAAGATGATGAAGGTGGAGAATTATCTTACTTGGATGGCCAGCTTCCAATCATTCATTGAATCTCAGGATGCACGCATGTGGATCTGTATTGAAGATGGGTACATAAACCCAACACACGATTATGAGGGCAGACCACGTAGAACAGACTATGTGAACATGAAAGAGGATGATAAAAAGATGTATGACGCTGAAAAGAGAGCATTGGTGGCAATATAGATGTCCTTACCTGATAGCATCAAGCATACCTTCAAAAGTTACACTAATTCAAAGGATATGTGGGATGCATTACAAAAGCGATATCAGGGAAATGAGAGTGCCACTCAGGCATTAATGGCAGAGATAGTGTAAGTTGATGAGGCTGAAACTGCTATGAATAATGCTGAAGGTCAAATGGAGAATGCTGAAGCTCAAGTGAAAAATGCTGAAGCAAAAGTGGATGCTGAAGTAGAGAAAGAGAGTGAAGCTGAACAGGTTGTTGCTGATGAAACCTCAGAAGTTCACGAGAAAGAGGTACAATCTAATTCTATATGTTTGAGATGTGGTGAACTACAGGGTGAGGTTGACAGGTTGTCAACACAAAACCAAAGTTTGATAAGCGAGATGTCTAACATTAAAGAATCAAATTTTTTTTGCTAAAAGAAATGAATCGTCATACTTGAAGAAGATAAAAGGTTATGAAGCTGAAATTGAAGCTTTAACTTGCAAACTAAACGAAAAACTTCAAGTAATAGACTTAGCTCATGACATGATGGCTGAGAAAACAAAAGAGACTTCTGAAAAATGCAAAGAGTTGTCAGATGCACAACTCAAAATTGTTGAACTTGAAAAGAAATTGAGTCAATTCAGAGATTCGTCTTTTGTAATGAAACACATGATGGGTGGGTTAAAGAAGAGTAATGACAAGACCAATGTGGGCTTCCAGGGCTTTAATGAAGTTCCACCTCCTCTTAGTCATGACTATTCATTCCTGCCTAGTGAAGATGAGCGAGCAGACTTTATGGCATCCGCACCAAGTAGTTTCGCATCCACATCAAGTCAAGGTGATGGATCTGAGAGTGATGATTTGAAAAGGAAAAATTCACCGCCTAAGAATAAAAATCAAGCTTTTGTTAAAAAGATTAATTTTGTTCAAGGTAGTGATATGAAAAATGAAACAACTGTTATTGAAAATGAATCAAATGTAGAGTTTGCTAAAAATAAAAACAAAGAAAAATCTGAATCCAAGCAAACTAAACAAGGTTCATCTAAGGGATCATCACCATCTGATAAGGGATCTACCTCAGAGACTCCAGCTAAGAAGTCTTTGAAAAGGAGATCGTGCTTCAGGTGTCACATCAAAGGACATGTAGCTAGCTGTTGTCCTAACAAAAATAGTGAAGCACAACTTAGTGAAAAACAGAGAGGGAAATTACCAGAGAAA
Source organism: Helianthus tuberosus (assembly GCA_030545235.1). Classification (NCBI taxonomy): domain Eukaryota; kingdom Viridiplantae; phylum Streptophyta; class Magnoliopsida; order Asterales; family Asteraceae; genus Helianthus; species Helianthus tuberosus. The sequence continues at coordinate 17,579,672 of CM060412.1, read as the reverse complement.
AAAAGTGATAGTGAGGAGAAAGGCTCAAATTCTCCAAAGAAATCTGCTCCTAAGAAACCAGAGAATGTTGCTGTTGGTGTAGATAAGGCTGGAACAGGAACTCCACAAGTTCCACGTTTTCAAAGAAATCAACCAAGATTTCAGCCTAGATCTCCACCAGGCAGATTTGAGAGACCTAGAAGCAGTTCACCAAGAATGAACAATTGTAATTATAATAATTTCAGGAGTCAATGTCAATATCAAAATCGATACCAAATTAATGGTGGTCGAATTTTTTATAACAATGGCTTTAGAAATTACAACAATAATGTTTCTTGGAATCAAAACTCAAGGTTTCAAAATCAAAATTTTCAAAGGTCAAATAGTCCAAACACATTTAGGAACCCTCAGGACCAAAGACCTAGTGGAAATCAAAATCAAATTCCATCAACAGGTCTGAGATCCAAGACACCAGTTAGGAGTAATGGATATTGGATGGATGTTTCAGTGGTTGGTGAATTTGGATGACCCAAGACCATTAAGGCTTGGGTCCCCCAATCTAACTAATTTCTTAGTTGGTGTGTGCAGGAGTTGCTAAGGAGGATTATCAACTTATGGTAGGTTGATAGTGGCTGCTCTAGGCACATGACGGGGGGATGTGAGATTGTTGATAACCTAGCAGATCTTTATAATAAAGCTTTTGACAAGGCTCGCTTTGAACATTTAGTCGAACTCAACGGGATGAGGAATCCTGAATAACTGGTTTTTCATAAGAATTTTTGTAAATAGTTTACTGCTTGTCTTAAAAATCAAAAATACAAAAACATAGAAAAAATAGAAAATCAAAAATTGAGTTATCACTGTGTGAAAAAGAAGAAATGATAGTACATCAGCAAGTTAGACTGTCACACTGAAACTGAAATTAAATTGCTTAAGTGTGATAGCAGCTTCATCATATGATGTACCAGTAGGCAAAAAGCATGAAATAATCAACTTACCAATATGATATAAACCTAAATGAACTGTGTATGAGTGGGGAACACATCAGTGGTGTATGGTTTAATGACCTTAAATCTTGCGTTGATAGATTGCCAAAATCTGAAGTTTTGGGTCTTTATACTGTTATTTCATCTGGGGATATCAGGGTTGTCCTTCTGCTGCATCCAGATACATGCTGACATAGGCACAACCAGGATATCTTAAAAGAGCAAAAAAAAAAATGCCAAATCCCATAAATGAAGAAGCTCTCATAGAGAGTCATTCAAATGTGCAAAATGCATAGATCGTACCAAAAATGGTATTTGTCTTAGCCCTCGTTAGATATTTTGGTCTCTTTGCTGTACGGAAGTACTGACCTGTTCACCAATTATCTAAACGTTGAAAACCAAAACGGATGAATTCAGTATACTCACCTACTACGATGAATCTTTGTGCATACCTTGATCGCAGGGGTATATCCTGAAGTGGGACACACTAGTATATCAGAATAATATTACCTTAACGTATCATATGGTACTGGTACTTGAAATGTTCATGCATTTTGTTTAAGTGGACAAACATACTGGTAATCGTCTTGGACTGCTTTTCATGAAAAATTAAATAAAGAATTATCTAATAGTGTGAAAACAGTTTGATTGTGCTGATATGATCTTCTTAGCGGTGATTCTCACAAAAATAGAGTGTTTATTGCTTTTGTATTTACTTGCTTTCAGAAAATATAAAAATACAAAAATAGTGTCTATTTCTGTTTAAAATTCTTAATGTACGGAAAACTGTTATTCTTGGAGGAATTTTTACTGATAGGGGGAGACGGTGTTAGAAAGTGAGTTCAAAATTTTAAATCATGCGGGTTATAGAGTGTATGATTAAAAAGTTTTGCGTGTTGGTGATAAGTTGAAAATGCTTAATCTGTGATGCAGTTTAACTATCTCTTGAAAAATAATAATTTATTTAACTTTGTTGAAAAATTCTTATGGTTTCTCGAGACGTTTGTTTTATAGTATACAGATTGTAGCGGTATGTTGCTGAGAAGTTGCTGTGAAGATGAGAGTTTGATTGGATGCATGGTAGAACCTCCTTTCTACATTGCAAACAAGTTGAAGAGTTTGAAGATTGCTATACATATGCTGAACTGGAGTTTACTCAAACGCTAAAGTTTTTGAAGATTTGGTGATTGGATGCATCAGCTTAGGGGGAGTCTGTTGCTGACAGAAGCTGTTGAAGCTGAAGCTATCCAAAGACCAAAGACAGTGTAAGACTACATGAAGATTGCAAGAAGACTGAAGACAAAGTTATTTTATGAAGCTATTGTCAAGGGGGAGTTTGTTGGTGCATGTTTGTGACAACAACTTAGATTTGGTCTTTGGATATCTTGTAATTAGTTAAACGATAAACGGTTAGCGGGTTTAGCTTTGTATTAGTAAGTTGTAATGTTTGGGCTAACCAAACCCAAACAGATTGGGTGTATGGGGGACGAATTGGGCTTAGACCAATTCGCAGCCCATGAGGTTTTGACCAAGCCCAAGTTGCAAACCTTGTGTTATATAAACAAGGTTAGGCTATAGGGTTTAGGTTAATCAGCCAAAATAGTTTTTGAGATAGCAATTTCGTGAGAGACATAGCTTGGACGAAATTGTGTTAGGGTTTTGATTGATTGTAATACTTTGGTTTGATAATCAATAGAAAACCCGGTTTGAAAGTGAATTGCTGATTTCTGTTTCTACTCATTCTGCTATATTCTGATCAAGAGGATTCCGCACTCTTGATTAGATTGACAATTCTGTGAAAGATCCATACATCAAGGGGACCTACAGTAGCTAAGGCACCTTATCGACTTGCTCCCTCCGAGATGCAAGAGCTGTCAACGCAACTTCCGGAGCTATTGGATAAAGGATTTATCAGACCAAGCTTCTCGCCTTGGGGAGCTCCAGTGTTGTTTGTCAAGAAGAAAGAGGGTAGTTTCCGCATGTGTATCGACTACCGCGAGCTTAACAAGTTGACTATCAAGAATAGATATCCTTTGCCAAGGATTGATGACCTGTTCGATCAACTACAAAGTTCGAGTTGTTACTCCAAGATCGATCTTCGATCAGGTTATCATCAATTGCGTATACAAGAGGAGAGTATACCAAAGACTGCCTTTAGGACTCGATATGGACATTACGAGTTCCTGGTTATGTCGTTTGGTCTGACAAACGCGCCAACAATTTTCATGGATTTGATGAACAGAGTTTGTAAGCCATACCTTGATAAGTTTGTGATTGTGTTTATTGATGACATTTTGATCTACTCGAAGACGAAGGAAGAACATGAGCAACATCTAAGGACTATCTTAGAGCTGCTTAAGAAAGAGAAGTTGTACGCAAAGTTCTCGAAGTGCGAGTTTTGGTTACGCGAGGTTCAGTTTCTTGGTCACGTAGTTAATGGAAACGGAATCTATGTGGATCCCACAAAGATCGGCGATCAAGAACTGGGAGACTCCAAAGACGCCAACCGAGATCCGCCAGTTCCTAGGTTTGGCAGGATATTATCGCAGATTTATTGAGGTTTTCTCGAAAATCGCTCAACCTTTAACCTCCCTTACGCAGAAAGACAAGAAGTACGAATGGGGAGACAAGCAAGAAGAAGCATTTCAGTTGCTGAAAAACAAGCTTTGTGACGCACCCATCTTATCCCTACCAGAAGGCACTGACGACTTCGTGGTATATTGCGACGCCTCGCGTCAAGGTTTAGGTTGCGTGCTGATGCAGCGACAGAAAGTTATAGCTTATGCTTCACGCCAGTTGAAGGTTCATGAGAAAAACTACACCACACATGACTTGGAGTTAGGCGCTGTGGTGTTTGCATTAAAGATCTGGCGACATTACTTTTATGGTACGTGATGCACAATCTTCACTGATCACAAGAGCTTACAACATATTTTTGATCAAAAAGAGCTTAACATGAGACAGAGACGCTAGATAGAATTGTTGAATGATTATGATTGTGAAATCAAGTATCACCCAGGGAAGGCGAATGTAGTCACCGATGCCTTAAGTCGGAAAGAAAGAATCAAGCCCGTAAGGGTTAGGGCTTTGGAAATGATTGTACAAATAGACCTCTCGTTGCGCATTCGTGTTGCGCAGAGAGAAGCTCTTAAAAGGGAGAATCTTCAGAAGGAATACCTCCGTGGGATGCAGAAGCAATTGGTACCAAAGGAGGATGGAACATTGTGTTTCTTGGGAAGAATTTGGGTTCCTCTGTTTGGTGGTTTGAGAGAAGTAATTTTTGATGAGGCTCACAAGTCACGGTACTCGATCCATCCGGGATCGGATAAAATGTACCAGGATTTAAAGGATTTCAATTGGTGGCCGAGATTAAAAGGCGATGTTGCAACGTATGTTGGCAAATGTTTGACTTGCGCTAAGGTAAAGGCCGAATACCAGAAACCTTCAGGTCACTTGCAGCAACCTGAAATACCCATGTGGAAATGGGAGCATATTTCAATGGACTTTATAACGAAGTTACCAAGGACACCCAGAGGTCACGATACGATTTGGGTAATTGTTGACCATCTGACCAAATCTGCACACTTTTTGCCAATCAAGGAGAAATACAATACAAGCAAGCTTGCTGAGCTGTACCTGAGAGAGATTGTTGCACGACATGGAGTGCCTCTCTCGATTATCTCTGATAGAGACGGAAGGTTTGTATCAAGGATTTGGCAATCCTTCCAAGAAGCCTTTGGTTCTCAGTTGAATCTGAGTACTGCATTCCATCCGCAGACAGATGGCCAGAGCGAGCGAACGATTCAAACGTTGGAAGACATGTTACGAGCTTGCGTGATGGATTTGGGTGGTAGTTGGGACACTCACTTACCCTTGGTAGAATTTTCTTACAACAACAGTTACCATGCGAGTATCCAAGCTGCACCATTTGAAGCTCTATATGGACACAAGTGTCGATCACCGCTATGCTGGGCAGACGCGGGGGATAGACAGCTTGTTGGTCCTGAATTGGTTCAAGAGACGACTGATAAGATTACACAGATCCGAGAGCGCATAAGGGCAGCTCGTGATTGACAAAAGAGTTACGCGGACCGAAGAAGGAAACCTCTGGAGTTTGAGGTAGGAGATATGTTTTTGTTAAAGGTTTCACCCTGGAAGGGTGTAGCACGCTTTGGGAAGCGTGGGAAGTTGAACCCGATATACATTGGACCATTCAAAATCCTGGAAAGGATTGGTCTTGTAGCTTACAAGTTGGATCTACCCGCAGAACTAAATGGCGTTCATGATACATTTCATGTATTTAACCTGAAAAAGAGTCCAACTCAAGAAACAGTTGTCACACCTGCCGACGAAGTCCATATTGACGACACACTCCACTTTATTGAAGAACCTGTTAAGGTTACTGATTGGAAGGTTAATAAGACGTGACGGAGTAGTGTTAAACTCGTCAAGGTTCGTTGGAACGCGTGACACGGCCCAGAGTTCACTTGGGAGCGTGAGGATCGTATGAAAGAAAAATACCCACATTTATCGGTACTTTACTCATTCCTTTATATTAACTGGGTTTAAATTACCAAACCCGTTTTTGGGGTGTTACAAGTCTACCCCTTTAAAGAGGTTTCGTCCCGAAACCTTTCAAACGTAGTTCATCGGTTTAGATCAACTGAACTTTAGTTTCGGTGATCACTTGAGCATTGCTCACTTTTAATAATTCAATAGTCTTACCGGAAAGTATGGTAATGTCTTTCGGGCTCCAAAGTGGTGTCCGACCCCCTTCTAGGGTTCCCCTGTTGCATCTTTCTCTTAGTTAACACCCTTGTTCCTCAGGTCGAGGATTGTTATAGGCCATGTCGTATGCACCTTTCATGTGTAAGGCCTCGTGGGCCGTTAGTTTCATCTAGTATTCCTTGTCTTTATTACTTATTATAACGAGTCACCCTTTCGTCACTCGGTTATCTGATGTAGTCAACATATTATCCCACGCTAATCCTATCAAGACAAGCGTTTTTATTAAGTTATAAATACTATTTTGACCTTAAGTGGTCTTGCCGGTTAGACTTACTAGTCACCGGGTACCTTATACCCTATCATTTGGGTATACTATATTGCCATCCCATCCTTCTATATGTTTATGATCTCCAATCCTGTAGCTTGGGTTTCAAAGAAGTCATGTCCCATGACATTTTATTAATCATGATCTCCTCACGTCATGCTTAGATTTATATGAACATTTCATTTTCAGGTTTTGTGTCTTGCACTTGTTAGTGCCAAAACTTGTTCCTTTTAATCAAAAGTCATTTTCCAATTATTCGTTAATTCCTTAGGACCTTCAATTCAATATTATTAACAAAATCTTGTTTAGTTTATCGTTTTCTTTTTATCTTGTGTTAATTACTCATGTCAAGCAATTGGTATCTAAGCATTTCCTCTTTTATTGTTCTTATTTTACACCGGGGTATCATATCCGGTTCTCTCACTTTGCCTAAGTAGCCCGTAAGCCCTTTCACTTAGCCTGATAAACTATTTCTTTAGGCTTTCACCTCTTTAAGGTGAGGCCCCTATAGTTCATTTCTTTCTATTCGTGGCCCGAGGGTCATTGTGGTCCCGTAGACCTTTACACTGTTTATAACTCGAAGGTTATCATGACCCTGTAGATCATCCCTTTACTCGAGTCATTCTTTAAGATATTCTTGGTGTCAAGGCACCCCTTTTATGTTTGAAAAATCATTTATTTTCACGTTTGAAATCCATTAACTTTGACCGTAGTCCATGACTACGATTGTTTTCTTTTCGAGCAATATTCCTGCTCCTATTACCCATTAGCCGGGCTTATTACTTTATAATTCACACTCCCATTATGGTATGCGTTAAGACTTCATTTTGAATCGTTTAATTATTTATAAAAAAATCCTCAACCCGTTCAACCTTACAAAGTTGAACATATTTATTCCGAATTCCTTTTGCAAACTCATCATCTTTTAGTCATAACTCATTTTCCGAGTCTCTTGACTTTTAATCCGCGTTCTCGTTTCTCGGTTCACGCATATATTTAAAATCCTACACATCAACTGGTTACTTTACCGAAGTCATTATTAATGCAACCATTCCGATATGCATTAAGATTTTGTTTCGACCTGTTTGGTTGTCTTAGCGAAGTCCATCGCTTTTATTCAACTAAACCTTTATTCTTTATTTGACCATCCTTGATGGCCTTATAAACCATGAATGATTATTATCATAATCATTCTTTCTTTTCTACGACCATAGTCAACGACTTTGATCATCTTTCCGTGTGGGCAATACCTCCGTTTCTATTACCCCGCGGGTTACTTATACTTTGAATTTACATGCCCTTTTTTGTCAACCATGGCTCTTTCGTCCATAATGACTTATTTCATGAATTTCCTTGGGTTATTTATTTCTATGTCCGCCATATATCGTTTTTATGGTTCCCACAAAAACCATTTATACGAGTATGACTATAAGATTTCTTGACCCCAAGGATCTTTTAACTTTTCATTCACCTCGACCTTACCACATTGGATGTAAATGTGCTCATTATAAGAAGTTCATTGTATCATGTGTTCACTACTTGTGACAACCCTCACAAATCCAGGTATCCATATAATTAATTAATATTAATTAAGTGCTTAATGACTGTGTTGGATTACTTAACTGCTTTCTGATTACTGCATCATACTTACATGTGCATCACATATTACATAATGTCACATCCTTATCACATACAAACTTTATTGATATACATGATGCACAAAGCACGGTTAGCACAGTTAACGGATAAAGCAGGAATATGCTGACGGGGTTCAGTACTTAGACAGACAGTGTTTTGAAGCCCAGTATGGGCCAGGGACAAGGTACTACACTAGTATGATGTGTAGGGAAGTAAGGACCATAAAACTGCATCACTAGGTGACAGATAAAGCGTCGGGAAGTGCCTAAAACCCACTTATAGTGCAGAATTCTGCATTTTTCAGCAAAATTCAGCTTTTTAACATAATAGTATTATGCAGAAAATTGACTAAATGGTCCTGAATGTTTTCCTAAGTGTTGGGAATTAAAAGTGTCTTAAAAAGCAACATAATGATCATTAAACGGGATAGCTTGACACTTTAACGAACCGGTATCTAACCGAACAACCGGACATTACCCGGAACACCAAAATTTTGCCAGATACATTGTTTAATTATTTCTTGGCTAGTTATGGTCCCCAAATACCCCAACACACTAAATAATGTTCCATACACATGAAACACTAGATATTACACTTAACCTCCAACTATTTACCTACTTACCATCAAAATTTACAATTACCCCCCCCCCCCCCCCCTTGATGATTTACGGCCCAAAGGAGGACCCCCACCACTAGATCTTATTTATATTTTAATTGATATTGCTTGATTGAGTTGCCATGATATTGTAAGAGAAATCTTTATAAGTATGGTGTGAATCCTATTCAAGATCATTTCATATCTAACAACTTCACAACTTTCACCACTCCATCTCCCTCATACTCTCTCTCTCCCTCTCGGCTCTACATAGTGCCGCCACCACCACCACCTTGCCACCACCATATTCATCCATCAATTATCCAATTTCAAGCTCATTTCAAGTGTTAGAAGGTGTTTCATGGAGCTTGGTGCTTGAAGAACTTGAAGAACCTTCATCCATTGCTTTTATCATCCATTTTCATCATCTTTTTCTCTAGTGATCTTCCCTAGCCTTTGAGCTAGTTGTAAGCTTCTTGTTACTAGTTTTTATTTCTTATTTTGTTGGTTAAAAAGATATATATTGTTATGAATCACAAGAACACTAAAAGAATATAAACAAGAATCATAAACATAAGCTTACATATGATTATTTATGGATGAAATGAGGTTGTTAAATACATGCATGGCACTTGATTGTTATTTACTTGAAATTATGATGTTGATCATCAGAAGGAACTTGCTAAATTGTGATTAAACACATGATTTAGCAAGTTAGAGGATGATTATGTGTTAACCCAAGAAGATCATCCTCACTTATGAACATGAACTTGAAAGTAAAATTATTTCTTGAAAAATAGTAAATAAAGTGAGCTAGTTATTTTGTGAATCTAAGATTTATGAATAAATTTCCAAGAAAATCAAGTTCAAGATTTGATTTTTAGTAGAACTTGATTCTTACATAAATGTACATTGTTTTTGGTGATGAAATAAGTGTAAGAACACTTTATTTACAAGAAGAGTTCAAAAGAATAATTTTTGTAGAATATGTTTACAAGTTGTAAACATCTAAAATTTTCAAGAATGAAGTTTATTAAGAAATAAACACACTTTAAGGGGTAACTAAGTCTACTAAACATGTTACCAAGTTACTACGAGTTTTTTTTTTTTTTTTTTTTTTTGTGAAAGTTCATGTTCATATTGTTATATACATTGTATAATTTTTTTTACACTTGGGAAATGTAGTTTGATTATTGATTGTTGGGTTGATTTTTGAAAAGAAAATGATATGCTTTAATAGCATGGGCACCTCCATTTTTAGGGGAAACTATGGCAAAATTTTCTAAAACTATAAACACTTAGAAAAATATTTTCTAACAAGTATTTACAAGTATGTCTTAAACTATATTTTTCAATATAAACTTTGCCATAATTTTTGTAACAAAAATACAAATATTTGAGATTGGTTTTTGTAACTAAAAGTGGATAAATATATATTTAGAATATATATACATATTAAGACACTTGTGTGATTATTTGTATACTTGGTGAAATGGTTGTATTATTTTAGAGTAGAATAATATAACTTAACAAAGTACCGTGAAATTTACTATCCAAAACAATACCGTTACATATGTATTTTTGATAAATATTATTGTGGATACATATGGAATGAAAGTATGATTTTATTTATTATTACAAGTTATATCGTACTTTGAAAAAAGGGAAAGTATTATTTTTGGGGAAGTTAAAATATATTTTCTTAGTATATTAGAAGATATATGATTTTCGGGAAAAAATATATATTTTCTGGACAATATATTATTGTTGGAAATAAAATACGTTACTATATATTTTCTAAGTGAGACTTGAAAATATATTTCAGAAATTTCAAATACAATAATACGAATATACATGTATAAGATACCCCATCCTTGGGAAGGAAAATACGAAGTTAAATACTTGAGAAGTATTAATACAGAAATATTGCTTAAACAATTATTCCAAAACCAAATATAATTTAAGATATCAATTATTTTGACAAATAATTATAACTTGGAATAATATATGAAACGTAACTCAAGAACATAAATACTAAGAAAAGGCACGGCCCGTTCGTCTAATAGACATTAGTACACTGTAGGTAGTCGTGTTTGCTGACAGAGTTTGGGTTACGAGCTGAGGACGCAATACTATGAGTTCATGTCCCCCTTTTCTTTTAACTGTTTTCAGTTTTATACTTCGGGGGTGGAATACATGTTACAATTATTACATACATTTTTATACATGGTATGGTTAGCCTAAGGAGGGTTTACTACTAGATCATGTGAAGGGTGGGTACAACACTTAAGGCCATTAATCCTCGTCATAGGATCGAGGGACATGAGTGATAGATCCATTTGGGTGTAGCGAGCCCACACCCACGCGTACCAGGGTGGCCCATGTGGTGACTATGTCTTATTCCCGGAGACAAGTTTGCTAGGTTTGAGTACTTCCAGGGACTTTCACACATACATACAATTGGCTTTGCAACCCATTTGTGATCTCTTTTTCCTTATTGCTACATACCAGGGACTTTCACACATACATTGAATACAAAGGTTTTATACATACTCACAAACACATGAACTCGCTCAACTTTTGTTGATTTTTCAAACTACATGTATTTCAGGGAACTAGTGGATCTGGCAAGAGTATGCATATGTTTTCAAGCTGCGTATAAATAAAAGATGTCATCCGAGGATTGTAGGAGGTGTAATCCTTTCCTAGACGGGTTACACATTTCTGAATCCAGTTTTAATTAAGGTCTTTCGAATCCACTTTTAATTAAGGTCTTTTGTTGAGTCGTTGTGAACTCATTTAAACATGACGTGTTTTGTAACTTAAACTTGGTGTCAACGTTTCAGAAAATGTTGTTAAACTTAAATTATGGATGATTATCTTATGGTTTTATTCATTTAGCATTGTTATGATGGAATGCTATGGTATTAAGAAGTCACACCAAATAACCACGTTTCCGCAAAAGTCAGGGTGTGACACTACTTACTTGGCGAGAGTAAGCGACCAACACATGGTACGCGTGACCTTATTATTACTATCACATTACTCCCCATGTATGTACATCCTTGGTTCATGTCCAATTTCTGATTTTATTTGGTAAAACCTTGTTGAATTGTTATTTAACAATTATTAGCTTTACCATTTTTATTTCTAAACATATAGAACGTTTTCCTTATTATATAAATTCTATGCAATCACAGTCGTTGATGTGACCGTTACTTTTTCTTAATAAGATTCATTTTGTGAATATCTACTTGGATAGTTACTCTCATCCAAGTTTCTATATGACATGAATTCCTTTATTGTTTTGTTATTCACGATTGTGAATAACAACTATTTCTACTAAATTTTCCACTTGGAAACATCATCTTGGATAGGTATCCTATCCAGGTTTTCTAAGTTTTATATTCCGTATGCAACAGTCATTCACTATTTATTTGTTGCATATTACTATTTATACTATAAATTTAAGACGTGTACCTGATAGATACTCGTCCTGATAAACTTTCCTTATCGTTCGATCCTATTCGAGATCATTACTTGATTTGTGTCTTTGGTGAATATGGTTTACTTGTCGTACTTCAAACCATTTCTTCATCATATTGATAGATACTTAGACTCATGTCATCTTTAGATGCGAGGGTCCATCAACTAAAACGTTTACAAAAGATTAGTAGCGTTGACATTAACAAGCTCCCGTAGTATAGTACAAGGCTTTTTACGATACGTGTTAACACATGCAATTCGTTAACTATATCAGACTTTTATCAATTTAATTGGGGTAACATGTGTTTACACGATAACCCTATGTGTTGTTCACAACACTTTAACATGCTAGACCGTTAATATACATAATAACTTACCAGATGTCTTGATCAAGTCTTGAAGCGAACACATTTACTCTTTAACCTTGAGCTCTGATTACGAACATGTAAGACCCTTAACAATTTTATCGAAATTTCATATAAGTTTCGAATATAAATGCGTTTATACAAATACACATACATTTGAAAATATGAGTTTCATAAAACATCTTGAAATTTAAAACATTTCAACATAATATCGTCGTTTAATCGCGTAACGATGAAACATAATGCAGAAGCTTAAATTTTTTATCGTGTTCGGTTCTTCTTTGAGCTTGATCGTCATCCGGTACTTCACGGTATACCTACATTTCATAAAACAGGAAATGCTTTAGTTATATGGAGTTTATAACATGTCTAAAAAAGTCCGTAAGACAAAACAAGCAAACAAACAAAATTTTGCCAGCTTCATAGCCTGTCGCGGGCATTGACAGGTTTAACATATGTTTTCATGGGTCGCGAGAGCCCGTGGCAGGGCGCGGCCGGATGAGGCCTTACCTGTCGCGGGCATTGACAGGTTTAACATATGTTTTCATGGGTCGCGAGAGCCCGTGGCAGGGCGCGGCCGGATGAGGCCTTACCTGTCGCGGGGCGCGACAGCCCCTTTTTCACAAAAAATTACTAGCTGGGAGCTGTATACTCCCAGCAATACCATTTTTCACAAAAACAATCATAACTTCTTCGATTTTCATCCGTTTTACTTCAAACTTGTTTCAAAATGACCGTAAAACCATGGCCTTCATATTTAACCCAAAATATTTAACCCGGGTTTATAATTTTTATAAATTACGCAACCATTTCCTGGTTTATGCATATTTTTATTTTGACCCGTTATGAGATTTAAGCACTTTAAGCTTAAATTATCTACAACCCTTCATATCTCTTATTCCCACTTAATGATCTTTATTCATCTATTATCACAATGTCAATTGTGATGGATTATGATTGGAAAATTCATTATATTCCCATTTTATCCTTGGGTTTGACACATTTGCGAAAGAGACCCGTTATGCATTTTTAAGTCAAAATGGTTAAGACTAGAATTGTATCCTACCGAAAGGATCTTACCAAATTATAAAAACTCATATTCAAACTACCTTTATGGGTCGTTTGCCCGGTTTATTATCTGAGGGCATTTTAGTCAACTTTAGTCTTTTTATAACTAAATACATTTTAAAAGCTTGTTTCGACCAAGACTACTCTTTTAACCCGTATCCCATTTTAATTTCTTTGTGTCCATAAAAAATATTATCTAAATTTCAATTCGCGTGATATACCTCACCTTGGGTAATCCGAAACCCACCCACGACTCGATTAACTGTCGTCGAACCTTATGTTCTCAATGAGAGTTGACCCATTCCACATACCTGAATAGGGTCAAGACAATGACCCGTTTTAATACCTCGTCATATTAGTTGTTAATTAAATAACAACAAAATCTCACGCGCTACTTGTTCTTGTGAGCATAAGACTCGATAAACAATCATTAGTCGTTATTGTTAAATGGTGATATCATCACCTTTTGACCCGTTTGGTCTAATTGACCATTTTATCCTTGTGAGATGGTATTTGTTTGCCCTCTCATCCATGTAACCGGTTCCGGTTTATACCGTACGATCATATTACTTAAAAATCATTTCTAAATTCTTTTGACTCATCATGGCTTACGCCGTAGTGTGTCTTTTTCAAAAACAAATGTTTATCCATTAACTCGTAACCAAATTATCATATTACCCTTTTTACTTATTATGGGTTACACCATAAGGTAACTTAATCAAAACTCATAGTTTATCTGTCAACGCATGACCGAATGTAACACCTCGCAAAATCATGTCCAATATAGTATCAACACGTGTCATGGACTTTAAACGTATAACGGATTGATTATGAGTGACTAAAGTTGACAAACGAAGAAAGTATATGTATATAAGGATAGAAAGTGTCAACATTTGATAATTTTTCCTTTTAAAAACCCTACATGATGTTTATACCCTAAAACGAATGTATCATGAAGCGTGTGAAACCGTTTGTAGAAGAACGTGAAAGTTTACAAGACGCGAGGGTTAAATGTGTCAACATGTTTAAGTTATACCTCTGAGTTACCTTTTAGCAAACCTAGAGTCTTGTAACGATTAATTATGCTACCAAGAATAAGTGGTAAAAATTTCACAAGGTTTCGATATCGTATGAGAAAGATACACTAACTTTCGTAATTAAGGGGTTAAAAGCGTCAACGAGGAAAAACTTGTGTTTTCGGTTATCGTTTAATGAAACCGGACCTAATGATGATTGGTTATATCTCATGGATCATAGAAATATAAATTTCATGGGTTAAAAGTGCTTAAAATGGAAGAAATCACGCTTTAGAAGGTCCAGAGGGTGAAAGTGTCATTTATGAAACATGTTTGGCTGATAAGCTTGTTGCTGGCGCTACGCCACCACCTAGGCACATCTCTGTGGCGCGACGCCACGGACTGCCAGTTCAGCAAAAGTCTGATTAACATGGCAGCTTGCATGTGTGCTCGATTCCGCGAGTTTGCCACCCTCTAATCCTTGAAACACGTCCCTTAACACTTGTATTCATCCCTGGAGTTGCCCTAACACTTGTATCCATCTCCATGAACTTCCTTGGCTATAAATAGATCCTTTGTTGCAACCTTGTGAACTCACATTTGAGCACTTCACTTGAAAAGCTTCCAAACACTTGTTCTTTAGATTCCTGGAGCTCAAGACCACTCCCTAAGCATCCTTAGTCGTGCATAGGTATTCAATAAGTGTCCTTAACCTTTCTTAATTTAGTTTTAATTAGTTTAATGGCCCAAAGTCAAACCGTCGTAATTAACGTTTGACTTAGTGATTAATCACTAATGGTCCAGTCAATTCTCGAATTAAAAGTAGCTTTTAGTTGGTAATTATGTGGGTAATAAACCCTTAAAAGGGCACCCTCTGATTCCCACTCTAACTAGGACAATTGTCGGGTCAAACTTGATTATAAAAAGTCAACAGAAAGTTAATTTTTGCATAAACACATAATTAACAATGTAGAAGCTATGGAACCTATTTTATCACTCATATAACTTGGTAATTAATATAAGAACATGTCTAAGCATGTTCAACCCGGCAATTTTCTGTTTAAGCTCGGTTCAGAACCGAAAGTCGTAAAAGTAGACTTTTGCTTTGACTTTCAGTTCTGACCCGATGTAGCTTAGTTTAGAAATTCCTTAGAGATCTAGTAGGACCAGGTTATAGGTTAATATAACCCTCTGAGGTTATACAACTTGGTTCCTTAGTTATCCGATTCATATGCATGTTTCCGTTAAATGCCTAAATGTTGACTATTATGCCCTTTTGACCTTAAAACGAGAATTTTGAAAATGTAAGAGGACAATAATCTTTATTACTAATTTATAAACATGTCCCTAAATTTTCACATCAGTTGGAGGTCAAGATTAAGAGTTATGCTCAATAGCATAATTAGAAAGCTTTTATTAATTAAACGACGTAATTAGCATATAGCCTATCTAAACCCAATTTTTGATACCAAAATTTTTACCCACTGATGTAATATAATATTTTGGGATTTTTGAAGATTTTTATTTAATTTTAGGCTGAGCATAACATAGGGTTATAGCTTTGATTCGGTAATTGTCGGTTTTGCCCTTTTGGCCTATAAAATGAGTTTTACAATTCTTTTTGATACCAAACCTTTTTTTACTAATCTAATATGATAAATAAAATATTTTAAGCCTTCTGGAATAATAAAAATATCAGCTTTTCTTATAAAACCTGGAAATCGCTTAAAACCGTCTTTTTAAGCGTTTTAAGCGCATAGTATGTATTAAAACTATTTTAAATATATAAGACTTGATACCTACTGATATTTTAAGTAAATTATTATACTTTAGCGGTAAGCAAAAGTTTTTAACTCAGATTTCCAGATTTGACCTTTAAACCTTAGGTGAAATTACCAAAATGCCCCTTCGGTGCATAGTTTGGTTAATAAATGATAAATTTCACTTATATGCATTACCATACTGATATAACTTATTAAAGTAAGTATTTTACTGATTATATCAGACCTGAAACTTAGATTTATATTTAAACTCTTTTATAACCTTTAAAATGACCAAAATACCCCTACGGGGCGTAATTTGAGTTTATATTCGTTTGGGGCATAATAGGAGATATCTTACTGATGTCACAACATATTTAAGGCATATTAACTTAGGAAACCTGTATATGACTCTTATGGTTACCAGTTATGCATTTTTCGCGTTCGGTTCGGTTTATGTAACAAGTTTGCATAAATTGACCGAAACGGGTCAAACCTTATCATTTTTGTCTCAAAATCCAGAATGTGTTTAGTTTACCCATAATACACAAGTCTCCAAACTTGTCGGGTCTAAATCACATTATATTCCGGTCTTCGCTTAATCGTGCGTTTGAACCATATCTTCTTTTAAAACTAACCGGTCTAAGTTTAGGCTTAATTAAAGACCCGTTAGGAATCTAATAGGTTATTAAAACCTTCGTTCCAGATTAGGAGCCCAGTAAAAGCTACGTGCACTTGCTGTTGTGATTATACTTTGCTCAGGTAAATACTCTTAACTTATTTTCCCTATACGGGTTTGGGATACGGTATTATAATAATACCGCTTGGTCGGGTATGTAGACATTTAAATCGGATTGTGATTAATGTATTTACATAACCTGTTTTAATCTGTATTATTTGGTGTATGGCCTTTGGGGGTTAAATGACCATGTCCCGAATATCCTTGGCATCATTCAAAGAAATGGCCACGACCTAAGCACGGGGTGTAGGCGTACACCTGACTGTTGCATTATGTAAAAACTGGTAATCCACATCAACCTTGTGGGCATTATACCTGTGGCGTGTCAGTTAATCTTGACCGGCTCTACCAATCGGCCCTGACGGACGACAAATAAGTAAAACTATATACAAGATTATTTTTAAATAATTGTCCCAAGTTATAAAAGATATTTTCTGCCTTGTGCATTCAAATCAATTTTCTAAAACATTTTCAAAATGAGTCAGTTAATTGTATTTACCAGTGTAAACTGACGTATTTTCCAAAAAGGCTGAGTGCAGGTACTAGACGAAATAGGCTGGCTACTCCTGGCATCATTAATTAAGTCTCGCAAGCTCTAGATGCTAAAGTATGTTGAACAATGATTTTATTTATCTTTTGATCCGCCTGTGGATTCTTTACAGTCTGTTTGTAATACTTTGATATTACTTTTTATTCGGTTTGTAATGTGATTCATCTTTTGCTTCCGCTGTGCATTTAAAATTGTGTTGTTTGACTATGATGATATCAACTACGTCACGATACTCCCCACCGGGCCCACCGGTAATACGTGGAAATTCAGGGTGTGACAGGTTGGTATCAGAGCCAACATTGAGTGAATTAAACACTAGCCTTTATGTGTTTAATCTCAATGACACAGTAGCACATTCCTTGACCTTCTAAGTCTAGACTTAACATAGGAATACTCTCATCTCTATTCGGAGAATTATTGCTTTCAATTCTATATATTTTTTTAATATGTCACCAAGAAAAGGAGCTGTAATGGAAATTCTTCCCTTCCGAAGCCTAGGAATGTCGAGCTTCGTACTGCGACTAGGATAAACGTACAACCAAGGACAAAACATTCAGAATTAACATGAAGAAGAAACTCATTTTGCTGAAGTTCGTTTCCTTAGTAAGTCCTTATAAGGGCATACTTATCTTTCTGTCCCTTCATGGACAACATTATTTCTTTCAAGTCCTGTTTAGGGCAATTCTGTACCTCTTTTGAAATCATTAGGATATTTTATCTAAATTTCATTTATATCATCATATATGAATATAATATATGAAATAAATTGGAATATCATTCCTTTTTTTGTAAATGATCTGCCAGTAATTATATATTAAAAAGAATCTTAAAGGGGTATAACCTAGCTTGAATGTCATTATAGACCTGGCTATGATGGTAAAACCTGTTTAAAAGAGATTCAGATCCTTATTAACATCTCACTTTAGGATTATTCTGCGTTAAATATTAAAAAGAATCTTAAAAGTAAAACATAGCCTAGATGTCATTTCAGACATGGCCAAGATGGTAAAACCTATTCAAAAGATTCCAATCCTTGTTAACATCTGAAAACGTGTTAACACTCCTGACAACAGGTGATGCGATAAAATCACACTTGTCATCTTTATATTAGGAATTTCCAAACCCCTTATTTAGCCTAAATGATCAATAGGAATCATGGCTAATAAACGTCGAGCATGATATATACATCAAAACATCCATTTGGGATGTATACCTACGGGCAAAGATGTATACGTGAAAAAGATAGTTTTATTTCATAACTTCTTGTCGAGACAGAGAACTATGAAATATTCCGATCCAAAGGATCATTGATTATGTTTTAAAAATTTCCCTAGTGACAAGGCCTCTGCGCCATCAAAAAGTCCTTTGGAACAAGCCCTGGTGCTAAATAAAATGTCGGTACGACATTGACAGTCGTGACTTATGCCCCCTGTCTAATAAATATGAAGGATTATATTCCGTTTAAACGCCAAAGATGGATTATTAAAAACCTAGGCAAAACATAATCAAATAAATTAATACTATCTATTGGCCTATATGGGTTATTTGCAATGGGCACCGAGTTGCAGGCTATGATAGATACAGCCGTAAACAACGCCGTGGACCGTGTATTAAAGGATCATAAGCGAAAGTGCGATAATACCCCAAATAAAGGTTACAAAAAGGGTAAGACCGGTTCAAACTATAACCAGTCCAAGCCAAAGGAGGCAAAACCCAAATGTAAAACCTGCGGGAATAAGCACTTCGGAAAATGTTTCTATGAACAGACCAGGGGATGTGTCATCTATAAAGAGATGGATCACAAGACCCATGAATGCAAGGACTTGAAGGACGCCACATGCTATGGTTGCGGCGAGAAGGGGCACATAAAGAACCACTGCCCAAAGAAAACGACTAAAGGGAAAGGCACTTTAGATTCACAAGCTAAGCCATGTGGAATTTGTAATAAGGAAGGGCACAAGACTTTGGAGTGCCAAGACATAAAGGACGCAACCTGCTATGGTTACAATGAAAAAGGGCACATCAAAACTAATTGCCCAAATAAAACCAAGAAGCCTTGGGAGGCTAAGAAGACCAAAGCTGGAATCCCTCAAATGAATGCTCAAGAGGCCGTTCAAGATAACAATGTCACAACAGGTACTTTCCTGATCAATGACATTTATGCTAGAGTATTATTAATTCAGGTACAGATAAGTCTTTCATAGACAATAAGATTCGTAAATTATTAAATCTGCCTGTTAAAACTCTAAAGCGTTAAGTATGTGGTAGAATTGGCCGATGGTACCTCAGAGACTGTTTCAGCAATATTAGACGGATGTTTTATATCCATTAGGAATCATTCCTTTCCGCTGTACTTGTTTCCATTATAATAGAGGGACTCGATATAGTGATAGGGATAGATTGGTCGCCTTGTAACCAAGCCCATATTGTGTGTGATAAGAAGCAAGTAGTTATCAAGACTCCTTATGATGAGTCTTTGACAATCCAAGGAGACACATGGTACGGATTGCCTAAGCACTTGTTGAAATTGGTATTTAATACCAAAGCTTCGAGTAGGGAAAACTCAGAAGAGACAAACAACAGTTGCGATGCTAGAGATGCGACAAATGTTAATGGTGCATCAAGTGTGAACCTCAATGTTAACAGAGTTAATCTCCAAAAAACTGTAATTATCGCAGCTGAGAAAGGCTATGAGAAAAGTCATGAAAAGGTTCAAGAAGCCGAATGTTGTTTGCTCTGAAACACATGTCACTGCTCATGAGAAGAGCTTTATTCAGACTTCATATGCGAAGAATAGACTAAACAAGATCATATATGGCAAGGAGCCCCATTCTTTTTAGGATGTACTTAAAAGTACTTCGTCTCTTGGGAGTCAAGAGACTTCAATAGTAAAAAGGGGCCATCGATTGCGGGAAATTGTTGGATGAAGTAGAAACCATTAGGTGTATCAGCAGTTATGCTGGAAAGGACACGGTGAAGTATGCATCACAGTCATTAGATGGCAATACCCTTAATTAGTGAGGACATTAATGAAGTCCACAAGAAAGATCCTGTTATACAATGTGGGATGGTCCAAGTTTAAGGACCTTATTAGAAAAACCTATTATCCGCATCACGAAATGGAAAAAAAGATGGAATAAGAATTTTCTAACTCTCACCATAAAAGTTCTAGACTGTCGACAATATGTTGCAAATTTTAATTCATTGGCTAAGATAGTACCCTATTCCATTTACCCAAAATCTAAGCTTAATGCAAATAATTATTGGTGGTTAACATCGGCAATAAGAGGGCACATTAAGATTTCAAAGCCTGCTTATTATAAATCCATTATGGATCTACCTCAGCTACTCACGTTATATAAGAAACAACCAGTCAAAGCTGAGTTTGCCCTAAAATTTGTCAAAGATTCTACAACTAAGTTTAAATGGATTACGAATGGAGGCGTTTAACCCTCCTGACGATTGATTAGAGGCAGTTCACATTAATAATAGCACCAGATAAATCCCTTATTGTGATTTTATTGCTAGGAGATACGTTTGATTTCAGATGCTGTTGAGTCTCTCAAAAGACCATAAGCTTAGCAAACTTTTAGAAATTTTCCCGTAAGAACCACATATATTAAGTGTAAGGTAAAACTTACAGGCAAAATCATAGGAACCAATTCTTCTGTTCCTGTCAGAAACCTCAAATCGTAGAATTCTAGAAGTATCCTCTCTCTAGAAGAAGTGCGTCAACATATATAGTTGATATCTCTTTGATCTCTATCGATTGTGAATACCAGACGGTATGATAAGAGCACCATATGAGGATTGGTGTATCTTAATATGTTCCATAGATTGCTTCCATGCCTGATCAGTATGGAGGTTTAATGCATGGGACCACAAAGATATTCCGATGGTTATATGGTACTAAAGTCAGCCAATGGTATTCAAAGAGGATATCCATAATGGAATTGTCCAAGTAAATGTCTCCGATTAAGGAATTCGTGGACTCATAACATAAATGTGTCACTTATCTGACATAGACTATGATAGATGAACTGAAGCGTGAGATTTGGAAAATCTCTGTAACCTCCTTGTGTCTTGATCATCTTCTCCTAAGATTACCCTGTTTACCTTCTGAGAGGCAAGTAGAGTTAAGATTAATATCCCATTTAGGGCTGTATTATTATGAAATCTCCAAGACGGCGCGTACCATCATTGGATGAATCGAAACCCTGATTAAGTGAGTTTTAAAATAGAAGATTCATATAGCCTAACTCAATATTCTGAGAATTCGGTATAGTTAATTAAGAAAGACGGTTCATTTTGCTTATGCATTGATTACCGCAACCCTATTTAGGCAACAAGTAAGAATCACCATCAGCCGCCCAGGATCGTCGAATTGTTCGACTAACCGTAAGGATTAACTATTCCTTAAAATTAGTTTTAAGCAAAGGTTGGAATAGCCATCTCACCTTAAAATAAGCTTTTTTTATAATAGTTGTTATGTAAGTATCAAGGCTGCTCCTTTGGGGACCTTGTATAGATGAAATATTAAACATCTATTGTTAGACAGAAGATTAGTAAGTCCAATCATCAGGATCTGAAAGTTGCCTTGGAAACAACGAATGAAATCATGCAAATCCATAATCATCTGTAAGCTGCCAGGGATAGGCAGAAAAGCTACGCAGATAAAAGGCGTAAAGCTCTAAAGCTCGAGGTAGGTGACAAGGTTCTACTTAAGGTCTCACCCTGGAAAGGGGTAATGCGATTTTGGCAAGAAAGGCAAGTTAAGCCCAAGATATATAGGACCATTCGAGATCATCGAATGTGTTGGAACAGTGGCTTATAAGTTAAATTTGCCTGAAGAGCTCAATGGTATTCATAATGTATTCAACATCTGCAATCTGAAGAAATGTCTAGCTGATGAATCACTAGTCATACCACATACTGATGTGCATATAGATGAGAGCCTGAAGTTTGTTGAGAAACCTTCGTCGATTGAGGATCGACAAGTTAAGAAGCTTCGAAGGAAGCAGGTACCAATTGTAAAAGTTAAATGGGATGCCCGTAGAGGTCCTGAGTATACGTGGGAGGTAGAGTCCACAATGAAAGAGAAGTACCCGTATTTATTTCAGTAAATCTCTAGGTAGAGATTTCTTTTAAGGGGGTGAGGATGTAACACCTCTCAAAATCATGTCCGATATAGTATCAACACGTGTCATGGACTTTAAACGTATAACGGATTGATTATGAGGGACTAAAGTTGAGAAACAAAGAAAGTATATGTATATAAGGATACAAAGTGTCAACATTTGATAATTTTGCCTTTTAAAAACCCTACATAATGTTTATACCCTAAAACGAATCTATCAAGAAGCGTGTGAAACCGTTTGTAGAAGAAAGTGAAAGTTTACAAGACGCGAGGGTTAAATGTGTCAACATGTTTAAGTTATACCTCTTAGTGACCTTTTAGCGAACCCGGAGTCTTGTAATGATTAATTATGCTCCTAAGAATAAGTGGTAAAAATTTCACAATGTTTCGATATCGTATGAGAAAGATACACTAACTTTCGTAATTAAGGGGTTAAAAGCGCCAACGAGGCAAAACTTGTGTTTTCGGTTATCGTTTAACGAAACCGGACCTAATGATGATTGGTTATATCTCATGGATCATAGAAATATAAATTTCATGGGTTAAAAGTGCTTAAAATGGAAGAAATCACGCTTTAGAAGGTCTAGGGGGTGAAAGTGTCATTTATGAAACATGTTTGGCTGATAAGCTTGTAGCTGGCGCTACGCCACCACCTAGGCACATCTCTGTGGTGCGACGCCACGGACTGCCAGTTCAGGAAAAGTCTGATTAACGTGGCAGCTTGCATGTGTGCTCGATTCCGCGAGTTTGCCACCCTCTAGCTCCTTGAAACACGTCCCTTAACACTTGTATTCATCCCTGGAGTTGCCCTAACACTTGTATCCATCTCTATGAACTTCCTTGGCTATAAATAGAGCCTTTGTTACAACCTTGTGAACTCACATTTGAGCACTTCGCTTGAAAAGCGTCCAAACACTTGTTCTGGAGATTCCTGGAGCTCAAGACCACTCCCTAAGCATCCTTAGTCGTGCATAGGACTTCAGTAAGTGTCCTTAACATTTCTTAATTCAGTTTTAATTAGTTTAATGGCCCAATGTCAAACCGTCGTAATTAAGGTTTGACTTAGTGATTAATTACTGATGGTCCAGTCAATTCTCGAATTAAAAGTAGCTTTGAGTTGGTAATTATGTGGGTAATAAATCCTTAAAAGGGCACCCTCTGATTCCCACTCTAACTAGGTCAATTGTCGGGTCAAACTTGATTATAAAAAGTCAACAGAAAGCTAATTTTCGCATAAACACATAATTAACAATGTAGAAGCTAGGGAACCTGTTTTATCACTCATATAACTTGGTAATTAATGTAAGAACATGTCTAAGTATGTTCAACCCGTCAATTTTCTGTTTAAGCTCGGTTCGGAACCGAAAGTCGCAAAAGTAGAGTTTTGCTTTGACTTTCAGTTCTGACCCGATGTAGCTTAGTTTAGAAATGCCTTAGAGCTCTAGTAGGACCAGGTTATAGGTTAGTATAACCCTCTGAGGTTATACAACTTGGTTCCTTAGTTATCCGATTCATATGCATGTTTCCGTTAAATGCCTAAATGTTGACTATTATGCCCTTTTGACCTTAAAACGAGAATTTTGAAAATATGAGAGGACAATAATCTTTATTACTAATTTATCAATATGTCCCTAAATTTTCACATCAGTTGGAGGTCTAGATTAAGAGTTATGCTCAATAGCGTAATTAGAAAGCTTTTATTAATTAAACGATGTAATTAGCATATAGCCTATCTAAACCCAATTTTTGATACCAAACTTTTTACCCACTGATGTAATATAATATTTTGGGATTTTTGAAGATTTTTATTTAATTTTAGGCTGAGCATAACATAGGGTTATAGCTTTGATTCGGTGATTGTCGGTTTTGCCCTTTTGGCCTATAAAATGAGTTTTACAATTCTTTTTGATACCAAACCTTTTTCCACTAATCTAATATGATAAATAAAATATTTTAAACCTTCTGGAATAATAAAAATATCAGCTTTTCTTATAAAACCCGGAAATCGCTTAAAACCGTCTTTTTAAGCGTTTTAAGCGCATAGTATGTATTAAAACTATTTTAAATATGTAAGACTTGATACCTACTGATATTTTAAGTAAATTATTATACTTTAGCGGTAAGCAAAAGTTTTAAACTCAGATTTCCAGATTTGACCTTTAAACCTTAGGTGAAATTACCAAAATGCCCCTTCGGTGCATAGTTTGGTTAATAAATGATAAATTTCACATATATGCAATACCATACTGATATAACTTATTAAAGTAAGTATTTTTACTGATTATATGAGACCTGAAACTCAGATTTATATTTAAACTCTTTTATAACCTTTAAAATGACCAAAATACCCCTACGGGGCGTAATTTGAGTTTAAATTCGTTTTGGGCATAATAGGAGATATCTTTCTGATGTCACAACATATTTAAGGCACATTAACTTAGGAAAGCTGTATATGACTCTTATGGTTACCCGTTATGCATTTTTCGCGTTCGGTTCGATTTATGTAACTAGTTTGCATAAATTGACCGAAACGGGTCAAACCTTATCATTTTTGTCTCAAAATCCAGAATGTGTTTAGTTTACCCATATTACACAAGTCTCCAAACTTGTCGGGTCTAAATCACATTCTATTCCGGTCTTCGCGTAATCGTGCTTTTGAACCATATCTTCTTTTAAAACTAACATGTCTAAGTTTAGGCTTAATTAAAGACCCGTTAGGAATCTAATAGGTTATTAAAACCTTCGTTCCAGATTAGGAGCCCAGTAAAAGCTACGTGCACTTGCTGTTGTGATTATACTTTGCTCAGGTAAATACTCTTAACTTATTTTCCCTATACGGGCTTGGGATACGGTATTATAATAATACCACTTGGTCGGGTATGTAGTCATTTAAATCGGATTGTGATTAATGTATTTACATAACCTGTTTTAATCTGTATTATTTGGTGTATGGCATTTGGGGGTTAAATGACCATGTCCCGGATATCCTTGGCATCATTCAAAGAAATGGCCATGACCTAAGCACGGGGTGTAGGCGTACACCTGACAGTTGCATTATGTAAAAACTGGTAATCCACATCAACCTTGTGGGCATTATACCTGTGGCGTGTCAGTTAATCTTGACCGGCTCTACCAACCGGCCCTGACGGACGACAAATAAGTAAAACTGTATACAAGATTATTTTTAAATAATTGTCCCAAGTTATAAAAGATATTTTGTGCCTTGTGCATTCAAATCAATTTTATAAAACATTTTCAAAATGAGTCAGTTAATTATATTTACCAGTGTAAACTGACGTATTTTCCAAAAAGGCTGAGTGCAGGTACTAGACGAAATAGGCTGGCTACTCCTGGCATCATTAATTAAGTCTCGCAAGCTCTAGATGCTAAAGTCTGTTGAACAATTATTTTATTTATCTTTTGATCCGCCTGTGGATCCTTTACAGTCTGTTTGTAATACTTTGATATTAATTTTTATTCGGTTTGTAATGTGATTCATCTTTTGCTTCCGTTGTGCATTTAAAATTGTGTTGTTTGACTATGATGATATCAAGTACGTCACGATACTCCCCACCGGGCCCACCGGTAATACGTGGAAATTCGGGGTGTGACACCGAATTTCCGTTTTACCCCTTTTTAACCATCAAACATGGTTTCTTATCATTTTCACTTGTTCCGACCCGTATCGTTTCGCGTCGGAACATCAAATTTCAAATATTAACTTATCATATTCATAACCCATATAATAAATAAGTATTCTACAAAAAGGGTGTAAGCTTTACTTACCCTGCATCCGGTTATGTTCTTTTTCCCGCGTACTTGATCCGTTTGACCCACTTCTCTCCCAAGCTTCCATCTAGCTTGTCAAGCGTCAAACTATCATTTGTTATCCGCAAGATGGTTAGGTTAGTCATCATTTAACACGATTATTCCACCTTACGCATTTTATATCAAAATTACCATTGATCTCATTATAGGTCGGTTTGACTTTTAAAAGTCAAACTGCCTATTAACATATGAAATTGCACAACTAAGATTAACAAACTCATTTTGGCATTCCACCATTTACCTGGTAGGCGTTATTTCTAGGCCACCGTCTTAACTAATTTTCTACACTAAGTCCATACAATCGTTAACATCAATTTTAACATGATTATAACATTAATTTTATCATATCATACAAAACCCATTCTTCGGCAAGTATGAACATATACTCGAATTCATATATTATTCAAGCATCTTTTTATCACTATCATGTATGATGATTCTAAACATTATTATGTGATAAATTTCATCATACTATTAAAACCCACTTATCTATGTGTGGTAAATCATCTAAACACTCAAATCATAACAATATATGTATAATTTTCACTTAGGGTTTTGTTCCTAAGCAAGTATACATCTCTAATCTAGCCATAACCTCTACGAATCATGCATGAATCACAACTTGTGGCTTCTTCTCTTTCCCTTAATCAGAAACCCTAAATCAATTGACGTCGCCACCATAACCATTCGGTTCTTAATTAACCTCCAAAGCCGCCATTTCATCTCTGCGTTGGATTCCCAGTTGTGTTTCATCGATCCATCGGTATGTTTCTCAAATCCCTAAATATTATTCCATCTCCTCCATACATAATCTGTTTTTTCTTCGATTAATTTAGTATTATTGTTGAAATCGGTTAGTTCAATGTAAGATTCAGGTTTTTTTTGTAGGTGTTATGGGTTTTTGATTATTTTATTGTTTGAGTAACTGTGGTGCAATTAGGGTTTCTCGGTACGACTGAGTTGCTTCAATCAAGAGGGAACGTTTTTTTATGTACGTTTGATCTGTTTATCACCAATTGAGGTAACTTTTTTATATTAGTTCTTGATTTGCTGTTTAGCCTAGGTTTGTTTGATAACCTAGGTTTTGATTTGTTTGATAACCTAGGTTTTGATTTGAACCCTAACTAACAACGACTGTCATATTAAATGTAACATCCGTCAAAATCGGGTCTCCGAAATCCGACCCGGATTGTAAAACCGGACCCTTATCAATAAAATAAAAATAAGGATTGTTAATATATATATATATATATATATATATATATATATATTAATTAATCGTCACGTATCGCGTTGGATTAAAACCGAATGAAAAACGTTCACTTTATAAAGAAACTTAGTTAGTTTGGTTAGATTTATATAAGGGAAGCTTTAATGAAGATAGATTGGTTAGTTAAATAAAGTTACAAGTTAAGGGGTTGTTTTTGTAATTTATGCAAACTATAAAAGTAAAACAAATCAACTAACTAGGTTAGTAAACCCAGTTAACTCAGTTAGTTATATTTATAGGGACTTAACTAACTAGGTTAGCAAAGTCAGTTACCTCAGTTAGTTATTTGTTTAAGAACTTAGTTAACTAGGTTAGTCTAATAAGTTAATGGAGTTAGAAGATTATATCAACTTGAGGGACCAAAGTGTTATTACCGAAACATATTTAACAGCTAATAAAAAAAAACAAGTGACCCGGGTCTCTCAGACAAACATGTACGCAGCGAGCCAGCTGAGCTGCTATCTTTTTTATTAAGTTTATTGGTTCGACTTATATTAATACACAACCTGGACGCAGACTGATGTCCTTTCTTCTTCGCTAAAATGGATCCTGCACAACCCGGTTTTTGTAAAACACGACCCGATTCAACGTAACGTTTTGGCTGACGTTTTGATGTCCTCTTAATCTCATTCAATTCGTAATTAGTGGAGAAGTAACTCGTGTATCATCAAGTGACCCGAATCGGCTCATAAATTAGTCATTTTAATCGAAATTTTATCCTCTTTAAACCACCATTAAAACACTTCAAGAGCTTAATTGGGTTTTGTTACTTTTCTTAAAAGTGGACCATGAAACTTATACCAATTGAAGATCTGATCAAACCATGCAAAACCCCATTGGAATTTCTCCTTTTCATCACCTCTACATCGCGAATTTAATCGAAGAACAATCTAGGGCTCGTAACTTGTTCGGACGATATCTCCTTCAATTCTCAACCTTTTCAGGTGATTCCAAAGCCTAAACTTATTTATTTTTCATGCTCTACAAATCTCTATCATCAATTTCTAAATTTGTAGACTTTAGGGATTCAGATTTAATTCCTTGATAAACTAGGGTTCTTGAGTTCTTGAAATTGGGGCTTTTGATCTTAGACACCTATTTTAGTGAAATTGAATTTACCCTACTGTTCTATATCATATTATATTAGTTCATGTAATTTTTGGGAATTTCCAAACATGTTATGGATTTATTATGAATTTTAGCATATTATATTAATTTAAAGATTATAGGAAAAATAATAGTTCATGAGAATATTATATCCCAAACTACATAATCTGAATTTTTCAGTTATTCATTAGATGTGGAACTTTAACAACAAAATTCATATTTAATCTACTAATTGATCATACTGTATAATTTGATTAAATTGGAAAACTAGTTATAATATTTTCTCTAAAAATGACTAAATTGTTATTACAAAAATAATTCTTGTGACAACAATAATATTTTTATTTATTATGATTGCCAAATGGTTACAAAATTGGTGGATAGTCATTTAGATTTTTGTTAGAAATAATAACCACAAAAAAGGTAATAACATATACCAAGTGTAAGACTTTCGAAAACGATAAAATTGATTAATAATGTTACGAATCAATATATAAATATATATGTTCTCATTTATATATATTTAAAAAAATAATATTTGTTACAAAGGTCCATAAATCAAGAACCCGAATCACTAGACCTATTATATCAATCCTTTTAATTTAGAATATATTTGTTATATCCAATTTAGGGCGATTTGGTCATTTGACTCGCCTCGTATGCTCGTGCGGTAATTCTCGTGGATTGTTTCTTCGCAACCAGTGAGTAGATTCGACTCTTTTCTCCTTTTTGCCTCTTACTCGTTTTGGGGTGTATCTCGTGCTTGATTTCAAATTTATTATTTAAATTGATAACATGCTATTCTATAGGTTTCTATGTGTCACTTGTTGCTAATTTCTGTTGTTTCTCTATACGTGCATCTATGTGTTACTCCCTTTGTGTCACAGGTTTCGCGTGGATTCACCTGGCTGACTGGTTCCCCACGACCATGGGTTGAACTCGGTATCGCCATTATTGTTTCGCAGATTCGCCTTTTAGGGCTTAAATCTCTATGTGTCTATGGTTACTCATGTTGTTACGTTTGTGTTGCTTATGAGATAATGCATGTTAAAAAGTAAAGTTTTCTAAAATTATTAAAACAAAAACGTTTTTAAATAAAAACCGAATCTATTCACCGACATGTTTGTTGACCCAAAACTCTTTTACGCGTGATACAGGTACACAAGGGTGGACGGATTTTTGAGTTGAAAACATGTAGGATTGCCTTAGTAATAAACCGGCTATGATATGTTGCTTTTATTTATTTTATTTTGTAACTTGATGTTAATAGTTTAACTCTATGTATGTGTGACAAACTTTAATTTGGTGACTTTAATTATTAAACTTATAATAGTGTCATGAGCTATGGGCAATCATCATGTCCCGTACCTTTCCGCTGCGGGTCGGGGTGTGACATTAAACATTATCATTCATGGTGTTTCTTTGCAGGTTTACTCCTCCCTCAAAGATTTGATTACTGGTAATCTTTTTGTTTCCACCGTTTTCCAAAAGCATCATCATGTTGGTCTATTAAGATTTGATTACTGGTAATCTTTTCCTTTCAATCTCACATATATTTTGTACTTATGAATTTAGGCTTATTAGCTCTTTGATTGTGAATCTTAGCGTTTTTGGTTATTGATTAGGTTTGATTTAGCTGTAATCGTCTAAATCTATGTGTTACATAATCCATTAGGTTATTGTTTGATGTTAAGTTTTTTAGATCTGAAAATTGGATTTTTAGGTTTATTTTGTGTAATGGTTTTTATTAGCTTTTTTAGGTTTTGTTAATTTGTTTTTAATCTTTTTATTATTTGTCACGTGACTGATGTTTGAAGCTTTAATCTCTTGTTAGAATCTGTAAAATTTTTTATATCTTTTTAGCTGATTTTAGGTTTTATTTACAGTTTATTAATTATTATGTCTTAATTGGTATGCAGTGGATTGAATAATTTCTTACTAATATCATTATTCCATTGATAATATTAATCAAGAAAAGATTTTGAGTTGATTATGATGAACACAAACAGAGAAAAAGGTGTAATACTACTTTAAATTAAAATTAAAAATTTCAGAATTTTTTGTCTTGTGATTAGTTGCTTAAATCAATGGTTTTTATCTCTTTGATTAATTGAATGCTTTGAAATCTTGATGTTTTTTATGAGATATTTTGACTATATTATTTGTAATTTTAGGGATGCTTCGAGTCTTCGACTATTGTTTTTGTACTCGAGTTGCATATCTAATTCAAATTGTGTTTTGTAATTTTAGGTGTTGAGCTTCTTTCAGACTCCTTCCCCTACAAGGAAATCTTGAATGGGATCTTATGGGAAGTTAAAGGAAAGGTATACATATACATGTTTCTATTTATTTTTTAGAAGAAAACATACAAACTAACAAAGCATTTTGTTTTGTTTTTATTGTTCCAGGATTGAAATTGAGGAAAATATTGTTAATGGCTCTTTCAATATGATGTTTTTAGGTCACAGCTTATCTCTTAGATACGGGAATCACGCAAACATAGTAACGAGGTACTTTAATGTAATGTATTTCACTCATTGCATTAAGTAATCTAATTAAAAAATTCATGGGTTTAACCTTAGCTAATTTGCAAGATTTCATCGATAGATTCAAAAGATACAGACCCTGCCGTTTTATTGAATGCACATTTTGATAGTCCACTTGGTTCACCCGACGCCAGTGATTGTGGTTCATGTGTTGGTAGTTTTCAATTTTTACATTTTTCCTCATCTTATTTTATTTTCATCTTAAATATCTTTTTTAATTTCATCATTATTTTAATTTCTTGCATCATCTATATTGGAGGTAGCGAGGATAACAATTGATTCAGGGTGGGAACCTCCTAAACCACTTATATTTCTGTTCAATGGTGCATAAGAACTTTTTATGCTTGTAAGTAATTTATTATTTTACACATTACTCATATCTGTTTTCTGTATTATTTTAATTATCATTTTTTTGTATCCATTAATTTGCTAATCTCTCAGGGTTCACATGGCTTTATACCAACACATAAATGGCGTAATACAATCGGTGCTTTCATAAATTTGGAAGCTTCTAGAGCAGGAGAGCTTGCATCCATTAATTTGCTAATCTCTCTAGTTATTGAATCGCACCAAGATTACAATTTGGCAATAGAGTTGGTGGTCTAACTTTATCCCAAATGATAAAAGTTCTTAGTGTTTTTGTTGGTTATTCTTTAGTTTAGCTTCAAGTGTCTTTGGCATTGTATATCTAATTTTATGTTGGTGTTATTTGGATGGGCCCTTCTGAGTTTTTATTACACTGGATGGGTCAATCTGTTCTTTTTCTACAGCAATAAAAGCCTTGCCATTCGACATCAACCTGGAAATGGTACGACACATCATACTTTTTATAATGATATTACTTAGTTAACTCACCATTTAGAATAAAACTATGTTTAGTAAAAACATATTTTTTATCTTTTGTTTCAGTGAACACACCTCTTTGTAATGCCTCAAAGACGACGCTTGTGCTTGACCGCTGAAATAATTGCCATATCAGCAACCTATTCAACAATGGAGTTGGTTCAAGGTCATCTTAATGTTCAGGTATTCTTAATAACCTTCTGGTTCATTAATGTTTTATAATTTTATGTTTATGATATATTAAGTTTTTTACAAATTTGTTGGTATCCGCAAATTGAAAAATATCTTACCCAATTCATGTGCAATCACACATGCGCTTATAAAGGTTTCCATGGATGTCCCGCATGCATTATACAAAGATGACTTCCTTCTGTCATTGATGAAATCCAAGTCACCAAAGTCAGTATGCATCGAAAAAACACAAATAGTGGGGATTCATGGATATCCGATAAGATTTGTGGAACATTATTAGTGATTGTAGATTAGTGATTATGTTTAGAAATATTATTAATGATTGTAGAAGTTAACTATGTTGTATTTGAAGAGTCATTGTTTTGTAGATTCACAATTATAACAATGTTCATTTACGTAGATTCCCAATTCATACTACTGTTTTAGTAAGATTGTCTTACTTTTATTATGTTCTAATTACTAAATGGGTATTATATCATGTTATTTTGAGGTGAGCTACATGAATTAATAATCATAAAAAATATGTTTTTTATTTTTATTATTATAAATAACGATTAACAGGTGTTTATAGGAAACAGAATTGGAAAGAAATACGTGGTATGGTCTTCATTTATCAAAGATAAAAGAAGGCGTACATTGATTTATGTGTTGTATATGCGTAATTTTTTCTTTCATTTTTCTTAAATTAGTTTTTTTTAATGGTGAGTCGTTTGCAAATTTTATTATGGTGGTGTAGTATAATACTCTAATTCATAGCCGAGAGCACCGGGCTATGGTTGTAGAACTGATAAAACCAAAGAAATATTGCTCGATTGGAATGAAATTGCACAAGAACATGGTAAGGAGAATCATGGGACTATTTGAATTTAAAAAACAATAATCGTATATTTCCTTTTATAACTTTTTGTAAATTCCTTAGACCGTGGGGTATGGTGGGACTTGGGTTGAGGGCATGAGTTGACACGTGGAATTCGAGTCCCCCCCCACCGCTTAGTGACGTGTCCGTGGGGTATGGCGGGGCGAGGGTGCACCGCGTGGGTTGGCAGGTTATTAAAATATATATATATATATATATATATATATATATATATATATGTTATATATATATATATATAATTTAAAACCCAAGGCGAATAGGAGGCCGCCATATCAAACCCAAGCCCGCCCCACGCCCGGCTTCAAACCCAAGCCCCAAGGGCCACGCCCCAACCCAAGCCCACCCGGGGTGGTGGCTTGGGCGTTTTCCCCCAACCACACCCCAACCCAAGCCCCATACCCCACAGTCTTACTTGCAAGTTAAGTTCATGTGGGCTTTTCATACCCGAGACGCAAGATTATAATATATGTGTAATTTTTAGATGATTGTATAATAATATTTTTCGCTCTTTTCATTCCATGTTACTTTTTTAAACTCGATTCTTCTTTTGTAGGTTTCATTTCGCTACAGTTCAAGCCCCATCAGACGGCTGCAGGAGCTGCATATCTCAGTGCAAGGTCCTTAAATATGAATTTTATTTCATATCAAAATAAAGGGCATGAGTTCTACAAACCACCATGTTGGGATTGAACCCTACAAAGGAACAGTTGATAAAGCCAAAACTGGATCAAATCAGTGGATCCAGAATAAGCAGTTGTTTGCACTTGATCTTTCCCCTTGAAAGTGATCCTATCATCTGTTGGCCTCTAATTACTGATCTATACAACAACTGCTGATGACTAAAGACTGATGAAGACAAAGGACTGATGCTCAATCTGCTGCTATGGTTCAAGTACTGCTGAAGACTTGTATTTGTATTTGTTTATTGTAATCAGTGTTTATGGTCAGTAGTTGTAAAGAGCAGTTGTTAGAGGTTGTTAGGAGGTTAGATGTCACTTTCATGGTGACGTCAGCAAAGATGCCACAGTGGTTTGTTCTGTACTATAAATAGAACAGTACCCTGTACTGTTCTATTAGCTCTCTTCATCACCAAGTCAATCTGTATGAACAATCACTGTGAGCTCAGGCTGAGGGGGAGACTAATGCATGCATGCATTTGTAATTGATAGTTGTAATAAATACAATCATTCGATTCCAAGTATAAACATGTTTACTAAAACTATTTCTCTCATTGATTGTGTGTTGAAAGTTTGTTTCACTTAATTCCGCTTCATTTAATTCTGTTTCATCTTCATTATAATCAAACAAGCACAATCATAAGAAACTCAGATACTAACAATTGGTATCAGAGCAAGGACAGTCAAATTTGATCTAACAATCATTTTGACGTAAAAGTTCAGCTCAATTTAGTTGATACTTTAAATTGTTTGTTTTGTTGAAAAACAGAGTAAGGTTTAATCACGTACAAAAGTTGATTAATCAGTGCCTGTAAAACAACCAGGATGACGTCACAATCACAGGATAATACAATGAACACGGGTTCACTCTTCAAACCACCTATGATGGTCAGATCTGAGTATAATATCTGGTAGCGTAGGATGGGTCACATCTTAGCTCAACAAAACACAGGGTGTTGGCGATCGGTTGTCTTTGGACCACATGTTCCAATGGTGCCGAGTGCTGAGGATCTAAAAGTCATGGTTCCTAAGAAAATTGAGAACTATACTGACCAGGATTTTCAGAAAATTGAATTGGCTACCAAGGCATTTAGCATCGTTGCATCTACACTCCCAAATGAGATCAATGCTGGGCTGTTACACTGTAACAGTGCCAAGGAATTATGGGATGCACTTAATGTGACAACCCGCGCATTCGAGGTTAGAACTTACACTTATTTTTAACGAGTTATTTATACTTGACTAAATTATAAGTTTATATTACGAGCGATAAATTAGAAACCAAATGTTTATCCCTTTTTGAATCGAATCGAACCTTTTGAATCAAAGCGCATGTTTCCCTTGTCGATCTAACACCACTCTTTTTCTTGTTTATTTATGACTCGCTTTTATATTTTTTTTCTTTCTCTTGCCGCTACTCATGTAGTGTATTTGATGTACTTAGTCTACGTGTAACAAGTAACTCGGTAACGAAACATATATTTTACTTATAACTTGGTAACCCACACCTTTACCAGTTAATCAACTCGAAATCCCATTGCCTTTTTTATTCGGCCCACTCAAACCGAGCCCCAGCTAC
This sequence comes from Helianthus tuberosus, assembly GCA_030545235.1. Classification (NCBI taxonomy): domain Eukaryota; kingdom Viridiplantae; phylum Streptophyta; class Magnoliopsida; order Asterales; family Asteraceae; genus Helianthus; species Helianthus tuberosus. The sequence goes on along the minus strand of CM060412.1, from coordinate 17,544,381 downwards.
CACCCCATCTTTCTTGTTTGGTTTTGGCCCAAGTAAAACAAATCCAAGCCCAATTGTTGTTTAGGTTGTACGCATACAATATATGTGTGCGTATTCCTGTTGAACGCACAACCAAATAAAAAAAAACCCTAACGTCCTACTCCCTCCTCCCTCACATTTTGTGGCAGTAGAACCCCCCCCCCCCCCCCCCCCATTCACGTCAGGACCCTCTAGCTCTCGGTGCTCCCTCTCTTCCTCGCTCGAGCTCTATCTCTCTCACACCTTCTTCGGTTAGTGTTGTTATATGTTTTAGTTTTAAGTTCTTGCACTACATGGCTGTGTTTTTATCTACATTATAATTCTTGGTGTTAAATGAATGATTGTATGTTAGAATTTTGTTGGAAATCATGTTTAGAGGGTTTTATTGGAAATCATGTTTAGGGGTATGGCGGGGCGAGGGTGCACCGCGTGGGTTGGCAGGTTATTAAAATATATATATATATATATATATATATATATATATATATATATATATATATATATATATATATATATAAAATTTAAAACCCAAGGCGAATAGGAGGCCGCCATATCAAACCCAAGCCCGCCCCACGCCCGGCTTCAAACCCAAGCCCCAAGGGCCACGCCCCAACCCAAGCCCACCCGGGGTGGTGGCTTGGGCGTTTTCCCCCAACCCACACCCAAACCCAAGCCCCATACCCCACAGTCTTACTTGCAAGTTAAGTTCATGTGGGCTTTTCATACCCGAGACGCAAGATTATAATATATGTGTAATTTTTAGATGATTGTATAATAATATTTTTCGCTCTTTTCATTCCATGTTACTTTTTTAAACTCGATTCTTCCTTTGTAGGTTTCGTTTCGCTACAGTTCAAGCCCCATCAGACGGCTGCAGGAGCTGCATATCTCAGTGCAAGGTCCTTAAATATGAATTTTATTTCATATCAAAATAAAGGGCATGAGTTCTACAAACCACCATGTTGGGATTGAACCCTACAAAGGAACAGTTGATAAAGCCAAAACTGGATCAAATCAGTGGATCCAGAATAAGCAGTTGTTTGCACTTGATCTTTCCCCTTGAAAGTGATCCTATCATCTGCTGGCCTCTAATTACTGATCTATACAACAACTGCTGATGACTAAAGACTGATGAAGACAAAGGACTGATGCTCAATCTGCTGCTATGGTTCAAGTACTGCTGAAGACACAAAGCACTGCTGGGGCTAAAGCAGTGGAATGAAGAAACAATAGTTTAGACTTGTATTTGTATTTGTTTATTGTAATCAGTGTTTATGGTCAGTAGTTGTAAAGAGCAGTTGTTAGAGGTTGTTAGGAGGTTAGATGTCACTTTCATGGTGACGTCAGCAAAGATGCCACAGTGGTTTGTTCTGTACTATAAATAGAACAGTACCCTGTACTGTTCTATTAGCTCTCTTCATCACCAAGTCAATCTGTATGAACAATCACTGTGAGCTCAGGCTGAGGGGGAGACTAATGCATGCATGCATTTGTAATTGATAGTTGTAATAAATACAATCATTCGATTCCAAGTATAAACATGTTTACTAAAACTATTTCTCTCATTGATTGTGTGTTGAAAGTTTGTTTCACTTAATTCCGCTGCATTTAATTCTGTTTCATCTTCATTATAATCAAACAAGCACAATCATAAGAAAATCAGATACTAACAATTGGTATCAGAGCAAGGACAGTCAAATTTGATCTAACAATCATTTTGACGTAAAAGTTCAGCTCAATTTAGTTGATACTTTAAATTGTTTGTTTTGTTGAAAAACAGAGTAAGGTTTAATCACGTACAAAAGTTGATTAATCAGTGCCTGTAAAACAACCAGGATGATGTCACAATCACAGGATAATACAATGAACATGGGTTCACTCTTCAAACCACCTATGATGGTCAGATCTGAGTATAATATCTGGTAGCGTAGGATGGGTCACATCTTAGCTCAACAAAACACAGGGTGTTGGCGATCGGTTGTCTTTGGACCACATGTTCCAATGGTGCCGAGTGCTGAGGATCTAAAAGTCATGGTTCCTAAGAAAATTGAGAACTATACTGACCAGGATTTTTAGAAAATTGAATTGGCTGCCAAGGCATTTAGCATCGTTGCATCTACACTCCCAAATGAGATCAATGCTGGGCTGTTACACTGTAACAGTGCCAAGGAATTATGGGATGCACTTAATGTGACAACCCGCGCATTCGAGGTTAGAACTTACACTTATTTTTAACGAGTTATTTATACTTGACTAAATTATAAGTTTATATTACGAGCGATAAATTAGAAACCAAATGTTTATCCCTTTTTGAATCGAATCGAACCTTTTGAATCAAAGCGCATGCTTCCCTTGTCGATCTAACACCACTCTTTTTCTTGTTTATTTATGACTCGCTTTTATATTTTTTTTCTTTCTCTTGCCGCTACTCATGTAGTGTATTTGATGTACTTAGTCTACGTTTAACAAGTAACTCGGTAACGAAACATATATTTTACTTATAACTTGGTAACCCACACCTTTACCAGTTAATCAACTCGAAATCCCATTGCCTTTTTTATTCGGCCCACTCAAACCGAGCCCCAGCTACCACCCCATCTTTCTTGTTTGGTTTTGGCCCAAGTAAAACAAATCCAAGCCCAATTGTTGTTTAGGTTGTACGCATACAATATATGTGTGCGTATTCCTGTTGAACGCACAACCAAATAAAAAAAAAACCCTAACGTCCTACTCCCTCCTCCCTCACATTTTGTGGCAGTAGAACCCCCCCCCCCATTCACGTCAGGACCCTCTAGCTCTCGGTGCTCCCTCTCTTCCTCGCTCGAGCTCTATCTCTCTCACACCTTCTTCGGTTAGTGTTGTTATATGTTTTAGTTTTAAGTTCTTGCACTACATGGCTGTGTTTTTATCTACATTATAATTCTTGGTGTTAAATGAATGATTGTATGTTAGAATTTTGTTGGAAATCATGACCGTATAAGTGGTTGATGATTAACTAGGGTTTTATTGCAGGTTGAAATTTGTTGATTAGTGAAAGTATGTAATGATCATGTATGAGTTATTGTAAATTATCTTGGCTGTGATTATGTTTATTATAATAAGATTGGTGTATTAAGATGACAAGGTGTATATAGGGTTCATGAGAATCAAGAATCGTGCATGGTGTTATCAATAATATGTGTAGGCATATGTTCATGAATTAGGGTTTCGGATCTTGATGCCCGGGCATGTTAAATTTGATAAGTGTCTGCTGTAAATGACTTATTATCTGATGTTAGTCGTTATTAGAAGGTGTTGTGATCATACGTGTGCGTTTTAGGAATGTTTAAGCGATAAACAGCATGCTGATTAACTAAAACTGCCAACTTCAGTTGGCTGTAAATGGACCATTATAAATCAAAAAATTGATTTTCTGAAGTCTAAATTATATTTTTTCGAAAAACGAATCAAATGGAACTAGAATCACATTTTTTGAGGTCGTTTGCTATTTTTAAAGGTCCGTTTTGTACAGCAGCAAAAGCTGCGTTTTTTCTGCAGAAAACGTGTGTTATGTTTTTCGTCATATCTTGAAACCTGGATAGAGTTAGGCCACGAAATTGATACTGAGATGGCCACGGGTGTCGCCATAATTCTCCAACTGGAATTTCGTCAATCGGACTTACGATGAATTTTAAATGAATTTTTCCATGGACTGTCGTCAGGAAGTGACGAATCTGATTGCAGCCTGGCAAATGATTTTTATAAAATAATTGGTAATGAATTGGATACCGTATTTGGATCATTTAAAACATTCTGTAAGAATTTGGGAATTTTTGGAATAAGTTAACTATTTTATTAAAATGCCCGAAAACAGCCCAATTTTGGATGTTAAAGCTGAAACGACATAAGTAGTAATTTGCGTGTCTAAATGTCGGGTAGGTTATCTGAGAATGATCTAACGTGTTATATGTCAATGAAAGTGTTATGTACAATATCGTATGCTTGCTTTTGAATGGTTATAGATGGGATGTTTATATGGGCGTGAACTGTTAAAGTGAGTGCGTGTTATGTGATAGATGCGTGTAGGAACTTTGTGTTTTATTTAAAAATATTAACAAACTAAATGGTAATCATATTAGGACGTGATTGACCAACCCTGACCGTTAGCTATTTTAAGAGTTCAATCGAGCAACCAAAGGTGTGTGCACACTTTCCACAAGGCATGGGATTCCCGGTGGTTTGGGAATGGGTTAATGTTTACTAAGGAAACCTGCGTATTCTTCTTGGGTAGGATACGTACTCCCACCCTCTTATGTGAAGGGTGACAACATTGAATCCTGCGTGTTCTCCTTGGGTAGGACACGTACTCCCACACTCTTAACTGAAGGTTGACAACATTGATTGACACTAGACAAAACTCTATCATTAAGTCCCTCATTTTATATCGACTTAATCGCCGGGCCAATGGCAAACGGGTCATTAGTTAAATAGCGCTATTAGGTTTGACAAGCCTCACACCGTGCCGCAGAGGATGGGCATGGACTAATGGACTTGGGCACTAGTCAATGATGATAGACATTGACGCAGGGCACATAAACATAACTACAGTCAGTAGTCGATATGGTAACGGGTCTAGTGGGATACATGGGGAAGCCCCCACTGAGTATGGTTTAGGAAACAAGGAACTGGTTAACTCGTGGTTTTCGAAACATAACTATGGTTTTTGGAACAACGTTAAAATGGATAACCAACTGTGAACTCGCTCAACTTTGTTGTTGATTCATTATTATATGCCTTGCGGGTCGTTAGGTGCTTAGATGGAGCTTGCACAGGAGGAAGAGGTCGTTGTGGGACATTGACTGTTGAGTTCCATGTTAAACTTATCAACTTTTATACTTTATTATGGTTTTGAACTTAATGCTTCCGCTGATAACTTAAACTTTGTTGAATAGTTTTGACACCAATTATACTGTTTGGTTTGGACTTTTATGTATTTAATTATATCGTTCAATATGATTGGTGGCTGGATCCTGGTCATGTCACGCTCCCTGCGATGATACTCCGCTTGTGGATTTGGGGGGTGTGACAGATTGGTATCAGAGCCATTGGTTATAGTGAACTTGGTTTTAAAAAGGGGAAAATATTTTTGATAAAAACTAGACTATAACCTGTTCAGTGCTCAACGATCCACAACGACACTTCGCTCCACGTGCAAGGCTCAACACTTTAGATGGTATGGTCTATGTTTATGTAACCTACTTGTTAGTTACACTTGCATGGTGCGTTGTTTATGGTATGCTTAGTTAACGTAGTAGCATGTTATCTATTAGCCCGAATGTGCTTTTTTTGACACCCAACTATTTACTCGAAATTTGATGTGTGGTGATCGAATTCTTTCTTGTTTTCTCCTCACCCCACTACGGCAACCGTTTTATGTGATCTACCTATTCATGCGATTGTCTCGTCATGACATCGCCGTTACAGCCAAAATTCAGATCTGACCCTCCATACATTCGGTTTGCACGTCGACATTCACGGTAGACCAGAACCGGCCCAAACGAACTCGGATTTAGGAGAACAAAATACCCACACGTCCATGTTGACAAACCCCATCATCTCCACTAGTCGTCGTCACCGGAAATGAAGCAGTTACACGCGTTTGTTGTTCTACAACTCGAAACCCTATCATCCACACTCTGTTTTGGACCAATGATATACTCACGTGACCATGATGCAATGAACTTTTCTTTCTTGTCATTGCCGCCATCTACCATTACTGGAAATGTCTTTAGAGAACGGAATAGTCGGCAAATTCTTTGGTTATTTGTTGGATTTTTGTTTTCGCTCAATTCTTCGTATGAACATCACCAACCTCCTATTTCGTCGACCCGCAACCGATATAACGAAACGCTAACAACCATACCACGATTTCCACGATCACAAGATTACCCCCCTTGCCTTGTTGGGTGGTTAATTCTTATTCTAATTTGATTCATACCTTTGTATACCCAGCTTAGCAAGTGGAAGCCTCCTAATGATGGGATAGTCTTCGGGACATTCGAGGACGGAGATATGGATTGCTCAACCTACAGACGGACACGATGAACTACACATTCACCTCACCCATTTCCCCCTTATACTATCAAAATCGCATTTTGATCCTATGAAAGTTTATCTTAATTATGTGAAACCTTTTCGCTAGCCTTTGTATCAACCTATACTTGTTAATTGATGCCATGCCCAATTTTTACTATTGACTTAAACAAAACCATCAATCCTTTACCACAGTGACACTACATCCCCACTTCTCCATACAGAGACACTAATACGAACTCACTCTAGTTTAGAGAATCTGGAAGGCTCGACTTTCGATCATTGGAGATCACTTCTTGAAACCTGAGGATGGTGATGTATTGTTTATACGATCATACCCTCTTGAACATGTTTTCGTGTCCTTTCTCTAAAACTTCTTGACTACACAGGCATATTTCAGATTCATTCACACGACCTAAAGAAACTCCTCCGAATTTGGTTGCTTACCGACTCGATAAATCGCAAACTCGTCTAAGTTCATGGATCAAGGTAAATTATTTCTTCTTCGCAGGCGGGCGAGCCAGACAACTTTGACGGAAGTTTCAATGAACCTTAACACTACAAACTTGTACAACAACCATTCATCTATGGTAAATTCTGGTTATGATTGACATATCTACGCGACATCTCAATTTTGACAAACAGCATTCTTTATTTTAACCTTGTACAACTTGTGTATGACTAACTTATACCCTCGACATCAGGTAAACCCCTGCTAAGGATCCCTACGCACTTACGCATCGACTGTGACTACTCTTTTTGCACGTTTCCACATCCATTCATGATATACTCCTCGAATCCTATAACCCATATCCTAACAACATTCTTCGCGAACCCTCGCTTGGACGAGTTACTCCCTACGAACGTTACTCGAGGAGCATTGGGCCATAAATATCATAGATATGAGGATATCGCAAGCACTGTCCTTGGAATTAGGTACGACCGATATAGATTCACAGTCACGACATTCGAATTTAGCAAACTTTGATGGGTATACCACTTGTTTTCTTCGACGACATCTGAAGCTACTCCAAGAACTAGTAGGAATTCGAACGATACCTACACCTTACCATGGAGCCCCTACAACATAAACAACCTTGTGTTTAGTTTCCAACGAACGACTTTTGACATTGTGAAGCCCATTTATTTCTTGATCGTGTGCACAAACCCTCGCAACTCTAACTCGAAGGATTGCTCAGGAATCCGCGTATCAACAGTTGAAGGTGAAACTCTGTTGTACCACCATTCTTTTGTTAAAGAAGGCACAGACAATTTCGTTGTTTATTGTGACGCGTCTATCCAAGGACTTAGTTGTGTGTTGAAGCAATGTGAGAAAGTCATTGCTTACGCATCACGCCAACTCAAGGCTCATGAGAAGAACTACACTACCCACAATTTGGAGTTGGCAGCTGTAGTGTTTGCACTCAAAATATGGAGACATTACTTGTACGGTACCAAGTGCACCATCTACACCGATCACAAGAGTCTCCAACATATTTTGGATCAGAATGAGTTAAACATGCGATAGCATCGATAGGTGGAACTCCTCAATGACTACGAGTGCGCAATTAAGTATCATCCAGACAAGGCCAACGTTGTGGCTGATGCCCTCAGTCGTAAGGAAACCAAACCTAAGCGTGTACGTGCGTTACAGCTTACTATTCACTTTAGCCTTCCTACCCAAATACGTAATGCTCAGGTTGAAGCGTCGAAGGAAGAGAACCTTAAAGCTGAGTCCATGCGAGGCATGGAAAGGAAACTTGTACGCTAGGAAGACGGCACTTACTATTTCTTGGAACGTATCTGGTTTCCATCCTATGGAAACCTACGAGAGCTTGTAATGGGCAAAGCGCACAAGTCTCGTTACTCAGTGCATCCTGATTCTGACAAGATGTACCAGGATCTCAAAACTTTGTATTGGTGGCCCCACATGAAAACTGACATAGCGACCGATGTTAGTAAATGCTTGACCTGTTGGGTTAAGGTGGAATACCAGAAGACATCAGGATTACTCTAACAACCCGAGAACGCAACATGGAAATGGGAGCATATATCCATGGATTTCGTCACTGGCTTACCTAGATCTCAGCGAGGAAACGATACCATCTGGGTGGTCATGGATTGACTAACTAGGTCTGTACACTTTCTGGAAAATCAAGGAAACGGATAAGTTTTCTACACTCGCAGACATCTACTTGAAGGGAGTGGTCGCTAGGCATGGAGTGCCAACTTCCATCATATCTGATTGAGACCCGCGCTTTGCGTCTGAGCGTGGCAGGCGATGCACAAATATTTTGGCTCACACCTAAACATGAGCACAACATATCATCCTCAGACGGATGGGCAGACTGAACACACCATCCAGACTCTAAAAGACATGTTTCAAGCATGTGTCATTGACTTTAGTAACGGCTGGAAAAGACACCTATCCTTAGTGAAGTTTTCATACAATGATAGTTACCACACCAGCATCAAGGCTGCTCCGTTCAAGACTTTGTACGGGTGGAAATGCCGATCACCCCTATGTTGGGCATAAGTTGGTGATTGCCAAATTACTGGCCCAGAACTCGTTCTCGACACAACGGAAAAGATTGCCCAAATCCGACAACGAATGGCGGTAGCTCATGACCGTCAGAAAAGCTAAGCTGATAAGCGTAGGAAACCGCTCAAGTTCCAGGTTAGGGATCGAGTGCTACTTAAAGTCTCACCTTAGAAAGGTGTTGTTCGCTTTGGCAAACGGGACAAGCTTACTCCGCGGTATGTCAGACCTTTCGAAATCACTGAGAAAATCGGCAAGGTGGCGTACAGATTGAATTTGCCCGAAGAGCTCAGTGGTGTTCACGACGTATTCCATGTGTCGAATCTAAAGAAGTGTCTGTCAGATGAGACCCTCATCGTTCCTTTTAAGGAACTCACTATCGACTACCAGTTGTGTTTCGTCAAGGAACCGGTGGAAATTATGGACCGGGAGATCAAGACCCTCAAACGTACCAAGATACCCATTGTTCGAGTTCGTTGGAACTCCCGTCGTGGCCCACAGTTCACCTGGGAACGAGAAGACTAAATGAAACGCAAGTATCCCCATTTGTTTAAGAAAGGTGAGTCCAGTACTGAAGCTACTACTGAATTTCGAGACGAAATTCCAAACCAACAGGGGGATGATGTGATACCCTAAGGAAAACACACAACACAACTAGCTTCTTTAGTGACTAGGTACTAAATTTCGGGACGAAATTTCTTTCAACTTGGGGATGATGTGACAACCCGCGCAATCGAGGTTAGAACTTACACTTATTTTTAACGAGTTATTGATACTTAACTAAATTCTAAGTTTATATTACGAGCGATAAATTAGAAACCAAATGTTTATCCCTTTTTGAACCGAATCGAACCGTTGAATCAAAGCGCATGTTTCCCTTGTCGATCTAACACCACTCTTTTTCTTGTTTATTTATGACTCGCTTTTATATTTTTTTTCTTTCTCTTGTCGCTACTCATGTAGTGTATTTGATGTACTTAGTCTACGCGTAACAAGTAACTCGGTAACGAAACATATATTTTATTTATAACTTGGTAACCCACACCTTTACCAGTTAATCAACTCGAAACCCCATTGCCTTGTTTATTCGGCCCACTCAAACCGAGCCCCAGCTACCACCCCATCCTTCTTGTTTGGTTTTGGCCCAAGTAAAACAAATCCAAGCCCAATTGTTGTTTAGGTTGTACGCATACAATATATGTGTGCGTATTCCTGTTGAACAACAAATTTTATAAGAGAACTGGGAGAAAATTTCTAGGGTTACATGGGAATCTAAAAGTAGGGTTGGATAAATCAAAGATATAATGCTACAAGTGTAACAGGTTAGGACACTTTTCTAGAGAGTGTAGGTCACAAAACAGTGGACCAATCATAATACATCCTAGCCCTAGACCTCAAAGTTCACAAAACACTGTGCATTATTACCAAAGTACCCCTGCTGCTCATGTAAACATTGCTCACTACGCACACCCTACAACACATGTTCCAGTGCATTATGTCCAACCCCTGCTCCTTAAATACAGTATGTCCAGGCCCCAGCTCCTCAGGTTCAAGTGCAACAAGTTGCACCTCAACAAGCTACACCAGCAGTGGTTCAACCAGATCAGCAAAGTTTTTTTACCCAAGGCTTTGTTGACTGGAGTAGCTTACCTGATGAATTAGGTGTTGAAAATTTTGCTCTATATGCTCAAAATGATGCTTCTAGTGATGATTTCTGTTTTGTAGCATTATAGTCTATCCAAGAAGGGCTGGAAACTGAAGAAGGAGAGCCAAATGAAGAAACAATGGATACAATTGCTAAAGCAGTGGTTACTGCTGTTGCTGGTGAAATACTGTTGGGAGAAAATTCATAACCTCTCTTGGAACCACTGTCTGACTCCTGGTCTGCTGAAGAAGAAGAAGAGAAGAAGCAAGATGAAAAAGAAGAGAAGAAGTCAGAGGAAAGTGAGAATGTCTGTGATTGTGCCATGATGGCTGCAACTAAGGTATCACCCCAGGTTCTTAAAAACCTTTGTTCAAACAAATGTATCATAGCATTTGCAAAAATTAAGGAGGTGAATGAAAACCTTAGAGATAAAGTGTTAAATGATGAAGTACAATTTGAAAAATCTTTAAAAGAATTTAAAATCAAATTGTCAGAAAAAGAAAATGAAATTTGCAGCCTCAAACAAGAGCATAGCATAACCAAGACCCAACTTCAAGACATGATAGAAAAATATCATGCATGTAAAATGGAGTTGGAATCCACCCAAATCACATGTGAAAAATGGGTGGAATCTTGCAAAGGTTATGAGATTATGCTTGAGAAATAGCTTGAAAGCAATGTAAAATTTGGCATAGGGTTTAGAAAAAAATGACCAAGTTGAAAACATTACTGCAAATCAAATTGGTTCTGTTGAAATCATACCCACCAACAAGGATGGTCAAGAAGTTAAAATAACTGATAAACTTGGCAACAAAATCACTCTGGAAAGATGTGTGGGGTCCTCAACTTTTGAGGAGATTGAGAAATACCAATTCAAACCCACATGGTTTGATGAGTGTGAAATCCATGAAAATTTCAAACACATGGACTTCACAACTGTGGATGGTTTCAAAGCTCCAAAGGCCAAGGCCATTCCTCTTAAGGACATCCCAACAGTGGTTCAAAACTCTGTTGCAAAGGAGTCTGAAAAGAAGAAGAAAAGAGAAAATATTAAAAACTTGTTTTGTGACTTTTGTGAAAAGAAAAATCATTTGACCAAAGATTGTTTTCATTTAAAAGCCTATGATCTTAACAAGACAAGTACCATTTTGCCTTCAAAGAGCTGCACCATCTATGGTAAATTAAACCATTCCACTCAGGAGTGTGTGTATTTAAAATCCTTTGAGGTCAAAAAGGAAGAGTACACATCAAAAACACTCTTGAGTTCATCAAGACCACAAGTCAATAAACAACCACTGTTTGTGCCAGTTAAAATAGCTGTTACAAAACAGCTGAACCAAACCTCTGTTAAAAGAGATGTTCAGGTAACTGATGCACCCCCTGCTAATCAATACCAAAGAGGTAAAGGCCAACCACCATACCCTAGGGTCCCACATGTTTTCGAAGCCTACAAAAGGCCTTCTAAACCAAAAGTGAACAGGCATCCCTTTGGTTATCAACAGTTGATAAGAAATGCCCCCCAATAGTGGTTAGAGAAACAAGCTTCAAAAGTTCCTCAAAACCCTGATCTAACCACTATCCATTCTCCTGAACTTAACACAGACACTGTTGAGACCCCATCCAAAGCCATATTGGCTTTGGAGACCCTCCTGAACTAATTATCTACTTGATGTGCAGGGAGCTTCTGCATGCTTAAATAGTCTTTGGTATGTAGATAATGGAGGCTCAAGGCACATGACTGGATGTAGAGCCCTACTCAAAGACTTCAAAACTTATGGAGGGGGTGATATATCTTTTGGTAATAATTGTAAAGGGAAGGTTATGGGTTCTGGTACAGTTCAGTCTGGAAGAGTTAAGTTTGAAAATGTCAATATGATAGACAATCTAAAATATAACCTCCTTAGTGTCTCACAAATGAGTGATAAGGGTTATGGATCATTTTTCACTAAAGAGTGTTGTAGGATTGTTGGACCAGAAATGGTTAAGAAGATTGAAGAAATAATAAAAAATGGAAAATCCCAACTTGTTGCTCAAAGGAGTGGCAATGTTTATGTTCTTGAATTGTCAAAAGAGAGCCCCATGACTGATGCCTGTCTGTTCTCAGTTGCCCCTAACAAAGAGATAGAAGTATGGCACAGAAGATTGGGGCACACGAATCTCAAGACAATCACTAATTTGTCAAAACAGGGACTTGTAAGAGGTCTTCCTCAAAAACTGTTCACCTGTCCTGAGCATTGTGTTTCCTGCTTAAAAGGAAAACAACATAAAAGCTCATTTAAGTCCATTGAAGAGTCCAAAACAACCAAGTGCTTGCAAATGCTGCACATGGATCTATTTGGCCCAGTAAAAGTCATGAGTTTAACAAAGAAGAAATATTGTTTGGTAATTGTTGATGACTTTTCTAGGTTTACATGGACTTATTTCTTACATTCTAAAGATGAGACTGCAGGCATATTGCAAGACTTTGTCAAACAAGTTGAAAAGCAGTTTGACCTACCAGTAAAAGTCTTTAGAAGTGACAATGGTACAAAATTTAAAAATAGGAAGTTGGATGAGTTTTGTGTGTCAAAAGGAATTCTAAGGCAGTACAGCATTCCAAGGACACCTGAACAAAATGGAGTTGTTGAAAGAAAGAACAGAACTTTGATTGAGGCTACCAGGACCATGCTTACTGATTCAGGTTTGCCATTAACTTTCTGGGCAGAGGCTGTAAACACTACCTGCTATGTCTAGAACAGAGTTTTAATTAACTCCAGGTATCAAAAGACTGCCTATGAAATTCTGTAAAAAATCAAACCACTGATCTCATACTTCAAAGTTTTTGACTGCCCATGCTTCATTTTAAACTTAAAAGATTCCATTTCAAAATTTGCAGCCAAAGTTGATTGTGGTTATCATTTGGGATACTCAACCACTACTAAGGCCTACAAAGTGTTTAACACCAGGAGTAAAACAGTGGAAGAGACTTTGAATGTAAAGTTCAATGAACTTTCTTCAATGAAAATCCCTACAAACCCTGCTGAGTTATTTGATCTTGATAAATTTACTTTTGAAAATGTTTCTGTCAAGACTAACAATGCAGGTCCATCTCAACCTCCTCAATCAGACAATGGATATGAAATCATCATTCCACAACAAAGATTTACATCCATTGCCAGAGCAGCAGATGTTCAAAACAGATGTCAAATGTAACACCCCAAAACCCGAATGTTTATAATTGTCATATGTTCCTATATGACTTAGCATGAAATAAATAACTAGGCTATTTAACCTAGTTAAGTGTGTGGTTAAAAGTATTAAAAGACAAGAGTTTTGCCAATGTTATTTAGTGGAAAACTTTAGGGGCTAAAATGGGGCAAAATGAAAGTTAAATTTTATTTATGAAAAAACACACATAAACACACACACGTATGTGTGTTCGAGAAGAGCCAGGAAGCTCCATGAGAGCTCTAAAACCCTAAGCATGAAAATCATCAAATTGGAAGGGTAAATGAAGTCTAAATCCATAACCGAGTATGGATTAAAAGTTAGATTGGTGATCTTTCACGAAGTGGGTTATGTTGTAATTGACGAAATTGTATGAAATTAAGAATGGGTATGTGTTAGAATCATCATATAGCACATGGATTGTGCTTGGTTTAGGTTAATTTGATGTTTAGAGATGAAACCCGTTGATTATGGTGATGATGACGACTTGAATGATCACCCATGTCCAATTCTTGCTTAATAATGATGTATTTTGATTTGTATGATGGATTCTTGTTAGAGGAATTGAAAGAAATGTGATACTAGTATGTTTGATGTTTATGCATGTATGATTCATGTTGATTAGAAGGAGGAAATTAATGAATTATGTATGAGATTAGAAGGATATGCATGAACTAGTTGTACACTATGCTTAGGAGGTAGTACATACATCAAAAGCATGAAGAAATTATGAAGAACTTAAGATTAGATCACTTGTAAGTGATTAGCAAAATAGTTATGAAGTGGGTTTTGATGATATGATGAAAATGATAATATGTTTATGTTATTGATGTTTGAAATCGTTTATGTGTGTGAATGTTTAAAGAATTGGATAAGAAATGATGGATTAGCATGTTTTAAGGTTAAATGATAAACTTAATACAAGATCCGTATGATGAAAAGGTTTTGATGAATGATGAATAACTTAACTATCTTGAGAATGATATATGATAGTTGATGCTTAATAAGCGACATGGAAGCTTGGGAAAGAAGCCGGTCAAACGGGACTAATGCGCACGGGAAGCATATTCGGATGTTAGGTTAGTAAGGTTACACCCCTTTTTGTAGAATATCTATTCAATGTATAGATTACGAACATGGTAACTAAATATGTGAATTATGATGTTTCGACAAGTTTTGGTATGGGTCGGAACATGTGATTATGTTAAGAAACTAAGTTAAAGGTCAAAAAGGGTAAAAAGGGTATTATGGTAATTTTGGTTACGAGATAACGAAGGAATAAGTTACATGGATGGGATAATGAATAACTAAAATCTCACAAGGATAAAATGGACATCTAGACTTAACGAGTCAAAGGGTAAAGACATTACCATTTAGCGATATTGACTAACGAATTGTTTTGTCAAGTATTATGCATTCACAAGATGATTAGCGAAAGGAATTATGTTGTTATTAATTAGCCATTAGCGCACGAAGTATTAAAACAGGTCATAGCTTTGATCCGAGCCAGGTATGTGCGATTAGAGTTGTAGTTAAGTCGTGGGATTAGTCAAATGTTTAAGGAAGTCCTTTGTAGTAAAGGATGGAGCAAAGTTGACAAAAACGCCTTTGATGGGTAAATCGGGCAAACGGTCTTAAAAGTTGATTAGAAACAAGTTATTTGATTAAGTGAATGTTTTGGAAAAGTAGGAAAGCGAGAAGTATGATTTTTCGTAAGCCAATGACCTTAAAATGCGCAAATACCTTTAACGGGTCAAAGTAAGCTTTTGAGCGAAAATGGGTTAAGAAGATGCCAGACATCCAAGAATTTAATCTTTTATGATAGACGTCATTGATATTATTAGTTTCATAAGGAGTTATGGTCAAACAAACAAGTTATGTTGATAAATGCATGAACGGGTCAAAATTTGGTAAAAGGGTAATATGCCGAAGGCTTAAAAGTCATAAATTTCGGTAGTCCAAATATTGGATTTTCACTCCATATGACGGAGAATTAAATTACGGACGCGTAGGAAAAAGAATCGGGTAAAACGGATCAAAAATGAAAAAGTTATGCTCGTTTACGTAAAACTGAGTCATGCTGGGAATATGCAGCAACAGCTGCGAACAATCTGATCATATTAGGTGGTGGCGCTACGCGACGGCGAAGGCCTTGGGCCGTCGCGCGACGCCACGGGCTCCAGATTTTAGAAAAAAATATATTTTATTAATATATGCAATGCGAACCCGTCTGGACTGTTTTTAAACGCGTATAAGCTAAAAATGACTAATTTATTCCTTGTTTTAGGAAGTGTAGATACGTATGAAGGTATGTATGTATGTATGTATGTATGAATATAAGTTGTATGTATGAATGAATGTATGTTTGGATGTATGCAAGTAGGTATATATATGAGCATATGCACGTAGGTAGGCATACGTGAAGATATGAATGTATGTATGTAGGTGTGTATGTAGGTAGTATGTATATGTACGAAAGTGAGTATGTACGAATGTATGCATGTATGTAGGTTTGTGTGAAGGCATGTAATAGATATGTATTTATGTAGGCATGTATGTATGTATGTAGGTATGCACGTATTTAGGCACGTACGTGTATATGTAGGTACGTATGTATGTAAGTAGTCATGTGTGAACGTATGCATATATATAAGTATGTATGAAAAAATACACGTAATTCATTGAAATTGAGTATTGACAATAATAATAGCGTGCCTTGTAAATGAAGTGTAATGCAGGAATAGCAAAGAAGTCTCACCGCGGATTGTATGATCAGATGGAAAGCTGGGATGTAAAGAGTTAACGGAACGAAAAGTAAACGTGAATAAATCTGTATGTTCATAATGCGTACTAATGTTATGAATTTTATGTGGTAAGCGCAGGTAGTACGAGTCACGGGGATCATCAAGGAATAGAGATCGAGGACCGAGTCACAATACAGATTGTACGGGAAAGTTGGTGTATGTAATATAGAAAACCCATGTTATGTTTTTTTTTTAATTGTAAATGAGTCGATTGATGACTTCATGTGAAAAAGTTGTGTTAAAATGAAATTTTAAGTAAGTCAAGGTACTCATAACGAAAGAAATTTTATGGCATGAACTTCCGCTGCGACTTTTGTTAAATGCGTGTTAGGGCCTTATATCAAAGCTCAACCACTGCTACCTCAACAGTTGTTGACCAAAGTAGCCCTTTAACCCCTGCTTCCACATCATCAAACACTGTTGATAAAAATCCTCAAATAGTGGATAAAAATCAACATGTTTCCACACCACTTCCTCCTATTCCTCCACTTCCATTTCAAGACCCTGTTGGATCATCAAAGTCACCAACAGTGGTTAGCTCAGATGATTCACATCTGCAACCCTCACCCTTAAATGCCATTGTTCCATACAAAGGAGATTTAATCTTCTTGAAGTCTCATCCACTTGACCAAATCGTTGGTAACATCAGTGAAGGGGTGCTCACAAGAAGCCAATCCCAAAACATCTGTCTTTTTGTTGGTTTTCTATCACTCCATCAGCCAGTCAAGTACCAAGAGGCACTAAAAGACAACAGCTGGGTAGAAACCATGCAAGAAGAGCTCCAACAGTTTAAAAGACAACAAGTATGAGAGCTTGTACCACTGCCAGGGGTGTGAGTCCTATTGGCACAAAGTGGGTCTTCAAAAACAAAACTGATGAAAGGGGCATTGTTGTCAAGAATAAAGCAAGGCTAGTGGTTCAAGGTTTCAGATAGGAAGAGGGCATTGACTATGATGAAACTTTTGCCCCT
The DNA here is from genome assembly GCA_030545235.1 of Helianthus tuberosus. Classification (NCBI taxonomy): domain Eukaryota; kingdom Viridiplantae; phylum Streptophyta; class Magnoliopsida; order Asterales; family Asteraceae; genus Helianthus; species Helianthus tuberosus. Next base: position 17,527,126 of record CM060412.1, on the reverse strand, counting down.
GTAGCAAGACTGGAAGCTATCAGACTGTTCCTGGCCTTTGCTGTCAACCACAACATAAAGGTGTATCAAATGGATATCAAATGTGCATTCCTCTATGGTAAAATTCAAGAAGAGGTATATGTTTGTCAACCTCCTGGTTTTGAGGATCCATTTTATCCAAATCATGTCTACAAGCTAAACAAAGCTTTGTATGGCTTGAAACAGGCACCTAGAGCCTGGTATGAAACTCTTTCCACCTTTCTTCTTTCCATTGGTTTCACAAGAGGTAAAATTGATAAAACATTGTTTTTAAAATGGAGAGGGAAAGACTTGATGATTGTCCAGATTTATGTGGATGACATCATTTTTGGAAGCACATGTTCTAAAATGTGTGAAGAGTTCAGACAACTCATGACAGGTGAGTTTGAGATGAGTGCAATGGGTGAACTACAGTGCTTTCTTGGTCTCCAAGTAAAGCAACTGCAAAATGGTACTTTCATTCATCAAGGCAAATATGCCAAAGAACTTTTAACAAAATTTGATATGAATGATTGCAAACCATGTAGTACACCCATAGCAACCACCAAGCTAGTCATGTCTGATGAAAATGATGATTTGGTTGATCAAACTCTTTATAGAAGCATGATTGGGTCTTTATTGTACCTAACTGCATCTAGGCCAGACATCATGTTCGCAACATGTGTTTGTGCAAGATCCCAATCAGCCCCTAGAAAGTCAAACCTAATTGCTGTAAAAAGGATATTCAGATACCTAAAAGGTGCTCCCACACTTGGTATCTGGTATCTAGTTGATGGAAATATCAAGCTTTCAGGTTTCTCAGACAGTGACTTTGTTGGATGCAATACAAAAAGGAAGTCCACTTCAGGAGGGTGCCAATTCCTAGGCAATTGCTTAGTGTATTGGCAAAGCAAAAAACAAGCAGCTGTTTCAACATCCACTGCTGAGGCAGAGTATATTGCTGCTGCAAGCTGTACAGCCCAACTGTTATGGCTTCAAAATCTGTTGCTGGATTTTGGTATCACTGCCTTAAAGACACCTCTCATGTTGGACAGTCAGGCAGCATAAAATATCATCAAAAATCCAGTTTCCCATTCAACCACCAAACATATTGATATCAGACATCACTTTGTGAGGGATTGCTATGAAAAAGGTTTGATTTCTCTGTATCATGTTCCAACTAAAGATCAGCTGGCAGATGTGCTAACAAAAGCATTAGACACATCCACCTTTGAAAGCTTGATCTCTAGAATTGGCATGCTGAACATGGAATAACAGGCAAAATCCTGTTTTTCTATGAATAAAAGCATTAAAATGTTTTCAGAAATCAAAAATTCATCCTTAAAAATAGCTAAAAATGAAAATTTTCATTAATCCTTAAAAGTCTGCCATAACCACTGTTTTGGTTCAAACATCTGTTCTGTTGATATTCTCCACTGCTGAAAGTCAACCACTGTTCCTTCATTATCCTTGTTAATCACTGTTGTCCAAAATCAGTGTTTTAACCCACTGATGGCTATCCACTGATAGTAAAAGTCAGCCACTGTTTTCATTTTCATTTCAGCAAACCACTGCTACTTGTTCCATCAGTGGATTCCTAAACAAATGTCTTCCATTATTCATCAGAGGTTGGCACGTGGACAGTACTTAGCCGTCAGATCTTTGTAACCGCTGCCACATCAGCATTCACTTTTTCACTTTATAAAACCCTGATCAAAACCCCAAACAGGGTTTTCACTGTTGAATCGAATTCAAAATTCCTTTCAAAAGCAGTTACCATCAAATTTCTTCATATTCTTCATCTCTTTCATCCATCTTTCTTCTTAAATCACGATTCACCATGGCTCTACCACTCAAATCCCCTCATAACTACCTGTGTATACTTGAAAAACCAAGTCAAAACACAACATTTCACTCCGTCATAGATGCTCTCTCCTCATCAAAGTACAAAACTTTGTTGACTTGCAATCCACCTATCTACATTGAAACCCTTCGTGATTTTTGGAAGAATGCACAACTTGAAGTTCAGGACAAAAAGCCCTAGGCTATTACTTTGTCGGTAAAGGGAATTAAGGTTGGTATCACACCAAAAGACATTTCTGAGGTCTTTGAAATGAATGATCTTACAGGTAAAACCTCTTTCCCAAAAACCGATTACCAAACTGATTTCATTGAGAGAGGGTATGAAGAAGAAATGAAAAAGGACACTTTACAAAAGGGCAGTTTTCCACCTGCCATGAGGTTTTTATTCCATACCCTCCTCATGTGTGTTTCGAATAAAACTACAACTTTTAATGAAATACCATTGAAAATCCAATACTTGGGTTATGCTATTATGAATGAAGAAAATTTTAATTACTCCCAAGAGATTTTCAATGACATGGTTAAAAATGTTAATAATATCAAAGAAAACAAAAAAAAGCATTTCTCTTCTTTCCAAGATTTTTAAGTTTTTATTTATAAAAGAAGATTCCAAAAGATAGTGCACATGTACTTATCCAAGGAAATGCTTTTCAAATAAACAGCCTATCTACTGAAACCTTTACAAGGCTGTCAAAACCTTCCAAAACACAAACAGAACAACCTGAGCAGACTTTAGCTAAGATAACCTCTGCTCCTTAGGATGCTGCTGTTGAGCCCACTACTCCAGGTGATCACAGTAGCAGACCCACTGCTGTGAAACCCACACCTAAAATCACCAAAAAGCCCAAAGAGAAAAAATCACAACCCCCCCCCCCCCCAAACCCTCCAAAAAGGTAACTCTGGAAGATGAGATCCCAGAGATTATACTTGTGACAACACAAAAGTCACCAATAACCACTGCTGCTACTTCCTCACAGCAGATGGAAGAAAGATCTCAACCTGAACCTAAAACTCCTCCTGCATCCTCTCAAAAGGATCAGGTTGTATCCATAGGGACACCACATTATGAAGCTCTGGATTCACTTGCATCCATCTTCCACAGCCCTGCTCCCGGGGTAAATTCTCTTTCTACACCCATCCTCACTGCCCAAATTCCACCACAAATCTTACCCTTGTTGGATGCACTTAATATGGACCAGACACAAATCAGTTCTTCTCAACCACCTGTCAAAGAGAATATACCTTAACAAGTGACTGAGTCTGGTTCCTCTTTCATTGCTAACCCACCAACAACTGAGGAGGTTACAACCATTGAGTTACAAGTAACTCTTGGTGGTAGTTCAAGTGGAGCAACAACTACAGGTGTTGAATCCACTGATTTACACCTGGCCAGTTGTTTCATCACTCAGACTCCCTTGAAGGCAATTTCCTCTTTTGGAACCAAAGTGACTACTAGTGAGTATCCAATACCCACTGGTGTGTTTACAATGGTAACATCTGCAGAGGAGAGAAGTCCCCAGTACCAAGAAAAAAGGGCATCAGTGGATGACCTTTGGGAAACTTTCCCTAAGTCAACTGCTGATACAACCACTGCCAGTGGGAAATTAGATGATCCCATTAAGTTGGGTGATGGTTTAAAATACAAAGAATTGATGGAGCGGGTTGATAAAATAGACACAGTTGTTGCAGATATCAAAAATATGCTGCAACAGTTGTTAAAATCTCAAAAGGCTACACCCCCTGCTGCAACACCTATGCTTCACAAACAGAGACAATATGCTGATCATCAACATGAGATTCAGCTTCAAATGGTCAGAAATACAATGGAAGCTAGGTATAAAGATACACAAGCAGACATCAAGGCAATCAAGGCTCATTTGCTGCAAACCACTGGCACTGCTCCTCCTTCAATCATCTTTGTTGAAAACCCTAATGATACCAAAAGGGGGAGAAAGGTAAAAAGGGAAAAGAAGGCCTATACATTAAACCAGATCCAATGTCTAAACTTGTGGTAGAAATCCTAAGGCCAGATTGTTCCAAAAAGGTTGATGAAACTCAAAATGCTTTTGCTGAATTAAAAGCAAACATGAAAGAGTCAATGGAAATAAAAGGGTCAAAAAGGTTTGCACAGGAGAAGAAAGTTTTGATGGAAAAGGAAGAGCAGGGTACTTCTACAACCAGAAGAAGAAGGCCTACCAGAAAGGTTAGCCAACCCAAAACCGCCACACCTTCCAAAACCACCAAACATACTCCTCAAACTCCCAAAAGTTCCTCTCATCAAACCACCAAACCAACAGATGTTGAGACACTTGTTGTATCAACAGTTGTTGGTACTTCAGTGGTTTCAACAGATGTTATCTCAACCACTGCCATCACCACTTCATCAACCACTTCCATACCAAAAACATCACCACCATCACAAAAACCACCTGCCAAAAAGCAGAAAACAACTGTTTACACATCAACAGTTGTAATGACAACAGTGGTTGAAACACCAGTTGTTTCAACAGCTGTTAGTCAACCACCTATCATCACAAACATCACCACTCAATCTACAAACATACCACCAACCTCTCCAAATCACAAAAGGAGAAGGGGTACAAACACTGTACTGGAAGATGACACTTCCCCACCTCCAACATCTTCGCAACCTCTGACCTTAGCCATTATTCCAAACCTTGTTCCACTGTCTTCAGTTCAAGCCCAGAATCCAAACACTGCCCTAGTTTCTTTGGGAGTACAATATCCATTAGACCTTCCAGCAGTTAGGGAGGAGATCAAATCCTTCTACTTTGAAGATGACCCTGCAAAAAGGAAACTCCCATCTCTCCAAGGTTACCCTCTGCCAAGAAACATAGAAGAATATTTGAAATTAAAGGCCAAACAAGCAGAGGATATATCTCAAAGAGATACAAAGGGAAAGTCTGACAAAGAAATTCAAAGGAATTTGCAATACCTGCTCACCAAAGTCAGAATCTTAGAGCAGTTCTCAAAAGATCTTTGTCAGAAATTATCAGAGAAGGATGATGAAAGTATGAGACAAGACTATCTTGAATACATCATGGCCTACAAGAAAATAAGGCAGACAAGTCTCAGTATAAAGAATGGACCATTAGTGAGCTTAAGGTGGAGATTGCCAGAATTCAAAAGATGACTGAAAACAAAGTAAAGCAAACTCCTCCAGTCTGGACAAAGTACAAAAAAAGAACTTTGAAGTTGAAAAGAATGAAAGAAGAGCTCATAGCTGCTGATTATGGGTCAAGGAACCAGGTCACAAGATGGTCAGAGGTAAAAGTGATGGATACCTATAAAAGGTTGGAAAAGTTAAGGAAGAAAGATCCCACTGCTCCTAAAAAGCCTGATTATCCAGAAACAGTTCCAGAAGCAGTGGTTCCAGTCAAACAGAAGTTGCCCATTAGAAGATCCACTGCTCCACCTGCTGCCATCCTTTATCAAAGAAGGAAACAAAAGCAGATGGATGCAAAAACTAAAGAAGACAAGGCTCAAGAGGAATACATCATGAAAAGGTTCTTCAGACACTTTTGACAGAAAAACAAGACTTAGCAAAATTTCAAGACCCTGCTACAACTGTCATCACCAGGCCTCCATCTCCAAACTCATCTTCAATAAAAACTCTCCCAAGAAACCCATTGGATTCAAAAATACCAAAGTGGAAGTCTGATCAAAAGACCCACGTATTGAATCTGCTCAAATCCAATGGGAAGGTGGAGCATATATCAAGGGAAGAAGCACTTGGCCTGGGTGTTGAAGATCTGCAAGATCGCCTTAAGCTTACACTGTGCAGGGATGAGGGTGATGAGGATTCCATGAACTTTGAATTACAATTCAAAGGGAAAGTTAGGGAACTCCTGATGAGACAATAAAGATCCAGAATAATGAAGAGTTTTGGCATCATCTGTTCCAGGGGGAGATTGTTGGGATTAAACCCTACAAAGGAACAGTTGATAAAGCCAAAACTGGATCAGATCAGCGGATCCAAAATAAGCAGTTGTTTGCACTTGGTCTTTCCCCTGGAAAGTGATCCTATCATCTGCTGGCCTCTAAGTACTGATCTATACAACAACTGCTGATGACTAAAGACTGATGAAGACAAAGGACTGATGCTCAATCTGCTGCTATGGTTCAAGTACTGCTGAAGACACAAAGCACTGCTGGGGCTAAAGCAGTGGAATGAAGAAGCATTAGTTTAGACTTGTATTTGTATTTGTTTATTGTAATCAGTGTTTATGGTCAGTAGTTGCAAAAAGCGGTTGTTAGAGGTTGTTAGGAGGTTAGATGTCACTTTCATGGTGACGTCAGCAAAGATGCCACAATGGTTTGTTTTGTACTATAAATAGAACAGTACCGTGTACTGTTCTATTAGCTCTCTTTATCACCAAGTCATTCTGTACAAACAATCACTGTGAGCTCAAGCTGAGGGGTAGACTAGTGCATGCATGCATTTGTAATTGATAGTTGTAATAAACACAATCATTCGATTCCAAGTATAAACATGTTTGCTAAAACTATTTCTCTCATTGATTGTGTGTTGAAAGTTTGTTTCACTTAATTCCGCTGCATTTAATTCTGTTTCATCTTCATTATAATCAAACAAACACAATCATAAGAAACTTAGATCCTAACACACCATCTATGCTCAAAGGTATGTATATTATTCTCGCCTAAATTTAACGGATGGCGGGGTTGGGCGAGTTGGGTAACGGGTCAGGTTAATACCCTAAACATCTTTTTTGTCTTTTTAGTTCTTTTAAATATTAAATACCTTAATTATGTTCAAAAATACAATATTGTTACAATAGTTCTCTACATATTTGAAAACCTTCATTAGAGGTGCAGCTTAGAGTTAGACCGCTTTACTTATGAACGAGCTGATTTGGTGTCACAACCCCCGACCCCCCTGGGAGCGGGAGTTGTGAACCAGTCAAGTGGTATCGGTGTTTATTAATTTGGCAGCGGAATTTAAACATCAGGACCATAGTTAGGAAATAATTTTCAGAGTTTTAAAACACCCGGATTTCATAATAAATACATGGAATAAAACCCAAGTTTTTCTGCTAATACATTTATAGGCCCTAATTATTGAAAATATGATCTCCTTTTTATTTGGGTAACTTTTACAGCCACTTATCTAAGCCTTCAGTGCTCTCCGGCTGGCTTCTATTAGCTTTACTTTAAGTTACCTGAAACGCGTTTTAAAAAGTTTTAGCAGCAAGAAATACTGGCGAGTGAATCCCAGTTTGATCAAAACAATTTTATCATTTTACAGTATTGAGGGCATCCGCAATTACATTTGTTTACATCAACTTTAATTACCACCCACGGTACTGTCAATCCTGACTTGTGGTCATGCTACTACTCACAGTGTAGTAACAAGTAATGTATACAAAACCCCAACATACCGACGATAATTGTAGATTTACAAATACTCAATCACTGTGAATTGTAATTTAAATAATCGAGGTTTTGTATAAACAGTTTATGAAAAGAGTTTACAAAAAGAGGATAAACTCAGTTTTGTAGACTTAGGTATTTCTACAGGCTTCCTGGTAATATTATAGCTTCCTGTTGCTTCTCCTGGTTATTATTTATTTAGACAATGCACATGTGTTAGTAAGATAGCCCAAATCACATTAGCCATACAACACGAGACAGAACTCCAATGAACTGAGTCAGGCAGAGCCTTGACATGCATTACGGAGTTCTAGATCAATCGGGTAGGGTAACGAATATGTGATCGAGGTTATAATACTTACAACGAGGCAGAGCTTCGCTTATTAGGGGTGATTTGGCTATAAATTTCACCCACATAAGTTAGAGAGAGAATTTAGGATTGAACGGTTTGCAGAATGAGGCCTTCGGCTCTTTTTATAGGGCTGATCGAAGGGCGGCTCGCGCCCCGTGACGCCCCCTTGCTTCTTCTTCGCGGCCCGCGAGACCCTAGACTAGGGTTGTAGGGTTGGTGAATCAACGGTGTAGGTTCAACACGCATGGGGACACGTGGCAGCCGGATGGCTCGCCTGGTGTCACCTCGTCGCGCCCCGCGACAGAACTTGTGATCTCGCTCGCGGCCCGCGAGCGACAATAATTATTTTTTTATTTGATTTTTATAAATATAAAGGTATTTTAGGGCCGTTTCTCGTATACGGGATATATTTTAGGACGTGGTGGGGTGTCAGGGGTGTTTTAGGAGGGTTGTTATACTATTTAATAAAATATATAATGTACGCGTGTTAAGTATAGTAACCCAATTCAACTTTATCCATATGTCACGAGACAGAATCCTAACGTACTTAGTCGGGCAGAGCCTTGACATGCGTTGGTGGGTCCTAAATCAATCGGACAAGGTATCGACTTAGTGATCAGGGGTTACAACACTCAAAACGGGGCAGTGCTTTATAGTATTTAGGGTGAATCACTAAAGAAAATGGGAGTACATAGAGAGGGGGCGAGAGCAAGATGGCATACTGGATCTCACCTCCTATTAATACTATGAGTTGAAACTTTCTTCTCAAGTTAAAAACGATTCCATCTGCTTGCAAATGATCCACGTATACACATGCTTTTATTTCGTACTCATTCATACATTTTTAGAATTCATGTTTTGTTTTGATGGTGGTCCACGTAAACATTCATAATGAATGTTTAGTTTTTGAATATTTTATTTATATATTTTATTTAATATATATATTATAATTAATTTAATTGCTTCACTTATTTGGCGCTTATAACTTCTAAAATATAACGTTTTATAAAATGATGAATATGTCATTAGAACGAAAATATTTTTATCTACATTTTGGCCTAAGTTTTATTAAAAACGAAGTAAGGTTAATTATAACGTAGTTTTATTATTATAGTTATTAAACGGTTCCTACGTTTGTCAAAATACCTCATATTTTTATCGGTCAACTTACCCATGATCCATCTGTTTAATAACATAAGTTTTTATATACTTTATTTTAAGTTTTATAAATAAAAGTTTTGGGAATGTTACATTTAGGTTTTGGATTATGTTCTATTTCAGACAAGTTAAATGTTATTAGCTAAAACGGAACGGGTTAAACAGGTTGAAAGTGGCACAAAACCTATTTTTAATGCATACAACATAATTTGTTATGTTCAAAGATTAAGATATTTTAATAATATTACTTTGGTAATAATTCTCAACACATTTAATCTCATAAATTATAAAAGGATGGTGTGATTGTTTGGCAAGCGAAACCAATGCAGTCTGGCCCATTTAGCATGTACTAAAACTGACCCATTTCGAACCGGATTCATGTTTAACCTGTTTGTAGTGCTATATTTTTAGCCTTATTTTATAGAAAAATCAACGGCTACTATAATCTTTAGTTCGACTATCTTACTTTCTTAGCATTATTTTTTGTCACTATTTTGAGCATGCTAATATGTTTGGATGATATGCGTCAGTGCGTGTTGTTAGCAACTTTGTTTCACATGTAAAGTTGAAGACTATTTTTAATAGAGTAAATTACAAGTTTTGTCCTTTATGTTTGTCTCAAATTTCAGACGCTGTCCTTTACCTTTAAAACTGATAACTTTTGTACTTCATGTTTACAAATGTTGCACGTTATGTCCTTTAGAGCAAATCGAGTATAATTTTCAGTTAAGTTATATCATGTGCATTGCACATGAGGGTAGAACAGTCATTTCACCTCCCGACTTGTCTTTCCTAGAGATGGGCATAATAACTGGTTCCAAACCCGACTCGATGGAACCGACCTGAAACCGGTTCCGGTTCCTACCTGGCTAATAGTAGAGCCGGTTTCGGGTTCAAAACCCGTAGGTTCCGACCCGGTTCCACATTTTATAAATAAAATCGGTTCGTACCCGGTTTCTACCCAGACCCGGTGCGTACCCGGAACCGGTTCCAGGTATTACAAAAAAAACCTGATATGCCCATCTCTACCGTTAACTTACACCTACAAGATATAAACTGTCGGTTTAAAGACTAATAAGTTACTGCTTACTAAAAGTCTAAAACCATGTGCCCACTAGTTTTTTTTTTTTTTTACAAATACAAATTGAATGGAACCTTTTCTAAGACAACTGGTTTTAACCAAAACCAGAAACCACATACTCTCACCTAATCCAAAACAAAACCCGTCGATATATGTGAGGTGAAAATAGAAGAATAAAAATCTTTCTTTAATTACATGGCAGATCTGTGCTTCTAAATAATGGGTTTTGAAGATTCAGTTCTAAGTTCACAAGAGTGGTCGTAAGTCTGAGATCTAAGCTTTGGTGTGTCCCTCCTTTTTGTGTTTTAATCTCTGTTTGGTTTCATTTGTTACTGATCGGGTCGGTCCTATTCTTGTCGGTTTTCCTTGGTCCATACCCGAGAACCGAACCGAAACCGAATATTGCTTGATATTAGAACCGAAGACTACCCTATTATCTACAATACGGTCCGGGTTTCGGGTTTTTTCGGGTCAACCCGAAATCTGCTCAACCCTAGGAACCGGTCTTCTGAAGAACTGGAACCGGGTATTAAAAGGAACTGGAACCGGTTCCACCCCGACCCGAACCGGTTACACTCGGTTCTAGTCTTAATGGTTAAAACACGGGTAGGAACCGGCACTGGTTACAACAAGAACCGGTTCCATTGACACACATTCAGGAACCGGGTCCGGTTAGAAACCGGTTCCGGTTAGAAACCGGTTCCGGGTATAAAAAGGAACCGATTATGCCCATCTCTAGTCTTTCCCCCTTTTAATACCCTAATTTACTTCATCTTCCACCTTCATATTCATCTGAACATCATCCCCTTCATCTTCACAGACTTTACCTCGTATACAATTTGCCTGAAGAACTTCAGTCAACATCCATTGCCTTATCCTTTTCAGCATTTTTGCTAGACTATAGTTTAATTGTCCTATCATGAGAAACAGTCGTAATACTTTGCCCATATGCAAAACGGATAACACAAAAACTCTCAATTCTAGAGATAGCAAAACAGCGGGGTCAACTGTTCAGGTTGTTAAGTTTTCTATGGATCGGGCGGGCAAACCCAAAATAGAGTTTATACAATATTTTCAGTTTTTTCCACAAACAAATAGTGTTTAACATGATTACAAAATTTTATTACTCACCAAATAAAACGATTTTGTAAGATTTTATGCATTAAATCATTTCAACCCATTTTACCCAAGTACCCGTTTAAGCTCTTACAAGAAAACAAGGATTAACCTGTTCAAAATAAAATGACTTAAAATTGCCATATCCTGAGCAAATTATAAAAAAAAAAAAGAAATTCAGCAAATGTTTTACCTGCAGCTGTTGATCAGTTCTGTTTTGAACATAATGGAAAACATGAAAACATACCTTTGATTGCATCAGTACAGGCAAGCCGAGAATCCAGATGGAGACGCAGCAATAAATGTTTGACATGATTGTCATCTTGGTCTGGTTCCTCCTTAGGGTGCAATCTAATGATGGTGATGATGAAACCGAATAGGGTTGTTCGGTTGGGAGAGAGAGGCGAGATTGATGTTATGTGTTATTAGGGTTTGTGTAATTGTCTAACCCTGTAACCTCTACATTAGTCTCCTTATATATGCACCCAAGAGGAAACCTAATTAGTTAATAAGGGTAATATGGTCCATCAACAATTACCAACTAATTATTTAATAGGTTGTTATATATTTTGACCTATATAATGTAAATGATTATAATGGCTACTAGATTAAATATAACATAATATATATTTAATCTTACATTCTCTCACTTAGCCGAGTAATCATTTACTATGAGCATTAGATAAGCCTAATCAGGAGTTAACACTCATTTTAGCCTTAAACAAGAACTATAGCAGAGAAATACAGCCGTTGAATCATTATGCGACTCAGGACCCCCATTAGTCATACTATAGCCTTAATTTAAAACCTAAATTAAGGGTAATAGCCCTTTGTTTGATTTGTAACTTTATTTGTCTATATGCCATTATGCCGGCTTGACATATTCTTAGAGACATACAAAATCAAACTGATGAGGAAAATTAACTAATAGTTAGTCATTCATAGTATGATATGCAATTGCGCACGGCCGTTAATTAATACCCGTCTATGAGCTCTCTTAATAAGACTTATGGGTAATAGCCCTTCAGTTATAGGATCCTTAAGCATATCATGAATGTAATCGATACAACACTTAGTTTCCTCAATTCGTTTATAAACGAATAATTAATTGTGTATCGAAATTTAATGCAACGCCTCTTGAACTGTTACTGTTCAAGGAGTCATGGTAGCTGACTTTATCACACTAAGTCTTCAAAACATTAATTATATGGAGTTAATAAACTTATGAGTCCACTGATAAATTTCCAACAACATTTAGTGACTATATTATGTCGTTATAACTTAGGTTGTTATTATCAGTTCATTATGACTTCTCCATAAGATAGGTTTTGTCTGCTAACATAAAGATATACCCAAAATTACATTTTGTTATCTTTGAACATTACAAAGTTAAAGTAATAAACCGGTTTTAATTCTCACTTCTTCTTCAAATCATTGCCTCTCGTTTCTTTTAAAGATATTGTACTACTCTATTAAACGCTTAACGTTAATCTAGACGTATCTAGTGTGTTGTAATATGAGTAATATCTAAACGAGTGTAGACTTGAACTTACATAAGGCTTCTAATTAATGAAGCGTAAGGAAATAATCTCATTTATCCTATTATCCTCTAAAGGAGAGCAGTATTGTTTGTTACATGTGTAAGGACCCATTTAACGTTAAACTTATGGAACAGAACTAATGTCCCATTTGGTCTATCTCGGTATGTTATGATATCTATCACGTAAGAGATATCACTGAGATCTATTATATCAAAGTTTGTGTTAACAATGCTTTGACTTATGTAACACATACTTGTCAAAAGAATGTCATCTATATAGACAAGTTTATCTTAGTTGCTCCCACTCATTTTGAGGTAGGTACATTAATCCACTTGATTCTTGATGAAAATAATTACGTTAAGATTTCATCACATTATGATGTTTGCATTAACCCATACATGGATTTTATTGGCTTACAAATAAAGTGTTCTTTAACCTTCAGTTTGGAACTTTCAGGTTGTTTTATGAACATGTAAATATGTCAGCCATTTGTTAGGGAAAATTGTTTTAATGTTTATCTAATGTAGCTTTAAATTATTATAAGCTACTAGAACAATGATGATCCTCAAAGAAATCTTTGATAATTTATTTCTTCCTGAGTATAACCTTTGACAATCAATCATGCCTCTTCGTGTCTTAACGTTTATATATTAGGATTTGGTTTAGTTATGAACACTCTTAGGTAATTTAATCAAATCCCAAACGTTATACGAACACATAAAAAATAGTTTTTACTAGAAAACAGTTTTATTCCATTCAGATGATTGATTGACACTAATGGCTTAATCTGAAGAGATAGGATCATTAAACATTTCCAAAATCCATTTCAACTTCAGTTAGGGAGGTTATGTAATCATCAAAGTTAGTAGGCTTTTAAACCTAGATGACCTCCTGAGTTAATTATTGGGTTTATTAGAAGTTTCAGTTTTATGGATTAGCTCTTGGTTAGGTTGCTATCATTTTCATTCTAAGTTTGTAAGAGTTGGTGCAGTATGGTGTACAAGAGGTGTACTCGGAGTTAAATTCGGAGTGAAATTTAATGACACTCTTCCCCCCGCCTCTTGTATTCCTTGCAAGTCATGATAAGGACTTTGACTGCTCCCACTAACCTTAGAAATCTTTAGGAACTCAGTATGCTTAGGGTCAATATGTAACGACCAACAAATTCTAATAGAGAAACAAATTAATGACGTTAGTCGTTGTAGTTTCTCTTGTTGAGGATTATGTTAGTTTAGGTAAGAAATCTAAGTGCGCCCACAATTAGGCAACAATGAAACTTTTGTAAGAGTAGCATTAGATTTAAGGAGATAAGTTTAGATAGAACAGTGTCGTGATGGAGCGGTGTCTTGTACAAGAGGTGCAAATGAGGTAATGTAAAATTTTCACTCCCCCACCTCTTGCAACTATTGCAAGTTATTATTAAGACACTTAATGCTCCCACTGATCTTTAATATCTCTAGAATGCTACAAGAGAAGTTTCAATGAGCTACGTGACGTGGGAACCTATCACATATACGTTAGACTTTATTTGATTTCTTTAATGTCCAGATATCATAAGAAACTTTAGGGACATATCTAATAGAAATCTTATTAAGTAAATATATATGAAAATATTTCTTCTAAGACCGTGGGCCATATGCGACAAAATTTAGATACAAGTTGATAGTCTTTCAAATGATAAATGAATTATGTCTGAATATTCCATTTGGAATAAGTTCCACGAATATCAATGAATGACTTATGATGGACCCATACTTATTCCTTAAGCCAAGTCATATTTTAGGGCTTTAATGTCATGATTTAAAATCACTTAGAATGAGATTAGATAAAAAATCATCCTCATTAACCATGTCATGATTTCTCATGAATTTCAGTTATAATGGATGAAATTTATAAGTCTCATTTTCCTTTTGTCAAATTCTCATTTGCATGATGACAAAAGTTGTGAAAGTGTAAGGTGTCATCTAGTTCCATCATAGTAATGTTTCAATCCAGATATTTAGAACAAATAAGATGAGAGTTTAAGGTAAGTGTGACTTTATGTTGACTATGCAAACCTCACAACGTTCATAACTTTGCTTAATTATGATACTATATTCTGATTAATCTTCAGAATATATAAGGTATCGAAAATCGTTGTTAGAAGACTGCTTATTATGGTTCTTATAGCCTTAACATTTAATTTTGTCACTAACTCTCATGTTAATTATTTGTTTGACTTCTGGTAAGGAAATGTTTAGAACTAGAGTCAATTAATCATGTGTTAATAGGAATATTAAAAAATTAGCAGACTTAGATATCATTAGGAAGTGACTATCTAATTAACTTATCCAACTGTTCTCCTGAATAATGGATAGTCTCGTTGCTTATGCCTAGTCTAATGGCATAATTATGCAGTGCGATTTTCCCTTGAAGAACCTTAGAGTTGGAATTTTGTACTTGTATTTTGACTATGGACCTTAGAACAATCCTCTTTTAGGGTATTAGTGGTTGTAAGGTGAATAACATCTTATTTTCCAGTTTCAAACATTTATTTCGATGTACATATGTTGCTTATCAACACACTCATTATACTTTGGTACTTTTGAGTGATATAGTTGATTTATAAGGCATCAAATTAT
Organism: Helianthus tuberosus; assembly: GCA_030545235.1. NCBI lineage: Eukaryota > Viridiplantae > Streptophyta > Magnoliopsida > Asterales > Asteraceae > Helianthus > Helianthus tuberosus. The sequence goes on along the minus strand of CM060412.1, from coordinate 17,511,985 downwards.
ACAAGTTAAAATCTAAGTATGTTATGTACTGGAAAATTGTACTTATTTCCATGCGTAAGCCCTTAACTTTATGGGTCATGGTATTGTACATTATAATGTATTCACATATACCACTTAACTTTATAGTTTAGAATTTAAATGAAGGCATGCATCTTAGGAGTTCTTGTGATTAATACACACATAATAGATTAGTCTTAGGAAAAACTTAATCTGGAATAACCTTAGTGATAGCAATTATGTTAGAGAGATCTTGATTATCATAAGAGACATCATGTTCGATTTATCCTATTCATCATGCTCTACTTTTCTTCTGTAGTACCTTTATCAGAAGAGAGCAATAGGATTATCGTGTCTTAAGAGATAATCAAGGATTTAATTTAAGAACTAATTCTTATAGAAACTTTAAATAAAGCAAACATTTTAGGTTTAAGAATTACAGTGGGTGAGATATTGATTTATAGAAGAAAGTTATAGTGAGAAAAGTTATGGGTACTTAAAATAAGGCAGACGAAATGATCATAAAAAAATAATGAAGGATCATTAATATAAGGATCATTATGTGAAGAGGTTGTGATATGTCTATTACTAACATCAAAATAATAGACTTATTTAAAGTTCTACTTAAACGAAGACAAATCAGCTTTGGCCAGAAGTGTAACCATTTAAGCATGTGTGCAAAGTGGTTGTAACAAATCAGCTTTGGCCAGAAATTGAGACAATCACTTTAGTTATGCACTTGTTAAGTATGCCATCTATGAAGGAATTAAATCAGCTTTGGCCAGATATTAAGACATTCATGTTTATAATGCACACTGAACATAGCTTTTGTAATACTTGAACGATAAGTAGATGTATCAAATCAGCTTTGGCCAGAAATGATACATCAGAAGCTCATTCAAGTTAAGCCATTTTGGTTTTGTAAAACATTATTTTATCCTTATTAATTAACTAAGTATTTACAAAACCAATCATTTAATAGCAAACCACCTGTTAGCGTTCGCTGGGGGTGCAGGGGAACAACGTGGCCCCTGCACGGGGTTGGGGGCGGAGCCCCGAGCCAAATTTTGGTTTATAACTGCTTAATAAAGTAATGGGATTTCGGATAAGTCTTGGTAATTTATGAACACTCATGATTTCGGATGAACTCGGATGATTTCGGATGTGTCCAAGACGCGTGATTTCTGATGAATTATGTCTTGGATTCATCCGAGATGGTGATGCTTAGTCCGAAATGATCCGTGACACTTAGTCCGAGATGGTCCGTAATGATCAGGCAGTTATTGATCCGTGATGGACGAACATATGTTCATCCGGAATGGTCATCCGAAATGATCAGACAGTTATTGATCCGTGATGGACGAAATAGATGCTCATCCGGAATGTCCATCCGGAATGTTCATCCGAGATGTGTTCCTCAAGCCACAAAATCCTTAATTTAAGCAGTTATTAATTGATAAGGTTCAAAAAATCCGAAATTTTGGGATTATGGGATTATGTTTCCTGTTTAAATGTTAATTATATTTATCTGTTTATTTCGAAAATTATACCCATTAATAATAATAACAGATTTCGAAAATTGTTTAGTAGATAAAATAGACCAAAACAGGAAAAACCACCCAATAATCCAAATTCATTCCAAAACTAAAGGAAATTTCGAATTTTTCTTATGAACATGTGATGAACCCTAAGATAAAATATTCAAACCTTCATCCGTAATGCATCCGTAATGATAAAACCCCAGATTCGTAATGATCCGTAATGATCCGAGATGCATTCGAGATGATAAAACCCATATCCATAATCATCCGTAATGATCCGTAATGGTGATTTCGGATGGCAAAACGGAATTTCATTAGGGTTTTCAAAACTGTTTTCCAGTTTTATACCAGATTTTCGGATACAAAACAGAACCGACTAATCAACATATGCTCTGATACCACATGTTGATCAGTTCTGTTTTGAACATAATGGAAAACATGAAAACATACCTTTGATTGCATCAGTACAAGCCAGCCGAGAATCCATATGGAGACGCAGCAATAAATGTTTGACATGATTGTCATCTTGGTCTGGTTCCTCCTTAGGGTGCAATCTAATGATGGTGATGATGAAACCGAATAGGGTTGTTCGGTTGGGAGAGAGAGAGGCGAGATTGATGTTATGTGTTATTAGGGTTTGTGTAATTGTCTAACCCTGTAACCTCTACATTAGTCTCCTTATATATGCACCCAAGAGGGAACCTAATTAGTTAATAAGGGTAATATGGTCCATCAACAATTACCAACTAATTATTTAATAGGTTGTTATATATTTTGACCTATATAATGTAAATGATTATAATGGCTACTAGATTAAATATAACATAGGGAAAAGATCAAATAGGAAGTTTATTTTGGCTAGGAAGTGTAGGAAGCAATAGGATTAGAACATGTGGCAACATTTAAAATAAAGAGGAAGGGTATTTTAGTCAATCCAACCCTTTCTTCTTCCTTTTCAAAACCCAGTAACTTCAAAACCCACCATTTTCAAAACCCACCATCTTCAACCATTTCTTCACTTTCTATCTCAATAATCACTACATTATAGTGCGATTTTCATCACAAATCAATGATTCAAACACCCGATCAACGTGTTCTTCAGCTTTTTTGAAGAAAACCCAGTTTAATTTCATAAAAAAACTTGTTTTTTCCGGTGATTTTGGAGATAATCACTCGATTCGTTCGATTCGAGCGCTGATAAGTGTTTCTATCATTCAAACTTCGTCAATTGTTAAAGAAATCACTTCGATCCATGTAAGAAATTCTTTAATTTCATTTTTACGATCTGGGTTTTTGATTTAGTCATTGTGTTTTACGATCTTGGCAGGGGTCCGGGGGCAGCGCCCCTGGCAGCGGGGTCCCAGGGGCGGAAGCCCCTGGCGGGGTCCAAGGGGCAGAGTGTCACACCCCCAAAATCCGCACGCGGAGTATCACCGCTTGGAGGCGTGACTGACCAGGATCAAGCCACCAATCATATTGAACATGTAAGTAAATAGTAAAAGTCATTCATCAATACGAAAGGTGTTTTCAAAACCAAACATCAATAAGCGTGTAGCGGAAGCATAAGTATGTAAACCCAATGTAAATAGTAAATTCAAATGTATAGATAGATAACACGGCATCATCGATCCATGTCCCACAACGACCTGCTCCTCCCTGTGCAAGCTCCAAATGTACCTAAGGTCCTGCAAGGCATGCAGCAGAGAGTCAACAACTAGTTGAGCGAGTTCACAGTTAATAAGTTCGTTATAACAAATCATATATGCATTTAGTGGGGGCTTCCCATGTAGGTATGTGCTAATAGTGGGGGTTTCCCATGGTCATATGTATTACTAGTGGGGGTTTCCCACGTTTATATGTATTACTAGTGGGGGCTTCCCACGTTTATATGTATTACTAGTGGGGGCTTCCCATGTTTGTACTTACTAGACTATTGGCAACCATGTGTTCTTCTAAATCCGAGAACAGGAATACGTACAAGGTCACGTAGGATTTACGTGAGTGCCCTTCCCCGAGGACAGTGGTACGTGTGGGGTTTACGTAGGTTTTACGTAAGTGTCCTTCCGACCCGGAAGACAGTAGTAGGTATTAGTTTACGTAGGTTTTACGTAAGTGTCCTCCCGACCCGGGAGACAATGGTAGATACTAAGTTACGTAGGTTTTACGTAAGTGTCCTCCCGACCCGGGAGACAATGGTAGATACTAAGTTACGTAGGTTTTACGTAAGTGTCCTGACTATCCTGAGGACGATGGTCTATAGTCTAGCGATAGCGTAAGTACGAGTAGTTATCCATTTCAAATAATCCAACCCAATTCCCAACCCGGGAATCCCATGCCTTGGCTGTGTGAACTCACCTTGGTTTGCTCGGCAGATACACAAAAGGGTTTCTTGAACTATGAGTGGTCAACCGCGTCCTAATAGGGTTACCATACAAGTCAGGTTTTGACTCAAGTAATGCACATAAGTTTACGCATAACTAACAGGTTTCAAGCACTTATAGATCATGGCAGCAATTTAACAGTCAAACAATACATTCAACTTGTGCGATTTAAATAAGCCCAATAGCACTCGGCCCAACATATAACTTACGGCCCAAAAACAATAAACAAATCATCTTGTGCGATCAGCTCTATTACCCCCCATGTCTACGGCCCAACAATTAAAAACAAATAACCAGCTTGTGCGGCTCATTTTGGGCTTGAAAGCCCAACCATTAAACACATGCAGCATGTGCGATCCGGCAGACCTTGTGCGACTGGATGTGCCTTGTACGACTGACCAGACTTGTGCGAAAGGACCCCTTATGCGACTAGGGGCCTTGTGCGATTGGTTAACAAACTTTCGTGAATCAAGCAGTCAGTTACATCTATTCCATCATTTCCTATTTTACAATAAGTCAACTAACAGTTTATCTTATTTCCAATTCCATATACTATCAATCAACTAACCAATTTATTATTTAATTAATAAGAACAATCAAATGCATAACAACTCATCATCATCCTTAAAATCTATCATTCAAAACATCCAACATGGTCGACAACTGTCCATCACCTCCAAAGGTTATTGGACCAAATAGTTGGGTGGTTTGACTAATTATTAGATTGAAATATGCAGACCCCTTTATCACAATCATGTGCAAGTACTTATGAAGCAATCCTTAAAATACAATCACATGCTCAATCCTCATGAATACACACTGTTCGATCAAAAACAACAATCATTCCACCCATCCCATCAACACACATTCTCATGCTAACATGCCATAACCTAAATCAATTATAGACAACTTTAAATCGATTTACAACAATATGCATGTGAGCCGATTTCATACATTCATAATCTAACACATCTTATTCATTATTATGTAATCATCAGATCTCATCAAAATCAACATACATATGAACTGATTATCAAGAACACTATCATTCAACATCATGATCTATCATGTTAATCGAAACCCTAAATCATCATGCAGCTATATTAGCACACACATCAGAATATCATCAAACATGTATACGATAAATCCGAACACTAACCGGATAAGAGAGGATTGAGGGTTAATCCGAATGATAGACTTCGAGTGAGAGGCTCCTTGTTGCCGTCGAGTTCAAGAGGAGAGAAAGAGAGCACTAGGGTTTGGTGTGGTATTGTGTGATTAACAACAAATGAGAAAAACAACTCCCTAATGGAGTGTGTGAGCGAATAAGAGGTGTGGGCCGAACCCCACCTTGGGCCGCCCTTGGATCGGATGTAAGGAGTATAGCCCAAACGAGCTTGTGCGATCGAGTGTGTGTTGTGCGTTTATATAATACATACATTCACAAGCACGTATTAACATAACATTCACATAAATATTCACTTTCATAAAAGTCACATATCGTACACATACGTTATATCAAAGTACAAAGATCGGTTTGGAAATACGAGTTGTCATATTATCCCCAACTAAAAAGAAATTTCGTCCCGAAATTTGGTACGCACTCACTGAGGAAGCTAGGTAAGTTGTATCGTTCACTGGTTTTTTTTCTTGGGGTGTCACATCCTCCCCCCGTTGATCTGGAATTTCGTCCCGAAATTCCGCAGTAGTAGCTTCAGCCTCAGTAGTGGTTGCATTGGTTCCGAATAACTGGGGATATTTGAGTTCCATTTGATCTTCACGCTCCCAGGTGAACTCTGGGCCGCGGCGGGAGTTCCAACGAACTCGTACAAGAGGGATTCTCGTGTTCTTGAGGACCTTAACATCCCGGTCCGTGATTTCAACAGGTTCCTCGACGAAGTGCAACCGCTCGTCGATAGTGAGTTCCCTTAAGGGAACTATGTGGGTCTCATCTGACGTACACTTCTTCAGATTCGACACGTGAAAGACGTTGTGAACTGCACTGAGTTCAGCTGGTAGGTTCAATCTGTAGGCCACCCTGCCTATCTTCTCAATAACTTCGAAAGGTTCGACGTATCGTGGATTGAGTTTGCCGCGTTTGCCAAAACGAACCACACCCTTCCAGGGCGAAACTTTGAGTAGCGCTCGATCCCCAACCTGGAATTCGAGCAGTTTTCTATCTTTATCGGCGTATACTTTCTGACGGTCACGTGCTGCCGCCATGCGTTGTCGTATTTGAGCAATCTTTTCAGTAGTATCAACTACCATTTCTGGACCTGTGATCTGACTATCTCCCACCTCTGCCCAACAGAGAGGTGACCGGCATTTACGCCCGTACAATGCCTCGAATGGTGCAGCTTTAATGCTTGTGTGGTAGCTGTTATTGTATGAAAATTCCACAAATGGCAAATGTTTTTCCCAACCATTACCAAAATCAATTACGCACGCCCGAAGCATGTCTTCTAGAGTTTGAATAGTGCGCTCAGACTGTCCATCCGTCTGAGGGTGATAAACTGTGCTCATGTCTAAACGAGAGCCAAAAGATTTGTGCATTGCTTGCCACAGTTCTGAAGTAAAACGAGCGTCCCGATCAGAGATAATAGAGGTTGGCACCCCGTGCCTTGAGACCACTTCTTTCAAGTAGATATCTGCTAGTGTAGAGAACTTGTCTGTTTCTTTGATAGCCAAGAAGTGAGCAGACTTTGTGAGTCGATCCACGATCACTCAAATAGTATCATTTCCGTGCTGAGATCTAGGTAAGCCAGTAACAAAATCCATGGAAATTTGTTCCCATTTCCATTGCGGTATCTCAGGTTGTTGGAGTGGACCTGAAGGTTTCTGATATTCCGCCTTGACTCTCGCACAAGTCAAGCTTTTGCTAACGTATGTTGCTATGTGGGCCTTCATGCTAGGCCACCAGTATGTAGTTTTGATATCGTGGTACATTTTATCCGCACCAGGATGTACCGAGTAGCGAGACTTATGAGCTTCATCCATTACTAGCTCACGTAGGTTGCCATAAAGTGGAACCCAAATGCGTCCTGTGACGTAGTAAGCACCATCTTCCTTTTGTTCTAAACGTTGTCTTGAGCCACGTAGGGCTTCAGCCCTGACGTTTTCTGGTTCCAATGCTTCTACCTGAGCATCTCGTATCTGGGAAGGAAGACTAGACTGTATGGTGAGTTGTAAAGGTCGCACGCGCTTAGGCGCGGTGTCCTTTCGACTGAGGGCGTCAGCCACAACATTGGCTTTGCCTAGGTGGTACCTGATTGAGCATTCGTAGTCATTCAACAATTCGACCCATCGTCGCTGCCGCATATTCAGTTCCTTCTGTTTGAAGATATGTTCGAGGCTTCTGTGATCAGTGTAAATAGCACATTTGGTACCATACAGGTAGTGTCTCCATATCTTAAGTGCAAAAACAACCGCTCCCAGCTCTAAATCGTGTGTAGTGTAATTCCGTTTGTGAATCTTAAGTTAGCGCGAAGCATAAGCAATAACTTTATCCCGTTGCATCAACACACATCCAAGACCCTGGATAGATGCATCACAATAGACTACAAAATCGTCCGTGCCTTCAGGCAATGAGAGGATAGGTGCACTACAAAGTCTATCCTTTAAGTGCTGAAACGCTGTTTCCTGTGCATTACCCCAACGGTAAACCACACCTTTCTGCGTCAGTAGTGTGAGCGGCTGAGCAATCTTCGAGAAGTCTTTAATAAATCTTCTGTAGTATCCCGCCAAACCCAAGAATTGGCGTATTTCTGTTGGTGTGCAAGGAGCGGGCCAATTCTTGATCGAATCCACCCTGGGATGGATCGACATGAATCCCATCCTTGTTTACCACGTGGCCTAAGAAGTGGACTTCACGAAGCCAGAAGTCGCACTTTGAAAACTTAGCGTATAGTTGTTCCGTTCGAAGGAGTTCCAAGATAAGTCGTAAGTGCTGCTCGTGTTCCTCCTGACTCTTCGAATAGATCAGGATGTCGTCGATGAAGATGATAACAAACTTGTCGAGATAGGGTTTGCACACCCTGTTCATAAGATCCATGAAAACCGCAGGCGCGTTCGTTAGCCCGAAAGGCATGACCAGAAACTCGTAGTGGCCGTAGCGTGTTCTGAATGCTGTTTTGGAGACGTCCTCATCCCGGACTCTCAGTTGATGATAACCTGACCTCAGGTCTATCTTGGAGTAGTAGCTCGACCCTTGCAACTGGTCGAATAAGTCGTCGATACGCGGAAGTGGATAGCGATTCTTCACAGTAACCTTGTTCAGTTCACGGTAGTCAATGCACATTCTGAATGTACCGTCTTTCTTCTTCACGAATAGTACTGGAGCTCCCCAGGGCGAAGAGCTAGGTCGTATGAAACCCTTTTCCAAGAGTTCTTGCAGTTGCTTAGACAGTTCTTCCAGTTCGGTTGGAGCTAAGCGATAAGGTGCTCGAGCTATGGGTGCTGCTCCAGGAGCCAGCTCGATTTGAAATTCAACCTGACGATGAGGCGGTAGCCCAGGTAATTCCTCAGAAAACACTTAAGGAGAGTCGCGTACAACTGGAATATCTTCTAATTTCTTCTCTTTCGTCGATGTATCCGTAACGAGTGCTAAAATAGCTGTGTGGCCCTTTCGTAAATACTTCTGAGCCTTCAAGAAGGATATGATGCCACTCACGACACCACTCTTGTCGCCTTGAACTTCGAGAGGTTCTTTTACCAGAACGAGGAATACGAATGATCTTCTCTTTGCATAGGATCTCTGCTTGCTGTCGGTTCTGGTTTGCAGGACGTGAGCTTCTACCATCCTTGGCTCTATGACCAAGCTTAATGATTTCGGTTGCACTGCCTGCTGTGGTGCAATTTACATCGTTTGCACTTAGGGTGGTTTCCCCTGTATCCACCCTGCCCTTGAATACTAAATGTTGCTGATCAGGACTTTAGTTGTAATCGACCTTTCACTGCTGTGCCTGGAACGGAATCGTAGTCGAACCCTTGCTAGAGGTTCCATCCCACTTTCATTCGTTGTCACTGAGATTAGCAGAAGTAGTAGTAGCACCAATACGTCTAGGCAGCTTGTTCTGTTCCACTGCCTGGTCTGTGAGACGATGAGCAAGATGAGTAACATCTTGAATAGTAGCAAGATTAGCAGTCATCACATGACTTTGAATTTCTGGTACTAAGCCTTTGAGGTACCGCTCTCGGTGCGCTTTATGGGAGGTTCCACCATAGTAGGGCACAAAGTTGCCAGTTCGTTAGATCGCTTCGTATACGCCTCTATTTCTGACCCCGTCATCTTCAGGTTAAAGAACTCCACTTCCAACTTGTGGATGGCATCATAACTACTGTATTCACGTTTGATAGGTTCCTTAAAATCATTCCATGGGGTGGCATTAGCAGCCGCCAGCCCCAGCATCGTAACTTGCGCGTTCCACCAAGTTTGCGCAGTGCCTTCGAGAATATCAGTGGCATATTTCACCTTACGAGCCTCAGGTCATTCGCACGTTCGAAGGCCGATTCGAGTTCCTCGAACTAATGGAGGAGTCCAACAGCTCCTTCAGTGTCGCTGAAAGTAGTAGGACGACAGTCCATAAAAGTCTTGTATGTGCATACAGGTGGCTGAGCGTGTTGACTTGTCGTGTGCGTAAGAGTAATCAAAATTAAGCACAAGTGTTGAGTTACGAGAGTAGAATCTAAAGATCCTAGAGTAAGTGGTGATGGCAGGTTACACCTCCTGCTTGGGCAGCTGCGAGTGCTGCAGTAACTTGTTCAGTGCTCGAAGCCGCCAACTGGGCTTGAGTTAGGTTAACGCGTCCACACATGATCTTGACATCAAGAAGAACATGTGGGTGAGAAGTTCGCGAATAGTGCGAAGAGAGTGAGCACACAAGTATTCTCGAGCAATAACATATAGTAGGTTCTGTAATCTGAGCATACCACGAGCAAAGTTCTATGTAATTCTAGCAAGTAGGTAAAGTAACATAAATAGTTGTACCTATGATGTTGAGCCTTGCACATGGAGCGAAGCGTCGTTGTGGATCGTTGAGAGCACTGTTCTGGTTATAGTCTGGTTTTAACAAAATCGTTTTCCCCTTATTAAAACCGAGTTCTCTATAACCAATGGCTCTGATACCAATCTGTCACACCCCCAAAATCCGCACGCGGAGTATCACCGCTTGGAGGCGTGACTGACCAGGATCAAGCCACCAATCATATTGAACATGTAAGTAAATAGTAAAAGTCATTCATCAATACGAAAGGTGTTTTCAAAACCAAACATCAATAAGCGTGTAGCGGAAGCATAAGTATGTAAACCCAATGTAAATAGTAAATTCAAATGTATAGATAGATAACACGGCATCATCGATCCATGTCCCACAACGACCTGCTCCTCCCTGTGCAAGCTCCAAATGTACCTAAGGTCCTGCAAGGCATGCAGCAGAGAGTCAACAACTAGTTGAGCGAGTTCACAGTTAATAAGTTCGTTATAACAAATCATATATGCATTTAGTGGGGGCTTCCCATGTAGGTATGTGCTAATAGTGGGGGTTTCCCATGGTCATATGTATTACTAGTGGGGGCTTCCCACGTTTATATGTATTACTAGTGGGGGCTTCCCATGTTTGTACTTACTAGACTATTGGCAACCATGTGTTCTTCTAAATCCGAGAACAGGAATACGTACAAGGTCACGTAGGATTTACGTGAGTGCCCTTCCCCGAGGACAGTGGTACGTGTGGGGTTTACGTAGGTTTTACGTAAGTGTCCTTCCGACCCGAAAGACAGTAGTAGGTATTAGTTTACGTAGGTTTTACGTAAGTGTCCTCCCAACCCGGGAGACAATGGTAGATACTAAGTTACGTAGGTTTTACGTAAGTGTCCTCCCGACCCGGGAGACAATGGTAGATACTAAGTTACGTAGGTTTTACGTAAGTGTCCTGACTATCCTGAGGACGATGGTCTATAGTCTAGCGATAGCGTAAGTACGAGTAGTTATCCATTTCAAATAATCCAACCCAATTCCCAACCCGGGAATCCCATGCCTTGGCTGTGTGAACTCACCTTGGTTTGCTCGGCAGATACACAAAAGGGTTTCTTGAACTATGAGTGGTCAACCGCGTCCTAATAGGGTTACCATACAAGTCAGGTTTTGACTCAAGTAATGCACATAAGTTTACGCATAACTAACAGGTTTCAAGCACTTATAGATCATGGCAGCAATTTAACAGTCAAACAATACATTCAACTTGTGCGATTTAAATAAGCCCAATAGCACTCGGCCCAACATATAACTTACGGCCCAAAAACAATAAACAAATCATCTTGTGCGATCAGCTCTATTACCCCCCATGTCTACGGCCCAACAATTAAAAACAAATAACCAGCTTGTGCGGCTCATTTTGGGCTTGAAAGCCCAACCATTAAACACATGCAGCATGTGCGATCCGGCAGACCTTGTGCGACTGGATGTGCCTTGTACGACTGACCAGACTTGTGCGAAAGGACCCCTTATGCGACTAGGGGCCTTGTGCGATTGGTTAACAAACTTTCATGAATCAAGCAGTCAGTTACATCTATTCCATCATTTCCTATTTTACAATAAGTCAACTAACAATTTATCTTATTTCCAATTCCATATACTATCAATCAACTAACCAATTTATTATTTAATTAATAAGAACAATCAAATGCATAACAACTCATCATCATCCTTAAAATCTATCATTCAAAACATCCAACATGGTCGACAACTGTCCATCACCTCCAAAGGTTATTGGACCAAATAGTTGGGTGGTTTGACTAATTATTAGATTGAAATATGCAGACCCCTTTATCACAATCATGTGCAAGTACTTATGAAGCAATCCTTAAAATACAATCACATGCTCAATCCTCATGAATACACACTGTTCGATCAAAAACAACAATCATTCCACCCATCCCATCAACACACATTCTCATGCTAACATGCCATAACCTAAATCAATTATAGACAACTTTAAATCGATTTACAACAATATGCATGTGAGCCGATTTCATACATTCATAATCTAACACATCTTATTCATTATTATGTAATCATCAGATCTCATCAAAATCAACATACATGTGAACTGATTATCAAGAACACTATCATTCAACATCATGATCTATCATGTTAATCGAAACCCTAAATCATCATGCAGCTATATTAGCACACACATCAAAATATCATCAAACATGTATACGATAAATCTGAACACTAACCGGATAAGAGAGGATTGAGGGTTAATCCGAATGATAGACTTCGAGTGAGAGGCTCCTTGTTGCCGTCGAGTTCAAGAGGAGAGAAAGAGAGCACTAGGGTTTGGTGTGGTATTGTGTGATTAACAACAAATGAGAAAAACAACTCCCTAATGGAGTGTGAGAGCGAATAAGAGGTGTGGGCCGAACCCCACCTTGGGCCGCCCTTGGATCGGATGTAAGGAGTATAGCCCAAACGAGCTTGTGCGATCGAGTGTGTGTTGTGCGTTTATATCATACATACATTCACAAGCACGTATTAACATAACATTCACATAAATATTCACTTTCATAAAAGTCACATATCGTACACATACGTTATATCAAAGTACAAAGATCGATTTGGAAATACGAGTTGTCACACAGAGCCCCTGGCTGGGGTTGACAGTGTTTCTGGTTCTATAAACAACAGGTTCTGGTCATTGCGTTTTAGTTAGATTCTGGTTCTGTGAACAACAGTTTCTGGTTCTGTGAACAACAGTTTCTGGTCATTGCGTTTTAGACAGTTTCTGGTTCTGTGAACAACAGTTTCTGGTCATTGCGTTTTAGAAATAAAACATTTTTGAAGTGTTTTTACTCATTGCGTTTTAGGTAAACACATTTTTATGTGTATTTAGTTCATTGCGTTTTAGAGAGAACAATTTCTTTTGTGTTTTTAGGCCATTGCGTTTTAGAAATAAGACATTTTTATGTGTTTTCTAGGCATTGCGTGTTAGAAATAAGACATTTTTAAGTGTTTTCTGGCCATTGCGTTTTAGAAATAAGACATTTTTAAGTGTTTTGGGTGCATTGCGTTTTATAAAGTACACTTTCTTTTGTGTTTTTAGGCTATTGCGTTTTAGAAATAAGACATTTATTTGTGTTTTCTGGTCATTGCGTTTTAGAAATAAGACATTTCTTTGTGTTTTTGGTGCGTTGCATTTTAGAAAAAGTAATTTTTTTACGTTTTTTTTTCATTGCGTTTTACGCAACTGGGTTTTCAAATTTTTTTTCAAAAATATAGCAATATTATACTCGTTTTAAAGATAAAAAAACGCTGGTTTTTTTGGTGCAATTTTTATTAAAAAATAATGTCGTATGAAAAAGTTATTAACGTTTAAAAAATGGGGGGGGGGGGAATTGGAGGAGAGAGAAACTATTGTGCTGGATTAACTAGAATGCCCCTAATAAACTCACGCGCCTCTTTTTTTTGCTTCAATTTCATTCATTTAATCTTAGCCCTTGATTAATTAAATGGATGGTCAAGATCACTTCCTAGCCTTCCTAGCCAAATAAACTTCCTATTGTATCTCCACCCACATAACATAATATATATTTAATCTTACATTCTCCCCCTTAGTCGAGTAATCATTTACTATGAGCATTAGATAAGCCTAATCAGGAGTTAACACTCATTTTAGCCTTAAACAAGAACTATAGCAGAGAAATACAGCCGTTGAATCATTATGCGACTCAGGACCCCCATTAGTCATACTATAGCCTTAATTTAAAACATAATCGTTATGATCAAAATACGCATAAGCCCTTTGTTTGATTTGTAACTTTATTTGTCTATATGTCATTATGCCGGCTTGACATATTCTTAGAGACATACAAAATCAAACTGATGAGGAAAATTAACTAATAGTTAGTCATTCATAGTATGATATGCAATTGCGCACGGCCGTTAATTAATACCCGTCTATGAGCTCTCTTAATAAGACTTATGGGTAATAGCCCTTCAGTTATAGGATCCTTAAGCATATCATGAATGTATTCGATACAAAACTTAGTTTCCTCAATTCGTTTATATACGAATAATTAATTGCGTATCGAAATTTAATGCAACACCTCTTGAACTGTTACTATTCAAGAAGTCATGACCGAAAAGGACTTTGACTGGTTTAAAATTTCTGGATGACTAAATCTGAGACATAAATAAAATACAACTACAATAAAACAGCTACGAGTACCTTAATATTGTTCATCAAGATTATGATTCTTGTTCTTGAGTGATTGATCTAAACTGAATATGAAGGGGATGATGTTCAGATGAGTATGAAGGTTGAGGATTAAGTAAATTAGGGTATTAAAAGGGGGGGGGGGGGAAGACAAGGGGAGAGGTGAAATGACCGTTCTACCCTCATGTGCAGTGCACATGACATAACTTAACTAAAAATTATAACTACATTTGCTCTAAAGGATATAACGTGCAACATTTTCAAACATTAAGTACAAAAGTCATCAATTTTAAAGGTAAAGGACAGCGTCTGAAATTTGGGACAAACATAAAGAACAAAACTTGTAACTTACTCTTTTTAATATATTCTTTAATTAGTAGATAAATGATATAGGATGATTAGGATCACTTACTGGTTATTACAATCATTTTGTAACTATATTTCTTATTGAGATAGCTTGGTTTTGCAATTACAATCCTTTTTACTTACATTTCTTATTCAGATAGCCGGTGATGCAACAGGGTCATGTTGCAACTACTCTTCAACAACAACCTATAAGGCCTACGTAAGTGTTGTGCATTGTGTTTAATTAATATGATTATTAAGGGTTTTTTAATTTGATACATACTTTGAATTAGAAGAGGCCAGTGTATGGATTGAAATTAAGCTTATTTCACAAAACTTTAAGTCTTTGTTAAAAGAGTTGTAATTTCTTTGATGTTAATTGTGATAATTGTGTGGCATTCTTAAATTTAGGATTAAGTCATAAACTGTTCTGAGACAGAGGTGGTGCATTTTGTTAGATCAAAAAACTATGATGGATGGGCAAGTATGCAGCTAGATACAAAAAGTTTACGAAATTGCCAATAGAAGAAAGCAAATTGTAATTGAAATAAAAGAAATCGGTCAAAATTGTGTTCACCGGAAAAATTTTCTGACTGCTGAAGCAATATTTTTGGACCAGATGATTTTTTTTTTGTTAACTAGGGTCATTGTCCAGAAAAGGTTTTGTTCCAAAGAATTGGTGACACGGTGCTCTTCAATAACTAGTTGATTATCCACTTGGGAATAGCCCAGTGGTGTTGGTGAGTATAGATAGAGCTTAGGATAGGAGAGGTCAGGGGTTCGATCCCGATGGTGTGCCACGTTAGCCATTCAAAAAAAAATAACTAGTTGATTTTATTATTTTCTAGAAATATTATCTTCTTACTTTTTATCTTAGTTTTTCTTTAAAACACTTAAACATATTTATTAATTGTGTTACGTTGTTCATATATTCATTTACTGAAGCGAATTTGAATAGAAAAACTTGATTTTATTTATCTAGTTAATAAGAAATAGTTAATAATAATAAAATAATTTTTTTACCACCCTTATTACTTTTTACTTATTTAAATTTTTATTCAAATATGTGTTATAAATTTTTATTAGGCTAGCTTAGCAAATATCTGTTTATATGTAGGGTTATTGGATTTAATCACCCATAACGATTGGCTATTGGCCGCTGTCACCCTCAACTATCACTTTGACGCCCGTCACCCCAACTTAACACTTAGTGTGTTCGTCACCACGTCGTTAACTGATCACTAACTTTTGATATTGTTTTTATACTTTTGGGGGTGTCTTAGGGATCTTAGGAAGGTTTTAGGGATCTTTGGACACCCCTAAAAGTATAGTAACAAGCTCAAAAGTTAGTGATCAGTTAACGACCTGGTGACATAACAAAGTAAGTGTTAAGTTGGGGGTGGTGGACGTCAAAGTGATAGTTGGGGGTGGTAGCGGCTAATAGCCAATAGTTAGAGGTGATAAAATCCAATATAACCCTTATATGTATAAGGATTAGATGAAATGAGAACTTTATGACTTATGAGAACTAGTTATTTTCCGCCCGCGCGTTGCGGCGGGACCCAATGACTACAAAAGGCGTGTCAGTAACGGCAAACAGATACCGAATATCAAAACATAAATAAAATGACGTGGTAAGGATAATCACTCCGTCATAAAAAACAATTTTAAATAACCTAATATATAATAATAGGACCCCCACGTCCTACACGTTGGAAATTCGGTTGTTTTCTGTTCAGTTATTACGGTGCTAACACGTTAAAATACGGATGAGCTCGGTAGCGGTAACGGCAGCGAAAGTATCGATCCGGAAAATCATCGAAATTAGGTACCGGCACCGAAAATGCTCGGTACAATACGATATGGTATTTGAAGGTAAAAATCAATAAATACAGGTTTGGTGCTAGACCG
The DNA here is from genome assembly GCA_030545235.1 of Helianthus tuberosus. Taxonomy (NCBI): domain Eukaryota; kingdom Viridiplantae; phylum Streptophyta; class Magnoliopsida; order Asterales; family Asteraceae; genus Helianthus; species Helianthus tuberosus. The sequence continues at coordinate 17,495,596 of CM060412.1, read as the reverse complement.
GTGTCGAACCGAAAGTAACGCTTCTGAAAACGCCAAAAGGTGGGTACCAAATTGGTACCGAAAATGATTTGGTATAGTAAATTTGGTACCGATACGATGCCGATTCGTTTACAGGATTTGATACGATTTGCTCATCAATATTCTAAATATGCAAGTTAATTTTACATGTTACAATTCATTCATTACAGAAAAAGACAAAAAAGAAAGCAAAATAAGTTGTTGTGTATATAAAACCTCATTCAAACGAAATATATTTTACTTATTGTGTGTATGAAAAGTAATCTAAACGGTGCAATTACTTGCATTGCTGCGTTGCTACAGGATTTGATGAGCTCGGTACCAACCGGTACACAAATACCATTACCGAAATTCTCAAAAGTGGGTACCGGTACCGAATATACCTAGTATGGTACGGTTCGGTACCGGTCAGTACCGGTATTTGAGGGTAAAAACCGGTGAATACCTGTGCAGAACCGGTACCGAAAATACACCGATTTGGTAAATTTGAGACCGGTACCTATACCCGATACCATTTGCTGATCTCTTAATGATGTATTCCATTCTAATTTTAATTTAAAAAATAAATTATAAAGCACTGTTCCCGTTACTGAAATCCCCAAAAGTGGGTACCGGTATCGAATATACATAGTATGGTACGGTTCGGTACCGGTCGGTACTGGTACGACACCGGTATTTGAGGGTAAAAACCGGTGAATAAATGTGTAGAACCAGTACCGAAAATACACCGATTTGGTAAATTTAAGACCGGTACCTATACCCGATACCATTTGTTGATCTCTTAATGATGTATTCCATTCTAAATTAAAAAAAAAATTATAAAGCACTGTTCCCGTTACTGAAATCCCCAAAAGTGGGTATCGATACCGAATATACCTAGTATGGTACGGTTCGGTACCGGTCGGTACTGGTACGACACCGGTATTTGAGGGTAAAAACCGGTGAATAAATGTGCAGAACCAGTACCGAAAATACACCGATTTGGTAAATTTAAGACCAGTACCTATATCCGATACCATTTACTGATCTCTTAATAATGTATTCCATTCTAAATTAATACATGATAAAAAAGAAAGTGAACACTGTTCATTCACTTTCTTTTTTATCATATATTAATATAGGAATCCTGTGAGGCTTTGATCATTAGCTATGGATGGTCCAAATTATATGAATTTTAGTTTTATTATTTTTCTAGTATGACCCGACCTGATCCGACCCTTTACGAACCGTAAAAAATTATTATACAGTTAGGGGCATAAAATTCTTAAAAAAATTCCGCACCCATAGTAAAGATTTCCTGGGTCCGCCACTGATAAGCCCATATTCAACTTGTGTGTGCTTACTACTCCATGAATTGACTTGTATTTTATACAGTGAACGATTTTGTATTTTATTAAATTTTTGAATGGCTAAAACTTGCAAAGTATGGGAATTGAACTCATGATCTCTTACCACCCCAAACTTTATCTAATCCACCAACACCACTAAACTTTATCTAAGTCGACAACTTAACAACATTTTCAAATTTTACATGTTTCAAAAAAGTTCAAGAAATTTACTGGAGTGAGATACTTTGAACTTTTCGCTCAGTAGTGTCTGGTATGTAGTTTTCGTATAGATTTTTTTAGGTATATACGTTTTCGACCCCCGAGTTTATAATTTTTTTAGGTCTATACGTTTTCGATCCTCCGGTCGGAAATCTTAAGCTTCGCCACCAAACAAAATTCTCTCCTAAGTACACAAACTACAAAATATTTTTACTATTTGCTAATAATCTGTTTTGATCTCTCCCTCACATGATAGTGCAAGACGGATCGTTGTGATAGGGCCCTTCATATACATGATACTGCATACCATAGCCATAATGACGAGGATAAACTAGCGGCGCCACGGCTGGTGTTTGACCCGCGGCAGAACTAGCGGGAGCAGCAGGTTTCTTCTCCTCCACAGAACCAACACTCACCAGCTCCGTGTAACCTACATTTTTCCTTAGCAAAGTTGCCAATTCGACTGAGTCGATTCCTTCACCTGTCAATGCTATCTGATCTTTATCCGAACCAACGAATGACACAGATTCCACACCTGTTTATCCATTTGCAAATTATGATTCAGTTAATTTATCCAACTGATTGTAAAACTGAAGTAATAGAGGAAGAATAAATAATAACTTACCGGAGACGCTAGCAGCGATTTTAAGAGCCTTTCGGCTTTTCTTTTCGTTGTTGGCGACCATCTTCACCACAATCTTTTGCTGCAAAAGCAGTTAATTGTTCAAGTTGAGGTTAACTGAATTCAAACAAATGCAAAACTGAAGCTGAGTTGAATGATTGAAGAGATTTGTACCTTGGCCATTTCAGTGAAATTTGATGATGATGATCTGATGTAAATAAGTGATTGATTTACTCTATGGAGTTGTGAGGTTAGTTAAGAGGATTTGTAGAAGTTGTTGAAGAATGAGAAAAAATGTTAAAGAATCACCGGTCTTTATAGGCCATTCCAGGTGATTAAGAGGGTGTTTGGGGTTGAGTTTTACAAATAGATTATGCGTTTTGAATAGTTAGAATCAGATATTAACTGTAACAAAACGTGATGTTGAAAGATAGTGTTTGGATTTGATTATGTTGCTTGATATCACAATAATCAGATAATCAACTATTTGAGTGTTTGGCAAATATATATTTAAAAAAATAAACAAGTGAAAATCCTTTTCTAAACGCAAATAATCAATTTTTGGAAACTGCATTTTGTTGCAGTAGGGGGGGGGGGGGGGGAGCTGCTTTTGGAATACTGCGTTTTATAACTTTCTAAACGCAAATAATTAATTTTTTAATTTTTTGTACCCAAACACTCAAAACTGATTATTTACGATTTCAAAACTCAATAATTTAAAAATCTCCTTCAAAACTCAACCTCAAACACCCCCTAAGACGACCATGTCAAAACCGTGTTAGGAAACTTCTCAATATTAGTACAAGTTATTATTGTACTTTATAAACAGCTGAAGCATATTAAATGATCCCATATTCATATTATCTCAATATTAGGGGATCGGGGGTGGAAGCTTGTTACCCCGTGATGATGTTGTATAATGCGTTATACAATTTTTCACACCACCGCCACTCAATTTAATAACGCGTCAAAATGAAAACGTGTTGAATATATCACGCGTTGTAGGGTGTTGGGTGGTGAGTGAAATTGTTTGGTGTGATGGTGAGTGATGGACATTTCTACTAAAATCTATCCCTAGTGATGGAATAATACCTGATGATCGATTGAAAGTTGTGAGTAAGTGACGAGTAATGACCACCCCTACCCATCTTAGTACAAGTTATTATTGTACTTTACAAACAGTTGAAGCATATTAAGTGATCCCATATTCATATTATATAAAAATATAAAATCTTTATCTTATCTTGCTCGTAAAATTTGAGTAGTCTAATGTTAATAAAGTATAAAAACCAATAGACTAACCTACTAATTGCCTCATTTGAGTATTTTTTCTTATATTTTTAACTTAAAGCACTTCAACACCATATCATCACACCAATTATTTTATTATCTCTCTCTTTATCTAATGTTAACAATCCAAATTTTATCTCTCTATATTTTTGGTCACGTGAATTATTTTGTTAGGCATTCTTGGACAGAGCTAGACGGACCAACATTGATTTGATACTGAGGAGAGACATATTTCTGGTTTATTTTGTAAGGTCTTTCTCTGTACTCTATTTCGTTTGTTATATGTTTACTTTTCAATCTAATCTCTACCTTTCGACTCCATCATTAGCTTGTTCAACCATATTGAGTGTGTTGGATTCTGCCTTTCGTCAATATGTGTAATCCAGATTGCTCTTCGTAAATCTATCTGGTTGGTATAGAAAACCAAATGGAAAAGTTTAGGGTTTATATGATATCTTTATTTAATGTTTAGGGTTTATATGATATCTTTATTTTTTAACTTCAATAGTGTATATTGTAACTTTAACTCTATATGCTTAAACCGCTTGTACTAAGAGCGTGAAGCACTTGTAACTTTTGATTTGACGAAGTAAACAGTGTGTTTTTGTGAGGGCACCGACGTACAATTTTAATACTATATAATATGGTGTTTAAGATTTCTTTAGTTAACATGAAACAAAGAGAAGATAGATTTTTTTAAGCATCTAAAGGTGAAGTCCTCCTATTGGAATTAGTTCACTAGAATAAGCTTTCAAACCTAATGGGTTTTAAAAGCATAAATTCAGCCCAACTACTGGACATGTTTATTTATATAATCCGGTCAGCCTAGTCTGCAGTCAAGTAGGTTTATCGGATTAGACAGAGATGACAAAAGCGAAAACCGATTCAAAGAACACCCTAGGCGCAAGGAAGTGAACTGGAAAGGTTAGTCCTGTGTTTTGTGCATAGGAAACTATTTCTCATAGTTTGAGGTCTTTATTTTAGGCTCTAACTATTTGCACACCTTGACAGGCTATCTACACACTTAGGGTTTACATACGCTGCGTAGAGACCTATACGCAGCGTATGGGGTTACCTCTATACGCTGCGTATAGGTATCTACGCAGCGTATGTAAAGGGCAGGTACACGACCAGACAGTCAAACCTAGTACAATGTCAAATCAGTCAGACATACGATGCGTATAGATCTATACGCAGCGTATGTTTGTAAAGTAAGACGCTGCGTATAGATCTATACGCAGCGTATGTCAGACTGATTTGACAATGATACGATGTTGTCCGGGCACGTGAATAAAGCAATACGGGGAGTAGAGAGCTATACGCTGCGTATTTCAGTAAATTTAAAAGTCTATTTATCCATGCTTCTCTATATCTTCATCTGTTCATTCTTGTGTTCTTCGACTTCATCTCTTCATTATCTTGTGTTCTGTTTTTTTGTTCAATTCATATGTTCTGTATATCTTAAGTTTCTCTGTATCAAACATAATATTGTTAAAATGTCATATTTTGGGACGAGAATTATTTCTACAATCGCTATTCTAACTACGTATGGGGAGTAAATGATGCGAATGAGGAGGAGGAGGTTGTGTCTGGAGTCCCTGTTGATCAAAAAACACAATTACCAGACTTGAACGAGGCTCCGACTCCACCTGTTGATGAACCAAATTACACGGCACATCAAGTGTATCCGGATTACGGATACGGGTATGAATCTCCGTACGTTCAACAAAGTGGATACGGTGCTGAGAATGCACCTGTTGATGAACCATATTACCCGACGCAACAATCATATCTGGGTTACGGATACAGGGGTGAAGGTGGATACGGAGGTTACGGTGGATACGGGGGTGAAGGTGGATACGGGGGTGAAGGTGGATACAGTGGATACGATGGATATGGGGGTGAAGGCGCGTACGGGCCTAACGAGCGTCGAAACTAAGTTCGTCGTTAATTTTTTTTATTATTTAGTCGAAGTCGAACCGTATGGTGCGTAGGTCCCTAACGAGCGTCGACACTAAGATCGTCGTTTTATATTTTAACGACGAAGTTAGTATCGATGCTCGTTAGGGACCTACGCGCCTTACGGTTCGACTTCGACTAAATAATAAAAAAAAAATTAACGACGAACTTAGTTTCGACGCTCGTTAGGCCCGTACGCACCTTACGGACGACGTAGACTTAATAATAAAAAAATATAATTTAACGACGATCTTAGTTTCGACGCTCGTAAGGCGCGTAGGTCCGTTACGCACGTCGAAATCCGTAACGAGTCAATAATATATTGTTTTTTATCCTCATTTAGTCGATGTCGTCTGATTATTATTTACTGACTGGTTTCCTTTTGTGCAAGTATTTGCACAAGATGATTTCCACTTCGATCACGGCTCGAAACAAGAGCCGGGAGTGGTGTACCAGTGGTGACTTGTTTTTCTTATATTGTCTCTTATACAAGAGGTCGTGCGCTCTCGCCTACGGGTTGGCGCAGTACTTCGCCTCCGCGCATCATCGACAGGAGCGCGGACTGTTATACGGTGGCGCCTACGTGACTAGGATAGCCCTTTCGTTGGGATATCATCCGGAGAATGACCGCGACCGTGTAGGCCCGGCGAAACAGCCGAATTGGATGGGGATGAACACAGTATCCGGAATGCACATTACCGAAGAATTCCCATACGGGAAGCGGTTTAAGAATCAGGACGGCGAGCAATACCAGCTTACACATCTACCGGCACAGTTCGATCCGGTATTTCCCCCGCGCGATCCGGAGGTGCCGGAGGCGCATGAGCTGGCCGTCGTCATTCCGGAGCCACCACAGCCACGTGGACCACCCGGGACGCCTCAGTTTCCACGACATGTTTGGCCCGGTCCTGACCCATCATATCAGCGGCTACGTCGCGACGTTGAAAGGAACAACTATCTGTTGTAGTGGGTGGCTGCGTAGCTGCAGAAGCGCCGACAGCGTGACGGGTTACCTCCACGACCCTTCATTACAGATGCGGAATGGGATTAGCATCAGTAGCCGCAGCAACAGCAGGAGCAGCAGCAGCCATAGTATTTTATCCTTTTGTTATGTATGCACAAACTTTTATTGTATATATCAAACTTTTGCTGTATATATCAAACTTTTGGTGTACATATAAAACTTTTGCTGTAAACGGTTTAACTTATTCGAACAGTACCAGGGTATTTCCACTTATTTAAGCTATAATATTTTAACGTCATAGTATTCGAACTGTATATACGTTTTTCAAAATTTTAACATTATACGCTTTTCGGCGACTCGACTAAATAAATTAACGACGACGTCGACTAAATAATAAAAAAATTATATATTTTTAACTCGTTATATATTTTAAGCGAGTTAACGTTGTAACCGGGTGAGAATTTATACCACAAGAAGGCAGAATGATGAAACAAAATTCTGAAAGGTTATATACGCTGCGTATAGCTCTATACACAGCGTATATAAACCTTGTAAAAATCTGATGCTTCAAACCTACCAAAATGACCCCAAATTTTTAGATGGTTTATATACGCTGTGTAGTGAGCTATACGCAGCGTATATAAACATTGTTTTCTGTGCAATGATTGGTTATTAGGCACTGAGATCCATGGTTTGCCTACGTAGTGTATAGGTCTATATGCAGCGTATAGACCTATACGCTGCGTAGGTAAACCCTGATTTCACTAGGGTTTGGTGTGCCAATAGGCACATTGGTGCGCCAATAGGTAGGCCCTTATTTTATTTTTGAAGGCAAAGCAAACTCTATTTTTCCAAATCCGGAACCAGCAAGCTACTTGGCCAAACTACGAAGTGTGCTTACCTAGAAAATTAAAGAGGTAATCGGAAAGTAACTATGTCTGAGATTATATAATTGTAAACGAATAATGAACACAAAACATATCAATTATGATGATTACAGAATTTTACATTTCTGACTTTAAATGTCTTCATTTACAGTTTTACATAATCAAAGTTTACAAAAAAGATAGAAACACATCTTTATTTAAAGCTTAATGTTCGAAAGATCAAGGGGTTCGGTTTTGTTAAACAACTCTAGAACAAAGACTGACCAATAAAAATGCATTTGGTTCGTTTACGGTTTGGTCACCCTCTTAGAAGGGTCCAGATTGACTGTGGTCAGGACATTTCACAACACTTTAGAGACATGGCCATTTACCAATTACCATTTTATTGGTAGCTGCCAACATCAAACACTCGGCTGTAGGGTCGTAAACGAACCGAACGTTCAGCGAACAGTTTATGAACTGTTCGGCGGGAAGTTTGTTTACGTTCGTTCGTTTGGTTAATGAACGAACATGAACAAGAAATTTTGTTCGATTAGTAAAATGAACGAACAGGAACAACTGTCTCGTTCGTTCAATTGATTTCGTGAACGTTCGGTAATGTGTTCGTGAACATTCGTTCATGTTCATTTGTTTATGTTGTTCGTTAAATATTTTTTAGCATTTACTTAATTTATCCAAACTTTTTATATTCCTTAATTATTATGGTAAAGGATCAAATAAAAATAATATTAATGTACAAAACGTACGCATTGAGGGAAAAAACAAAAAGTGGCGGTGTCATTTTGGTAATTATCAGCAACTTCAAAATTACTGGGGAAAAAGCAAAAAGTGTCTTGTAGAGTAATTTTGAGCATCTGTAGAGTAATTTTGGGAAATATAGGGTAATTATCAAATTACTCTAGTAGAGTAATTTTGACTTCTGTAGAATAATTTTGGAAAATGTTTTGTAGAGTAATTTTGTTAGCATTTAGTTATGGGGTTTAGCTTTATGGTTTAGTTTTTAGCTTTTAGTTTGGGGGGGGGGGGGGGGGGTTAGTGTAATTTTGATAATTACCCTACAATTTTGATAATTACCCTACACGACCAAAAATACTCTACATGAACATTTACAATGGTTTAGGTTTTTTTAGGTTTTTGGGGGGTGGGGGGGGGGGGGTTAGTGTAATTTTGATAATTACCCTACAATTTTGATAATTACCCTACACGACCAAAATTACTCTACATGAACATTTACAAAATTACTCTAAAGAAGCTCAAAATTACTCTACTAGAGTAATTTTGAAGTTGCTGATAATTACCAAAATGACACCGCCACTTTTTTTACTTTTCTTTCAATTCGTACGTTTCGTACGTTTATTTTTTTTACGGGAACTTAACTCTAATTATTATTTATCTCATTACCCAAACCAATAAAATAGGAAACCCTACCTCCACTTTGTTAATCCACCGTTCCCCTTTGTTTATTATTTTTCACATTAAAAAATACTATCGAACTTTGTCGATTTTATCTGTGTTCGTTTGTTGTAGTGAACGGTTCATGAACACATTCATTTTCTTAATGAACGGACACAAACAAAAAATCTCGTTCGGTAATGGTTCATGAACCGTTCGTAAACACATAATATCTTTAACGAACGAACACGAATAAGGCCTTATTCGTGTTCGTTCGATTCGTTTACAGCCCTACTCGGCTGCCATATATTTTGTTTAATATTTCTTTTTTAATGAAAAAGCCAAGGCAATTTTGCCCCATTTTCCCTGCCAAAAAGAACATCACCATTTAAGAAAAACAGAAGCCATCTCTTAGACTGCCCGTAGTGGGGCGTTTTTTTTAAAAAAAAATTGGAAAAAAACGCCCGGAAACGCCCCGAGCCCCGTTACGGCCGGCGTTTACCGGCGTTATTTGTGAAAAAAAAATGGGTTTGGCGTTGTTTAAACCACGCCGGAACTTGATTTGGTTGTCCAATGAAACCTTGCCATGTGTGTATAATATTTGTGTGTCTTTTATAATTAGTTTTATTTAAAAAAACAAAAGAAAAGGAAGGAGATAATGGAAGTTGCAGGTGTGGGGAAGAAGAAAGGAAGAAGAAGAAGAAAGGGGAAAAGAGAGTGGGGGCCTTGCTTTTTTATTTTAAAAGTGTCAAATGTGTACTATTTTTCTGTTTTTTTTTTCCTTTTTTTCGGTTTGTTTTTTCCTTTTTTTTTTCGGTTTTTTTAATTTTCTGTTTTTTTTTTCTATTTTTTTTCCTGTTTTTTAGTTTTCTGTTTTTTTTTTCAGTTTTTTTTTTCAAGTATTGTAATTTTTATTTTAAGTATTGTAATTTTTATTTTAAATTAATGAAGACTTTATGTTTTAAATTAAAAAAATAATAATTGTCAAATGATTGAATGAGCGTTATTGGAATAATGCCCCACTACGCCTCTTTTGCTATAATGCCCCATGTGTGACTAGGATGTCACGTGTCGTATAATGCCCCATGTTAGAGGCATTATTCTTGTTTACCACTACGGGTGGTCTTATGACCACGCGTCTTACAATAAATTAAACTTCAAAAGAATAAATGGGGCCTGCCACCCTAACATTAATCATCTTCTATCCCATTTAATATCTTTGTAATTCATGCCTCTTTCATACTTTACATAACATTACGCACCTTTTACTGCTAGGAGATCGAGTGGCCCTTTTGTGTTACCAGTGATGGATTCAGGGTTTTATTCTAATAGGTTTTATTCTACTGGGTTACTTTTGTTAAATTCTCTTTAATTCTTACTAATTTTCTTTTTCTAAAATCTATAAGGTTCTCAATGATTTTTTCTATTTTTTTTCCAAACGCACTAGGTTCCTGTGAACTGACAAATGTAAACTGGATCCGCCCTGGGGTTACCTAGCATGGCCCTTTGGTGATAACTGGTTGAGTTTTCCTACAAAATAATAACATTTAGTATTCTCAATAAAGCTAAATACACTAGTTAAAACTATTGAAATATCAAATCAATACGCAGTTGTTTTCACATTTTCCGTTTTAACAAACCTTATCAGCAAGGTTCATAACATGTGAATTCTTATTATTAAGTCCATAACTCTCTTGTCACTTTTACAAATAAGTTGGGCGACACAAGGATTGTGACCCTTTGTGAACTTATCATATTGACCATTGTCTATATAATTTGAGCATAGTTTTGCTCTATTTAAAAAATTAAACGTGTTATTAAATATAAATTGAGTTCTTATTTACGTGTAATATGGTATTGGTTATTACTGTAGGAATCCGTTCGTGCAAAATTAAATAAAACTTTATTAACTTGAATTACTGTACAAGAAGAGAATGAAACTGAAATGTAATACAATTACAACTGAAGTAAAAAGAAAAAAAAAAACCATAATTTTCAAAATGAAAAACAGTTCTTGGCTGAGAATCGTGTTAGACACGGGTCCCTTAAAATAAATTTCGTGTCTCCCAGGAGAACACGTTTGTTTCCAGGATACAACAGTCCAAAGCAGTTGCACTGCCGGTCTTGACTCCAACCCGAAGGTATACCTTGCTGCTTGAAGATGATGAAGAATTCAGTAGAGAGAAAGTTGTTTGTTGTGTTTCGGTGTATTGGTTCTGCAGCAGGGATCTTCTATATATACTGCAGGTTTGAAGTCGAAACTGAAAAAGAATTAAATGGGAGAATTAAACGTCTTCAATGCATTTTAAGTCGTCATTTAATACTCAGTCAAAAGCATTTACTCGTCAGTTTCAAATGTTGAAGTGTAACTGCACTGGCATTAACTGTTGGATGCTTCTGCGCGCGCAACAAAAGACTGGTGTGCCACATTGCACCTCATCGTCCACGCCAGGCGCGCGGTTGCGAATTAGGGTGAGTACACTTAGTGTGTGCTTCCATGAAACAATAAGAATGGAAAGTTCCCACTTAAATACCCATTTAAGTTTCATATCTCCTCCTATGTGGGACAAGGTGTCACTTTCCCACTTTTTCAACATTCAAGTTTCAAACACCAAACTTTGAGCATCGATATCTCATTCATCTTAGCTCCGTTTTGGACGTGGTTTAGTTCGTTGCAAAGCTCTTCCAACATAGAACACAAACCCACAAATAAATACATAAAACCCACTCATTTTCTTATATTTATTTCTAGTCCAAAATAGGAAAAAAAATCATTTTCCTACATTTGTGAAAAATGATATTTTCACAAATTTCCAATAATTACATGTATGCATGGTTGTAAAAATCCCGACTAGTCTCCGATTAGTCACCGATTAATCACTAATCGGAGGTTCACCGATTAATGGCCGATTAATCGCTGGGCGGTTAATGGCAGTCCTATTCTATCAAAAATTTGGCCAAACTACGGCTAAATTTCGACCAAACCTTATAAATTCCTTCCAAATACTTCAAAAAATGGGTCAATGAGGGGTTAAAACACGTTTACTTTAGAAAACTGCATATAAAAATGTGTGTGTATATATATAACTAAAAATTACATATAAAAGTCTCGATCCGATTATTTCCGATTAATCCCGATTAATCCCTAGTCGGTACCCCACCGCCCGACTAGCGCCTAGCGATTCTTACAACACTGCATGCATGTAAGTCAGTTATTATATACTGTTAGTTCGTTATTGTAACAAAAATTGTCGGACACAAATCCTTTAGTTATTATTCTAGCCGATCTTACAAGATCTATATAGTGAATGATTTTATGTCTCTTTGTATAAATCTCACTTACCAACTTAATAACCATATTATATTATACAAGTCTTACGATTACACACATTACAAATCATATTGCTAAATAATCTGTTTCAGTTGATGATGTCTTGTCTCACATTATTAAGCAAGAGGGATCATTGTTATACGGGCCTTCATAGATATGATACGGCACACCGTAGTTATAATGGTGAGGGTAATGGACCTGCGGCGTCACAACTGGTGCTTGACTAGCAACAGCACTGGCGGGAGGGGCTGGAGCCATCTCCTCCACCGAACCAACACTCACCAGCTCTGTGTGACCAATACCTTTCTTTAGCAGCTTTATCAATTCTATTGGATCTATTCGTTCACCAGTCAACGCTATCTGATGTTTATCTGAACCAACGAAAGATGCCGATTCCACACCTGTTTATCCATTTGCAAATTATATATGATTCTATAATACATACGTTATCACCATAGAAGGAAGAAGAATAAGTAATAGCTGATGAATATCTTACCCGCGACACTAACAGCTATCTTCAGAGCCTTACGGCTTTTCTTTTCGCTGTTCATGGTCATCTTCACCACAATCTTTTGCTGCAAAACCAATCAATTTTTTTTTCTTCAAATTGATTCAAACAAATGCAAAAATGGAATTGAACTGAATGTGTGAACAGATTTGTACCTTGGCCATTTGAATGAATTTGATAATGATCAGATGCTAAACAAGTGTTTGTTTGGAATCTAGTCACTCTCTCTTGATGTTTTGTAGTAGGTTGTTGAAGAATGAGAAAGAATGTTAAGAATCTCCGTTATTTATAGGTGTTGAGGCCAATCCATTGGAAAGTATAACCAACGCGTAACGACTATTAAAATAACTTTTTATACTTTATAGAAAGCTGAAGCATATTAGTTAAAATTATGTGAAAGTATATCTTGTTTGTGTTGTCATTTCCCCTTTTGAATTATATATATATATATGGAACCATTAAGTCTAACTAACCCTTAAATCAATATCCACCATTGGATTTGGCTGAAATTAAATCTCAGCCACTTAAACTCTAAAATATAACTGCTATGGTGGTAGTCAGTTCAGGGCAGTTTTCTACGCTCCACCTTTTCCTGGCCATGTTCTTCACAACCACAAATCACGTTTCAATAAGGGGAGGTTAGAGTGCGGTTTTCTTTTTCCTTCAATTTCTCTCGGGTCATCAGTTATCAATGGTCCTCGCCATTCTTTATCACCCTCTCTTCATTCCTTTTTCGGCTTAGAGAAGAAGCTAGGTCATACGGAAGACGACGTGACCACTTCACCTGCACCCCTTTCTGGCAAATCTTGGTGGTTTTCTTCACGAATCCAACCCTTTGATTTAGCCCTCCTCCCCCTAATCTTTAATCTAATGGTTTATGACAGATGGTTGGAGGTTTGCAGGTTTGCTTTTACTGTTCTCCCGATTCTTTTACAGTGATTATGAAATAAAACTGTTGCCGGAGTCAATTTTGTAATATTTATCATCTATGATTCTTTTCTATGTTTGCAGTTTTGGTGCTTTTCGATTTTCTTTATGCAACGAGAGGTAAATTAAAAGGTGTAAATGGAGAAGTCAGAGACCGTGGCTGCAATAACAAGAAGGAAGCATATAATTTCGGCTTAATTGAAGAGGCTTGAACAACAAACTCATCATTTAGAGGTTTGATTGGATATCTTTTTTTTTTTTTTTTGGGATTAATTGCTCATATATTTAGTTTCATTTATGGTCGATGGCTACTAGAACAGTAATATAGACACGAATACGGTTATGGTTTCTAATGAGGTTTAGTTACTAATTTTGTCTTTCAAGATGGGGACTTTGAATGTCTCTGGGACCTTAAGCTTAAGGTCTCCATGATAATGTGGCTCTTGAAAATATGCGGTTACTTATTGTCTTTGATGATGTGGATGGTTGTTTTCGTTGATTAAGTAATTGGGTTAGGGCTGTAGAGTACATTTCACTGGTGTTCTGTGCTAATTTTGTTGTTGAATAAAGAAAAATCGTAAGCGGTTAGGCATGAAAAGAACAGTTGCGACCAAATTGGGAGTTTTGTAAGCATTAAGGATTTATATAAACACCTTTTTAATCTTTAATTTTTGTAAGCATTAAGGATCAATACAAACATCTTTCTAAATTCATCTTTGATGGTGAATCCGATTTTGATTGTTGTAGTGATGTTTATTATAACATTATACCCCTAAATCGCCCCTTTCACAAGCTTCCCAATCCAAAGAAATATAGCACACTATACTCTATGAAAGTTTGATCTGTTCTATTTCACATGACCAGGTAACAATCGAACCCTCTCTTCAATTTTTCTAATTATGGCTTTGTCAATTTTTATTTGGTTTATCATCACGACGACTTAAACATAGAATCTAATTTCTCACAGTGATGGATAGATTCTATGGTGGCGGTATGAATGATTTAAGAGGTGAGAGAACTCCACTGCTTAACAAAAGGTAAGCTTAAAAAAACTCTCACATAGAACCGAAATTGGACTTCTTCGTTAAATTTTTTGAAATCTGGCTGAAAATGAAATTGTTGAGTTGTAATATGTGTTTTCATCATGTTTTTGCTACTTAATTCGTAGATTTTAGCTCTATGTCTGTTTGTCAAAATAAATCTTTTAGAGCACAATAATTACACATGTTTGATTCTGTTTTGAATTGGAAGAGCATCAAATTGGTACCCTGCAGTTTTATAATCTACAGAACTTTGGTTTCAGAGGTTATTTACAGGGTTTGGGGAGAAATGATGAGCACAGGGGGAGACTAAGTAAATTATACGTATACAACCTGATCTCTGTAATCCAAGGTTCTGAAGACTGGGAGGCTAAGTAAATTATACGTATTCATCATCCTGATCTTTTTTACTTATCTCAATCGAATCAATTTCATTCCATAATCTTTAATCACTTTGTAGTTCTTACTTGCAGTTCCGTCACTCTACTTTTTTGTTGAAATTTCTAAATTTTCAACTTAAAAGTGCTCACCAGATTGAAGCTTTTCAGGTAATTCTTATCAACTTCTATCACAAGCCTTTTTCATCTTCGTCTTTAACATCATATCTTTTTCATTGGATTTGAATTTGATTTCGAAAGAAATTGAATACACCGACTATTATTCTCTAATCTCTTCCACAACTTGTGATTGCTGAATTTTTAGTTGTCAGATTGTGAGGTCTAATGTAGTGACTGTGTTCATTATTCCCAGAGCTCTAGAAAATTAACTATTTTGAAAGATGTGATCCAACTGATAATAATTGCAGTGTCATTTGTTTGTTCTGTTTTCCATTAATTAGATTTGAAGTTACAATTGTTTTCTATGCTTGATGGATTTGGAGGCAAATTATAAGTTTATAGATGATTGTATGTGACAAGTTGACATGCATATTAGGTGTTTGATTAAACGAATCAATGATTTTCGTCCCCTAAACTTCATTGATTTCATCTAATTGTTAAAGATTTGAAGTTTCACAATTCCTTGCAGACTAAGCATTTGATGAAATGCAAAAGTTCTATAATTCTCTTGTGAGTTTTCCTCCTTGAAGCAAAGATCATGCTCAGATTTGGTGAAGAAGATGTGCATGCAGTAGCAGTTGTTAATTCGCACCCTAGGTACTGACTAGCGAGTCATCAAGGTAAGAAATAACCTCATTTTAATTACTAAGCATCAGTTTAAAAACATCCCAAGTTTACTAATAGAAAGTTTAAAACTTGTGTTTCTATGATTTTTGAAGGTTTAAGTTGCGTGTAACAAAATCATTATGAAATAAACGGCTAATACAACGGTTTAAGGACCGCTCTTGCAACACAGATCTGGTGATTCATCATGGAAAAGGTTAAAGTTATTCATGCTAAGTCTTATTCAAGATTTCAAGTGTTAAGATGTTGAAAATCACTGATATATGAGTTCTGACCGTAGGATTTCTCTTTGTTCTTTTTTCTTTTATTTTCTAATGCCATCGAATCTCAGGACTTTTATAACATCGGTCAGTAAGTAGACTGTCAAAAAGTACAAAAAGATAAGTAGGAAATGAAAGGTCGGTGCTAAACGCTTCATTATTATATCCAAGATTTGTTCTTAAATAACCTTATATATCATTTTCAGGGATGTAACAAGTTGAGCCATTTATAAGCTACTACAGATTGATTTGTTAAAAACTCGAATTGAGTTGAGATTAAAAGAGCCCGAGCAAAAACTTTTTTTATATTAAATGAGCTGAGCTCAGGCTCGGTTTGGCTCATTTATTATTTCTTATTTTTTATTTTTTATTATTATTTATCAATAGTTAATCAGGTAAATTAAGATGTTTAATCAACATGCTACCAAACAATTGCCAACATCAGGGTTGTGCCGAGTGTAAGCTAAAAGCAACCGCCTTAAGGAGTTCCTACCTTCTTCATTTATTGTAGGATGACCAGGAAATGTCCGTGGTAAATCCTGCCTTAGTAAAAGAGATTAGTTCACTAACAAGAAATGGGACCACAATATATATAGAGTTACAAAGGGTGGAACAAAAGGTAAATGTGTGATTTTGTCTTCTATTCAGAGAACATTATGGAAATTTGTCTTTGCTTCGGGCTAGCTATGCTACTCGGTTCTCAATTCTCATATTCATTATGTATTTTGTTTTCAGATACATAAAGAAGAAATTTTTGGTTATGATAGTGAGCTCTTTGGAGGGAAAATATGTGGTGTTGCTGCTATAAATGCACTTTGAGTTGGGGATTGATGTTGGGCATGTTGATGTCAAACTACGGGTTTCCTGGCCGTATAGCTAGGTATGCAACTTGATTCTGTTTATTTTTTATATTGTTCCTTTTTAATCATTCCATTCTTTTATTTGTTCTCGCCAATACCATTTTTTCAATTTATTAGCTTATGGAAGCAAGCTGGCTGGGAGGACTCGAATAAGGCAACAACCATCACATGCTATATATGTTCTATTTGAAGGAACTTTATATCAATGTTTTATGAAATAACGTCATAAATTCTTGGAACAAAGCAAGCAGTTCCCATTGACTAAACCAAAAGGAAGAGGAGCTACCTACACCTGGACAACTTCAACAAAAACACATTGCCCAAGTGAATGTTGCCACGTGGATGCTAACAACCCGCAGGTGCTTGAACAACACTTGATCTGTGCATCTCTTGAATACCCACCAAGTGTGGTTCATGATAAAAAAATAATTTGGTCATGCACTAGAAATTTCTATACTGCAACTCAAAAGTAAGGAATGCGTTGATACATATCCATCTAGGGGTCTCACTGCTGAATGTGATCTACATTGGGCATGATATACAATATTGGAATTTAATTTTGTTGATTAAATATTTAAATTACTTTCTTGCTATAACTTATAGTTTTTTTATTTTACCTACTAGAAAATGTCTTCTAATATTGGTTAGCATTCGTGCGATAGAGTCTTAATAATATATGGTACAACTTAGTGTTGAAACTCACCTTTCGTTGTTAACTTAGGGGCTGTTTGGTAGCCTCTGAATGGTCATTAAGAGGTTACCTCTTAATGAAACTATTAAGAATTTTACCAATGAGAATGTAGAAGAATGTGACATGTGATGATTTACCATTCAGAGGTTACCTCTTAACCATTCAGACTTGAGGTTACCTCTTATTCATTCAGAGGTTTTAAACCATTAAGAGGTAGCATCTGAATGATCATTAAGAGGCTACCAAACAGCCCCTTAGACATCTTACATTTATTTGACAATTTTTTTATTTTTTTTATAATTCAGAGAAAGAATTTGTGTTTTTTTATATTATTACTATAAAGTATTTTGATGACATTTATTTCTCCATGTTTTTATTTTTATTGGAGTTTTTTTTACGCTTATATACCAAACTCCAAAATTTGATAGACTTGCAATTTCCTAACAAGTTGGATCGCTTGTATTTGCCATCGTTCAACTTCTTGGTGTCAATTGCATTAACTCCATGACAACATCCTCAAATTGAAGGCGTATCTATATAGTGGGAAAAGTCATTTTATCTTTACTTAAACATCCTCTGCAACCATTGCTAAGTTTGCTAAATCGTAATGGTGAGCCACGGTCATCAGTTTTTAGAGAGCATATCAAAGTCGTTAATTCAATTTTTTGATGACGTCAACGGGTGGGAGAATATGTTTGGAATTAAATGATGGTCGTGGTCCATATATATTTTGCTTGAATGGACACAACTATCATAGAATTGGTACTCACTTCCAACTCATGACGATGGTCGGCTAAGATTTTTCCCAATTATATATTTATGACATGGCAAGTGAAATTGAAATTGATAATCTCCTTTCATTCGTTTTCCTTTTATAAATTAAAGTCGGTGCTTTTGTTTGTAATGTTGTTTAAATTTGTGTACACTTAATATCATTTTCATTGAACGGGTCAAATGGTTTGAAATTGATACATGATTGATGCTTTTAGGGAGAATTTGGTATTTTGTTTTATATAGTTGAACTAGGGATGAGCGTGGTATCGGTACCGTCCCAAAATTCGTCAAAACTGGGTACCGGTACCGAAATATTATTCGGTACGGGACCGGTTCGGTACCAGTATATGAAGGTAAAACTCAGTATTTTACCGGTACCGCACCGAACGATACCGATACCGAAAGTATGTGTAGGTCCCTCTCGAGGATGAGATAAAACCTTATCCTTGTTATATCAAACACACTAGCGAGTGCGGAATCCAAGCTAGCATGCAAACCGAGTTAGAAGACGACAAAACACAACACGCAAGATTCACCGATTAACACCACATGTATTAATACGAATGAAGGGTCCGGTTACAAGCTCAATGTTTACAGAAGTATTCTATAAACTCTCAAAGTGTGTGTGTGTGCTCCTGTCTCTCTCTACTCTTGTGTCTCATAACTGAAGTGAACACAACACACGTGTATTTATACCCGACACAGATCGTCTGGTCGAAGGATCAGACAGACTGATCGAAAGATCATCTGTCGACCAGAAACAGCTCGAAGGATCAACATGTACCACGAAAGATGTGATCTTTCGTGGTCCATCCTTCGAAGGATATCTTTCGAGCTCATCATCATCGAAGGATATACGTAATCCTTCGATGACCATCCTTCGACTCAAACATCTTTCAACCATGTGCTAACTGTTTGGTCAAGTCAAACCAGGAGGATGGTTGACTTGGTCAAACTTACATCGAACGCACATAAAAACAAACCTAAGACGTAAATCAGACTAACACAAGACATCGTTTTGAATCATGACGAAATACAGACAAAGTACAGACACAAGTGCACCAACAAACTCCCCCTTGGCTGTAGCTTTGTCTCGATTTTCGTTCTTGTAGGTCTTCGTGTCTTCAAGTCTTTGACTTCTTTTCACGTCTTCAATGTCGGATGATCTTCAAAGTCTTCACGTCTTGAAAGTAGAAAGTGTATCAACAAACTCCCCGTTTCATGTAGAAAGTGTGTTGACAAACTCCCCCTTAGATTGAACTCTCCATTGAGTCATGCTCGTGAATCGTTGACTTGTCAATTCTTCAGATCCTTGTGGTGTTGATGAAGGGACAGCGGCAACTCGATCATCTTATCCTTTGAGTGCCTCCACTTCGTGTCTTCATTCCAAAGCTTTTCATCGAACATGTTCTCCTCGCCTTTAGCATCTGCACATGCAAGAAAGCTAAACGCATAATGAGAACAACCGCTTGGAATATAGTTAACATTTAAACTAACGACACATATGAGATCAAATCTCAATCAAACACCAACCGACAGCAGTTTGAAAGCTTAGAAAAATATTCATTTTAATCCTTTAACTTTCAAAACTCGTTAACTTCGACTGTTTATGAAGATGCAATTGTTTTCCAGCTTATAATCAGGATCTTGGGAAGGATAGACTCGAGTTCCAACATCAGTCAATCAAAAATAAACTAGAAGCAAAATCTTTTTGGATTTTATAAAGTTTATATTAAAACACACCTAAAATCTTTTTGAAATTTTCATTTTTCAAATGTAAAGATGGAAAGCAATAAATAAATATATACAAAGATGCATAAACAGGAAACATTAAATAAATATTTACAGACATTCTTTTTGCGAGTTTCGAGGGTAAGAGAATCATATCAGTGTACGGTCATGCCAAAACGCTCTTGTTGTTCTTTTAGTTAACATTAAGATAAGCATCCTATAACGATTATCGGTATTGTTGTCCACTTAAGCTCAGCTTATCATTTGTAATCATGGCGAGGGGATACGTTAAGGTATAATTTATACTTACCGACCGGTGTTCATCCACATCACGACACATTCCCGTATCAAGGTATGCACGAGGGTTCATCTTACCGGTGAGTATACCGATTATCATCTGTTTGACCGTATATGATGTGAGATTCTCACTTATTTAGATTTGAAAACAAGCCCTATGTGATATAATCACTTATTTATGAGGAACTTGATTTTCGATGCATGAGGGCACAGGAGCAAGTCCGTGAACAGGTCAGTACTTTCGTACAGCAGAGAGACGAACTTGACTCCCGGAAAGAATTTGTGATATATTATCACTTATTTGTTTGGACATGTGATTGTTGATCACTTATTGAGGTCGTATGCAGTATGTACACGTATGTATAGTATCATGGAAGATCTAGACTTGCGTCCCCGTTATTTTTCGGTAAAAGATACAACCATGATACCCAGATGATAAGCAGCATAAAGACCGAATATCTCAGAACCTCGGCAATCTCTCAAACGAAATTTCGGTACTAAGACCATATGCCAATGAATGGTTCCCACCCAAAATTTTCAGTCGATTTAAGTTTATATCACCCTGCACACTTTAAAAAGATTGTGAGCCTACCGATACATCTTATATAGAGCTGCTTATCGTTTTTCATTTAAGGTTTAAAGAGGTTTAGACAGACCACTGATGTACTATCATTTTCTCTTTTGCTCGCCAGGAAACTCATTTTTGTTTTTCTATTGTTTTTGTGTTTTTGAAATTTTTCAATGTTTTTGGATTTTCAAATTTTTGGATTTACTCCCCCTAAAATCAACAAACTAAAATAAATTTAAAACACAAAGGTATTTACAAAAATGATTTTCCGATGTTGGTTAACACATGTTTTACCTCAATGCCGTTTACCAAAATTAATTTTGAACGAATTTCGGAAAAATCAGTTGACATGTCAGTAAGCGGTGCGGACCATGACAGCATTGTCTGGCCAAAGAGTGCTGAACGAGATAATAATTCACAAAGCAGCTTAAATATCGACAAGTATAGGAGAGATTAGAAATTTAAAACCGTATCCTGCAACTGCATCGTGCATTGCAAGGAATCTGAGTGCTCTCCCAAACTGAATATCCACCCGGTGTGGATTTCAAGGTCGATTTGTAGCTACTGAAATCCCTTCACAGCAACAAGATCATAAACCTCCGGGTCCGGCTGGTCTTCCACATTGCACCAGCGAAGGTCTTTGTCTTTCTCTTTCAGAAGTAGTGTGCGGTTGTTCAATCCATGCCAAGGCATCCGCACACCTGGATGGTTTGTTCAACAAACACATTTTCTTCAATCACACCACGAAGAAATGTACACTGCACGTTCATCTTGTAGATTGTTGAACTTCAGACGTGTTGCAGGTGCGTACATTTTGATTTGAATCTATCCCGGGGACCCGATCAAAGCCTTGAACATTCACATTTTGAAATGATTTTCATTTTGTCGAAGCTTCCAATTTCTTTCATCAGACATTTCTTTTTCCCTTTTCTCTTCCTCTCCATCAAAGGCAACAATTTCTTCTGTCGCCTATCTTGTGCAAGGACGCTCCACTATCAACAATCTTACGACTATCGAAAGTTCCTCCTGGAATATCCTACACACTCACTCAGAGATTAGTCGGAGAGGGGGACCCAAGCCTTTGTGGACTTGGGTCGTCCTTGATCATCAAGGAAAGTGATTTCAATCACTTGATGATTAGGAAAAAGAACCTGTGGTGCTCCCCCTGACTGAATTACCTGTTTTTGTTTCCAAGCTGTTTGTCCTTTACCAGTATTTGTATTAATTGTTTTAGCATTTACTGGTGTTACAGTTTTAGGTTTTGCTTGAACAGGTTTTTCTTCTTTGACCTCTGATTTTAAGGCCTTTTCAATTACCTTTTGATTCTTTTGTTTTAACTTCTTTTCCCTTTCTTTCAAGACACGTGGGTCTTGTTTCGGGGAAAATGATCGTTTTTGGTAATTGGTTTCTTGGGGAGCACTTGTTTTTGCCTTCAACTTTTGCAGGTATGGGCAGTATCTTACAATATGCCCAATTGTGCCACACTCAAAACACATTCTCCGCTCTACAAACCTCGGAGAAACATGTTGATGATCAGACGGAGAACCAGACAATGAACTTTGTGATCTAGACGTGCTTGGACCTAAATCACCTCCGTTGGTGTGTTGGGTGTAGTTATTCTGATCATTTCGTTTTAAAATTCTAACTTGTTTTACAAAATCAATGTTAGATTTATCCTGAAATGTTTCAAGTTTATCTGAACCCGCGGATCCAACAAAGTTCACTTTCGGTTCTCTTTTCTTAACAGGAGCTCTTTTGTTTTGCACCCATTGTTGTTGAACCTTAGGTGCTTGAAAATTCTTGTTCTGAGCCTTCTTTCCCTGTACCTTACCTTTTCCGGAATTGACTTGTTGTTTTCGCTCAACTTGTAGTTTTTGGTTTCCGTACTGTTTTCTAATTTGTTCACACGGAATTGGATCACATTGAGTGACAGTAACTTTGCCACTTTTGTTCCCCAAAAACTTATCAGTGCATCCTTCAAAAATTTGCTCAATTAAATCTTGATTTACATTTTTAATTGGAAAATCTTTGTTAGAGTAGATTTTGCTATCTCCTTTGAGCGTGTACAACAAGTTACTCCCTTCAAAACTTGATACAATCGACTCCATTTCTTTTGACATTTCAGTCTTACTCGGTTTCACTGGTGGATCACACAGGATGTGATTCTCGATTGGAATATCTGTTGTAACCGAGTTAGACTGTTGGTTCACAATTACATCAGATTCATCATCCGAAGAATCAGTATCCTCAACAACGGGAGGACTCTGTTCCTTAACACACGATGAATCTGTCACACTTTTCTCAGATTCTGATTGACCCGAGGATGATGTACCAGTTGTGAACCCGAGGCCTGCTGCAAAGTCATCTAGACCGAGTGGCACAGTAGGTTCAAAACGGGGCATATCCTCGTCATCAGGCAATTTGGAGTAATTGTGATTCATTGGGGGAGGACATGATTTGAATCCCATACACTTCTTATCCCCCTTTTTCTTTTGAACATCAATAATGTGATCCAATACATAGCGGGAATTGGAATAACTTTCCAATTTCTGCTTGATTGTTTCACATTCACATCGAGCGGTTGCCAATTCTACCATCTGCTTTTCAATTGTGTCTATAAGATCATTGTTAGCATGTTGTTTTCGCAAAACAGCTTTTTGTAATTCTGAAACATCATGTCTTAATGACGCAATTGTTGTTTTAAATTCCTTTTCATTTCTGGTTAAAAACACGTTAGCTTCAGCTGCTTTAGAAAGATCTACAATCAATTCTTGATTGTGTTTGGATAGGATTTCAAACTGACTTTCCTGTTCAGCATATTTAACATTTAAACTATCACAATTTTCACAGCTAACTACAGTGGGTTCATCGACACATACCTGACCTGATGAACTGTCGACATTAGCCATAAAGGCTGAATGGAGAGAAGACGAAGAGTAAGCAGCTTGATCCATCAAATTAGATCTTCTTTCAGTTCCTGCTGCAGCTTCTTCCAAAAGCTCATCAATATCTGCATCGACTGACGCACTTGATGTCTCATCCACATGATCATTTCCTGAAGTGGAGGATTCTTCATCTGAGCTTCCACTATAACCAGAACTGTCTTCATCTCCAGAAGATGCAACACCATTGGTGGAAGATTCTCCACCACTGGCGTGCTTTAAATCCTTTACGACTTCAGCAAAACATGCTGTTCCACCATTTCCTCCTTCTCCAAGCTGAAGCGACCAATCACAACCCTCATCTATTTGAACCACCAGCCCCCGGTTGGCATTTGATGACCCTGCTTGGCCTTGGTTGTTGACAGGTATCAACGTACGAACATTGTTCCCGTTCTGGTTCTGCTGGTTGCCTTGATTTCTGAACGGATTTTGATTTCCATGCTGAGCTGGTCTTGTGCATTCCCTTTTGAAATGACCCCGTTCGCCACAGTTAAAGCACTTGACAGCTTGCTTGTCGAACCCATACTTGGTGTCTTTCTTGTTTTCCAAGTTGGTTCTCCCCGTCCTTTCCATAAACTCCTTTGCTCTTCGAATAGCACTAGCAAGAGCCCATTTGATATCCATCATTTCAAACTCTTCTTTATCCACTTGCTGATAATCTTCATTGGTTAGATTGATATTCCCAATCTGACCTGCGATCAATCCACTATAAGCACTAACCAAGGTATTCAACATCTCCATATGCTCCTTGGCTATTTCGACACTGACTTTGGAAAAGTTGGAAGTGTCTAATCTGACTGTGTTTGGATTGGAAGTGGCTTGAAAGTTTGAAGAGCTTCCATAAAACCCTTGCTGTTGCGGTTGTTGCTGCTGAGCTGAAGAAGAAGAAGAATCTGGTCTTGAATACATCATCGTGTATGCTGAAGGATCAAACTGACTTGTTGTGGAAGGACCAGTGTTTGAGATGAAGGCTGTTTGAAGCTTTGCATGTTGAGAGACTGGTTTTTCTCTACTGATACCTCCTGCAATCCCAAAGTACATCTCTGGATTTTGAGGAGTCAATGTTCTTTTTGCCTTAAGCTTTTCTTCTACATCCTTGTTCTCCAATCTTTGAATCAACTCATAAACGGTGATTGTGTCTAGAACACCATTTTCTTTGAGAATTTCAAGATAACTGCTCCACTTTGCTGGTAAGCTGTCAGCGAATCTCTTCACCATTTCTTGTGGAGTGGCAGTGACTTTAAAAGCAAACATCTCACTCAACAAGTGATGGAACCTTGTAGATAAATCTGCCAAAGTCTCATTCTCCATACACGTGAATCCTTCAAACTCTTTCTTCAGTAATTCTTGCTTAATCTTTCTAGATTGAGCATTTCCTTCACATCGTAACGTGAGCATATCCCACAAGCTTTTAGTAGTCGTGCAGTAAACAAACTGGTGATAAATGTCTCTGTGAAGAGCTTGTGTGAGAATCATGAATGCTTTCTTTTCTAGCTCAAATTTCTTCTTATCTTCTTCAGACAAAGTGCTGTAAGTTTCTGGATTAGATCCTGCAACTTCCAAATCATGTTCAAATGCGGTGAAGAAGCACATCCATAGGTCTTGACCTTGCCCCTGAACATAAGTTCTCAGCCTTTCTTTCCACCATCCCCAATCATTGATGTGATTTAGCTTTGGCGGTTTTGTGCTTGTACCAGTTTCACTGTCGTTCTGCATCATAGATTGAATGCTGCTGTTTTGATTTGTGACCAATGCCCATTGATTTGCAGTGATCATTGCAGCTTGAGGTGGGGCAATAGCTTGCATCCAGGCAGTTTTGTTGAAATCTGACGCCGATTGCGTAGCTGATGATTGCGTAGCTGATGATTGCGTAGCTGATGATTGTGGAGTCAAAGATGTTAGAGTCCACGCGGTTGGATCCCACTGACCGTTAGTTCCCATTTAAAAAAAATTTCACAAACTATGATAAAATTTCGAAGGATAACAAACAGCCGAAGGATCTTTGATCGAAAGACCTGTAAAACACAAACTTGTTAAACTTAAACAGACTGGGATCGAAGGATCAAACCTTGTTCGAAGGATCAACAATGTTCGAAAGATCACTGTTGAGTTTCGAGCAATGACTTCGAAAGACTCTCCAATCGAAGGATCCTTGTCTTTCGAATAAGACCTGTAGATCGAAAGATGTATGTTTCGAAAAGATTCCTTGGTTCGAAGGATGATTATCTATCGAACCTCCCTTGATCGAAAGATGAACTTTCGACTTCGAAGGATATCTTTCGATCTTGTCTGACACAGTTGACAAAGAGTGACGGGTTGGTGAAAAAGGTGATGGGTAGGTGAAATCTTTCGGCAGAAGGTATGTTCAGACCATACTTTCTGCCAAAACCAGATTTGAAACAATAAAATAATGCCCAAAAACAGAAACCGGAAAAAACCTTATCCAGAAACCGGTCACCGGATAAGCCGGAATTTTGGTCGGAAATCACCAAACTTCTTAAAAACAAGTTTTTTAAGTTACCCAACCCGACCAAAAACACACCCGGTAAGTTTAGAACACGTTTTAACGTCTGGAAATGCGAGAAAAACAGTAAAAACGAGTGCTAAACCAGTGAGTTTTTGTCCAAAAACACCCCAAAATCTCGGTTTTTAACAAGGAAAAGAGCCACGGCTCTGATACCACTTGTAGGTCCCTCTCGAGGATGAGATAAAACCTTATCCTTGTTATATCAAACACACTAGCGAGTGCGGAATCCAAGCTAGCATGCAAACCGAGTTAGAAGACGACAAAACACAACACGCAAGATTCACCGATTAACACCACATGTATTAATACGAATGAAGGGTCCGGTTACAAGCTCAATGTTTACAGAAGTATTCTATAAACTCTCAAAGTGTGTGTGTGTGCTCCTGTCTCTCTCTACTCTTGTGTCTCATAACTGAAGTGAACACAACACACGTGTATTTATACCCGACACAGATCGTCTGGTCGAAGGATCAGACAGACTGATCGAAAGATCATCTGTCGACCAGAAACAGCTCGAAGGATCAACATGTACCACGAAAGATGTGATCTTTCGTGGTCCATCCTTCGAAGGATATCTTTCGAGCTCATCATCATCGAAGGATATACGTAATCCTTCGATGACCATCCTTCGACTCAAACATCTTTCAACCATGTGCTAACTGTTTGGTCAAGTCAAACCAGGAGGATGGTTGACTTGGTCAAACTTACATCGAACGCACATAAAAACAAACCTAAGACGTAAATCAGAATAACACAAGACATCGTTTTGAATCATGACGAAATACAGACAAAGTACAGACACAAGTGCACCAACAGTATGGATATCGAAAATGCCAAAAAGTGGGTACCGCAACTGAAAAATTCGGTAAGGGAAATTCGGTACCCGTACCAGTAGCGGTACTCAGTACCAATTGCTCATTCCTAGGTTGAACGTAATTAGCATTCATAATACACCCCTAAATTTGCATTTTCTAGAACTATACAGTTTTATGGATTCCCTTGGTCAAGCTATTTGAGTTGAACCTTTATATGTTAGTATTGATTCTTTTGACCTGTTTGGTTAGGGGGTGAAATATACGGGTTGATATCTTGATAATCATGGTGATGACAAACTACAGTTTTGGGATAGATTATTGATGAAGTTGCAAAAGATAGTCAAACTCAATAGATAGTCAAAGACACATTCTACAAGAAACTGTCATGCATAGAATATGTATGAAAGGGCATTTGCATATGGAAAAGATTTTAAAAAGGAAAAAGTTGGTGGTTAAAGAGGTAAAATGTGGAAGAAGCATCGTATAAATAGTGGCTTTAAAACAATTAGGATGATGTTTGTTGTTTATTTATGTTTTTGTGTTTATTTTTTTCATTTTTTAAGCAACATGATTTCTGTAGCCAGTATGATTTGATGTAGCGCTTACATTATGACGTCAATATTCTCGTCCACCGGACTGGTAAAGTACAATTTGATGTAGCACTTACATGTTTGAATGTTATAACATTTTCCCCCAATGTTGCCTATCGTTTACTTTTGCATTAAAATGATACCATTTCATATTTTACCATTCTATCAGTTTTATTTTATATTGTTTTGTGATTCTACACTATTCATATTCGTTTTCCTTTTATAAATTAAAGAATAATGCTTTTGTTTGTAATTTTGTTTAGATTTGAGTCCACTTACTTAATGTGGGTGTTTGGGATTGCTTATTTTGAGCTACTTTTAACCTTTTGACTTCTTATAAGTTAATAAGTCATTTTTGTTGTGTTTGGATAATGTGCTAAGGAGTTTTTTATGGTTTGAAAAAAAAAAGGAAAAGTTAGATGGTTATGATTTTTTTTTAAAAAGGAGATGAAAAAGGAGAAAAGAAGAAAAAGAGAAGCAATCCCAAACACCCTCAATATAGAATATTTTTGTTTGTTACGCTGTTAGCGTAACCCGTCCACCGGACGGGTATTAAACTAGTTCTTTATTAATAACCCCACGACTGTTTAGAAAGAAGTTGGGAGACCAAAAAAATGTGAACTTTTCATTGACACTTTGTGAAGACCTTTCTTTACTTGCGTCAATTTCCATGATGAGTATGGTACGTCGAGTTTCAATGTTGTTGTTAAATTGGGGTTCAACTAAGCCTATACGCTATGGGAGAGGCTCATCCTTAGAGGATGACCCTTCATATAAGTGCCACGTAGAATGGCTGTGAGGATGGGGCAAAGAGGATGAAACTAAAGAAATCGGGGATAAGTCTAATATATATATATATAGGGGAAGGTTCATTGGAGAACACTAAAAAAATGGGAAACAGTGGGGAACCGGCTCAAACGAACTCCGATTGGACTCATTACAGTGGCGTTGGAACCGGCTCGTCGAACCCTAACTAAGATCTCTTAACCCTAAACCCTAAATCCTAACTCCTAAACTCTAAACCCTAAAGCTAAAAAAATAAGGCTAAAACTAAGCTAAACCGTAAAATCTAAACTATAAACCCTAAAAGCTAAACCCTAAAGGCTAAACCTAAAGCTAAACCCTATAGCTAAACCCTAAAGCTAAACCATAAACCCTAAATCTAAACTATAAACCCTAAGGCTAAACCCTAAGGCTAAACCCTAAAACTAAACCCTAAAAACCAAACTCTAATATATTTAGGATTTAAGGGTTATGATTTAGGGTTTAGGGTTAAGAGATCCTAGTTAGCGTTTGACGAGACGGTTCCAACGCCGCTGGAATGAGTCCAATCGGAGTTCGTTTGAGTCGGTTCCCCACTGTTCCTCATTTTTTTAGTGTTACCCAATGAACCTCACACTATATATATAGGATTAGGTTCAATAGTGAACACTAGTGTAGCTTGCGAACTGAGTGAACTAATCCTGGCCATACACGTGTGTAGATCAATGGCCAGGATTTGATGTTGAAATACACTAGTGTATTTTACTATTTGATGATGAGATCCTGGCCATACACGTGTGTAGATCAATGGCCAGGATTTGTTCACTCAGTTCACAAATACAATAGTGTTCACTCTAGAACCCCACCATATATATATAGGGTCATGATTTAGAGAAAAAGCTCAAAAGTGTCAGAACGGAGAGAACGCTTATGGATCGTCCGATCAAAACAATCTATGGACTAGATTGGCGTGGTGGCATTTTAGTAAATAACACCAATTTTATTACGTGGACGCGCGTCATTAAGGGTAAAAAAGTAAAAAACTATTCCTCACATAAAACGCCATTGAAAATAAAACGCCAAATAAATACAAAACGCCAATTTTATCACTGGGTGCTTTTTTCTGTGTTTTTATTTAAGCTATCTGGCTACAAAAACGCCATAAAATATGAAACGCTATTATATATAACACCAAACTTTACATCCGAATAAATGTTATTTACATGTTGTGTTATAAAAATAACATCCCGCCTAACCTATGCGCCAAAAAAATTCTATAAATAGAAACGTCTCACCACCTTCCGTTTATCACAACAAAAAAACACAAAAAAAAACACACGGTGGTTGCTAAAAAAATTTACAACTCAATGTAAAACGCCAAAAAATACAACGACAGCAAACATCTTTTTCTTTGATCCTCAGTAAAGTTCTGCATGAAGCTTCATTTAATGATTTTTTACGCGAGTGAAGAAAAGATTTTACGAGATGGACAAAATTGGAAAAAGAGGGACTGATGACACCCATATGTCATACTGTCATCTTTGTTCCTGAAGAATGTTTGGATGATAAGAAGAGACCTATACCAGTGGCAGATAGCATCCACCCACAGGGGGTCGCTCTATTACTCAAACATCAACAAAGACAATTCAACACATGAATAAAGAAAATAAACAACGCCAAACCCAAAACGCCATTTATTTGTCACATTTCTTGTAGTTTTTAAAAGAAAAAAGAGACTGATGACAATGACACTAAAGATTTAAAATAATAAATTGCTTCTACTTTGTTTTTTTTTACTTTTTTTTTAATTTTCTTTGTCTATTGTTTGTTTTGTAATGTCAGTTAATAAACAACAAAATAATATTAATGCTTTAACGAAAAATATAATAAAACGTTAAAATTAGCAAATTCGTGTAAAACGCCATAATGCCATACAAAAGCCCCCCAATAAACTATCAAACTATAATAAAATTAATTTGAACAACTAATATTATAAAAAAAAGTGAAAAAATGTGCAAAAGAATATAAAACAATAGAAGTCCAATAGTTATCTAACCGCTATTCGAAAACAAAACGCCATAATTACAGCCGTCAAAAAGATTTGACGTGTTACACCATTAAAACAATTGAGTCTTAAAACAAAACACGGTAAACTGCAAAAAACAGTAAAATGAAACGACGGAAAACATAATTACTAACATTTATTATATTAAATTTATTTATCTTTTTCAAAACGCCATAATTACCTGACATACGCGGGAAAAAAAAGTCAATATAAAAGAAGACCATCAAAACCCAAGTTCAAACACGCCAAAAAAACTAAAACGACACATATTCACCAAAACGCCAAAAAATTTAAAAAATGGCTAAGGTTATTGCATGGAGGTTTGAAAGGAAAGAAAAAAGAGTTATCACATAAAGTTCGCTGACAGGAGAAGGGTTAAGGTAAGAACAATAAAAGCCATGATCGGAATGAATGAAAATATTCAAAAGGATATCCTGGCCCTTGGGGTTCCAAGAGACAACGATTGTGAAAGAACAAGAACTGTAATAAGAAGACTGGAGAGAAAGTTTTCAGCAAAAGATAATGAAGATGATGATGATGATGATGATGATGATGATATTGAAGATACACAAATACCAAAACTTAGGAGTTGGGTATTGCATGAGAAAGAAGGAACACTTGAAGTAACTTATGAAAACGGGGTGCAATATTCAAGACCAATGGAAGAAATGTTGAAGACAGGGTTGCTATCTATCATTAAACAACTCTGTGATATGATTTAACACCTTCAAACGATCCAAAATCCAAGGATGCAGTAATATTCTTGAATAGGTTGTAGCAAAGAAGAGACGAGATAATGACGTTATACGCAAAAATGAAATTTGATGATAAAGAATCTGAAGAAAGTGAAGAACAAAGCGATGGGTACATCTCCGATGTAATCCCACCTACAGAAGACTATTAGTTTATTTTAATTTTCGACTTATTGAAATTTTTTGAAATATTAATCTATGGTAATGAATTATTAACAAAAAGATACAAAACCCAAAAAAACAAACATGGAAAAAGCTATAACGCCAAAATATTAACTATGTGACACAAAAAGAATTACCTTAAAGAGAAGAAATATGAGAAAAAAAACAATAAACGCCAAATAATTAATAAATATACAAAACGCCAAAATGATCTTGCACGCAAAAAATAAAGAAGCTTCTCAAACGCGGAAAACCGTGAAAGGAGAAGAATACTAAAAAGACAAAAAAACCTCTCGGTCCCTGATCAACCCCACGCCACGTGTTCGGCCAGGATGCGTTCTCACCGTTCTAACACTTTTTGCCGTTTTCTCCTGATCCCGTTTCTATATATATATATATAGGGAGAGGATCATGAGAAAAACTAGATATAAATGAGA